>CM046879.1:457189782-458475454 GCA_025667525.1 Glebionis coronaria | reverse complement strand
TATATATATATATATATATATATATATATATATATACATATCTATATACCCTATAAAGGGTGTATCCCAATTGTTGAAAAGTTAAAAAGTTGAAAGTCGAAAACATTTGTATTTATGGTAATGTTGAAAAGTTGTGGCTGTTTAACCAAAACCTTGAATGTTGAAAAACATCCTATATAAGGAAATATTGAAAAACATTGTAATCTTGGAAAGTTGTTTTCCAGCCCATTACTACGTTTCAAATCAATTAATTGAAATTCGAAGAAAACACATAAAACACCTTTTTTTTCTCTAAACCCTAAAATACACAGCCGCCATAATCTTATCACCTCTTGATCTGCCGAATCTGCCACCATATGTATGTGGTTTTGGTGGTTTCAGGTAGTTCTGATTGGGGTATGGTTGTGGCTTTGTGTATTTGGTAATTTTTGGTGGTTGTTCCAACCACCAACAAACCTACGCCGCCGTCGTCCAGTGGGAAAGACGTTGTCACCGCCTTTGTAATTACAAGAGGTTTGTTTTATAGATTAATAAATTGTATTTTAGATCTGAATTTTTATAAACTTTCATGCGGTTTTTTCCAGCAACTATGTGCTGCCGCTTTCAGGTGCGAGGAAAAATAAATGATGATGGGTAGTTGAAGAAAATTATTGTGCATACAATATTCAATTGATCAAGGTGATAAATCATGTTTTCTGTTTCATTTTGAATTTCGAACGAATCATGTTTTGTCTTTAATTGGTGTTGTTTTTTAGTTGGTGTGATTATTTATTTCGAACGAATCATGTTTTGTGTTTCATCTTGAATTTGTATAATTTCTTGAGATATATTATATTATCAGTTCAGATTTATTTATTTGTTCGAATCTATGTTTGTGTCATTTATAGTTGTTGAATATATGCCTCTAATAGGTATTGGGATGGCAACATTTCGTCTTCCTTTAAAGGCACAAGGTCTTGCACACTTTCTTGGTATGTTCCGGTCCTATTCCACATGTAAAGCTACTATTATTCATTTATGTTTTATCGACATCAGTAAGTTGTTTGCTTTACTTTGGTTATTCATAACCCTTAAAGTTTGTTAAGAACAAATGGGAATTTTCGGGTTGCAATATTTTAGGGTATAAATCTTGAATTACTCTCACAAAGTTATAGGCGAAGACCGATATTTTCGAAGAGAATTTGTTTTTCTTTTAAACTCATATGCTGAACAGTTATATAATCATATGTGTCGATGAGTTATACGGTTTAATTTTATAAATACATAAATATTACGAGTAGCTGAATTTGTAGGGTTTGAACTTTGAAGTTTCTTTCATTATGTAACTTGTGCACCTAACCTTATGGTAATTCGTTTGTAGGTATGAACACCGCCTCATTGATGATATGGTTACTCGTGATCTTAAGAGGGGCGGAGCCTATGTATTTTCAAGCAGAAACTATGATTGAGATGTCAAAGTGATATATTAGCACAAGGTATGTCTTTAAAGAACTTTGGTAAAAACATTGTGTTATTTTTTGAAACTTTCTAAAGACACATATTCGAACTCTGGTTTGATGAATTTATTTGTATTTACATTGACAGGTTTTGGATCTCCTGGACTAATGACTTTATATTAGTACTTGTAACATGCTATTGCATCAGGGGATATAGTTGATTTAAAATTTGTAGAGGTTTAGACAGGTAATTTGTTCGGTTGGTTTCTTTTTCTTGGCTTAAAAGTAGAGGTCGTAATATTTGGAACTCTTGGCTCATTAAGACTTTGTAATTTCTATTCTAACGCAGATAGGTTTTAATAAAATCATCGTTCAAAAAAAATTATACGTTAATCATTCGTTAAAACCGGTTTACTTAAGTGTAAGTGAGATCATTTGTAGGAATGTGTTTTTGTGTGGTTTAGTGGTCTGTGTGTGATTTATGCTTGACCGTGTATGATTTGAAGTCCATTGTAGGTAATTAGGATTGAAAACTATGACTACTTAGAGGGTGATTGGATTTTGTTAATAGGTAAGACTGTTGTTTTTTATGTGGTAGTGAAGATTCATGCGTAAGAGATATCATTTTGATTGCATTAGCCTAATTTATGATCCAAATATGCTATTTTGCTTATGGTTGAATACTTTAGTTTCATGCAGTAGCAAATACTCCCCTTCATGTTGTTGCGGGCTATAATAGCGTTGAAGTAGTTAAGTATATGCTGAATTTGGCTGGGACTGAAAGTGTTGAGTTGGTAGCAAAAAACATGGTAAGTGAAATCTAATTCTCACCCTGATTAAATGCGAATAATGGTTGTAATGAAGCAGTATGGCTTCTTCTTTTCACGGTGCCTCTAACGAAGCCAAAGTAAATGTATGTGTTTACTTCTCATTCTCTTGATCATCGAATTGACCAAACTGTGAAAGTTTATCTATCTTATTAGGTTATGTAATATAAACTTGATGAATATTTACTTGTTTATTTTTTATGCAGAATGGGGGAAAGACTCCATTGCATCTTTCTGTATGGCACTCACTCAGAACTGAGGACAACTCTACTGTGGAGACATTGCTTAAGCATAACGCTGACGGTAGTGCCAAAGATGATGTAATATTCATTCCCTTATACATTTTTTTATGTATTAAACTTTGTAGAATTGTAGGTTGGGTGGGTTAGGCAGCGAGTAAGTGAATAATGTTGGTATGGGTCAACACCTATTGCATATTTTGAGTAGCTAAACATCTCACCAAGCATTAGAATGGAAAAAATAGATGCATTTGTTTCATTTTTAAATATTTTGTACGTTTGAGCCATTATCAATACAATAGAACCTGATTGATTACTATCCATATAAATTGAAACTTAAACCTGATTACTGAATCCATATAATTAGCAACCGTCAAGGTGTTATATCTAATAAGTTGCAGCATTAAACAAGGAATTGACAGTAACGCTGCATTTTTATATACCCTTTTTGTATATCTTTCTTAAAACATTTGAGATTATTTGAAGGAATTAATGTAGAACTAAAGTAGAGTCTGATGAGTTAGTTCTGCCAGACAGAAACTTACTTAGAAGATGCGTAAGCATTAAAGCACAACCATGTTATCACTTCCCATTTCAATGGGTTCTTAATTCCGACTATAAGAAGGTAGTTCTTGGTTTGGTTGGTTTTTATTTGGTGGGTTATAAATTACAGCTGATGTGGAGTACAATAATTAACTTCTCTTCATCTACCATTTATAAAATTGACAGTGGCGTAACTATCACTCTATGATGAATTGGTGATATTGTATATGCACACATATCACTTTATTTTCTAATCAAATGTCGAGTTTTATCCAGTGATGAAATAAACTTGATCCTTGAGAAATAAGAAGATATGATCTCGCCACAAATTCAAGCTTTTGCTTTTACATAATAATTTGAAGTTTCAAACATTTTGGTCTTTTATTTTCATTATGTCAGTGACAGTCGAATCTTGGTATGAATGTTTTCTATTTTTAATCGGTTTTTTAAATGAATATTCAGCCGAAATAATGTGTGATTTTTTTTACATTTTACGTTACTGGTCGTTTTAACTAATGTGTGCTTTTTACATCAAACAATCCTAACAACTTTCACATAATCGAGTAACAATAATACTAGATAACCAAAAAAGCCAGAATCACCTACATGACCTTCCATAATCATTAACTTTGCAAAAAGCTAATTATTTCCTATCTTAGTTTACATGTATGTTTTCAACTAACTTTGAAACTTAAATACTACTTACAAAGTTTTACTTTAATAGATTCTTTACAACAACTATTATCCCACTTTAACGTGATGCCTGTCATTAAAATTAACCTGAATTCATGTAATTGTTAAACTTTTCTTTTGTTGTAGTTTGAAAACATGATGTTTGGACTTACACAACTTAGCACCAGTATTATGAATCTCATTTATGTTGATTTAATCAAAGGTATGATAGTTTTGTTTGATACATTTAATTACATTTAATCTGATGTAATATTTCACTAAAAGTATTTTATATGTTGTTCGATACATGCTTATTTTGAGATTTTATTTAAAGTTCTATTATCGCATGTTATGACACTTTGCAATTAAAATTTGATCTTACTACAATATAAAGTATCATTAATTGTCCGCCGTCAGACAATCTCCGCCGCTATGCGCGGGTAATCACCTAGTATATATATATATATATATATATATATATATATATATATATATATATATATATATATATATATATATATATATATATATATATATATATATATATATATATATATATATGCGTTTGATGATTTGTTTGTGTGGGAGTAAAATGTGAGGCATTTGTGTTTGGTTAAAGAAAGAAGATGAAGGTAGGGATTAGGTTTGGTTGTGAGTGGGAGGGAGATAACAAGGGCTGTGAACATTGTTCAAAGTTAAATTGAGAAAGCTGAGAGTGTTGAGGGGGTATAAATATAAGAATTTTTTTTTGATACGTGTATCATTAACATAAATTGGTCTTTGACTTTGACTTGGTCAATCTCTGCATATGCGAATATTTAGGACATTTATATCCGAATATTGGACGTGTGTGTGGTGAAATTTAATTATAAGCCACGTGTGGGTGTAGTTGGCCTTCTTTAAAATCTGATTTTACTATATTTGCCTACGACATATATTTAAATCTGATTTTTTTAAATTTGATATTTGGCAAGTCGTATATAAAGTGTATAGTCATCAGAATTATCTTTAAATCTGATACATTTAGTGGGTTCGGGTATTATTATTATTCCTTTCTTCAAAGTAAATGAGGTTTTGAAAGAATTTACGCGTATTGTTTTTAAAAGAACTCGGGTAAATTTTTAATTTTCGAACAAAAGTGCTTAAAAGACAAATATAATTTTCGGTCTAATAAAGAATTGGACTTTAGACAAATTTCGTGGATTTCAAGCACCGGTTTTATCAATAACACCAAACAAGGATCCAAGAAATTTTCATCAACATTCAATGGATTCATTGAATTTGACATATCGAAAGGGAGAATTGCATCCAATACAAGACCAAGTTAGAGAAAATGGCATCACTTTATGTCGACTACTTCAGTCTCATCTTGTGAACATTTCATGGCTTCAAGGAGGGAGCGAATTTATGACACTCTTTGGTCAAGATCGTCATATATTCATGGAATCGATGCTCATCATCTTGAACCAACTAACAGAGCAACTCCACAATGAAGACTTTAATCACTCTGCATCGGTACTTGCATATAAGGCTCTTGTGACACAACTCACGCCTTTCTTCCAATTCAATATCGTCAAGTCTGAAAGTTCAGTGATTTGCCAGTCATTTCTTCGAGACACGCATACCGAGCTTCAAGATTTTTTTGGTACACTATTGAAACTCATGACATCGGTCTCGTCTTCGATTTATGAAAGATCTCGACTTCAGCAAGCAAATGATAATGGAGTGCAAGAATCTACGATGCAAGATGAAAATGGTCATACGTTTGACACTGTAGAAACTAGAAGGGGGGGGGGGATTGAATAGTTTCTTATATTTACTTGTTAAAAGATGGTTTTCAAAAAATCTTTTATCAAAATCTTAGGCTTGAGGAAATATGTAAAATATTCTTATGCACAATATGAACAATGATAGTGTAAGTAAACTAATACTAACTAATGTATATGCACAAAGAATAAAGATATAAAGAGTTAAGGGTAAAGAAAGATCAAACCAAACACCAAGGATTTATAGTGGTTCGACAATGGAGCTCACTCCTCGTTCCTACTCCACTCCTCGAGTACTCCTTACTCGAGAGTTCACTACACAACAAGCTCCATATGGTGGAGAAAACCGTACACGTTGCTTAACCAATTTCCGACTCTAAGCTAAAAGTCGAGCCCTAATCGTAGCTAGGACCAATCTACACAACTATACTTAGTACATACACAACTTCCAAATAGACACAACTACTTGGATCTTCACAACTATGACACAACAAGAAAAGTATAAAATTTGATCTTCAAAGGATCTTTGGTGGTGGACTCAACACTTCACAAGGATAGTGTTCTTCTCTTTGCACTTGGAGAGGAAGGGATGTGGGATAAATTCACTTCTAAACAAGTAGTAATCAATCAAATGATCAAGGATTTGAGTGATTTAATAAGTATGTTTGAATTTGGAATTTTATGTGCAAAAGAGGTGAAGATAAAATATGAGAATGGTCCACTATTTATAGGACAAAGGGCCAACGACTATATCCGTCCGCGGTTCCCTATCTCCGTCGGCGATACCTTATCGATAAGAAACCGCATAGGCACTAGGGAACCGCTGGAGTAGACTCTGCTCCCTTTTTATCCTTTAGTGGTGGAGGTCTTATCTGATTATAAAATATCTTGAAAGAATATTCCAAATCAAAAAAGAATATGCCATTTTCAAATTTTCAAATATTTAATTTAATAAAACATTTTCTTAAAAAGAAAGTTTAATAAAAAACTGGTCACTTAATAAAAAGTGAGTTTTAAAAAAAGATTAAATCACTTGATCACTTGATTAAGGTTAGTACTTGTTTATTCATATCTTAAGTGAAAATGGGTAAAATGAAAAATACTTGAACTCAAGAATTCGTCTTTCGTTGTTTTCGTAAATGCTTGTTTTTACATATTGTCATAATCAAAACTAAGCGAGATCGAAAAATGCAAGTAACGTTTTTAGGCATTATTGCATTAACAATCTCCCCCTTTTTGATTCCGACAATACATAAACTCAATCACACAAAAACAAGATTTTCGAAGACGAGTTTATTCATTTCTCCCCCTTTGTCGAAGTAAAAAGGTTGCACAAGTCGGTGTTGAAGAGACGGACTTTGCAAAGACTCCCCCTTGGTGCTTACTCCCCTTTGCTTAGGGCACCGAGGAATCGAGATATGGTGACAAGCTACATAGAAGGGTTAGTTGAACAAAAGAGACAACCAACAAGAGATAGCTATAGGTCACAACAAAAATAAAATAAAAAGAGAAGAAAACACAAAGACAAAGATCCAAGTGAAGTCATGTAAATAAAAATCATACAAAGATGTATGAAAAAGGAAACAAGCCAAAAGCATAAATCCAATCCTAGTTAATCTAGAATTCTAAGATTTGCTTCAAATAGGTGTCTTGTGGATAAGCAACCATTGCTTATATAAAAGACAAGGTAGTGGCGGAAGGTGGTGGTGGTGGCTTGGTGGAGATCTCATAATCAAAGTGAAGAGGATGCTTGCTTAGGAGACGCTTGATGTAGCTCAACTCCTCATAGATGTGTGCCATAGCAAGATGTTGATATTGACAACAATGACAATATGTCCCATGGTGCATGACATTATCATGAGAAGGAGGAAGAACACTAAAGGGTGGTGGTGGAAGAAAAGATGTTCCACAATCAACATTCTTGGTAGGAGAAATGTGATTAAGAATGTTCTTGGTTGAATTTGGATTGAAAGTGTTCTTGGGTGAGTTGGGATTGAAAGTGTTCTTGGGTGAGTTGGGATTGAATGCAATTGGTAAAATGGAGGAGAATCAAGGCTTTCATTAGGAGAATAAGACATTTTGGGATGTGAAGTATGGCAAAATGCTTATGGTTAAATAGGGAAGGCTCAAGGTATTTGTGGGGTGGTCAAAGGGTTGAAATAAAGATTCCTAAAAGTGTTGGAACAAATTTGGAGTTTCAGATACCTGAAAAAGGAAGCACTGTACGCGGTTCCTTATCTCTTCTGGCGGTTCCTTATATCTAAGGGACCGTGGTTCATATATGGAACCGCCTACAGAGGCTGTGTTTTGGTGGTGAAGGAAGTTCAATTCAGCAAATCTTATTTTTCTAGTCTAACTAATCATAGGGATATGCTTAAAAGCAAAAATAGACAAAGAAAACACATACGAACTCACCAAGTAGAGATTTGACCAAAATACATGGATTTTAAAATAAAAATCGATGTAGGAGGTGTGTAAGACAAGACCTTAAGTCACAACTCAATGATCCTCCATGATTCTATCTTGTTCTTGCTATGTTTGAGAGAATCATACATATGAATTATGTAAGCTCGAGATTAATAGCAAGAATCTATGAAAAACGTTTTTAGATTGAATTAACAATGTCAAAACATTTCTCGACCACTTTCGAAAGAGACTTTGAGAATTTTGAAAAGGAGAAGATAAGATTTTTAAGAAGAGTTTAGGAGACTCAATGACTCAAAGTGATAAAAGACTCAAAAGAAAATAAGAGACTTAATAAAAGGAAAGCAATTAAGGAATATGTTCCATTAATCCTAGACCTAGACGCAAGTAATTAAAAGGTTCCCTCTTAAGTGGCTTAGTGAAGATATTGGCTAAGTTATCCTCGGAGGGTACCTTCTCAATTGAAATGTTCCCCTTTTGAACATTATCCCTAAGGACATGGTGGCGAATTTCTATGTGCTTGGTTCGCGAATGTTGCACGGGATTCTTGCTAAGGTCTATAGCACCTTTATTGTCGCACATGATGGGAACATCATCAAGAGAAATCCCGTAATCAACAAGCGCTTGCTTCATCCATAGAGCTTGTTGGTATGCTTTTCTGGCACTCACATACTCGGCTTCCGTGGTGGATTTCGCAAGAGCGGTTTGTTTCTTGGAGAACCAAGAAGTTAAACAACAACGCATGAAAGTACAAACTTCACTAGTGCTTTTCCGGTCCACATAGTCTCCCGCATGATCCGAGTCCACGTAGACAATGGTTTCTATGATGGTCCCTTTAGGATACCATAATCCTAAATGTATAGTGCCCTTAATGTATCGGAAGATACGCTTAACCGCTTCAAGGTGAGAGGTTTTGGGAGCCTCTTGGAAGCGAGCACAAAGGCAAACACTAAACATGATATCCGGTCGACTTTCCGTTAGGTATAACAAACTACCAATCATACCTCTATATTTGGTGTTGTCTACTGACTCACAATCATGATCTACGGTGAGTTTAGTATCCAAGGCCATTGGGGTCTTCATTGGTCTAGATTCTTCTAATCCAAATTTCTTTAGCATTGCTTTAGCATACTTAGAGTGACTAAAGAAAATACCATCGTCCATTTGTTTAATTTGGAGTCCTAAAATGAAGTTAAGTTCTCCCATCATACTCATTTCAAACTCATCATGCATGATTTTGGCAAAGTCATCACACAATTCTTGACAAGTTGAGCCAAATATAATGTCATCAACATATATTTGCACGATTATAAGGTGAGAACCTTTCTTCTTTGTAAAGAGCGTGTTGTCTACCATCCCCATGGTATACTCATGTTTAACAAGAAACACTTTAAGTCTATCATACCAAGCTTTGGGTGCTTGTTTATGACCATAAAGTGCCTTCTTAAGCTTGTAAACATGATCCGGTTTCTCAAAATCAATGAAGCTGGGAGGTTGTGCCACATATACCTCCGCACTGATCAAACCGTTAAGAAACACACTCTTTACATCCATTTGTTGAAGCTTAAAGTCTAAGGCACAAGCGTAGGCTAAAAGTATTCTAATGGATTCTAATCTTGCTACCGGTGCATATGTCTCGTCATAATCAATCCCTTCTTGTTGATTATAGCCTTGAGCTACAAGTCTAGCCTTGTTACGAGACACAACACCATTCTCATCTAACTTATTCCTATAGACCCATTTGGTTCCTATAATAGTATAACTTCTAGTTGGAGGAACAAGTTCCTAAACATCATTAGCAACGAATTGATTCAATTCTTCTTGCATCATAATGACCCAACTCTCATCCGTCAAAGTTTCTTTAACATTCATTGGTTCAATCAAGGAGACGAAACAAAAGAAGTTTCTTTGGTTTTTGACTTGAGATCTTAGGGTCCTTTGATTTAAGTTACCAATGATATTATTGAGAGTATGATCCTTAGACTCCTTAATGTTTACTTCCTTTTCAACACTAAGGTCTTCAACTCCTATTTTTCTAACCTCTTTGGCCTTAACTATTTCTATTTCATCCAAGTCATCATCAACCAATGGTGGTGTCTTGGGTAAAGGAGGGGTTTCATCAAAAGTCACGTTAAGTGATTCTTCAATTACGCCCGAGGTTCTATTGAGGACTATGTAGGCTTTGCTAGTTTGGGAATAACCTAAAAAGATACCTTCGTAAGACTTTGGGTCGAACTTGGTAAGGTAGTCTTTGGTGTTGAGGATAAAGCACTTGCTTCCAAACACCCTAAAGTATTCCAATGAGGGTTTCTTACCTTTAATAATCTCATAGGGGGTCTTTCCTAGGAAAGGTCGAATAAGAATTCTGTTGAGAATATAAGTCGATGTGTCCACGGCATTGCACCAAAACTTTTGAGGCAAAGATTGCTCATTTAACATCTCCTACTCATCTCTTGGATGGTCCTATTCTTCCTTTCAACTACCCCATTTGATTGTGGAGTGCGAGGAGCCGATAAGTTATAGGTAATACCATGAGCTTCACAAAAGGCACCAAATTGCACTTCATTATCAAATTCCCTACCATGATCCGTCCTAATAGAGACAATTGGACATCCTAGTTGATTTTGAATTCTTCGAATAAAGATTTTGAAATGATCAAAAGCTTCATTCTTAGATGCCAAAAATCTAGTCCAAGTGAATCTAGAATAGTCGTCAACTATAACTAGGGTATAAAGGTTACCTCCATAACTCCGTACGGCGGAAGGTCCAAAGAGATCCATATGTAGGAGCTCTAAGCACCGAGAGGTTGAAACCAAATTCTTGGCTTTGTGACTTGAGTGAACTTGCTTTTCGACTTTGCAAGCATCATAAAAGTGACTATTGATAGGTGTGAAAACACCCATCCTTTTACCACTAAAAACAATTAAAAACGAGACCATAACGTGTATTTTATGTCGTAAATGTCGAAATTATGCGTGGTTTGTGTTTTTGTTTTGTTTTAGGATCAAAATATGAAAAAGGAAGGAAACACGGGCTTTTATCGAAGAAAAAGACAAAAGATGAAGTCAAAAGACCAAGAGTACAAAAGATTGGAAGTCAATGGCCCTATTTTGAAGATTCATTGAAGAAAAGGACCAAAGACGGAAGATTTACAAGTCGAAGAACCCAAGTCTAATAAATGAAGAAATATTAAGACGAGTTCAAGATTTTATCGACATATCCCGAGCCAAAGTCGAGACTTTAATTTAATTAATAGACGAGACGAAAGAAAAGAAAAGAGGAAGAAGGAAGGAAGCAACCAAGCCACCTACCAACTCCCCTATATATACTCATCCTTCACTTTCATTTTAGTTGTTGGCTAACTTGACAAACTAGTCTTCCACCTTTAATTTTCATGTCATTTAATTTCTTGTTAATTTAATTTCATGTCTTGCACCTTAAATTTGTAAGTTCTTTAATCTTTACTTTTAATTGTTGGATCTTTACTTTTAATCAAGTTTTTTTATTTTCTATCTCATCCTTCCTTTCTTGTTTGATTTGATTTGGTTGTGTTCTTGATTTTTGGTTGATTAATTAAGTGAGTTAAATAGTTTTATTGATTTTTATTCCATTAAGTTTATTGATTTAGATGTTTTAGTGTTTGGTAGATCTTAATTAGTGATTAATTGTTTTTAGTTTTATTGTTTTTGGTTGTGTTCTTGAGTCTTTGGTTAATTTATTAAGTGGGTTTTGATTAATTTGGTTTTTATTGTTAGTTTTATTGATTTGGTTTGATTGATTGTTGTTAGTTGATTATTAGTGGTTAGTTTAGTATAACTTTTAGATTTAATTTGGTTGATTTTGGTTAAATTTGTGTTTGAAAAAAAATAGGAAGTTATTTGTTTTTCGCCACTGTAGATTTTTTTCCCGAACGAGCCATTTTTACCGAACCAATCATTTTTCCCGAATGAGCCAAAAAAATACCGAACCAAGCTTTTGTGAAAAATTATTACGAACGAAGGCTTTGCAAAAATATTCCGAACAAAGGTATTTTCAAAAACTTCCCGAACAAAGGATTTTGACCAAAAAGATTCTGAACCAGTCACTTATTCGGACTTTCCGAACGAACGTGTATATAATTGAGTGACATGCCTGCTTGGCAGGTTCTAATATTCCCGCCAAAAAAATATTGGTTCGGAATACCCGAACAGACCACAAAGAATTGAGCAGCCAGCTAGGCTGCTTACTTGAGCAGCCTGCCTGCTTGCTTGTTTCTTGTTCCGTAATCGTTTAGTTTAATCTGAAAGTTGTTCCGATTTTATTTTTGAAAGTTACGTATTTTTAGTTGAATTTTTCATCTAATTTTAAAATTAATATTTTTTCGTAAAGTTCAAGTTTTATCTTTTATTTAGTAGCCTCATTTAGCTTTAAAGTACCATCTTAGTTTTATTTTCTCCTTTTTCATTAGGTTAATTTTATTTTTCAGTCGAAAGTTAATTTCTTCGTTTAGTTTTATTTTTATTAATTGTTTCGTTTTAATTTACGTTTAAATATTTGTTTCGCTCCTTTATTATTAGTTAATCGTTTTTGGTTTATTTTTAATACGTTTCGCTTTTACCTTTTTAGTAGAAATAGAAAACCAAATTTTCCTTTTCGTCACCAAGAACGATTTCTCCACTTCTAACCGTGATCAATTGGATAAGACACCAAGAACGAAACAACGACTATGTAAAATCTTTAAATCAAAAGGCGCCGCTGCCGGCTCTTTTCGTGAGGATTAACGGTTTTTTGTGAGAGACGCGTTGGATTTTGGGATCCGTTCACTCGTGAACGTTATTTTTCGTGTCAATTTTTTTTTTCAAAAATCCATAAAAATAAAAAATTTCAAAAATCCAAAAACATTTGAAAAACCATAAAAAGCATCTCTTTTTCAAAGTTTTGCAACTAAAAATATTCCTCTTTATCCTCTATTGTGTTTAATTCTTTTCTCTACCCCTCTTATTTTTAATTCTTCATGGATTCGTATGTCTATTGTGTAGGGTGTGGGAGAACATTGTATGGTTTTCAGACATGTCAATGGTGTACATGTGAGCGGAGCGACTCTGATATCGACAATACACAATTTGGATTTTGTCCATTTTGCAATTCAACAAATTCGTACTTCTCCTCTTACAGTACTTTCTCACCCTCTCCCGTATATGACGATCCTTATCCTCAAAATACACCAGGTTTTTCTCCATACCCGTGGTGCAGTATTTGTGGGGGCCCTCACGATGCTTCTTCTTGTCAACCGATGAATATCTTTGAGCCAATTCCGTGTTATGATTCCGGTTTGTATAACTTTGAGACCCCACATCACACCCTCAATCATCAATCCTCTCAGGGAATTAGTCTTGACCAACAACTCACTACTTTGAATGACGTTCTAGAAAGTTTAGCTCAACTCCGAGCTGACTTGCATCAGGAAAGGCAACCTTTGCTTGATGGTGACCAAATCTTGAAATCCACCTACACCTTTTTGAGCCAATTTGGTCGTTTTCCCTTCTTTTCTCCACCAAAATGTTTAATTAAAGCGTGAGATAGAATGGGTTTAATTGAACATACTCGGGGAGATGATCAACAAAAGTTGCTTCATGAGCTTTTTTAAGATGTGGAGGTTATCAAGGAGGAGTTAGTCGACTATATCACTCCTAACTGGAATGGTCCAGTCTATTATGATGATGATGACAAGGATGATGTCTACGATCTCAACCCATCTTCTGAAGTTACTACTCCTACTCTCAATCTTCCTAATGCGTCTAAGGATAGTGATTCATCGAGTGAGATTACCGATTTTGGTCTCGAAAAATTCTTTGATGATGAGGTTTGTGACATACTGACTGCTACGGAGCTTGAGGACGACGTTGCTCTTACGGATGACATTTCTCCAGGATATGGGAATTTCACGTTTGAAATTTCTCCTTTTCACCCATCTCCACCGGGAGATGCGGGCGATGACGATTTATTCTCTCCGAATTATGAGAAGTTCACCGATGAACTTGCTCTTGTAGATGAGGTGGAAGACGTTATTCTTCGCGACAGATTGTTGAAAGTTCATCTTCTTATATCTCAAATTGAAGCGTTGATTTCTCCTCCTATCAACGAATCTTTATCTCCGTCTATTACACCCGTTGAGTATAATGACCCATTGCTGGAAGAAATCGACATTCACTCAATACCTCCGGGTATTGATGATGATGACACGGAGGGGGATATTCTTTTTGATAATTTTCTACATGAAGATATTGTCCCAAGTCCCCCTCCCGAGCACCTTTCCTCCCAACCTTTAGAATCCATCACCGAGGATGAGTGCTTTGACCCGGGAGGTGACATTGATTATGTTCTGATTGATAACCTTACGTCTTTGCCGCTATCTGAGCATCAATTATCTTTGGGGGATGACAATTTGCTTACTTTACCTACCCCACCTCCCGTGGATCATGACCTCACATACTTCTCGTATGTTGAGCGGACTTTTCTCCCATTCAAGACTTATCCTCCTGCCTCTTATTTATTATGTTCCTCCGGGAACGAGGACAAGGTCTTTGATCCCGGTGTTACATTTGAGGCTTCCCCATGGACTATTTAATTCGGGGACGAGTCAGGCTCGTGACTCGGTGAACAAAAACAAGCGCTTTTTGGGAGGCAACCCAATTATCTATCCTTTTATTCCGTTTTTCTAATAAGTGTAGGGGGAGACCCTAGTATGTGTTTGTTGTTTTCTTTCTTATCTTGTGCAGGAATTCGAGATTTCAAAGATCTATTCTTGATGACTTTCGACGACCCGTGATTCCGTGTAACCATCTTCCCGGTTCTATCCTAAACTCTTTTGATTCTCTATTTTATATTTTTCAATATTAAAATAGGAATCACTTTAGTTGTCTCTTCCTTAGCAAGATTTAAACAAAGTGCACAATGTCCTAAGTGTAGGGGAGTTTACTTCCACATGCTTAAACATTGAGGACAATGTTTATATTAAGTGTAGGGGGACTTCTATCAAAGTTAAGTGGGCTTTTCCATGTATTTGTCCTCATTTTAACCGGGAAATTTAATTTTTCGACATTTTTCAAAATTTTTAATCTATTTTGGCCTAATAGTATTTTTCTTTGTTATCGTTATTTACTTTCTTTGCTAGAATAAATTTTTAATAAAGTGGTTTTAAATTTTTCAACGTCATGAATCTTTTGACTCAACCCGAGTTTACTTATCCAAGTTTACTCTAGCTAGTATCCTTAACGTGTTTAAGTAAAGTTTTGCTAGGCTTTTATATAGGGAACTTTAAAACGCGACAGTCTTAACTCTTACGGGTTAAGAACAAGAACTTTTCGCAAGTTCCTATAATTGATCCTAGAAAGTCGTTTATCAAGGGAACTTTAAAATGCGAAATCTAAACTAGAAAAAGTCTAAGAAGTTGCAAGATCCTATAGATGACTTGAAAACCCAATACTTTGATTTAATTGGCTAAGCATCCACGAGTCTCATTCCTTGAGATTTTAAATTGTGGAGAACGAGAGATGATAGAGTCAATTATAAGTTTGGTATTCTTTCATGAATTTATGTGAGTTGATTATAAGCTTTTTCTCCCATCGCTTGTTCATAAATATATTTGCAATAAATAAGGTTGTACGATTTGAAAAGTTACTTAGCTTCTAGCACAAGATTGTTTAAAAGTTGCTCGGTATTAATTAGAGTCTGTTAATCCCACTTTAATCCATAACACAATATAAGATGATATTTAGAGAGATAAAGAGTAGAAAAGTAGAAAGAGAAATTAGAGAGATTATTGGATGATTAAACACTTTTAGAGAGAGAAACAAATGCTAACCAACACCCTCTTCCACACATGGAAGAGGGTATTTATATGCCACGGCCAAAAGGCCTTAGTAGGCTTGTTCATGGGCCGGGCTTGGCTTTGCTTGGGCTTACGCCCCTAACTTATACAATATTAGCTTAAATACCAAGCCCGGTTTTCCCGACTAACCTATTACAATACAAGACCAATAACGACTAAGATGACCTATTACATTCTTGTTCGACTATATAAAATATAGGGCTAACAATCTCCCCCAATGTATCGGTCATCTTAAAAAGCTTAAAAAGCATAAGATGATTGAGTGAATACATTCTTGTAGAGGAGATCTTCCTGCTTTGGTCTTGTATCTTGGTCTTGATCTTGTTTGTAACGGTTTTGTTCCTTCATGCCTTGTGATCTTTATCTTGAGCCTTTGTCATTTGACTTTGAGTGCTTGAGATATTCATCTTGTGCTCCTTGTGACTAAGATAACCCTTTTACATTCTTACATTCTTACATTCTTAGGTATCTTGATTATCGCCATCTTGTGCTCTTGTGACTTCTGAATCGACATCGGTTAGTACACAGCTACGCCACCTTCTTGATATGCAACAACATATATAGACACGGATAAAATGGCTTTGAACATTTTATCCTAACTCGGTAGCATTTTACCTCCGGTCGGTGAAGACCATTAGACGGTATCATATACCGTACCTGTGATCGGGTAGATTCGATTAAGAACCTCCTTGACAGGGTTTCCCGGCGGTAGTAGGCAGTTCTCTTTACTCGACCGTCTCAAAGCAGACTACGAACGTAAAGAGTGAATCATAAGGATAAATTATCCATGTGATTAGAGTCGTCAATTCAGAATTCCTGGAACAAGTTTGATTATAAAAGAATCGCACCATTGTTGCTTTCCAGTTTGTCACAAGCTTGATTCATAGAGAATCTTGCGAGTCACCTACCGCAGTGCTGTTTGATGTTGACACTGGAAGGATTTCCATTCGTCACTGTGGACACTAATGAGTGTCACTCTGAATGTTCTGGCAAGATCACACGGACTTTGCGAAGAAACCTGGAATCAAGTTTGAATCAATTAAGAATCGAAACTTAGTTGATTTCTAGTTCTCACAAGTTTTATTCGTGTAGAATCGCACAAGTTACCTACAATGAGCTTGTTTAATGCTGGCTCAAGCAGGATTCCCATCTTCATTGTGAATCGTATCACTCAGATGGCAATATCACAAGGATAATGCGTAGGACTCGATTGTGTCCTAATGAGATGATAAATTGATCTCTTCGGGCTCTAGACTCAATAAGTGCATTTTGGTAATCGGAGGATGGAGCAGACTGCCACCTTTTCAATATTAACTAACTCGGAGTGAGAAAGTCAATAGATACGTGTTGATCTCCGTGAAAATGAGACAAGTTTCTTTTGAGAGAAACTCGAATGGATGAGAAAGGGTTGTGCATCGCATCACTGGGTCCATGACGCTTGTCTTCAAGATATGTGTTAACCCGGTTTCTACCTAAGTTGCATAGAATATTCAACTCCTTCAATGCTTACCAATACGTCATCATTAGCACCTTGTTGTGATTGTTCTAGTGCTAACTTAAGTAGTTGGTCCGCATTCAGCTTCATTCCACTCCATCTTTCCTAAGGACAACTATTTCTAGCTATAGAATGTCCTTGGGTAGATCCCTCCGGTTCTGGTTGGATCATAGGACTTAGTTTCCTATCCTAAACCACCTTTTGACTCCATCGTTCCATCGTGGATAGTAGGTTGTTTTGGGTAAAGATCGTAACCATAAAACCATTGAAAACCATTCAAAGTGCTTGATAAAAATCAAAACTTTTAACACTTTGAAAGTTTTACATTTCCGAAAAGCTCCCCCTACACACATGCATTGATATACGAAATAGTTTGGCATGTGAAGGAAAGAGTTGCACTTGAGTCTTTAAGATCACTTATTACATTTTAATCACATTTTCTCCCCCTATCTCTAATATAAAAAAAAATATTAGAGATACCAATTGATTAAAATATGACAATTTTCGAAAAATCGACGGGAGAGAAACATGTGTGCACGCATGAATCATGGAACATTTTCAGTCGGGTCGCTCCCCCTCAACAATATATGTGTGTTTTGAGACAAAATTTGACAAAATTTTAGAAAAACGACACCACAATATATGTTGAGGTACGGAGATGAGATGCCTTGTCCGATATAATTTATTACTTATGACAGTTTTAAACCTTTTTTGGAATGTGTTGGATACATAAAATATGACAATTTCTTAGATGTACCCAACAGCATTAAAAGCTAGATTTTAAAAAACGCTCCCCCTCAAAATTGGATCAAAATAATATATGACAATTTTGAGATATAAAAACCACATATGAGGAAGGGAATGTTGAACACAAAATTTTGAAAGATTTAGAAAAATCCTTTGAGAAATTCTTGAAAAATTGTGTTCAATGGTTTTAAAATAAAATCCGATTTACATGAGCTCAAAACTTTGAATGTTTTGTGACTAGCTCATGACCGAGAAAAATTAATTTCTGTTGTGTAGGATAAGTTATCATCCGTGATAAACTTTCCTTAAGTGGAAGGACGAGTTCTAAGCTGACATTTACTTAGAAGTCGTTTTTCTTGAACTTAAAAACTTTGAATGTTTTTATAGGAAGCTCATGACCGAGAAATATTAATTTCTTGTTGAGAAGGATAAGTTATCGTCCGTGATAAACTTTCCTTATTTGAGGTCCGAGTCCTAAGCTGTGATGTGCTTAGAAGTCATTATGAGGGAAAAATCAAGCAGCTTCATTTGCCAAAACCTCCAAGTATTCTGGAGTCATATACTTCATACCAAGACGGCCAACGAGATACTGAAACCTATTTTGAGATAGGGCTTTTGTAAACAAGTCAGCTATCTGGTACTCAGTTCTGAAAAAAGTATAATTCCACGATACCACGTTCCACTTGTTCCTTGATGAAGTGATATCTGACTGCAATGTGCTTGGTACGGGAGTGTTGAACCGGATTACAAGAAATGGCTATGGCCGACTTTGAGTCACAATACATAGGTATTTTATCAAAGTGGAAGCCATAATCCGTGAGTTGAGTTCTCATCCAGAGGACTTGAGCATAACACGCGGATAGAGCCACATATTCTGCTTCATCTGATGAGAGCGAAGTGCAATCCTGCTTCTTTGACGACCAACTCACAAGTTTGTCTTCCCCTAGAAATTGTACGCTACCAGAAGTGATTTTTCGACTATCAAGGCAACTTGCGTGATCAGAATCTAAAAAATTTGTTAGATGAAAACTGGTTCCCTTCAGATACCAGAGTCCCATGTGAATGGTATTCTTAAGGTACTGAAAGATCCGTTTAACCTCTTTGAGGTGCTTTTGAGTAGGTCTGGCTTGGTATCGTGCCCATCAGCATGTAGCATAATGAATATCAGGCATGCTGGCTGTAAGGTACATAAGTGACCCGATCATAATGCGATATCACGTTTGATCTACGAGATATGAGTACAAGTCAGCGTCTAGGGATGTGGTCGACAATGGTGTCCCAACACAAGCACATGAGGTCATACCATGCTTTTTAAGTATCTCTTGAGCATACTTAGCTTGGTTTATGAAGATACCACGTGGGGATTGATGAATCTGGAGGCCAAAAAAGAATTTTAGCTCCACCGTCATTGATATTTCAAATCTGTTGTGCATTAATTTTTCAAAACATTTTGAAAGTTTTAGGTTCGTAGAACCAAAAATAATGTCATCAACGTAAACTTGCACCAGCAGTATGTCATCCCCATATTTATTAATAAAAAGAGTAGGATCAATAGAACGTTTGGAGAATCCTTTCGAGACCAAGAAGTTGGATAGTTCTTCGTACCATGCCCTTGGAGCTTGTTTAAGTCCATATACAGCCTTCTTGAGACGATAGACTTTTTTAGGGTGATGAGGATCGATGAATCCTTCAGGCTGATTCACATACACTTCTTCCTTCAAATGACCGTTGAGAAAAGCAGTTTTAACGTCCATCTGAAAAACCGTGAAGCCCTTATGTGCAGCATAAGCGAGGAATATCCTCACAGCTTCCAAACGAGCAACTGGAGCGAATGATTCATCGAAATCTATCCCTTCTTGTTGACGATACCCCTTAACCACAAGACGAGATTTGTTTTTGATGATGGTTTGTTCTTCATCCAGTTTGTTTTTCCAGATCCATTTGAAATCTAAAAGCGAAATTCCATAAGGTTTGTCAACAAGTTCCCAAACATTTAGGCGTTCAAACTGATGAATTTTGTCTTGCATTGATTCAATCCACGCATGATTAGTCATGGCTTGTTTGATGTTTGTAGGTACAGTTGAACTCACGGTGAGTGCATACATACACACATCGCCATTGGTGTTGAGTTGTTTGCGTGTTCGAATCGGTTGTGAAGGATTTCCAATTACTTGCTCCAATGGATGATCACGAGTCCAATGGTGAGTGGATGGATATCTTTGGTAGAATGTATGCATGTTAGACGGATCAACATGTTGAGTAGAAGATTCTCCGACTTCGTGTATCGGTGTACCGAACGGATTGATAATTTCTTCTTCGTCAGGTTGTGCATCGACTGCTTGATTGTTGTTTTCTCCTTCAGCATTGACGGTTGGTGATGTTGGTTGTATGACTATTTCTTTAGTTTGTTGAGTATCCACTGGAATTGTCTCTTGAGCAACGGTTGCTGAAGTAGATGCAGTTGTGTCTTGTTGACTTTGTTCGGGTGCATCAGCAGTATTGACAGCGGAAGGCTTTGACTCAACCTCTTTGTTTCCATAGTAATATTCATCAAACATGGGATCATATAAGTCAACGAACTCATTCGTTTATGTCGTATCCGTCGAGTCTGTTGTAGGAATACTTTGTTGACATTCTTGCACGGGACGTACACTGTTTTGTGTAGGTGCCATTGCTGGACATTGAGGTGCGGAACTTGAGCTATTGTGATCAAGTACCATTTGTGGCAATTCGTCAAAGTTCACATGAATTGTTTCTATAATAATCTTTGTTTTCTTGTTGTAAACTCGATATCCTTTCGACAATGTAACATACCCCACAAAAATACATGCAACACCTTTTTTCTTTCATCTTGTCGAGATTCTCACCGTTAATCCAAATGTTAATCCCACTTTAATCCATAACACAATATAAGATGATATTTAGAGAGATAAAGAGTAGAAAAGTAGAAAGAGAAATTATAGAGATTATTGGATGATTAAACACTTTTAGAGAGAGAAACAAATGCTAACCAACACCCTCTTGCACACATGGAAGAGGGTTATTATATGCCACGGCCAAAAGGCCTTAGTAGGCTTGTTCATGGGCCTGGCCTGGCTTTGCTTGGGCTTATGCCCCTAACTTATAAAATATTAGCTTAAATACAAAGCCCGGTTTTCCCGACTAACATATTACAATACAAGACCAATAACGACTAAGATGACCTATTACATTCTTGTTCGACTATATAAAATATAGGGCTAACAGAGTCCATAGCCAAGGCATAACTTATTGAAGCGGGATGCGAAGATTGGCGAGTCTGAAAATGTCCTAACAAGACATGAGGGCTACATTTTGTTGCTAAAGATCCAAAGGTGATGTAAAGAATCATTTATCAAAAATCAATATGAAGGATCGAGACACACGACGAAAAGAAAATACTCCCCAAAAGATCATGGAGAAGTCTATCCGAAAAGACCCTAGCTAGGTATGAGGATAAATAGATCCAAGTCCTAAAAGGAGGCGGATCATTGTATATCGAAGTCCAAAATAAAGATTGGAGAAAAATGAAGAAGTCGTGGTCCAAATATGAAGACTCTCTCAAAAACTTCAAGGGAAGAAATTCCTATTATGAAGAGAAGACCATAATTTCAAGAACGTCTCTCAAGATTTGAAGTATGAAGTCGCTGCCAAATATCGGTCCGAGAAAGGTCTCAAATCGTAAAGCAAGTTATGCCAAGATATGAACTTTAAGAGGCCCCGAGAAGCAGTTTTAAAAGATTTTGTCCTTTAGCTAACTATTGATTAAATCGTCCCACTTTATTTTCAGCCTAAATTAACTATCGAAATAAGTCAAACAATGAATCCTCATGATCATTCAAGACAATTATAAAATATAAGAGATACACCTAGGAATAAGGGAGTCTAAGTGAGTAATTGGGCCACATGAGTTTATATTCTTTTGCTAACTTATAATAACAATGATCTCGTTTATAAGCTTGGTGTAGGGAACGTGAAACTTGAGGATGATAAACATTCATGACAGCCAAAACCCCAATGTAAGTCTTTGATTTCTTTACTTGTTTTGTATATATTTCTATCTTTAAGTTTCCTTAGTGTTTAGTATTTAATAAAGGCCAAGGTGAGTTATTTATGATGAAAAATGTAAACCGTGCTTTGAAATTCATGCATTGCATGAGGTCATTGCAATGGTCAAGTGTAGGGGATTTGATAGGTGTGAAAACACCCATCCTTTTACCACTTAAAACAATTAAAAACGAGACCATAACGTGTATTTTATGTCGTAAATGTCGGAATTATGCGTGGTTTGTGTTTTGGTTTTGTTTTAGGATCAAAATATGAAAAAGGAAGGAAACACAGGCTTTCACGGGCTTTTATCGAAGAAAAAGACAAAAGACGAAGTCAAAAGACCAAGAGTGCAAAAGATTGGAAGTCAATGGCCCTATTTTGAAGATTTATTGAAGAAAAGGACCAAAGACGGAAGATTTACAAGTCGAAGAACCCAAGTCTAATAAATGAAGAAATATTAAGAGGAGTTCAAGATTTTATCGACAAATCCCGAGCCAAAGTCGAGACTTTAATTTAATTAAAAGACGAGACGAAAGAAAAGAAAAGAGGAAGAAGGAAGGAAGCAACCAAGCCACCTACCAACTCCCCTATATATACTCATCCTTCATTTTCATTTTAGTTTGTTGATCCCTTTGGTTGGATCTATATTCTGTTAAGAATTAGTATAATAGTTTGTAATCAAACTGAAACACTTTGAGCACTCTTACTAATACTAAATAAGTTATGCGGAATCTAACTTATAAAGCACAGAAGAACATAATTACTTTTAACTATTCGATTCTCTTATTAATCGACTTGTATGAGGTACATGAAAGACATTGTACCTATGTTCCTTTTATAGAGTAAGGAACCCTAGAAACCTTAGAATATTCTCTAAAGATAACTATATCCCAGACGATATATTATCAATATTCTAACTATTTAGATATATCTCATAAGATATACTCTAACTATAACTATGACATATCTTATACAAAGATATATTCGTCCTAATCATCATAGCAGTACTTACTTTATAAGTAGCAGTACTTACTATGTACCGCGTTAATACTAACGGTACTTACATAACACTAACAGTACTTGCATCACACTAACGGTACTTGACACTTAACAAATAATTCCCAACAATCCTTCCCTAAACAAGAAATGATAACTTGTTGTCTTCTTGTTTCTATTGTACTGGATGTATTAGAAATACATGTCTTTAGTCTTTCCTTCATCCTTGGATTGAACTTGGTAATTTGTATTTGTATCCAACTGAATGTAGCCAAACACTTCAAATGTAGATCTTCTTTTGATAAGATAATCTTCAAACATTATGAGCATCATCTTTGTCTTCAAAGTATGATCTTCTTGTGTCTTCTAAGCATTCATTCATCTTTGCAGCATCAGTATTTGTCTTCTTGAGTTTAGTCCTTGAACTCTTGATCATAAATCTTCCACTTGATTTGATGATAACAAAACCTTCTAAGTATTATATATTTAATACTTCTTTGTCTGCAATCTTCATACCTGAAATAAAACAGTTAACAACAAAACACCAATCTATATTGGCTTCATGAATTTTAGCAAATCACCAGCTATCAACGGATTTGATAAATTCTTTACCAGTTAGCCGTACACTCTGGAATAGCCAATACTTCATTCATAAAGAATAAGGTGTAATGAAAACCTTACATTTTTTGGTAAATTGTCAACCATCAACGGATTTGATGAAGTCTTTACCTAGTACCGTTTGTCTAGGACTAGCCAACTCTTTGTCTCGAAACAAGGTGAGTTAGAACCATATAGTTTTTAGCAAACTATCAACTTTCAATAGATTTGATAAGTCTTTACCACAAACCGTTTGCTTATGGACTAGCCAGTTCTTATGTGTGTTAGACATGGTGAATTGAGAACCATTTATGAAGTGTGACTGAAAGTCAGACACTTAAGTTTCTTTCTCAGCTTCTTCCACATCTTTCAAATCCTTGATTTGTTGTTTAACCATTCTGATCAACTCCAAAGCATGAGCAGACTCTTCTGTAACTTCCAATTGTTGGTCTAACATCCTTTCAAACAATTTCCTTTTGAAGGGATAAGTCTTCTCTTGCAGCATATAATATGTAACATCATCTACATCCAAAATATGCAATCCACATGACCTATAATATCTCCAGTAACTAGGAACCTGATTCTCTAATTCCTTCAACATTTCTTGATCACATTTTTGTGGCTCATACATAAAGAGAAATTCCCTATATAATAGTGATACTGCAGTTTTACCTGCACTGGCATCTTCAACTAACCTTACAAGATCTTGAATATCTTGTCTATCCAGAATGTGAAGAATATCTTCCAAAAGTCTGAATATCCTTTTTGTGCCATCAGATCTCTGAATTCCATGAGCTTCAAGTCCTTGATCTGTAGAGTAAATCCACTTAACAATGGATGCTCTTTTTCCAAAAATCTCCATATTAAAACATTGATCTTCAAAGTTCACAATCTTCAAGTACTTCCTTAAGCTCTCATCATCATCACTATCTTCTGCTGTAGTTTTAGCTCTCTTAGCTTTCTTCTTTAGATTTGTTGATCTTTTCCTTTTAACACTCTTGGAAATTACTTCAAGTTCTGTTGAACCCTCTTCCAAGCTTATATGTACCGTTTCCTTAGTATGTACTGTTGTATGTACTGTTGACTGTGTATGTACTGCTTGTACATTTTCAGTATGAGAAATTCCTTGAGTTTCAACTCCTGCATTCATCCTTTGAGCAATCTCTTCCTCTCTTGAACTTACTTTCTCCTTTCTATTCTTCCTCACATAAGTGGTTTTGATAGGTGGAGATGCACTTGTAGGTTCAGCAATACTTGGCTCAATTTTAGGAGTACTACCAAATTGTCTTTGTTGTTGTAGACGTTTTTTGAATTCTTCAACAACTTTCTTGTCTGCTTCAGATCTAATCTCAACAAAATTCAATTCAGTCCTCTTACTTTGCTCATACAAAGTCTTGATTTCTTCAAAAGTTTTCTTGACCAGCTTAATATGAGTAAATCCTTTTACTTTCTTTAGAAATTTCATCATTTGATTTCTAATCTGCATAGTAGTTGGAGGCTTAATCTTTTCTTTTCTTCTCTTTGCAGCAAAGAATCTTTGTTGCTCCCTTACCAGATCATCAATCAATCTTGATTTCTCATCTTCATCATATGCATCTTTTTCTTCAGCTATCAATGAGTCTGCAAGAAGCTCACTTGCATGTATCTCAGCTTGAATCCAGTCATACTCTTGTATGTTCCATTCTTGCTGTATCCTTTTAGCTTCTAACAAATTTTGCTTTGCTTCAAATTCTTCCTGCAATTCATCTTCACGAATTTGTGCTTGCATTCTATAAGCAAATTCCTCATCATGGTCAATTTGATTAAATCTGTACATGACTTTGTTTATATCATCATCTGAATCAATTTCATCTTCAGATTCTGACAATAATTGCTTCTTCCCCTTATCCTTTGGATTTATTTTAGGTAGCTTCTTCTTCAGTTTGGCAGCTACTTCGTCATTAGCTAACTGTTGAATAACTATACCTTTTGTAGGGTGTGAAGCTTGAACTTTCTTACCTTGAATTTGATCTTTTGAGGCAAGAACTTCTTGTTGTGTCTTTTTCTCCACTTCTGCTTGCTTAGTCTTCTCAACTAAATTCTTCTTTAAATCAAGCAGCAATTTGGCTAAAGTCTCATTTTCTCCAAATGAACTTTGACTTTCCAGTGAAGGATGATCATCAACGGTACTTGCAATTGGCTTAGTAGTACTTTCAATTGGCTTAGCAGTACTTGGATCTTCAACAATGTCAGCAGTTTTTGTAGTCGGCTTAGAAGTACTTGGATCTTCAAAAAAGTTGACTTCACCAGTATTAGACACACTTATTTCTTCATTCACTTGTGTATCCCCAAATTCTTTATCTTCTATAGAAGCCATCATATCAACTTGCACTTCTTCAGTCTTTTCTGACTTATTGCTTTGTGGTGATGGATCAGGAAACTGATTAGAAATTTCCTCCAACTTCTCATAGAAAGCACTTCAATTTGCTTGAGGTGGTGATTGAACTGATGGTTCTGGCTGAGTTGCCAATGTTTCTGCAACTTATGGCTCCTCTGGTTGATTTACCAACTTTTCTTGAACTTGTTCTTGAAATTGTTCTTGAACTTGTGGTTCCTCTGGAGTAGGTTGTGGGTCTTGCTGTTGAATCTCCATATCTGAAGGTCCATCCACACCAGTCTCTAAACCAGTTCCATCTTTAAAAGTCCCCATGACATCTTCATCCATTTGAAAATTGATGTCATTTCCAGAGATCCTTGTTTGATTATCAAAAGAAGGTGGTTGTTCTTCATTATTCCTTCCATGTTCTTCAATATTCCTCCCCTGTTTGGTTACATTCAGTTGCCTTTTCTTGAGGTTCCTAAACCTTTGCTTCCTGATTGCAGATGTCTGAACAGATCTATATTGCCTCATCCAAGATGACACTTTGTTCCTTAACTTGAGTAGGCTAGCTTCTAATTCAATAATTTTATTGTTTTGAACAAGCTTATCTTTCTGCAACACCTGTACCTGTTGGGACAAACTTGTACACAAAGCATTTAAATTTGCAACATCCACCACCTCTGGTGCTTGTGCTTGTGGTGAACCACTAGTAGCAATAGAAGCAGCATGTGTGTGGATCATCTCATCAGTGTTTGGTGGAACACCAACATTGTGAGAAGAAGATTGTGAATCTTCTAGAGAGTGGGAGCTCTGGTGAGAAGGAGTTTGATAAGAAGCACTAGCATTGCTAGGTTCCTCACCTTCTTGATTGGCGTGTTGGGCTAACATATGAGCAAACAATGGTGTTACTGTTCCTGAAAAGGCATTGCCTTGTTTGGTCAAGAAAGAGAAAGTTCTCTTTGTGAATGAAGGAACATCCCATGTATCAGTTAATGCTGGTAGGTTAGGTATTTGGTCACTAACTAAAGCCTGAGTGAATCTAGGATACATTAAAAACTTCTTAGTCCCTTCCAAATTCCTAGTCATGCCTTCAAAAATTAATTTTGAAAAATTAAAAACCCTGTTATTTGCTAGACAAATACCAGCAGAAGCCAATGCAACATGTATTTGATCAAAAGATGTACTTTTTGAACTTAAACAGTGAATAATAGCATGAAAAAGCAATTTCCATTGAGGTGAAAATAATGCTTTAAAAAGTAAGACTTTCCCTACCACCCCCATAGCCCATGGCTGCAAGGCCATCATGAATCTCAGTATTATTAAGCATACTAAGTCTATTTTCATCATTAAGTCTCAAACTTGCTCGTAGCATTACCTCAGTGACATATATGTTCCTATGATTTACCTTAGCCTTAATGCAAGGTTGATCAAAACGAGTACCTAAACAGTAGTATCCCAAAATTGTTCAACAATGGGTATAGAGACAACTGGACTTACAGTGAGTGTGAAGCGAATATGGCTGCGAGAAAGGAAACCAAGCATCTCATGGAAACCAAGAGAGTCAGCATTCGTAGCAAGATTCGCAACTAAATTATGCTTAGAGATTACTTGTAAGGTAGCCATTAGTATTTTTGATGATCGAAAGATTAGAGAGAAGGTTATAGAATCAAGAGAGAAAAATAAAAGATTAGGTGAATCAATTGTGTAATTGGGGTAAGTATTTAAGTAAATAACAAACCCAAGCGCGAAGAAACCGCCAAATTTACAAAAGAGAACCTTAACGGTACAACGAACATGTAGCGGTAGATGGAACAAAAGCGGTACTTGATTTTGTGCTAGAGGTACTTGCAGTGACAACGGTACCTCACAATTTTGACCAGTTCATGCTTTCCACTAGACATGTAACCTCTTTTTATCTTTTTCTATAAACCTGCAATAACATCAAAAACACAAAACATAGACTATACAATAAAATTTATATAAAACTTGTACATCTATTACCTCCCCTCAACATATGCAGCATGTTATTGGTTGAGCATCCCAATGTGTGTCACCAGGAATTCGAATCTCTTTGCATCAAATGCCTTGGTCAACAAATCAGCTACATTGTTGTCTGTATGAATCTTCAAGACTTGAATAAGCTTTTTGTCATAAGCATCTCTTATAAAGTGATGTCTTATTTCAATATGCTTAGTCTTGGAGTGAAATACTGGATTCTTGACAATGCATATAGTACTTTCATTATCAATGTAAATCTTGGTGTTCATGAAATTGAACCCATAGTCCAACAATTAATTTTGAATCCAAAGTACTTGTCCACAGCAATGAGCAGCAGCTACATATTCAACTTCAGTTGTAGAAGTAGCAACGATGGTTTGCTTCTTACACTGCCATGATATGAGTCTTCTGCCTAGGAATTGACAACCTCCTGTTGTGGATTTCCTATCATGAGTTCATGAAACCACCTTCCTTGAGTACCTTCTTTATGGACCTGAGATAAAACATGCTATAAAATCAACAAAAATTGTTGAGTGAATCCATAGAGTTTAAAATATATAAATAGAACACAATTATTTTGAATAACCTTCCATGGTTAATAATTCATCGAAAGACAATTATGTTGTACGGACATAATTGTCGGTGTTATTACATAAGCCTCATGACATTGAACGTTAACATATATTATTTCAGCCCAACACACCTAGCCAAGTGCGTATATTTCTCTTATACTAATGCATCCGATGTGCTCCAATACACATGTGCTTCACTACACATTGCGATAGCTAATCGCATCGGACTGGGCGTCACCCCTATAGATCTATCCATAGTATTAGCGTTCTTTCGATTAATAATTCATGATTCCATGGGTCTTTTAAGGCTAAAGCTAACTTATGTAATAACAATCATCTGAGCATACAATCGGGTCTCTTGTTTTCTATATTAAAATAAATAGGGTTTACCACAACTTCTGGTTGCACCCATTCATGGGTTTACAGCAACTCTTGTTGTACCCTTTATTTACAATAAATACTTTTCAAGTAAATAGAGCTTCCACAACTAATAGTTGCACCATTCAATTGGTTTACCACAACTTTTAGTTGTACTCTTTATTTTTAATAAAACAAGCATGTTATCCCCTCGCAGGTTTCTAAAACAATTAAAGAATTTAAAAGCGAGGTTATAGACTCACTTGTGAATGAAGATAAATATGACTACAAAGTCGATCAATCTCGTCGCACGGGAGTAGTCGGTGAACCGAAACCTTCAATACAAATAGAAAAACAACGAGACGAGAACCCCAATATAATCAACTTTCTTAAACTCTTTCAATTTTGTACCAACACAACTAAATTACTATTTTTTTTTGTAAATAATGATGCAGTTGGAGTTGACAACTCTCGGTAGAAGAAAGGCTCAAAGTGATTGGTATGTTTTTTTTGTTGATAAATTAGATAAAGTACATAGATAGATAAACATGATATGAGGAAGAAGTATAAGAAAAAAAAACACGTGTATCACTGTTATACAATGGATGACACGCTACATAGTCATCTAAATGTAGTTTCTATTAGTTAATTTTGTATTTACACGATATGATAAAGCGGGTATTATTGACGTCCGATATTTTAAATAATCACTATCTGAGTAAGCTTCCAATTCAAAGGTGGAATCTCTAGGATACCATAATCCTAAATTAGGTTGACTTTTATGATATTTAAAAATCTTCTTCACAGCATAAAGATGTGACACCTTTGGATGAACTTGGAATCTTGAACAGGCACACACAACAAACATTATATCTGGTCTTGAAGTAGTAAGATACATCAATGAACCAATCATTAACCTATAGAGATGAATGTCAACATCTTCTCTATGTTCATCTTTTGATTTCAGCAACATGTTCATCTTTCTTGGCTTCAAAAGGTGTGCTTGTACTCCTTGTATCCATACATGAAAATTTCTTTAAGATTTCAGCAACATATTTATCTTGACTGATAAATATCCCATCTTTCCTTTGTTTGACTTGTAGTCCCAAAAAGAAAGTTAGTTCTCCCATAGAACTCATTTGAAATCTTCCTTTCATCAAAGCTTCAAACTCTTCACATCATGTCTTCTTGGTAGAACAAAAAATGATGTCATCAACATAGACTTGAACTAGAATAATGTCTTTGGCATTTTTCTTGATGAACAGAGTTTTGTCAATGGTTCATCTCCTATATCCATGTTCTAGTAGAAAGTTGGATAAAGTTGCATACCAGGCTCTTGGAGCTTGATGCAGACCATAAAGTGCTTTGATAACTTTGTAGACTCTATTGGGGAATTTAGGATCTACAAAACCCGAAGGTTGTGAGACGTATACCTCCTCTGAAATAGTACCATATAGAAAGGCACTTTTCACATCCATTTGATAGACTATAAATCCCATATATGATGCAAAGGCCAAAAATAATCTAATGGCTTCTATCCTTGCCACTAGTGCAAAAACCTCATCATAGTCTATCCCTTCTTCCTGTCTGTAGCCTTGAGCAACATGTCTTGCCTTGTTCCTCACACCAACCCCTCTTTCATCCTTCTTGTTCCTGAAGACCCATCTTGTACCAATTACTCTTTTACCTGAGGGAAGATCCACAAGAATCCAAACCTTTTGTAGCTCAAACTGTGTTAATTCTTCTTGCATGGCATCCACCCAACTTTCTTCATCAAGAGCCTGAGAGATATTTTTGGGCTCTACTTGAGATAAGAAATAGGCAAACAAACAATGCTGAGTATCTTTATGATTTGTTCTTTGCTGTTGTTTGACATAACTCACTAGTGCATGAGTTTCAATATTGGTTTGTAGTTGTCCTCTGGTTTGTACAGCAGATTTTGGATCACTAATAATCTGTGTAGTAGGATGGTTGTTGTTGAATTTATGAGTGCGAATAGAACTGACTGGAATTTCTGTTTCCAAATTGTTGAAATCAGTTACTGCACCTTGCTCATCATAGGAAGCTTTGGAGAAGATTCCTTTAGCTGGACTGGCATATAAGTCTTCATCGTCCAATGCTTGCAAAATATCTTCTAGCGAGTCAGCAGATCTAGCAGATTTTGACTTAGCAGTACTTGTAGATGAAGTACCGTTAGGTATAGTATGTACTGCTGACTGTTGTGACTCAAAAGATTCTTCTTTTGAATGCTTATTGGCAGATGTAGCATTCTTTTCTTGATCTTGAAGCCTCTGAAGCTCCTGGGAGGCTTGATCATCATTTGATGGCATGGTTTGCTTCTTGGGAGTTGCAGACATGGGAGTAACGGTAGGCATGTTTGGCACATAGATATGAACATCTTCATCTGATGAAGAAACATCTTCTTGAGTACCTGCATTAGTTGCACTTGACTCCTCACCTGCATTGTTAGTTTGACAATCCTTTTGCAAAGAGTAGTAATCCATGGAGTTGGTTAGATAGTCTAAATCGAACATCCAAGCATAACCTATTCCTGGAACATTGGGTTTATTTTCTAAGAAATTGACATGAGCATTTTCTTCAACTTTCTTAGTTGCCAAATTGTAAATCCTATATGCTTTACTTTGCAATGAATATCCTACAAGATATCCTGGATCAGACTTTCCATCAAACTTTCCTGAATAATCAAGAGTATTTAGTATGGACACATGACACCCAAAAGATTTTAAATGACTTATGTTAGGCTTTACATTAGTCAAAAGTTCATAAGGTGTTTTGTTTTGAGGCTTAGTTACTAGGACTCTATTTAACACATAACATGCAGTATTGATTGCTTCTGCCCAAAAGGTATTTGGCAAAAGTGAATCAACCAACATAGTTCTAGCAGCCTCAATTAATGTCCTGTTCTTCTTTTCAGCTACTCCATTCTATTGTGGAGTTCTAGGATTACTAAATTGCCTCTTAATTCCTTTAGACCTACAGAATTCATCAAAATCAGCATTCTTAAATTCTGTTCCATTATCATTCCTAATGATTAAAACCTATTTAGTGAACTGCTTTTCAACTAAAGTGATAAAATCCTTTAGTAATTCACTTGTTTCACTCAGTTATGACTAGACAAAAGGTCTTATGGCTAATGCTTCTGATAGAAACTGGACCAAATAAATTCATATGCAAGAGATGCAAAGGTTTTGTCATAGTATTTACAGTCTTGGTCTTACAAGAGGCTCTATGTTGTTTTCCTTTTTGACAAGCAGCACATGTGAAATCATTTTTAAAAGATTTGTTAGGTAAACCTCTGACCAAATTCCTTTTTACCAATCTATTAAGATTCTTGAAATTCACATGACCTAACCTTCTATGCCATAATTTTGACTCATCTAAAGAAGCCTTATCTAGCAAACATGTAATACCACCTGTTGGAGTAATAGTTTGAAGATTAAAGGGGTACATATTTTCTTGCCTGGGTACTTTAAGCAGTATTTGAGATTCCTTGGGCATCTCAAAGTCTTTGGACAACACCAAGCAGTCTTTCTCTGTGAATAGCACCTTGTTCTTCTTATCACAAATTTGTGATACACAAAAGAGATTGAACTCATTCAATTCTTTTACAAAGAAGACAACTTCAAATTCCAACTTTCCTGTGTTGATTTTCCCTTTGCCAGTGATTCTACCTTTGCTACCCCCAAAGGCTACTGGACCTCCTCTGAATTCTTCAAATTTAACAAAAAAACCTTTGTTCCCTGTCATGTGTCTTGAGCATCCACTATCTACAATTCCTTTATGTTTTAATTCATTAATGAGATGCCCCTCAGTATCTTCATGTGAGAGAGCCATTAATCCAAGCTCTTCTTCTTCTTCTTCTTCTTCTGCCCAATTCACCACTCCATCTACAGTAACCAATGATTTGGTTCCTTTAGGACTCCTGCTGTTTCCTCTTGGAAAGCTTTCAGTTATTCTTGGACTGGTTCTATAGTTGTTCTTGGACTTCAGATTGCTTGTCTCAGCTTTATCTCTATTGCTTTCTATTGCAAAGTGTCCATTCCATCCACAGTTATAGCATTCAACCTTAGACTTGTCATATCCTAATGGCTCATTGGGATCAACTGTCATTTTTCTTCCAGTCTTCTTGAAGAACCTATTAGATCTTACTGACACCATAGCAGCTTGCCATTTAAGATCCATCTCTTCAACATCAGCATCATCCATTTGGAACAAGTCATTGAGAGTTAATCTTGGTCTGTTGTCTTGTCCAACAAATAATGAGAAGGCATCATTTTCACTAAACAATGGTGAAGACCTTCCATGTGGATATTGAGACATCATAGGAATGCTTTCAATACTTTGTGGGTAAGTACTGCTTGTAAGTCCTCCAGCGGTATTTGTGAAGTAAGTACCGCTGCTAGATCCACTAGCGGTATTTTGAAAGTAAGTACCGCTGTTCCCATCTGACATAAAAGCCAAATTAGACTTTGAAGCAGTTGCTGTCTTTACTTCAGTGCCTTTCACATCCATCTCATATGCTCTAAGATTGTTGTAGAGATGATCAAACGGAATTGTTTCCAAATCATCTCTTGTGATGAAGTGCATAGCCATTGTTTTCTACTCTGGTGTAACACTTCTTAAGAATTTTAGATTAGCTTCTTCATTAGGGATTACTTGTCCATAAACTGCTAACTGAATAAGCAACTTGCTGAACCTTCCATATCCACCATGTATTCCCTCCATATTGGTAATTGAGAAGTTATCAAATTCTTGCTTAAGAACAATCTTCTTGATTTTCTTAGATTTGTCATTGCCTCCAAATCTAAATTTTATAGCATCCCACATAGCTTTGGCATCTTTATAATGATGAAAGCATGGTAGAATGTCTTCAGAAAGAGCCATAGCCAAGGAAGTTATGGCTTTTCTTTCTCTGATCTCTGCTTGTATATGCTCAACAGTCACAGCAGGTAGAGCATAGCATGTACCGTCTGGCAACCAGTGTAACTTCTTTGGTGTGTTCCCATTCTTGATAACTTGCCACACAGTATGATCTATGTGATTCAAGTAATGTTCCATCTACATAGCCCAAGTCTCATAATTGTCACCTTTGAGAACTGTGAGTTTAACAGCAGATAGAGTATGAGAAGGTGTTGGTGTAGAGGTAGCTACATCATTCACGACTTGAGCACCTTGTGCTGGTGTAGGGTGTACAACTTGTGGTTGTCCTTGTGGCAGAACAGGATCAGTGTTCTGAACATCATCCAAGTGAGCATTAACACCATCTGTTTGAGACATTGAGATTTGGTATGTGTGGAGTGTATGGGTTCGTGTTCTTCTTTTTCAGAGTTTCTCAACAAGCTCTGATACCACTTGATGATCCCTTTGGTTGGATCTATATTCTGTTAAGAATTAGTATAATAGTTTGTAATCAAACTAAAACACTTTGAGCACTCTTACTAATACTAAATAAGTTATGCGGAATCTAACTTATAAAGCACAGAAGAACAAAATTACTTTTAACTATTCGATTTTCTTATTAATCGACTTGTATGAGGTACATGAAAGTCGTTGTACCTATGTTCCTTTTATAGAGTAAGGAACCCTAGAAACCTTAGAATATTCTATAAAGATAACTATATCACAGACGATATATTATCAATATTCTAACTATTTAGATATATCTCATAAGATATACTCTAACTATAACTATGACATATCTTATACAAATATATATTCGTCCTAATCATCATAGCAGTACTTACTTTATAAGTAGCAGTACTTACTACGTACCGCGTTAATACTAACGGTACTTACATAACACTAACAGTACTTGCATCACAATAACAGTACTTGACACTTAACAAATAATTCATAACATAGTTGTTGGCTAACTTGACAAACTAGTCTTCCACCTTTAATTTTCATGTCATTTAATATTTCTTGTCAATTTAATTCATGTCTTGCACCTTAAATTTGTAAGTTCTTTAATCTTTACTTTTAATTGTTGGATCTTTACTTTTAATCAAGTTTTTTTATTTTCTATCTCATCCTTCCTTTCTTGTTTGATTTGATTTGGTTGTGTTCTTGATTTTTGGTTGATTAATTAAGTGGGTTTCATAGTTTTATTGATTTTTATTCCATAAAGTTTATTGATTTAGATGTTTTAGTGTTTGGTAGATCTTAATTAGTGATTTATTGTTTTTAGTTTTATTGTTTTTGGTTGTGTTCTTGAGTCTTTGGTTAATTTATTAAGTGGGTTTTGATTAATTTGGTTTTTATTGTTAGTTTTATTGATTTGGTTTGATTGATTGTTGTTAGTTGATTATTAGTGGTTAGTTTAGTATAATTTTTAGATTTAATTTGGTTGATTTTGGTTAAATTCGTGTTTGAAAAAAATAGGAAGTTATTTGCTTTTCGTCACTATAGAAGTTTTTCCCGAACGAGCCATTTTTACCGAACCAATCATTTTTCCCGAATGAGCCAAAAAAATACCGAACCAAGCTTTTGTGAAAAGTTATTACGAACGAAGGCTTTGCAAAAATATTCCGAACAAAGGTATTATCAAAAACTTCCCGAACAAAGGATTTTGACCAAAAAGATTCCGAACTAGTCACTTATTCGGACTTTCCGAACGAACGTGTATATAATTGAGTGACATGCCTGCTTGGCAGGTTCTAATATTCCCGCCAAAAAAAATTATTGGTTCGGAATACCCGAACGGACCACAAAGAATTGAGCAGCCAGCTAGGCTGCTTGCTTGAGCAGCCTGCCTGCTTGCTTGTTTCTTGTTCCGTAATCGTTTAGTTTAATCTGAAAGTTGTTCCGATTTTATTTTTGAAAGTTACGTATTTTTAGTTGAAATTTTTATCTAATTTTAAAATTAATATTTTTTCGTAAAGTTCAAGTTTTATCTTTTATTTAGTACCCGCTTTAGGTTTTGCCTCGTTTAGCTTTAAAGTACCATCTTAGTTTTATTTTCTCCTTTTTCATTAGGTTAATTTTATTTTTCAGTCGAAAGTTAATTTCTTCGTTCAGTTTTATTTTTATTAATTGTTTCGTTTTAATTTACGTTTAAATATTTGTTTCGCTCCTTTAATATTAGTTAATCGTTTTTGGTTTTATTTTAATACGTTTCGCTTTTACCTTTTTAGTAGAAATAGAAAACCAAATTTTCCTTTTCGTCACCAAGAACGATTTCTCCACTTCTAACCGTGATCAATTCGATAAGACACCGAGAACGAAATAACGACTATGTAAAATCTTTAAATCAACTATCAAACTTCATCTTGGGGAGGTGTCTTACCAACTCCTTAGAGACTAAAGATTCAATTAAACGCATATTAGCGTGACCTAATCTCCTATGCCAAAGAGTAGAACTATCATCTATAGTCGCAAGACATATGTTATCTTTTGACTTCTTATTGACCTTGATGACATAAAGCCCATGCTTTCTAACACCTTTTCCAATGACCTTTCCATCTTTTATGATTTCACTATCATGTTCCGTAAAGATGAGCTTACACTTATTGTCACAAATTTGACCTATACTTAAAAGGTTAAACCCTAAATTATCTACGTGCTCAACATTTTCAATGGTCATGGAGTCAAGAGAAACCGTACCTTTGCCAATGATATTACTACGTAGACTACTAGCGAATGTGACGTTACCTCCATCAAATGCATTGTAGCGCGAGAACAAACTTCGATTACCCTCATGTGTTTAGAACAACCACTATCCTTAATCCACTCGTCGGGTTCCAAATCAATTCCCAAGCATATCTAGGTAACAACACACACGATCAAACATTCGGTCCCCAATATCTCATGGGTCCAAAATTGTTAGTTCCAAACATCCCTTGCATTTGGTTGGGATGCATGAATGGAGGAGGGGTTCCCCATGGGGAACAAAATGGAGGAGGATAATAATTCATATAACCATTTTGTTGTTCATTATTTCTCCTAGGTGTATTTGATCTTGGTTTAGAGTTGTGGTCATTCCTTCTAGGTGTTAGAGTTTTACTTCTAGGTCATGAATTGTTTTGACTATGTCTTCTAGGTGTTGTCGTTCTACTTCTAGGCCTAGACTCATTCCGTACTCTTGGTGGAGTAGAAGATGGTCTTGATAAACTTCTATTTCCCATTAGAGGTTTACTCAAGGGCTTCTAGAACTTATCAACGACATTGTCGTCAAGTATGGGTAATTTGACCTTGTTAACAATAAGATGCTTTGGTTGTTCACCTAAATTTGACTTTTCAGAAATTTCAGGATTTTCAGCAAAAACTCTTTCTGGCCGCGGTTCCTTATCTAGGGCGGCGGTTCCATAGTGATAAGGAACCGCCCCATACAATCTGGGACCGCGTATAGTAGACAATTTTTTCTGAAAATCTGACTTGTTTAGGTTCACTAGTTGATGCTTCATTTAAGTTAAAACCTATACCAAGTCTTTCCTTATAATGAATTTGTTTGTTTAACATATCATCAAGAGCACTAGTACCTTTCATGAACTTTTCTAATTTAATGGAGGTGCTCTTGTGATCTTCATTCTCTAAATTAAGTTTCTCACAACTTAAGCAACCTAAATCAACTTCTTTATTTTTCTCAAGCTTGGCTAATTTCTCCCTAAGCTCATTGATCTCATTTTCAAGCTTAGTTTTGGTTGATTTTAAGGTTTTGTTATTTTCTATGAATTTAAGGCTAAGTTTGTGTAAATTATCATATTGGCCTTCTAATTCAATATCATCTAAGGTGGAGCTATCATTGCTATAATATTCAGTTTCGGAATGTACCTCTTTAGAAGTTTGAGCCATAAGACATTTCTCCTCTTTGGGGTTGTCATCAACATCTTCACCGCTATCGCTCCAAGAACCGCTAACGAACGCCGTGTGATTCTTATCGCGTGAAGGCTTTGGACAATCACCAATGAAATGATTTGGATCAACACATCTAAAAATCCTATCACCTTTTTCGTTCTTGGAAAACCGATTCTTTAAGAATGGTTTATTGTCATTGTTGGGTTGCCTCACGTGTTGACCTCGTCTTTTGAAGAACTTCTTGAAATTTCTCACCGCCAATGCATAATCCTCGTCATCGCTATCCGAGGAACTATCATGATCGTTTTGTGCCTTTTTGGCTTTGAGTGCAAGAGACTTCCTTTCAATCTTGGTTATTACCAATTCCAAGTCCTTCAAAATTATCATCTCATGAACCTTCAAGTTGCCTATGAGTTCATCGAGTGATAAAGTTGAGAGATCTTTCGATTCTTCAATCGTCGTGACTTTTTCTGTCCACTTCGGATGTAAGGCCCTTATAAACTTCCTAACATTGTTCTTGCTAGAAAAACCTTCATCAAGTGCTTTTAGACTAATAATAATAGTGTTAAATCTAGCAAAAGCACTATCAATAGTTTCATCTTCTAAGATGACAAATTGTTCATATTGTTGGACAAGAAGATCGATTTTGCTTTCTTTGACTTAGCTATTACCTTGGTGGGTTACTAAAAGAGTGTTCCAAATATCTTTAGCGGTTTCACACATAAAAATCCTTTCATACTCTTTCTTAGGTAAAGCATTATAAATCACCATTTTAGCCTCATTATTTTTCGAAAGTTTCTTTTTAGTATCGTCATTTGCTTTGTCAGAAGTGACCAATTCTTTTGTTTTAGAAACTTCATTAAATTAATAAGGTAAAAAATCACCATTGGTAATAACATGCCAAAGATCTAAATCTTTTGATTTCACATAAGTCTCAAATCTATTTTTTCAATAAATAAAACTATCGGTTTCAAAAAGTGGTGGTCTTTGCATAGATTGCCCTTCTAGGTACTTGTTGGAATATCGACTCAAGTTTTAAAATACAATATACTTTAAAAATTCTTGAGCAACCTCGCTCTGATACCAATTGTAGAAACTAGAAGGGGGGGGGGGGTTGAGTAGTTTCTTATATTTACTTGTTAAAAGATGGTTTTCAAACAATCTTTTTTCAAAAACTTAGGCTTGAGGAAATATGTGAAATCTTCTTATGCACAATATGAACAGAGATAGTTTAACTAAACTAATGCTAACTAATGTATATGCACAAAGAATAAAGAATGTAAAGAGTTAAGGGTAAAGAAAGATCAAACCAAACACCAAGGATTTATAGTGGTTCGGCAACGAAACTCACTCCTCGTTCCTACTCCACTCCTCGAGTACTCCTTACTCGAGAGTTCACTACACAACAAGCTCCTTATGGTGGAGAAAACCGTACACGTTGCTTAACCAAGTTCCGACTCTAAGCTAAAAGTCGAGCCCTAATCGTAGCTAGGACCAATCTACACAACTATACTTAGTACATACACAACTTCCAAATAGACACAACTACTTGGATCTTCACAACTATGACACAACAAGAAAAGTAAAAAATTTGATCTTCAAAGGATCTTTGGTGGTGGACTCAACACTTCACAAGGATAGTGTTCTTCTCTTTGCACTTGGAGAGGAAGGGATGGATGGGATAGATTCACTTCTAAACAAGTAGTAATCAATCAAATGATCAAGGATTTGAGTGATTTAAGAATTATGTTTGAATCTGGAATTTTATGTGCAAAAGAGGTGAAGAGAAAATATGAGAATGGTCCACTATTTATAGGACAAAGGGCGAATGGCTATATCTGCCCGCGGTTCCCTATCTCAGCCGACGGTACCTTATCGATAAGGAACCACATAGGCACTAGGGAACCGCCAGAGTAGACTCCGCTCCCTTTTTGTCCTTTAGTGGTGGAGGTCTTATCTGATTATAAAATATCCTGAAAGAATATTCTAAATCGAAAAAGAATATGCCATTTTCAAATTTTCAAATATTTAATTTAATAAAACATTTTCTTAAAAAGAAAGTTTAATAAAAAAACTTGTCACACTAATAAAAAGTGAGTTTTAAGGAAAGATTAAATCACTTGATCACTTGATCACTTGATTAAGGTTAGTACTTGTTTATTCATACCTTAAGTGAAAATGGGTAACATGAAAAATACTTGAACTCAAGAATTCGTTTTTCGTTGTTTTCGTAAAATGCTTGTTTTTACATATTGTCGTAATCAAAACTAAACGAGACCGAAAAATGCAAGTAACGTTTTTAGGCATTATTGCATTAACAGACACATTGGAGGCTGCTAAAGATTGCAAGGACATGGAATCAACAGTTAAGCATGACATCAGCAATACGTCAGGGAATGGTATAGACATCTCTTATGATGACACCATACCTGTTTATGATGACGAGCCTACACATATGGTACAATGTAATGTTGTATATGATGTCTATGCCGATGAACTACCGCATGTTGAGCATTTCGAACCTAATTATGACAAACATGGGATGGAAAAGGGTGATATTTTTACCACTTTAGATTCATACGATGTGCGTCATAATGGGGGAGAGATTGTTCAGAATGCTATAGTACATCATGATAAATGCTTTATGACTGCTTCGTTAACTGATTCTGATTCCAACATTAAAGAGCTTGAAACGAGTTTAGCTCAGCAATCTAAAGAGCTTGAGGATGTCAAATATGAATTTTAAAGAAAACGGACAAATTTGAAAAGTATTTTGAAAAACTTGAAAAGTCAAACGTTTTTCTTGAGCGAAAATTGGATCAAACAGTTATAGATTCTAAAGCTGAAAAGGATAATCTTTTGAAACAAATTAAGTTGTTTGAATCTAAGTTGGCATCCCAAGATGAATTGCTCAAAGAGAATGAGACTTTAAAGGCCCAAGTATAGGAAAATGTCTTTGCTATAGCTGCGTTGAAAAAAGAATTAAGGAAAACTAAAGGAACTAGTGTGGACACTAAGCTTGAAAAACCATCAATCTTGGGGAAACCGCCTACAAATCAGTTTGTTAGACAAATGAATGCATTTCGATCCGAGCGACCACAATCCTCGAGACCGCGGTTTGCCTCCCAAGTTGATATGGCTCATATTTCTAGAACAGTCACTCCACCATCTAGGCCCAGTGTGACTAAAACAGCTTTTGCAAGACCTAATCACATGATTGCCTCTAGTCTCCCTAGACATAGTCCAAAGAACACGTCTCGAACTAGTTCAAATGACGTTCGCCATACATTTCGTCTAAGGGAAGCTAAGCAAAAGACACACGTAAGAGATAGGAATTTCAAACCTAGTCAAACGCCTTCTAGATTACCCGACACTGCTAACCGTAGCATGTCATATCATAGGAACATCAATCAATCACCTAGGAATTCTAGATCTTACTCGGACATTAAATATGCTACTTGTAAAACATGTAGAAAATGTGTCTTTAAGGCAAATCATGACTTTTGTGTCAAGAAATACCTTCATGAGGTGAACTCCCATGCTAGAATTAAATCCCAGTGGCTAGCTAAAATCAAACCCATTGGTAAAGTTTGGCGCCCCACTGGTAGAACTTTCACTCTTGTAGGAAACGAGTGCCCTTTAACTAGGATAATCTCTGATTCCACTAAGACTAATAGGGAGGAAACTGAAAAGGAGGATACATCACTTAAGCCTGAACTTAAGGTTTTCTATAAAAGGAAACGTTTGCCAGTTAAGAAAAGTGAACCATCCCCTCAGGTCACCTCTGGTACAAGAAAAGAAAACTGTGAATCCCCGCAGGGTTCTAAGATAGATATCGCTAACCCACATAAAATCATACAAACTCCTAATGAGAATGTAGGTACCAAACTCCACGTTCAACAAGAACACAACGGTCCGATCTTTACATATCGTTCAAGTAAGGACACTCTTAGAGTTTGGTTACTGAAGAAGCTGATATCAGAGAAACAAGTGTCTCAGGGGATTCGCAGTTAAACATTGTGAAGACTTATAGTCACATCACAGACTGTAACTCGTTCATCAAAGAAAGGAAAGTTTATCGCCGATGATAAACTTATCCTTACAACGAGAAATTAATTTTTCTTGGGCATGAGCTTATATAAAAAACATTCCAAGTTTTTAAGCTCATGCACAAATGCTTATAGACAAATCAAAGTCTGTGACCCGTTCTTCAAAGAAAGGGAAGTTTATCTACGCAAAGATAACTTACCCTCAAAACGAGAAATTAAGTCTTCTCGGACACGAGCTTATCTTAAAACCATTCAAAGGTTTTAAGCTCGTGTATATGGCTCCTCGTTAAATGACAGACGATGACCCGGGCTTCAGAGACAGGGAAGTTTATCTACGCAATGATAACTTACCCTCTTAACGAGAAATTAAGTGTTCTTGGACACGAGCTTATCCTAAAACAATTCAAAGGTTTTAAGCTCGTGTATAAGGCTCATCATTAAATATCAGATGATGACCCGATCTTCAAATAAAGGAAAGTTTATCGCTGAGGATAAACTTATCCTCATTAACGAGAAATTAAATTTTCTCGGACGCGAGCTTACATTAAAACTATTCGAAAGTTTTAAGCTCGTGTAAATGGGGTATACTCACATTTCAGATTATGCCCCGAACCTCAAAGAAAGGAAATTTTATCGCCGATGATAAACTTATCCTTACAAAGAGAAATTAATTTTTCTCGGACTTGAGCTAATATTAAAAACATTCGAAGTTTTTAAGCTCATGCACAATGACTTACAGTTAAATATCAGACTGTAACTCGGACTTCATATTTAAGAAAGCTTATCTTAAAAGATAAGTTATCCTCGTAACGGGAAATTCATTTTTCTCGGTCATGAGCTTGTATTAAAACATTCCAAGTTTTAAGCTTATAAAGGAAAGTGTATCTTTTAAATAAGAGAACTTTTCATCATAACGAGAAATTCACCTTTCTCGGTCATGAGAATTAACGTTAAAACATTCAAATTTTTTCAAGCTCATGAAAACGACTTCTAAGTAAATGTCAACTTAGGACTCGTTCTTCAGTTAAAAGGAAAGTTTATCGTCGATGATGAACTTATCCTCATAACAGGAAGTTTACAACTTCTCGGACTTGAGCTCGTTTTGTAAGATATTCAACATCTTAAGCTCAAGTAATTGGTTTTCAAAACTTTGAACACAATTTTTCTATAATTTCTCAAAAGGTTTTTCTATATCTTTCAAAATTGTGTGTTCAAAAAAGTTTTGATAAAAAGAGCATGTCTTCTGGAATCGATAATATTTACGATCCTAGAAATGTCATTCAATAATGACACGGGGTTGTAAATAAAGTTCGAGCAGAAGTTCAAATGTTTTTAAACATGCTCAAAATGGCTTGCTATTATTTCCGATAGTAACCCGCTTTTCTTATTCAAGTCAAGCATTTCACCGGAAAGCTTTGACTCAACAACAGGAATTAATTTTCTTGGACATGGTTTACTTTATAACCATGTAAGGGATTGTGTTTACGTAATAACACAATCTAACACGAATTTATGTACGTGTCAGTGCATTTATTTGTTAAAACAAGAGAAATCTTGTTTTTATGAAGTTATCATCTCCACCAACCGTAGCAATTTACAATTGATATCAACATACTCGACGATGCGACTACTCAAACGACGACTACAACTCTTTCAATAGAACACGGGTCAAAAATTGAGGGGGAGAAATTGTCCAACATTCAGAATCTTTGACGCCTAAAGTGCCAAGTTCACATGTTGGTGTCAAGACAACGATATCAATCGTACACATGGAGTAAAGAGATAACTTCAGACGTGATGAGGCGACCAACATTCGTGAACAAGAACCATGTGCTTCTTTCATATGATGTTCTCCATCATTCAGGTCCAACCTCATAAATCGCTAATCTTGTGAATACATTATCATATATGATCTTTGCATGTGATAAGTACCTTACACTTGTGTTTAAAAGGTACTTCATTCATGTTTCAAGTACACCCTCATTAATTTGAGGGGGAGCTTGTGTAAATCATGAAGATAATTGGATTTGCATTTTTCTTCCCAAATTTTCTTAAAACTTTATTAAATCAATTGATATTATAAACATCGATTGGGTTAATATATTTAATATGGGGGAGAACATGTGATTTAATAATAAGATCAATCAATTTAATGGTTTGACTTAATGTGTTGGCTCATCCTGACATGTGCGAAATGTTTTCGAATATCATGGCATAAGGGGGAGCAAAATAGATATGGATATCAAAATGGATTTCATGGTGACATATACTTACCCACAACATCTCTATTCACAACGGTGACGATTGTGGTGACATAAGGATGGTAGGATAGGTTAAGTCCAATGATTCTTCTAAAACCGGAGGAATCTTCCCAAGGACATTCCATAGCCAGAAATAGTAGTCCTTAGGAAAGATGGAGAAAGATTGTGAACGTAGCTGAATGCCGACCAAGTACTTAAGTTAGCACTGGAACAATCAAAACAAGGTGCTAGTTATGACGTATTGGTAAGCATTGAAGGGGTTGAAGAATGAAAAAGAATTATAAAGATAAAGGGTGAAAAGAAAGAAGCCCTCCTTACAACTTAGGCAGAAACCGGGTCAACACATATGCTATTGAGATCATTTTTAATGATGCTTGATATTGAAGATAGACTTCATGGACCCAGTGATGCAATGCACAACCCATCCCAGCTAACTCAGATATTTCTCAAAAGATATTTGTTTTAATCACACGAAGACAACACATTATCTATTGATTTATTCACTCCGAATAAATTGTTATTGAAATGGTGGTACTCCTCTCCATCCTCCGATCACTAAAATCCAAAATGCACGATTGAGTCTAGAGCCATTTGAGATCATCAAATATCTCATTAGGACACACTTTCATAATTCCTTGCATCTTCACACACTGTGAAAGGTAAGAAAGATCTTAAGAGTCCTACGCAAAGTCTTCATGATCTTGCGTGAACATCTGAGTAATACGAAAGAATTTACAATGAAGATGGAAATCCTTCTTGAGCGAATATGAAAAAGATCATGGTAGGTGATTTGTGCGATTCTTTATGAATCAAGCTTGTGATAACTGGAAAGCAACAATGGTTTAATTCTTAACTGAACTTAAACACGTTCCAGGTCTCTACGCAATATCTTAATGATCTTGCCAGAACACTCAGAGTGACACTCTATAGTGTTCATAGTGATGAGTGGAAATCCTTCTAGTGTTAACCTCAAACAGCACTTGGTAGGTAACTTGCAAGATTCTATTCGAATCAAGCTCGTGACAACTGAAAAGCAACGATGGTGCGGTTCTTAATTGAATTTCACTTGTTCCAGGAACATGAATTGACGGCTTCAATCATGCGGATAATTCTATCCAAATGATTCACTCTTTATGTTCGCAGTCAGCTTTGGACGGCCGAATAAAGAGAACGGGTTTACCCGCGAAATCTTATCAAGGAGGTTCTTAATTGAAACTACCTGCCACAAGTATGATATTTTATATCGTCCAACGGTCTTCACCGACCGGAGGTAAAATGCTACCGAATTAGAATGAAATGTTCAAAGCCATTTCATCCGTGTATATGTTTTGTTGCTACCTGTCTTATGCAGCGTAACAAGAAGGTGGTATTGCGGTGTACAATCCAGAAGAAGTCGTCACCACATGCTTATACTATATGCACTTAATACTTCAACAAATTCAAGAAAGTCTAAAAGTCAATTCTTCCGCTGTATCAAACTCTGAATCTATCAAGAATTTATAAAGGTGTAAGTATGTGAAACATGAAGTCACGAAGAGGCAAACATCACAAGTGATGAATGCACAAGGTCAAGGCAAGGAAACATGCCCAAGACTAAAGCCAAAGATCACATCAGTATACTCACAAGAACAAGATCGAAGACTGAAGCATAGTATGCTAGGTTTAAGATTTTGTAAAATGGTGTGACCTCCCTTAGGGGGAGATTGTTGGAAATACGTTTTTCCAAGGAAAGTCTCGGTCACATCATTATTAGCATAGATCCCGAGCTATAGACTATTTAGTACATTGTAACTTGGAGTGACCTCCCGGGGGAGATTGTTGGAAATACGTGTTCACGAATGTAGAAAGGATCGGTCACTCCAATGATATATTTAAGTAATGAGCTCGTGATCCATTATGTAACTAATATAGTCCATATAGCCCACATGTAGGGTGGGCTATATATACCCCCTCCTAGCATGTTAGGAGGGATTGGTCATTAGTCATTTCACATTACATTAATAAGACATCTCTTTCTCTCTCTACCTCTCTTCTCCTCTCCTTTCTCTCTCTAGTTCATATCAAGATCTTCATCTATCCCTCTCTCTATTTAGATCTTAACAACACTTGTAACAATCTTTAGAAAACGTGGACCTACACAAGGGTTTAAAGTGTCAATTCTTCAATATTGGAGCACCCTTCTTGTACAATCTTCAATTCTTCAAGGGTTATTCTTGGAAAATCACCATTAGGGTTTGGTTCATTGTGCGGCTTCATTTCCCGTGTTCGTTTTTGCTTGTTTCTTGTGATCTTTTGCCATTTTCTCAATATCCGTACCTAAAATACACATGTAACAAACACAAGCATATATTTGGCATTTTTCATGATATTTAATGCATTTTAAGCCCATTTTGGACGATGAGACTATGCATAAAAGCAGTCTCATCACTCCCCCATACTAAACCATTAGCGTGCCCTCACGCAATGCTAGAATAAAGTATCATAGCATCTCCAAAATTCATTTTTATGCATTTTTATTGAATGATAAACTTGATACACTACTACTATTACTACTACTTGCGTTTTAGACATAATGTATGATTTTCATCGCAAAATGGACGTTTAGGTTCATAGAATAAGAACACGTGAATGCTTCGTTAGAAATAATTTCGTCGTCCTCGATTTTCACCCCAATTCCGTGCCAAGCATGCAACGAGATCACTGTCATTATAAGTTAGTAATGCTAACACTACTCATAAGCCCTAATCACGTACTTATCCTCCCATTTTCCTAAGTTGTATCTCATATATTTTATTTTTGTCTTGAATGTTCACGAGGATACATTTTTTACTTATGCGATGATAGAGATTTAGGTCTAAAAATAGAGTCATAACGGTGTAACCAAGACCATTGAATTAATAACCCCCCTAATAGACAACGATGTCAAAAAATTAAGTCAACAAGAAGGATCGATAAACACGGTTTTATAACGGTTTTGAACATGAGACTTATTACCAAGACTTTTATACCCCCCCTAACGGATGGGCCTTATTATCATACGTTTACCTCCATCTTTTGTTCAACTTCGCCATGAAGCTTTTATTATGACTTTGGTCTTGCCTTTCCTTTTATTTAACCTCGCCATGAGGTGTTTATTATGGCCAAAGACGTATATCCTCACGCTAAAAGCGAATTTTGGATCTTTAAAGCTTCAAAGATTAAGGCATAATTCACTTTCAATTTCGCATAGATTTTTCGGCCTTGTGAGCTTCAAATTGTTTGCTTGATTTAGGTGAGCACTTGAAATCTTATTATTAGGTGAAGCTTTCGATTATTCGGGTTGCCAATACTTCAAAACCGTGACGCTGTCGATACCTTAATGTCTTCCCAATTTAATTACATGGAAGCTACTAGAAAAGACTAGAAACCAACAATCAAGACTAAACCGCTAAGTTAATACTTATTAAGCAAAATATATTTACAATCGAAGGGAGAATAAGCAAACAATGAGAACACATGAGTTTTTGAAAGAAAACGAATACTCTACGTTTAGCATAGTAACTTATAATTAACTCTATCATTTCTCGTCCTCATTTAAGAGACTTAGCCTAACATAAAGTTAAGGAATCGATGCTAAGTCCTCAACACGCACGGTCGAGTCAAAATTACTCTTATTCTCGCCATCGAAAAACCTACCTTCGTGTTTTCAAACACTTATAAAACATGAGAAATTTTTTAAAATTTGGCCATTTTTAGCCTTATTTTGCATCAAAACGATAAACAAAAAGATAAAATTTGGAAAGCGTGAAGGTTTGGCAAGGCAAGTATCTATTCACCCCCCATACTAAAGTTAAACATTGTCCTCAATGTTTCGAGTCTAAGGGTTGGAAACCCCCATACTAGAGACGTAGTCGAATGCATAATATAGCATGGAAAGGGTGCAACCGTTAAATTTAAAGCCGTTTATGAAGTGTGCTATAAACCTAAGGTTAGAACATATAAGGATATATCATGGATATCGAGAAATTCTTCAAAGCAAACGATCGAGTGCTCCCATAAAACGAACACGAGAGGCTCCAATCGTGAAGATCATGATCATCTTAAAACCACATATCACAAACAACCACAGAACAAAGGTTGTAAGGGCACAAATCCCCTCACGTTACTACATTAGAAAGCGATAATATGTGCATGGGATAAGCATGGGACTCCCCCACGAGGCACCTCGTTTTTGATTACCGAGTCATGAGCTCGACTCGATCCCCTCAATACTAATTTTCATTGGGGAAGGTGATTTGGTCGAGGTAGTTTAAGGATGGAACTTCCCCGCCAAAGTAGTGCTTCAACCTATGTCCATTCACCTTGAAGTTGGGGCCATCATTTTTAGCTAGCTCGATGGTCCCATAAGGAAAAACTTGGGTAACGATGAATGGACCGGACCAACGGGATTTCAACTTGCCAAAAAATATTTTCAAACGTGAGTTAAAAAGCAACACTTGATCACCAATGTTAAAAACCAGGTTTTTAATTTTTGTGTCATGAAACTTTTTAGTTTTTTCCTTGTAAATCAATGAATTTTCATAAGTAATATCTCTTAATTCATCCAATTCATTTAATTGCATTTTCTAGTGTTTTCCCGCGGTCTCAATATCATCATTACAATGCTTAAGGGCCCAATAAGCTTTGTGTTCGAGTTTAATTGGCAAGTGAAAATTCTTACCATACACAAGCTTATAAGGAGTGCACCCGATGGGCGTCTTATGAGCGGTCTGAAAGGCCCATAAAGCATCGTCCAACTTATCCGACCAAGATTTTCGGTTTTCCCCAATCGATCTTTCCAAGATCCTCTTCAATGCTCGGTTTGAAACCTCGACTTTCCCACTCGTTTGTGGGTGATAAGCCGTAGAAGCCGATGTGTAACCCCATATTTCCTTAGGACCCTTTCGAATTGGTCGTTACAAAATTTGGGTTCCACGATCGCTTATAATCGCACGAGGGGTCCCAAACCGAGAAAACAAGCTTTTCAAAAACTTGAATACCACACGAGCATCGTTCGTTGGCAAAGCCTTAGCTTCCACCCACTTAGATAGGTAGTCAACGGCGAGAAGGATGTACTTATTACCACGAGATGATGGGAACGGCCCCATAAAATCAATTCCCCAAACGTCAAAGATCTCACACACTTGGATGATGTTTTGTGGCATTTCATCATTTTGTGAGGCTTTTCCTTGTCGTTGGCATGAGTCACATGACTTCACAAGTGCATGTGCATCTCGGTAAATAGTAGGCCAAAAGAAACCGGCATCAAAGACCTTCTTAGCCGTGAGATTAGCACCGTGGTGACCACCCGTGGGTCCCTCGTGACAAGCTCTAAGGATGTTAGAAGCTTCGGTACCAAAGACACAACGTCGAATAATTTGATCCGCACAAGTCTGAAATAGATAAGGGTCGTTTCAAAAATATAACTTGACGTCCCGAAAGCATTCTCGTTTTTGTTGAGTCGTCATACCCTTGATGATGAAGTTCCCCGCATGGTAATTTGCGATATCCACAAACCATGGGGTAGATGAATCAAGCTTAGAATTCACTACACCAAGTGTCTCGAGAGGAAATGTTTTGGTGATTTCCTTTGGCTCGTAAACACTTTGGTGAGGATATTCCAAACGTGAAAGATGATCGGCCGCTAGATTCTCGGCTCCTTTTTTGTCAAGGATTTCGACATCAAATTATTGTAGGAGGAGTATCCAACAAAGTAATCTCGGCTTTGCATCTTGTTTAGCCATGAGATACTTGATCGCCGAGTGATCCGTATACACTATTCATCGAGTCAATACAAGGTAAGGTCGGAATTTCTCAAATGCATACACCAGGGCAAGGAATTCCTTTTCCGTTGTAGTGTATTTCATATGAGCCTCGGTCATCGTCTTGCTAGCATAGTGAATAGGCAAGAAGTGTTTTTCATGACGTTGCCCCAATACGGCCCTAATAGCGTAGTCACTACCATCACACATGAGCTCAAAGGGGAGGTTCCAAGACGATTCCTTCCTTAACCATAAAATGACATTTTTCCCAATTGAGCACAAGGTAGGTTTCTTCACAACGTTTCAACATTCTCTCAAGATTCGACAAACACGAAGTGAGCAAACAACCAAACACGGAAAAATCATCCATAAAGACTTCCATCGTCTTCTCGATCATGTCATGAAAAATAGCCATCATGCACCTTTGAAAGGTTCCCGGTGCATTGCAAAGTCCGAATGGCATTCTACGATGGGCAAACGTTCCATATGGACATGTAAACGTAGTTTTTTCTTGATCACGAGGACCGATGGGGATTTGGAAGTAACCGGAAAACCATCTAAAAAGCAATAGAAATCATTTCCCGCAAGACGCTCCAACCTTTGGTCCATGCAGGGCAAGGGAAAATGGTCTTTACGAGTGGCGTCATTCAACTTACGATAGTCGATGCACACCCTCCAACCGGTCACGAGTCGAGTTGGAATTAACTCGTTGGAATCGTTTGGCACAATGGTCATTCCTCCATTCTTAGGGACACAATGAATAGGACTCACCCAAGGGCTATCGGAAATAGGGTAAATCATTCCCGCTTCAAGGAGTTTAAGGACTTCCTTTTTTATGACGTCATGAATTTTGGGGTTCACCCTCCTTTGACATTGAATTGCGGGTTTGTAGTCCTCCTCCATTAAGATTTTGTGGGTACAAAATTTAGAATCAATCCCCATAATGTCGGATAATTTCCACGCAATTTCCCCTTTGTGATCCTTTAGAACATCGACAAGTGCGGTTTTTTTTTCATTCGAAAGATCTTTCGCAATAATAAACGGCAACTTGTCGTCCTCCTCCAAAAATACATATTCAAGATGAGGAGGTAAATCTTCAATTCGAGGATTGGTGGTTCCTCAATTGAAGATTTGGGCTCGATACTCATAACCTCCTCGGGTGGAGGAAATGGGAAATCGTTAAGAAAATCCTTGATAATCGAGAAGTCCTCATCATTGTCGAGGTCTTCGTCACAAGTGCGTGGAACATAAAACTCTTCCAACGTAAAACCACCACCTTCAAATAGAGTGAAGGATGGTGTCGAATTATCAAGAATGGGATCAAGCATAGTGGGATTGCCACTATTTGCATCGTCACCAAAACCTAAGACTTCTTGTGAAAATTCCTCGCAAACAACGTCGATCATATCAACGAGGTTTATGGTCGCGACGGAATAAACATGATAAATTAGAGAATTTTGAGTTGCGTTTATAACAAGTTCCTCATCGTTGAAACGTAAGGTGATCTTTCTAGCATGCACATCAATCAACGCCATAGACGTATCTAAAAACGAACGATCTAAAATAAGAGGAACTTGAGGATCTGTGGGAATATCGACAAAGATAAAGTCTACCGGATAATAGAACTTTCCCACTTTCACAAAAACATCTTCGGCCAATCCACATGCGGGAATCGTGGAATGATCGGCCAATTCGATAGACATTAGTGAAGGAGTACGATTAGGAAGATTGAGCGACTTGAAGATTGCAAGTGGCATCAAGTTAATACTAGCACCAAGATCGGCCAAGGCATAACATTCTTCCGTATCTTGGATTGCACATGGAATCAAAAATTTACCGGGATCACCGACTTTTTGAGGTATGCGGTTAAGATAAACCGAAGAACAACTAGACAATTGTTGCAATTTCTCCTTGTTATTTAACATACTCTTAAAGTTAGCAGAAAATCGAGGCATCATGACCAAAGCATCGGCAAAACTCACATTAAAATGCACGTCACGAAAAATTTCATAAAAAGCTTAAATTGGTAATTGTCGCGCTCTTGTCGTTTCTCCTTTCTAAGTCTCGATGGGTAGGGAAATGGTGGTGTGGGTTGAGGCATAGGCATAGTGTAACACCCCATTTTGATAAATGGAATGTCACGCATAATTATGGCGTGTCATCAAAGCATACAAGTATAAATGTCTAAAACGTTACATGACCATAAAAGGAAATACCGGAATCAAACATCGGTAGTCCAAAAGTAAAGATCATCACACACAAACATAAGTATTGTAAATGAAAGGACTAAACAATGTCCATGGAAAGAATATCAAAGTATAGATAATGCATAAAGTAAAGAAAGGCTAGAAAGCTTCCAGTCTATATGCACGTACGCTTAAAGTCTACGAGCGTCCCTGAGTACCTGCCGTTTTGGGAACATGAAAAGGAAAACGGGTGAGCAATACGCTCAGTGCACAGAAGTACAATAAAGCATGAATAATATAAGCATATAAGAACGGAAGAAACTAAGTCCCGAATAACCCGGTTAAGTCATAATAAAACTGGTTTTATAGTTTGAAAAGCCTTATGTTTATCTTGTGAAAACTATTTAACATATTTTACCGTTAGCCAATATAGGTCATGAAAATCCACCGTGCATGAATACTTGGAGGGGTGACCTCATCATGCAAATTAGAGGGGCTGCCTCTAATTTAATATACTGGTTTTGGGTAGGAGGGATCAGCTCCTTGTGACGGATGCAAGGCACACACCACATTCACACTGAGTAATCTGCTGAAAAACATGTAACTAGGATGCACCCATATGCCCCACATGATACATATAATAATATGGCCAAAAGTTGAACGAACGCCACGAGCAATCACTCTGCCGTGGGGAAGTCATAACACCAGTGCCTCTAGTGTTATGGTTATGGTACCTCCATAACTAGGTGGAACTGGTCATGCATGTATATGGCTTTAGGTATTCTAATTAAACATAAGCAATCAAACATATAAACTTATACTATGGGAAAACATTTGGCTGCATACGGGGAATCCTAATAAGGAAAGAATGTCCATACTGAAAGGACGGGAATCCGTACCTTATGTCCAGTGAACGAAGAAGACGAACGGAAGAGAATCCTACTTCGGTATCACTAATGCTACATAAATACATACGTGTATAAGTATCTGATTGCTAAATACGTAACTGGTTTTATATCATGTCTTAGCTTATTTTATATGTTCATGTCATGTTTTACTGTTTTAAGCTTAATACTGTGTTTATCTTATATTCTGTCTATTCTGATTAAGTATTACTTGTATGTCATGTATTATTATACTTGTTGTATAATAATAAGTAACTTTCTAAAAATAGCAGGTTTCCTAAAATAGAAAGTTTCTAAAAAATACAAAGTTACCAAAAATAGAAAGTTTCCAAAAATAGAAAGTTTTCAAAAATAGAAAGTTTCCAAAAATAGAAAGTTTCCAAAAATAGAAAGTTTCCAAAAATAGAATTACTGCTTCAAATAGATAAGTTTCTAAAAATAGAAAGTTTCCATAAATAGATTAGCTGCCTTAATTAAATAAGTTTCTAAAAATAGAAAGTTTCCATAAATAGATATAAGCTGGTTAAATAAGCTAATTATATAAGCTTAAGTGTTTTCTGATTATTATTCTAAGTCCTGAATTTATAAAGTATAGTTTATTAATTATTACATGTAAATTAAATAAACTATAGGTTAAAAGTATTTAATTAAAATATATCATGTTTTTAATTAAATAAAGGTAAAAATACTTAGGTTAAAACATGTATTATTAACTATTAATAATATAACCTAAGTCATGTTAATTAATTAATTATAGTCATGGTTTTTAATAATTAATTAATTATAAAGTCTAATTAAATGTAAATACATAGGTTAAAATTCATGATCTAATAATTAAATTTATGACCTAAGTCATGTTAATCAAATTAATCATGTCATGTTTTATTAATTTAATTTTAAAACATAACTAGTAAAATCATAAACCTTAAAATAATCTATGAACCGGACCCGTGACTAAAAACCATAACCCGAACCAAGGTCGGGTTCCCCCTTGCTTGCTGCTGCCGTGACATCATCACCACCATACCGAGACCATATGGTCTCGGTGGTGGATAATAAGCCAAGCCGAGACCCCCTATGGGGCTCGGTTAGGCGTCAGCTATAGACATAACACCCCAAAACCCTTGTTTTGATTTACCCATGATCATTAACATGTTTTAATAATTGTTTTTAATTAGTTTTTAAAAACATCATGATTTTATGTGAATCATTAAATTAAAACATAAAAGAAAAAGGTTAACAAGCTATACCGAATACGTGGATCAAATAAGGATGAACACACACGAACACTTGCAAGATTTCCAAGATCAAAATCAAATCGAACACCCCCTTGTGTGTTCTTTAAACTGTGGCCAAAGAGGAGCAAGAAGAAAAGATTTACGGTTTTGTTATTTTCTTGATTTTGTGAATAATGACACAAGTTTTACCCCTTAACCCCTTGTTAGTAAATTTTGCATGGACTAAGCCCATGCTTCTATGTATGCCGCGAGTAGGGGGCCCCACATGGGGTAATCCGTACTTTTATCGAGTCTAAATATTCTAGTGTGTTCTCGTGTTTTATCGTGTTCGTGTTTTACGTGTTCTAATTAACTATTAACAGTGACTTAATATATTTATTCGTGTTTGTAATAAATATATATACGTAAATAATATTATCTCGTGATTAAATTACGTTCATGATTTCATGATCGCATGTTCGTGATTATAATTATTATTTGAATAATTATCATGTGTTCATACGTAATAAATACTTATCGTGGTCTAACACGTACGTAATACTTAAAATTCTTGTACGTGAACGTAAACATGCTATAAAAGGAAAGTTCTAATCTTGTACGTACGATCTTAAGGGTACTATTCATGGTAAAATCATGCGGGTTTTACACATAGCCTTTGGAATCTCGGGTTCCAATGATGGCAATGGGTCAACCGTAGGTGTGGTATGAGCGGTACTTCGTGGGATTGGGACATGCTCCTTTTCGACCACCACTTCGGGTTCTTCCTCAATTTCCTCCACCGTTGGAGTAATTGGTTGAGGAGTCGGTTCCTTAAGTGTCTTACCACTTCGTGTGGTAATAACTTTCATCTCTCCCTTAGGGTTAGATATGGTGTTGCTAGGAAGACTACTCGAAGACGGTTTACACATTATAGCCTCAAACATGGATGAAATTTTATCCTCAAACATAGATTGCCTCTTGTCGGCCTTAAGCATCTCTTGTTTTATTTCATGTTTCCCTTGTTCCATCTTTTGTTGGTTTTGTTGTAACCTAGTTACATTTCCCTCCATTTTGTTTTGTATGGATCTTAAGCTCATTTGCTAACTCATTTTTCAACTCCTTTTTCAAGTCATTCTTAAACTCGGATCTTAGGCTAATGATCTCTCTTTGAATATTATCAAACCTAGCATCATTTCCATTTGCGTATTCAACAAATTCATTTGGAAGATCTTTCAAAGTTTGCAAACTCTTGCTGTTGTTTTGAAAATCATTATTTTGATTTTTGTTTGAAACTTGATTGTTATTAGCCCCTTGATTCCCATAGTTGTTCCCTTTGTAATTGTTTTTGAAACCAACTTGATTGTTTCGATAGTTGTTGTTAGATTGGGAGCAAAACCCGGTGGAGTCATTTGATTAGAGCGGGTAACTTGACCGTTTTGGTTGTAAGTTCCCGTGGCCGCGTAGGCACTCGAAGTGTTACCACCGTTGGTAATGCACTCGGAGAAATCATGACCTCCACCACAATACATGCAAGAAACCTCAACCGCTTTAGCCGTAGCGGGAGCACTTTGTTCACCAACTTTGAATTCAATTAAAAGACCTTTAAGCTTATCAAAGATTTTGTTTTCCAAGTTCGCCTCAGTTTGGCAAGCATCGATGGTATTGGAAAATGAAGGTGAAGCCGAAGACGAAGCCTTACGAACACTCGATGTGTTACGAGGATAATAGACTTTAGACCTATTCTCAATAATCAACAACGTTTCCTCGACGGTTTTACACAAAAAATTACCAAACGCGGCGGCATTAAGATAATCTCTCTCGTGATCATTCAATCCATTGTAAAACGTGTCAATTTGATGAAAGTCGGAAAAACCGTGATGAGGACACTCATGTAACATTTCCTTAAACCGATTCCAAGCCGTATAAAAACTCTCATTAAATTCTTGTGAAAATTTTGAAATCTCGTTTTTCAAATGCGTAGTCTTAGAGGGCGGGAACAATTGGTTCACAAACTTTAAAACGAGATCCTTCCACGTCAATATAGAACTGGGTGGCTCTTTCTCTAACCAAATTTTAGCGGGCCCCACTAAGGAATACGGAAAAAGTATCATCTTAATCGAATCATTAGCAACGTCCTTAAACTTGCAAGTGGCGGTAAGACGATTGAATTGGTGGATATGGTTGTGCGGGTTATCCTTTTCATCACCTCGGAATTTGTTATTTTGGACCATCGACAACAATCCCGTTTTCACTTCAAAATTCTCCGCAAGGATAGCGGGAATCACAATAGCCTCTCCATAACCCTCGGTGGGTGCTTGAAGTAACTCCATCATAGTTCGATTCGCCATGGTTGGTTCTTCTTCTACAATAGGTTCGTGAATAGGAAACTCCTCACTAGAAAGGTTAGGTGTGGTCTCCTTTCGGTTTTTTCGTTTACGTGCACGTCTTGCTTGATTACGAGTAAGCATAAACGTCACGTACAATGTGGGGATGAGCAAAGAATATTCTTTTTGGTGTTTTTAGTTTTTCCAAAAAAAATTTTGTGGTTTTTGATTGTTTTTATTTTTTTTGGATTTTGGTGAATGTATTAAGCAGACAAAAATCTACAAATCTCTCCTCAAATCAAATATCTTGATTAAAGGAGCCTCAAGGAATGAAAACGATCACGTGAAGTGAACGCTTCGATGACTTTAGAACGTTGGTGGAACACAAAAACGTTCAAGAGGGTTTAATCAAATGAAACCAAGAAAATATATATGATACTTAGATAATAATTTGGTTGGCAAACCCTCGATTAGCCCTTTTTATCTAAACACGCACAAGCAAGCGGGGAAACGAGGCGGCGTGAAGCACTTAAGAGCCTTTTTCCTTAGGTTATATTTTATAATACCCACCTTATAGTTTGTGTTCGTCAAAATTAAGCTTCTCAAAAGTAATTATCTATTTTGCCTTTTTTTTCTTGTTTGAGATTCGAATACAATGATCGAGTGATGAAATCCCGAATTAAGGTTGTGTTTTCACATTTTTGGAGTATTTGTGAGTTTATTGTTCTACGTATACAATATAGTAATATTCACACAAAAAACAAAAACCGATAATACGTATTAGTATTGTGCTACTAATACAAATAAATATTATGGCTAATATAAAAACAACAATTGTTCAAATCAAAACATAACACGCCTCCCCGACAGCGGCGCCAAAATGATAGTTCAGTTTATATACACCTATGGTTTAGGAAAAACAAAAGGGTAATTAGGGCAAGTATTAAACAAGTGATTTAGGAAAACCACAAATAAATGACCCAAAGTGGGGATCGTTCTCAAGGAGGCTTGTGTATTGTGTTAAGAAATGATTAAGTGTTTGTGATTATAATTTATGAGAAAAGAAAAAAAAGAAAGGATGACGGTTATGATTATGAATTAAACTAAGACCATAAGTCGTGCACGTAAAACCGTAGAAAATGACAAAATTTAAAAATTTACCCTAAAATTCCTAGAAAATTGCAATAAATCCTAAAAATGTAATTAGAGTTTACAAAAAATCAAAAATCACTCAAACCTTTTATTTAATTAAATATTAATTTTTTAATGCTAATTAAAGCCCTAAAAATCAATTTAATTAAAAACAAGCCCAAGATGAGATTTTTTTAACTTGTAAACCTCTAAAATAACTTAACTAAATTAAAAACTATTTTTGAAAATTTTAAAATTAATTAAAACTATTTAAAAATGATTAAAAACTATAAAAACTTAAAATAATTCGAAAAATTAATCTAATGACAATAAAATTAATATAAAAATTTTAGAATTCCTAACTTAATGTATTTAAACTAGGAAAAATGAAAAACTTGCAAAAATCAAAATTTTTATTTTTAATAATAAAATAATAATAAAATATTAATAAAAATCCAAAATTTATAAAAAAATTCTAAAAAGTTGCAAACTAGTTTATTTTAACCTAATAAACACAGAAATGAACTTGAAATTTACAAAATACCCCTATTATGCCTTAAAATGGGCTAAATAACAAAACAGTCCCTTAATGGGCTTGATTTTGGCCCAATAAGAAAAAGTCAACCAAATAGCCCAAAATCACCTACTTGACTCAAAATTTGATTTTAAGCACAAAACTATGAAGGTCCAAAAGCTGAAAATGTGCTTATCACAGCTTAATTGTCAACATCTTATTCTTAATGGGATTTCTGGCCCATTAAGCCATAAGCTAATGCCATAAGCTCTAATTTGACACACAAGCTTCTTTTGAGTTACCAAAGAGATATATGAAAAGAAATTTTGAAAAAGCACAAGAAATAAGCCTAAAATAATAAAAAGCCACAGCTCTCTATAGATTACGACAAAATAGTCGTTTTTTAGTTCTAGGCTACCTCAAGTGCTGATTCAACTTGAAAAAGGTTTTAAATGACTTAATTAAGCAAAATCAACAAAAAGTTTTCCAATAAGCACAAATAATAAGCTGGAATAAACAAATAAGCACTTATGGAAAAGTCAAACTGTTTGGTTTTCTAGTCAAAGCTCAAAGTCAAACCCTAATATGCTCTAGTTAAGTTTAATGGGTCAAATAAGGAAGATTGATCACAAACAATAAATTTTTGCCAGTCTGGATAAGCCAAAATGGCTTATGAATAAGCTGTTGATCAAATAACACTAGTAGTGGCTAGCAACAGGGGAAAGGAGTTCCCACTGCTTGACTTCTTTGACTTTTTGTCTTATGTGACTTTTTGTTGGATTCAAGTTAAGGAAAGGAACCCAAGTAATCAGTGGATCACAAGGAGTCAGTAACAACAATAAAATCACAATTCCACCAAGCCAATTAGCACAGATTAATCAAAAGATCACCAGATATGCACCAGACATGAACAATAAGCAGATTTCAAGAAATAAGTAATTTTAGCAAGATTAAGCCACCCAAATTAAACCAAATGCACTCAACAACTTAGATTAATTCAAATGAACATAAATAAACAGGTTTCATGCAAAGATTCAAGGTTTAGACAAAGATTCAAGCAAAAAATTGTTACTGGTGAACAAAGAACAAGCAAATTTGATACTTTGCGGATATACTTGACCACAAGACCAGATTCAAACCCTCAAATCTTCTAAACAGGTTATAATAACTTTGTTTAATCACTTGTTATCCCTAAGCATGCATATAAACTAAGTGTTACCAAGATCCTAGGTCAAAACAAGCAGATTTCAACAATTTATAGAACAATCAAGAAAATGATGTTCAAAAGCCAAAGACTTGCATATATCAGTTCAATACCAAGTATTTATCAGATACCAACACAGATAAACAACAAACTCCTACTCAAAATCAAATTGCAAACTTAAATAGGTTAACCCAAACACCCCTTAACTTTTTCAATCCAAGTTTTATCAAAGTAAATGTGTGATTTAGTGTTACCCAGGCCCAATCTAACATAATGAAATCAATATTATGTAGTATCAAGCAATTTTAAGCCACAAGAACAGCAAGTATAACAGCAGAACACAAATTCACCAAAAATCAAGTACTTTATCAGATGTTGGGTAAAAGGGCTTAAACCTCATGAATGTACATCCACACTCACGAATTTTTGAGCTTATGTGCCTAGCAAAACAAGGCACAAGCTTCCACAATCAAAAATGCTAAGAACAACAAGGTGAGTAGCAGTTTATATCAAAACAGAAAAATGAAAAATCTTGATTAATGCAACCTTTGCACCTACTCCTTGATTATCCCCAAACCACAAGCTCCCAATACCTTGATAATCTTCTTGTCAGGGTATTTAGATCACTTGTAATCCAAAAATTCTAAGGATGTACCAAAGACTTAGCAAAATATCAAGTTTTTGAGAAAACTTGTTAATTTCTTGCACAAGATTTAAAAACAGGGTTTAAGACTTCAAAAACGCAAACATATATCAATAACAAGAAAAGATTAAGTTGGCACTTGGAATTCGTCACACAATATCAAACACTTTCCATTAACTTGCGCAAGGATTTACAGATTTGTTGACCAAAGGAAAACCAAGAGCAGGGCTAAATGTTACAACCTTAATGCCTTATATAGGCTACAATGTGAACTACAAAGCAAAGAAAAACGTAAACCCTAATGTGTAGAAGTCCCAAATTGCCCTTGAGGAAGTTTGAATTCTCTTAAACATGTGAAGTTTCTTTGGAAGTTTGTGGAGTGTTGAGCTATTGGAATTTGATCTAAGGCTCATAATAAGCTTAGATATGAAGCATCATTGTGGGGCATTGGATGGCTGTCACTATTTTGGCTTCTTCCTAAAAGTTGTATAGCAGGGTGATACATGTGAGTTGTGGGGTGAGGTGGCAAGTGATTTGGGAGTTGGGTTATGATTAAGGATAGCTTAATCATATTTTTGGAGGTTTTGGTGGGTTAATTTCATGGGATTAAGAAATACCTAATTTTGATAAGAACACTAAGAACATAGCGTTTGATCCGGTTTAATGTTTGAAAAGGGTGTTTAGCGCTATTATTAACTAATCAGTTAAGATTAGTTAAATAATGCTGAGTGGATTTGTGAGGTGGCAAGGAGATGAGTGGTGATTGGGTGAAATCAGTTAGTGGGGCACGTGTCAGCCCACTATTAGTCTAGGTAAGTTTGTATGTTTGCCAATTTAAGCCACTAATCTTCTCTTCCCTCTTCATTCTTGTTTAAATAGCATAAAATTCGAATTCCTTTATAAACCAAGTTTTGGTTTTTAGACTTTTGCCCTAAATAGTTTGCAAAGGTAATTTCAGGGGTATTTCTTCCCAATTCTTGATACTTGAAGGATTGTTTTGGCATTTTATTATAACTTTATGGTCTTGAATTATATGATTGACTTCTTGGAGGACTAATACTCACAAGTCTTCATTTTTGAGGGACCATTCTTGCCAATTCTTTAAAGTGGAGGGCCCTTTTTGTAAATTGAAAAACTTTAAGGACCAATCTTGTAATTATGAATAAACAAGGGTTTAAAGTGTCAATTCTTCAATATTGGAGGACCCTTCTTGTACAATATTAAATTCTTCAAGGGTTATTCTTGGAAAATCACCATTAGGGCTTGGTTCATTGTGCGGCTTCGTTTCCCGTGTTTGTTTTTGCTTGTTTCTTGTGATATTTTGCCATTTTCTCAATATCTGTACCTAAAATACACATGTAACAAACACAAGAATATATTTGGCATTTTTCATGATATTTAATGCATTTTAAGCCCATTTTGGACGATGAGACTATGTATAAAAGCAGTCTCATCAGGTGTCGTGTAAGGATGGTTCTACCCAAGGTGTAAAGAACCCATTATCTAGAGTAGTGCCGTAAAATGGTGTAAGCGACGTCATGTCATGTAAAGGCTTACTCCATCAAAGAGGAGAACATTGTGTAGTGTTGTGAACTCTCGAGTAGGTGACTCGGGGAGTGAACGTAGGGAAAGGAATGTGTCCTTGTACCGAGACACTATAAATACTCGCGTCATGGTTGTCTCTTTCCTTTCTTTACTTACTGTGCCTTTTTTTGTGTCGTGCACTAAATCAAGATATATGAAATTATGTGAACCGGGCTTAACTATATCGAAAATCAAATTTTTAAGCGGATTCATATTCAACCACCCCCCTCTTTCTACATAATTCTTGAGAAATGTTGTGAACTTCGTGTATTCTAGTCTCGTCTCTTCCAAACTTCATCCAAATGATAGGAAAAGATTTCAAAAAACCTCCATATCATCTTTAAATGCTCATAGTGCTTCCAATTTTCTATAATCAAGAAAATAAGTTATTTAAGACGTTTTTAAGACACATTTAGGCAAATATGAGGGCGAAGTTATCTCAGAAATATGTATAAAATGACACCTCATCACCTAACAAGAATTATATAAGTTTTCATTTTGTCGAATTATCCATATGAACTCAAGGATTAGTTGGGTTGAGAAAGAAGTATGCATATTCGACTCATCATAGCTTTAGATCCAAGCATTAAACCTATTGGATCGATAGGGTATGGAATATACATTGTATAAGCACTTGTAAGTTATGTATGTGAAAAGACTGAATCGCATGGTACTTAAATATAACATGAATTTGTTAAGAGAGGCACAAGTTGTTATATCGTGCACATGTGACGAATGAAGCAACTTGTGCCTCTCTTAATGAGTGAGCATAAAACACTGAGTCATTAGATGCATATGAAGTTTTTAAAAGGTATTCATTATGAGTGAGCATATAGCAGTGTCAGGAGGACTTTGGCTAAAACTAGACCCCAAAACCAAGCATTTGGCTTTAAATTTACTAAAACCAAACCCCTAGCCGAAATTTCGGTTTGGTTTTTTTGTATTTTTGTGGTTTGGTATTTGGTTTTCGATTTTTTCATTGGAGGGCCATATTTTCTAGCAATTCTGGAATATCTTTCAAAAACAGTTACCACACGAACTTAGACAAAGTTATTAAAAAATAAAGATTTGTGAAAGAGGTAAATCCTAGTATGATGGTATCATAGTTGTATCATACCTGTTTGAGGACAAAAGCAAAAATATTTGAAATGAGTCGTTTTTTTACCATAGCTTTTTGTTGCCACTTTAAATAATTTAAAAGACTTTAATAGTTAGTTATATCACAAATTTGGATAATCAAAATTTTTTATGAAGTATCTATGTTAGACATGTTATCGTAGCTAAAAGTTTTATATTTAAATATACAAAAGTTCAGATAAAAATTTATAAATATACGAATATCTAAATATCTATATAATTTTTGAAAAAGTTTAATGAGTTACAAAACTTACATTTAATAAAACCCAACCTTTTAATAAATTATGATCAATTTTATGGATATTCAGATATAGATTTTGGTTGAATACCCGCAACCAATATTAAGGAATCCTAGAAATCAAGTTCAATGCTTTGTAGAAAAATAGTAAGAATATGTAACATGTATATAATGATGAGATGTGCCAACATAACTAACATAGATAACATAGCTGATACAAAGGAAACTGAATTTATGTATTGATTGTAGTGTTAACTAAATAAACATTTGTTACATATATCCGATACATGTATATCTTAGTTTTTGGACTTTGGTAGTTACTTTATCAAATCTAATACGTTGAGGACGTCAAATAAAGACATATTTATAGCATCATTTATTTCAAGTATTTTACCCCTTTGATTATAATTTTGCAATATATTGATACTTAATTGCTTTATAGTTAGTTTTAGTACTTAGGGATTAGTTGGTGATAATGGCACAATTTGAAGTTAAAATGAAGATATTTGAATATTACTATTCACAAGACCTGTACGCCATATAGATCAAATTCTATATGGCGTTTCTGTGGAAAGACTTCACCATAAAACGACAAAGATTGAAGGACATACGTTGTATCCAGTAACACTAATATGTCATATGGGAAATTAGACGGAGATTGTTCTAGGAAATATTAATCATGACCCCACAACAAGAAAACCCCATACGCCATATCAAGAAGACCGTATACACCTTATAAGGAAATGAAGATATAAGTTTTAGATTATTTAAAGTACATACGTTGTCACACAAGCTCCACACCATCACCCTTGTGCCTTAAACTGCTACTTTGGAGCCATAATTTCATAGCGCTTAGGCAACATAGATATACTCAACTAGGAGCTTTAAGTTAAGAGAAATAGTGTACTTAACAAGAATTGAAATTATTCAAAGAGGCCACGACATTGTCTTCACCTCTTGGTTCAAAGGAAGCGGCTACTTCAAGAGAATCCTATATGTAGTATATGACCATTCCTATACGGTGTATCGCCCTAACAACAGCAAGTATATATAAAACCACAAATGAATTTTTGCATACATCTTGGAGGCCCTAATCGACTAAAACCCGAAGAAACCACCAATGTCAATTTTAGAAGCCCCACGGAGTTAAGAAGGTCAAGAAAAGTGCATAACATCATAGGAAAACTCTTGTAAATCATATACCTTCATCACATGCTCGGTATTTGGTATCGTTTGATTCATTCATTTAGTTTACCTTTATCATTTATATGAGATTTGAGTGTGGATTTACAATGACTATCGGTAAACACCTTTAGGTGTTAGCCGTGTTTATTTTAATCGAGTGTTTGTTTTGATTATTACCATTTCCTCTTATTTGTTCCGTATTGAATTATGTTTATCAGCATACTAGCTTATGTGCTTAGTGTGTAACCTTCAACCCGTATTTACGAGACATTTGTGTTAACTAGATACAAGTTAACTATTCGTTTTTACATAGTGATTTTTATGATTGGAATAATTGGTTAACTAGGTAACATCCTGTTTTACCTTGGGTTTAGTGAACAAGTTAGACTAACAAGTGAACTAGGATTAACAAATAACGTTATGATTCTTTTGACTCTGAATGGAAAAGTACCTACCATTGTAAAAATTATCGCAAGTAGTAAATTAGTAAAGTCTCTCTGAGCTAGGATTTAATAAGATCGCCATTCTTGCATCCAAAGATATATTATAATCAATATTGATTGCTTTATGCAAATATACGACATTTCATGCATTTTGGATACTCTAACCGAATCATTTGCATTAAATGATTTCAGTTAAATACACAACACAAAATAATGTAATAATTCATGCACTAAATATAAAAATCATTAAAAAATTTGTATTTTAAATGTTTGTTATCATGAGATTGTTTTCAATCAACTTGTATTTCTTGTTTGAGCCAACAATTCAATATATACGCATAAAGTTTATTTGCATGTAAGGGCGGATTTTAATAAGAATTGAGTCGATTTTTCCAAAAATTATAACTAGTTATGTAAATATTATGCATTTCATTTAAGAATTATTGTTATATTTTATTTTGATATAAAAAAATAACCCGACTTTCAAAATAAGTTATCAAAGTCCGTCGTTATTTACGACCGATGTTACAAATTCATGTTACACATAGATTATCAATATATAATTATCAATTAAAGATACAAATTATTCTTTTTCTATCTACCATTAAATATGTGATAAAATATTAATGCTTGATCAAGTTTGAGTACAATAGTTTTTTTATTTTTCTTGTTAAATATTAGATAAAATACAAGTCATTTTTAAAAAGTTATTGATCAAGTCTTCATTTTAATGCTAAAAGCTATCTTAATAGTTTTTTAATATAGCAAAAAGTTTTTTAAAAATTACCCGTTACATATGCTCTAATGAACTACATAACCAAATGGTGCATGGAGTGGAGATGCTTTAGAGATAAGATGAGCAAGCATACCTTGTAACTTGTAAGCACGTCAATCATTTCTTGTGTAAAAAAGTATGAACTCACTCTATTAGCGTTATATACAAAGTTGCAACGTGTTTATTTATCATAAAGAAAGTACAAATCAGTATTTAAATAACCAAACAATTGTATTTCTTTGAGGGCATCTTTAGTTGTTCAGAATGTCAAGTATGATCTTGACTTGATATTAACATGTAGGTTACTAAGTAACAAAATATATATGATTATTCTCACATATTTCAGACCAATCACTGATAATTGGACCATTTAACTATAATAATACGATAGGTAATCCAATTTCTTCTTTTTCTTTAAGGCATAATTTAACATTTTTCACGGAGGTAAAAAATTTACCTTCCTACAAGACGCTATTTTTAGGTAACGAACTACATGAATAAGGTAGAAATAGTTACTTACTGGACTTGTTTAAAATGACATTAGTAAAATGTCCAATGTCTAATGTGGTTAATAAGCTGTTTTGCTGTTTTACTATTTTGCTACTCTAAAAATAGTTTTTTTTTTTAAATATTGAGAGCGGTAGAGTGGTGTTATGTGGAAAAAAAATCATGTTCTAGAGAAAAAGTATTGTCACGTGATTTATGTCACAAAAATTATCATAGCATCATATTTTGTGGAAAGTGATAAGCCATGAAAAAAGTGATAGAATTACTTACTTTTTCATGATATAATTAAATAAACTTTATTAAATGAAGAAAACATTTCATATTAAAAAAATATTATACGAAATAAAAAAAAGGGTTTTACATAAAAATAAGAACAAAAAATATAATCAAATTAAATGTTACAATTTATTCATAATCGTTGCCTAGATGATCCACAAGATCTCGTCGAATATTGTTGTACACTTTTCGGTCAAATTTCTTTGGATTTTCTCGCATGTATTTCGCGTCGTTCAATATAAGTTCGAACTATGTTCGGTGTGGATCAACAAAAAAATCCCTTAATTTCAGTACAAACCAGTATCATGTAGTGTAATGTTATACAACAATACATGATTCTTTTCAACCAGTTTATTTTGTAATCATGTGTAGGTTGTCGTATAATGCCCCAATGACCTTTTAATTAAGAAACTTAAAGCGTGTGTTCAATATCTTTTCGAGCACTTTTTTGAACACTTTTAAACCTCAAGTTTTGTTCATCCCTGGTGTAAAACCCGCATTAAAATACCATGAACAATAAACCATGAGCAGTACATCACACAAAGATACAAATAAAATAAAACTTCCCATTTATAATATATAACACGTGTCACGACTTTAAATAACAAGTACTACGTATGTTATACAAATACCATGAAAAATTACGTACGACATAATATTCACGACACTTTAACACGATAATAACGAATATCTATTTAATTAAAAGGCTACAGTTTTGGTTGTTGGGTCTTGTAGCCGCAGATAGAAATAAGAAAAGAAACCAAGGGCTTTAAGCCCGACCCAATGTTCACATAAACCACCAGGGAGTTATTTTGTTTATCACTTTAACACTTTACAACAAAACACACAAAACCCTAGCCCCCATGTCTAATTATGCTGCCGGTTTTAACAAGAAAAGGGAGGAGGAAAATCTTTGATTTTTAAGTCGGGTTTATTTTTGTTAATCACCAATCCATTCATTATCGGTATCACCATGTTAGTTCCATCCTTTATTATTTTCCTTATGTCACGATTTTATTTTAGTTGATCTTTAATCATATAAACACATTATATAACATGAAAGAAAACAAGATTTAGGGGTTGTGTGGTTTGTTTATTTCGGTTGCACAACCAACCGAGACCAAACATGGTCTCGGTGTTGCGTTTGTACCACCAGCCGAGACTATCTAGGTCTCGGTGTGGTTTTGCTTTGAGCAGCAGCAACCAAAGAACCTCAAGCAGGGGGAACTTGGTTCAGTCAGTGGCAAACCGAGAGCAGTGAGCTCTCGGTGGGAACTTTGTACGCGGCAGGGGGACGGCTGGCTAGCAAGTGGGAACCCTGGCCGAGCGGTGGCAACCCGGCAACAAGGACAGGCTAATGGCCGCCGGCAGTAACCACCAGCCGCCGCTGAGTGGTGGGTGTTAGGTCGGCTAGGCATTTGGTCTGGGATTACTTTTAAGTCGGGTTTGGGTTCGGGACATTAATAAAATAAGTTTATTTATTTTAATTAAATTATTTTCATGACTATTTAATTTAATTAAATGCATGACTTAGGTTATAATTAGTAAAGTAATAAATCGATGTTTAACCAAAGTAATTTATTCAGGCTTAATTTAATTAAATCATGTTTTATTTAATTAAAACATATAACCTATAGTTTATTAATTTACCATGTCATTTATATAATAAACTATGCTAGTTAACCATGACTTAATTAATATTGTATAACCTATAGTTTATTAATTTGCCATGATGTATTATTAATTAATAAAACATGAACTATTATCATTAATTAATAATCAATTATAACCTATAGTATTTAGTTAATGAACTATATTATTAATTATATGAATTATTACTTTTAACCAGTAAACATTAGCTTATATTATTAGCTTATTAATCCAACTTATTTCTAAATATGGAAATATTTTATTTCAGGAAACTTACTATTTTTAGAAACCTTCTATTTTTTTGAAACTTTCTATTTTTGGAAACCTGCTATTTTTAGAAAGTTACTTATTAGTACACAACAAGTATAATAATACAAGAATACAAGATAAAACATAATCAGAATACATGAAATACATGAATAATACAGTATATCTGTTATAGTATTGATAGAGTGTTGAATTTTTTTTTGTGGGGATTTGATGAAGGAAGGAAAGGTTTCACTAGTGTGGCCTGGAAAGATATTTGTAGACCTAAGTGTTAGGGTAGGTTGGGCATTAGGACTACGAGGAATATGAATATTAGCATGATGACTAAACACCTTTGGAATGTTTTTAGTAGAAAGGACTCTTTATGGGTTAAATGGATCAACTGTTATAGGCTTAAGGGAGGTAGTATTTGGGATTGTCAAGTTCCAAGCCATGCCTCGTGGTCTTGGAAGCATATCCTTTCCCTTAGAGACTCTATTAAAAATTTTGTGGGTGTTAAGCTTGGAAATGGCAAGGACTGTTTTATGTGGGTTGATAAATGGCATGACAAGGGCGTGTTGGGAGCATGAATTTCTAATGACCTTAGGCTTTCAAGTGGTTTTAATGTAAAGGATAAAGTGGTGGATAGGATTAGTGTTGATGGGTGGTCTTGGCCTAGGGTGTGGAATAGAAAGGATAGGAGTTCTCTCAATTTTTGCCTCCTATTCTGAATGATGAGATTGATAGAGCTGTTTGGTTTGATAAGAATAACAAAAAGATGGATTTTAGTGCGAGAGAGGTGTCTAAGTGCTTAAGAGACAATTGTCCTGTGGTTATGTGGAGTGAACATGTCTGGTTTGCTCAATGCATTCCACAACATTCTTTTATCTTATGGATTGCTCTTAGGGGTAGGCTTTCCACTCAAGACAGGCTTTCTAAATGGTTTCATGTAGATGTCATCATGTGCCCTTTGTGTAATGCTGAGTTAGAGTTCATCTCCCATTTTTTCTTTGAATGTAATTTTTCTAGTGATATATGGAATAGGTTGAAGTCTCTGTCGAAACTTGGTAGGGTTTCTAATGTTTGGGCAGAGGTTGTATCTGCTGTTTGTTCCATGAAGGCTAGTAAATCGAAGGATAGTAAATCTATATGGAGTATCATCCAGAGGTTGGTATTTGGAGCTTCGGTTTATTTTTTGTGGCAGGAAAGGAACTCCAGGTTGTTTGCTAAGGTATTTAGGCCTGTGGATTGTCTTTTTCATCATATCTTTAATACTGTCAGGTTTAAACTCCTTGGTATGCGTATTATTTGGTCTACGGATGTGTGTATTGCTGCAAGACTTTGGGATCTTCTTGGTTTGTAGGCAAAGAAGGGGATTGATACTTATGATCTAATGGATATTGATGATAGGTAGCTCATTTCTATTGATTGGGTCTTGTGAGATTATGTTGGGTTTACAAGGTATTTGGTTTGTTTTTGGTTCTTTCTGTTTTGCCCAGGTCTGTTGTTTCTTGTGGTGGAATGAAGGATTCCAAGATGATGGTTTAGAGTGTGGAGCAGCTTGGTTATTATCATGTTTGTTGCTGCTTTCCTTAGGTGGTAAGGAAGGCATAAGACATTGTTGTACTCTTTTTCCCTCCCTTGGTTTCCCACTGGGTTTTACTTGGGAGGGTTTTTAAGGAGGCAAAATGGTTCATGCTGCTACACTGGCACTTCCTTTGAAGATATATTGCATTCCAGTTGGTGTATAACAGGTTGTCTATTGCCTGTTCCTTGTATTGCTTAGCCATGAGGAGTGTCCCATTATGATTGATTGGGCTTGCTGGATGCTTCCTTTTGGGTTGATTCAGTTAGGTTCATAGATTCAGAAGTGGGCCTCCTTGTGGTTAAGTGATTGGATTTGGTGTCCATGGAGTGCAATTGTAAAACCTGCATGCTTTTACCATGAATAGTACCCTTACGATAGTACGTATATGATTAGAACTTTCCTTTTAATGCACGTTTACGTTTCACGAACAAGAATTACAAGTATTACGTACGTGTTATAACACGATAAGTATTTATTACGTATGAACACACGATAATTATTCCAATAATAATTATAATCACGAACATACGAACATGAAATCATGAACGTAAATTAATCACGAGCTAATATTACGTATGTATAGATATTTATTACGAGCACGAATAAATATATTAAGTCACGATCGATAACTAATTAGATCACGTAAATTACGAACACGAGAACACACTATTATTTTAGACACGGAAAATGTTCGGGTTACCTGATAGGTGTGAAAACACCCATCCTTTCACCACTTATTGTTTGCTAAAACGAGACCAAAACGCGTATTTAATGTCATTTGTTTGGAATTATGCGTGGTTTGTGTGTTTGTTGTGTTTTCAGAGCCAACCGGATAAATATTGAAGAAAACATGGGATTGCACGGGTTTTATCGAAGAAAAAGACGAAAAGACGAAGTCTATAGTCCAAGAGATGCAAAAGATTTGAAGTCAATGGGCCTATTTGAAGATTTATCGAAGAAAAGGACCAAAGATGGAAGATTTATATATGTCGAAGAACTCAAGTCTATTATATGAAGAAATTAAATGACGAGTTGAAATTATTCGTCGATGAATCCCGAATCGAAGTCGAAAACGTCAACTTTACTGAAAAGACGAGAAGACAAAAAGAGAGGAGAAAAGCCCACTCACCAACCAAAGCCCAAGGCCTATAAATAGACCTCCCCTTCACATTTTTTAAACTAGCTTTTATTTTCTGTTATTTCTCTTCTTGTTTCGTAGGAAAACCAACTCCATTAAGGAGTTTGGTGATTTTTATTTTTTTTTATTCCTCCATGATCTTGTAAGTTTTTATCTTTCCTTTTGTTTGTTTGAATCTTAATCCTTAATACAAGTTTCCATTTAATCTTGTTCTTTCTTTCTTATTGATTCTTAAGTTTTAAAGTTTTTATTTGGTTGATTTTGATCTCTAAAAACAAGTGGGTTTTATGTTTTTCTTGGTTTAGATCGATTGTTATTGTTAGTTAATCATTAGTGGCTATTTTGGTAAAAAAATTCGTGTTGTGGTGTTTCCTTGTTCTTCGCATATGTTCTGTTTCCCAGATTCCGGATGAACAAAACATTCCCGATGAGTCTTCTGAGCTAATTATTCCGGATCAGCAGTTATTCCGAAGACGAACGACTTTATTCCGAATAAAAAATATTCCGAACGAAGGGTTTTCTAATTATTCCGAATGAGCTTTATGTTTTAGTTATTCCGAACCAACAAAACTTTCCGAATCAAGGTTTTCAACTTATTTATTCCGAGTCAAAGTTTATTCCGAACCAACAGTTATTCCGGATGAATTATTCCGAGTAAGCAAAATATTCCGAGTCAGCTATATTATTCCGAATAAGCATTACATTCCGAATGAGCAGTTTTCAGTAAGTTAAATTTCAGTTTTATTATTTTTAAATTGTTTCATCCTTATCATTAATTGCTTTTAGTTTATTTTTATTATTTCACGCATTTACCTTTTAAGTAGATATAGACACAAAGCTCCCCCTTTTAGTCACCAATAACAACAAAACCACTTTGAACCGTGATCAATTCGAGAAGATACCGAGAACGAAACAACGACAAATACAATTGGGTACGAGCAACACAAAGAAAGATCTTGCAAAAGCTACCTTTCTAATTAACCAAAAATCAGTTATTAAAATGGCGCCGCTGCCGGCTCTTTTCGTAACGATCAACGGTTTCTTGTGAGAAAAATTGGATTTTGGGATCCGTTCTTTCGGGAACGTTATTTTCAAGTACAAAAATTTTCAAAAACCCATAAAAATATAAAATTTTCAAAAATACAAAAAATTAAAAAACCTATAAAAACCAAAAATATTTTCTTGCATTTTCTTTTTAGTGTATGCGTACTCGATTAACGTCTTGTCCCGAGCCCGAGACTCTTCAAGATTTAAACATGGCCGGTGTACACAACAACAATAATAATCCAACCCACCCCAACATGAATAATCCACCCCAACCCGACTTACGAACTATGGAGGAGCTATACCAACCTACGATGAATGGACGTGGAGGCCCGATTGCGCCGATGCAAATCACGGCTCAGGAGTTTTCGTTGAAACATCACATGATCCAACAAGTGCAAACTAATCCATTTCGCGGATTACCGGATGATGATGCCAACAAGCACCTCGACAAATTCATTACCATCACCCAAAGCATGAAGTTGCCCGGTGATTCTATGGATGTACTTCGCCTTCAACTATTTCCCCACTCGCTTTCTCACCATGCCGAAAAATGGTTTGACCGTATCCCAAATAATTCTATTCATACTTGGGACGACATGACTCAATGATTTTTGTCGCGCTACTTTCCACCATCCATGGTCACGAGCCTTCGTAACCAAATTAGTGGATTCATGCAAGACAATAATGAATCGCTCTTCGATGCTTGGGAACGCTACAATGATTTGATCGACCGTTGTCCAAATCACAACATGCTCCCCGTCACTCTCATTGATACTTTCTACAATGGTCTCACTTTTCGTGATCGTGACACGATCAACACCGCCGCCGGTGGTACTTTTATGAAAAGGAGACCGGAGGAGTGTAGAGAGTTGATTGAAAACATGACTACTCACCACAAGAATTGGGATTCATCCGCATCCTCAAGATCTAATCCGAGAGTCAATGTTTCATCTACTTCTTCCACCACCGACATGTCCGCCATGGAACGAGCCATTATCGAAATGAGCAAAAATATGCAAATTTTGGCTACTAACCATACTCAACAAGCTAAAGCCGTTGCTAATTCTTGTGAAACATGTGGTGGTCCTCATTCTTACAATGATTGTCCTTCCACTCAAGGCAATTTTTGTGAAAACGTTAACGCGGCATACGGTACTTATCCCACGGGAGGCTATCAAGCTCGTCCTCAAGGAGACCGTAACTTGCTAAGTTATCGTTCAAACAACTATCTTTCACCACCCGGTTTTACTCCTCAAAACCAAAACCAACAACAAAGCTATAACCGAAATAACCAAACCCAACCTCGTGCTAACAATCAATATCAATCCCAAAGAAACCCATACCCACCTCAAGGAAATTCTCAATCTTACCAAGATCCACCTCTCAATCAACCAACGACGTTGAATCAAGACATCGAGACGTTCATGAGGACTAATAGAGAGATGGTGACGAATCTTCAGAGTCAATTCATCAACATGAAGGGAGACATGGCGAAACAAGGGAGCGATATTCGAGCCGAGCTAAGGAATGACATGGCGAAACAAAGCAATGATATTCGCGCATACATGAGAGACTCTTTCAGCACTCAAGCGGATAACATACGTGATATGATCGGGCGGCTCTTCTAAGGTAATCAACCCTCTTCTTCGGGTACTCTTCCGAGTAACACCGTTGCTAATCCAAGAGAGGAGATAAAAGCAATCACCACTCGTAGTGGAAAAGGTTATACGGAACCCGAGCTTCCTACACCTTCACCCGTGATTGTGAACAAGGAAAAAGAGCAACTTTCCTCACCTCCTTTGCCTTCTACCCCCATTCCCCCACTACCCGCGGTTGTGAGTGATCCTACTCCCCTAAAGCCTTCCGCTTCATCCGATATACCTTATCCTTCAAGGTTGAGGAAAGAGAAGCAAAAGAGCAAGGATGATATTCAAGTTTCAAACTTTCTCAAAATGTTTAAACAATTGAATTTTAACATCTCCTTTGCCGAGGCTCTCGCTCACATGCCTAAATATAAGAAGATGTTTAAAGATCTTCTTAGTGACAAGGAAAAGATTCTTGACATTGCTCAAACCCAACTTAATGAGAATTGCTCCGCGGTTCTCTTAAGAAAGTTGCCCACCAAACTTGGTGATCCGGGTCGCTTCTTGATTCCTTGCAACTTCCCGAGAGTAGAGAATTGCATGGCCCTAGCCGATCTAGGTGCTAGTATCAACTTAATGCCTTTAAGTGTTTGGAAGCAATTATCTCTCCCCGAGCAAGTCCCCACAAAAAAGACTTTGGAATTAGCTAACCGTACGGTTGCTTATCCAGTGGGGATAGCTAAAGACGTCTTCGTTGGCATTGACAAATTCACCTTCCCGACGGATTTTGTTGTCGTTGACTACGAGATGGATCCTCGAGTTCCATTAATCGTTGGACGTCCTTTCTTGAGGACCGGTCGCACTCTCATTGATGTAGCCGCGGATGAAATAATCATGAGAGTTGGTGACGATAAAATTGTCTTCAACATGGGTAAGATTTCTAAGCAACCTTATTCATATGAGAGTGCTAATGCTATTGATGTTCTCGATGAGGCTTGTGAAGAATACTTTAATGATGCTTGCAAAAGTAATCTTTCTTCTCTACCCAATGTTGAGACCGTTGCCTCAATTGCTCCGTCATTGACTCCTTTTGGAGAAAGTGACTTTCTTTTGGATGATTTTGAAGCTAGCTTGGGTCCACTTGATCTTAAGTATGATGATTCTCCCACCGATTGGGAAGAATACATTCGTACAATTGAGAAACTTCTCAATGAAGACCCTTTTTCTCCTCCTTCTCCTAAAGAGGTGACTAATGATGATCCATCGTTAGTTACACCATCTATTGAGGATCCTCCTACTCTTGAGCTTAAGGACTTACCTCCTCATCTCGAGTATGTTTTCTTAGAGGACATTGATAAACTTCCCGTTATCATTGCTAATGACTTAAAAGCCGATGAGAAAACTCGTCTCATTGAAGTTCTCAAGAAACATAAAAGAGCTATCGCTTGGAAAATCTCCGATATCTGCGGAATTGATCCTCACTTTTGCACACATAAAATTCTCATGGAGGACGACTTTAAGCCCACCATTCAAAGCCAACGAAGAGTGAATCCTAAAATCCATGACGTTATCAAAAAAGAGGTTATCAAACTTCTTGATGCGGGCATGATTTACCCTATCTCGGATTCACCATGGGTTAGTCCAGTCCATTGTGTGCCTAAGAAAGGCGAAATCACCGTTGTGCCCAATTAAAAGAATGAGTTGATTCCTACGCGTCTCGTTACTGGGTGGAGAGTTTGTATCGACTATCGCAAACTCAATGATGCCACGAGAAAGGATCATTTTCCTCTTCCTTTTATGGACCAAATGCTTGAACGTTTAGCGGGTAACGAATATTAATGCTTTATAGATGGTTTCTCGGGTTATTTCCAAATACCCATCGATCCCCAAGATCAAGAGAAGACAACATTCACTTGTCCCTATGGCACATTTGCCTACAAAAGAATGCCTTTTGGCTTATGCAATGCCCCCGGGACTTTCCAAAGGTGCATGTTGGCTATTTTCCATGACATGGTTGAGCAAACCATGGAAGTCTGCATGGATGATTTCTCGGTCTTTGGGGATTCTTTCTCTTCTTGCCTTGCTAATTTAGAACGTATGATTAAGCGGTGCGAAGACACTCGCCTTGTTCTAAATTGGGAAATCCACTTCAAGACCGGCTTTTGAGATTTTGTGTCCTAGCACAATGCCTTCTTTTATGGTAAAAGAAGGCATTGTGCTAGGACACAAAATCTCAAAAGCCGGTCTTGAAGTGGACTGTGCTAAAGTGGATGTCATAGCCAAATTACCTCCACCTTCAACCGTGAAGGGTGTGAGAAGTTTTCTTGGTCATGCGGGCTTCTATCGTCGATTTATCAAAGATTTTTCTAAAATCGCTCGCCCGATGGCCCACCTCTTGGAAAAAGATACTCCTTTTATCTTTTCCAAAGAGTGTATTGAAGCCTTCAATCTTCTCAAGGATAAGCTAACTAAGGCACCGGTCTTGGTTACCCCTAATTGGGAGCTACCTTTCGAGTTTATGTGTGATGCTAGCGATTTTGCTATTGGAGCGGTTTTAGGCCAAATAGTGAATAAACACTTCCAACCAATCCATTATGCTAGCAAAACAATGACTGGGGCTCAATTTCATTATACGACAACCAAAAAGAGCTTTTAGCTGTTGTCTATGCTTTTGAAAAATTTCTCCCCTATCTTGTTTTATCCACCACCATTGTATACACGGACCATTCCGCGTTGAAGTACTTGATGACTAAGCACGACTCTAAGCCAAGACTTCTTCGCTGGGTTTTACTCCTTCAAGAATTTAAAATTGAAATTCGTGACAAGAAGGGAGCCGAAAACCTAGCCGCGGATCATCTAAGTAGACTTGAGGATCCATATCAAGGGGGTCATCCGAACAAAGAGATCAATGACTCTTTTCCCCTTGAGACCTTGATGTTTATCAATTCCAATCTTGATGACACCCCGTGGTTTGCGGACATTGCAAACTACTTAGCGGGTGGTGTTCTCATCAAAGGGTTAACATCCCAACAAAAGAAAAAGTTCTTGAATGATGTTAAGACCTACTTTTGGGATGACCCTTTTCTCTTCAAACAATGCGCTGACTTGATTATTCGCCGATGTGTTGACGGACCGGCAGCTTTAGACATTCTCGAGGCTTGCCACAAAGGACCCACCGGTGGTCACTTTGGTCCCAACTTCACCGCGAAGAAAGTGTTTGACACGGGATTTTATTGGCCCACCATTTATCGTGATGCTCACGAGATGGTTAAACATGGTGATGCTTGCCAAAGACAAGGCAAGATCACACATAAAGATGAGATGCCTCAAAATTTCATACAAGAATGTGAAATCTTTGATGTATGGGGCATCGACTTTATGGGGCCATTCCCTTCTTCTAAAGGAAACAAGTACATCCTCGTAGCCGTTGACTACGTTTCTAAATGGGTTGAAGCTAAGGCTCTCCCTACGAACGATGCGAGGGTGGTTGTTAACTTTTTGAAGCAACTTTTTGCTCGATTTGGTGTTCCTCGTGCTATAATCAGTGACCGCGGGACTCATTTTTGCAATGACCAATTCGCAAGAGTCATGGCTAAGTACGGTGTCAATCACCGTCTTTCCACCACTTATCATCCCCAAACTAATGGGCAAGCCGAGATATCCAACCGTGGATTGAAGCGAATTTTGGAACGTACTGTGGGAGAGCATCGTGCCTCATGGGCCGATAAACTTGATGATGCTATGTCGGCTTTCCGTACCGCCTATAAGACACCGATTGGTTGTACACCTTATCGTCTTGTGTACGGGAAAGCATGCCACCTCCCTATCGAGCTGGAACATAAGGCATACTAGGCCTTGTAGTGGGCTAACTTCGACATCAACAAAGCCGGTGATCTTCGCAAGATTCAACTCAACGAGCTAAATGAACTGAGGAATGAAGCTTACGAGAACTCATTGATCTACAAGGAGAAGACCAAGATTATCCACGATGCTAGAATTAAGAACCGAGAGTTCCACGTTGGTGATCAAGTCTTACTTTTTAACTCTCGATTGAAGATCTTCTCGGGCAAGTTGAAGAGCCGTTGGTCTGGTCCATTAACCATCGCCAAAGTCTTTCCCTATGGCACCATTGAGCTTTCTCAACCAAATGGGCCCAATTTTAAGGTGAATGGCCAGCGTTTGAAGTTGTACTTTGGTGAAGACATCTCTCACTAGATGATTCCATCCCTCACCACGTTTCCCATGAACTAGTTTCGGGACCGAGTCAGGCTCGTGACTCGGTTAACAAAAACAAGCGCTCCTCGGGAGGCAACCCGAGTATCTATCCCCCTTTCCGTTTTTCATCCTAAGTGTATGGGGAGATATATAGGTTGCTTGTGTTTGTATGGTGATGTGATTACAAGGATAAGTGCACTTTTGGAATCTTTGAAGAACAGTGCTCCCATTTTATCCGCAAATCCGGTTCTATCTCTCAACTATCGTGATTCAATTTTCTTCATACTCACATTTGAAATTGATCACTTTAGTTGTCTCCTCCTTAACTTGATTTAACCAACATGCACAATGTCATAAGTGTAGGGGAGACTTTTCCCACATGCTTAAACATTGAGGACAATGTTTATATTAAGTGTAGGGGAGACTTCTATCGAAGTTTTAAGTGGACTTTTCCATTAAAATGTCCTCATTTTAACCAGAAAATTTGATTTTTAGACATTTTTCATAATTTTTAATCTATTTTGGCCTAGTTGTATAGTTGTATTTTGCTTTGTTATGGTTATTTTCTTTCCTTGCTAAAATAAAGTTTAATAAACTGGTTTTAAATTTTCAAACGTTGTGAATCTTTTGACTCAAACCGAGTTTACTTATCTAAGTTTACTCTAGCTAGTATCCTTAACGTGTTTAAGTCAAGTTTTGCTAGGCTTTTATATAGGGAGCTTTAAAACGCGAAAGTCTTAACTCTCACGGGTTAAGAACGAGAACTTTTCGCAAGTTCCTATAATTGATCCTAGAGAGTCATTTATCAAGGGAACTTTAACATGCGAATTCTAAACTTGAAAAAGTCTAAGAATTTGCAAGATCCTATAGATGACTCGAAAACCCAAAACTTTGATTTAATTCGCTAAGCATCCACGAGTCTCATTCCTTGAGATTTTAAATTGTGGAGAACGAGAGCTGATAGAGTCAATTATAAGTTTGGTATTCTTTCGTGAATTTATGTGAGTTGATTATAAGCCTATTCTCCCATCGCTTGCTAATAAATTTATCTGCAATAAATAAGGTTGTACGATTTGAAAAGTTACTTAGCTTGTAGCACAAGATCGTTTAAAAGTTGCTCGGTATTAATAAGAGTTCATAGCCAAGGCATAACTTATTGAAGCGGGATGCGAAGATTGGCGAGTCCGAAAAGGCCCTAACAAGGCATGAGGGCTACATTTTGTTGCTAAAGATCCAAAAGTGATGTGAATAATCATTTATCAAAGATCAATATGAAGGATCGAGACACACGGCGAAAAGCAAGTACTCCCCAAAAGATCATGGAGAAGTCTATCCGAAAAGACCCTAGCAAGGTATGAGGATAAATAGATCCAAGTCCTAAAAGGAGGCGGATCGTTGTATATCAAAGTACAAAATAAAGATTGGAGAAAAATGAAGAAGTCGTGGTCCAAATATGAAGAATTTCTCAAAACTTCAAGTGAAGAAATTCCTATTATGAAGAGAAGACCATAGTTTCAAGAACGTCTCTCAAAGATTTGAAGTATGAATTCGCTGCCAAATATCGGTCCGAGAGAGGTCTAAAATCGTGAAGCGAGTTATGCCAAGATATGAACTTTATGAGGTCCCGAGAAGCAGTTTTAAAAGATTTCGTCCTTCAGCTAACTATTGATTAAACCGTCCCACTTTGTTTTCAGCTTAAATAACTATCGAAATAAGTCAAACAATGCATCCTCGTGATCATTCAAGACAACAATAAAATATAAGAGATACACCTAGGAATAAGGGAGTCTAAGTGAATAATTGGGCGACATGAGTTCGTGTTAGTTTGCTAACTTATAATAACAATGATCTCGTTTTTAAGCTTGGTTTGGGGAACGTGAAACTTGAGAATGATGAACCTTCATGACAACCTAAAACCCGAATGTAAGTCTGTGAATTCTTTACTTGTTTTGTTCTTTTTGTCTCCTTAGAGTTTAGTATTTTATAAAGGCCAAGGTAGGTTATTGATGATGAGAAATGTAATTTGTGCTTTGAAACTAAGCATTGCATGAGGGCATGGCAATGGTTAAGTGTAGGAGATTTGATAGGTGTGAAAACACCCATCCTTTCACCACTTATTGTTTGCTAAAACGAGACCAAAACGCGTATTTAATGTCATTGGTTTGGAATTATGCGTGGTTTGTGTGTTTGTTGTGTTTTCAAAGCCAACCGGATAAATATTAAAGAAAACATGAGATTGCACGGGTTTTATCGAAGAAAAAGACGAAAAGACGAAGTCTATAGTCCAAGAGATGCAAAAGATTTGAAGTCAATGTGCCTATTTGAAGATTTATCGAAGAAAAGGACCAAAGATGGAAGATTTATATATGTCGAAGAACTCAAGTCTATTAAATGAAGAAATTAAAAGACGAGTTGAATTTATTCGTCGACGAATCCCGAATCGAAGTCGAAAACGTCAACTTTACTGAAAAGACGAGAAGACAAAAAGAGAGGAGAAAAGCCCACTCACCAACCAAAGCCCAAGGCCTATAAATAGACCTTCCCTTCACATTTTTTAAACTAGCTTTTATTTTCTGTTATTTCTCTTCCTGTTTCGTAGGAAAACCAACTCCATTAAGGAGTTTGGTTATTTTTATTTTTCTTTGATTCCTCCATGATCTTGTAAGTTTTAATCTTTCCTTTTGTTTGTTTGAATCTTAATCCTTAATACAAGTTTCCATTTAATCTTGTTCTTCCTTTTCTTATTGATTCTTAAGTTTTAAAGTTTTTATTTGGTTGATTTTGATCTCTAAAAACAAGTGGGTTTTATGTTTTTATTTGTTTAGATCGATTGTTATTGTTAGTTAATCATTAATGGCTATTTTGGTTGAATCCTTAGATTCATTTTGGTTGATTTTGGTAAAAAAATTCGTGTTGTGGTGTTTTCTTGTTCTTCGCATATGTTCTGTTTCCCAGATTCCGGATGAACAAAACATTCCGGATGAGTCTTCTGAGTTAATTATTTCGGATCAACAGTTATTCCGAACGAACGACTTTATTCCGAATAAAAAATATTCTGAACGAGGGGATTTCTAATTATTCCGAATGAGCTTTATGTTTTAGTTATTCCGAACCAACAAAACTTTCCGAATCAAGGTTTTCAACTTATTTATTCCGAGTCAAAGTTTATTCCGAACAAACAGTTATTCCGGATGAATTATTCCGAGTGAACAACATATTCCGGATCAAGCATTATTCCGCATAAGCAGAACATTCCGAACGAGTTGATTATTCCGGATGAAGTTACATTCCGGATGAAGCCATTTTTCCGAACCAAGCAACATTCCGAATCAACCCGGTTATTCCGCATGAACCTCTTTTCCGAATGAAGCTATTATTCCGGGTGAAGCATCTTTTCCGCATGAGCCGTTTATTCCGGACCAAGGTATATTCCGAATGAGCATCTATTCTGAATGAAGGGATTTTTCCGGATGACCAAATTATTCCGCATGAAGCAAAATACTATGAGTCAGCTATATTATTCCGAATAAGCATTACATTCCAAATGAGCAGTTTTCAGTAAGTTAAATTTCAGTTTTATTATTTTTAAATTGTTTCATCCTTATCATTAATTGCTTTTAGTTTATTTTTATTACTTCACGCATTTACCTTTTAAGTAGATATAGACACAAAGCTCCCCCTTTTAGTCACCAATAACAACAATTACACTTTGAACCGTGATCAATTCGAGAAGATACCGAGAACGAAACAACGACAAATACAATTGGGTACGAGCAACACAAAGAAAGATCTTGCAAAAGCTACCTTTTTAATTAACCAAAAATCAGTTATTATTACCTCATGTGGGCCCCATACCCGCGGACACAACAAGACCAAAGGGGCCAAGCCCATAATTTTACTAAACTTGGAATTTAAGGAAAAGTTATTTTCATTTAGCACATTTAGTGAAAACAAGAAAAACCCTAAAAATCTTTTCCTTCTTCCTTTGTCTTTTGCCATCGGGTTTAGCATCACCAAAGTGGTGATTCGGGTTGATTTTGGTCTTTGATTTATTGCAAGGATCGTTGTGTGTTCATCCTCATTCGATTCACGTGATTGGTATAACCTTTAACCTTTTTCTTTTTATGTTTTGATTTGTTTTTCACATAAAATCATGAATGTTTTAATAAACTAATTAAAAACAAGATATAAACATGATATTTAATCATGGGGGGTTAAATCAATCAAGTGTTAAAGGGGTGTTTGTTGTGGCCGACGCCTAACCGAGCCCCAAGAGGGGTCTCGGCTTGGCTTATACTCACACCACCGAGACCTTAAGGTCTCGGTTTGGTGGTGGTGTCACGACAACAGAAAGGCACGGGAAACCCCGAATTAGGTCGGGGTATGGTGATGTTTACGGGTCCGGTTCATGGGTTTTAAACACGGGTCCGGTTCACACATGTTAGATTTAAAACACGGTCCGGTTCATGAGTTATTTTTCAAGGTTTAATATTTTACAAGTTATATTATTTTTACAAGATTTAAATTAAATTAATTAAAAGCATGAACATGATTAATTTAGTTTACATGACTTAGGTTATTAATTTTATTATTAAAACATGAATTTTAACCTAAGTATTTATCTTTTAATTAGACTATATAATTAATTAATTATTAAAACCATGACTTATAATTAATTAATCTCATGACTTAGGTTATATTATTAATAAATAATAATACATGTTTTAACCTAAGTATTTTACCTTTTATTTAATTAAATCATGTTATATTTAATTAAATACTTTACCCTATAGTTTATTTAATTCACATGAGTCAGAAATCACGGTTACCAAAAAAAAATTAATAAACTATACTATATAATCACATTACCTAGAATATTAATCAGAAAACACTTAAGCTTATATAATTAGCTTAATTATCCAACTTATATCTAATTATGGGAACTTCCTATTTTTAGAAACTTATTTATTTAAGTCAGCTAATATATTTATGGAAACTTATCTATTTTAAGCAGTAATTTTATTTTTGGAAACTTTCTATTTTTGGAAACTTTCTATTTTAGAAACTTTCTATTTTTGGTAACTTTCTATTTTGGAAACTTTCTATTTTAGGAAACTTGCTATTTTTAGAAAGTTACTTATTATTACACAACAAGTATAATAATACATGAAATACAAGTAATACTTAATCAGAATAGACAGAATATATGATAAACAAAGTATAAAGCTTAAATCAGTAAAACATGACATGAACATATAAAACAAGCTAAGACATGATATAAAACCAGTTACGTACTCAGTAATCAAATACTTATACACGTATGTATTCATGTAGCATTAGTGATACCGAAGTAGGACTCTCTTCCATTCGTCCTCTTCGTTCACTGGACATAAGGTACGGATTCTCCGTCCCTTCAGTATGGACATTCTTTCCTTATTAGGATTTCCCCGTATGCAGCCAACTGTTTTCACCAGTATATGTTTATTTGTTTTGAATTGCAAATGTTTAATTAGAATACCTAAAGCTATATACATGAATGACCAGTTTCACCTAGTTATGGAGGTACCATAACCATAACACTGGAGGCACTAGTGTTATGACTTCACCACGGCGGAGTGATAGCTCGTGGCGTCCCTTTCAGCTTTTGACCATTGATTATATTATCAGGTGGGGCGTATGGGTGCATCCTAGTATACATGTTTCAGTAGATTACTCAGTGTGAATGTGGTGTGTGCCTTGCATCCTTCACAAGGAGCTGATCCCTCCTACCCAAAACCAGTATATTAAATTAGAGGCAGCCCCTCTAATATGCATGACGAGGTCACCCCTCCAAGTATTCATGCACGTTGATATTTCATGACCTATATTGGCTAATGGTAAAATATGTTAAATAGTTTTTACAAGATAAACATAAGGCTTTTCAAACTATAAAACCAGTTTTACTAAGATGATCCAGGTTATTCAGGACTTAGTTTTTTCCGTTGTTTCATGCATATATGCTTATATTATTCATGCTCTATTTGTATATCCGTGCACTGAGCGTATTGCTCAGCCGTTTTCCTTTTCATGTTCCCAAAACGGCAGGTACTCAGGGACGCTCGTAGACTTTAAGCGTACGTGCATATGGACTGGAAGCTTTCTAGCCTTCTTTACTTTATGCATTTATATATACTTTGATACTCATTTTCATGGACATTGTTTAGTCCTTTCATTTACAGTACTTATGTTTGTGTGTGATGAGTTCTACTTTTGGACTACCGATGTTTGATTCCGGTATTTCTTTTATGGTCATGTAATGTTTAGACATTTATCCTTGTATGCTTTGATGACACGCCATAATCACGCATGACATTCCATTTATCAAAATGGGGTGTTACAATTATGGTATCAGAGCCAAGGCTTCGACCTGTAGGCTCTCAAAACATGACCTGTGATTAGTGGGTAGTCACTATGGTCTTCCTAGAACTGACTGTCGGTTTTCATGCATTCATCATTTTCATGCATACATATATATGTCATTGTCGCAGGTTTATAAATAAGTAATGGTTGGTAGAGGACTGGCCCTATTTAGTCGCATGTGTTTTTTCGAAACTTTTAAACTTGGGACTGACCCATAGGCGTCCCCTCTCCATGTCTTTTGTTTTGAGTGAACTGATCATAGGCTTCACTCTCGTACATACAAAAGTTTTCATAAAACTGCATCATGCATTCATGTACAAATTTCCTGCATAAAAATTTTCTCATGATTTATTGGTATAAAATTTTTTCATGTATATAGTTTATGTTTCGATCAGTTTAATCATGTATTTTATGTTATACAGTCAGATGGTTCTCACACGCGAGCATGAACAACTCAATGCAGCAATCGAAGCTGCAATGCAAGCTATGCTTCCTCAGCTGAGGAACGAAATCAGGGTTGAGGTTCAGGCTGCCAACAATCAGCAGCATCACCCAGTACCTCCTCCTCCTCCTCCAGTGACATTGGCCACATGGCTGGAGAGATTCAACAAGCTCCGTCCTCGAGCTTTCGAGAGAACAGATAGCCCCAGTGAAGCTGAAAGCTGGTTGGCTCACATTGAAAAGATCTTCGATGTTATGGGCTGTGACCACGTTTTCAAGTCGAGGTTGGCATGCTACTGGTTCGAAGGTGATGTGTTAAATTGGTGGTTAGCTCTGAAGTAGTCTGAGGGAGGTGATAATTGGGTAGCTGGTTTGACATGGGCTCAGTTCAGGGATAGGGTGATGGAGTAGTTCTTTCCCAAGTTGAGCAGGACAAGCTGAAGAGAGAGTACCATGGGATCCGATAGAGAGCTGGGGAGAATAGCAACGAGTTCATGCAGCGCTTTCTTCGCTTAGATGGTTTCCTTGGTGCAGCAGCAGGTACTCCTGAAGAGCAGGCACACCACTTCAGGTGGGCTCGGTCGCAAACAACTTGATGTGTGCTACGTTCAACACGGTAGCACAAGTGACCGATGCAGCACGTAAGCTGGCGATGCTGCAGGAGAGAGATGAGTTCGGGGAAGCAGAGAGACCCGATAAGAGGTAAAAATTCGTATTCAAGCGGTGACCAATCCGTATTCTTTCAGTATATGTCAATATTTCATCTCTTTAAATTGTATCTTCCAGGCAGAAGACTGGGGACCGGTCTCAGCCGGCTACTCAGCAGCAGCCTAACCAACCCAAGGGAAACGGTCAGACTAACGACCGTTCTACTACGGATAGGCGTGGCGGTAATGATAATTACCGTAACAACGCTAGACACTCCAACAGCAGCAGGTCCTTATACTTACGCATTTTCTTATGATTCATGTTAAAATTCTTAATTCTGACACATTAGCAAATCTTCTACCAGGAATCATGGTAACGGTAGGGACCAGAACCAGAGAGGTTCACAGCCTCACCGTCTAGCTATCACTAGTATTTAATCTTACGATTATCTGCATTGTCCTTTGTACCCTATTATCATGTCTCATGTAAAATGTTTTATCAGGTTCTCAGCCAGTCAGGACACCTGCTGGAGGATATACTCATCATCTTTGCTCTACTTGCCATCGTAGGCACCCAGGGCCATGTCGCCGCGACAGTGACGCATGCTTCAAGTATGGTCTTCCTGGCCATCGCATGAAGGACTGCCGCAAGGGCGAGATGGAGGGCACATCGGGACATGCTGATACCAAGCCGCCTCCTACTACTGGACGCGTTTACACGACATCTCGCGATCAGGCCAACAAGTCTACAGGTACCATCACTGGAATCTTGTATATGTATGGTCAAGCTGCATGTGTTCTGTTTGATACGGGTGCTACTCACTCGGTCATTTCTACTGCTTATGCCAAGAATGTTAGGATACTTCCCATGCCACTAGAGAACAGACTAAGTATTTCCACGCCTTTGAGAGACTCTGTACTTATAACCCATGTGTACAAGAGCCTTCCCCTAGAGTTTGACGACAAGGTTCGTCCTGTTGACGTACTTCCGCTAGACATGAATGATTTTGACATGATTTTGGGCATGGATTGGCAATCCAAGCATCATGCTACCATAGACTGCCATTCATATCGATTCATTTTTGGTGATGTTAATGCGCCAGAGTACATTCACAACGGGTTCGTACCCGGCAGGTCTGTGCAAATCATATCAACCCTGCAAGCACGTGCACTACTTTCACATGGTTGCGAGGGTTATCTAGCTACTGTTTATGACATGGATGCTGAATCCCCCTCAATTCAGGATCAAATGATAGTGTCATAATTTCTAGATGTGTTTCTAGAAGAACTTCCGGGCATACCACCTGCACGTGAAGTGGAATTTAATATCGAGCTAATCCCAAGAGCTGAGCCGATTTCCAAGGCTCCTTATCGCATGGCTCCCATAGAGTTAAAGGAGCTGAAGGATCAATTGCAAGAACTTTTGGAACGAGGCTTTATTTGACCAAGCGCATCTCTATGGGGCGCACCGGTCTTATTTGTTAAGAAGAAGGACGACAATATGCGTCTTTGCATAGATTATCGCGAGCTCAACAAGATTACCATCAGGAATAGGTATCCACTCCCACGTATAGATGATCTGTTTGACCAACTCCAAGGGGCCAAACATTTCTCCAAGATTGATCTAAGGTACCATCAGCTACGGGTTAAGGAGCAGGACATCGCCAAGATTGCTTTCTGTACACGCTATGGCCACTACGAATTTGTAGTCATGCCATTCGGCCTGACCAATGCTCCAGCGGTGTTCATGGATTTGATGAACATAATATTCCATGAATTTTTGGACAAGTTCGTCATTGTTTTCATCGATGACATCTTGATTTTCTCTAAGTCCAAGGAGGAACACGAAGACCATCTTCGTACAGTACTACAGATTCTTCGCCAGAAGCAGTTGTATGCTAAATTCTCCAAGTGTGAGTTCTGGTTAGACAAGGTGGCATTCTTAGGTCACATTGTATCAGCAGAAGGAATCACGATGGATCCAACGAAGGTTAAGGCTATTACCAAATGGCCAAGGCCGACATCAGCGACTGAAGTCCGCAGCTTCCTAGGCTTAACTGGTTATTACCGTAGATTCGTGGAGAACTTTTCCCGCCTAGCATTACCATTGACCAAAATGATGCGGAAAGGGGAGAAATTCGTCTGGACTGAAGAATGAGAGAAGAGATTTGAAGACCTGAAGCAGAAGTTAGTATCTGCACCTATTCTTACTCTCCCATCTGGTACGGGTGGATTTCAAATCTACAGTGATGCATCGGGGAAGAGACTTGGCTGTGTTCTCATGCAACATGGGAAAGTGGTCGCGTACGCTTCATGGCAGCTTAAGCCTGATAAGGAAAATTACCCTACGCATGACTTGGAACTTGCAGTAGTCGTGTTTGCATTGAAGATATGGAGGCACTACTTATATGGAGAATCATGTGACATTTTCACGGACCACAAGAGCTTGAAGTATATCTTCACTCAGCGTGAATTGAACATGAGACAAAGGAGATGGTTAGAGCTGTTGAAGGATTATGACATTAATCTGTAGTATCATCCCGACAAGGCGAATGTAGTAGCAGATGCACTTAGCAGAAAGTCTGGAATGATCAACGGCATTGAGATTGAGGAGGAAATCATAAGAGACTTGGAGCGACTAGACATAGAGATCATGGTACGTGGACAACACGGTTACTGGGCTAATCTTAGAGTAGAACCTGAGTTACTCTCTAAGATCAAGGAAGCTCAGAAAGATGATGGAGAAATCTGGGCGAAAATTTAGAATTTGGAGAAGCAGACAGAATTTCGAGTAGATGCAGATGGTATCTTATGGCAGGGCACGAGACTTTGTGTTCCTGATGATCAAGAACTCTGGGAAGCCTTGTTAGCTGAGGCTCATAGCTCCCCATTCTCTATACATCCTGGTTCGACCAAGATGTACCATGACATCAAGCAGTACTTTTGGTGGAGTGGTATGAAACAGGATGTTGCCACTTACTTCTCCAAATGTCTTATCTGCCAGCAGGTTAAGATCGAGCATCAGCGATCTGGCGGTCTTCTTCAACCGTTAGATATTCTAGAGTGGAAATGGGACAAAATCACCATGGATTTTGTTACTGGTCTTCCGCCAACCAAGAGGAAGCACGATGCAATTTGGGTTATCGTTGATCGACTTACCAAATCAGCACATTTCTGACCGATCCGCAAGGAAGATTCGGTCAGTAAACTCGCGGATACTTACAGAAGGGAGATCATGAGACTTCACGGTGCTCCATCCAGCATCATCTCAGACAGAGATCCTCGTTTCACTTCGCGATTCTAGAGAAATCTGCAGAAAGCTTGGGGTACACAACTTAAGCTTAGCACGGATTTTCATCCTCAAACAGACGGGCAGTCAGAGCGAACGATTCAGACATTGGAAGACATGTTGAGGTCATGTGCGTTGGAATAGACGGGTGATTGGGACGATTATATCTGTTTGGTGGAGTTTGTATACAACAACAGTTGGCACGCAAGTATCAAATGTACTCCTTTCGAGATGTTGTATGGTAGAAAGTGCCGCGCCCCAATCTGCTGGGATCAGGTTGGTGAGCGAACACTTGAAGGACCAGAAATCTTCGAGCTGACTAATGAGAAGGTCACAGTAGCTAAGCAGAAACTGCAAGAAGCACAGTCACGTCAGAAGAGTTATGCAGAAAATCATCGTAGGGACTTACATTTAGGAGATCACGTTTTCCTTAAGGTTTTGCCGGCACGTGGTGTTAGACGTTTTGGAATTAAAGGGAAGCTCAGTCCTCGATTCATCGGACCGTTTGATATCATTAAACGAGTCGGTGAAGTATCTTACCGATTAGCGTTACCTCCACATCTTTCGCATGTACACAATGTTTTCCATGTGTCCTTACTCAGAGGGTACCAGTATCATCCCCTTCACATAGTTCAGTATCCACTGGAACAGATTCGTGAAGATCTCACTTTCATAGAAGAACCCGAACGAGTTCTTGACAGACAAGAACGAGTCATGAGAAGGAAGACGATTCTGTTCGTCAAAATCCTTTGGAGGGATCATACCGAGCGGGAAGCCACTTGGGAAACACAGGAGTCTATCCGGGCTTCTTACCCTCATTTGACATTTTGAATTCGGGTATGTTCTTCTTTTCCAGTTTACTTTATCTATTATTCGGGGACGAATTATTCTTTTTAGGGGGGAAGAGTTGTAAAACTCGCCTGCTTTTACCATGAATAGTACCCTTACGATAGTACGTACATGATTAGAACTTTCCTTTTATAGCACGTTTACGTTTCACGAACAAGAATTACAAGTATTACGTACGTGTTATAACACGATAAATATTTATTACGTATGAACACACGATAATTATTCCAATAATAATTATAATCACGAACATATGAACATGAAATCATGAACGTAAATTAATCACGAGATAATATTACGTATGTATATATATTTATTACGAGCACGAATAAATATATTAAGTCACGATTGATAACTAATTAGATCACGTAAATTACGAACAGGAGAACACACTATTATTTTAGACACGGAAAATGTTCGGGTTACCCCATGTGGGCCCCATACCCGCGGACACAACAAGACCAAAGGGGCCAAGCCCATAATTTTACTAAACATGGAATTTAAGGAAAAGTTATTTTCATTTAACACATTTAGTGAAAACAAGAAAAATCCTAAAAATCTTTTCCTTCTTCCTTTGTCTTTGGCCGCCGGGTTTAGCATCACCAAAGTGGTGATTCGGTTTGATTTTGGTCTTTCATTTATTGCAAGGATCGTTTTGTGTTCATCCACATTTGATTCACGTGATTGGTATAACCTTTAACCTTTTTCTTTTTATGTTTTGATTTGTTTTTCACATAAAATCATGAATGTTTTAATAAACAAATTTAAAACAAGATATAAACATGCTATTTAATCATGGGGGTTAAATCAATCAAGTGTTAAAGGGGTGTTTGTTGTGGCTGACGCCTAACCGAGCCCCAAGAGGGGTCTCGGCTTGGCTTATACTCACACCACCGAGACCTTAAGGTCTCGGTTTGGTGGTGGTGGTGTCACGGCAGCAGCAAGGCAGGGGAAACCCCGACTTAGGTCGGGGTATGGTGATGTTTACGGGTCCGGTTCATGGGTTTTAAACACGGGTCCGGTTCACATATGTTAGATTTAAAACACGGTCCGGTCCATGAGTTATTTTTCAAGGTTTAATATTTTTACAAGTTATATTATTTTTACAAGATTTAAATTAAATTAATTAAAAGCATGAACATGATTAATTTAGTTTACATGACTTAGGTTATTAATTTTATTATTAAAACATGAATTTTAACCTAAGTATTTATCTTTTAATTAGACTATATAATTAATTAATTATTAAAACCATGACTTATAATTAATTAATCTCATGACTTAGGTTATATTATTAATAAATAATAATACATGTTTTAACCTAAGTATTTTACCTTTTATTTAATTAAATCATGTTATATTTAATTAAATACTTTAACCTATAGTTTATTTAATTCATATGAAATAATTAATAAACTATACTATATAATCACATGACTTAGAATATTAATCAGAAAACACTTAAGCTTATATAATTAGCTTAATTATCCAGCTTATATCTAATTATGGGAACTTCCTATTTTTAGAAACTTATTTATTTAAGGCAGCTAATCTATTTATGGAAACTTTCTATTTTTAGAACTTTTCTTTTTTAAGCAGTAATTCTATTTTCAGAAACTTTCTATTTTTGGAAACTTTCTATTTTTGGAAACTTTCTATTTTTGGTAACTTTCTATTTTTAGAAACTTTCTATTTTAGGAAACCTGCTATTTTTAGAAAGTTACTTATTATTACACAACAAGTATAATAATAAATGAAATACAAGTAATACATAATCAGAATAGACAGCATATATGATAAACACAGTATAAAGCTTAAATCAGTAAAACATGACATGAACATATAAAACAAGCTAAGACATGATATAAAACCAGTTACGTACTCAGTAATCAGATACTTATACATGTATGTACTTATGTAGCATTAGTGATACCGAATTAGGACTCTCTTCCGTTCGTCTTCTTCGTTCACTGGACATAAGGTACGGATTCTCCGTCCCTTCAGTATAGACATTCTTTCCTTATTACTTTATTAGGATTTCCCCGTATGCAGCCAACTGTTTTTCCCAGTATATGTTTATATGTTTTGAAATTGCTTATGTTTAATTAGAATACCTAAAGCCATATACATGCATGACCAGTTTTACCTAGTTATGGAGGTACCATAGCCATAACATTGGAGGCACCAGTGTTATGACTTCACCATGACGGAGTGATAGCTCGTGGCGTCCCTTTCAGCTTTTGGCCATTTATTATATTATCAGGTGGGGCGTGTGGGTGAATCCTAGTATACATGTATCAGTAGATTAGTCAGTGTGAATGTGGTGTGTGCCTTGCATCCTTCACAAGGAGCTGATCCCTCCTACCCAAAACCATTATATTAAATTAGAGGCAGTCCCTCTAATTTGCATGACGAGGTCACCCCTCCAAGTATTCATGCACGTTGATATTTCATGACCTATATTAGCTAATGGTAAAATATGTTAAACAGTTTTTACAAGATAAACATAAGGCTTTTCAAACTATAAAACAAATTTTACTAAGATATAACTAGGTTATTTAGGACTTTGTTTCTTCCGCAGTTTCATGCTTGTATGCTTATATTATTCATGCTCTATTTGGATATCCGTGCATTGAGTGTATTGCTCAGCTGTTTTCCTTTTCATGTTTCCAAAACGGCAGGTACTCAGGGACGCTCGTAGACTTTAAGCGTACGTGCATATGGACTTGAAGCTTTCTAGCCTTCTTTACTTTATGCATTTATCTATACTTTGATACTCATTTCCATGGACATTGTTTAGTCCTTTCATTTACAGTACTTATGTTTGTGTGTGATGAGTTCTACTTTTGGACTACCGATGTTTGATTCCGGTATTTCCTTTATGGTCATGTAATGTTTAGACATTTATCCTTGTATGCTTTGATGACACGCCATAATCACGCGTGACATTCCATTTATCAAATTGGGGTGTTACAGAAATGATGTATTAGTTGTAGTCTAGGTTTCAAGTTTCTGTTTTTATACTTGTATTCCTTATACTGTATCTATTATGTATTATGAGCTTGGGTATTGTTTAATGCCATATGCTTTTTATTCTAGCCAAAGTCTATTAGCAAGGTATGTGTCCTTGTTGATTTATTCTTTGTGCTTTTTGTATCATTAGCTACTTGCCTTTCTCTCTTTATAAAGTTTACCATTTAGAGTGAATAATACAGTATATCATTTAAAACATTGAATAAGACAAGAACATATAAAACAAGCTAAGAAAATACAAGAACCAGTAACGTACTCAGTAATCAGACAACTTATACATGTCCCTTATTGATGTAGTATTAGTGAGGTCGAAGTAGGACTTTTCATCCTTTCATCTTTCCTCGTTCAGTGGACATAAGGTACAGATTTTTCCTCTTTCAGTATGGACATTCTTTCTTTATTAGGATTACCCGTTTGCAGCTAACTGTTTTCCCAAGTATATGTATTATATGTTTTATATGCTTATGTTAGTTTTAAATTCCTAAGCCATATACATGCATGACCAGTGTCACCTAGTTATGAAGGTACCATAACCATAACACAGGAGGCACCAGTGTTATGACTTCCACACGGCAGAGTGATTACTCGTGGTGTCCCCTTTCAATGTTGGCCATATATTTATATTATCATATGGGGCTTATGGGTGTATCCTAGTTACATGTTTTATAGGATTTTCATGGTGAATGCGATGTGTGCCTTGCATCCTTCACAAGGAGTTGATCCCTCCTACCCAGACCAATTTTTTAGAGGCAACCCCTCTAATTTCATGATGAGGTCTCCCCTCCAAGTATTCATGCACGGTGGAACCTCATGACCTATATAGGCTATTGGCTAATTAACACAATTTTCATATAAAAATATAAGTCTTTTCAAACTATAAAATCAGTTTTATAAACATGTTCCAGGTTTCTAGGACTTTTACATTCCCACTATTTTTCAGTCTTATTTATGTTTCAAGCATTCATACTATTTCATATATCCATTCACTGAGCGTATTGCTCAACCGTTGCTTTCCTTTCCATGTCCCAAAACGGCAGGTACCTGTTAGGAATAAAAAGAGCTAAGTCACTCAGACGCTGACAAGAGGAAATTGGACGCTGACAAGAGGAAATGAAGCGCTGACAGATCAAGCACTGACAAGAAATATCCAATTGCTGACAAGAAGGAGTTCAACCACTGATAGGAATACTTAGTAAACATGTTTAATATTTAAAGTAAAGATATGCTCAATATTGTATTTTCTTTATTTATCTTTACCTAGAATAGTTGATAGGTAATCCTTTGTACACGGCTCCTTATGTTATAAAAGTCGGTCGTATGGTTTACACAATATATACATTATTCAGTTTTCACAACTGATAGTTGAGTTTTTACTACTCTTTAGGAAAAGAGAGCAAAAGTGGCAAGTATTGAGCACGACGATTTAGGAAAACCGTGTACAAATGACCCTAAGTGGGGATCGTTCTCAAGGAGGCTAGTGTGTTATGTGTGTAATGACTTGGGTTAGATTTGTGATTATACTTTTGAGAAAGAAAAATAGAAATGAGATTAGAAGAGAATGATGGTTACGAAGACGGATTAAACTAAGACGAAAAAGGCGTTCACGTAAAACCGTAAAAAGCACCTAAATTAAAATTTTAACCTAAAAATTCCTAAAAATTACCAAAAATCCACAATAATATTCTAAGAGTTTACAAAAAATCCAAACTTGCCAAAACCTTTTAATTAATTAGATAATGACTTTTTAATGCTAATTAAAGCTCTAAAAATCAAAATTAATTATTAAAAAGTCCCAAACAAGATTTTAAAGTTTGTAAACCTCAAAAATACTCTAATTAAGCTAAAAAGTATTTTTCAAAATTTTAAAACCACTAAAAACTATTTTTAAGCAATAAAAAACTACTAAAATCAATTAAAACTTAAATTAATTCTAGAAAATAATTAAAAGACTCTAAAAATATTTGGAAAGTTGCAAAATTCCTAATTAAGTATTTAGAACCTAGGAAAAATATAAAAACTTAGAAAATCAGACTTTTAATTTTTAATAATAAAATAATATTAAAAATCCAAAAATCATAAAAAATCTAAAAACTTGCAAACTAGCTTAATTTAACCTAATTAACACAGAAATGAAAGTGAAATTACCTAAATACCCTTAATGGGCCTAGAAAATGGGCTAAACCCAAAACAGTACCTTATTGGGCCAAATTTGAGCCCAATAACAAAAAGTGTTCAAAATAAGCCCAAAAAGCACTGGTTGACTCAAAATTTGATTTTAAACAACTTTTTGCAATGGCCCAAAAGCTGAAAGTGTGAAATAAGCTAGCTTATACCAAACAACTTATTCTTAATTGGCTTTTTGACCCATTAAGCTATAAGCCAATGCCATAAGCTAAAATTTGACACACAAGCTTCTTTTGACCTAAATAAGACTTCTGCAAAAAGAAATTTGAAATAAGCCCAAGGAATAAGCCTGAAAATGCAATAAGCAATCTACAGAAAATGACAAAATAGTCGTTTTTTAGTTCTAGGCCACCCCAAGTGCTGATTCAAGTTTCTATAGCTTCTAAATGACTTAATTAAGCAAAATCAACAAAGAGTTTTCAAATAAGCTGACTCAATAAGCTGGAAAAAGCAAATAAGCACTTATGTAAAAGTCAAATAAGTTGGTTTTCTAGTAAAAAGTCAAAGTCAAAGTCTGATAAGCTCCAGTCTACTCAAATAGGTCAAATAATGAAGATCTATCACAAAAAATAAGTTGTTGCAAGTCTGGATAAGCTAGAATAGCTTATTGATAAGCTGAGTTCAAAATTACACTAGCAGGGGCTAGTTTTGAGTGTTGAGCAGTGGAAACTTTGTCCACTGCTTGACTTGTTTGACTTTTTGTCTTTAGTGACTTTTTTGGAGATTCAGATTACACAAAGGCACCCAAATGATCTTTGGATCAAAAGGAGTCAAGAACAATCAAAATATCACAATCACAAACACCCAATTGTTACAGTTTAATCAATCAATCACCAGATATGATATAGACATGAACACTTAAGCAGTTGAGCACTTATAAGCAGTTTTAGCACAAATCAGCCAGCCAAATTCAACCAAATGCATACACAAGCTATTATAAACTCCAATAAGCAAGTCTAAACAGGTTTCATGCAATGGTTCAAAGAATTAAGCAAGATTCAAGCCAATGAAAGTTACTGATGAACACTAACTCATACAGTTTTACACTTTGCTGATGTATTTGACAAATAAGCCAGATTCAACACTCAATATCTATCAAATAAGTTATAATAATGATGTTCTAACAACTTTCAACCCTAAGCATGCACAAATACTAGATTTCACCAAAATCTTAGGTCAAAAACAGTTAAATTCACCAAGTTATAGCAGATTGTGTGATTTGAAGTTTCAAACCCAAAAACTTGCAGCAAAACATTCTCAACAAGGCATATATCAGATTCCAAGCATAAACAACACAATCCAACAACACAATTTCAAGATGCAATCACAAACAGATAGACCCAAACACCCCCAAATCTTTTCAAAATCAAAATTTTCAAAGGCAAAGTGAGATTTAAGGCCACCCAAGCATCAATTAACACAATAACAAGTAAGATTAACAGATTCAAGCAGATTTAAGCCACAAAATTCACAAGAACACAAGCCACATACAAATATCACCAAAAATCAGATTTTAAGCAGATTTTAGGATTGAGTATGCAAACCTCATGGATGTACATCCACACCCACGAATTTATGAGCTTATGTACTAGCAAGAACAAGTACAAGCTTCCAATAACACTCCTGCTAAGAATCAACAAGGTTAGAAGCACAAGTATAAAAATCAGAAACTTGAAAAATCTTGATTAATGCAACCTTGTTACCCCACACTTGATTATCCCCAAGTTATAAGCCTCACCACACCTTAACCAACACAATTAGGATGCTATGATCAGCCCTATAACCCAAGAATTCCAAGGTTGAAACAAGAACTTAGCAAAATATCAAGAAAATGAAGAAAATGTACAAACTTTTGCACACTCCTCTTTTGAAAACAGGTTTTAAACTTTAAAATCAGTAAACTAAGAACATAAACAAGCAATAATAAGATGGCACTTGGTCTTTCTTCAAAACACTTAACTCAAATTCATAAAACTGAAAAGGGATTTACAAGTGCTTGAACAAAGTAAAAACCAAAAGCAAACGTCTATATGAGACCTTATGGCTTTATATATAGCCTTACATGTGAACTAAGAACAGTTGAAAACTCTAAACCCTAATGCTTGAAGTCCCAAAATTTCCCTTGTAGATTTTGAAAACCTTGGAGTCTTGTGAAGAATTCTTGGCTGTTTGTGGTGTTAGCTGGCAAGCAAATGTGATCAAAGGGCTTGTATTATGCTTAGAAAGTAAGCACAATTGTGGGACGTTGGATTGCTGGCCCTACTGTTTGTCTTCTTCCTCACTTTATAGCAGGGGAGGTCCCATGTGGACACGTGAGTGATGTGGTAAGTAATATTAAGGTTGGGATGTGATTAGGGAATCATTAATCACTAATCTGGAGAAGATGGGGTTTTAATTGTAACACAATTAGGAAAACCCAATTATGTTCTTGAGATAAATACTGCTATGTTTAATCCAGATTAGGGGTGATTAATTTTTAAAAATGTGTTAAGGCGCCAAGGTTTGGTTAATAAATTAATCAGGATGAGTGGGATCTGATGTGGAGGCAGGGAGTGGTGTGATTGGTGGAAAAGATTGAATGGGCTACGTGGCAGCCTTGGGTTGGTTAAGGTAAGTTTGGTGTCTGGCCAACTTAAACCCTCCTTCTCTTCTTCTCTTGTCTTTTCACTTTAAAAAGCTATCAACGCCCATTTTAGCCTTATCAACTTTTGCAACTTTGCATTTTTGGCCCAAAAACTTTTACAAAGTAAATTCAGGGGTACTTCTTGCCAATTTGTGATTTTTAAGGGACTGTTTTGGCAATTTCTTGATGGATAATGGTCTTGACTTGTATGTTGAGCATTTTGGAGGACTGAATTTGCCAAGTCTTGTTTGATGAGGGACCATTCTTGCCAAATGTTGAAAGTCAAGGGTCCTTTTTGTAATTTTGGGATTTTCAAAGGACCAAACTTGTATTTTCTTGTACTTTGAAGGACTTCATGATGTGTTTGACTTTGTGGAGGATATTGGTTGATAATTTAGCTTTGTTGAGGGGCTAAACTTGCCAATTCTTCAAAGTGGAGGGCCCTTTTTGTAATTTTGACAAACTTTAGGGACCAAACTTGTAATTATGAGGATACAAGGGTATAAAGTGTCAATTCTTCCATATTGGAGGACCCTTCTTCATAACTCTTCAAATCTTCAAGGGTTGATCTTGGGAAAGTCTTCATTAGGGCTTGGTTCATTGTGCGGCTTCGTTTCCTGTGTTCGTTTTTGAATGATTCTTGTGATCTTTTGTCATTTTCTCAATATCCGTACCTAAAATACACAAGCAACAAACACAAGCATATATATGGGTATTTTGATGATATTTAATGCATTTTAAGCCCAATTTGAACGATGAGACTATGTATAAAAGCAGTCTCATCACTCCCCCATACTAAACCATTGCCGTGCCCTCACGCAATGCTAGAATAAAGTATCGTAGCATCTCCAAAATTCATTTTTATTCCGTTTATTGAATGATAAACTAGCTACACTACTACTATTGCTACTACTACTTGCGTTTTAGACATAATGTATGATTTTCATCGCAAAATGGGACGTTTAGGTTCATAGAATAAGAACACGTGAATGCTTCGTTAGAAATAATTTCATCGTCCTCGATTTTCACCCCAATTCAATGCCAAGCGTGCAACGAGATCATTGTCATTATAAGTTAGTAATGCTAACACTACTCATATGCCCTAATCACGTACTTATCCTCCCATTATTCCTAAGTTGTATCTCTTATATTTTATATTGTCTTGAATGTTTCACGAGGATACATTGTTTGACTTATGAGATAATAGAGATTTAGGTCTAAAAATAGAGTCCTAACGGTGTAACCAAGACCATCAAATCAATAACCCCTCCTAATAGACAACGATGTCAAAAAATTAAGTTGACAAGAAGAATCGATAAACACGGTTTTATAACGGTTTTGAACATGAGACTTATTACCAAGAATTTTATACGCCCCCTAACGGAAGGGCCTTATTATCTTTGGTTTACCTCCATCTTTTATTGAACTTCGCCATGAAGCTTTTATTATGACTTCGGTCTTGCCTTGCCTTTTATTATCCACCTCATCGGTAGTTTTATTAGCCAAAGACGTATATCCTCACGTTAAGGCGAATTTTGGATCTTTAAATCTTCGAAGATTAAGGCTTGATTCACTTTCAATTTTGCATAGATTTTTCGGTCTTGTGGGGCTTCAAATTGTTTGCTTGATCTAGGTGAGCACTTGAAATCTTATTATTGGGTGAAGCTTTTGATTATTCGGGTGCCAATACTTCAAAACCGTGATGCTGACGATACCTTAATGTCTTCCCAATTTAATTACACGAAAGCTACTAGAAAAGACTAGAAACCCAACAATCCCAACTAAACCGCTAAGTCAATATTTATTAACCAAAAAATATTTACATGCGAAGGGAGAATAAGCAAACAACGAGAACACATGAGTTTTTGAAAGAATACGAGTACTCTACGTTTAGCATAGTAACTTATAATTAACCCTATCATTTCTCGTCCTCATTTAAGAGACTTAGCCTAATGTGTAGTTAAGGAACCAAAGCTAAGTGCTCAACACGCACGGTCGAGTCAAAAATTACTCTTATTCTCGCCATCGGAAAACCTACATTCGTGTCTTCAAACACTTATAAAACATGAGAAAAAATTTAAAATTTGGCCATTTTTAGCCTTATTTTGCAACAAAACGATAAACAAAAAGATAAACTTTGGAAAGCGTGAAGGTTTGGCAAGGCAAGTATCTATTCACCCCCATACAAAAGTTAAACATTGTCCTCAATGTTTCGAGTCTAGGGGTGTAACCAATAAATTAATAGCCGTTTTTGAAGTGTGCTAATAACCTAAGGTTAGAACATCAAAAAGGATATATCATGGATATTGAGAAAGTCTTCAAAGCAAACGATCTAGTGCTCCCATAAAACGAACACGAGGGGCTTCAATTGTGAAGATCATGATTATCTAAAGTCCACAATTCACAAACAACCACGGAACAAAGGTTGGAAGGGCACAAATCCCCACACGTTAACTACATTGGAAAGTGATAATATGTACATAGGATAAGCATGGGACTCCCCCGCGAGGCTCCTCGTTTTTTATTACCGAGTCATGAGCTCGACTCGATCCCCTCAATACTAATTATCATTGGGGAAGGTGACTTGGTCGAGGTAGTTCAAGGATGGAACTTCCCCGCCAAAGTAGTGCTTCAACCTATGTCCATTCACCTTGAAGTTAGGACTATCATCTTGAGCTAGCTCGATGGTCCCATACGGAAACACTTGAGTCACGGTGAATGGACAGGACCAACGGGATTTCAACTTACCGGAAAAGATTTTTAAGCGAGAATTAAAAAGCAAAACTTGTTCCCCAATGTTAAAAACCCGGTTTTTAATTTTAGAATCATGCAACTTTTTAGTTTTTTCTTTGTAAATTAATGAATTTTCTTAAGCAATGTCCCTCTATTCATCTAATTCATTCAATTGCATTTTCTTGTGTTTTCCCGCGGTCTCCATATCATCATTACAATGCTTTAGGGCCTAATAAGCCTTGTGTTCTAACTCGATAGGCAAATGACAATTCTTTCCATACACAAGCTTATAGGGAGTGCACCCAATGGGCGTCTTATGAGCAGTCCTAAAGGCCCATAAAGCATCGTCAAACTTATCCGACCATAATTGTCGGTTTTCCCCAACGGACCTCTCCAAGATCCTCTTCAAAGCTCGGTTTGAAACCTCGACTTGCCACTCGTTTGTGGGTGATAAGCCGTAGAAAGCCGATGTGTAACCCCATATTTCCTTAGGACCCTTTCGAATTGGTCGTTACAAAAATGGGTTCCACGATCGCTTATGATCGCACGAGGGGTTCCAAACCGAGAAAACAAGCTTTTCAAAAACTTGACTACCACACGAGCATCATTGGGGGGCAAGGCTTTGGCCTCCACCCACTTAGATAGGTAGTCAACCGCAACGAGAATATACTTATTACCACGAGATGATGGGAAGGGCCCCATAAAGTCTAGACCCTAAACATCAAAGATCTCACACACTTGGATGATATTTTGTGGTATTTCATCTTTTTGTGAGGCTTTTCCTTGTCGTTGGCATGAATCACATGACTTCACAAGATCTTGTGCATCTCGGTAAATAGTAGGCCAAAAGAAGCCGGCATCAAACACCTTCTTAGCCGTGAGATTAGCACCGTGGTGACCACCCGTGGGTCCCTCATGGAAAGCTCTAAGGATGTTAGAAGCTTCATTGCCAAATACACAACGTCAGATGATTTGATCCGCACAAGTTCGAAACAAGTAAGGGTCGTTCCAAAAGTAGAACTTGACGTCACGAAAGAATTTTCGTTTTTCTTGAGTCGTCATACCCTTAATGATGAAGTTACCCGCATGGTAAGTTGCAAAGTCCGCAAACCATGGGGTGGAAGGATCAAGCTTAGAATTTACTACACCAAGTGTCTCGAGCGGAAATGTTTCGGTGATTTCCTTGGGCTCGTAAACACTTTGGTGAGGATCTTCCAAACGAGAAAGATGATCGGCCGCTAGATTCTCGGCTCCTTTTTTGTCAACGATGGTGTGATGAAATTCTTGAAGGAGGAGAATCCAACGAAGTAATCTAGGCTTAGCATCTTGCTTTGCCATGAGATACTTGATAGCCGAATGATCCGTATACACTATGCATTTAGCTAACACGAGATAAGGTCGGAACTTCTCAAATGCATACACCACGGCAAGGAACTCCTTTTCCGTTGTAGTGTATTTTAGTTGATCCTCGGTCATCGTCTTGCTAGCATAGTGAATAGGCAAGAAGTGCTTATCATGACGTTTCCCCAAAACGGCCCCAATAGCGTAATCACTAGCATCACACATGAGCTCAAAGGGGAGGTTCCAATTGGGAGCAACAAGAATGGGAGCTTCGGTAAGTTTCCTCTTAAGGATTTCAAAGGCTCGTACACAATCTTCGTCAAAGACAAAACATGCCTCTTTTTCAAGAAGATGTTTAATGGGTCGAGAGATCTTTGAAAAATCCTTGATGAATCGACGAGAAAAGCCCGCGTGGCCTAGGAAACTCCTAACTCCCTTAACGGTTTTGGGATGAGGTAATTTGGCGATGACGTCTACCTTAGCTTGATCTACCTTAATCCCCGCTTTCGAGACCTTGTGCCCTAAGACGATTCCACTCTTAACCATAAAATGACACTTTTCCCAATTGAGCACAAGGTTGGTTTCCTCACAGCGTTTTAATATTCTCTCAAGGTTCGACAAACACGAAGTGAACGAATTACCAAACACGGAAAAGTCATCCATGAAGACTTCCATCGTCTTCTCGATCATATCATGAAAAATAGCCATCATGCACCTTTGAAAGGTTCCCGGTGCATTGCAAAGTCCGAATGGCATTCTACGATAGGCAAACGTTCCATATGAACACGTAAACGTAGTTTTTTCTTGATCACGAGGATCAATGGGAATTTGGAAGTGATGAGACTGCTTTTATACATGGTCTCATCGTTCTTTTTGGACTTAAAATGCATTAAATATCATCAAAATACCCAAATATATGCTTGTGTTTGTTGCTTGTGTATTTTAGGTACGGATATTGAGAAAATGACAAAAGATCACAAGAATCACGCAAAAACGAACACGGGAAACGAAGCCGCACGATGAACCAAGCCCTAATGAAGATGTTTCCAAAGAAAACCCTAGAATATTTGAAGAATATTGAAGATTGGTCCTCCAAGTTTGAAGAATTGACACTTTATACCCTTGTATCTTCATAATTACAAGTTTGGTCCCTAAAGTTTGTCAAAATTACAAAAAGGACCCTTAACTTTGAAGAATTGGCAAATTTAGTCCCTCAACAAAACTAAATTGTCAATAATGGTCCTCCAAGAAGTCAACAAACAAGTCAAAGACCTTGAAGTTTGAAGACATTACAAGAATGGCCCTTGAAGAATACAATTTGTGCATAAAAAGCCCTTTAAACAAGTTTTGAAAATCATTGTGCCAAAATTGACAACTGCTTGAAAGTTATAACAAAGGAAAAGGAGATTTTGGCTGTTTATTACAAATTGAAGAAGTGAAAAGAGTTGGGGGGCCATAGCTGACCAGACAAGAAACATCCATCCTCCTATCACCTTTTGACACGTCACCCCCACCAGTCCAAACGAACCAGTCCATAACTATTTAACCTATCACAAAACCTTTTGAACCCACTCTCTTTAATTAAACTTATTTAATTACTAAAAGTGGGGGAAACACGAATTTGAAACTAATTTCCCTTAAACACAATCAAAACTACACCTGCTACTCCATAAACCCTAGAACCAACCCAGTCCTAATTACCCTCTTCCCTCACTCAAAACCTAATTAACCTTGGGTAAAATGATGATTACCCAGTCCCAAACACTTCCCCACACCCAGAAAACGACTACACCTTTCCCTGTCCCCTCACAAGGTTCCCCTGACCCCACTCTTGTGCAAGAAAACAAAGGAAACAGTCATCCAACGGCTCCAACACATTTCCTTGCTCCCAAAGGACCAAATATACGTCCATGATCACTTGTACCTGCTGGCATACACAAAACTCCAAGAAATTCACATGGGACGAATTCAAAATTGAGCATCTTAATGGCATATTCAAGGAATCATCCAAGGGCAAAGAAGGAAGTTCAGCATTAGGGTTTAGCAGTATTTTTCCAACTTTCTAGAACCAATGTGACCCTATATAAAGGGCAATAGGACCTAGCTTTTGTTTTGTTCTTTCTTCTCCGTTTTGTCACAAGTCCTATAAATCCACTTTTCTAATGAAATGAAAATGGTGTTGTATTGTTGATGAGAAGCAAAGAGCCCCTTACATTTCAGCAATTTACTTTCCAAGTTTAATTTCAATTTCAAGTTTTCTGTTTAACTCAAGTTTTTACTTTTTGAAAATTCGTCCAAAAGCTTCAAGCTAATAGCATAAGCCTGATAATCTATTTGATTATCAAGCTTAAGTGAGGTGTGAAGTTTTTGTTGATTTACTTGTTAGAAACATTCCAAAAAAAAAATATAAAAAAAAAATCAGTTTTCATTTTATTCTCAAATGAGCTATAGACAGCTTAATTGATAAGCTTGTTTGTAGCTTATTTGCTTTGAAATATAGAAAGATTGTGCTTTTCTCTTTTCTTAGCAGGATCCAAAAAGCCATTTCCTTTTGAAGACATTAAGGTGTGTGAGTCAACAGTGACCACCACTTATTTCTCTTCTTCCTGTTTATTGTTTGACCAAAGATCTGCATAGACCCGGGTCTATAGGAGAAGGCTAAAACAGCCTTGGTTGAGCCTGGATGTAGGCTCAACAAGGTACTTCCTTGTTTTCACTTTTCATTTTCAAGAAGTCAAGTTATTTGGTGCTCTATGTGAATCTGTATGCAAGTTGTTTTGATGATGTGATTTGAGTTTATTTGGGTAGTATATGCATGATAGATTAATCTTGAATCAGGTTGCCTAGGTTCTGTTTAGATTTGCTTAGTTTTAAATCATTTTCAAAGTTTAAAGGGGTGTTTGGATAAGTGTTTTAAACAGGTTTTGTAACAAGCTTTTGATTCAAATCTTGTTTGAATACACTTCATAGGATACTAGGTTGTATGTTAGCACTTAAGTTTTCAGGTTTGTGAAGTTGTGAGCTATTTTACTTGCAAAATAGCTCACAACTTCACAAACCTGAAAACTTAAGTGCTAACATACAACCTAGTATCCTATGAAGTGTATTCAAACAAGATTTGAATCAAAAGCTTGTTACAAAACCTGTTTAAAACACTTATCCAAACACCCCTTTAAACTTTGAAAATGATTTAAAACTAAGCAAATCTAAACAGAACCTAGGCAACATGATTCAAGATCAATCTATCATGCATATACTACCCAAATCAACTCAAATCACATCATCAAAACAACTTGCATACAGATTCACATAGAGCACCAAATAACTTGACTTTCTGAAAATGAAAAGTGAAAACAAGGAAGTACCTTGTTGAGCCTACATCCAGGCTCAACCAAGGCTGTTTTAGCCTTCTCCTATAGACCCGGGTCTATGCAGATCTTTGGTCAAACAATAAACAGGAAGAAGAGAAATAAGTAGTGGTCACTGTTGACTCACACACCTTAATGTCTTCAAAAGGAAATGTCTTTTTGGATCCTGCTAAGAAAAGAGAAAAGCACAAATCTTTCTATATTTCAAAGAAAATAAGCTACAAACAAGCTTATCAATTAAGCTGTCTATAGCTCATTTGAGAATAAAATGAAAACTAATTTTTTTTTATATTTTTTTTTTGGAATGTTTCTAACAAGTAAATCAATAAAAACTTTACACCTCACTTAAGCTTGATAATCAAATAGATTATCAGGCTTATGCTATTAGCTTGAAGCTTTTGGACGAATTTTCAAAAAGTAAAAACTTGAGTTAAACAGAAAACTTGAAATTGAAATTAAACTTGGAAAGTAAATTGCTGAAATGTAAGGGGCTCTTTGCTTCTCATCAACAATACAACACCATTTTCATTTCATTAGAAAAGTGGATTTACAGGACTTGTGACAAAACGGAGAAGAAAAAACAAAACAAAAGCTAGGTCCTATTGCCCTTTATATAGGGTCACATTGGTTCTAGAAAGTTGGAAAAATACTGCTAAACCCTAATGCTGAACTTCCTTCTTTGCCCTTGGATGATTCCTTGAATATGCCATTAAGATGCTCAATTTTGAATTCGTCCTATGTGAATTTCTTGGAGTTTTGTGTATGCCAGCAGGTACAAGTGATCATGGACGTATATTTGGTCCTTTGGGAGCAAGGAAATGTGTTGGAGCCGTTGGATGACTGTTTCCTCTGTTTTCTTGCACAAGAGTGGGGTCAGGGGAACCTTGTGATGGGACAGGGAAAGGTGTAGTCGTTTTTTGGGTGTGGGGAAGTGTTGGGGACTGGGTAATCATCATTTTACACAAGGTTAATTAGGTTTTGAGTGAGGGAAGAGGGTAATTAGGACTGGGTTGGTTCTAGGGTTTATGGAGTAGCAGGTGTAGTTTTGATTGTGTTTAAGGGAAATTAGTTTCAAATTCGTGTTTCCCCCACTTTTAGTAATTAAATAAGTTTAATTAAAGAGAGTGGGTTCAAAAGGTTTTGTGATAGGTTAAATAGTTATGGACTGGTTCGTTTGGACTGGTGGGGGTGACGTGTCAAAAGGTGATAGGAGGATGGATATTTCTTGTCTGGTCAGCTATGGCCCCCCAACTCTTTTCACTTCTTCAATTTGTAATAAACAGCCAAAATCTCCTTTTCCTTTGTTATAACTTTCAAGCAGTTGTCAATTTTGGCACAATGATTTTCAAAACTTGTTTAAAGGGCTTTTTATGCACAAATTGTATTCTTCAAGGGCTATTCTTGTAATGTCTTCAAACTTCAAGGTCTTTGACTTGTTTGTTGACTTCTTGGAGGACCATTATTGACAATTTAGTTTTGTTGAGGGACTAAATTTGCCAATTCTTCAAAGTTAAGGGTCCTTTTTGTAATTTTGACAAACTTTAGGGACCAAACTTGTAATTATGAAGATACAAGGGTATAAAGTGTCAATTCTTCAAACTTGGAGGACCAATCTTCAATATTCTTCAAATCTTCTAGGGTTTTCTTTGGAAAATTCTTCATTAGGGCTTGGTTCCTCGTGCGGCTTCGTTTCCCGTGTTCGTTTTTGCGTGATTCTTGTGATCTTTTGTCATTTTCTCAATATCCGTACCTAAAATACACAAGCAACAAACACAAGCATATATTTGGGTATTTTGATGATATTTAATGCATTTTAAGTCCAAAAAGAACGATGAGACCATGTATAAAAGCAGTCTCATCACTCCCCCATACTAAACCATTGCCGTGCCCTCACGCAATGCTAGAATAAAGTATCGTAGCATCTCCAAAATTCATTTTTATTCACTTTATTGGAATGATAAACTAGCTACACTACTACTATTACTACTACTTGTGTTATAGACATAATGTATAATTTTCATCGCAAAATGGGACGTTTAGGTTCATAGAATAAGAACACGTGAATGCTTCGTTAGAAATAATTTCATCGTCCTCGATTTTCACTTCAATTCCATGCCAAGCGTGCAACGAGATCATTGTCATTATAAGTTAGTAATGCTAACACTACCCATATGCCCTAATCACGTACTTATCCTCCCATTATTCCTAAGTTGTATCTCTTATATTTTATTTTGTCTTGAATGTTTCAGAGGATACATTGTTGACTTATGCGATAATAGAGATTTAGGTCTAAAAATAGAGTCCTAACGGTGTAACTAAGACCATCAAATCAATAACCCCTCCTAATAGACAACGATGTTAAAAAATTAAGTTGACAAGAAGAATCGATAAACACGGTTTTATAACGGTTTTGAACATGAGACTTATTACCAAGACTTTTATATGCCCCCTAACGGAAGGGCTTTATTATCTTTGGTTTACCTCCATCTTTTATTCAACTTCGCCATGAAGCTTTTATTATGACTTCGGTCTTGCCTTGCCTTTTATTATCCGCCTCATCGGCGGTTTTATTAGCCAAAGACGTATATCCTCACGCTAAAGCGAATTTTGGATCTTTAAAGCTTCGAAGATTAAGGCTTGATTCACTTTCAATTTTTGCATAGATTTTAGGCCTTGTGGGGCTTCAAATTGTTTGCTAGATTTAGGTGAGCACTTGAAATCTTATTATTGGGTGAAGCTTTCGATTATTCGGGTGCCAATACTTCAAAACCGTGACGCTGGCGATACCTTAATGTCTTCCCAATTTAATTACACGGAAGCTACTAGAAAAGACTAGAAACCCAACAATCCTAACTAAACCGCTAAGTCAATATTTATTAAGCAAAAAATATTTACATGCGAAGGGAGAATAAGCAAACAACGAGAACACATGAGTTTTTGAAAGAATACGAGTACTCTACGTTTAGCATAGTAACTTATAATTAACTCTATCATTTCTCGTCCTCATTCAAGAGACTTAGCCTAATGTGTAGTTAAGGAATCAAAGCTAAGTGCTCAACACGCACGGTCGAGTCAAAAATTACTCTTATTCTCGCCATCGGAAAATCTACATTCGTGTCTTCAAACACTTATAAAACATGAGAAAAATTTTAAAATTTGGCCATTTTTAGCCTTATTTTGCAACAAAAATGATAAACAAAATGATAAACTTTGGAAAGCGTGAAGGTTTGGCAAGGCAAGTATCTATTCACCAGGTTTTGTAACAAGCTTTTGATTCAAATCTTGTTTGAATACACTTCATAGGATACTAGGTTGTATGTTAGCACTTAAGTTTTCAGGTTTGTGAAGTTGTGAGCTATTTTGCAAGTAAAAAGTTGAAAAGTAAGCATTAATCTGTCACTGCCATAATCTGCTTGATTTTGTTGAGATTTTGTATTTGGATCTTGAAGGTTGTTAGATTTTAGGGTGCATGAGGATTGTGTGTCATTTGTATGCATATTGGTGAGCTTATTCTGAAGTTGTAAGGTTTTGAAATTCACTTTTGTGCATTATACATCAGCAAACTGCTCATCAGAAATATGCATCCTTCATCAGTAACATTGTGTGCTTGATTTGCTTGATCTTTGTGAAAGAACTTGTGTTTTTCTTGTTTAACTGACTTCCCACAACCCAACTGGTTGTGGGAGTGCCCATTTGTCCAATCAAAAACCAAGTACAAGCTTTCCTAAGCTCAAAAGGTTAACTGACCAAATTTTTGCACTAACAGTAGGAACTCCTTTCCCACTGCTAGTATCTTTTTTACCACTGCTGCACTAGCAGACAAACACCAGCACATGTCACTATCTGATTTCTCTCTTTTTTGTCTTTAGTGCCCAAAAAGTTGAATTAGATCTTGAAACCAGTTCCATTATTTTTCTTATTTAATTTAGGATTTTTCTGATTAATTAAATTTTTATTTACTGTTCATTTGGTAATTTTTAGGTTTTATTGCATTTTTAATTAATTAAAATATTTCTGTTTTTGTCTTTTAGTGCCAAAAAGTAATATTTTTCAGTTTAATCAATTTTCCTGAACTTAGAATATTATTTTAAGATTTTTGGTTAAAAAAGATTTTACTGTTCATTTTTTTATAAATTTTTAGAATTAATTTAATTTAATTAGGGTTTTTATTAAACTAGTTTTGTCATTTAGTGGAAAATTTAATATTTTTCAAGTTTTTTCATTTTTCTTCTGTTCATTAGAGTAAAATAGGATTTTTAAAATTGGTAGATTTTTTTTAGCATTATTTTATTATTTTTTATGATTATTTTGGTTTAAAAATAGTTTTTAGTAATTTAAAAATAGAAAAATAGTATTTAAAAATTGTAAAAAATACTTTTTAGTTTTTAGATAATATAAGTAAGTTATTTGTTCAATAAAATCATATTTTGGACATTTTGATTAATTATATTTAATTTTAGGGCTTTAATTAGCATTTAAAATTGAATATTTAATTAATAAAAGGTTTTAAAATATTTTTATTGGATTTTATACCTTATTTATAATATTTTAGACTTGTTTCAGCTTATAATTATTTTTTAGATTGAAATTTTAAATTTTGTAGTTTTTACGGTTTTACGTGAACGCGTTTTCGTCTTAGCTCGATCCGTCTTCGTAACCGTCTCTTCTTTCCTTTCTTATTTCTTTTTCAATCAACATAATCTCAAACAAAAATTAACTCTTAACACAACGCACTAGCCTCCTTGGGAAACGAACTTGCTTGGTCATTAGTGCTCGGTTTTCCTAAACCGACACTTAATACTACCACTATTTGTACTTCCTTTTCCTAAAGGTCGTATTTTACTACAATCATTTTGGCGCCGCTGCCGGGGAGGCGTGTTGTGTTTTGGTTGAACCATTGTTGTTTTTATATATAGCCATAAAAGTATTTGTATTAATAGCACTCTATTAATATGTATTATCGTTTTTCGGTTTTTGTGTGAATATTATTACTATATTGTATACGTAGAACAATAAATACACAAGTACTCCAAATACGTGAGCAATCACAACCTTGATTCGGGATTTCATCACTCGATCATTGTATTCGAATCTCAAACCAAAGAAAAAAGGCAAAAATAGATAAATACTTTCGTGAAGCTTAATCTTGATAATACAAACTATAAGGTGGGTATAAGGCGGTTGTATTTCACAACCTAAAGGAAAAAGGCTCTTAAGTGCTTCGCGCCGCCTCGTTTCTTCCGCTTGCTTGTGCGTATTTGATTTTGAGAGTGAATCGAGGGTTTTGCCGCCCAAAGTATTATTAAGTATCATATATATTTTCTTGGTTTCTATTGATTAAACCCTCTTGAACGATTTGGTGTTCCACCATTGTTCTAAAGTCATCGAAGGCGTTCACTTCACGTGATCGTTTTTATTCCTTGAGGCTTCTTTAATCGAGAGATTTGATTAAGGAGGAGATTTGTAGATTTTGGTCTACTTAATACATTCCAAAAAATCCAAAAAAAGTTAAAAACAATCAAAAACCACAAAAAAAAAAAATTGAAAAAGTAAAAACACCAAAAAGAATCTTCTTTGCTCGCCTTCTCGTTGTACGTGACGTTTATGCAAACTCGCTCTAAAGCAATACGTGCTCGTAAACGAAGAAACAAATCACTCACTCCTACTAGTGAGGAATCTCCTATTGACGAACCCATTATAGTGAAAGAAGCACCCATGGCTAATCGAACTATGATGGAGTTACTTCAAGCACCCACCGAGGGTTATGGAGAAGCGATTGTGATTCCCGCTATCCTTGCGGAGAATTTTGAGGTTAAGACGGGTTTGTTGTCCATGATTCAAAACAACAAGTTTCGAGGGGACGAAAAGGACAACCCTTATAACCACATTCGCCAATTTAATCGTCTCACCGCCACATGCAAGTTTAAGGATGTTTCAAACGACTCGATTAAGATGATGCTTTTTCCGTATTCCTTAGCGGGGCCCGCAAAAATTTGGTTAGAGAAAGAGCCACCCAATTCTATATTGACGTGGAAGGATCTCGTTTCAAAATTCGTGAACCAATTTTTTCCGCCCTCTAAGACTACGCACTTGAAAAACGAGATTTCAAAGTTTTCGCAAGAGTATAATGAGAGTTTTTCAACGGCTTGGAATAGGTTTAAGGAAATGTTGCACGAATGTCCTCATCATGGTTTTTCCGACTTGCATCAAATAGACACGTTTTACAATGGCTTGAACGATCATGAGCGTGATTATCTTAATGCCGCCGCGGGTGGTAATTTTTTGTGTAAGACGGTCAAGGAAGCATTGTTAATTATTGAGAATAGGTCTAAGGTGTATAGTCCTCGTAGCACGTCGAGTGTTCGTAAGGCTTCGTCTTCATCTTCACCTAGTTTGTCACACACCGTTGATGCTTGCCAAGTCGAGGCTAATTTGGAAAACAAAATTTTTGATATAGTGAAAGGCTTGTTAGTTGAGTTTAAAGTTGTTGAACAACCCGCTCCCGCTACGATTAAAGCGGTTGAGGTTTCTTGTATGTATTGTGGTGGAGCTCACGATTATTCCGAGTGCATTACCAACGGTGGTAACACTTCGAGTGCCTTCGCGGCCGCGGGAACTTATAACCAAAACGGTCAAGTTCCTCGCACTAATCAATTGACTCCACCGGGTTTTTCACCAAATCAAAATGCTAACAACTATCGAAACAATCAAGTTGGTTACCAAAGCAATCAAAGGAACAATTACAAGGGTAATAACAACTATGGGAATCAAGGGAGTAGTAGTAGCCAATTGCAAAATCAAAATCAAAACCGTAATTTTCAAAACACGAGTCAAGGTTTTCAAAATACTAAAGAACTTCCAATGGACTTTTTGAACTACGCTACTTCAAATGATAAGATTTTGGAAAACATTCAAGAGCAAATGGCTACTCAAGCTAGGGACACGGCTAAGAACGCAAAGGAGTTAGCTAATTTTATTAAGGAAAATCTTGCCATGAGAAATGAATTGAAAAATGATTTTGCTAATCAAATTCGAGGTCAAAACAACAAGATAGAGCAAAGTCATGCTAGGCTTGAACAAAGAATTGACCAAAAAGCCGCTAGCCAAGATTTGAAGTTTAATAGTCAAGATGCTAAGCTTAACGCCATTTTAGAAGCCGTCATGGGGAACAAAGCCTCTACTTCGGGTAGTTTGCCTAGTAACACCGTTTCAAACCCGAAGGGAGAAATGAAAGTGATTACCACACGAAGTGGTAAGACACTTAAAGAACCGACTCCTCAACCAATTACTCCAACGGTGGAGGAAATTGAGGAAGAACCCGAGGTGGTGGTCGAAAAGGAGCATATTTCAAGCCCACAAAGTACCGCTCATGCCACACCTACGGTTGACCCATCACCCATTTTGGAACCCGAGATTCCAAAGGCTATGCCTATGCCCCAACCCACACCACCCTTGCCTTACCCCTCGAGACTTAGGAAGGAGAAACGACAAGAGCGCGACAACTATCAATTTGAGCTTTTTATGAAAATGTTTCGTGATTTGCACTTTAATGTGAGTTTCGCCGATGCTTTGGTCATGATGCCTCGATTTGCCGCTAACTTTAAGAGTATGTTGAACAACAAGGAGAAATTACACCAAATGTCTAGTTGTTCGTCGGTTTATCTTAATCGCATACCTCAAAAAGTCGATGATCCCGGTAAATTTTTGATCCCTTGTGCAATTCAAGGTATGGAAGAATGCTATGCCTTGGCCGATCTTGGTGCTAGCATTAACTTGATGCCACTTGCAATCTTCAAGTCGCTCAATCTTCCTAATCTTACTCCTTCACGAATGTCTATTGAGTTGGCCGACCATTCCACGATTCTTGCATGTGGTTTGGTGGAAGACGTTTTTGTGAAAGTGGGGAAGTTCTACTATCCTGTAGACTTTATTGTTGTTGACATCCCCACGGATCCTCAAGTTCCTCTTATTTTAGGTCGTTCGTTTTTAGATACGTCTATGGTTTTAATTGATGTTCATGCTAGAAAGATCACCGTACGTTTCAACGACGAGGAACTTGTTATAAACGCAACTCAAAATTCTCAACTTTCTCATGTTTATTCCGTTGCTACCATAAACCTCGTTGATATGATCGACGTGGTTTGCGAGGAATTTTCACAAGAAGTTTTAGGGTTTGGTGATGAAGAAAATAGTGGCAATCCCACTATGTTAGATCCAATTCTTGATAATTCGACACCAACCTTCACTCCTTTCGAAGGTGGTGGTTTTACGTTGGAAGAATTCGATGTTCCACGTACTTGTGACGAAGACCTCGACAACGATGAGGACTTCTCGATTATCAAGGATTTTCTCAACGATTTCCCATTGCCTCCACCCGAGGAGGTTATGAGTATCGAGACCAAATCTTCACTTGAGGAACCACCTATCCTTGAGTTGAAAGATTTACCTCCTCACCTCGAGTATGTCTATTTGGAGGAGGACGACAAGTTGCCGGTTATTATTGCGAAGGATCTTTCGAATGATGAAAAAACCGCACTTGTCGATGTTCTTAAGGATCACAAAGGGGCGATTGCGTGGAAGTTATCCGACATTAAGGGAATCGATCCCAAATTTTGTACACACAAAATCTTAATGGAGGAGGATTTCTAGCCCACAATCTAAAGTCAAAGGAGGGTGAACCCCAAAATTCACGACGTCATCAAAAAGGAGGTCCTTAAACTCCTTGACGCGGGAATGATTTACCCTATTTCCGATAGCCCTTGGGTGAGTCCTATTCATTGTGTCCCTAAAAAGGGAGGGATGACCGTTGTGCCAAATGATGCCAACGAGTTGATTCCCACTAGACTCGTGACCGGATGGAGAGTGTGCATTGACTATCGTAAGTTGAATGAAGCCACTCGAAAAGACCATTTTCCCTTGCCCTTCATGGACCAAATGTTGGAGCGTCTTGCGGGAAACGATTTCTATTGCTTTTTAGATGGTTTTTCCGGTTACTTCCAAATTCCCATCGATCCTCGTGATCAAGAAAAAACTACGTTTACGTGCCCATATGGAACGTTTGCCTATCGTAGAATGCCATTCGGACTTTGTAATGCACCGGGAACTTTTCAACGATGCATGATGGCTATTTTTCATGATATGATCGAGAAGACGATGGAAGTCTTCATGGACGACTTTTCCGTGTTTGGTGATTCCTTTACTTCGTGTTTGTCGAACCTTGAGAGAATGTTAAAACGTTGTGAGGAAACCAACCTTGTGCTCAATTGGGAGAAATGTCATTTTATGGTTAAAATTGGAATCGTCTTAGGGCACAAGGTCTCGAAAGCGGGGATTGAGGTAGATCAAGCTAAGGTAGACGTCATCGCCAAATTACCTCATCCCAAAACCGTCAAGGGAGTTAGGAGTTTCCTAGGCCACGCGGGCTTTTATCGACGATTCATCAAGGATTTCTCGAAGATTTCTCGACCCATTACACATCTTCTTGAAAAAGAAGCACGTTTTGTCTTTGACGAAGATTGTGTACGAGCCTTTGAGATCCTTAAGAGGAAACTAACCGAAGCTCCCATTCTTGTTTCTCCCAATTGGAACCTTCCCTTTGAGCTCATGTGTGATGCTAGTGATTACGCTATAGGGGCCTTTTTGGGGCAACGTCATGATAAGCACTTCTTGCCTATTCACTATGCTAGCAAGACGATGACCGAGGCTCAACTTAAATACACTACAACGGAAAAGGAGTTCCTTGCCGTGGTGTATGCATTTGAGAAATTCCGACCTTACCTCGTCTTGACGAAATGCATAGTGTATACGGACCATTCGGCTATCAAGTATCTCATGGCTAAACAAGATGCTAAGCCGAGATTACTTCGTTGGATTCTCCTCCTTCAAGAATTTGATCACAAAATCGTTGACAAAAAAGGAGCCGAGAATCTAGCGGCCGATCATCTCTCTCGTTTGGAAGATCCTCACCAAAGTGTTTACGAGCCCAAGGAAATCACCGAAACATTTCCGCTCGAGACACTTGGTGTAGTGAATTCCAAACTTGATTCTTCTACCCCATGGTTTGCGGATTTTGCAAATTACCATGCGGGTAACTTCATCATTAAGGGTATGACAACTCAAGAAAAACGAAAATTCTTTCGTGATGTCAAGTTCTATTTTTGGAACGACCCTTACTTGTTTCGAACTTGTGCGGATCAAATCATCCGCCGTTGTGTATTTGGCACCGAAGCTTCTAACATCCTTAAAGCTTGCCATGAGGGACCCACGGGTGGTCACCATGGTGCTAATCTCACGGCTAAAAAGGTGTTTGATGCCGTCTTCTTTTGGCCTACTATTTACCGAGATGCACAAGATCTTGTGAAGTCTTGTGATTCATGCCAACGACAAGGAAAAGCCTCACAAAAAGATGAAATGCCACAAAATATCATTCAAGTATGTGAGATCTTTGACGTTTGGGGCATAGACTTTATGGGGCCGTTCCCATCATCTCGTGGTAATAAGTACATTCTCGTTGCGGTTGACTACCTTTCTAAGTGGGTGGAGGCGAAGGCCTTGCCCACTAATGATGCTCGTGTGGTAGTTAAGTTCTTGAAAAGTTTGTTTGCTAGGTTTGGAACCCCTCGTGCTATCATAAGCGATCGTGGAACCCATTTTTGTAATGACCAATTCGAAAGGTTTCTAAGGAAATATGAGGTTACACATCGTCTTTCTACGGCTTATCACCCACAAACGAGTGGGCAAGTCGAGGTTTCAAACCGAGCATTAAAGAGGATCTTTGAGAGATCCGTGGGGGAAAACCGACAATCATGGTCGGATAAGTTAGATGATGCTTTATGGGCCTTTAGGACCGCTCATAAGACACCCATTGGATGCACTCCCTATAAGCTTGTGTATGGAAAGAATTGTCATTTGCCTATCGAGTTAGAACACAAGGCTTATTGGGCCCTAAAGCATTGTAATGATGATATGGAGACCGCGGGAAAACACCGGAAAATGCAATTAAATGAATTAGATGAATTGAGAGACATTGCTTATCAAAATTCATTGATTTATAAAGAGAAAACTAAAAAGTTGCATGATTCAAAAATTAAAAACCGGGTTTTTAACATTGGGGATCAAGTTTTACTTTTTAATTCAAGATTGAAAATATTTTCTGGTAAATTGAAATCCCGTTGGTCCGGTCCATTCACCGTGACTCAAGTGTTTCCATATGGGACCATCGAGCTAGCTCAAGATGATGGTCCTAACTTCAAGGTGAATGGACATAGGTTGAAGCACTACTTTGGCGGGGAAGTTCCATCCTTGAACTACCTCGACCAAATCACTTTCCCCAATGATAATTAGTATTGAGGGGATCGAGTCGAGCTCATGACTCAGTAATCAAAAACGAGGTGCCTCGTGGGGGAGTCCCATGCTTATCCTATGTACATATTATCGCTTTCTTAGTCTAATGTAGCTTACGTGTGGGGATTCGTGCCCTTCCAACCTTTGTTCCGTGGTTGTTTGTGATATGTGAACTTTAGATCATGATCTTCACGATTGGAGCCTCTCGTGTTCGTTTTATGTGAGCACTCGATCGTTTGCTTTGGAGACATTTCTCAATATCCATGATATATCCTTTTGATGTTCTAACCTTAGGTTTATAGCACACTTCATAAACGGCTATTGATTTAATGGTTACACCCTTTCCATGCTAGATTAGGCATTCGACTACGTCTCTACTATGGGGGTGTTTGCACCCCTAGACTCGAAACATTGAGGACAATGTTTAACTTTAGTATGGGGGGGTGAATAGATACTTGCCTTGCCAAACCTTCACGCTTTCCAAAGTTTATCATTTTGTTTATCATTTTTGTTGCAAAATAAGGCTAAAAATGGCCAAATTTTAAAATTTTTCTCATGTTTTATAAGTGTTTGAAGACACGAATGTAGATTTTCCGATGGCGAGAACAAGAGTAATTTTTGACTCGACCGTGCGTGTTGAGCACTTAGCTTTGATTCCTTAACTACACATTAGGCTAAGTCTCTTGAATGAGGACGAGAAATGATAGAGTTAATTATAAGTTACTATGCTAAACGTAGAGTACTAGTATTCTTTCAAAAACTCATGTGTTCTCGTTGTTTGCTTATTCTCCCTTCGCATGTAAATATTTTTTGCTTAATAAATATTGACTTAGCGGTTTAGTTAGGATTGTTGGGTTTCTATTCTTTTCTAGTAGCTTCCGTGTAATTAAATTGGGAAGACATTAAGGTATCGCCAGCGTCACGGTTTTGAAGTATTGGCACCCGAATAATCGAAAGCTTCACCCAATAATAAGATTTCAAGTGCTCACCTAAATCTAGCAAACAATTTGAAGCCCCACAAGGCCTAAAATCTATGCAAAAATTGAAAGTGAATCAAGCCTTAATCTTCGAAGCTTTAAAGATCCAAAATTCGCTTTAGCATGAGGATATACGTCTTTGGCTAATAAAACCACCGATGAGGCGGATAATAAAAGGCAAGGCAAGACCGAAGTCATAATAAAAGCTTCATGGCGAAGTTGAATAAAAGATGGAGGTAAACCAAAGATAATAAAGCCCTTCCGTTAGGGGGCATATAAAAGTCTTGGTAATAAGTCTCATGTTCAAAACCGTTATAAAACCGTGTTTATCGATTCTTCTTGTCAACTTAATTTTTTAACATCGTTGTCCATTAGGAGGGGTTATTGATTTGATGGTCTTAGTTACACCGTTAGGACTCTATTTTTAGACCTAAATCTCTATTATCGCATAATTCAACAATGTATCCTCGTGAAACATTCAAGACAAAATAAAATATAAGAGATACAACTTAGGAATAATGGGAGGATAAGTACGTGATTAGGGCATATGGGTAGTGTTAGCATTACTAACTTATAATGACAATGATCTCGTTGCACGCTTGGCATGGAATTGAAGTGAAAATCGAGGACGATGAAATTATTTCTAACGAAGCATTCACGTGTTCTTATTCTATGAACCTAAACGTCCCATTTTGCGATGAAAATTATACATTATGTCTATAACACAAGTAGTAGTAATAGTAGTAGTGTAGCTAGTTTATCATTCCAATAAAGTGAATAAAAATGAAATTTGGAGATGCTACGATACTTTATTCTAGCATTGCGTGAGGGCACGGCAATGGTTTAGTATGGGGGAGTGATGAGACTGCTTTTATACATGGTCTCATCGTTCTTTTTGGACTTAAAATGCATTAAATATCATCAAAATACCCAAATATATGCTTGTGTTTGTTGCTTGTGTATTTTAGGTACGGATATTGAGAAAATGACAAAAGATCACAAGAATCACGCAAAAACGAACACGGGAAACGAAGCCGCACGATGAACCAAGCCCTAATGAAGAATTTTCCAAAGAAAACCCTAGAAGATTTGAAGAATATTGAAGATTGGTCCTCCAAGTTTGAAGAATTGACACTTTATACCCTTGTATCTTCATAATTACAAGTTTGGTCCCTAAAGTTTGTCAAAATTACAAAAAGGACCCTTAACTTTGAAGAATTGGCAAATTTAGTCCCTCAACAAAACTAAATTGTCAATAATGGTCCTCCAAGAAGTCAACAAACAAGTCAAAGACCTTGAAGTTTGAAGACATTACAAGAATGGCCCTTGAAGAATAAAATTTGTGCATAAAAAGCCCTTTAAACAAGTTTTGAAAATCACTGTGCCAAAATTGACAACTGCTTGAAAGTTATAACAAAGGAAAAGGAGATTTTGGCTGTTTATTACAAATTGAAGAAGTGAAAAGAGTTGGGGGGCCATAGCTGACCAGACAAGAAACATCCATCCTCCTATCACCTTTTGACACGTCACCCCCACCAGTCCAAACGAACCAGTCCATAACTATTTAACCTATCACAAAACCTTTTGAACCCACTCTCTTTAATTAAACTTATTTAATTACTAAAAGTGGGGGAAACACGAATTTGAAACTAATTTCCCTTAAACACAATCAAAACTACACCTGCTACTCCATAAACCCTAGAACCAACCCAGTCCTAATTACCCTCTTCCCTCACTCAAAACCTAATTAACCTTGGGTAAAATGATGATTACCCAGTCTCCAATACTTCCCCACACCCAGAAAACGACTACACCTTTCCCTGTCCCCTCACAAGGTTCCCCTGACCCCACTCTTGTGCAAGAAAACAAAGGAAACAGTCATCCAACGGCTCCAACACATTTCCTTGCTCCCAAAGGACCAAATATACGTCCATGATCACTTGTACCTGCTGGCATACACAAAACTCCAAGAAATTCACATGGGACGAATTCAAAATTGAGCATCTTAATGGCATATTCAAGGAATCATCCAAGGGCAAAGAAGGAAGTTCAGCATTAGGGTTTAGCAGTATTTTTCCAACTTTCTAGAACCAATGTGACCCTATATAAAGGGCAATAGGACCTAGCTTTTGTTTTGTTCTTTCTTCTCCGTTTTGTCACAACTCCTGTAAATCCACTTTTCTAATGAAATGAAAATGGTGTTGTATTGTTGATGAGAAGCAAAGAGCCCCTTACATTTCAGCAATTTACTTTCCAAGTTTAATTTCAATTTCAAGTTTTCTGTTTAACTCAAGTTTTTACTTTTTGAAAATTCGTCCAAAAGCTTCAAGCTAATAGCATAAGCCTGATAATCTATTTGATTATCAAGCTTAAGTGAGGTGTGAAGTTTTTGTTGATTTACTTGTTAGAAACATTCCAAAAAAAAATATAAAAAAAAAATCAGTTTTCATTTTATTCTCAAATGAGCTATAGACAGCTTAATTGATAAGCTTGTTTGTAGCTTATTTGCTTTGAAATATAGAAAGATTGTGCTTTTCTCTTTTCTTAGCAGGATCCAAAAAGCCATTTCCTTTTGAAGACATTAAGGTGTGTGAGTCAACAGTGACCACCACTTATTTCTCTTCTTCCTGTTTATTGTTTGACAAAAGATCTGCATAGACCCGGGTCTATAGGAGAAGGCTAAAACAGCCTTGGTTGAGCCTGGATGTAGGCTCAACAAGGTACTTCCTTGTTTTCACTTTTCATTTTCAGAAAGTCAAGTTATTTGGTGCTCTATGTGAATCTGTATGCAAGTTGTTTTGATGATGTGATTTGAGTTGATTTGGGTAGTATATGCATGATAGATTGATCTTGAATCAGGTTGCCTAGGTTCTGTTTAGGTTTGCTTAGTTTTAAATCATTTTCAAAGTTTAAAGGGGTGTTTGGATAAGTGTTTTAAACAGGTTTTGTAACAAGCTTTTGATTCAAATCTTGTTTGAATACACTTCATAGGATACTAGGTTGTATGTTAGCACTTAAGTTTTCAGGTTTGTGAAGTTGTGAGCTATTTTGCAAGTAAAAAGTTGAAAAGTAAGCATTAATCTGTCACTGCCATAATCTGCTTGATTTTGTTGAGATTTTGTATTTGGATCTTGAAGGTTGTTAGATTTTAGGGTGCCTGAGGATTGTGTGTCATTTGTATGCATATTGGTGAGCTTATTCTCAAGTTGTAAGGTTTTGAAATTCACTTTTGTGCATTATACATCAGCAAACTGCTCATCAGAAACATGCATCCTTCATCAGTAACATTGTGTGCTTGATTTGCTTGATCTTTGTAAAAGAACTTGTGTTTTTCTTGTTTAACTGACTTCCCACAACCCAACTGGTTGTGGGAGTGCCCATTTGTCCAATCAAAAACCAAGTACAAGCTTTCCTAAGCTCAAAAGGTTAACTGACCAAATTTTTTCACTAAAAGTGGGAACTCCTTTCCCACTGCTAGTATCTTTTTTACCACTGCTGCACTAGCAGACAAACACCAGCACATGTCACTATCTGATTTCTCTCTTTTTTGTCTTTAGTGCCCAAAAAGTTGAATTAGATCTTGAAACCAGTTCCATTATTTTTCTTATTTAATTTAGGATTTTTCTGATTAATTAAATTTTTATTTACTGTTCATTTGGTAATTTTTAGGTTTTATTACATTTTTAATTAATTAAAATATTTCTGTTTTTGTCTTTTAGTGCCAAAAAGTAATATTTTTCAGTTTAATCAATTTTCCTGAACTTAGAATATTATTTTAAGATTTTTGGTTAAAAAAGATTTTACTGTTCATCTTTTTATAAATTTTTAGAATTAATTTAATTTAATTAGGGTTTTTATTAAACTAGTTTTGTCATTTAGTGGAAAATTTAATATTTTTCAAGTTTTTTCATTTTTCTTCTATTCATTAGAGTAAAATAGGATTTTTAAAATTGGTAGATTATTTTTAGCATTATTTTATTATTTTTTATGATTATTTTGGTTTAAAAATAGTTTTTAGTAATTTAAAAATAGAAAAATAGTATTTAAAAATTGTAAAAAATACTTTTTAGTTTTTAGATAATATAAGTAAGTTATTTGTTCAATAAAATCATATTTTGGACATTTTGATTAATTATATTTAATTTTAGGGCTTTAATTAGCATTTAAAATTGAATATTTAATTAATAAAAGGTTTTAAAATATTTTTATTGGATTTTATTCCTTATTTATATTATTTTAGACTTGTTTCAGCTTATACTTATTTTTTAGATTGAAATTTTAAATTTTGTAGTTTTTACGGTTTTACGTGAACGCGTTTTCGTCTTAGCTCGATCTGTCTTCGTAACCGTCTCTTCTTTCCTTTCTTATTTCTTTTTCAATCAACATAATCTCAAACAAAAATCAACTCTTAACACAACGCACTAGCCTCCTTGGGAAACGAACTTGCTTGGTCATTAGTGCTCGGTTTTCCTAAACCGACACTTAATACTACCACTATTTGTACTTCCTTTTCCTAAAGGTCGTATTTTACTACAATCAGGAATTAACCGGAAAAACCATCTAAAAAGCAATGGAAATCGTTTCCCGCAAGACGCTCCAACATTTGGTCCATGAAGGGCAAGGGAAAATGGTCTTTTCGAGTGGCTTCATTCAACTTTCGATAGTCAATGGACACTCTCCATCCGGTCACGAGTCTAGTGGGAATCAATTCGTTGGCATCGTTTGGCACAACGGTCATCCCTCCCTTTTTAGGGACACAATGAATAGGACTCACCCAAGGGCTATTGGAAATAGGGTAAATCATTCCCGCGTCAAGGAGTTTAAGGACCTCCTTTTTGATGACGTCGTGAATTTTGGGGTTCACCCTTCTTTGACTTTGGATTGCGGGCTTTTAATCATCCTCCATTAATATTTTGTGAGTACAAAACTTGGGATCGATTCCCTTAATGTCGGATAACTTCCACGCAATTGCCCTCTTGTGATCGTTTAGAACATCGACAAGTGCGGTTTTCTCATTATGCGAAATTTCCTTCGCAATAATAACCGGAAACTTGTCGTCCTCCTCCAAATAGACATATTCGAGATGAGGAGGTAAATCTTTCAACTCAAGGATAGGTGGTTCCTCAAGTGAAGATTTGGGCTCGATACTCATGACCTCCTCGGGTGGAGGAAATGGGAAATCGTTAAGAAAATCCTTGATAATCGAGAAGTCCTCATCGTTGTCGAGGTCTTCGTTACAAGTACGTGGAACATCGAATTCTTCCAACATAAAACCACCACCTTCAAATGGAGTGAAGGTTGGTGTCGAATTATCAAGAATTGGATCCAACATAGTGGGATTGCCACTAGTTTCTTCATCACCAAAACCTAGAACTTCTTGTGAAAATTCCTCGCAAACCACGTCGATCATATCAACGAGGTTTATGGTTGCAACGGAATAAACATGAGAAATTTGAGAGTTTTGAGTTGCGTTTATAACAAGTTCCTCGTCGTTGAAACGTAAGGTGATCTTTCTAGCATGAACATCGATCAAATCCATAGATGTATCTAAAAACGAACGACCTAAAATGAGAGGAACTTGAGGATCCGTGGGGATATCAACAACGATAAAGTCTACGGGATAGTAGAACTTCTCCACTTTCACAAAAACGTCTTCCGCCAAACCACATGCGGGAATCGTGGAATGGTCGGCCAACTCGATAGACATTAGTGAAGGAGTAAGATTAGCAAGATTGAGCGACTTGAAGATTGCAAGTGGCATCAAGTTAATGCTAGCACCAAGATCGGCCAAGGCGAAGCATTCCTCCATATCTTGGATTGCACATGGAATCAAGAATTTACCGGGATCACCGACTTTTTGAGGTATGCGATTAAGATAAACTGATGAACAACTAGACAATTGGTTCAATTTCTACTTGTTGTTCAACATACTCTTAAAGTTAGCGGCAAATCGAGGCATCATGACCAAAGCATCGGCGAAACTCACATTAAAGTGCAAATCACGAAACATTTTCATAAAAAGCTTAAATTGATAATTGTCGCGCTCTTGACGTTTCTCCTTCCTAAGTCTTGATGGATAGGGCAAAGGTGGTGTGGGTTGAGGCATAGTAGGCATAGCCTTTGGAATCTCGGGTTCCAATGATGGTAATGGGTCAACCGTAGGTGTGGCATGAGCGGTACTTCGTGGGATTGGGACATGCTCCATTTGGACCACCACCTCGGGTTCTTCCTCAATTGCTTCCTCCGTAGGAGCAATTGGTTGAGGAGTCGGTTCCTTAAGTGTCTTACCACTACGTGTGGTAATCACTTTCATCTCACCCTTAGGGTTGGATACGGTGTTGCTAGGAAGACTACTCGAAGACGGTTTACACATTATTGCCTCAAACATAGACGAGATTTTATCTTCAAACACGGATTGCCTCTTCTCGGCCTTAATCATTTCTTGTTTAATCTCATGTTGCCCTTGTTCCATTTTTTGTTGGTTTTGTTGTAACCTAGTGACATTTCCTTCCATCTTGTTGGTGTGGATTTTAAGTACATTAGCTAACTCATTTTTCAACTCTTTCTTCAAGTCGTTCTTAAACTCGGATCTTAGGCTAATGATTTCTCTTTGAATATTGTCAAACCTAGCATCATTCCCACTAGCGTATTCAACAAACTCACTTGGAAGATCTTTCAATGTTTGCAAACCTTTGTTGTTGTTTTGAAAATCATTTTGATTCTTGTTTGAAACTTGATTATTAGCCCCTTGATTCCCATAGTTTCCCTTGTTGTAAATTGTTTTTGAAACCAACTTGATTGTTGCGATAGTTGTTGTTTGCATTTTGATTTGAACCAAAACCCGGTGGAGTCAATTGATTGGAGCGGGAAACTTGACCGTTTTGGTTGTAATTTCCCGTGGCCGCGAAGGCACTCGAAGTGTTACCACCGTTGGTAATGCACTCGGAGAAATCATGACCTCCACCACAATACATGTAAGAAACCTCAACCGCTTTAGCCGTAGCGGGAGCACTTTGTTCACCAACTTTAAACTCAATCAAAAGTCCTTTAAGTTTATCAAAAATCTTGTTTTCCAAGTTCGCCTCAATTTGGCAAGCACAGATGGTAGTAGACAAAGAAGGTGAAGCCGAAGACGAAGCCTTACGAACACTAGACGTGCTACAAGGACTATACACCTTAGATCTATTCTCAATTATTACTAAAGCTTCCTCAACCGTTTTACACAAAAAATTACCACCCGCGGCGGCATTCAAATAATCCCTTTCATGATCATTAAGTCCATTGTAAAACGTGTCAATTTGATGCAAGTCGGAAAAACCGTGATGAGGACATTCATGTAACATTTCCTTAAACCTATTCCAAGCCGTTGAAAAACTTTCATTAAATTCTTGTGAAAACTTTGAAATCTCGTTTTTCAAGTGCGTAGTCTTAGAGGGAGGAAAAAATTGGTTCACAAACTTAGACACGAGATCCTTCCACGTCAATATAGAATTGGGTGGCTCTTTCTCTAACCAAATTTTAGCGGGCCCCGCTAAGGAATACGGAAAAAGCATCATCTTAATCGAGTCATTCGAGACATCCTTAAACTTGCAAGTGGCGGTAAGACGATTGAATTGGCGGATATGGTTGTGTGGATTGTCCTTCTCATCACCACGGAACTTGTTGTTTTGGATCATCGACAACAAACCCGTTTTCACCTCAAAAATCTCCGCAAGGATAGCGGGAATCACAATAGCCTCTCCATAACCCTCGGTGGGTGCTTGAAGTAACTCCATCATAGTTCGATTCGCCATGGTTGGTGCTTCTCTTACAATGGGTTCGTCAATAGGAGACTCCTCACTAGCAAGATTCAGAGTGGGAGTTTTGTTATTTCGTTTACGTGCACGTCTTGCTTGATTACGAGTTAGCATAAACGTCACGTACAACGAGGGGACGAGCAAAGAATATTCTTTTTGGTGTTTTGTATTTTTCAATTTTTTTTGTGGTTTTTGATTGTATTAACCTTTTTGGATTTTGGTGAATGTATTAAGTAGACACAAATCTACAAATCTCCTCCTTAATCAAATCTCTCGATTAAAGAAGCCTCAAGGAATGAAAACGATCACGTAAAGTGAACGCCTTCGATGACTTTAGAACGCTGGTGGAACACCAAAACGTTCAAGAGGGTTTAATCAATGGAAACCAAGAAAATATATATGATACTTAGTAATACTTTGGGCGGCAAAACCCTCGATTAGCTCTCAAAATCAAATACTCACAAGCAAGCAGGGAAACGAGGCGGCGCGAAGCACTTAAGAGCCTTTTTCCTTAGGATATATTTTATAATATCCGCCTTATACCCACCTTATAGTTTGTATTTTTCCAGATTGAGCTTCACGAAAGTATTTATCTATTTTTGCCTTTTTCTTTGGTTTGAGATTCGAATACAATGATTGGGTAATGACCTCCCAAGTCAAGGTTGTGATTTCTCACGTATTTGGAGTACTTGTGAATTTATTGTTCTACGTATACACTATAGTAATAGTATTCACACAAAAACCAAAAACCGATAAAACGTATTAGTAGAGTGCTACTAATACAAATACTATTTATGGTTAGTATATAAAAACAACAATTCCAATAACACGCCTCCCCGGCAGCGGCGCCAAAATGATAGTTGAGTTTTTACTACTCTTTAGGAAAAGAGAGCAAAAGTGGCAAGTATTGAGCACGACGATTTAGGAAAACCGTGTACAAATGACCCTAAGTGGGGATCGTTCTCAAGGAGGCTAGTGTGTTATGTGTGTAATGACTTGGATTAGATTTGTGATTATACTTTTGAGAAAGAAAAATAGAAATGAGATTAGAAGAGAATGATGGTTACGAAGACGGATTAAACTAAGACGAAAAAGGCGTTCACGTAAAACCGTAAAAAGCACCTAAATTAAAATTTTAACCTAAAAATTCATAAAAATTACCAAAAATCCACAATAATATTATAAAGGTTTACAAAAAATCCAAACTTGCCAAAACCTTTTAATTAATTAGATAATGACTTTTTAATGCTAATTAAAGCCCTAAAAATCAAAATTAATTATTAAAAAGTCCCAAACAAGATTTTAAAGTTTGTAAACCTCAAAAATACTCTAATTAAGCTAAAAAGTATTTTTCAAAATTTTAAAACCACTAAAAACTATTTTTAAGCAATAAAAAACTACTAAAATCAATTAAAACTTAAATTAATTCTAGAAAATAATTAAAAGACTCTAAAAATATTTGGAAAGTTGCAAAATTCCTAATTAAGTGTTTAGAACCTAGGAAAAATATAAAAACTTAGAAAATCAGACTTTTAATTTTTAATAATAAAATAATAATAAAATAATATTAAAAATCCAAAAATCATAAAAATTTCTAAAAACTTGCAAACTAGCTTAATTTAACCTAATTAACACAGAAATGAAAGTGAAATTACCTAAATACCCTTAATGGGCCTAGAAAATGGGCTAAACCCAAAACAGTACCTTATTGGGCCAAATTTGAGCCCAATAACAAAAAGTGTTCAAAATAAGCCCAAAAAGCACTGGTTGACTCAAAATTTGATTTTAAACAACTTTTTCCAAAGGCCCAAAAGCTGAAAGTGTGTAATAAGCTTGCTTATACCAAACAGCTTATTCTTAATGGGCTTTTTGGCCCATTAAGCTATAAGCCAATGCCATAAGCTAAAATTTGACACACAAGCTTCTTTTGACCTAAATAAGACTTCTGCAAAAAGAAATTTGAAATAAGCCTAAGGAATAAGCCTGAAAATGCAATAAGCAATCTACAGAAAACGACAAAATAGTCGTTTTTGAGTTCTAGGCCGCCCCAAGTGCTGATTCAAGTTTCTATAGCTTCTAAATGACTTAATTAAGCAAAATCAACAAAGAGTTTTCAAATAAGCTGACTCAATAAGCTAGAAAAAGCAAATAAGCACTTATGTAAAAGTCAAATAAGTTGGTTTTCTAGTAAAAAGTCAAAGTCAAAGTCTGATAAGCTCCAGTCTACTCAAATGGGTCAAATAATGAACATCTATCACAAAAAATAAGTTGTTGCAAGTCTGGATAAGATAGAATAGCTTATTGATAAGCTGAGTTCAAAATTACACTAGCAGGGGCTAGTTTTGAGTGTTGAGCAGTGGAAACTTTTTCTACTGCTTGACTTGTTTGACTTTTTGTCTTTGGTGACTTTTTTGGAGATTCAGATTACACAAAGGCACCCAAATGATCTTTGGATCAAAAGGAGTCAAGAACAATCAAAATATCACAATCACAAACACCCAATTGATACAGTTTAATCAATCAATCACCAGATATGATACAGACATGAACACTTAAGCAGTTGAGCACCTATAAGCAGTTTTAGCACAAATCAGCCAGCCAAATTCAACCAAATGCATACACAAGCTATTATAAACTCCAATAAGCAAGTCTAAACAGGTTTCATGCAATGGTTCAAAGAATTAAGCAAGATTCAAGCCAATGAAAGTTACTGATGAACACTAACACATACAGTTTTACACTTTGCTGATGTATTTGACAAATAAGCCAGATTCAACACTCAATATCTATCAAATAAGTTATAATAATGATGTTCTAACAACTTTCAACCCTAAGCATGCACAAATACTAGATTTTACCAAAATCTTAGGTCAAAAACAGTTAAATTCACCAAGTTATAGCAGATTGTGTGATTTGAAGTTTCAAACCCAAAAACTTGCAGCATAACACTCTCAACAAGGCATATATCAGATACCAAGCATAAACAACACAATCCAACAACACAATTTCAAGATGCAATCACAAACAGATAGACCCAAACACCCCCTAATCTTTTCAAAATTAAAATTTTCAAAGGCAAAGTGAGATTTAAGGCCACCCAAGCATCAATTAACACAATAACAAGTAAGATTAACAGATTCAAGCAGATTTAAGCCACACAATTCACAAGAACACAAGCCACATACAAATATCACCAAAGATCAGATTTTAAGCAGATTTTAGGATTGACTATGCAAACCTCATGGATTTACATCCACACCCACGAATTTATGAGCTTATGTACTAGCAAGAACAAGTACAAGCTTCCAATAACACTCCTGCTAAGAATCAACAAGGTTAGAAGCACAAGTATAAAAATCAGAAACTTGAAAAATCTTGATTAATGCAACCTTGTTACCCCACACTTGATTATCCCCAAGTTATAAGCCTCACCACACCTTAATCAACACAATTAGGATGCTATGATCAACCCTATAACCCAAGAATTCCAAGGTTGAAACAAGAACTTAGCAAAATATCAAGAAAATGAAGAAAATGTGCAAACTTTTGCACACTCCTCTTTTGAAAACAGGTTTTAAACTTCAAAATCAGTAAACTAAGAACATAAACAAGCAATATTAAGATGGCACTTGGTCTTTCTTCAAAACAGTTAACTCAAATTCATAAAACTGAAAAGGGATTTACAAGTGCTTGAACAAAGGAAAAACCAAAAGCAAACGTCTATGTGAGACCTTATGGCTTTATATATAGCCTTACATGTGAACTAAGAACAGCTGAAAACTCTAAACCCTAATGCTTGAAGTCCCAAAATTGCCCTTGTAGATTTTGAAAACCTTGGAGTCTTGTGAAGAATTCTTGGCTGTTTGTGGTGTTAGCTGGCAAGCAAATGTGATCAAAGGGCTTGTATTATGCTTAGAAAGTAAGCACAATTGTGGGACGTTGGATTGCTGGCCCTACTGTGTGTCTTCTTCCTCACTTTGTAGCAGGGGAGGTCCTATGTGGACACGCGATTGATGTGGCAAGTAATATTAAGGTTGAGATGTGATTAGGGAATCATTAATCACTAATCTAGAGAAGATGGGGTTTTAATTGTAACACAATTACGAAAACCCAATTATGTTCTTGAGATAAATAGTGCTATATTTAATCCAGATTAGGGGTGATTAATTTTTAAAAATGTGTTAAGGCGCCAAGGTTTGGTTAATAAATTAATCAGGATGAGTGGGATCTGATGTGGAGGCAGGGAATGGTGTGATTGGTGGAAAAGATTGAGTGGGCTACGTGGCAGCCTTGGGTTGGTTAAGGTAAGTTTGGTGTCTGGCCAACTTAAACCCTCCTTCTCTTCTTCTCTTGTCTTTTCACTTTAAAAAGCTATCAACGCCCATTTTAGCCTTATCAACTTTTGCAACTTTGCATTTTTGGCCCAAAAACTTTTACAAAGTAAATTCAGGGGTACTTCTTGCCAATTTGTGATTTTTGAGGGACTGTTTTGGAAATTTCTTGATGGATAATGGTCTTGACTTGTATGTTGAGAATTTTGGAGGACTGAATTTGACAAGGCTTGTTTGATGAGGGACTATTCTTGCCAAATGTTGAAAGTCAAGGGTCCTTTTTGTAATTTTGGAATTTTCAAAGGACCAAACTTGTATTTTCTTGTACTTTGAAGGACTTCATGATGTGTTTGACTTTGTGGAGGATATTGGTTGACAATTTAGCTTTGTTGTGGGGCTAAACTTGCTAATTCTTCAAAGTGGAGGGCCCTTTTTGTAATTTTGACAAACTTTAGGGACCAAACTTGTAATTATGAGGATACAAGGGTATAAAGTGTCAAATCTTCCATATTGTAGGACCCTTCTTCATAACTCTTCAAATCTTCAAGGGTTGATCTTGGGAAAGTCTTCATTAGGGCTTGGTTCATTGTGCGGCTTCGTTTCCCGTGTTCATTTTTGAATGATTCTTGTGATCTTTTGTCATTTTCTCAATATCCGTACCTAAAATACACAAGCAACAAACACAAGCATATATATGGGTATTTTGATGATATTTAATGCATTTTAAGCCCAATTTGGACGATGAGACTATGTATAAAAGCAGTCTCATCGACAACTTTGATTGTAAACAAGTTTATTTATCAATCTAAAGAGAAAGTTTGGTTTAACTGTTTGCTTGTTCTTTATTCTAAGTGTTAATTCCGCATAACACTTGGATTGTTCATTACAATAAAGTTTCTCTAAGTATTAATCTTGATTCAATCTCGTTTAATACAAAGCTAATCCATCTAAGTTTGGGATCAACAAGTGGTATCAGAGCTTGTTGAGGAACTTTGATCTAAAAGAACAGTAAACCCTAAAAACACTAGAAACCCTAAAACCAGACAAGATGTCTGCTACAGAATCCTCTTCCTCATCAAATCACAACCTAAAAATCCCTATGCTCGACCCTGACAACTTTGAACAATGGAAGTTTAATTTTGAACAATACCTTCAAATTCATGATCATACTCTCTAGGAAATTATTGAATTTGGAAATCAATTTGATAAAGCAGCTAGGATTACTGCTGCTATTGCAGCAAGAACCAATGCTGGTTCTACTACTGAAGAGCGTAGAGAAAGACCTGAAGATGAAAGAGCTATCTCAACTATAGATATAGCCGCAAGAAGGAATGACATGAAAAATTTGAGCATTCTTAAACTCTTTTTGGGTCCAAAGAATCAACACAAGTACATAATTTTTGAGTCTGCCAAAGAACTTTGGGCAGCTCTTCAAGTCAACTATGGTGGTAATGAAGATACTGCCAAAGAAAGGAACAAGCAACTTTTTCATGAATATGCTGTGTTTAAAGCTCTCCCCAATGAGAAGCTAAGTAAGGTAAGAAGCAGGCTTCTAGACATCAGTAGCAAGTTAACCTTTATGGGAACAGAACATGATGATGCTAATATCATTACTACTTTCCTTAGAGGTCTTGGTGATGCATGGAAAATTAAGGCTAGGTCAATCATTGCTACCAATGCCCATAAGAGTTCTTCCTTTGATGATGTCTACGATAAGCTAAGGATTGTGGAGAATGAAATCTTACTAGATCATGGAAGCAAGTCAACATCTGGAAACATGGCTTTCATCTCACATAGTGAAGCTCAAACCAACAAAAGAGAGTCATATTTACATCCTGTTACTGGATCAACTTGTGTCAGCGGTGGATCAACCTTTATTAGTGGCTCATATTTTGACGCTGACACATACAATGTTGACTCTCCAAAGCCTAAACCTGCTGGTATTGATTTGGATACAGTATGTGCATACATTGTTGCAGTTAGCCTCAAAATATTGAGTCAAACAAGAATGTTCGGTCATAGGTTTCTATTGTAATATTTATTAGAATTTTTGTAATAGATAGTTAAATAGTCGTGGTTCACGGGCTTGGATTTAAGCTACTTAAAGCCCAAAAGACAAGCCCGGTCCAAACAATATAGCCCATTATGGTTACATGTAAGCCCGACTATATAAGGCCCTTCCTAGCATGTTAGGAAGGGTGGATGATCATTAGTACTCTCATTATTCTAATCTAATATTCACCAAGTTAATCTCTCTCTCTCTACTTTCTCTCACTACTTTCTCTCTCTAGGAATCCATCTCTTTTTTTCATCTATTTTATATCATTAATCATCATAATAATATGGGACAACATTTGGTATTAGAGCATGGTTATGGCATCAACGTCTTTCTCATCTGAACTTTGATACCATCAACTTGCTTTCCAAGAAAGCTATTGTGAGAGGCCTTCCAAGTTTGAAATTCATCAAAGATCATCTTTGTTCTTCTTGTGAGCTTTGTAAAGCTAAACGAAGTAGCTTCAAAACAAAGACTACACCAAGCTCCAAAGGACGGTTAGATCTTCTTCATATGGATCTGTGTGGTCCCATGCGTGTTCATAGTATCAATAGAAAGAAATATATTCTGGTAATTGTCGATGATCACTCAAGGTACACATGGACTCACTTCTTGAGGTCCAAGGATGAAACACCCGAAGTTCTCATCAACTTTCTTAAACTGATACAACGTGGTCTTCAAGCTCAAGTCAAAGTGGTTCGTACTGACAGAGGTAAAGAATTTTTGAATCCAAAACTAAGAAACTATTTTGAAGCCGAAGGAATTGAACATGAAACATCTATTGCTCGAACACCCAAACAAAACGGCGTTGTTGAAAGACGAAACTGTACTTTAGTTGAGGCTGCTCGAACATTATTATCCGCTTCAAAACTTCCACTATACTTTTGGGCCGAAGCCGTGTCAACCGCATGCTACACACAAAACCGATCCTTAATTATTCCTAGACACGAAAAGACACCATATCACATAAATCATGATCGAAAACCTTCACTCAAACACCTTCATGTTTTTGGATGTACTTGTTACATTATACGAGATGGTGAAAATTTGGATAAGATGAAAGAGAAAGGTGATGCATGTATTCTTGTGGGATATGCAACTCAGTCTAAGGGATATAGAGTGTTCAACAAGAGAACAAAATTGATAGTCGAAACTATTCATATCCGATTTGATGAATTACAATAAATGGCACTTGAACAAAACAGTTTAAGTCCCGATCCACAACGACAAACAACTTCCGTTCACAACCGCACGAAACTCGGAACACAAGACCACATCAATGACCGTCAAGTTCAACGCTGGTTCTTAAACTGATATGATAGTCAACACGACAATTGAAGAGTTGGAAATGTTATATGGACCAATGTATGATGAATATTTCACGGGGGAGAAACAAGTTGTATTGAAGTCTTCCACTGTCACTCATGATAAGAATGATGATACCGATCATCGTCAACAAAAGGATACAACTTCATCTACTTCAACACCGGTTGCTGCAGATTTACCTCCTCAGAATATCACTTCAACAATCGATCCTATAACATCCACAACTACTGTCATTGCTCCAGACAAATCAAGCAGACAATGCATTATCTGACGAAGACGAATTTATCGACCCATTCGGTACACCGGTACACAAAACTGGAGAGTCTTTTACTCGCCATGTTGATCCGTCAAATATGCATACATTCTACCAACGACATCCTTCAACACATCATTGGACCCGAGATTATCCTTTGGTTCATGTCATTGGAAAACCTTCACAACCCGTTCGTACAAGACGACAGCTTCACACCGATGACGATGTTTGTATGTTCGCACTCGCCGTGAGTTCAGCTGAACCAAAAAACATCAAAGAAGCCATGGCTGATCACGCTTGGATTGAATCGATAACAGATGAACTTCAACAATTTGAAAGACTTAAAGTCTGGGAACTTGTTGACAGACCATATGATGTAATACCATTAAATCTTCGATGGATCTGGAAAAACAAGATGGATGAAGAGAGCACAATCATCAAGAATAAATATAGGCTAGTGGCTAAAGGGTATGGACAGAAAGAGGGTATTGATTTTGAAGAATCATATGCACCAGTAGCTCGAATGGAAGCGGTCAGGATTTTTCTTGCTTATACTGCACATAAGGGATTCATTGTCTACCAAATGGACGTAAAGACGGCATTTCTTAACGGTCCTTTGAAGGAAGAAGTCTATGTCACGCAGCCAGAAGGATTCGTCAATCCTCATTATCCTGACGAGGTGTATCGTCTCCACAAAGCACTTTATGGACTTAAGAAAGCTCCAAGGGCGTGGTACGACGAGCTCTCAAAATTTCTGGTCTCTAAAGGTTTCTCAGAAGGTTCCATTGATCTAACTTTGTTCACTTATAAATATGGGGATGACATTTTGCTTTTGCAGATTTATGTTGATGACATTATTTACGGGTCTACAAACCCAAAACTTTCAAAATGTTTTGAAAAAGTAATGCACAGCAGATTTATAATGTCTATGATGGGCGAACTAAAATTCTTTCTAGGAATTCAAGTTCACCAATCCCCAAGTGGTATCTTCATTAACCAAGCTAAGTATTGTCAAGAGATTATAAAAAGCATGGTATGACATCATGTGACCGCGTTGGGACACCATTATCAACCACATCCCTAGATGCTGACTTGGAGGGATTACCCATAGATCAAACGAGATATTGTTCGATGATCGGGTCCCTCATGTACTTGACAGCAAGCAGACCTGATATTCATCATGCTACATGCTATTGTGCACGATATCAAGCACGACCCACTGAAAAGCACCTCAAGGAGGTTAAACGGATCTTTTGGTACCTTAAGAATACCATTCACATGGGACTCTGGTATCCGAGGGAAACCGGTTTCTTTCTAACGACCTATTCAGATTCTGATCATGCAGGGTGTCTTGATACACATAAAAGTACTTCTGGTGGTGCACAATTTCTAGGTCAAGATAAGCTTATGGGATCGTCTTCCAAGAAGCAGGATTGCACGTCACTTTCATCAACCAAAGTGGAGTATGTGTCTCTATCTGCGTGTTGTGCTCAAGTTCTTTGGATGAGAATACAACTCACGGATTATGGCTTCCACTTTGATAAAATACCTATGTATTATGACTCAAAGTCGGCCATAGCCATCTCTTGCAATCCGGTACATCATTCCCGCATGAAGCACATCGATGTCAAATACCACTTCATTAAGGAACAAGTTGAAAAGGGTATTGTTGAATTATACTTTGTTGGAACTGATTACCAATTAGCTGGCTTGTTTACAAAAGCTCTTTCGAAAGACAGGTTTGCGTATCTTGTTAGGCAAATTGGTATGAGATGTTTGACTCCAGCAGAACTGGAGATTCTGGCAAAGAAGCCTGATTGATTCGTCTATCAAACATCTACCTGTAAATATTAATCAAAAAGCAAAATACAAAATTAAAAAATCTTTGATAATCCAAAAATATTATTCTCGACATGTCTTTCAATATCGATAATATGGACGTACCTAGAAATGTCGCTCAATAACGACACGGGTGTGTACACAAAGCTCGAATGAAAGTTGTAAATATTTTTCAAAACATGTCATTTCTATTTTTTCTAAAGGAAATTGTCTATTTTGGAAAATATTTCCGACAACGGGTAGAGCAATCTATCTAGGGTTGAGCTTGTCACAAAACATTCAACGTTTTGAACTCAACACAATGGCTTGTAATCACTTTCAGATTGCAACCCGGAACTATATTCACGGGGGATTGTACGATTTCGTGCTCTTACCCTTAGCAAAAGAAGTTAAATCTTCTTACACTTGAGTGGATTCGTCAAGACATTCAAAGTCTATGAACTCAAGTTTATGCTTTAGAAAAACCTTTTCGTCAAAAAGAATTGATTTTTCAAAAAGCGTTGAACACAATTTTTTCAAGAATTTCTCAATGATATTCAAAATCTTTCAAAAATTATGTGTTCAACAACTCCTATCCTCAAAAGTTTAATGTGGATCAAATCCTCGTAATGACAATTCCATTGGATCAATTTTTGAGGGGGAGCTTTCCAAATTTCATGCTAAATTTGACACATTTTTCTCCCGAAGATTTTCAAGACTATTTTTCAAAATATATTTTAATCAAATTTGGTATCTCTAATATCAAAAGATTTTATATATTAGAGATAGGGGGAGAAAATGTGATTAAAATGTGATCTAAAGACTCAAGCACTCATGGTTACGATCAAATACCCACAACATCTTTAATTCACGACGTTATTGGTGTCAAAAGGGTGGTTAGGTTTAAGTCCTATGATCCAACCAGAACCAGAGGGATCTTCCCAGGAACAATCCAATAGATTATTAGAAGTCCTTAGGAAATATGGAGTAGAATGTGAACGTAGCTGAATGCCGACTAAGTACTGATGATAACATTGGAACAATCACAACAAGGTGCTATTAATGGATGTCTTGGTAAGCATTGAAGGGGTTGAAGAATGAAAAAGAAATGTAAGGATAAAGGGTCTAAAGAAAGAAGCCCTCCATACAACTTAGGAAGAAACCGGGTCAACTCATCATGAAGACAAACTCATCATGGACCCAGTGATGTGAAGCACAACCCTTTCCTAGCTACTCAGGCTTCTATCAAAAGAAGTTTGTTTTATTTTCACGGAGATCAACACGACTTCTATTGACTTTCTCACTCCGATATAGTTGATATTGAATAGGTGGCATCTGCTCCAGCCTCCGACCACTATAAGTGCACAAATCGAGTCTAGAGCCAAGAGATCAATCAAATCTCGTTAGGACACACGGATGAAGATAAAGAGAGTCCTATGCTATATCCTTGTGATATTGCTATAACACTCAGAGTGATACTACTTAGTATTCACAATGATGAGTGGAAATCCTTCCAGTGTTAACATCAAACAGCACTGCGGTAGGTCATATGCAAGATTCTTTATGAATTGAACATGTGTAAAGATGAAAAGCAACAGTGGTTTGATTCTGAATTGATTCACATTCATTTCAGGTTTCTACGCAATATCCTTATGGTCTTGCCAGAACATTCAGAGTGATATTTATAATATTCACAGTGACGAATGAAAATCCTTCTAGCGTGATCCAATATGTAAACATATAGCCCATATAGCCCAGATGTATGGTGGGCTATATATACACCCTCCTAGCATGTTAGGGGGGGTTGGTCATTCTCATTTTCACACACTTAATCTAATCTTTCATTTTCTCTCCAACCTCTCTCTACTTTCTCTCTCTACATCTTCATCTATCTCTCTATCTCTTTAGATCATTCCAACACAAGGATAATCCAAGGATTACAAGGACCTACAAATGGTATCAAGAGCCATGGGATGATTGTTTGGTTTTTGTGTTTGTGTTCTTGATCAATTTGCCTATTTCGATCCTTTTTCACGCGTACCAATTTTGTTTGTGTTTTTATGCTTTAGTATTGATATACGTTATCTAGTTACTTGTTATAGTGATTTAGTATTGGTATTTTGGGTTAAAAACACAAATTTTTGGGTGTTTGATTCGTTTTTAGGCTTAAAATTCCGAATTTGTTGTGTACTATCCGAGAAAAGTGGTACTTTTATCTCCATCGCAAAGTTATCTCCATCGCAAAGTGAGCAGGGTTCTTCATTCCGATCGCAAAAACCTAGGGTTTCTACATTGCGATCGAAGGGTATTCCGACACTTATTCCGATCGTGCATTGCGATAACTCCTTGCATCGTACATTGCGATCGGGTATAAGGCTATATTGAAACGTTACTCTGCCAAAATTTCATTAGCCACATTCCGACAGGTATTGCGATCACACATTCTGACAGGTATTGCGATCAAACATTCCGACAAGTATTGCGATCACACATTCCGACAAGTATTGCGATCAAACATTCCGACAGGTATTGCGATCAAACATTCCGACAGGTATTACGATCCAACATTCCGATAGGTATTGCGATCAAACATTCCGACATGTATTGCGATCAAACATTCCGACTGGTATTCATATAGACATTGCGACAGAACTTGTTTTGTGCATTCCGATAGTTATTGCGATCAAGTATTGTGATAGTTATTAAGACAAGTATTGCGACAGAACTTGTTTTGTGCATTCCGAAGGAACAACAAGTATTCCAGGATTTTTCAAATACCTGCTTAGGGGATTTCAACATTATTTCTCGGCTTCTACATACAACAACAAACACAATTACTTTCTTTCATTCATCGATTGAAAAGTAGTCTTTACCTTCATATATCATCGATTTTCAATGGAATCGTTTAATTCAACATATCAAGAGAGAGACTTGCATCTCATGCAAAACACAGCTAGAGAAAGTGGTATAACGTTCTTTCGACTACTCCAGCCTCATCTAGTGACAATTTCATGGTTTCAAGGAGGAAGCGAATTTCTGACACTCTTCGGTCAAGATCGTTATATATTCATCGATTCAATATTCCTCAACTTGAACCAACTAGCTGAGCAACTTCACAAAGAAGACTTTAATCACTCTGCATCAACATCTGCATATCAAGCTCTATTGACACAACTTACGCACTTCTTCAAATTCAACATTCTTAAGTCTGACAATTCAGGGATATGTCAATTATTTCTTTAGTACACACAAACGGAAATTAAAGAGTTCCGTGGTACATTGTTGAAATTAATGACATCGGTCTCGTCTTCGATTTATGAAAGATCTCAACTTAAGCAAGTGTATGATAATGGAGTGCAAGAATTTACGATGCAGATGCAAGAGGAGAATGATCATACGGTTGACAACTTGGAGCCTAAAGATTGCAAGAGCAAGGATTCAGGAGGAAAGCATGAAACAAGCAGCATGTCAGGGATTGATGTCACCATACCCGTATATGACGAAGAGTCTACAAATACGGTACAAAGAAATGTGGTATATGATATCTATGCCGATGAACTACCGCATGTTGCGCATTCCGAACCTAATTATGACAAACATGGGATGGAAAAGGGTGATAGTTTTACCACTTCAGATTCATCCGATGTGAGTCAAAATGGGGGAGAAATTGTTCAGAATGCTATAGTACATCATGATAAATGCTTTATGACTGCTTCACTAACCGATTCTGATTCCAAGATTAAAGAGCTTGAAACGATTTTATCTCAGCAATCTAAAGCTCTTGAGGATGCCAAAATTGAATTTTCGAAGAAAACGGATAAATTTGAAAAGTATTTTGAAAAACTTAAAAATTCAAACGTTGTTCTTGAAAGAAAATTAAATCAAAAAATTCAAGATTCTAAAGCTGAAAAAGATAATCTTGTGAGACAAATTAAGTTGCTTGAATCTAAGTTGGCATCCCAAGATGAATTACTCAAAGATAATGAGAATTTAAAGGCTCAAGTACAAGAAAAGGTCTTTGCTATAGCTGCGTTGAAAAACGAATTGAGAAAAACTAAAGGATCTAGTGTGGATACTAAGCTTGAAAAACCATCAATCTTGGGGAAACTGCCTCAAATTCAGTCTGTTAGACAACCGACTGCATTTAGATCCAAGCGACCAAAATCCTCGAGACCGCGGTTTGCCTCCCAAGTTGATATGGTTCATCTTTCTAGACCAGTCACTCCACTATCTAGGCCCAATGTGACTAAAACAGCTTTTGCAAGACCTAATCACATGATTGCATCTAGCCTCCCTAGACATAGTCTAAAGAACACGTCTCGAACTAGTTCAAATGATGTTCGCCATAAATTTGGTCTAAGGGAAGCTATTCAGAAGACACAAGTAAGAGATAGGAATTTTAAACCTAGTCAGATGCCTTCTAGATTACCCAACACTGCTAACCGTAGCATGTCATATCCTAGGAGCATTAATCAATCATCTAGGAATTCTAGATCTTACTCGGACATTAAATATGCTACATGTAAAACATGTAGGAATTGTGTCTTTAAAGCCAATCATGATTCTTGTGTTAAGAAATTACTTAATGAGGTGAACTCTCGTGCTAGACTTAAATCCCAGTGGGTAGCTAAAATCAAACCCATGGGTAAAATGTGGCGCCCCACTGGTAGAACTTTCACTCTTGAAGGAAACGAGTGCCCTTTAACTAGGATAGTCTCTGATTCTACTAAGACTGCTAGGGAGGAAATTGAAAAGGATGATACATCACTTAAGCCTGAACTTATGGTTTTCTATAAAAGGAAACGTTTGCCAGCTAAGACAAGTGAATCATCTACTCAAGTCGCCTCTGACACAAGTAAAGCCAACTGTAAACCCCCACGTGCTTCTAATATTGATATCGCTAACCCATGCCAAAGCATGCAATTTCCTAATGAAAATGTAGGTACCAAAGTTGATGTTCCAAAAGAACGAAGCGGTCCAATCGTTGTATACCGTTCAACTAAGGACACTCTTAGAGTTTGGCTACTGAAGTAGCAGATATCATAGAAACAAGTGTCTAAGGGGATTCACGGTTAAGCTCGTGTAAATGGCGTATAATCACATTTCAAATTATGCCCCGGACCTCAAAGAAAGGAAATTTTATCGCCGATGATAAACTAATCCTTACAACGAGAAATTAATTTTTCTCGGGCATGAGCTAATAATAAAAACATTCGAAGTTTTTAAGCTCATGCACAATGACTTACAGTTAAATATCAGACTGTAACTCGGACCTCAATTTTAAGAGAGCTTATCTTTAAAGATAGCTTATCCTCGTAACGGGAAATTAAATTTTCTCGGTCATGAGCTTGTATAAAAACATTCCAAGTTTTAAGCTCAGAAAGGAAAGTCTATCTTTTAAATAAGAGAACTTTTCCTCATAACGGGAAATTCCTCTTTCTCGGTCATGAGCTTTACGTTAAAACATTCAAAAGTTTTTCAAGCTCATGAAAACGACTTCTAAGTAAATGTCAACTTAGGACTCGTTCTTTAGTTAAAAGGAAAGTTTATCGCCGATGATAAACTTATCCTTAACAACGAGAAGTGTACAACTTCTCGGACTTGAGCTCGTTTTGTAAGATAGTCAACATCTTCAGCTCAAGTAATTGGTTTTCAAAACTTTGAACACAATTTTTCGAGAATTTCTCAAAAGGTTTTTCTAAATCTTTCAAAATTGTGTGTTCAAAAATGTTTTGATAAAAAGAGCATGTCTTCTGGAATTGATAATATTTACGATACTAGAAATGTCATTCAATAATGACACGGGGTTGTAAATAAAGTTCGAGCAGAAGTTCAAATGTTTTAAAACATACTCAAAATGGATTGCTATTATTTCAGATAGTAACCTGATTTTCATACTCAAGTCAAGCATTTCACCGGAAAGCTTTGACTCAACAACGGGAATTAATTTTCTCGGGCATGGTTTACTTTATAACCATGTATGGGATTGTGTTTACGTAATAACACAATCTAACATGAATATATGTACGTGTCAGTGCATTTATTTGTTAAAACAAAAGAAATCTTGTTTTTATGAAGTTATCATCTCCACCAACCTTAGCAATTTACAATTGATATCTACATAGTCGACGATGCGACTACTCAAACGGCGACTACAACTCTTTCAATAGAACACGGGTCAACACTTGAGGGGGAGCAATTTGTTCAGCATTCAGAATCTTTGACGCCGAAAGTGCCAAGTTCACATATTGGTGTCACGACAACGATATCAATCGTACACATGGAGTCAAGAGATAACTTCAAACGTGACGAGGCGACCAACATTCATGAACAAGAACCATGTGCTTCTTTCATATGATGTTCTCCATCATTCAGGTCCAACCTCGTAAATTGCTAATCTTGTGAATACATTATCATATATAATCTTTGCATGTGATAAGTACCTTACACTTGTGTTTAAAAGGTACTTCATTCACGTTTCAAGTACACCCTCATTAATTTGAGGGAGAGCTTGTGTAATTCATGAAGATAATTGGTTTTGCATTTTTCTTCCCAAAATTTTCTTAAAATGCTATTAAATCAATTGATATTAAAAACATCTATTGGGTTAATATTTTTAATATGGGGGAGAAAATGAGATTTAATATGGGAAATGATTAATCGTAAATGGTTTGACTTAACGTGATAGCTCATCCCGACATGTGCGAATTGTTTTCAGATATCGTGGCATATGTTAAGGGGGAGCAAAATGGATTTCATGGTGACATACACTTACCTAAAACATCTCTATTCACGACGGTGAAGATTGTGGTGACATAAGGATGGTAGGATAGGTTAAAGTCCAATGATTCCTCTAGAACCAGAGGAATCTTCCCAAGGACATTCTATAACTAGAAATAGTAGTCCTTAGGAATGATGGAGAAAGATTATGAACGTAGCTGAATGCCGAGCAAGTACTTAAGTTACCACTGAAACAATCACAACAAGGTGCTAGTTATGACGTATTGGTAAGCATTGAAGGGGTTGAAGAATGATAAATAATTGTAAAGATAAAGGGTGAAAAGAAAGAAGCCCTCCTTACAACCTTAGGCAGAAACCGGGTCAATACATATGCTATTGAGATCATTTTTAATGATTCTTAATACTGAAGATAGACATCATAGACCCAGTGATGCAATGCACAACCCATCTCAGCTAACTCAGATATCTCTTAAAAGATATTTGTTTTAATCACACGGAGACAATGCATTATCTGTTGATTTATTCACTCCGAATAAATTGGTATTGAAAAGGTGGCACTCCTCTCCAGCCTCCGATCACTAAAATCCAATGTGCACGATCGAGTCTAGAGCCATTTGAGATCATCAAATATCTCATTAGGACACACTTTCATATTTCCTTGCTTCTTCACACACTGTGAAAAGTAAAAAAGATCTTAAGAGTCCTACGCAAAATCGTCATGATCTTGCCTGAACATCCGAGTAATACGAAAGTATTTACAATGAAGATGGAAATCCTTCTTGAACGAATATCAAAAAGCTCATGGTAGGTGACTTGTGCGATTCTTTATGAATCAAACTTGTGATAACTGGAAAGCAACAGTGGTTTAATTCTTAAATGAATTTAAACACGTTCCAGACCTCTACGCAATATCTTAGTGATCTTGCCAGAACACTCAGAGTGATACCTTAGTGTTCACAGTGATGAGTGGAAATCCTTCTAGTGCTAACCTCAAACAGCACTTGGTAGGTAACTTGCAAGATCCTATAGGAATCAAGCTCATGACAACTGGAAAGCAACGATGGTGCGATTCTTAATTGAATTTCACTTGTTCCAGGAACATGTATTAACGGCTTCAAATCATGCAGATATTATTATCCAAATGATTCACACTTTATGTTCGCAGTCAGCTTTGGATGGTCGAATAAAGAGAACGGGCTTACCTGCGAAATCTTGTCAAGGAGGTTCTTAATTGAAACTACCTGCCACAAGTAAGATATTTAATATCATCAACAGTCTTCACCGACCGGCGGTAAAATGCTACCAAATTAGAGTGAAATGTTCAAGGCCATTTCATCCGTGTATATGTTTTGTTGCTAACTGTCTTATGCAGCGTAACAAGAAGGTGGCATTGCGATGTGTTGAGTCTTAGGATCTAGACTCGTCCGGGATATCATGATCATGATTGTAAATGCACAGCAGAATAACAAAGAACACAATCATAACCAAGAACAAGGCTTTCACTAATAAAGAATACTATTAATAAAGCTAATAACTACTACTCCTGGTGCCTTATAGGCTTGACACCAGGAGGAACGCACACACACCTATGGTTTACATTGTTTGTGAAATGAGTGAATAACCATGTGTGCCTAACCCTCTTTATATAATAGAGGTACTAGGGTTACATCACAACCCTAGCTTACTTATAAAGCTACCTATTTTTTATTAAGTCCTTCATCTTCTTTTGTCATATCAACTCAAGATATATAAGTCCCAACAATCTTCCCCTAGTTGATTTGACAAAAACAGTAAGCACAAGCTTCCCCTGAAGCAAATATAGATGAAGGCTAAGCTTCCCCTCGATCCATGCATTCTTCCCTTTTTTGTCACATCAACTCAAAAGGGATCGTCTTCCCCTTAAGAAGTGCATGTCGAATCCAGTAGGCTTCCTTGGAGTGATCACTGATGAAGAAAATCAAGTATAACGAATTTTATGAAGAAGTGAAATAACCCAAACTTGTGTCTTATATCATCTCAGTTTTTATTACACGGGACTGGGAACCCCCACAACTATAAGCTAGTTGTTAGCTATAACAATATATTTAATCCAACGATAAGGTGTATTGCTCACCTATCAGTTTTTTTACATACGTTACTGGTAACCTCCACAACTATGAGCCAGCTGTTAGCTATAACAATATATTTAGTCAAAATGACAAGGTGTATTGCTCACCAACAGTTTTTGGTACATGGGAACTGATACCCTTCACAACTATTAGCTAGTTGTAAGCTGTAACAATATATTTAGTCCAAAGACAAGGTGTATTGCTCACCTAATTGAGATATAAGAAGAAAACAAATTTGTGAAAATCAACTCCAACATGAAATAAGCAATTATCAATTGTCTTCTTCAAGGAACCATAACCCACCAGTAGGAACCATAGGCTAACCATCTCTTGAATCATGAACTCAGTAGTACAGATCATCCACTCCTTCAGTGTGAAAAAGACATGCTTATTACAATAACATGTAATAAAATGTCTTTGTATAATTCTTATAATCAATATATGCATGACGATCACATGCAATGATCGATAGTCTTAGTGATCTCTCACGGATCAACCAGAAACCACTCGATGCTTATGATCATGCTAATTTTGTGATGATCATATCATGAACTGTATGGTATCATATGCCCCCCAAATATTTGTAAAAGAGCGTGTAACTGTTCCAATCAAGAATTATAACCTAAACTGAATTTTCGAAACGAACCATATACCTCTTCATTGTTCAAGATCACCAGTAGGAACGACCAGGAGAAAACGACCAGTAGGAACCAACCTGGAGGAACCGACCAGTAGGAATCGACCAGTAGCAATAAATAACCAACCAGGAGCATCTTAAAAACCCTTCTTTTGTCATATCAACTCAAGATATATTGTTGGGACTTATATATCTTGAGTTGATATGCCAAAAGAAGATGAAGGACTTAATAATAAATAGGTAGCTTTGTAAGTAAGCTAGGGTTGTGATGTAACCCTAGTACCTCTATTATATAAAGAGGGTTAGGCACACATGGTTATTCACTCATTTCACAAACAATATAAACCATAGGTGTGTGTGCGTTCCTCCTGGTGTCAAGCCTATAAGGCACCAGGAGTAGTAGTTATTAGCTTTATTAATAGTATTCTTTACTAGTGAAGGCCTTGTTCTTGGTTATGATTGTGTTCTTTATTATTCCGCTGTGCATTTACAATCATGATCATGATATACCAGATGAGTCTAGATCCTAAGACTCAACAAGTGGTATCAGGCCTTGTTCTTGGTTATGATTGTGTTCTTTATTATTCCGCTGTGCATTTACAATCATGATCATGATAGCACCCCTAAAACACAGCAACCTCAGCAGATTATTGCTACGGTTTCCAACACAAATGGTAAGTTTCCTCTTCTGAAAAAGGATGAGTATGATAGCTGGGCAATGAAGATGGAATGCTGGATCACCAACACTGATCAAGATCTTTGGAAGATTATTCTGAATGGAAACATCAAGAAGTCTACTAGAAGAGACAAGAATGGTAGTATTATTCTTCTTGACCCTAAAACTCATGAAGAAATAACAGCTGTTTAGAAGGTGATCAAAGCAAAAACTATTTTGCTTCAGTCTCTACCTGATGATCACATGGGTGACTTTTATCATCTGGACGATGCTAGAGAAATCTGGAATGTAATAAAAGCAAGGTTTAGTGGGATTGAGGAGTCAAAGAAATGCGAAGATCCATGCTGAGAGATGAATTCACAGACTTCAAGATCTCAGAAACTGAAGGTATCCATCAAGGGTATGACAGGTTACAAAAGATACTGAGCCAGTTGAATCAACTCCGATCGAAACCTGACAATGGAGATATCAATGCAAGGTTTCTTAGAGCCTTACCCTACTCATGGAATCAGGTGGTAATCTCCCTCAAAGAAAAAGGTGGGCTTGACTATCTTAATTTTGATGATTTGTTTCATAAGCTAAAAAACTTTGAGCCTCATGTGAAGGGATACTCAAGTGATTCTTTTCCTACTCCTGCTAACTCTGCCTTTGTGAGTTCCATGGGATCTAGTCCCATGTCTTATGCTAGTAACCCAAGCAATACTGTGTCTTCTCAGGATACTTTTCAGCATACATCTACTCCTGAACCGAAAGCCAAGTCTGGTAGCATGGTAGAAGCTGTTCTTCACTCTTTTGTTGCTGACGTTGATCCTCAACAGCAACTTGCTTTTGATGACTTCAAACAGGCTGATAAACTTGACCTGGATGAAATGGATCTTAAATGGCAGATGGCCATGCTCACTCTTAGGGTTCACAAGTTTGAGAAGAAAGCCGGTCGAAAGTTTAACTACAACCCAAGAGAGCCAGCAAGGTTTGACAGAAGCAAGGTTAGATGCTATAACCGCCAACAGCAAGGTCACTTTGCTAGGGAATGCTCTAACAAGCATGACCAAGAGAAGAGCAGGTATTCAACTTTCAAGATTCAGGAGGTGAAGGATGACAAGAAGGCTTTGGTGTCTGTTGACTCTATAGTCAACTAGAGTGATCATCATAATGCTGCCCTGGAAACAGTTGAACCTTCTACTGACGTGTTTGCAATGATTGCTGGGAATATGTCTGATGCCGAGGAAGCAAAAGAGTTTGCTCTTATGGGCATCTCACCTCAGGTACAACATTGTCCTCTTGGTTGTCATGATAAATATTCAGAATTGTTGTCTCAATATAATGACTTAAATGAACAAAATGATAAGTATTGTTTAGAGGTTCAAGCATATAAGAATTCTTTAAAAACATTGGAACAACAAAAGAGGTGGCTTCAAGACACACAACGTGAATATGAAGATAAAATTAGAATTCTGAATATTGATTTAGAAAATACAACAAAAATGCTTAAATACACTAAAAAGATAAAAGATGACAGTATCAAGGATAAGCAGGACATGAAGGCAAAATTGGATGCTACACTGTTAAGATTTGAAAAATGGCAAAATGCACCTAAGAATCTTTCAAAGTTAATTGATAGTAGCATGTCTAGTAGGACTAAAAGAGGGTTAGGATTTGATAAATATATTGATTCAGAAGATGTGTTTGATCTATCTTTTTCAAGTGTCTTTGATCCTGACAAGGAGGAAGAGGGAAAACCTTGCTACAATAGGTTTCAACCAGCTGCAGCAATGCATGTTGTCCCTCCACCTCTTACAGGAACTTTTATGCCCACTTCTAGGCATAATGACTTGGATGGATCACAGATGCATGAGTCCCCAAAAAGTTGTACTAATACTAATGACTTTGTCTCTTGTACTTTCAGTGACAAAGCCAGTGACTGTACATCATGTTGTTCAAGTGAAGAGTCAAGACCTACAAGATCCAAAACGAATGACCATGCTGCTACTAGTGCTAGAAAGAGTGAAGAGAGAGTTGCTTCTACTTCAACTGTGTCTAGTTCTGGTTTATTGAGTCCTATGAATAATGTTTCTCCTAGAATTATGTGTAATAAAGTTAGCAGTATGAGACAAGGTCATTTGAATAAAAGATGTTTTGTTTGTGGCAGTACCTTTTATTTGAATAAAGATTGTGATTCTTATGATCAACATCTTACTGTTTATCAAGCATATACTGCTCCTAGTCCACCAGGAGCTGCTCCATATTCTTCTAGAAGACTTAACCCATGTGCACAATCTTTTTCTTCTTCTAGAAGGACCTCTCCTTTAGCTTCTGATCATTGGAGAAACAATGGCTTAATTCCTAACAGACCAACCAGCAGCTACTTTCAGAACTTTAATCAGAATTATGCATTTAATTCAGGCCAAATGTTTTTTGGGTTGGGAAATTTAGGTGTTGCTGTTAAGCTCTCAGCAGGTTGTTCTTGGTCAAACAATAACACCCATATGTTGAATAGGCAACCTAAGAACAACAGTGGATCTCATCAATATTCTTGGCTATCTACTAAAGATCCACAAGGCAGGCTTAAACCTGAAAAGGTTTAGGTCCCCTTAAGACACTAACTTTTGCATATATATTTTCTTGTTGTTGTAGGTTACTCCATACCAAGATCCTACTCTTGGGATTGTTGATAGTGGATGCTCTAGGAGCATGACAGGAAATAAAAGTCTTCTATCTAACTTTGTACCATTTCAAGGCGGAAAGGTCTATTTTGGAGGTGGTGAAGGAAGGATCACTGGAAAAGGAACAATTCAGACGCCTGATCTTAACTTTGAACAGGTCTACTATGTGGAAGCACTTCAACACTTCAACTTGATCTCTGTCTCTCAGATTTGTGACAAGAAGCAGTTTATCCTCTTTACGAATACTGATGCACTAGTGTTATCCAAAGATTTTAAACTCCCGGATGACTCACAAGTTCTACTCAGAATCCCTAGAAGACACAACCTCTATAGTATCAAGCTGAATGAAGTCAATCCTACTGGTCAACTAGCATGTGTGGTTGCTAAAGCCTCAGAAGATGAAGCCACTAAATGGCACAGAAGGATGGGACATGTGAACTTTAAGACCATTCACAAATTAGCAAATAGGAACTTGGTCTTTGGTTTACCTCCCAAAACTTTCAGAAATGACATCAATTGCCTTGCATGCAGCAAACGCAAACAACATAAAGCATCCTTCAAAGCCATTACTGCTCTCAGCCTTATAACTGAACCATTGCAGCTAATACACATGGATTTATTTGGTCCTACCTCCATTAGGAGCATTGACAACAAACAATACTGTCTTGTGGTAACTGATGGGTATAGCAGGTTCACTTGGGTTTTCTTCATGGCTACCAAGAGTGAGACCTACTCAATTCTCAAGGACTTTCTTACACTAATTGAGAATCAGCTGTCCAAGAAGGTTAAAGGAATCCGATGTGATAATGGAACATAATTCAAAAATGCAGACCTCATAGCACTTTGTAATTCTAAAGGTATCAAACGAGATTATAGTTCAGCAAGAACTCCTCAACAGAATGGTGTTGCAGAAAGGAAAAACAGGACTCCAATAGAAGCTGCGAGAACAATGCTTGCCGATTCCAAGCTTCCAACCATGTTTTATCCAGAAGAAGTCATCCACACATGCTTATGCTTTATACACTTAATACTTCAACAAATTTAAGAAAGTCTAAAAGTCAAGTCTTCCGCTGTATCAAACTCTGAAGCTTTCAAGAATTTATAAAAGTATAAGTATGTGGATCATGAAGTCACGAAGAGGCAATAGTTGATTCAGTTCGGTGCTTTTAGTTCTAGTTTATTGTTCACAGCAGCCAAGTTTCTTTCAGATTGATATCATTTGAGTAGAGTGGTGTAGTATCGGTTCAGCAGTCTCGATTTCAGTTCACAGATTGGTGGATGTTCGAGTTCTAAAAGCGAGCTCAGCGCTCCGCTTCGTCATCAATCACAAGTGATGAGTGCACGAGGTCAAGGCAAGAGAACACGCTCAAGACTAAAGTCAAAGATCTCATCAGCATATTCACAAGAACAAGATCGAAGACTCAAGCATAGTATGCTAGGTTTAAGATTTTGTAAAATGGTGTGACTAAAGTCAAAGATCTCATCAGCATATTCACAAGAACAAGATCGAAGACTCAAGCATAGTATGCTAGGTTTAAGATTTTGTAAAATGGTGTGACCTCCCTTAGGGGGAGATTGTTGGAAATACGTTTTCCTAAGGAAAGTCTCGGTCACATCATTGTTAGCATAGATCACGAGCTATAGACTATTTAGGACATTGTAACTTGGAGTGACCTCCCTTAGGGGGAGATTGTTGGAAATACGTTTTTACGTATCTATAAAGGATCGGTCACTCCAACGATATATTCAAGTATTGGGCTCGTGATCCAATATGTAAACATATAGCCCATATAGCCCACATGTAGGGTGGGCTATATATAAACCCTCCTAGCATGTTAGGAGGGGTTGGTCATTCTCATTTCACACACTTAATCTAATCTTTCATTTTCTCTCCAACCTCTCTCTACTTTCTCTCTCTACATCTTTATCTATCTCTTTAGAACATTCCAACACAAGGATAATCCAAGGATTACGAGGACCTACATTAATGAATCAAACTTGTTCCAGGAATTTGAATTGACGACTTTAATCAAGCGAATATTTATCCAATTGATTCACTCTTTATGTTCGCAGTCTTGCTTTGAGACGTTCGAGTAAAGAGAACGGCTAGTACAACCATGAAACCCTATTAAGGAGATTCTTAATTGAATCTACCTAATCACAGGTACGATATTTAATACCGTATAATTGTCTTCATCGACCGGAGGTAAAACGCTACCGATTTAGGACGAATGTCAAAGCCATTCAGTCCGTGTCTATGTTTTGTCTCGAGAAGGTGGCTTCTCGGTGTACTCAGCAAAGTCAATGATTCAAAACCACATACTCATTCCCAAAGACTTATTCAACAATTAATAGTGTGAGCATGTGGATAAAGACACAAGATCGCAAGATTGAAAAGATAAGTCAAGAGATTTGAAGATCTCAAGATAAAATACTAAGTCAAAAGCCAATGACAAAGGCTCAAAGATCACAGCATGAAGGGACAAGACTACTGTTACACGTTCAAGACTCATTTATGACGAAATTCATAAATCTCCATTGGAATCCAAATATCAAAGAGGAATGACCTCACATCGGGAGAGATCGTTAGCCTCAAAATAATGAGTCAAACAAGAATGTTCGATCATAGGTTTCTATTATAATATTTGTTAGAACGTTTTAAAAGATATTTAAATAGTCGTGGTTCACGGGCTTGGATTTAAGCTACTTAAAGCCCAACAGACAAGCCCGGTCCAAACAATATAGCCCATTATGGTTACATGTAAGCCCGACTATATAAGGCCCTTCCTAGCATGTTAGGAAGGGTGGATGATCATTAGTACTCTCATTATTCTAATATAACATTCACCAAGTTAATCTCTCTCTCTCTACTTTCTCTCACTACTTTCTCTCTCTAGGAATCCATCTCTTTTTTCATCTATTTTCTATCATTAATCATCATAATAATATGGGACAACAACTGCATTACCCAATAGTTCCTTGATTACTTATGAGGATCTTGAGCAAATCAGTTATGAGAATTTGGAAGAGATGGATATCAAGTGGAATATGGCACTTGCAAGCATAAGGGCCAACAGATGGAATAGGAGATTTGGAAGGAAAATGACCTTCAATGCTAAAGATACAGTTGAATTTGATAAATCCAAGGTTGAGTGTTACAACTGCCATAGGATGGGTCACTTTTTGAGGGAGTGCAGATCTCCAAAAAGATCTGATGCTTGAAAGACTTCAAGACAAATCATCAAGGTCGAAGATGCTAAGCCAAAGGCTATGGTTGCCATGCAAGACATTGATGGTGTTGCATGGGACTGAAGCTTTATGGCAAAGGATGTGGAAGAGAATCATGCTTTGATTGCTGAGAAGGAAGAAGAAGAGCACGTTCACTTTGCTCTCATGGCCAACTCCTCGTCTTCATCAGATAATGAGGTATCTGAAGATGCTTTCTGTAGTAAAGGCTGTCAATTAAACACTGAAAAGCTTAACAAAGATAATTTAAAGTTAAAGTCAGATGTGATTGATGTAAAATGTAGGCTAGCAAAATATAAAATGGCACTTGCACAAACTAAAGGGACTATAGAGGAATATAAGAAAATCGAATTTGACCTAAAAGATCAAATTAATGTTTTGTCTCATGACCTTAAAGTTAGTGTTGAACTTAGGGACACTCTAATGAGATCCAGAGCAGAAGTGCAACTTAAGTTAGATGAAGCCATTAAAGATAAAACAAATGTAGGGCTTAAGATTGAAAAGTTTGATAAAGCTAGTCAAACCCTAGAAAAGTGTGTTAGTAAACAAAGAGACCCTAGGGACAAGTCTGGGATTGGGATGAATGAATATGTTGTTGTTCCTCCACCTGCTAGGAACTTTTATGGTGTTCAAAGAAAAGATCTCTCTTAGACTGGTATTCCAGAACTCCAAGAAGAGGAATTTATTCCTCCACCTAGAGTGCTCACCTTAGTTGAGGAATATCAACAAAAGGTGACTGATCTTGAAAAACGGAAAGAAACCAACCCTTCTCTTTTTGTTAAGGGTGGAATGCTTAGTGAGAGTCCATTTGTGCCTACACCCATTACTGTGACCAACCCCACCACTGGGAAACCCGTTGACCTTGGCTCACTAGTTAAGAGAAAACCTAGTGTTAAATATGTTGAAATATATGGAAAACCTAGGTCACCACAAAGCCAAGCTAGTGTTAATGGGACATGTTTCTTTCAATCTAGACTTAAACTTATGTTTAGAAAAGCTTGTTACACATTTGGGAGTTTTTCTCATTTGGCCTATAAGTGTGTCAGTGATTCAAACTTCAACACTGACAATAGGTCAACCATGGTCAAACCCAGACCTTTTGTCCAACCAAGTCCACAAGTCACTAGACCAGCTCCCTTCTTCACTAAAGGGACAAATACTCATGGACAAAGGCCCTTTCAAAAGACCAACACATGGTCTAACAAACAATGGGTTCCTGTAGCAAACCCTAACTTGGGCGCTGACAAGAACAAATTCAGCGCTGACAATAACAAATTCAACGCTGACAGGAACAATTTCAACATTGACAGCTCTAGGTTTGGTATGAAAATGCCACAACAAACTGTTGTTAGACCTTGTGTTAGACCAAGTAACAATATGTATTTACAACCTAAGGGAAATGGGTCTAAAACTTCATCTAGTTTGACATGGACACCTAAACAAGACCGAAACACTAATTCTGATGGGATTTCTATGACCTACAACAGATTTAATTATCTTTCAATGGTCATTACTAAACCAATTGGGGTAAACTAGGTGTTCAGGCCACAAAGGGATGAACAAGGGGTTGTATTAAGGACTAAGTCTGTTCTTGTTGAACAACCACATGAATCCAATTCTGCTCAGGCTTGGGTTCCCAAAGAAAACTAATTTGTTTTCTGTATGTGCAGGGCATTCAAAAGCAGGTCAATGATCATGGATATTCGGACAGTGGATGCTCTAGGCACATGACGAGGAAATAATATTATTTGTCAGATTTTACCCCCATTAAAGATGGTGACAAAGTGTACTTTGGAGGAGGATATGGTACTATATCTGGAAAAGGCACTCTTATCACCAATAATATATGTTTTGAGAACGTTTTTCTGGTAAAAGAACTTGACTATAACTTGTTTAGCGTGTCACAAGTTTGTGACAACAAAAATAAAGTTCTTTTTATTGATATTGAATTCTTGGTGTTGAGTAGAGATTTTAAGATGCCTAATGAGAAGTTTATTGAATATAGAACACCTAGGCATAAGGACATTTATAATGTTAATCTAAAAGGTATTAAAATGAACAAAAATCTGTCATGTCTTTATGCTAAAGCATCAGTTGATGAAAGTAACTTATGGCACAGAAGGGTAGGGCACATAAATTTTAAGAATATTAATAGACTTGTGATGATCTAGTTAATGGTTTGCCCTCAAAAGCTTTCCACAATGATCACTCTTGTGTTGCATGCCTTAAAGGCAAACAACATAAAGTCTCCTTCAAGTCTAAGATTGTGCATTACAGTTCTAAACCACTTCACTTGCTACATATGGAGTTATTTGGCCCGACTAATATAGAAAGTCTTAATGGTAAATCTTACTGTTTTGTTATAACTGATGATTTTTCTAGGTTTACTTAGACTTTCTTTTTGGCCTTAAAAAGTGATACTGCCACAGTTTTGATTAACTTTATTACCCAAATTGAAAAGAAAACGGGTAATGAGGTTAAAATTCTTAGAAGTGATAATGGTGGTGAGTTTAGAAATACACTGTTAGATACCTTTTGTGTTGATAAAGGGATTACTAGGGAGTTTAGCATAGCTAGAACTCCACAGCAGAATGGTATGGCTGAAAGAAAGAATAGAAAACTTATAGAAGCAGCTAGGACCATGTTAGCAGATGCTAAGTTTCCCATTGCCTTTTGGGCTGAGGCTGTGAACACTGCTTGCTATGTTCAAAATAGAGCATTAGTCAACAAAATACACAATAAGACACCTTATGAGCTATTTTGGAATAAGAAACCCAACATAGGTTTTCTTAAACCCTTTGGATGTCATGTAGTAATACTTGATACTAGTGATGCCTTAGGTAAGTTAATGCAAAAGGTGATGAAGGCTGCTTTGTGGGTTATTCTATGCAGAGCAAAGGGTATAGGGTTTACAACAAGAAAGAAAAACTCATTCTTGAAAAAGTGCATGTTAAGTTTTTAGAAAGTAAACCTAGTGATCCTGAGAGTGGACCAGACTGGTTCTTTGATTTGGAACCATTATCTAGGACCTTAAATTATATGCCTGTCACTAATCTAGACATTGTGAAGAGGGATTCAAATGTTGTGGAAGAATCCGTTGTTGAAATTTTAGGTAAACAGGTTGCTAAGGAAGAAGGATCACATGCAGTTAAGTCAGACCCTATAATTGAGTATGTTACCATTCCTATATGGACTGATGGTTTTGTGCAAGCATCTGCTGCGGCTGAAAAGGAGGAAGAAGGTCCTCAGGAAAAGCCAGTTGATGAAACCATGCATGCATCTTCAAGCGCTAACAAAGCCAATTCAGACGCTGACAGGTTGAATTCAGACGATGACACAGACGCTGACAATCTGTTTGGACAAGTATTCTCTTCTTCCAACAGACACACTTTTAAACATGGTGAACTTGACATACTCAATCAAGAGGTTCATTCAAGTGAGGATGGGAGTGACAATGAAGGTGATATTGGCAACATGGAATCTGATATAGAAGATAATAAACTATTTGGGGGAGGAATACCTACTAAGGTGGACAAAGATCATCCTCCTTCCCAAATAATTGGTGATGTTCAGACTCTTGTTCAAACAAGGAGGTCTCATCAGAATCAAGGTGGTTTCATTGCCAATATATACAAGAAGGAAGATACCCCTCTTGAGCAGGCATGTTTGTTTGCTTGTTTTCTGTCACAACAGGAACCCAAGAAGATTTTTTATGCTCTTAAAGAACCAAGATGGGTGGAAGCAATGCAGGATGAGCTTCACTAGTTTGCCATTCAAGATGTGTGGGAGCTATTGGATTGTCCAAGGTATGTTAGACCTATTGGGACACGTTGGGTTCTAAGAAACAAGAAGGATGAAAGAGGGATTGTGGTCAGAAACAAGGCACGTTTAGTTGCTCAAGGCTATACACAAGAAGAAGGAATAGACTATGAAGAGGTTTTTGCCCCTATTGCAATGATTGAAGCAATAAGGATCTTCCTAGCCTATGCTTCTTGCATAGATTTTACAGTTTATCAGATGTATGTGAAAAGTGCTTTCTTATATGAAAAATTAAGGAGGAGGTGTGTTAATGCAATGATACCTACAAATGTTACTTGCATTTTCGGTCACGCTTTGTTTTGATTACGACAATATGTAAAAACAAGCATTTACGAAAACATCAAAAAACGAATTCTTGAGTTCAAGTATTTTTCATTTCAACCATTATCACTTAAGGTATGAACCTTTATTTAAAAATGCGTTTTGCGATCCATTGCACTAAAGGTCCCAAAAGCCATTGTGTGATGCATGATGCGATTGCGAGCGCAATTTTGACGCGATGCGTTTAGTATAAAAAAGGTAAAAAATTATTTAGAAATATTTTAGTCTACCAAGTACCAAGTAAATGCAAGAAGGTTACAAAATAAGTTACTATGATATTGAAATTAGGTCTATAATCCCTTGTAAAACAAATAAATCAAAAGTAAAGCTTGACAAAAAAACACTTAACGAAATGAAAGATACTTTATTTTTGTTATTGTGTTTGTTTTAGATGTTTTTTTAACAAGTCTTATCTTTAAAAATCCTTTAAAATCTGTGAGTCTCTTTCAAATAGTTAAAATTTTACAAAAATAACCTAAGTACTAGATTCCGACAATTGCTAGTGTTGCTAGCATTACACAAATGCGATAAATTGCGGCTTAATGTGAACGCATTCTGGTATGGCAATGCATTAGGCACCTTGATGCGAAATTTTGAATGCAACGCATTGATGCGTGCAATTTGCGCAATGATGCGCGCATTTTTAAACCAAGGTATGAACAAACAAGTACTTATCCTAATTAAGTGATCAAGGATTTAATCTTTTCTTAAAACTCACTTTTATTAAGTGTGACAAAGTTTTTTTTATTGAACTTTGTTTTTAAGAAAATGTTTTATTAAATTAATTATTTGAAAATTTGAAATTTGAAAATGGCATTTTCTATATTGGTTTAGAATATCCTTTCAGGATATTTTAATACCTAGTTTCGAACCAATCCACTAAAAGACAAAAGGGAGCGGACTCTATGCTGGCGGTTCCTTAGCGCCTATAGCGGTTCCTTATCGATAAGGAACCGCGGGCTCCAATAAGAAACCGCGGGCAGATATAGCCATTGGATGTTTGTATTATAAATAGTGTACCATTCTCAGACTTTCAATTCACCTCTTTTGCACATACATTTCTAGATTCTTTCATACTTCTTAAATCACTCAAATCCTTGATCATTTGTTTGATTACTACTTGTGTAGAAGTGAATCTTTCTCCTCTCATCTTTTCCTCTCAAAGTGCAAAGAGAAGAACACTATCATTCTTGAAGTGTTGTGTCTACCTCAAAGATCCATTGAAGATCCAAATTTATTCATTCATTGTTGTGTCATTTTTGTGAAGATCCAAGTAGTTGTGTCTATTTGAAAGTTGTGTATGTATTAAGGTTAATAATTTGTCCTTAAAGTATATTGGTGTAGATTGGTCTTAGCTAAGATTAGGGCTCGACTTTTAGCTTAGAGTTAGAAATTGGTTAAGCGACGTTGTGTACGGTTTCTCCACCTTAAGGAGCTTGTTGATTAGTGAACTCTCGAGTAAGGTGTACTCGAGGAGTGGAGTAGGAACGAGGAGTGAGCTTTGTTGGCGTACCACTATAAATCCTTGGTGTTTGGTTTGATCTTTCCTTCCCTTATCTCTTTACATTCGTTATTCTTTATACTTATGATTATTAGTTTAGTTGCACTTGTACTTGTGATTATTAGTTTAGTTACACTAAACCTTGTTCATATTGTGTATAAGAAGGTTTCACATAAATACTCAAGCTTAAGTTTTTAAAAAAGGATTTTTATAAATCAATCTTTAACAAGAAATTTTAAGAAACTATTCAACCCTCCTTCTAGTTTCTACAATTGGTATCAGAGCGTGGTTGCTCAAGATTTTTAAAATATATTGTATTTTAAAACTAGAATCGATATATGGATTCCATCAAGTATCTAGAAGGGAAATCCATGCAAACACCACCTCTTTTTGAAACCGATAGTTTTATTTATTAGAAAAATAGGTTTGAGACTTATGTGAAATCAAAAGATTTAGATCTTTGCCATGTTATTACCAATGGTGATTTTTTACCATTCCAATATAATGAAGTTTCTAAAAGTAAAGAGATAGTCACTTTTGACAAAGCTAATGATGATACTAAAAGGAAACTTGCTAAAAACAATGAGGCTATAATGGTGATTTTTAATGCTTTACCAAAGAAAGAGTATGAAAGGATTTTTATGTGTGAAACCGCTAAAGACATTTGGAACACTATTTTAGTAACCCACCAAGGTAATAGCCAAGTCAAAGAAAGTAAAATCGATCTTCTTGTTCAACAATATGAACAATTTGTCATCTTAGAAGATGAAACCATTGATAGTGCATTTGCTAGATTTAACACTATTATTACTAGTCTAAAAGCACTTGACAAAGGTTTTTCTGGCAAGGACAATGTTAGGAAGTTTCTTAGGGCGTTGCATCTAAAATGGAGAGCTAAAGTCACGGCGATTGAAGAATCAAAGGATCTCGCCAAATTATCACTTGATGAACTCATTGGTAACTTGAAGGTTCATGAGATGACAATTTTGAAGGACTCGGAAATGCTGAAAACTAAGAGTGAAAGAAAGTCTCTTGCACTCAAAGCCAAGAAGGCACAAAGTGACCATGAAAGCTCCTTGGATAGTGATGATGAGGAATATGCCTTGGCGGTTAGAGACTTTAAGAAGTTCTTCAAAAGACGAGGTCAATATGTGAGGCAACCAAACAACGACAAGAAATCCTTCTCCAAAAACCGATTTGCCAAAGATGATAAAGGTAACAGGAAATGCTTTAGATGTGGTGATCTAAATCATTTCATCGTTGATTGTCCTAAGCCTTCATGTGACAAGAACCACACGACGTTTGTTGGAGGTTCATGGAGCGATAGCGGTGAAGATGTTGATGACAACCCCAAAGATGAGAAGTGTCTCATGGCTCACACTTCTAAAGAGGTACATTCCGAAACCGAGTATTATAGCAATAATAGTTCTTCTCAAGATGATAGTGAATTAGAAGGTCAATACAATAACTTGCATAAGCTTAGTCTTAAATTCATTGAAATGAACAAAGTGCTAAAATCAACTAGAACTAAGCTTGAAAACGAGATTAGTGAGCTAAAAGAGAAATTAGCTAAGCTTGAGAAAAATAAAGAAGTAGATCTAGGATGCTTAAAATGTGAAAAACTTAGACAAGAAAAGGAAAACCTTAATAGCACCTCCATTAGACTTGAAAAGTTCATGAGAGGTACTAATGCTCTTGATGATATGTTAAACAAACAAATTCATTCGAAAGAAAGAGTTGGGTAAGGATATAACACTAATGAAGCATCAACTAGTGAACCAAAACAAGTTAGGTTTTTAGAAAAACACTCCCCTGTACGCGGTTCTTCAATATATGGGGCGGTTCCTTATTTCTATGGAACCACGGATGGAGCTAAAGAACCGCGGCCAAAAGAAGATTTTTGTGAAAATCCTGAACTTTCTGAAAAGTCAATTTTAGGTGAAGGACCAAAACATATTCTTATTAACAAGGTCAAAGTACCTATAATTGAAAAGTCTACTCTATATAAATTCTACAAGCCCTTGAGTAAACCTCTAATGGGAACTAGAAACTTATCTAGACAAACATCTACTCCTCCAAGAGTACGAAATGAATCTAAACCTAGAAATAGAACACCTACGCCAAAAAGAGATGACCAAGCTAAATCACGACCTACAAGCAAAACTCAAACACATAGGAGGAATAATAATAATACTAGATCCAGATCAAAGACACCTAGGAGAAACTATGGACAATAAAATGGCCATATGAATTGGAATAATTTTCAACAACAATACTTTTCCCCATGGGGAATGTCTCCTTCATTCATGCATCCCAACCAAATGCAAGGGATGTTTGGAACTAACAATTTTGGACCCATGAGATATTGGGGACCAAATGTTTGATCTTGTGTGTTGTTAACTAGATATGCTTGGGAATCGATCTAGAGACCAATGAGTGGATTAAGGCTAGTGGTTGTTCTAAACACATGACGGGTAATCGAAGTTTGTTCTTGTACTACAAAGCATATGATGGAGGTAATGTTACATTCGCTAGTAATCGACGTGGTAATATAATTGGAAAAGGTACGGCCTCTCTTGACTCTATGACTATAGAAAACGTAGAGCACATAGATAATTTAGGTTTTAACCTTCTAAGTATAGGTCAAATTTGTGACAATAAGTGTAAGGTCATCTTTTTAGAATATGACAGTCAAATCGTAAAAGATGGAAAAGTCATTGGAAAATGTGTTAGAAAGCATGGGCTTTATGTCATGAAGGTTAATGGGAAGTCAAAGGACAACTTATGTCTAGCGACTTTAGATGATAGTTCTACTCTTTGGCATATGAGATTAGGTCACGCTAATATGCGTTTAATTCAATCTTTAGTCTCTAAGGAGTTGGTAAGACATCTCCCCAAGATGAAGTTTGATAGTCATTTTTGTGATGCTTGCAAAATTGGGAATCAAGTTCACTCAAGTCACAAAGCCAAGAATTTGGTTTCGACCTCTCGGTTCTTATATATCCTACATATGGATCTCTTTGGACCTTCCGTCGTACGGAGTTATGGAGGTAACCTTTATACCCTAGTTATAGTTGACGACTACTCTAGATTCACTTGGACTTGATTTTTGGCATCTAAGAATGAAGCTTTCGATCTCTTCGAAACCTTTAGTCGAAGAATTCAAAATCAACTAGGATGTTCAATTGTCTCTATTAGGACGGATCATGGTAGAGAATTTGATAATGAAGTGCAATTCGGTGCCTTTTGTGAAGCTCATTATATTACCCATAACTTCTCGGCTCCTCGCACTCCACAATCAAATGGGGTAGTTGAAAGGAAGAATAGGACCATCCAAAAGATGAGTAGGACGATGTTAAATGATAAATCTTTGCCTCAAAACTTTTGGTGCAATGTCGTGGACACATCAACCTACATTCTCAACCAAATTCTTATTCGACCTTTTCTAGGAATGACCCCATATAAGAAGCCCTCATAGGAATACTTTAGGGTGTTTGGAAGCAAGTGCTTCATTCTCAACACCAAAGATTACCTTACAAAGTTCGAACCAAATTCTTACGAAGGTATCTTTTTAGGTTATTCTCAAACTAGCAAAGCCTACATAGTCCTCAATAGAACCTCGGGTGTAATTGAAGACTTAACGTGACATTTGATGAAACCCCTCCTTCATCTAAGACACTACCTTTGGTAGATGATGACTTAGATGAAATAGACATAGTTAACGCCAAAGATGTTAGAAACATAGGAATTGAAGACCTTAGTGTTGAAAAGGGAGTAAACATTAAGGAGTCTAAGGATCATGCTCTTGATAACGTCATAGGCGAATTAAATCAAAGGACCCTTAGATCTCAAGTCCAAAATCAAAGTAACTTATTTTGTTTTGTCTCCTTGATTGAACCAAAGAATGTTAAAGAAGATTTGATGGACGAGAGTTGGGTCATAATTATGCAAGAAAAATTGCTTCAATTTATTGCTAATGATGTCTGGGAACTTATTCCTCCACCTAGAAGTTCGACCATCATAGGAACCAAATGGGTATATAGGAATAAGTTAGACGAGAATGGTGTTGTGTCTCGTAAAAAGGCTAGACTTGTAGCTCAAGGCTATAATCAACAAGAAGGCATTGATTATGAAGAGACATACGCACCCGTAGCTAGGTTAGAATCCTTTTAGCTTATGCTTGTGCTTTAGACTTTAAGCTTCAACAAATGGATGTAAAGAGTGCATTTCTTAACAGTTTGATCAATGAGGAGGTATATGTGGCTCAACCTCCTGGCTTCATTAATTTTGAGAAACCGGATCATGTTTACAAGCTTAAGAAAGCTATTTATGGTCTCAAACAAGTACCCAAAGCTTGGTATGATAGATGATAGGTGTGAAAACACCCATCCTTTTACCACTTAATTACAATTATAACCAAGCCAAAACGTGTATTTTATGTCGTAAATGTCGGAATTATGTGTGGTTTGTGTTTTTGTTGTGATTTAGGATCAAAATGTAAAAAGGGGAGAAAACACGGGCTTTCACGGGCTTTTATCGAAGTAAAAAAGACAAAAGACGAAGTCAAAAGATCAAGAGTGCAAAAAGAATGGAAGTCTCTGAAGATTTATCGAAGAAAAGTCTAAAGACGGAAGTTTAATAAAGCCGAAGAACTCAAGCCTAATTAATGAAGAAATTATAAGACGAGTTCAATTAATCCCGAGACAAAGTCGAAAAAGTCGAAGAATTAAGAAGACGAAAAGACGAGAAAGAAGAAAGAAAGAAAAAAAGGAGCAACACATGCTTCCCTTCTCCCTATATATAGAACATTCCATCTCATTTTCATGGTTGTTAGCTAAATTGACAACTTAGCTCTCCATCATTTTCATTACTTGCACATTCATTTTTCATGTCATTTACTTAATTGTCAATTTAATTACCTTGTTTTGCACCTTAAATTTCTTTCCTTTAATTCAAGTAAGTCTTTTAATTTTGTTGTTAATCTTTATTTTCCTTTAATCAAGCTTTTCTTTATCACTCTCATCCTACTTTTCTTGTCTTTGATTTGATTTTAGTTCGGATTAAGCATTGATTTTGCTTAATCTTATTGCTTATTTGATTAAAAAGTTTATCTTTCTATATCTATCTAAGCTTTTGTACGAATTAAGCTATAAGTTTGACAATCTTATTGGCTTACTTTGTATTTAGCTTGTTTTTAAATTTTCTTAAAAGTTTTATCTTTCTTAAAGTTTGCTTATTTTGCTTGCTTATTTTGTGTTCCGAAAAGGTTTTAAATTCATGCTTGTTTAATTTTACTTATTCTTGTTTTAATTAAAATTTTGGTATTTGCTTATTAGTCATAGCTTATTTGCTTTGCTTATTTTGTATCTTGTGCCATCGAAAAGTAAGGTACTTGGATTCCGACAGCTTGTTACGATCGCAAAAACCACAAGGGTTTCTACATTGCGATCGGTATTGTGATACTCCCCTTATTCCGATTAAGATTTCGTTCGCTCATTCCGATTACGGATTGCGACGGGGCTTAAGGCTGTATTGCGACGGAATGCTGCCCAATTTTTGACAGCCATATTCCGACAGCTTACACATTTCGATGGGATTCTGATACATTATTCCGATGGATTCATTTGTTCTATATTCCGATGGTTTCCTTTTTAAACAGTCCAATAGATTTTCTTTTTAGCCATATTCCGATAGTTTTGTTCCTATATTCCGATACCTACATTCCGATAAGTATTCCGACGGCTTGTGGTGACAACATTCCGATGGGATTCCGATGGATTGGGTTTTATTTTAATATTTTGTCTTAGTTTAATTTATTTTTAAGTTTGCATTGTTTTAGGTTTTCAAATTTTTCACGCTTCCCGAAATCTATGTTTTTACCAAGTGTTTTTCTAGTAATTTTTAGTTTAATTTTTAAAGCTTTTATTTTAATCAACGAAATTTTCACATTTACTTTTAGTTTAAAATAGATACCCAAACCATTTTATTTTCCACCAAGAACAACTGAGTCGCACTTTCTACTAGTAATCAATTCGAAAAGATCGGACGATAACTTTTTTTATACTTGGTAATACCAGTTATCAAATGGCGCCGCTGCCGACTCTTTTCGTGAAGATTAACGGTTTTTAGTGAGAGACGCGTTGGATTTTGGGATCCGTTCACTCGTGAACGTTATTTTTCTTGCATTTTTCAAAAAAAATTCAAAAACCCATAAAAAATCAAAAATTTTAAAAATACAAAAACATTTAAAAAGTCATAAAAAGCATCCCTTTTTCAAAGTTTTACTCCAAAAATATTCCTCTTAACCCTCTATTGTGTTTAATTCTTTTTCTCAACCCCTCTAATTTTTAATTCTTCATGGATTCTTATGTCCATTGCGTAGGGTGTGGGAGACGATTATATGGGTGCGAATCATGTCAATGGTGTTCTTGCGAGCAATGCGGAAAAGATCTTCCACCCATTTCAACCGATTCACTATTTAGATTTTGTCCATCGTGGAATTCGACTAATTCGTCCTTTTCTAATCCACCTACTATCCCCCCTGCATATATTGTGGAAGCGATTCTCATTGGCATGTTTCGTGTCCAATTCGATACCCTCCTCATGGCGAGTAAGAACTGGGTTACAATTATGACAATGGTAATAACTATCTACAAGAAGCACCGGGTTTTTCTCAATACCCGTGTTGCAATTATTGTGGGAGCCCTCACGATACTTCTTATTGTCAGCCAATGAATTATTATTAGCCAAACCCGTGTTCTACTTCTTTTCAACCAATGATTTATGTTGGACCACACCCGTGCTATAATTCTGGTTTTCACAATTTTGAGCCCCCACAATACACCCTCGATCATCAACCTTCTATTGGAATGTGTGAAGAAGAACGAGCCAATTTTTGGAATACACTTCAATACGTTCAACAAGAATTAGCTAGCATACGCGAAGCAAGGGAGGAGGAAAAGCAACAGCAACAAGAACAAGTATCTAATCTTAGTGATTATACTCCTCCTCTTGTGCGTCCATACTACTATTATGATGATGACGAGGATGATATCTATGATCTCAACCCATCTTCTGAGATTACTACTCCTGCTCTTGATATCCCTAATGTGTCTAAGGATAGTGATACATCGAGTGAGATTAGTGATTTTGGTCTTGATAATTTCTTTGATGAGGTTTGTGATGTCCCTACTTTTGCTGAGCTTACGGATGAGGTCCCTCTTAATGATGATGATTTTTCTCCATGCTATAAGAATTTCACTTTTGAAATTTCTCCTTCTCCTCCGGGCGATGAAGGCGATGTTGATTTATGTTGTCCCATGTATTTGTGATGATTAAGCAATGAAGAAAGAGAGAAAATAGATGAAGAAGAGATGAATTCCTAGAGAGAGAAAGTAGTGAGAGAAAGTAGAGAGGAGATGATTAACTTGGTGAGATTAGATTAAGAAAAGAATTTGTTACAAATGACCATCCACCCTCCTAACATGCTAGGAGGGTAGTATATATAGTCCACCCACATGCGGGCTTTAATGGACTATATAATGGGTCGGGCTTGTCTTTTGGACTTTAATTAGTTTAAATCCAAGCCCGTTAACCACGACTAAATAACTACTTATTACAACGTTCTAATAAATATTACAATAGAAACCTATGACCGAACATTCTTGTTTGACTCAATATTTTGAGGCTAACAATCTCCCCCAATGTGAGGTCATTCCTCTTTGATATTTGGATTCCAATGGAGATTTATGAATTTCGTCATAAATGAGTCTTGAACGTGTAACAGTAGTTTTGTTCCTTCATGCTGTGATCTTTGAGCCTTTGTTGTTGTCTTTCGACTTTGTCTTTTAGTCTTGAGATCTTCAAATCATCCTTGACGTGTCATTGCCATCTTGCGATCTTGTGTCTTTATCCACATGCTCACACTATCAATTGTTGGATAAGTCTTTGGGCATGAATATGTGGTTGTGAATCTTTGACTTTGCTGAGTACACCGTGACGCCACCTTCTCGAGACAAAACATAGACACGGACTGAATGGCTTTGACATTCGTCCTAAATCGGTAGCGTTTTACCTCCGGTCGGTGAAGACCGTTATACGATATTAAATATCGTACCTGTGATCAGGTAGATTCAATTAAGAATCTCCTTGACAGGGTTTCGCGGCAGTACTAGCCGTTCTCTTTACTCGACCGTCTCAAAGCAAGACTGCGAACATAAAGAGTGAATCAATTGGATAAATATCCGCTTGATTAAAGTCGTCAATTCAAATTCCTGGAACAAGTTTGATTCATTAAGAATCTTACCATTGTTGCTTTCCAGTTGACACAAGTTTGATTCATGAGAATCTCACAAGTCACCTACCGTAGCGCTGTTTGATGTTGACGCTAGAAGGATTTCCATTCGTCACTGTGAATATTAATGAATATCACTCTGAATGTTCTGGCAAGACCATAAAGATATTGCGTAGAAACCTGAAACGAGTTTGAATCAATTCAGAATCAAACCACTGTTGCTTTTCAGTTTTACATATGTTCAATTCATAAAGAATCTTGCATATGACCTACCGCAGTGCTGTTTGATGTTAACACTGGAAGGATTTCCACTCATCATTGTGAATACTAAGTAGTATCACTCTGAGTGTTCTAGCAATATCACAAGGATATAGCGTAGGACTCTCTTGATCTTCATCCGTGTGTCCTAACGAGATTTGAATGATCTCTTGGCTCTAGACTCGATTTGTGCACTTTTAGTGGTCGGAGGCTGGAGCAGATGCCACCTATTCAATATCAACTATCTCGGAGTGAGAAAGTCAATAGAAGTCGTGTTGATCTCCGTGACAATAAAACAAACTTCTTTTGAGAGAAGTCTGAGTAGCTAGGAAAGGGTTGTGCTTCACATCACTGGGTCCATGATGAGTTTGTCTTCATGATGAGTTGACCCGGTTTCTGCCTAAGTTGTACGGAGGGCTTCTTTCTTTAGACCCTTTATCCTTACATTTCTTTTTCATTCTTCAACCCCTTCAATGCTTACCAAGACATCATTAATAGCACCTTGTTGTGATTGTTCCAGTGCTATCATCAGTACTTAGTCGGCATTCAGCTACGTTCACATTCTACTCCATCTTTCCTAAGGACTTCTAATAATCTATTGGATTGTCCCTGGGAAGATCCCTCCGGTTCTGGTTGGATCATAGGACTTAAACCTAACCACCCTTTTGACACCAATAACGTCGTGAATTAAAGATGTTGTGGGTATTTGATCGTAACCATGAAAACCACTTTAAATTCTAACAAAGTGTTTGAAAAACATTTAACACCTTGCTAGTTTTGTCGTTTTAGAAATGCTCCCCCTTCACATGTGCATCGATAATCGAAAGTGTTTCGCACATGTGGGTAAGAGTTAAAGTGCTTGAGTCTTATAAATCACATTTTAATCACATTTTCTCCCCCTATCTCTAATATATAAAATCTTTTGATATTAGAGATACCAAATTTGATTAAAATATATTTTGAAAAATAGTCTTGAAAATCTTCGGGAGAAAGATGTGTTAATCTTTTGCATGAATTTGAATTGCTCCCCCTCAAAAATTGATCCAATGGAATTGTCATTACGAGGATTTGATCCACATTAAACTCTTGAGGATAGGAGTTGTTGAACACACAATTTTTGAAAGATTTTGAATATCATTGAGAAATTCTTGAATAAATTGTGTTCAACGCTTTTTGAAAAATCAATTCTTTTTGACGAAAAGGTTTTTCTAAAGCATAAACTTGAGTTCATAGACTTTGAATGTCTTGACGAATCCACTCAAGTGTAAGAAGATTTAACTTCTTTTGCTAAGGGTAAGAGTACAAAAGCGTACACTCCCCCGTGAATTTAGATCCGGGTTGCAATCTGAAAGTGATTACAAGCCATTGTGTTGAGCTCAAAACGTTGAATGTTTTGTGACAAGCTCAACCCGAGATAGATTGCTCTACCCGTTGTTGGAAGTATTGTCCAAAATAGACAATTTCCTTTTGAAAATATAGAAATGACATGTTTTGAAAAATATTTACAACTTTCATTCGAGCTTTATGTACACACCCGTGTCGTTATTGAGCGACATTTCTAGGTACGTCCATATTATCGATACTGAAAGACATGTCGAGAAGAATATTTTTGGATTATCAAAGATTTTTTACTTTTGTATTTTGCTTTTTGATTAATATTTACAGGTAGATGTTTGATAGATGAATCAAGCAGGCTTCTTTGCCAGAACCTCCAGTTCTGCTGGAGTCAAACATCTCATACCAATTTGCCTAACTAGATACGCAAACCTCTCTTTCGAAAGAGCTTTTGTAAACAAGTCAGCTAATTGGTAATCCGTTCCAACAAAGTATAGTTCAACGATACCTCTTTCAACTTGTTCCTTTATGAAGTGATATCGGACATCAATGTGCTTCGTGCGGGAATGCTGTACCGGATTGTAGGAGATGGCTATGGCCGACTTTGAGTCACAGTACATAGGTACTTTATCAAAATGGAAGCCATAATCCGTGAGTTGTGTTCTCATCCAAAGAACTTGAGCACAACACGCAGATAGAGACACATACTCCGCTTCGGCTGATGAAAGTGACGTACAATCCTGCTTCTTGGAAGACCATCCCACAAGCTTGTCTTGACCTAGAAATTGTGCACCACCAGAAGTACTTTTACGTGTATCAAGACACCCTGCATGATCAGAATCTGAATAGGCCGTTAGAAAGAAACCGGTTTCCCTCGGATACCAGAGTCCCATGTGAATGGTATTCTTAAGGTACCGAAAGATCCGTTTAACCTCCTTGAGGTGCTTTTCAGTGGGTCGTGCTTGATATCGTGCACAATAACACGTAGCATGATGAATATCAGGTCTGCTGGCTGTCAAGTACATGAGGGACCCGATCATGGAACGATATCTCGTTTGATCTATGGGTAATCCCTCCAAATCAGCATCTAGGGATGTGGTTGATAATGGTGTCCCAATGGGGTCACATGATGTCATACCATGCTTTTTGATTATCTCTTGACAATACTTAGCTTGGTTAATGAAGATACCACTTGGGGATTGGTGAACTTGAATTCCTAGAAAGAATTTTAGTTCGCCCATCATAGACATTTCAAATCTGCTGTGCATTACTTTTTCAAACCATTTTGAAAGTGTTGGGTTTGTAGACCCGAAAATAATGTCATCAACATAAATTTGCACAAGCAGAATGTCATCCCCATATTTATAAGTGAACAAAGTTAAATCAATGGAACCTTTTGAGAAACCTTTGGAGACCAGAAATTTCGAGAGCTCGTCGTACCACGCCCTTGGAGCTTGCTTGAGTCCGTATAGTGCTTTGTGGAGACGATACACCTTGTCAGGATAATAAGGATTGACGAATCCTTCCGGCTGCGTGACATAAACTTCTTCCTTCAAAGGACCGTTAAGAAACGCCGTCTTTACGTCCATTTGATAAACGATGAATCCCTTATGTGCAGCATAAGCAAGAAAATCCTGACCGCTTCCATTCGAGCTACTGGTGCAAATGATTCTTCGAAATCAATACCCTCTTTCTGTCCATACCCTTTAGCCACTAGCCTAGATTTATTCTTGATGATCGTGTTTTCTTCATCCATCTTGTTTTTCCAGATCCATCGAAGATTTAATGGTGTTACATCGTATGGTCTGTCAACCAGTTCCCAGACTTTAAGTCTTTCAAACTGTTGAAGTTCATCCGTCATCGATTCAATCCAAGCATGATCAGCCATGGCTTCTTTGATGTTTTTCGGTTCAGCAGTACTCACGGCGAGTGCGAACATACAAACATCACCATCGGTTTCAAGCTGTCGTCTTGTACGAACGGGCTGTGAAGGGTTTCCAATGACATGAACCAAAGGATGATCTCGGGTCCAATGATGTGTTGAAGGATGTCGTTGGTAGAACGTATGCATATTTGACGGATCAACATGGCGAGTAGAAGACTCTCCAGTTTCGTGTACCGGTGTACCGAATGGGTTGATAAATTCATCTTCGTCAGATAATGCATTGTCTGCTTGATTTGTGTTCTCTGGAGCAATGACAGTAGTTGTGGATGTTGTAGGATCGATTGTTGAAGTGATATTCTGAGGAGATAAATCTGCAGCAACCCGTGTTGAAGTAGATGAAGTTGTATCCGGTTGTTGACGATGATCAGTATCATCATTCTTATCATGAGTGACAGCGGAAGACTTCGATACAACTTGTTTCTCCCCCGTGAAATACTCATCATACATTGGTCCATATAACATTTCCAACTCTTCAATTGTCGTGTCGACTGTCATATCAGCTCTAGGAACATTTTCTGGAACCAGCGTTGAACTTGACGGTTCATTGCTGTGGTCTTGAGTTTCGAGTTCCGTGCGGTTGTGAACGGAAGTCGTTTGTCGTTGTGGGTCGGGACTTAAACTGTTTTGTTCAAGTGCCATTTCTTGAGATTCATCAAATCGGATGTGAATTGTCTCAACAATCAATTTTGTTCTTTTGTTGAACACTCTATATCCCTTAGACTGAGTAGCATATCCCACAAGAATACATGCATCACCTTTTTCTTTCATCTTATCCAAATTTTCACCATCTCGTATAATGTAACAAGTACATCCAAAAACATGAAGGTGTTTGAGTGAAGGTTTTCGATCATGAATTATGTGATATGGTGTCTTTTCGTGTCTTGGGATAATTAAGGAGCGGTTTTGTGTGTAGCATGCGGTTGACACGGCTTCAGCCCAAAAGTACAGTGGAAGTTTTGAAGCGGATAATAATGTTCGAGCAGCTTCAACGAAAGTACGGTTTCGTCTTTCAACAACGCCGTTTTGTTCGGGTGTTCGAGCAATAGATGTTTCATGTTCAATCCCTTCGGCTTCAAAATACTTTCTCAGATTAGAATTCAAAAATTCTGTACCTCTGTCAGTACGAACCACTTTAACTTGAGCTTGAAGACCACGTTGTATCAATTTTAGGAAGCTGATGAGAACGTCGGGTGTTTCATCCTTGGACCTCAAGAAGTGAGTCCATGTGTACCTTGAGTAATCATCGACAATTACCAGAATATATTTCTTTCCATTGATACTCTGAACACGCATTGGACCACACAGATCCATGTGAAGAAGATCTAACCGTCCTTTAGAGCTTGGTGTTGTCTTTGTTTTGAAGCTACTTCGTTTAGCTTTACAAAGTTCACAAGAAGAACAAAGATGATCTTTGATGAATTTCAAGCTTGGAAGGCCTCTCACAATATCTTTCTTGGAAAGCAAGTTAATGGTATCAAAGTTGAGATGAGAAAGACGTTGATACCATAACCATGCCTGAGTCGTGGAAGCTTTAGCCATGAAGCAAATTGGAGTTGATGAAGTTGTGTCTTGAAGTGAAATTGTGTAAAGATCAGTACCCCGTGTACCGGTAAGTAAGTCATTCCCATCATAATCACGAACAAAACATGTCTTCTTTCTGAAAGCAACTTCCAAATCCGCATCACAGAATTGACCAACCGAGAAAAGATTGTGATTGAGCCCTTCGACGTAGTATACCCTTTTAATCGTGATATTCCCCTGAACCAAATCTCCATATCCTAGGATCGGTGCAAATTGATCATTTCCGAATCGGACCGTACCTAGGAACTTCTCCACGAAGTTAATTAGAAGCTTGAGATTCCCCGTCATGTGCTTCGTGCATCCGGAGTCCATTATGAAGAGAATTATTTGTATCACCTGCAGAAGAGTTAGAACACGATGGAGCATTTGCTAAATTGGATACCACAGTAGTTGTGATAGTAGAATCATTAGTGTCCTTATCAACATTTAAAGGCAAACTAACACTCGTTTTCACATTTTATGTCCTAACTTTAGGCATCCATTTATATCCGGGAGGACATTGATTAGCAAACCACCATTTCCAAGACTTACTGGCAGACTCATATAATTCCTTAATTTTGCTTCTAGGATTCTTAGTGGTGGAGTCTGATGCATTACTTTTCTTAGTGGGGGTTGCACCAGAATGGTTCACTTTGCGTTTGGGTTTACTAGCTCTAATAGGCATTGCAACTTGCTTCTTAGTTCTAGTATCTACGCCTTTGACTTTATTTATAGCACACATAGAATGATTAGCATTAGCACACTTGCCACATTTGACACAAACAAATTTCACATTCATAGCATTCAAAGTTGAAGCATTCAAATCGTCATGACACGCGATTACAGACGTTTTATTCTTAGAAACATTGAAAATCCTAGGGTGTTCTTCTACTTGCTTCATCTTCCCTTGATTCTTGTGTTTCCAGACCTTATCATTCTCTTGAGTGCTCTTAAGCTGAGGCCGGCTAACACTAGTAGTGGAGACTATTCCTGTAGTAGAAGACACACGAATATTAGTGTTTCTAGAAGTCTGAGGCGAGTGAGTATCTTTGTTTGTGGGCTTAGTGGGCATTCTATACATCCCTGGTTTAATCACATTATTGTGCTTAACGCTTGGTGCTACAGGATTCCTTATGGGTTGAGCTTGTGGTAACCTTTCCTTTCCATCCATCTTGGGGGCAAACACAGGTTTTGCAAACGAGGAATTAGATAAAGCAGATGGTTTTCCCAAGATAGAGGATCTATTCTCTTTAGAGGCATTGGGTTGTCTAACAACATTTTTCTTAATGCTAGGTTCCACAATTTTTCCACCCATTTTAGCAATGAGTTTCTGCAACTCTGCTATCGCTCTGTCCCTGTCTTGTAATTGAGCTTTCAACTCTTTAATTTCCAAATTCTGTTCATTCATTTCTCGAAATGTTTGGGAAAGTTTTTCTTGCAATTTATTATCATGTGGAAAACGACCAACGTCTTTTTGCAAAGCAAGTTCAAGTTAATGACAATGTTTTTGAAGGAAATCAGTTTTGTGTTGAAGTAACTCAAAAGCCTTTTTGTCAACATTTTCTTTCCGTTTCGAAAGCTCAATTTCAAGACGTTCACATTCTTTGAGCTTTTCAAGATATTGGCATGCAACTTCAGAATATTCATCAATATCAGCACAAGATGTAAAATAAGCACACATAATATCTTTAGAAACGCATTCTTGCAAGAGTAAATCATATTCATCAGAGAAAACGGACTTGTCCATTTGAAGATCATCAATTGCTTTCTCAAGAGACTCAACATATTGTAAATCATCAAACATTTCAGACCGAATTAAGCTTTCGAATTTAAGAACATTTTCTTTTAGTGTGGCCGCGTTCGGTATTAAGATTTGTTTGACAAGCACAGTTATGTCTTGAGGAATTGGTTTCTTCCACTCGTCATTTTGTCGTTGTTTCCAATCATTATCAATAATGGACTTAATATTATCTATGTAATGAGTAAGTAACCCAAATATCTGCCTACTCTTTCTTTTAGAAGCATCTAGGGGCAAGTAGTTGATGAACTTAGAAACGTTTGTTTTCTTAGTGGCAAACGCTTTCTTCCATTGAATTCTCTTTTGCTTGCATTCTAAAAATACTTCCTCACGAGATTTTTGAGTTTGTTTGTGGAACAGACCATAAAGACTATTCTCATAAGCATAATTATATGGTTTCACAAACTCCTTATTAACTGATGGTTGACTATCAGCATTCCAAAGGGCAGTCTCTTCACTATTGGCACTTAGAGGCATGCAATCAAGATCTGTCCTTTCAGTCTCATCAAGATAAAGATGCGGGTTCGCAGCTTGAGCTTTGGCAAGGTACTCAGGACTTGCAAAGCTAGCTTGACCCTTAAACATCGATGGAGGTGCTAGCATTCTTACGGATTGAATAGAATCATGCGTTTTATAAACAACGTTCTTCAAAAAGTCGACTTGTGCTTCTAGTTTCGTAACTTTTTCGGTTTCTTTATCATATCTACTTTTGAAGTCTTGTTTTAACGCATCTACCTCTTGTTTCTTATCCTCTAGAATTTTAGCAGAATCAGTAGTGGTCATAGAGAGCTTTTGTTCAAGTTCATTAACTTTGGTATTGGCAAGGTACGTTTTTTGACGTTCATCCATTAAGAAAACATTATATTGACGCTTCTCTTTAGCTAATAACTCAAGAGTGGTATTATATTTGTTTTCAAAATCGTCCTTTTGACTTTTTAACGCACTTCCCTTGTACCCCTCAAGCTCTTTGGTTTTCTGAAGGAGCTCATCTCTATAGCTTTCAGTCATCTCAGTAGATTTGATAAGAGCAGCTTTGCATTCTTCAAAACTTTGAGTGAGCGTAGCGTTTGCCTTCTTTAATTGCTTTTGACTCTTTTTATTTTCAGTGACATCTTTTTGTAAAGTAGCAATTAAATTAGCAAGCGCAATACGTTCCTCTTCATCATATTCAGTTGCATGTTGATCATCCTCAGACTCATTATTGCACATGTCTGATGAATCGGGTGTGGTATTACTATCAACCGTTTCCATCATACACGTGTCATTAATGGCATTGGGTAGATCACTATGCTCAGGAATATCACCAAACACATTATATTCATCAGTAGTGTGTACCTTATCGATTGGCTCAGTGTCAAAGATAGGACCATTGTCATCTTCAGTGACTTTGAGAACTTCTTCAACATGTGCCATGTACGAGTAATGTGCTTCTAATTCCTGGTCGGAGGCTTCATCATCAGTGTCATCAAGCATAGCTCCTTCCTCGGCTGACAGTTTGACCCCTGCTTCCATCTTTTTGCATAGCAACATCTTTTCCTTGTGATAGCTGGAGTCTCTAACCCTTTTCGGCTTCCTGCATTCCTTTGCCATATGCCCAAAACCTTGGCAATTAAAACATTGAATCCCGCTTTGCTGAACCACTTGACTTCCAACCGTTTCCCTATTCCCAGTAGCAGCAGCAATCCTCTGAGTATCATACTTTGCAGTTTGTCGATCATATCTTGCAGAACCCTCAACATGCGTTGGATTATGTCGATCATACCTAGAAGGACTTTCACCACGTCGACGTGTGTCATACCTTGGAGGACTCGCAACATATCGGTTCTTTGTGTTAGATGATGTTCGAAGATTGTTGTTGGTGGGTTTGTAGATCTTCTGGTAAGTCTTCATAATGAAAGCAATTTGTTGTTTCATCTCACGATTCTTCTTTGCTTGATCTTCATCACTATCTTCTTCTGAAGATGACTCAGATGGTGGTGAAGGTGCTCTTGGTGCTTTGCCGCGTGATCTTGTGGATGATGAAGACTTGGATGATGTGGAATATCGTGGTGAGGATGATGGGCTAGAGTATGGCTTAGGAGCATGAGATCGATGATCTTGGACATTTTGAGTGGTAGTTAATAAAGCAAGTGGATTAGCCGTCTTTGCCACTCGTTCAGCTCGAATCTCATTTGCTTCATGCTGAAATTGTTTCAAGATATCAAAGAGAGTGTGATAGTTTACCTTGTCTAACGGCTTCTGTTGTTTCACCAAAGTGACAAAACGTGTCCACTCTGGTTGGAGTTGTTGTAGAAATTGCACATTTACTTGCATGGTGGAGACTTCCAAGTTGTTTCTTGTCATATCATTCATCATCTTGTAAAATCTTGAATAATAGGACTCAATTGATTCTCCATCCAATGCAGTAAACTTACCAAAGTTCCAAAACAAGTTTGTTTTGACATCTTGCTTGTTGAGAGACTCTCCTTGTTGCAAGCGTTCAATGGCCGTCCACATTTCTTGTGCTGTAGGACATGCATCGACTGTGGAATAAATATCATCTCCAATTCCACTTAGGATCATATAGATCGCTTCTTTTTCTGCATCATGCCAAGCACGTTTCTCGGGTGTAAGGTCAGATAAAGTTTCCTTTTTCTTTGTTGCAGGTACTTCTGGACATGTGTCTGTGGCTGGTGTATAAGGAACATCAATTTCAGAAAAGACATATGGGCCATTGTTAATACATTGTCTCAAGGCATCACCATTAGGTCTTGTATCAAGATAGCGAAGAAAGCGTGATTGCCATTGAGCATATCGACCAGCCACAAGCATTGGTGGTCTCTCTTTATTACCCGCGACCATGATGTTGTTGTTCGTCACACGATATTCTGCAGTAGAATCCATCTCAATATTCTCTGAAATGATGAAGTGAATATGGATCGTAAGTAGATTTGTTGTGATTGTTGTTGTGGTTTAAATTCCGAAAATTGTAATTTTTCTCCAGGCCGACAATAAATTCTCCAGTCCGACAAAAACGGTAGTCCAAAAATTTTGTAATCGCCAAAATTTGAAATCGAGCTAGAAATGTCCTAAAACTAGTATGGAAAAAATTTGAATTTACTTGACGAAAAAATTTTAACTCTTTTTTTTTTTTTTTTTTTTTTTTTTTTTTTTTTTGATCTTCGTGGAAACGATATTCTGAAACTAGTCTAGATGGTGGCTAAGTCTAAAAAATACTCAAACAAAATTTAGCAAAACACATCATCGGAATAACCAATCGGAATGTTATCGGAATAACCAATCGGAATGTCATCGGAATAACCAATCGGAATGTCAATCTGAATCACCAATCGGAATGTCAATCTGAATCACCAATCGGAATGACAATCTGAATCACCAATCGGAATGTCAATCTGAATCACCAATCGGAATGACAATCTGAATCACCAATCGGAATGTCAATTTGAATCACCAATCGGAATGCCAATCTGAATCACCAATCGGAATGAGTTAATCGGAAAACACCAATCGGAATGCCAATCTGAATCACCAATCGGAATGTCAATCTGAATCACTAAACCCTTTTCAGATTACATCAATCGGAATGTATCCCCCTTTTCTCGGACAAAACTCAACCAATACGTGATTTTAAGCCAAAAAATGATCAAAAAACCCAAAAATTTTGTGTTTTTAGCCAAAGTAAATATACCAAATCACTACTACAACTATGTATAAGATGTAGATGATTAAGCAAAGCACGAAAAACACAAAAAAATTTGAATCCGAGATGATTTATGGATTAAATCATTCGAATCAAATATAATAACACCAACCAATCACAAATCTACCCCGTGGCGATTGATACCAAATGTTGTCCCATGTATTTGTGATGATTAAGCAATGAAGAAAGAGAGAAAATAGATGAAGAAGAGATGAATTCCTAGAGAGAGAAAGTAGTGAGAGAAAGTAGAGAGGAGATGATTAACTTGGTGAGATTAGATTAAGAAAAGAATTTGTTACAAATGACCATCCACCCTCCTAACATGCTAGGAGGGTAGTATATATAGTCCACCCACATGCGGGCTTTAATGGACTATATAATGGGTCGGGCTTGTCTTTTGGACTTTAATTAGTTTAAATCCAAGCCCGTTAACCACGACTAAATAACTACTTATTACAACGTTCTAATAAATATTACAATAGAAACCTATGACCGAACATTCTTGTTTGACTCAATATTTTGAGGCTAACAATTTATTCTCTCCGACATACGAGAAGTTCACCACTAAACATGGTCTTGTAGATGAGGTGGAAGACGCTATTCTTCGCGACAAGTTACTGAAAGTTCATCTTCTTATTGCTAAAATTGAAGCGTTGAATTCTGCTCCTATTTCCGAGTCTTTGCCCCCATCTATTACTCCCGTCGAGAATAATGACACATTTATGGAGGAAATCCACATTCACTCAATACCTCCGGGTATTGATGATGATGACACGGAGGGGGATATTCTTTTTGATAATTTTCTACATGAAGATATTGTCCCAAGTCCCCCTCCCGAGCACCTTTCATCCACTCCTTTAGACACCATTACAGAGGACGAGTGCTTTGAACCGGGGGGTGACATTGACCATTCCATGATTGACACCTTTACGGCTTTGCCGCTCAATGATAATCATAGGTATTTTGGGGATGACATTTTGATTCCTTTACCCACCCCACCTCCCGTAGATCACAACCTCATATACTTTTCGTATGTTGAGAGGACTTTTCTACCCTTCAAGACTTATCCTCCGGCCTCTCCTTTATTAATGTCCTCCGGGAACGAGGACAAGGTCTTTGATCCCGGTATTACATTTGAGGCTTCCCCATGGACCATTTAATTCGGGGACGAGTCAGGATCGTGACTCGGTGAAGAAAAACAAGCGCTTTTTGGGAGGTAACCCAATTATCTATCCTTTTATTATGTTTTTCTAATAAGTGTAGGGGGAGACCCTAGTATGTGTTTGTTGTTTTATTTCTTATCATGTGCAGGGATTGGAGCTTCAAAGATCCATTCTTGATGACTTTTGACAAACCGTGATCCTGTGTACCCGTCTTCCCGGTTCTATCCTAAACTCTTTTGATTCACTATTTTATATTTTTCAATATTAAAATAGGAATCACTTTCGTTGTCTCTTCCTTAGCAAGATTTAAACAACGTGCACAATGTCCTAAGTGTAGGGGAGTTCACTCCTACATGCTTAAACATTGAGGACAATGTTTATATCAAGTGTAAGGGGACTTCTATTGAAGTTAAGTGGTTTTAAATTTTTCAACGTTGTGAATCTTTTGACTCAACCCGAGTTTACTTATCTAAGTTTACTCTAGCTAGTATCCTTAACGTGTTTTAGTCAAGTTTTGCTAGGCTTTTATATAGGGAACTTTAAAACGCGAAAGTCTTAACTCTCACGGGTTAAGAACAAGAACTTTTCTCAAGTTCCTATAATTGATCCTAGAGAGTCGTTTATCAAGGGAACTTTAAAATGTGAATTCTAAACTTGAAAAAGTCTAAGAGTTTGCAAGATCTTATAGATGACTCGAAAACCCAAAAATTTGATTTAATAGGCTAAGCATCCACGAGTCTCATTCCTTGAGATTTTAAATTGTGGAGAACGAGAGATGATAGAGTCAATTATAAGTTTGGTATTCTTTCATGAATTTATGTGAGTTGATTATAAGCTTTTTCTCCCATCGCTTGCTAATAAATTTATCTGCAATAAATAAAGTTGTACGATTTGAAAAGTTACTTAGCTTCTAGCACAAGATCGTTTAAAAGTTGCTCGGTATTAATTAGAGTTCATAGCCAAGGCATAATTTATTGAAGCGGGATGCGAAGATTGGCGAGTCTGAAAAGGTCCTAACAAGACATGAGGGCTACATTTTGTTGCTAAAGATCCAAAAGTGATGTGAAGAATCATTTATCGAAAATCAATATGAAGGATCGAGACACACGACAAAAAGAAAATACTCCCCTAAAGATCATGGAGAAGTCTATCTGAAAAGACCCTAGCAAGGTATGAGGATAAATAGATCCAAGTCCTAAAAGGAGGCGGATCGTTGTATATCAAAGTCCAAAATAAAGATTGGAGAAAAATGAAGAAGTCGTGGTCCAAAATTGAAGAATCTCTCAAACGCTTCAAGTGAAGAAATTCCTATGATGAAGAGAAGACCATAATTTCAAGAACGTCTCTCAAGATTCGAAGTATGAAGTCTCTGCCAAATATCGGTCCGAGAAAGGTCTCAAATCGTGAAGCGAGTTATGCCAAGATATGAACTTTATGAAGTCCTGAGAAGCAGTTTTAAAAGATTTTGTCCTTTAGCTATGTATTGATCAAATCGTCCAAATTTATTTTTGGCCTAAATAAACTATCGAAATAAGTCAAACAATGCATCCTCGTGATCATTCAAGACAATATTAAAATATAAGAGATAGACCTAGGAATAAGGGAGTCTAAGTAAATAATTGGCCCACGTGAATTCGTGTTGGTTTGCTAACTTATAATAACAATGATCTCGTTTTTAAGCTTGGTTTGGGGAACGTGAAACTTGAGGATGATAAACATTCATGACATTCCATAACCCAAGGTAAGTTTTTGATCTTTTTACTTGTTTTCTTCCTTTGAATATTTTATAATTTTCTATCTCTTTAATAAAGGCCAATGTGGATTGATTATGATGAAAAATGTAAATCTTGCTTTTTAACTAATGCATTCCATGAGGACATTGCAATGGTCAAGTGTAGGGGATTTGATAGGTGTGAAAACACTCATCCTTTTACCACTTAATTACAATTATAACCAAGCCAAAACGTGTATTTTATGTCGTAAATGTCGGGGAATTATGTGTGGTTTGTGTTTTTGTTGTGATTTATGATCAAAATGTAAAAAGGGGAGAAAACACGGGCTTTCACGGGCTTTTATCGAAGAAAAAAAAGACAAAAGACGAAGTCAAAAGATCAAGAGTGCAAAAAGAACGGAAGTCCAAGGCCTATTCTGAAGATTTATCGAAGAAAAGTCTAAAGACGGAAGTTTAATAAAGCCGAAGAACTCAAGCCTAATTAATGAAGAAATTATAAGACGAGTTCAATTAATCCCGAGACAAAGTCGAAAAATTCAAAGAATTAAGAAGACGAAAAGACGAGAAAGAAGAAAAAAAGAATGAAATGAGCAACACATGCTTCCCTTCTCCCTATATATAGAACATTCCATCTCATTTTCATGGTTGTTAGCTAAATTGACAACTTAGCTGTCCACCATTTTCATTACTTGCACATTTATTTTTCATGTCATTTACTTAATTGTCAATTTAATTACCTTGTTTTGCACCTTAAATTTCTTGCCTTTAATTCAAGTAAGTCTTTTAATTTTGTTGTTAATCTTTATTTTCCTTTAATCAAGCTTTTATTCATCACTCCCATCCTATTTTTCTTGTCTTTGATTTGATTTTAGTTCGGATTAAGCATTGATTTTGCTTAATCTTATTGCTTATTTGATTAAAAAGTTTATCTTTTTATATCTATCTAAGCTTTTGTACGAACTAAGCTATAAGTTTGACAATCTTATTGGCTTATTTTGTATTTAGCTTATTTGTTTTTAAATTTTCTTAAAAGTTTTATCTTTCTTAAAGTTTGCTTATTTTGCTTGCTTATTTTGTGTTTCGAAAAGGTTTTAAATTCGTGCTTGTTTAATTTTACTTATTCTTGTTTTAATTAAATTTTTGGTATTTGCTTATTAGTCATAGCTTATTTGCTTTGCTTATTTTGTATCTCGTTCCATCGGAATGTAAGGTACTTGGATTCTGACAGCTTGTTACGATCGCAAAAACCACAAGGGTTTCTACATTGCGATCGGTATTGTGATACTCCCCTTATTCCGATCAAGATTCCAATCGCTCATTGCGATCGCGGATTGCGACGGGGCTTAAGGCTGTATTGCGACGGAATGCTGCCCAATTTTTGACAGCCATATTCCGACAGCTTACACATTCCGATGGGATTCCGATACATTATTCCGATGGATTCATTTGTTCTATATTCCGATGGTTTCCTTTTTAAACATAATGATAGATTTTCTTTTTAGCCATATTCCGATAGTTTTGTTCCTATATTCCGATACCTACATTCCGATAAGTATTCCGACGGCTTGTGGTGACAGCATTCCGATGGGATTCCGATGGATTGGGTTTTATTTTAATATTTTGTCTTAGTTTAATTTATTTTTAAGTTTGCATTGTTTTAAGTTTTCATAATTTTCACGCTTCCCGAAATCTCTGTTTTTACCAAGTGTTTTTCTAGTAATTTTTAGTTTAATTTTCAAAGCTTTTATTTTACTCAACGACATTTTCACATTTACTTTTAGTTTAAAATAGATACACAAACCATTTTATTTTCCACCAAGAACGACTGAGTCTCACTTTCTACTAGTAATCAATTCGAAAAGATCGGACGATAACTTTTTTTATACTTGGTAATACCAGTTATCAATAGACTTAAAGCGTTTCTTGTAAAACATGAGTATACCATGGGGATGGTAGACAATACACTCTTTACAAAGAAGAAAGGTTATCACCTCATTATCGTATAAATATATGTTGATGACATTATATTTGGTTCAACTTGTCTATCATTGTGTGATGACTCTTCCAAAATCATGCATGACGAGTTTGAAATGAGTATGATGGAAGAACTTAACTTCTTCTTAGGAATCCAAATTAAACAAATGGATGATGGTATTTTCTTTAATCAATTCAAGTATGTTAAAGAATGCTAAAGAAATTTGGATCAGAAGACTCTAGACCAAGGAAGACCCCTATGGCCTCGGATACTAAACTCACCGTAGATGATGATTATGAGTCGGTAGACAACACCAAATATAGCGGTATGATTGGTAGTTTTTTGTACCTAACGGCAAGTCGATCGGATATCATGTTTAGTGTTTGCCTTTGTGCTCGCTTCCAAGAGGCTCCCAAAACCTCTCACCTTGAAGCGGTTAAGCGTATCTTCTGATACATTAAGGGCACTATACATTTAGGATTATTGTATCCTAAAGGGACCAGCGTAGAAACCTTTGTCTACGCGGACTCAGATCACGCGGGAGACTATGTGGACCGGAAAAGCACTAGTAGAGTTTGTACCTTCATGGGTTGTTGTATAACTTCTTGGTTCTTCAAGAAACAAACCTCTCTTGCTATATCCACCATAGAAGCGGAATATGTGAGTGCCGGTAAAGCTTGTCAACAAGCTCTATGGATGAAGCAAGCGCTTGTTGATTACGGGATATCTCTTGATGATGTTCCCATCATGTGCGTCAACAAGGGTGCAATAGACCTTAGCAAGAATCCCGTGCAACATTCGCGAACTAAGCACATAGAGATTCGCCACCATTTTCTTAAGGATAATGTTCAAAAGGGGAACATTTCGATAGAGAAGGTACCCTCGGTATAAAACTTAGTCGATATCTTCACTAAGCCACTTAAGAGGGAACCTTTTAATTACTTGCGTCTAGGTCTAGGTTTAATGGAACATATTCCTTAATTATGCATTATAATTAATCGAGTCTCTTTTCTCTTTTGAGTCTTTTCTTTCTTTGAGCTTTTGAGTTTAGTAAACTCTTTTTGGAAAACTTCTCTTCCCTTTTTCAAAACTCTCAAAGTTATTTCGAAAATGGTCGAGAAATGTTTTTGCATTGTTAATTTAATCTAAAAACGTTTTTCATAGCTTCTTGCTATTCATAATGAGCTTACAAAATTCATATGTATGGGTCTCTCAAATATAACAAGAATAAAAAGAAATTATGGAGGATCATTGTGTCACGACCTTGTGTCTAGTTCTACACACCTCCTACATCGATTTTATTAAAAAATCCATGTATTTTAGGTCAAAACCTTGTTTGGTGAGCTCTTATGTGTTTTCTTTGTCTATCTTTGCTTCTTAGCATATCTCCATGATTAGTTAGACTAGAAAAATAGGATTTACTGAATTAGAAAATCCTCCCTCATCACCAAATTCAACCCACTGTGGGCGGTTCTCTATTGAGACCGCGGTTCCCCAGTGATAAGGAACCGCTGGCTGAGGTAAGGAACCGCGCCCAGTACTCTCTTTTTCGGGTATTCTTGAAACTCCAAATTTGTTCCAACACTTTTTGGAACCTTTGTTTCAACCCTTTGACCACCCCCAAATTGTCTTGGGCTTTCTCTATTTAACCTTAAGCATTTTGCATCCTTTCTCAAATCAAAATGTCTTATTCCCCAAATGAAAGCTTTGATTCTCCTCCATTCTCTCCAATTGCTTTCAATCCCAATTCACCCAAGAACACTCAAAATCACATATCTTCTTCTTCTAAGAATGTTGATTGTGTAACTTCTTATCTTTCACCACTAGCCTTTAGTGTTCTACCTCCTTCACATGATAATGTCATGCATCATGGAACATATTGTGATTGTTTTCAATATCAACATCTTGTTATGGCTCATATCCATGAAGAGTCGAATTACATCAAGAGTCTCTTAGTCAAACATCCTCTTCACTATAAATATGAGATCTCTACCAAGCCACCACCACCTCCTTCTGCCACTACCTTATCTTTTATCTAAGCATTGGTTTCTTATCTTCGAGACATCTAGTTTAAGCAAATCTTAGAGTTCTAGTTTAACTAGGATTAGATTTATTCTCTTCTTTGGACTTGTGTTTGTGTATCATACATCTTTCTATGATTTATTTCCTTGTATCTTTTATCATGTTTTCTCTTAACATGACTTATCTTGGATCTTTTGTTTCTTCTCTTATTTTTCTTTTTTGACCTTTGCTATATATATATATATATATATATATATATATATATATATATATATATATATATATATATATATATATATATATATATATATATATATATATATATATATATATATATATATATATACTAGTGGCAAAACCCGTCCGATGGACGGGTATGACTTATGATTGTCATTTAACAATAATTATTAATGAACATTCTTGTGATGAAAAAATAAAAGTTAATAAAAACTTTAGAATGCTTGAGTCATGTTAAACACTTATTATAAAAATGTAGATAGTTTATTATAAAATAGATTTAGATACCTGTTAATCATTACGTAAATTCGTTAAAAAAACATTGGTGCAGCGATAATTGTCATAATTCATAATCTAAGACGAAAGAACATTAAGTTATAATATCTTTTTAGGTAGCTACTGGTGTAAAAAAATGTATATTCTACGAATAAAAATTAAGCATAGTATCAATGTTTGTCAAACTGTTATGTTTATTATATTACTGTACTAAGTATATTTTATGATTTTTTTAGGTAACCATAGAATTCATATTAATTTTATGGAAAATTATACACGACAAAACATCAAAGGACTTGCACACTAAGTAATAAAAAAATAAAAGTTGTTATTATTAAACCTAAGTTAATATCAATTTCCAAAAATTAAGTAATATTAAATCACTTATAAAATTACCTTAAAAAAGTTACTTATAAATATACGAAAAATAATTGTTGAATGCATACCCAACAAAAAAGGAAAAAAATACATACGAAGCCATTATTGAAGGCATCAACAACAAATAAAACAAAAGTTTATCCAATATGAGAAAATAAATGTTATTAAAAAACCTAAAAAAACGAAATAAAAGTAATTTTGAGATAGTAAACATATTAACGATCTCCAGTATTAAATATATTCATTGTTGTCCCAGCACAAGAAACAAAAGCAAAGGAAACAACATGAAGTTTTGATCTACTTAAACTAATGTAGTATCGCAACATCGAGTCTAGGAGATAAAAAAATCAAAAGATCTATACATTAAGTAATAAAAAAATTAGAATTTTTATTTGTTAATCTTCTAAATTATAATGTCTTTTTAATTTTTTTTTTAAATAAAGGTTTAAAAAAAAAACTTTTACATACGAAAACATAAAAAGAGAATTTATAAAATTCAATCTTAGAGATTGCTGTTAGATAGTTGCATTATCGGTTCAAACTGTGGCGTCCATAAAACAGAGTTTCAATATACATGTATGAGACATCATCATAAAACAACAATTTGCATAACCCAGCTACAAAATATGCGGAACTCCTACAATTCAGCCTTAAAGCATTGTGCTTACCTGTCGTCAAGACATTATAGTCAAACTAATAACGCAGTCATAGTTCTCACGCGAGTTGTTTAATTTAGGCACCCGCCTTATATTGTTTCAACATATGGTCAAAGTCGCCTCGGTCGCCCATTTTGACAAAACAAACATTAAGTCGGATGCATTGGCTAGGGTGCATAAATAGGTATTCTCCCTATTTTGAAGCCAAAATATTCGTGGAAAAGTTTTCAGTTTATAAATTACTTACTACAAACAATAGAGATTTTGTGATAGTATTCTTACATTTGCACATGATTTCCATTATTTTATGGTAATCTTTTTCTTTGTATTCCAATGAACAAAAAAGTATGCTAATATAAGAGAACTTTATCAGTATTGAAATCCTATAATGTAAAGCGTAAGTCATGCAAACAATAATGGCTGCTAATTAGAACTACAATAATGGCTGTGAAAGGAGTTCAAATAATACGACTATAATGTAAACAATAAGTCATGCAAGCACTATCAAATGGAGGCCAATATACTAACGTGTACTCATTATCTAGATTCAAGGATACATTCAGATCAGCTAGATTGAAAGATTAAAGAGACAAATTATAAAGATTGGCCTCCATTTGATAGTGCTTGCATGACTTATTGTCTAGATTAAAGAGACAAATTACAAATGATTACCAAAAACTAAAGGGAGCTTTTTCGGAAAAAGAAGGCCATATAAAGATTAAAAACTTCGTGTTCTTTCCTAGTGGACAATTATTTTAGTGGACAGTTATTGTTAGTAACTTCCCTTCCACTGCTGTTAACAGGGCCTCAAAGCAAAATCACGAGGTGTCATTTTCCTATTATCCTCAACCAAGTTGGGATATAAGTCCTACAAGTTGGAATTTAGAAGATTATAATAAGAAAAAGCCACAAGCAGCTTCTGGTTTTGAGTAAAAGATGTGCAAGGTCAGTGGCCATAATGTACATAACACACACACGAACGTTGAGACTCGACAGAAAAATATAAGTATATATAATCCCAAATAGATTTACCCTTAAAAGGCAAACAAATATTAGGGAGAACAGGCCCATCTCAGAAGCTGTAGTCTTTCCTCCGGAGGCTCTTACATGAACATGCTTAGTGATTTCGGTCACAAGAGAAAGGCAATCAAGTGCAGCCTCATCAATACCGACAATCTGAAGACACAGAAAAAATAACAATATTAAATAGATAGAGGCAATGAACAGAAAGAGAATTAATATGAACATGCTTGATAATAGGACATCTAGTTACAACATTTGTGTATTGTGTGTCCTCTGCAAAATGATTCACGATATCAGAAAATGAGATAAATCAGCAAAACTAAATTGTGATATGTTGAAGTGAAGCTGAAAAGTATCAACTAAAATCTTTCAAAATAAGTTTTGCCAACTGTTTGATTCACTGTCTAATAATAAAAGGTTATATTCAGTTCCATCAAGAGATGTTCTCTTTATGGGAGTACTCCACAACCAGAGCCCTTTGGTACATGAGTGATGTGTTGCTGCCACCTGAAATCCACTACGCCACTATTCACATCACACAGACCCACTTTTCCATGGATATGAATTTTTTTAAGCACCACAGGTAGCAACTCCTAAAAATAAAATTTCGCTAATTAGTCCATACAGCAAGACATTCTTTGCTGCTCATTCACGTGCGATTTACTTACCAAAAGCTTGGTAATAGAAACCATACCGTGCATCAGCTTCAGAGAAATTGTTCGTCGCCCTTTTTCCATATACAATAGGCACTTTTCCTTCACTCAGCTGGTAAGAATTAATAGATGTCTTGCTTAACCGTGTGGAAAACGACGCTATACTTTACTCATTTCTACTCACAGCACATCAGTGATTGGTGGTCTGCTGCTTTCATATGGTGGAGGTAGGTGCTAGTGGATTGGATTTTCTTCACAATGTTTGACACAACCAAAATATAAGGAGATTGAAATTGGGTGTGTCTAGTTTAGATGGTGTCAGGATCATCTCCTCTGAAAGCAATAGGGAGTTGGTTTTTGGGTATGTGTCGGGCTGAATTGTCAAGACAGCATGTTAGAGCTCTTAATTATCAATTTGCAAGGTTTGCGAGATTCAGTCTTCCAGCTGCAACTTGGACTATTTGTTTTTATAACTTAATGTAATGCTAATGGTGCTTCCCCAATGTAGGATTATGAGCTCTAAATTTTGTGTTTGTAGTTTTCCTCCTTGATCATTCAACTAAATTAACTAATGTAAAAAAACAAAATGAAAGGTTTGCTAAATAATAATATCTCAACATCAGCCAATGGCAAAATGTGTCCTAGTTTCCAGCACCATCAGCTGGTAACAACCCAAACACCTTTAACTTATTTACACAGGTTTAACTCTAAAGCAATGATATGTTGTGCCAGCTTAAAACTATCAGGACTTCTGAGTCTAGTTCCTGTATCGGATCTCTAGAATATACACAAAATAAATCAGGTCCATTATAACTTCGGATTGTGAGATCCAATGAAGGAAGGAAGCTTATTATGATACTCACTGCTACAACTGAACCATTCCCAAAAAGAACATTATAATAAACATCTATCTATATGACTTGTTGCCAATCATGGAGCATCATTACTAATGAAAAACATTCTAGGCCAAGAATTCCCAACACAGCTAACTGTTACACTTCTCTCTGTTTTGACTCCTCTATTCTTCTTTCTAACTCTCTTTAACTCTTTTCAGATATTAGTGTTTCATACGAATATCTCTTTAGTTTCGCGGTGCAAGTTCTTGTTTTAAATCCATCTGAGTAGGACTTTGTTCTTCCGGTCTTGTGATTTTTCTGTTCTTAGTGGGAACTGTTGTTTTACACTGACTGGGTGAGTATTTTGATGTGGCTAATTTAGGGTTTAGTTACTCTTTTTAGTTCAATAGTTTAGCTACTTCTTCAGATAGAACTTTAAGCTTGACTACAGCAGCAGATGCTAATCCTTTGTCACATGAGCTAGCGTTTGCCAGCTATTTGTTTCGTGCTTCTAATTTCTGTTTTTGGCTCAGATAGCTTTGCCACTTTCTGTCTGAGTTATTCTATCCCATAGGCCTAATATTATACGGGAAAGTATCACTTTAAACTTTTTCAATAAAATAGGTAGTAACACAGGTAAGTATGCAAATAGCTTAGATGAAAATGGAAATTATTAAGCAGGAAAGTTTGTTCGAAAAAAATAATTAAACAGGAAAGTGTAGTTTGACCTCGTCAGAAACTTTTTAGTTATAACTAAGAAGTGTCTTTTCAGTAATGGCGCGATGCGTAAAATAATTGTGAGAATCTTCTAAAATCATATGTGTATTCTGTATTTCAGCAAGTACATTGATTACTTTGCACCACAATTAAGATATTTAAGAAACTAACTGACTTTAATTACTGATCATCATATAAACTCGAAAACATGATAATCAAGTAAATAAGATAGTAACATACCACGATTTAAGGTCCATAAAGCAGTAGAGAGCTAAATACCTATGGCTACATGTGTAATTTTGTAAGCCGTCACTGACAGCTTAATCATTAATCCCTCAGCAACTTCAAGTGACCATAGATCTTTTTGAATACCATGACTGCAAATCAACATACACAACCTGCAAATTGTAAATCTCCTATAAGGATCAAAAAGTACTCACATCTTTATAAAACAATAAGCTAGCTAGTGTTGTTGTATCCTACAACAGATGGAATACGACCACGCAAAGCAGAAACCTCAGAGTTAGCCTTTAGAATATCAAGACAAGAATTGGAATTCAAGAAAATTCTAAGTAATAGTGTCGAGATACTGACCTTGAAGTTGAGTGTGGCTTCTCATCTTTAGCGATGTTGTTACTGCTGATATTCTGAGCCTCCATTTTCTTATAAATCTTCTTTGGTGAATCCTGCTCATGTTGAGATTTTGATGCGACTACTTCAGTAACTTCAATTAGATATTGAATTAATTCACATTGGCCGACGTAGTAATTAGAGTGTGAATGGTGTGGTTATGCATGTAGCTTATCCTTCTCTTTCTTGATAAATTCCTTGAAAGGTAAATTCAGGTAACTACACGAAAGTGTTTTCTTCAAAATAGCAGCATCCGAATGAGATAAGTCAGGGTTCATAATAACAGTTTACACCTTTATGTCTTCAACTCTTCATCATCCAAAGTGTATTCATGTTGGTCCAATTCAATATATTCTAATCTTTCCTTGTTAAGGAAAAAAATAATAAGCAGCGGAAATAGAAAATACGGAGAACATCACAATGATGCATGCCACAAACACTTCATATATACATTCTATACTGATGAGAGCTCACCTATTGTTGACTGCCTCATGTATATTCCAACTACAGAAACTTGTAGGGCCGCCTGAAATCCAAGTCATTTGCCCACAAGGGCCACCAACCTACAAAACAAATATCTAATTAAACATGTATAATGTCTCATTAAGTGACATGGTCACCTACAGAGCTTTTGCCATTGCATTTACGTTCAGGTAATCATCAGTTGTTGGTGCTTGGGTATAGCAAATCTGCTTCTGATTATCATACTATCTAGGGGTTAAATTATACTTAATGATTTTCCAAGCACCAAAACAACTAATCATCTTCAAATGTCTACATCACATAACCAATTCTAAAGTAGGAGATTAGTAGTAAACACCAAGGAATGATAAGTACAAACTTCATCATCATCTATGTGTGTCATGCTATCTGATATACGAATGTCCTTCCTAACAAAATTCAAAATCCTTGACATAGAGATATGTAGTCGATATTACAAACTATAAAACCTAAAGAAAAACCTGCAATATTGATAAAATCAGTATGAGTTTATCAGAGGAGGCAATATTGATAAAGTTTTATGTTTCTGATTTTTAGGATTTTCTTTCGGTTTTTCATTACATGACCAAGTCAAATAAACATTAAACATACCAAAGCAGTAATGCTTGGCACGACAACAATTTAGACAAACCTGCAAGTCCATTTCGGTCTACTCGCAGAATGAAATGTTTATGTCAGACCTTAAAAATCCTTGTAGATACTTTCTGTTTATAAAAAAAATTCAAGTCATCTTAGAGGTCTCAAATGTACTTGTTGGGTCTATACCATGAGACAATAACTAAACGTGAACAATATGGAATGAGGAAAACTGGTTTTTATCTTAGTTATGATTTCCAAAGAAATTTAGGGGATAATGGTGATTTTCATAACATGGGGGCGTTTGGATAAGTTACCAAAACCACCAATTTCCGACTCTTTTTTCATTTTATCATGGTAAAACTTTAATGGGGCCTACAATTTTGCTAAAAAGATGAATTCTGAGATGAAGAATTGTAACAAAAGGATAATTAGCTTACATCTAGCTGAGAAGAGAAATGAAATGTTGTTGAAAATTCTGAAATCCGATACTAATCAGCCTTGCTTCTCGTCAATTTGGGTCAAGCATCAAAACATAAGGTGTCGGCAAATCCAGCGAACGTTCGGGTTCTTTAAAATCAGTGGCCAGCTTTATTATAATTCTTAAGCAACTATTTGCAACAAACACATAGAAGGGATGTACCGTAGCAAAATATGCAGTCGAAGGTGCCAATAACGTCTCTTTTGCCATTATGATCCACCAGTTGTTCATAACTAACAACCATACTCCAATTTTACCAAATGACGTGTATGCCTTTACCTACAGTACAATAGAGCCAAGTATTCATGCCAATAGAATTACACTTTTAAGCCGCTGGCATTCAACAACGATTTGGCCTATATTAAAAAGTGTACTTATTACCAAAATCTCGATACCAAAATTGGTTATTAATTTGTTTGTTGCTACGCTTTTCAAACCATTAGGCAAAACACGTTAATTCAATTTTAAAATAAATACATTACTAAACATGCTATACATTGCAAGAAAAGACAATGGTGAACTCATACCTTTATTAAAAGCAGCAGTGATCATCATTCATTTACAGGGTGACTGAAGAGATGCCTCTATAAATCACTGGTCCATCTATTATCATTATTGAGGAAGGTATGACAGTTTCTTTCAGCTAAGTCAAGGCTTAGGTTTTTTAGAAATGCCTCGTGATTGTTTGCAACGCTGCTTTGGCACCCTCACAATTCACAAAAGTGCCGGCAGCCGAGGCCGAACATGGTCGATGAACTATTTTCTACCACCTTTAAATTCAAGCAAGCCACTGGAAAAAGAAGAACACAATCCTGTTCAGTTAATACTACCAAATACAATAGTCAATTGTACTGATATATTAGGCTGCTATCTTTGTAGAGCTATATTGAAAATCCTAGATATTGAAGGTTGATCCTCTTGTTTCCGCGTTGATGATAGTGTTAAAGGTTATTCCTCTTGTACCCTGAAGTTCCTTATTTTTCTTCTGTCTAGTATAAACATGTGACAATCGCAAAATTTGTTATTATTTCGTATAACTTATGTGTAAAATAACAACTAAATGCTACTGTAATGAACAACAAAAAGACTCGCTTACATTTCAGTGAATATTCCTTTGGTGTATAGTTCTCCCCCATTATCTTCTAGATAGGAATTCAGTCAGATAAGAAATTGTAAATATTATGATTGATGATTTATGATAAGAGATTTAGAACCAACCTAGGAAAAAAATCATAATGTTTCCGTGATTGTTGTAGTCAATCTCTCCACTGCCTGAAAAGTTGAAGCATGTACTATATGATCAAAGGAAAAATAGATACTATAAAAAAAATATGTATATGATGAAAAGCTAGAAGAGAACCAAGATCCACATTCTTAGTCGGGCTTCCACTTACAAAAATGGAAACCATAGGTTTCCAGATGTTCCATCTTACAACAGCAGATACGATTGCATTTGTTAGAGGGGTCAATTTATACACATATATCCTCTTTTCGAAGTTTTGTTTGGTCATGTTGGATGCTTATTTTGTTATGGGGTATTACTGTATTTTCTCATCGAGTGCACCACAGATATTTTGAGCACTTCAGGGATGCAATGGCTTTGTTAGTCCAGCCTTTGGTTCTCCTTCATCCATTCTGCAATGCTTAAATATGTGATTTGGTGTCGGGCAAACCTGGTAGTTGTGTTGTTTAATTACAGGACTTCATACTACTACATTTAACACTTGACCAAAAAGGTTAAGATAATTGTGAATTTGTGATTATGACTTAGGAAAACGTTGGTCATCGTAGAGAGATAAAAGAATTCAAAAAATAAATAGATAAACATCAAAAAATATAATCATAATTTAACCTGTGCTTGGGATTGCTTATATTGAAGTAGTTATCAACTTCAATTAATATTTATGTAAGCTACTTTGACAACATTATTATTGAATTATAAGCACAACCTTCTATTGATCTTAGACAAATGGCTTATTCATTCTATGGCCTTGTCATGAGACCATATTTTCCCCACCATATCAGAAATTGAGTATTGTACTATGTGTATAATTGTAGAAGAAACTATAATATCGTCTTAAGAGCAATATAAACTTACACGATGCCTGAAAGCAGATACAGGATTATAATTGCAGCCTCCGATGCACAATAGCAGATCCTAGCTAGTGGATTCAGAAAGCTCATACACAAATACACAATACCAAAGGTTGTAGGCCAGAAGCACCTCGAAGTCTCATTTCGGTTTTCTTGAAGATGTAATTCTGAAACAAAGAGTAACCAAAAGAGATATTGTAATGACTACCGAATACTATACGTTCCCTGATCATATAATAAAATCTTTATGTAAAACACAATTATTAGGATACATGCATACTTAGATCAAGGATGTATTGTTTTATTAAAATTAACAAACAAAAGTGAATCGTAAGTAATCAAAGGAATATACATCTTTTATTCAATACCTTTAAGTTGAGATTGATTAGGAGGATTCTGATGTAGATTATGAGCTCGGTAGAAAATGTGCCATGAAACTTAAAAAAACAAAACCAAAACCAAAACAATGAGCATATCTCATAGAAAGATGATGGAATTTTTATTTTTTAATTGACGGAGAAATTCTTTTTTTTTTATCGGAGGCAGCTGTGTTTTGAGGAGAATCGAATGAACTAATGATTTTAGGTTTTGGTAAAAAAATTGTAATACCGAAATTTCTTTAAAAAAATTAAAAATTCGAGATTTGCAAAATATAACCAAAAAATAATTATTAAAAACTTGCAAAAAAAATAATGATGACATGGATTAATGTATGCTTATGTGGCATATCCCTCCTCTTATATATAATGTAAAGATATATATATATATATATATATATATATATATATATATATATATATATATATATATATATATATATATATATATATATATATATATATATATATATATATATTTGGGTGTCTCTTCTCAACTACTAACCCTTCTATGTAGCTTGTCACCATATATCGATTCCTTGGTGCCCCAAGCAAGGGGGAGTAAGCACCAAGGGGGAGCATTTGCAAAGTCCGGTTCTTTTCTTCTTCAAAGACTTTTGCAACCTTTTTGCTTCGACAAAGGGGGAGAAATGATAAACTCGTCTTCGAAAATCTTATTTTATTAGATGATTGAGTTTATGTATTGTCGGAATTAAAAAGGGGGAGATTTTTAATGCAATGATGCCTAAAAACATTACTTGCATTTTTCGGTCACACTTGGTTTGATTACGACAATATGTAAAAACAAGCATTTACGAAAACAATGAAAAACGAATTCTTGAGTTCAAGTATTTTTCATTTCAACCATTATCACTTAAGGTATGAACAAACAAGTACTTATCCTAATTAAGTGATCAAGGATTTAATCTTTTCTTAAAACTCACTTTTATTAAGTGTGACTAAGTTTTTTTATTAAACTTTCTTTTTAAGAAAATGTTTTATTAAATTAATTATTTGAAAATTTGAAATTTGAAAATGGCATATTCTATCTTGATTTGGAATATCCTTTCAGGATATTTTGATCCCCAGATTAGAACCAATCCACTAAAAGACAAAAGGGAGCGGACTCGATGCTGGCGATTCCTTAGCGCCTATAGCGGTTCCTTATCGATAAGGAACCCCGGGCTCCAATAAGGAACCGCGGGCAGATATAGCCGTTGGATGTTTGTCTTATAAATAGTGGACCATTCTCAGACTTTCAATTCACCTCTTCTGCACATACATTTTCAGATTCTTTCAAACTTCTTAAATCACTCAAATCCTTGATCATTTGTTTGATTACTACTTGTTTAGAAGAGAATCTTTCTCCTCTCATCTTTTCCTCTCAAAGTGCAAAGAGAAGAACACTATCATTCTTGAAGTGTTGTGTCTACCTTAAAGATCCATTAAAGATCCAAACTTATTCATTCATTGTTGTGTCATTGTTGTGAAGATCCAAGTAGTTGTGTCTATTTGGAAGTTGTGTATGTATTAAGGTTAATACTTATTCCTTAATGTATATTGGTGTAGATTGGTCCTAGCTAAGATTAGGGCTCGACTTTTAGATTATAGTAGGAAATTGGTTAAGAGACGTTGTGTACGGTTTCTCCACCTTAAGGAGCTTGTTGATTAGTGAACTCTCGAGTAAGGTGTACTCGAGGAGTGGAGTAGGAATGAGGAGTGAGCTTCGTTGCCGAACTACTATAAATCCTTGGTGTATGGTTTGATCTTTCCTTCCCTTATCTCTTTACATTCATTATTCTTTATACTTGTGATTATTAGTTTAGTTGCACTTATACTTGTGATTATTAGTTTAGCTGCACTATACCTTGTTCATATTGTGTATAAGAAGGTTTCACATAAATACTCAAGCTAAAGTTTTTGAAAAAGGATTTTTATAAATCAATCTTTAGCAATAAATTTTAAGAAACTATTCAACCCCCCCCCCCCCCCCCTTCTTGTTTCTACAAGGTGTATGTCATGCAACCTCCTAGTTTTGAAGATTCAGAGCATCCATACAAATTGTATAGAGTCAAGAAAGCAATGTATGGACTTCATCAAGCCCTAAGAGCATGGTATGGTACATTGTCCACCTACCTGGTGGAATATGGGTTTAAGAGGGGCACCATAGACCAGACATTATTTACCAAGAAGATTGGTAAGGATTTTCTTCTTGTCCAGGTCTATGTGGATGATATTATCTTTCGTTCGTCAAATACAAAGATGAGTAAAGACTTTTCCAAGCTCATAACAGACAAATTCAAGATGAGTGCAATGGGAGAGATGAACTTCTTTCTAGGTTTACAAGTATACCAGAAAGAAGATGGTATCTTTATCTCTCAAGACAAGTATGTAGCAGAGATCTTGAAGAAGTTTGGTTTTTCTCCACATGAAAAACGGTCTAGCACACCCATGGATAAGGAACACCCTTGGGGAAAGACTAGAGATGGAAAAAATGTGGATGTCATGCATTATAGATCAATGATTGGGTCATTGATGTATCTTACGGCCTCTAGACCTGACATCATGTTTGTTGTGTGTGCATGTGCACGCCATCAAGTGACTTCCAAAGAGTGTTATCTTTATGCTGTCAAAAGGATCTTTAGATACCTTAGGTGCTATCCCACCTTGGGATTATGGTATCCTAAATATTCCCGTTAGAGCTTATTAGCTATTCAGACAGTGACTATTTTTTTTGGCAATGGGTTTCCTCGGTAAATAGATTAACAAAAAAAACAGTAAAGTACAAATGGAATGTGGCTAAAGTACCACATTAAACTCAAGCTAAAAAGCTTGATAAACACCTAAATCTAGTGCTTATGACAAGCCATAAACACTTACAAACCACCTAGCACAAAACAAAATGAACCAATCTAACTAACAGCTGTCGTGAAGGAATTTCCACCTGCATTGATTTAGAGAATAAATTGGCTGTTTCATCATAAACAGTTTCAATGTCGTCATCTTCATCATCATGATCCAAAACAGAATAAGGATTTGATGTAGATAGCCCAACACCTGATGATGACGTATCAATAGACTTCAACTTGGACAAAGAATCTTCCTTCTTACTATTTACTCCCTTCTTCGGGTCCCTAATTTTAGCTTTAGGAACAAATTTGACATTCGGCTGAACCGATGGACCAGTAAAATTACCACCATTAATAGATTTGGTCATTTCTTCTTTCTCTTTCTTTTGGTCACCGTTTGGAAACCATCATTAGTCTCAACAACAGGAATAGCAACAGAAGCAGATGGACCATTACTAGCAGTAGTAACTATCGGAGAAACAATCACCTTATTAGAGCATTGATCAAGAGAGTGACCAAAAATATTAAACTCAGCACATCTAGGAGGTCTCCATTCATATTCAATACGGATAGTTTCCTTTGTAAAACACTCCCCCGAAAGAGAAGGGATGCCAATGGTAACAACATCCACAAAATCAGCCTCAACATTAACCTCAATTAGGCATCTGGAAAAACTACTCCGACCCCATGACTCCTTACACATCGAACTAGTGTAGCAATCGAGCATTACAGGTTTTCCAATGAAAGAAGCAATCAAACTAATTCCATCTTATTCAAAGACTTGAATAGGCACATCATGTAATTTAACCCAAATAGGAATACGAGTTAGCTCTTCTTTAATCAACCTAGTATCCATCGACCATTTTTTGAGAATGATCGGAGATTTACGGATCAACCACGGGCCCTCTTCTAAAACAGCTTCCAAACTAGCAAGTGACTTGAATTTGAAAAAGAAAAAACCCTTAGAATTCATCATGATCCGTGTCAACCCGTGTTTCACCCAATTGTTTCTAACATAATAATCCACAACCGGGAAAGCCATTCTCTTTCCAATAAAGTAACCATATAGAGTATGTTCAAGACGATGACTGACCTTCTGAACCACTTTACGAGGAATAAAGACGTTTACTCCTTCAAAAACATCTTCTGGCAACAAGTGACGGAAATTAACATTATCAGCGGGTTGCTCCTTTTCATTTGCACTTATATTTCCTACAAAGGAAATACGCACAATCGAATCATCTTGACTGCGAATAGAAGCAAGCGTATCCATTTTATTAGAAAACTCAGAGGTAATATCCACAAACGACTTTACGTTATCATTACTTGCACCATCCAGTGTAGGACCAGTAGGTACCTCACCGACCTTCGACAGGTCATTCTTACTCGTACTTGGACCTCCCTCACTAGATGTAGACATAGAGTTGAACTCTATATGTTGGGCATTTAAAAGGGAATACAACCTTGCATGAACAATCTCAACAACCCCAACACGTTGTTCCTAAGTCAACATCGACCATACTTCATATTTCTCACTTTTAAGATCATTAAAAAAATTGTGGATGTCTATAGGCATGCCAAGTTTGTCTACAAAGAACTCACTCACAACTTGAATAGACTCCAGATTAAATCCTATGATCTCACCAACCGAGTAGTCCTTCGCATCCAACACATTAGCGCCATCATCATATTGAATTTCTCCCAGATCCATCTTAGAATAGTCGTTTGATTCCATATCATGCAATAAAAAACCCTAAACAGCGATGATGATAAAGAAACCCTAAACCGAGAAAAACAAACCCTAATTTACGATAACAATGGAAAACAAAACAAACGAATCGTGCAGGTAACAAGTGGAACACACACCGAATGTATATGATCACGAACAGAGACACACGACATCGACCTAGAAAACCTAATCACCGACTTCACACAACGCCGACAGAAAAAGAAAAAAAATCGATTAAACTAAACCCTAAAAACATGCAACCAAATAAAGACTTTGTTAACTCAAGATTAATCAACGATTAAACGAGAAATCAGCATCGTTATAAGGTATTCAGATTAGAAGAGAATAGAAAATCGAATCAAGAGGAGATTTTTTTTTTTATGCCGCCATTGATGAAACTTAGGGTTTTGATTCCATTATAAACATAACCTCATTATTCAGACAGTGACTATGGAGGTGATAAGTTTGATAGAAAATCCACAACTGGTGGATGCCAATGTCTTGGGAGCAGATTGATATCTTGGCAATGCAAGAAACAAACAGTGGTGGCCAACTCTACAACTAAAGTAGAATATGTTGCAGCATCAGCTTGTTGTGGACAGGTTCTATGGATACAAAATCAGCTGTTGGATTATGGGTATAATTTTATGCATACCAAGATATTTGTAGATAATAACAGTACATTATGCATTATTAAGAATCCTGTACATCATTCTAAAACAAAACACATAGAAATTAGGCATCATTTTATAAGAGATTGTTTTGAAAAATGTTTAATACATCCAGATAGGGTAGACACAGAAGAAAATGTGGCTGATCTTTTAACTAAACCTTTTGATGTTGGGAGGTTCCAGTACTTGGTGAAAAGTATTGGAATGATCAATCTCACCTAAATGTGTTTTTGAAATAATTATATAGTTTGTACAGGATGTTTACTATTATTAGTCTTTGTACAAGATTAGGTTTTCCACTTTATTTCTCTAATGCTGACAAAGGTTATTTGAACACTGACAAGTGTTAAAATGGCCGCTGACAGCAATATGTTAGTTTTGTGGTTTTTGATCTAATCATGCAGGCATTATGAGCGTTGTACAAATGGATACAGAGTTGCTTATGGATCTTTGGAGCTTATAAGGAATGTGTTAATGTTTATGTATGATGGTTGGAATGTTTACATTCCTATCTTGACATAAATTTTTGTCACATATTTTATTTTGCATCTTTGTATATCATAGTTTAAGGGGAGGTTTAGGAAACCTTTAGGATCTTGGGTATTCTTAGAATACTCTTATCATAATTCTAGATTGTGTCCACTGGTGAGTACGATTTAGAATTTCTAATTCGTGAGGCACTGTAGCATGCAAAGTTGATATACTATGTACGCTGCCAAGACATTTTAGCCTAGAGTTGGGTTTGGTCAGTTGGGAGACTTGGTGAAGTTTTCATTGGGCTTACCTTGGAAGTTACAAAGGGTTTATATGAGGTAACTTCACTGTTAAGAACTTTGGTTAGCAAGGGAAACTTGAGGACAATTAAGTCTATCTTGCTTAACCAAGTGTGCATGATTGGACAGTGCTTGCCACCCTATAGTCATATTCAGTCTAAGAGTTATCTTCACTAGGGTAAACTTCTTTGTTAAGGTCCTTTTATTTTTAATTATTTTTATTTTTGGACGCTGACATGTTTTCTTTCCAAACGCTGATAAGACCAATTTAAACACTGACATGGCAAAATTTCAACGCTGACAAGAATATAGTCGTTAGACGCTGATGTTTACTTTTTTACCATTGAAAAACATTGGGTCCAACCCAGTTGTTATTCTTGACGAAAATATGGGCCGTAATTTTAACGAGTTGGTAACTTTTAATTAATGTATGAGATAAGTTATATATTTTTCAAGATTGTCATGATTACTTTTTGAATATAACTGCCTTATTTTTCAACCAATCGTGTGTTTTTACCTCTCATATAAATATGGTTATTTTCTTTCAAACAAGATAACTACTATTTGTTGTCTGCTAAAATCACTCAGACCTTCCTATCTCCATTATTTTCATATCACAGTTTTCCTAAAATCAATCTTCATGGCACCAAAGTTTAAACCTGCTCAAGTGGAATTGGGGTTCAGAAGCCAACATGACATGGTGGCTTACTTGGAAGCTGATAATACTTTGCATCCCCAATACACTCAGATGATTGCGTATTTGAATGCGTCTCCTTTAAGGTATTCACTTTCACATACTCCACTCGTCCCTATCACACACATTAAGCAGTTTTGGAACACTGTCAGTTCCACAACCATTAATGGAGTGATTACATTGACTGCTACTGTTCATGGGGTTCCATGGGTGGTTACTAAAGCTTTGGTTTTCCAAGTTTTGCATCTTGATGATGTTGATGGTATAACCACCCTTCCTCTTACAGAGATAGAGTTAGGACTCCAAGGTTTGTGTTATGCTTGCCCCTAGTGGGCCATTTAAATAAATATACCAAACAACAATTTCTCCCATCTTGGAAGTTCCTCATACATGTCATTCTACAATGTTTGAGTCCCAAATGCTCCTCATTCAATGAAATCAACCATTCAATCGGGGGTGCCATTGTTTGTATTGCAACTGGGCAAAGATATAATTTTTCAAAATTTATTTTTGATGGCATGTGTCTCAATAACGGTAACAAGATGACCCTTGCTTACCCTAGGTTTTTACAAATGGTTTTTGATATGCAAGGATACTGCAATAGGGACCATGACCACTTTTATAAGGTCCTTATTCAAAAGAAAACTGTTTTTGGGAATATGAATTCACCACCCTATAGAGACTTACCACTCACCCTAACCATGCTAGCTGTCATTGAGGCAACAGCACACCCTCCACCTCAACCTCAACCATAACCACAACCAGACCCACTACCAGAACACCCTTTATCCCCCCAACACATGGACATTGACCCTCAACTATCAGGCGCTGACACTCAAAATGTGGGCGCTGACACATCCAACCCAAACGCTGACATATTCCACACACCCAAACACCCCCTTACACCTACACATACCCTCATTCCACTTCCTTTTCTGAACAACTCGATTTTAGGTTTGAGAAACGCCAAAGGACTGGTGGAGTGTTCTCCTCTAGTGGTCTTAGCCATGTAGCAGAGAGAACCACCACCACAAGTGTGGCTGGTGAAATGGGTGAGGCTGGGACTATTGACTCTGGCTTAGTAGCAGGTCAAGGCAGTCCCAACATCATTAAGACCCCATCCATGCCCGATGAATCTCTTTTGGGAGATCAAATTCCCATCATAGAGGAGGGCAGATTGGAACCATTATCTCTTTTGGAATTGACGGTGGTTTGGATTAGCTTGCAAAAGCCAAATGTAGACCTTGTACAAGTTGTCGCAGGCCAAGGCCTCGAACTCAAGACATTGAGGGAGAGGATAGATGTTTTAGAAGCTGTCAATCCTAGGAGAAGGAAGGCTAGAGTCCTCTCATCAGGGGAGGATTCTTACAAAGGGGATGAGGATGCACCTACTGAGCCATTCAATTTAAGTGACAAGGGCTCACAAGAAGAAGGTGGGTCTATTGGAAGTAAACAGGTGGAGATAGCTGAAGCGTTGACTAGTTTGAAGGAGAAACATGTTCTTGATGTTTCTTTGATCACTCCTAAGAAGCTATCGTTTATGGAGATGATGATGCAGGTTTCTGGGTCAGCCGCTGACATTCAGAGTTTGAGCGCTGACAAGAGCAAACCAAGCGCTGACAAACCTACAGGTATGATTGGTGTATCCCAACCACCAGTTATCATTAGGGATGTTACTACATAGGTGCCAACCATGACTTTACCAGCTATTGGAGCAAAAGACAAGGGTAAAGGGATTTTGGAAGAGGTTTATGTACCAAAGAATGCAGCCCATATACATTTTGATTCAGTTTTGGCTACAGAATTGCAAGAGTAGGATAGGATGGAAACTACCAGAAATAAAGCTAAGGATGGTAGTGATGGTGATGAGAGCTCTGGTTCCAGTGTTATGATTATTGAAGAGCCAAAGAGGTTGGATTATGGGGAGGATGACTTAGCTAAGGAAAGGCTTAGAGAGTTGAAGATGAAAGTAGACTTTGATATGCCTGAAGTGACAAAAATGTATTTTGCATGGGAGTATACCATTGAGAAGAATCTAGATATGTGAATCACTGGACAAATTTGGGGATTGGAGATCTTTCTAAGAGTTCAGGAAGATTGCAAGGTGATTTTGAAGCACAAGGATAGCAAGGTGCTTTCTGAGCTCTAGATGAATAGAAGAGAGTTGTACTTTATGCTGCTTAGGTGTCATCAAGGTGGATGGACCTATGAAAGATTAAGGAGGCTATCCTTTGAAGAAGTGGAGTTTCATGCTTATCCAATTTGAGAAAGAGTTTGTGAGGAAAATACTATGAGGCTTCTCTCAAATGAAAGGAGAGAATAAATTGAGGAGAATATGCAGATCAAGAGGGCTTTTGTTGTGCCAAGGACAATGAAGAAGGGAATTCCCATTGAATTTCGAGTCCTTGACAAGTTGAATCCTAGTAAAGTAGTGATCAGAAAGAGTATAAAGCTTTCACCTTTGGAGGCTTCAGATGTTGTAGAAGTATTGCCCTTGGATTTCAGAAACCCAATAGTTAATTATGAAGAAGATGCAAGTGGGTTCTAGATGATCACCAGATATGGCAAGAAGGTACATACTTTTACTTCCTTGATCTCATTATTTGCAAGCATGGATAGAGAAGACTTGGTAGATCTGTGGAATCTGATGAAGACCAAGTATGAGGCTGAAGCACCTACTTCAGCAAATGGAATAAAGATCTGGACAAAATTCAAGAGGATGATTGCACCAGATGAAGCAGATCCAATATGGTTGGATCTTGATGATATCAGTGGGTTAAAGTGGCGTCTACATTCAGCTGTTGGTGTTTACCATCTAAGCACTACAAAGTTTTCAGAGTATCTTCTGGTTGATGCTCAATATCCTATATCTAAGGATGTTTTCAAGAAGATGGTGTCAGCTTGAAGTTGATTATACTAGTGATGTTAGCAAGGACTTAATTAGATTTGTTTATTTTCTAATTAACAAGTAGTTTGTATTTGTAAGAATCCTCCTGGTACTTAGTTTTTATTCAGAAACTTGATTGCTAGAGTAGATATCAAGTTTAGGGGAGGATTGTTGGGAATAAAAAGAGCTAAGTCACTCAGACGCTGACAAGAGGAAATTTGACGCTGACTAGAGAATATGAAGCACTGACAAGAAATATCCAAGCGCTGACAAGAAGGAGTCAAACCACTGATAGGAATACTTAGTCAACACGTTTAATATTTGAAGTAGAGATATGCTCAATATTGTATTTTCTATATTTATCTTTACCTAGAATAGTTGATAGGTAATCCATTGTACACGTCTCCTTATGTTATAAAAGAAGTTCGTATGGTTTACACAATATATACATTATTCACTTTTCACAACTTTCATTGTAAGCAAGTTCGTTTATCAATCTAAATTGAATGTTTGGTTTAACTGTTTGCTTGTTCTTTATTCTAAGTGTTAATTCCGCATAACACTTGGATTGTTCATTACAACAAAGTTTCTCTAAGTATTAATCTTGATTCAATATCGTTTAATACAAAGCTAATCGATCTAACTTTGGGATCAACAGTACCTAAGGATAGACTTGAGCATTTTGAGGACGTGCATAGGACGGAAGTTGCCTTAGACTTCTTCTCCTTTTGCCTTCTTATACCTATGCTTGTTTAACACCCCACTTGGATAAATGGACCGTTACGTGTATTTATGGCGTGTCATCAAAGCATATAAGGTAAATGTCCAAAAACATTAACTGACCATAAAGGAAATACCGGAATCAAATATCGGTAATCCAAACATAAGCTCAAAACATGAAAAGTAATACTTAAAGGAAGGACTGAACATTGTCCAAACATGAAAATAAATGTATGAAGTGCATAAAGTAAAGAAGTCTAGATAGCTTCCATCCCAATGCACCTACTCTCAAAATCCTAAGAGCGTCCTGGTGTACCTGCCGCTGGAACATGAAAGGAACAACTGCTGAGCATAACGCTCAGTGAACGGATATAAGAGCATGATAAGTAATACTGGAATGAAATAGATGACAAATACTGAATCTATAAAGGCTGATATATAAGGAGCAGCGGAAAGCTATGTATGTTTCTGAAAAGTCTGATTATAAATAGTAAAGCTGCATTATTATCTGTTAAATCTGAAAACATGTATTTACTGTATTTTTAAATTCCAACAGCTTATACAGGTGATGTGCCGTAACAACGTCTGTATGAATACATGGAGGGCTGACCTCGTCATGCTGTAGAGGGTGACCTCTAAACAATGTGTTGGGTGGAGGGATCAACTCCAATGTAAAGGATGTAGAGCACACACCACATTCACCTGATAAGCCGTAAACTGATAACCTAGGATGCATCCATACGCCCCGCTGATAATACTGATAAAATGGCCACTGAATAAATGGGATGCTGCGAGAAATCACTCCCCCGCAGAGGAGTCATGATACTGGTGCCTCAAGTGTCATGGTTACAGTACCTCTGTAACTAGTACATAACTGGTCATGCTTGTATATAAAGCTCAGGCAAATTTAACTTAACATTAGAATGATTACTGATAAAACTTAGAACATATACTGGGGAAAACATTTGGTTGCAGACGGGAAATCGTAATCATGCATAGAAAGAAAGTCCTTACTGAAGGACGGGAAATCCGTACCTCGTGTCCAGTAATGAAATAAGAATAAAAGATGAAGGATCGACTCCGACTTCACGGATACTACATAAATAAGGACGTGAAATGAGTTATCTGATTATTGGTTACTGTTACTGATTTTTATTGTTCTTAACTTGGTTTATTAAGTTGTAGTATTATTGTATTGTTCTGCATAAAATCTAGTAACTTCGATTGTCTTTAAATATTTAATGATTAGTGTATATCCTGTATTTTCTGATTATTGTATTTTATACGGTATTCTGATGTTTATGATGATACTGTAAATTGTAGCCTGCTAAAAATAGAATGTTTCCTGATTGTGGTATGATACGACCTTTAGGAAAAGGTGCGTAAAAGCGGTAAGTATTAAGTTTACGTTTAGGAAAACGTAAACACTTATGACCTAATGAAGTTTGTTTCCCAAGGAGGTATATGTGTGTGACTAAGATGTAAATGATTTGAGATTAATATTTGGTTTAGAAGGGGATGAGAAAAGAAGATGACGAAGACGTGAAATTAATACTACGACGACAAAACGTAAAACCGTAAAAACTACAAAAATAAAAATTAATTCTAAAAATTACCAAAAATTTACTAAAAATCAAAATAAATAAACTAAGAGTTTACCAATGATCAAAACTTTTTCAAACCTTTTAAATAAATAAATATTCAATTTTTAAATGCTAATTAAAGCCCTAAAAATCAATAAATTATCAAAAAGCCCAAATAAAGATTTTTCAATTGGTAAACCTCTAAAATGTCCTAAAAAGATTAAAAACTATTTTTAGAAATTTTTAAACAAAGAAAAACTATTTAAAATGATTTAAAAACTATTAAAACTTAAAATAATTATAAAAATTAATCTGAAAGAGATAAAATTATTCTAAAAGTTGCAAAAATCCTATTTTAATGTATTTAAGCAAAGAAAAATGTAAAAAGTTGAAAAATGTGAAATTTGAAAAATAATAATAAAATAATATTAAAATAATATTAAAAATCCAAAAATTATAAAAAATTCTAAAAACTTGCAAACTAGTTTATTTAAACCTAAATAATCAGAAAATGAAAATGAAATGACCAGAATACCCCTATTAGGCCCTCAAATGGGCCAAAACCAAATTCAGTCAACACAAATGGGCTTTTTAGCCCAAAAAGTCAAACTTGGCTCAATTGACTTGGAAAAGCACTATCTGACTCAAAATTTAATTTTAAACACAAAACTCTAAAGGCCCAAAAGCTGAAAGTGAGCTTATCACAGCTTATTATGAAACAGCTTATCCTTATTGGGCTTTTTAGCCCATTAAGCAATAAGCTAATGCCATAAGCTCTAATTTGACACACAACCTTCTTTTGGGATGCTTAAGAGATCTGTAAAAAGAAATTTTGAAAAAGCACACTCAATAAGCCAAAAATAAGCAAAGTAATATTTCACTAAAAGACAAAATAGTCGTTTTTGAGAAATAAGGCACCTCAGGACTTGATTCAACTTGCAAAATGTTATAAATGAACTCAATAAGCCAAAACAATCAACAAAATTCCAATAAGCAAAACCAATAAGCCAGAATAAGCCAATAAGCACTTATGAAAAAGTCAATTAAGTTGGTTTCCTAGTCAAACCCTAAAGTCAACCCACCAAATGCTCCAGTATGAACAAATGGGTCAAATAATGAGCACCTATTACAAAATCCAAGTTGTTGCTGGTTAAAATAAGCTATTATAGCTTATTGATAAGCTGAAACCCAATTAACACTAGCAGTGGCAACTTTCAGTAGGAACTGGTTCCCACTGCTTTGACTTTTTGACCAAGCTTTTTAGAGAGATTTAGTTGGATTCAATTGGAAACAAGGGCACCCTTGTGATCAGTGAATCACAAGGAGTCAATAGCAACAAGAAAATCCAAATTTGGTTCACACAATAAGCCAGAAATGATCAAACAGTCACCAGATGATGCACAGACATGGAAAATAAGCAGTAATGCACAAATAAGCAGATTAAGCCTGAATAAGCCAACCAAACTCAACAGGATGCATACACAAGCTATATAAACTATGAATAAACACAAATAAACTTAAATCAAACATTGAATCAAAGTAAATGACAAGATCAAAGCAGATAAAGTTACTGATGAACAAAGTGCATATCAGAAACCTATTTGCTGATCTATTTGACACTAGATCCAATTTCAGGCACTCAAATCTCTTTCCCTAGTGTAGTTAACCTAGATTTAACACTTGTTATCCCTAGTCTATGATTAGATCTAGGTGTCCTCAAAATCCTAGCCAATTTTACCAAGTAAACAAGATTTTATACCCTTTTTATGAATCAAGGTGTTTCAAACCACAAATATTGCAGCAATATGACCAAGTATATCAGATAAGCATGTACCAACAGATAGCAACACAAAACTAACACTCAAAACACCACAAATCCAAATCATGCAGTTGACCCAAACACCCCTTAAAAATCTGTTTTCACAATTTTTCAAAGAATCCAGTTTCAAACCACAAATCAAACTAACAACACCTCATAAGCATCAAACAACTCCAAATGAACAATAATCAACCATCAAATCACAAATTCAACAACTATCATGCAATAATCACCAAAATCAAAAAAATAAGAGAGAAAATGAAAAGGGAAGAAGGTGCAAACCTCCAAGACCTACATCCAGGCCCTAGATTGTTTGAGCTTAGGTACTAGCAAAACAAGTACCAGCTTCCAAGTACCTGCTAAGATGAACAAACAAAGTGATGCACAATAAACAAGTACTTTCCAGATTTTTGAGACCCAAGCTTTATCACTTAAAACCTTGCCACAAAAACATTCAAACAAGATTATGGAACTCAGATTTAGGTTATTCTAACACCAACTTTTAACAAATATCAAAGAGATTTAACAAAATTCAGAAAATCAACTTTTATTAATTTAAAAAGGAATTACAAAGATTGATAGCCTAAAACTGGAACAAATCTCTCTCACAGGTTGAGGAGTCTATTTATAGGCAAATGCCAAGGCTAGCACTATTCACAAACCCTAGATGTGAAATTCCTATTCTATCCTTGAGCTTCTAGACGTTTTCCTGGTGTGAGCTGTCCAAAGTGATCTTGGATGTTCATTTTAGCTTTAGAATGAAGCAAGGACTCTCAGCTGTTGATTTTGCCACGTTGGATTACTTGGAGGTGAAGTTGTCATGTGATTGGTTAAACGGGAATTGGGGATGGGGTCCATAGTGAGTGGGATTAAGGGTTTTAAGGTTGAGATGTGTTTCTACACATGTGAATCATGTGTGTGCAAAGGTAATTGAATTACCCCATGTTTAAGTGGAGTAAATTCTGGGTTGTGAAAAAGGTAAACAGTGGTGCATTTGATCCGAAATTGGGGGAGAAAAGGTGTTTGGCGCATTTTTGGGTTTGAAAGTTTGAAATTGGCAACTTGGGTCCTTGTTCTTTGGTGAAATAGGTATAACACGTTTTTCAGCCATGAAACTGCATTCCCTTTGTTATAAACTTTGCCAACTTTGCATTTTTGGCACAAAACTTTTCAAAAAGGTTTAAAAGGATTGTTTTTGCCATTTTGAGATAATTCAAGGGCTGATCTTGGAGATTGTTGATCTTCAAAGGTCTTCAATATAACTTTGACTTCATGAAGGACCATAACTGGCAATTTAGAATTGTTGAGGGACTAAACTTGCCATTTCTTCAAAGTTGAAGGACCATTTTGTGTTATTTTGACAAACTTAAGGGACCAAACTTGTAATTATGAATATACAAGGGTTTTAAGTGTCATTTCTTCATTCATTGAGGATCAATCTTTCATGTCTTCAAGTCTTCAAGGTTATTTGTAGGATAAATCATGAACTAGGGCCTAATTCTTTGTACGGCTTCGTTTCTCGTGTCCGTTTTTCCTTGTTTCTTGTGACCTTTAGTCTTTTTCACGATATCCATACCTAAAATACACAAGTAAACAAACACAAGCATATATATGGTATTTTATGACATTTTATGCATTTAAAGCCCGAAAAGAACGATGAGATCATGTATAAATGCCATCTCATCACTCCCCCATACTAAGCCATTGCCGTGCGCTCACGCAATGCTAGAATAAAGTATCTAAGAATCACCAAAGTTCAATTTTCTTAACCTTTATTGAAGAGTAAAAGACTTGTAACATACTACGAAGATGTGTAAAGACATAATGTATGATTTTCATCACGAAAGTGACATTTAGGGTCAAAGAATAGGAACAAGTATATGTCCCTTAGAGTAAACTTCGTCATCCTTGATTGTCATACATTCCATGCTAAGTGCAAAAACGAGATCATTGTTGGTACAAGTCACAATGCTAACACTACTCATACGTCCAAATTGTGTAATACTTTTTCTCCCTGCAATCCTAGTTATTATAAAAGGAAATGGGTTACTAGCATTTTTTAACTATTTGTCATGGATCACAAGTGATTCATATTGACTTATTTGAGTAGTTATTAGTCTGAAAGCAAAGTAGCACGATTTAATCGATAGTTAGCCGAAGGACAAAATCTTTTAAAACGGCTTCTCGTGTATCTCCTTAAGTTCATATCTTGGCATAACTCGTTTCACGATTTGAGACCTTTCTCGGACCGATATTTGGCATGTACTTCATAATTCAAATCTTGGGAAGACGTTCTTGAAATTATGGTCTTCTCTTCATATATTTGGAATTTCTTCACTTGACGTCTTTGAGAGATTCTTCGTTTTAGGACCACGACTTCATCATTTTTCTTCAATCTTTATTTTGGATTTTGATATACAACGATCCGCCTTCTTTTAGGACTTGGATATATTTATCCTCATACCTTGTAAGGGTCTTTTCGGATAGACTTTCTCCATGATCTTTAGGGGAGTAATTGCTTTTCGTCGTGTGTCTCGATCCTTCATATTGATTTAGGAATAATGATACTTCACATCATCTTGGATCTTTAGCAAAAATAGAGCTCCTCATGCCTTGTTAGGGCCTTTTTGGATGATCGCTAATCTTCACGTCCCGCTTCAATAAGTTATGCCTTGGTTATGAACTCTATTCAACCCCGAGCAACTTTTAAACGATCTTGCGCTAGAGGCTAAGTAACCTTTCAAATCGTACGACCTTACTTATTGCAATTATTATTTATTCCTAATGCATTGATCTTATGGGAAGAAAAAGCCACAATTAAAAACATATGAGTTTTTGAAAGAACATTTTCATGTTCTACGTTTAGCATGATCACTTGTCTAACTCTATCATCTCTCGTTCTTCACTATATAAAGACCTCTAATTAAAGAGACTCGTGAATACTTAGCCATACAAGTCAAAATTAAGCCAAATTTGGATTAGCTTTCATTAATACTATATCAAATCAAAGTTTTGGGTTTTCAAGCCACTTATAGGATCTTGCACTTTCTTGGACTTTTTCAAGTTTAGAGAATGCATTTTATAGTTCCCTTGATAAGTGACTTTCTAAGATCAATTATAGGAACTTGCGAAAAGTTCTTGTTCTTAACCCGAATGGGCTAAGACTTTCGCGTTTTAAAGCTCCCTATATAAAAGTCTAGCAAAACTTGAATTGAGCGGGTTAAGGAATGTAAAAGGCTCCAAATGCCCATCAAGTAAAAAATTATCTTTTATTCTACCCATCGGAAAATATACATTCGTGTCTCAAAAACACTTATGAAAACTAAGAAAAATTTTAAAGTTGGCCATTTTTAGCCTTATTAGTAACAAGAACAAAACATTGAAAGTTAGAAAGCGTGAGGGCATAGCAAAGCAAGTACCTATTCACCCCCCATACTAAAAGTAAACATTGTCCTCAATGTTTCGAGTCTAAGGGTGGAGCACCCCCATACTAGAGACGAAGAATCGAATGCTTAGGATCTAGCATGGAAAGGGTGATCAACAATATATCTAAAGCCGTTTATGAATTATGCTAAAAGATAATTGTTAGAACAATAAAGGATATGTCATGGATTCGTGAAAAACTTCTTCAAGCAAACGATGGAGGCTCACGTAAACGAACACGAGAGTCTTCAATCGTAGATGATGATGATGATCTAGATAACACAATCACAAACAACCACGAGACAACGAGTTTGAAGGGTACAAGTCCCCTTATTAGTGAATAGTAAGCATAAAAGGATAAGCATGGGATCTCCCCCACGAGGCACCTCGTTTTTGATTACCGAGTCATAAGCTCGACTCGATCCCCTCAATGCTAATTATCATTGGGGAAGGTGACTTGGTCGAGGGCAACCATTGAAGGAATTTCCCCACCAAAGTAGTGCTTAAGCCTATGTCCATTCACCTTGAAATTAGGACCATCATTTTGAGCTAGCTCGATGGTCCCATAAGGAAACACTTGTGTAATGGTGAACGGACACGACCAACGAGATTTCAATTTCCCGGAAAATATCTTAAGTCGAGAGTTAAAAAGTAACACTTGATCCCCAACGTTAAAAACCTGGTTTTTAATCTTTGAATCATGAAACTTTTTAGTCTTTTCTTTAAAAATTAGTGAATTTTCAAAAGCATTGTCTCTTAATTCATCTAATTCATTCAATTGTATTTTCCGGTGATCTCCCGCGGTCTTCAAGTCAAAGTTTACATGCTTAAGGGCCCAATATGGCTTGTGCTCCAATTCAATGGGCAAATGAAAATTCTTCCCATAGACTAACTTATAAGGAGTGCAACCGATAGGTGTCTTATAAGCGGTCCTAAAGGCCTATAAAGCGTCATCGAGTTTGTCGGACCATGAAGCACGGTTTTCTCCAATCGAACTTTCTAAAATCCTCTTCAAAGCTCGGTTCGAAACCTCGACTTGCCCACTCGTTTGCGGGTGATAAGCCGTAGAAAGACGATGAGTAACTCCATATTTCTTTAAGACCTTCTCGAATTGGTCATTACAAAAATGGGTTCCACGATCGCTTATAATAGCACGAGGGGTTCCGAACCGAGAGAATAATTGCTTCAAAAACTTCACTACCACACGAGCATCATTAGTAGGCAAAGCCTTAGCTTCCACCCACTTAGAAAGGTAGTCCACCGCGACGAGGATATATTTGTTTCCATGAGACGATGGGAACGGCCCCATAAAGTCTATTCCCCATATGTCGAAAATCTCACACACTTGAATTATGTTTTGCGGCATTTCATCACGTTGAGACGATTTTCCTTGACGTTGACACGAATCACACGACTTCACAAGTGCGTGTGCATCACGATAGATAGAAGGCCAAAAGAAGCCGGCATCGAACACTTTCTTAGCCGTGAGATTAGCACCGTGGTGACCATCCGTGGGTCCCTCGTGACAAGCTCTAAGGATATTAGAAGCTTCGGCACCAAAAACACAACGTCGAACGAGTTGATCCGCACAAACCCGAAAGAGATAAGGGTCGTCCCAAAAATAGAACTTGACGTCACGAAAGAATTTTCGCTTTTGTTGTGTTGTCATACCCTTGATTATGAAATTGCCCGCATGGTAATTTGCAATGTCGGCAAACCATGGGGTGGTGTTTTTAGAATTCACTACACCGAGAGTCTCGAGAGGAAATGTTTCGGTGATTTCCTTGTTCTCGAAAACATCTTTGTGAGGATCTTCTAGACGAGAAAGATGATCGGACGCTACATTCTCGGCTCCTTTTTTGTCAAGCACGGTGACATCAAATTCATGGAGGAGGAGCATCCAACGAAGCAATCTCGGCTTAGCATCTTGCTTAGCTAAGAGATACTTGATAGTCGAATGGTCAGTATACACAATGCTTTTAGTTAAGACGAGATAAGGTCAGAATTTCTCAAAAGCATAGACCACGGCAAGGAATTCCTTTTCCGTTGTGGTGTACTTTAATTGAGCCTCGGTCATCGTCTTACTAGCATAGTGGATAGGACGGAAATGCTTGTCATAACGTTGCCCCAAGATGACCCCTATAGCATAATCACTTGCATCGCACATGATTTCAAAGGGTAATTCCCAATTAGGAGCAACAAGAATGGGAGCTTCGGTAAGTTTTCTTTTGAGAGTTTCGAAAGCTCTAACACAATCCTCATTGAAATTAAAAGGAGCATCCTTCTCGAGAAGGTGTGTCATAGGTCGATAGATTTTCGAAAAGTCCTTGATGAAACGACGATAAAAGCCCGCGTGGCCTAGGAAACTCCTAACTCCCTTAACGGTTTTGGGATGAGGTAACTTGGCGATGACGTCTACCTTAGCTTTATCGACCTCAATCCCCGCTTTCGACACCTTATGTCCTAAGACGATTCCTTGTTTACATATAAAATGACATTTTTCCCAATTAAGCACAAGATTGGTTTCTTCACAACGTTTTAACATTTGCTCGAGATTAGATAAACACGACATGAACGAATTGCAAAATACCGAAAAGTCATCCATAAACACTTCCATCGACTTCTCGATCATATCGTGAAAAATTGCCATCATACACCGTTGAAACGTACCCGGTGCATTACAAAGTCCGAAAGGCATCCTACGATAAGCGAACGTTCCATAAGGACACGTAAACGTAGTCTTCTCTTGATCACGAGGGTCGATAGGGATTTGAATGTAACCGGAAAAACCATCTAAAAAGCAATAGAATTCATTTCCCACGAGTCGCTCCAACATTTGATCCATGAAGGGCAAAGGAAAGTGGTCTTTACGAGTGGCGTCATTTAACTTTCGGTAGTCAATACACACCCTCCAACCGGTCACAAAACGAGTGGGAATTAACTCGTTGTTTTCATTAGGCACAACGGTCATTCCTCCCTTTTTAGGGATACAATGGATTGGGCTCACCCATGGGCTATCAGAGATAGGATAAATCATTCCCGCGTCAAGGAGTTTAAGAACCTCCTTTTTAATGACATCGTGAATTTTGGGATTCACCCTTCTTTGACTTTGAATTGAGGGTTTGTAGTCCTCCTCCATTAAAATCTTGTGAGTACAAAATTTTGGGTCAATACCCTTAATGTCGGAAATTTTCCACGCAATTGCCCCTTTATGAGCTTTAAGAACTTTCAAGAGCTCGGTTTTTTCATCATTAGCAAGACCTCTTGCAATAATAACCGGCAACTTGTCATCACCTTCCAAGAATGCGTATTCAAGGTGAGAAGGAAGATCTTTCAATTCAAGGATAGGTGGTTCCTCGATTGAAGATTTTGGGTCAACACTCATAACTTCCATTGGCGGAAGAAATGGTGGAATAGAAGTATCATCACTAATCAACACCTCATCTTCATTGTCGATTTCATTTGAAGTGAGATCGCCTCCTTGGAATGGAGTGAGATTTGGTGTAGAATTAGCAATAATTGGATCCAAAATAGTGGGATTGCCACTTGACGAGCTATCGGAAAAACCTAACACTTCTTGTGAAAACTCATCGCAAACCACATCAACGATGTCAATGTGATTGATGGTAGCGATTGCATAAACATGAGAAGGTTTCGAGTTTTGAGTAGCGTTTATAACAAGTTCCTCTTTCGTTGAATCTCAAAGTGATAGTTCTTACATGAACGTCGATAAGCGATCTCGAGGTGTCTAAAAATGAGCGACCTAAAATTAGAGGAACTTGAGGATCCGCGGGGATGTCAACTACTATAAAATCAACGGGATAGTAGAACTTCCTCACTTTCACGAAAACATCTTCGGCTACTCCACATGCTAAAATCGTAGAATGATCGGCCATCTCGATAGACATGTTCGAAGGAATAAGAGCCGGAAGCGAAAGCGATTTCCAAATGGAAAATGGCATCAAATTAATGCTCGCACCAAGATCGGCCAAGGCGAGGCATTCTTTCATATCTTGTATGTCACAAGGAATGAGAAACTTTCTGGGGTCACCGACTTTTTCAGGTATGCGGTTAAGATAAACCGAAAATCAATTAGCAAGCTTTGAAAGCTTTTCCTTATCGCTCATCATACTTTTAAAAGTGGAAGCGAAACGAGGCATATACAACAACGCGTCGGCTAAACTCACATCAAAATGCACTTGTTGAAACATTTTTATAAAAAGCTCGATTTGTTGTTTGTTACGTTCTTGCAATTTCTCTTTTTTTCGTCTCGAGGGGTAGGGTAAGGGTAAGGGTTGGACATTAGGCAACGGCCTTGGAATCTCGGGTTCCACAATTGGTATTGGTTCAACCGTAGGTGTGGTATGAGCGGTACTTCGTGGGATTGTAATGTGCTCCTTTTCGACCATCACCTCGGGTTCTGATAGGTGTGTAAACACCCATCCTTTTTACCACTTAATTACAATAATAACCGAGCCAAAACGTGTATTTTATGTCTTTTATGTCGGAATTATGCGTGGTTTGTGTTTTTGTTGTGATTTAGGACGAAATTGTGAAAAGTGGTGAAAACACGGCATTCACGGGCTTTTATTGAAGAAAAAGATGAAAGATGAAGTCGAGAAGTCAAGAGTGCAAAAAGAACGGAAGTCCAAGACCACTTCTGAAGATTTATCGAAGAAAAAGTCGAAAGACGGAAGTTTACTTAAAGCCGAAAAACTCAAGTCTATTTTATTGAAGAATTAAAAGACGAGTTCAAAGAAATCCCGAGCCAAAAGTCATATAAGTCCAAGATTAAAGAAGATTTAAAGGCTTAAGGACTAATGGTGCAATTAACAAAGAGATTAAGAAGGAAGGGCTTAATGATGCAATTAAGAGAAAATGAAGGAGGGGAGGAAGCTTCCTAATCCTCCCCTATATATAGATTAGATGTTAATCACTTTTTCTTTGTTGGCTAATAGTGACAATTAGTTCTTCCACTTTTAATTACCTTGTCATTTAAATACTTGTCAAATTTAAATACTGTCTTGCACCTTAATTACCATTTAATTTCAAGTAAGTTTTTCTTTTAATTCTTGTTAATCTTTATCTTTATTGTTAAGCTCTCATTCTACCTTTCTTAATCTTTGATTTTGATTGTTTATGTTCATGTTCATGTTCTTATGTTCTTGTTTTGATCTAAGTAGGTTTTGATTATTTTGATTAGTTTTGTGAGTTTTATTGTTTTGGATTGATTGCTTATGATTAATAGATGTTTATTTGTTTGATTGATTTAATCTTGTGGTTGATTTAGCTTTGTTTTGATTAAATTCGTGCCATATTTTGTTCCTTGTTCTTCGGTTCTTTTTGTTTCTGATCTTTCCTAGGAAAACAAGCCCAGCATCATTCCGAATCAAGGTCTCGTGCAAAGGAGGTTTATTCGGAATATCCTTTATTCCGAATAGGATATATATTCCGCATAGGATATATATTCCAAATAGGGGTTACATTCAGCATAAGGGTGTATTCCGCATAGGCTGGATTTTCCGTATAAGGGTGTTATTCCGAACAGGACATAATATTCCGTGTAGGGATTTATTCCGCATAGGGGTATTCCGCATAATCCTGATTATTCTGCATGGTGGTTTATTCCGCATAAGCCGGATTATTCCGCATAGGGATATTCAGCATAGGGGTGTTATTCCGAGTAAGCATCTATTCCGCATAGTGACAGTATTCCGAATAGGGTGTTTGTTCCGGATAAGAGTAAATATTCCGGATAGTTGACTTTCAGTTTCTTTCATTTCAGTTGTTAATTTTCTTAATTTTGAGCTTTATTTTTCCCGCCTTTTTACTTAGTCGCACTTTAAGTTTATTTGCCTTAGATTATTTTAGCCTTGCCTTAGTTTAAGCTTTAGTCTTAATTGCGTTTTAAGTTTGCCTTAGTTAGATTTAAGTTTGCGTTATTTACTTTTTTTTTAGTCACGCTTTTAAATATTTGTCATTTACTTTAAATTAGATTTCGATTTACTTTAACGTCACTTTTACATGTAAGTCTTTGCACATTTTAATATACTACAACGACACACTTTTGTTTCACCAAAGAACGACTGAGTCGCATAGTTAACCTAGATCAATTCGATTAGACCACTATAACGAACTTAATTTTTATACGGGGTGTCAAAAGCCGTGTATCAAATGGCGACGCTGCCGGCTCTTTTTGTAAAGATTAACGGTTTTCTGTGAAAGACGCGTTGCTTTTTGGGATCCGTTCACTTGTGAGCGTTATTTACTTGCTTAAAAATTCAAAAATGATAAAAATTAAAAATTGATAAAAATCCATAAAAATTAAAATTTCAAAAATCCAAAAAGATTCTATCTTTATCGTGTATATATATTGTCTTTGTGTTTGGTTTCTTTTTCTTTTGCATTTTCAGGTGTATGCGTACTCGATCTTCAAATTATCAAGAGACCGAGACTCGAGAAGATTTAAGTATGTCAGGTGTTAACAACGACAATAATCCACTGCACCTCAACAATAACAACAATGTTCTTCCACAGCCCGATCTTCGGACCATGGAGGAGCTTTGTCAACCTACCATGTTTGGACGAGGAGGACCGATTGCGCCGATGCAAATCACGGCTCCGGAGTTTTCGTTGAAGCACCACATGATTCAGCAAGTGCAAACTAACCCATTTCGTGGATTGCCTGATGATGATGCCAACAAACACCTCGACAAGTTCATTACAATCACCCAAAGCATGAAGTTGCCTGGTGCCGCAATGGATGTTCTTCGCCTACAACTCTTTCCACATACTTTATCACATCATGCCGAGAAATGGTTTGATCGTCTCCCGAAGAATTCTATTCATACTTGGGATAACATGACTCAACGCTTTTTATCGCGCTACTTTCCACCATCCATGGTCACGAGCCTTCGCAATCAAATCAGCGGTTTCATGCAAGAACCCGATGAATCTATTTTTGATGCTTGGGAAAGATATAATGTCTTGATTGATCGTTGTCCAAACCACAACATGCTCCCTGTGACCTTAATTGATACTTTCTACAACGGTTTGACTTTTCGTGATCGTGATACGATTAATGCAGCCGCCGGTGGCACATTTATGAAAAGGAGACCCGAGGAGTGTAGAGAGCTAATTGAGAACATGACTACTCACCAAAAAAACTGAGATTCCTCTGCTTCTTCAAGGAACAACCCGAGAGTCAATGTTTCTTCCACTTCAGCAAACCCTGATATGACCGAACTCACCCGCATGATGACTGAAATGAGCAAAAGTATCACGCTTCTCGCTTCAAACCAACAACAACAACAAGTTAAAGCGGTTGCTAATCCTTGTGAAACATGCGGCGGTCCACACTCATACACCGATTGTCCTTCTACACAAGGAAATCCGGAAAATGTGTATGCAGCTTATGGTAATTATGCACCGGAAAATTACCAAGCTCGACCTCAAGGGGATAGAAATTTGCTGAGTTACCGGTCCAACAACTACCTTTCACCCGTTTTTTCTCCTCAAAACCAAAACCCCGCCAACAACTACAATAGAAGCAACCAAATCCCACCAAGAGCTTCTAATCCTTATCACCCACCCGCTCAACAAGCCCCACCCATTATCCCGATGTTGAAGCCATAATGAGAACCTAAGGTGAGCAAATCAAGAATCTACAGAGCCAAATTATCAATCTGAAAGGAGATATTACCAAGCAAGGAAATGAGATAAGATCCGAGCTTCGAGATAATATCCAATCTTCCTTCAGCAATCAAACAAATGATTTGAAGAATATGCTTGCTAGTTTCTTGCCCGCCGCTCAACCTTCTTCTTCGAGTTCTCTACCTTCAAACACCGTCACCAATCCGCGAGCTAATGTGAGTGCTATTACTACTCGTAGTGGAATTACCATTGTCGATCCACCAATCCCACCCCCATCATCTACACCTCCTCCACCACCATTTATCCCTACTCCTCCTACACCTAGTATTCGTGCACCATTACCGTCTCCGCTTCGCCATGACGCTGTTTCTAGGAAGGACCCTTCAACATCTCAACCTTTACCTGCTACGCCTTCATCTTCACCACCCAAACCCAATATCCCTTATCCTTCACGTTTAGGCAAGACCAAAATGCTAACCAAGGATGACTCTGAAGTGTCATGCTATGTGAAGATGATCTCTCAGATGAACTTCAACATTAGCTTTCTTGAAGCACTAGTCCACATGCCCAAATTTGTTAAAGAATTTAAGGAATTGCTTAACAAGAAGGAAAAGTTGATTGAGCTCGCCAACACACGCTTAAATGAAAACTGCTCTGCAGTTATTCTTAAAGAACTTTCGGAAAAGCTTGGAGATCCCGGTCGTTTTGTGTTGCCTTGCGTGTTCAACAAAACTGAAGAATTTACTGCCCTTGCTGATCTCGGGGCCAGTATTAATCTTATGCCTTTGAGTGTTTGGAAAACACTATCATTGCCCGACCTCACTCCAACAAAGATGACTCTTGAACTTGCAAACCGCACTCTCGCTTACCCCGTTGGTATAGTCGAAGACGTGTTCATCAAAGTTGACACATTTACTTTCCCGGTCGATTTTGTCGTTGTTGATTATGAAATGGACCCTCGTATTCCTTTAATACTTGGTCGGCCATTCTTGAGAACCGGATGAGCTTTAGTTGATGTGGCCGAAGGTGAGTTAATCTTAAGAGTGGGGGATGATTCACAAGTTTTCAAAATGGGGAAGCTTACAAGAAAATCCTTTGGACGCCGTGAATCAGTGAATATGATTAATGTGCTTGATAATTTTGTTGTCTACAACAATCCTCTATTCGATTCTTCCATTGATAATCCACTTTTTCAAGATGATGTGGATGATTCTCTCTCCAATTTGGACGCTTCTCCCATTTATGATTCTCCACCGGTCTTTGATGCTTATGATGATGATTCTAGCTCAGATTCGGATGATTATGATGCCCTTACTTCTGAGTATCCCGATCTGCCCACATACGATGATTTTGATGAGGCCGATACTCTTTCGAGCAATTCTTCACATGATGAAGATCCTCCGCCATCACTCGATCCTACTTTGGACGATTACTCATTTGAGGAAGACTTCTCTACGTTTCTCAACACTTACTTCCCTCATGAGAGTGATGCTCCTCCTTATGATTTTGAAGATTATCGTCTTGATCCTACTTTGGATTTGAAGACCATTCTTTCAAAGGAAAAGAAACCGGTCGACACCAATATCCGCAGAACGTATGATTTGACACCTCTTTTTCCACCTTCTGAGGACGAGGTTGTGCTTCTTCGCGGATCTTCTTCACATTCTGTTGAGCCTGAGTGCTATTTTCCCTTAAAGGAAAAGGTGTTCGACCCCGGTATCGATATTCTGCAGCCATCTCAGTATCCTTCTGATGAAATAAAAGGAAATATCTTTGGAACTTATGGAAATATACTTGCACCACTTCACCCTTGCTTCCATCATGCTCCATCTTTGCTTAAGGGAACCTTGACTACTCTTCTTTGGCTTGCCTTGTTCGCCTTAATCTTGTGCTATTTGATGGACGAAAACTATGTCTTTGATCCTGGTGGATATGTTTCATGCTTCTTCCGTTGATAATCAAGGTCGAGTCAGGCTCAAGACTCGGTAATCAAAAATTAAGCGCTTCTTGGGAGGCAACCCATGCATCTATCTTTTTGCTTTCTTTATCATAAGTGTAGGGGGAGACCCGTTGGTTTGCTTTCCTCTCCTCTCTTCTTAATCAGGGATTCGAGCGCTCAATGATCCACTCATGATGATTCTTGACGACCCGTGATTCGGTGTTCACTTCTTCCCGGTTCTATCCTAAACTCTTTTTGATTCACTATTTTATATTTTCTCAATATTAAAATAGGAATCTCTTTAGTTGTCTCTTCCTTAGCGAGATTTAAACAAATTGCACAATGTCCTAAGTGTAGGGGAGTTTACTCCCACATGCTTAAACATTGAGGACAATGTTTATGTTAAGTGTAGGGGGGACTTCTATCGAAGTTAAGTGGTCTTTTCCTTGTATTTGTCCTCATTTTAACCGAAAAATCAATTTTTCGACATTTTTCAAAATTTTTGATCTATTTTGACCTATTAGTTTTTCCCTTTGTATGGTTATTTTCTTTCCTTATTAGAATAAAAGTTTAATAAAGTGGTTTTAATTTTCAAACGTTGTGAATCTTTTGACTCAACCCGAGTTTACTTATCTAAGTTACTCTAGCTAGTATCCTTAACGTGTTTAAGTCAAGTTTTGCTAGGCTTTTATATAGGGAGCTATAAAACGCGAAAGTCTTAACTCTCACGTGTTAAGAACAAGAACTTTTCGCAAGTTCCTATAATTGATCCTAGAGAGTCGTTTATCAAGGGAACTTTAAAATGCGATTTATGAACTTGAAAGAGTCTAAGAGTTTGCAAGATCCTATAGATGACTCGAAAACCCAAAACTTTGATTTAATAGGCTAAGCATCCATGAGTCTCATTCCTTGAGATTTTAAACTGTGGAGAACGAGAGATGATAGAGTCAATTATAAGTTTGGTATTCTTTCGTGAATTTATGTGAGTTAATTATAAGCCTATTCTCCCATCGCCTGCTAATAAATTTATCTGCAATAAATAAGGTTGTACGATTTGAAAAGTTACTTAGCTTCTAGCCCAAGATCGTTTAAAAGTTGCTCGGTATGGATTAGAGTTCATACCCAAGGCATAACTTATTGAAGTGGGATGCGAAGATTGGCGAGTCCAAAAAGGTCCTAACAAGACATGAGGGCTATATTTTGTTGCTAAAGATCCAAAAGTGATGTGAAGAATCATTTATCGAAAATCAATATGAAGGATCGAGACACACGACGAAAAGCAAAAACTTCCCAAAAGTCATGGAGAAGTGTATCCGAAAAGACCCTAGCAAGGTATGAGGACAAATAGATCCAAGTCATTAAAGGAGGCGGACCGTTGTATATCAAAGTCCAAAATAAAGATTGGAGAAAAATGAAGAAGTCGTGGTCCAAGTATGAATCTCTCAAAACTTCAAGTGAAGAAATTCCATTATGAAGAGAAGACCATTATTTCATGAACGTCTCTCAAGGTTTGAAGTATGAAGTCGCTGCCAAATATCGGTCCGAGAAAGGTCTCAAATCGCGAAGCGAGTTATGCCAAGATATGAACTTTATGAGGTCCCGAGAAGCAGTTTTAAAAGATTTTGTCCTTTAGCTAACTATTGATTAAATCGTTCACTTTATTTTCGGACTAAATAACTATCGAAATAAGTCAAAAATGCATCCTCGTGATCATTCAAGACAACAATAAAATATAAGAGATACACCTAGGAATAAGGGAGTCTAAGTGAATAATTGGCCCACATAAGTTCGTGTTAGTCTGCTAACTTATAATAACAATGATCTCGTTTTTAAGCTTGGTTTGGAGAAAGTGAAAACTTGAGGATGATGATTACTCATGACATTTCCAAAACCCAAGGTATGCTTTTGATTTCTTTACTTTGAATGTTTATAATTTTCTATCTCTTTAATAAAGGCCAACGTGGATTGATTATGATGAAAAATGTACACGTGCTTTGTAACTAATGCATTGCATGAGGACATTGCAATGGTCAAGTGTATGGGATTTGATAGGTGTGTAAACACCCATCCTTTTTACCACTTAATTACAATAATAACCGAGCCAAAACGTGTATTTTCTGTCTTTTATGTCGGAATTATGCGTGGTTTGTGTTTTTGTTGTGATTTAGGACGAAATTATGAAAAGTGGTGAAAACACGGCATTCACGGGCTTTTATTAAAGAAAAAGATGAAAGATGAAGTCGAGAAGTCAAGAGTGCAAAAAGAACGGAAGTCCAAGACCACTTCTGAAGATTTATCGAAGAAAAAGTCGAAAGACGGAAGTTTACTTAAAGCCGAAAAACTCAAGTCTATTTTATTGAAGAATTAAAAGGCGAGTTCAAAGAAATCCCGAGCCAAAAAGTCATATAACTCCAAGATTAAAGAAGATTTAAAGGCTTAAGGACTAATGGTGCAATTAACAAAGAGATTAAGAAGGAGGGATTTAATGATGCAATTAAGAGAAAATGAAGGAGGGGAGGAAGCTTCCTAATCCTCCCCTATATATAGATTAGTTGTTAATCACTTTTTCTTTGTTGGCTATAGTGACAATTAGTTCATCCACTTTTAATTACCTTGTCATTTAAATACTTGTCAAATTTAAATACTGTCTTACACCTTAATTACCATTTAATTTCAAGTAAGTTTTTCTTTTAATTCTTGTTAATCTTTATCTTTATTGTTAAGCTCTCATTCTACCTTTCTTAATCTTTGATTTTGATTGTTTATGTTCATGTTCATGTTCTTATGTTCTTATTTTGATCTAAGTGGGTTTTGATTATTTTGATTAGTTTTGTGAGTTTTATTGTTTTGGATTGATTGCTTACGATTAATAGATGTTTATTTGTTTGATTGATTTAATCTTGTGGTTGATTTAGCTTTGTTTTGATTAAATTCGTGCCATATTTTGTTCCTTGTTCTTCGGTTCTTTTTGTTTCTGATCTTTCCCAGGAAAACAAGCCCAGCATCATTCCGAATCAAGGTCTCGTGCAAAGGAGGTTTATTCGGAATATCCTTTATTCCGAATAGGATATATATTCCGCATAGGATATATATTCCGAATAGGGGTTACATTCAGCATAAGGGTGTATTCCGCATAGGCTGGATTTTTCGTATAAGGGTGTTATTCCGAACAGGACATAATATTACGTGTAGGGATTTATCCGCATAGGGGTATTCCGCATAATCCTGATTATTCCGCATGGTGGTTTATTCCGCATAAGCCGGATTATTCCGCATAGGGATATTCAGCATAGGGGTGTTATTCCGAGTAAGCATCTATTCCGCATAGTGACAGTTTTCCGAATAGGGTGTTTGTTCCGGATAAGGGTAAATATTCCGGATAGTTGACTTTCAGTTTCTTTCATTTCAGTTTCTAATTTTCTTAATTTCGAGCGTTATTTTTCCCGCCTTTTTACTTAGTCACACTTTAAGTTTATTTGCCTTAGATTATTTTAGCCTTGCCTTAGTTTAAGCTTTAGTCTTAGTTGCGTTTTAAGTTTGCCTTAGTTAGATTTAAGTTTACGTTATTTACTTTTTTTTAGTCACGCTTTTAAATATTTGTCATTTACTTTAAATTAGATTTGGATTTACTTTAACGTCACTTTTACATTTAAGTCTTTGCACATTTTAATATACTACAACGACACACTTTTGTTTCACCAAAGAACGACTGAGTCGCATAGTTAACCTAGATCAATTCGATTAGACCACTATAACGAACTTAATTTTTATACGGGGTGTCAAAAGCCATGTATCAGGTTCTTTCTCGATTTCCTTCTCCGTAGAAGTATTTGGACGAGAGATTGGTTCCTTGAAAGTTTTACCACTTCGTGTAGTAATAACCTTCATTTCTCCCTTCGGGTTTGTAATGGTATCACTAGGAAGACCACCCGAGGAAGAGGGTTTACACATGATTGCTTCAAACATTTTAGCCATTCGGTCCTCAAATTTTGATTGCCTAGCATCCACTTTTAACAACTCTTGCTTAATCTCATGTTGTCCTTGTTCCATCTTTTGTTGATTTTGTTGAAGACGTTGGAAATTTCCTTCCATTTTATTTGCATGAGTTTTAAGTTCATTAGCAAGTTCAGTTTTAAGCTCGTTTTTCAACTCGGATCTTAAGCTAATCATCTCACGTTGCATGTTATCAAACTTAGCATCATTTGCTTTAGCATAATCCAAAAATTCTCCTTGAAGATTTTTAGTGTGAGCATTTTGAAAACCTTGTGTAGTGTTTTGAAAATCACGGTTTTGGTTTTGATTAGTGACTTGTCCATTCCCACTTTGATAATTCCCCTTGTTGTAGTTACGTGAATTGCCTTGGTAATTACCACCTTAGTTGTTGTTTCGATAGTTATTAGCATTTTGATTTGGTGGAGCTTGATTTGGGCGGGAACCTTTACCGTTTTGGTTGTAAGTTCCCGTTGCTACATAAGAACTCGAAGTGTTACCATCCGAGGTAATGCACTCGGAAAGATCATGAGCTCCACCACAAGACAAACAACTCTTAGCAACCGCTTTAACCGAAGCGGAATTTGAAGCTTCTTGAGCTTTCCAATGGGACATAAGATTAGCAATTCTATCAAAAAACCGATTTTCCTCATTAGCTTCATCATGTAAGGCATTAATGCTACGAGACGATGACGAACCCAAATTGGCAACACTCGGTGTGTTACGAGGGCTATAAACCTTAGATCTATTCTCGATAATCTTTAAAGCCTCATCGGTCGTTTTGCACAAAAAATTACCACCCGCGACGGCATTCAAGTAATCTCTTCATGATCATTAAGCCCATTATAAAAAGTATCAATTTGATGCAATTCCGAAAAATCATGGTGTGGACATTCATGTAACATTTCTTTAAAGCGTTCCCATGCCATTGAAAAACTTTCATTATTTCTTTGCACAAATCGTGAAATCTCATTTTTCAAATGTGTTATTTTAGATGGCGGAAAAAATTTGTTCACAAACTTAGAAACGAGATCACCCCATGACAAAATTGAATTTGGCGGTTCTTTCTCAAGCCAAATTTTAGCGGGTCCATCTAACGAGTATGGAAACAACATCATCTTAATGGCGTCATGTGGAACATCCTTAAACTTGCTAGTAGCGGTGAGACGATTAAAATTCCTAATGTGGTAGTGCGGGTTGTCTTTCTCATGACCTCTAAACTTATTAGCTTGCAACATCGACATTAAACTCGTCTTAATCTCGAAATTCTCCGCAAGGATAGCGGGAATCACAATGGCCTCTCCAAAACCCTTGGTGGGTGCTTGTAGCAACTCCATCATAGTACGATTAGCCATGACGACTTCTTGTTCTACAATAGGTTCAACAATTGGAGGTTGTTCTTCAATCAACGTCTCTTGATTGGCTTGCTTTTGAAGACGTTTACGAGCTCGTTTTGCATGATTACGAGTGATCATAAACTTCACGAAGAATGGGAGGTGAGCAAAGAAGATTCTTTTGGGTGTTTTGTGAATTTTCAATTTTTCTTTTTTTTGATTGTTTTTAATTTTTTTGGATTTTGGTGTATCTTCGTAGACAACAATCTACCAAATCTCTCCTCGAATCAAACTCTTGATTAAAGAAGCCTCAAAGGAATGAAAACGATCACGTGGAGTGAACGCCTTCGAATGACTTTAGAACTTTGGTGAAAACCAAATTGTTCAAGAGGGTTTAATCACAAAGAAACCAAGAAAATATATTATACGTAATAATACTTTGGGCGGCAAAACCCTCGATTAACCCTCAATCTCAAAATACTCACAAGAAAGCGGGGAAAAGAGGCGGCACGAAGCACTTAAGAGCCTTTTTCCTTAGGGTATATTTTATAATACCCGCCTTATACCCACCTTATAGTTTGTATTTTTCAAAATCGAGCTTCAAGAAAGTATTTATCTATTTTTGCCTTTTTCTTTTTGTTTGAGATTCGAATACAATAATTAGGAGATCAAATCCCAATTAAGGTTGTGTTTTCACACTTTTGGAGATATTGTTTATTTTTTGTGATACTTAATACAATATAGTAATAATAATTTCACAAGAAAAACCAAGAAAACCGATAATACGTATTAGTAGATTTCTACTAATACAAATACTATATATGGTTAATATTAAAAACAACAATGCAAATTAATCACGACACACCTCCCCGGCAGCGGCGCCAAAATGATTGTGGTATGATACGACCTTTAGGAAAAGGTGCGTAAAAGCGGTAAGTATTAAGTGTACGTTTAGGAAAACGTAAACACTTATGACCCAATGAAGTTCGTTTCCCAAGGAGGTATATGTGTGTGACTAAGATGTAAAAGATTTGAGATTAATATTTGGTTTAGAAGGGGATGAGAAAAGAAGATGACGAAGACGTGAAATTAATACTACGACGACAAAACGTAAAACCGTAAAAACTACAAAAATAAAAATTAATTCTAAAAATTACCAAAAATTTACTAAAAATCAAAATAAATAAACTAAGAGTTTACCAATGATCAAAACTTTTTCAAACCTTTTAAATAAATAAATATTCAATTTTTAAATGCTAATTAAAGCCCTAAAAATCAAATAAATTATCAAAAAGCCCAAATAAAGATTTTTCAATTGGTAAACCTCTAAAATGTCCTAAAAAGATTAAAAAGTATTTTTAGAAATTTTTAAACTAAGAAAAACTATTTAAAATGATTTAAAAACTATTAAAACTTAAAATAATTATAAAAATTAATCTGAAAGAGATAAAATTATTCTAAAAGTTGCAAAAATCCTATTTCAGTGTATTTAAGCTAAGAAAAATGTAAAAAGTTGAAAATTGTGAAATTTGAAAAATAATAATAAAATAATATTAGAATAATATTAAAAATCCAAAAATTATAAAAAATTCTAAAAACTTGCAAACTAGTTTATTTAAACCTAAATAATCAGAAAATGAAAGTGAAATGACCAGACTACCCCTATTGGGCCCTCAAATGGGCCAAAACCAAATTCAGTCAACACAAATGGGCTTTTTAGCCCAAAAAGTCAAACTTGGCCCAATTGACTTGGAAAAGCCCTATCTGACTCAAAATTTAATTCTAAACACAAAACTCTAAAGGCCCAAAAGCTGAAAGTGAGCTTATCACAGCTTATTATGCAAACAGCTTATCCTTATTGGGCTTTTTAGCCCATTAAGCAATAAGCTAATGCCATAAGCTCTAATTTGACACACAACCTTCTTTTGGGATGCTTAAGAGATCTGTAAAAAGAAATTTTGAAAAAGCACACTCAATAAGCCAGAAATAAGCAAAGTAATATTTCACTAAAAGACAAAATAGTCGTTTTTGAGAAATAAGGCACCTCAGGACTTGATTCAACATGCAAAATGTTACAAATGAACTCAATAAGCCAAAACAATCAACAAAATTCCAATAAGCAAAACCAATAAGCCAGAATAAGCCAATAAGCACTTATGAAAAAGTCAATTAAGTTGGTTTCCTAGTCAAACCCTAAAGTCAACCCACCAAATGCTCCAGTATGAACAAATGGGTCAAATAATGAGCACCTATTACAAAATCCAAGTTGTTGCTGGTTAAAATAAGCTATTATAACTTATTGATAAGCTAAAACCCAATTAACACTAGCAGTGGCAACTTTCAGTAGGAACTGGTTCCCACTGCTTTGACTTTTTGACCAAGCTTTTTAGAGAGATTTAGTTGGATTCAATTGTAAACAAGGGCACCCTTGTGATCAGTGAATCACAAGGAGTCAATAGCAACAAGAAAATCCAAATTTGGTTCACACAATAAGCCAGAAATGATCAAACAGTCACCAGATGATGCACAGACATGGAAAATAAGCAGTAATGCACAAATAAGCAGATTAAGCCTGAATAAGCCAACCAAAATCAGCAGGATGCATACAAAAGCTATATAAACTATGAATAAACACAAATAAACTTAAATCAAACACTGAATCAAAGTAAATGACAAGATCAAAGCAGATAAATTACTGATGAACAAAGTGCATATCAGAAACCTATTTGCTGATCTATTTGACACTAGATCCAATTTCAGGCACTCAAATCTCTTTACCTGGTGTAGTTAACCTAGATTTAACACTTGTTAGCCCTAGTCTATGATTAGATCTAGATGTCCTCAAAATCCTAGCCAATTTTACCAAGTAAACAAGATTTTATACCCTTTTTATGAATCAAGGTGTTTCAAACCACAAATATTGCAGCAATATGACCAAGTATATCAGATAAGCATGTACCAACAGATAGAAACACAAAACTAACACTCAAAACACCACAAATCCAAATCATGCAGTTGACCTAAAAACCCCTTAAAAACCTGTTTTCACAATTTTTAAAGGATTATCCAGTTTCAAACCACAAATCAAACTAACAACACCTCATAAACATCAAACAACTCCAAATGAACAATAATCAACCATCAAATCACAGATTCAACAACTATCATGCAATAATCACCAAAATCAGAAAAATAAGAGAGAAAATGAAAAGGGAAGAAGGTGCAAACCTCCAAGACCTACATCCAGGCCCTAGATTGTTTGAGCTTAGGTACTAGAAAAACAAGTACCAGCTTCCAAGTACCTGCTAAGATGAACAAACAAAGTGATGCACAATAAACAAGTACTTTCCAGATTTTTGAGACCCAAGCTTTATCACTTAAAACCTTGCCACAAAAAACTTCAAACAAGATTATGGAACTCAGATTTAGGCTATTCTAACACCAACTTTTAACAAATATCAAAGAGATTTAACAAAATCCAGAAAATCAACTTTTATTAATTTAAAAAGGAATTACAAAGATTGATAGCCTAAAACTGGAACAAAGCTCTCTCATAGGTTGAGGAGTCTATTTATAGGCAAATGCAAAGGCTAGCACTATTCACAAACCCTAGATGTGAAATTCCTATTCTATCCTTGAGCCTTCTAGACGTTTTCTTGGTGTGATCTGTCCAAAGTGATCTTGGATGTTCATTTTATCTTTGGAATGAAGCAAGGACTCTCAGCTGTTGATTTTGCCATGTTGGATTACTTGGAGGTGAAGTTGTCATGTGATTGGTTAAACGGGAATTGGGGGGGTGGGTCCATAGTGAGTGGGATTAAGGGTTTTAAGGTTGGATGTGTTTCTGCACATGTGAATCAAGTGTGTGCAAAGGTAATTGAAAATTACCCCATGTTTAAGTGGAGTAAATTCTGGGTGGTGAAAAAGGTAAACAATGGTGCATTTGATCCGAAATTGGGGGAGAAAAGGTGTTTGGCGCATTTTTGGGTTTGAAAGTTTGAAATTGGCAACTTGGGTCCTTGTTCTTTGGTGAAATAGGTATAACACGTTTTTCAGCCATGAAACTTCATTCCCTTTGTTATAAACTTTACCAACTTTGCATTTTTGGCACAAAACTTTTCAAAAAGGTTTAAAAGGATTGTTTTTGCCATTTTGAGATAATTCAAGGGCTGATCTTGGACATTGTTGATCTTCAAAGGTATTCAATATAACTTTGGCTTCATGAGGGACCATAATTGGCAATTTAGAATTGTTGAGGGACTAAACTTGCCATTTCTTCAAAGTTGAAGGACCATTTTGTGTTATTTTGACAAACTTAAGGGACCAAACTTGTAATTATGAATATAAAAGGGTTTTAAGTGTCATTTCTTCATTCATTGAGGATCAATCTTGCATGTCTTCAAGTCTTCAAGGGTATTTGTAGGATAAATCATGAACTAGGGCCCAGTTCTTTGTACGGCTTCGTTACTCGTGTCCGTTTTTCCTTGTTTCTTGTGATCTTTTGTATTTTTCACGATATCCATACCTAAAATACACAAGTAAACAAACACAAGCATATATATGGTATTTTATGACATTTTTATGCGTTTAAAGCCCGAAAAGAACGATGCCATCATGTATAAATGCCATCACATCATTTCCGAATTTAGAAAGTTTCCTAAAATTGAAAGGTTTCTAAATTAGTTTTTCTTGAAAATTAAATCATAAATAAATCACATGTTTTTAAGTGATTAACCGGATAAAATACAATCAGTTTAATTTTACTAATTAAATCAATAAAATAAAACCACTTAATTAATTTATTTATAAAACTAATTTTACAAAAATGATTTAATCATAGTGGCATAAACCCCGTATTATTTATTTTCCTTGACCCCAAAACTCGTGCTAAATACTTCCCCGAGAAACCCATGTCTCGGGTTAACCAAATGGGGCCCACGTCGTGGTCCCTTGCTGCTGACGTCACCCAACAGTGGTTCCCATTGTTTGTCATACGGTTCCTACTATTTTTGTTTAATTATTATTCCCACTGCTAATGTAAAACCCGCATGCTTTTAACATGAATATTATCCTTAAGATCGTACGTACTAGATTAAAACTTTCCTTTTATAGTATGTTTACGTTCATGTATAAGAATTTTAAGTATTACGTACGTGTTAGAACACGATAAGTATATATTACGTATGAACACACGATAATTATTTAAATAATAGTTATAATGCCGAACATGCGATCATGAAATCATGAACGTAATTTTAATCACGAGCTAACATTAATTAGGTATATATATTCATTGCGAACACAAATAAATATACTAAGTCACGATCAATAATTAATTAGAACACATAAAAACACGAACACGATAAAACACGAACACACTACAATATTTAGACTCGGAAAAAGGTACGGATTACCCCAAGTGGGGCCCCCTACCCGCGGCTACACCAAGAAGGAATGGGCCAAGCCCATTTTGATTTTTACTAAAACAAAGAATTAGGAAATCTTGGTCATTTTTCACCAAACAGTAAAAATAACAAAAACCCTAAATCTTTTTCTTCTTGCTCCTCTTGGCCGCCGGTTATACATCATCACAAAGGGGTGTTCGGTTGATTTTTTGATCTTGAATTTTGTGCAAGCATTCGTGTGTGTTCATCCTTAATTGATCCACGAATTCGGTATACCTTTTTAACCTTTTTCTTTTATGTTTTGATTTAATAAATTGCATAAGATCATGATGTTTTAAAAAACTAATTAAAAACATTTATTAAACATGTCTATGATTATGGGGTAAATCAAAACAAGGGTTTTTAGGGGTTTTTGTTCTAGCCGACGCATAAACCGAGCCCTAAGGGGTCTCGGCTTGGCTTATGAACCACCACCGAGACCTCATGGTCTCGGTATGGTGGTGTGGGTCCCACGGCAGTAGCAAACAAGGGGTACCCCGACCTTGGTTCGGGGTATGGTGTTGATTACGGGTCCGGTTCATGGTTTCTAGTCGCGATCCAGTTCATTGATTATGTCAAGGGTTATGATTTTAATAGTTATGTGTTAAAAATTAAATTAATAAAACATGACATAATTAATTTAATTAACATGACTTAGGTTATAAATTTAATTATTAGATCATGAATTTTTAACCTAAGTATTTATATTTTTAATAAGTGTGAAAACACTTATCCTTTTGCCACTAAAATCAAGGAAAAACAAGACCTAATCATGTGTTTAGTATCGTAAATGTCGGAATTATGCGTGGTTTTGTGTTTTTGTGTGAAATAGGTACAAATGTTCAAAAAGAAATAAAACACGGGATTTCACTGTCAAATGTAGAAGAAAAGTCCAAGAAAGAGACGAAGACAAAGACAAAAGACTAAAAGTGTGCCAAAGATCACGAAAACCGGCAATTCGACACGGTTTTGAAGAAATGAACAAGAAAGTCGAAATCGAGCTCGTTTTAGTGGATTTAATCATTTACGAAGATAATTGGGCCAAGTGGGTCCCACATTCAGGTTAATGGGCTCAAAATCCCATTTGAAAGTCAAAATTTTCTTGTTAAAAAATTACAAGCCCAAAAGGCCCAAAAACATATGATAAACGGATGATATCAAAACTTGGGCCAAGCCCATTTTCTAAATATATGGGACGGTTTAAAATTTTAAAAGTGAAAGGTTTATTTCACTTATTCTCCCTGGTCAAATCCTCACACGTTTTACAACCCAGTCAACACACAATAAATAAACATTCACCCCACCACACGTTTTATTTACCCCACACCCATTTCTTTTGTTATAAACAAGATAACATCTCACCCTACTTCTCTCTCCCCCAACACAACCAGACACCATTTTTTACCCAACCCCAAACCCTAATTCATCCTTAACACAAAAATTACCCAAAGAAAATTGGGGGTTTCACAAAAATCGTGTGATTCACATGAGTTTAAATTAAATCCCCCAAAAAATCGGGGAAGAACACTACTGGTGGTCCTCTCTCCTCATCCTACGTGGCCTAATCCTTTTTCTTGATTTGTGGATACAACTCATCACATACGAATCCCCCAATCATTATCTTCCACATCACCCCTAAAGAAACACAAGAAACACATATATCTGCCAAGGTGGTGATCCGCGTGATAAGGGGTTCTTTTCAACCGTTGATCAAGTGTGAGAAAAGAGAGACAAGAAAGATGCGGCCAGGATCAAAGAACGTGAGCACCAAGTTCATGAAGGGAGATTAGGGTTTTCCTATAAAACCCCCTCCCACAACTTGTAATGAAGATATTCCATTTTCTTTATTTTTACTGTTTGTTTTATTAATTAGGAGTAGGATTAATTTAGTTTTAATTTTATTTTTATGAAAATTAGATGATAGGATAAATTGTATTTTCAATCTTTCCAGTTTTGTAATGATTTTAATTATTAATGAAAGTTTATTTTTAATTAATTTTGTCTCTTTAAATTTAATTGCAATTTACTTTATATCACTATTTTTGTTTAATTAATATAAAAATAAAAATAAAAGAGGATTATATTAATTTCCCCCACTTGGAAGTTAATTATGAAACTGGTTCGAAGATTGACTCCGGTTCGGTTACTGTTCATGACTCGGGTTGGTGTTGATTTTTGATGGTGACGAAGGAGGAGTTGTTTCGGTTAGGGTTCAAAGACGGCTCAGCGCCGATGAAGATCTTCATCTCAACGGTGTCTACATCAGGTTCATTCTCTTTTTCTTTTTATAAGTTTTTTTAGATAAATTAGTTATTTGAATCTGCTTATGTTTATCTTATCTTCTGTTATGGTTTTAGTTTGGCTGATATAAATCTGCTTGTTTCTACATTTATATTTAACTGCTTGTTAGGATTTAAGTTTAGATAAGGTTTGGGTCTAGTCTGCTTTATTAGTTTATTTTTGATATCATTGTTTTATTTATCTTAGCTAGAATAAGTTTTGATTGTATCTGCTTTGCTTATTTGGATCTGGCTTTAGATAACCTGTCCGTTTGCTTTTAGTTTCGAGTTCAGTTTGTTTATTTGATTCGTAGGGTATTTTGCTCATTTATCTGTTTTAGATTTTTTTTTATTTCAGTTTATATTCTGTTTTTTTTTGGATTTGTTTGATTTGCTTATTTTATTAGTTTTAAATAAGATTTGCTTATTGTTTAAAGATTTTTTTCTATCAGTTTTATCTGCTATTTGTTTTATAGCTTATTAGTTATTTATTGCTTTTCATTTTTTTTGTGCTTCTCTGGTAATGCTTATTTGCTTTCGTCAGCTTATTTGTTTAGACTGTATTAGCTTATTTGTTTTTTTTGATATTCTGCAAGGTAACTAATCCCTATTGATTTGTTTGTTTCTCAAAATTCCAAAAAAAAATATTTGTCTGTCAGGGGACTCGAACCTCTGACCATTCGTTCAATAGACCAACACCTCTACCATCTACTCTAGTACTTAATTTGTGTTTTATTATGCATCATTAAACTAATATAGGTCTAATATAGCTGGCAGTTTAATAGTTTAAATAAAATTTTAATTTTATTAAATTTAATTAAAAGTTTTATATAAATTTTCTTTTATTTAGTTTTAAAAAAAAGATTAAAAAATATTTTAATTACTTTAACTAATTGTTTTTAAATATACTTTTAAAATTAGTTTTTAATTAATATAGTTTGTTTAAAAAAGGTTTTATTTAATTTTTCATTTAAAAGTTTTAGTAGAAAGTAATTAGAATAGATTAAATTAAAGTTTTATTTTCAAAATAGTTTTTAAATAGTCAATTAGTTTTAATTATTACTTAATATCTTTTTAATTAGATTATTTAGTCTTTTATTAAATTTTAGTTTTTAAAAATACCAAAAAAATACATTTCACCAAGAAAAAATTAGTTTTACGTTTAAATTGGAAATCAATTCGAGTGAGTCGAGGAAAACGAACATTAATAGATTTATTGTTAATTGGACTAAAAATCCTAAACATTAAAATGGCGCCGCTGCCGCTTCGCTCGTTACGATTGACGATTTGTCGTGAGACGATTTGGATTTTGGGATCCGTTCATTTTTGAACGTTAGGTTTCTTGTTAATAAATCAAAAACATAAAAAAATCAAAAATTTAAAAATACAAAAAAATTAAAAAATCATCAAAAGCAAATTCTTTCCTAAGATCTGCACCTAAAAAAAACTAAAAAAATTAAAAAATCCAAAAGTAATACTTTTCCTAAAGTATTACACCAAAAATACTCCTCTTTACCCTCTATTGTGTTAAATTCCTTTCTCTACCCCTCTTATTTTTAATTCTTCATGGATTCGTATTGCGTAAGGTGTGGGAGACCATGTAATGGTTATCAAACATGCCAATGGTGTACATGTGAGCGATGCGGCTATCATCTCGACAATACACAACTTGGATTCTGTCCACTTTGTAATTCAGCCAATTCGTACTTCACCTCTCCCATATATGAGGATCCATATCCGCAAAATGCACCGGGTTTTTCTCCATACCCGTGTTGCAACTATTGTGGGGGCCCTCACGATACTTCTTATTGTCAACCGATGAATTATGAGCCACATCCGTGCTATAATTCCGGTTTTCAAAATTTTGAACCCCCACAATACTCCGTCGTTCATCAACCTTCTTTTGAGGATCAACTCACTAGTTGGGATGGAATTTTAGAAAGCTTAAAAAAACTCAAAGTTAGTTCGCATGACGAAAGCCGACAAGAGCAAGTATCTAATCTTAGTGATTTTACTCCCTCTCTTGTGCGTTCTTACTATTATGATGATGATGACGATGAGAATTCTATTTCTTGGAATGATCTTGTTGCTCAATGTCCTAGTGCAATTGTAATTCCTTCTCTCGATATCCCAAATGCTTCTAAGGATTGTGATACATCGAGTGAGATTAGTGATTTTGGTCTCGACAAATTCTTTGATGAAGTTTGTGATGTGCCGAATTTTGCGGAGCTTACGGACGAGGTCGCTCTTACGGATGACATTTCTCCATGTTATGAGGATTTCACGTTTGAAATTTCTCCTTTTCACCCATTTCCACCGGGAGATGCGGGCGATGACGATTTATTCTCTCCGACTTATGAGAAGTTCACCGATGAACTTGCTCTTTTAGATGAGGTGGAAGACGTTATTCTTCGCGACAAATTATTGAAAGTTCATCTTCTTATTTCTCAAATTGAAGCGTTGAATTCTACTCCTATCAATGAATCTTTACCTCCGTCTTTTACTCCCGTTGAGAATAATGACCCATATATGGAAGAAATTGACAATCTCTCAATACCTTCGGGTATTGATGATGACACGGAGGGGGACATTCTCTTTGATAATTTTATTAATGAAGATATTGTACCAAGTCCCCCTCCCGAGCACCTTTCATCCACTCTTTTAGACACCATTATGGAGGATGAGTGCTTTGACCCGGGAGGTGACATTGACCATTCTATGATTGATACCTTCACGGCTTTGCCGAATAGTGACCATCCATTGTCTTTGGGGGATGATAATTTGTCTCCTTTACCCACCCCACCCCCCGTGGATCACGACCTCACATACTTTTCGTATGTTGAGAGGACTTTTCTACCTTTCATGATTTATCATCCTGACTCTCATTTATTATGTTCCTCCGGGAACGAGGATAAGATTTTTGATCCCGGTATTACATTAGAGGCTTCCCCATGGACCATTTAATTTGGGGTCGAGTCAGGCTCCTGACTCGGTTAACAAAAACAAGCGCTTCTCGGGAGGCATCCCGATGATATATTTTTTATCTATTTTCTACAATAAGTGTAGGGAGAGTCGTGTAGGTTGTTTGTTTTGTGTTGTTGTGCAGTGATGATATGTGTGAAAACACACATCTTTTCTACCACTTAATTACAATAATAACCGGACCAAAACGTGTATTTTATGTCTTTTATGTCGGAATTATGCGTGGTTTGTGTTTTTGTTGTGATTTAGGACGAAAAGGTGAAAAGTGGAGAAAACACGGGAATTCACGGGCATTTACGAACTTTTATTGAAGAAAAGGATGAAAGACGAAGTCAAGAAGTCAAGAATGCAAAAAGAACGGAAGTCCAAGACCAATTTTGAAGATTTATCGAAGAAAAAGTCAAAAGACGGAAGTTTACTTTAAGCCGAGGAACTCAAGTCTTATTTATCGTAGAATTTAAAGACAAGTCCAAAGAAATCCCGAGCCACAAGTCATCACATTCCAAGATTAACAAAAAGATTAAGAAGGAAGGACTTAAGGGCGCAATTAAGAAGAAAGGAGAGGAGGAAGCTTCCTCTAACCTTCCTCCTAATCACCTATAAATACTTCCCTTTTCATTTCATTTGCTCTTGTTGGCTAATCGTGACAATTGGTCCTTCCACCATTTAATTACCTTGTCATTTACTTATCTTGTCAATTTAAATACATGTTATGCACCTTAATTACCTTTTAATTTCAAGTAAGTGTTCTTTAATTTTCTTGTTTTAAATTTCTCATTCTACCTTTCTTTCTTGCTTAATCTTTGATTTATATGCTTTTTATCTTGTTAACTTGTTTAAAGATTTCATTTTTATGCTTTTGATTGTTTTAAATCTCTTATTTTCATAGCTTATTTGATTTATTTTCAAGTTTATATAGTTTTTACAAAAGTTATTTTTATATAAAAAGTTGTTTTTCTTAAAGTTTATCTTTTTCGTGTCTTAAAAGTTGTTAACTTTCAGTTTCGTAGCTTATTTTTACACGGTTTTACCTTAGGATTTAGTCTTGTGCTTATTAGAATCATAGCTTATTAGATTAGCTTAATTTGTGATTTTTCCACCTTATTCCGATCTGACCAATCGGAAAAGGGTTTTACATTCCGACCATAGCTACGTAGCTTGGTCGGAAAAGGGTTTCTATTACATTCCGATCTGAAGGATCTTGGTATTCCGATCAGAGTGGGTTTTCAGTATTCCGATCAGGTGTTGTGACAGCATTCCGATTGATACTCTTTTCCTCATTCCGATCGAGGTGCTACTTTAGTATTTCGATTGGGTAGGTGACAATATTCCGATCGTAGGTTCCGATCTGCATTCCGACCAAGTCCATATTCCGATCAAGACGTAAGTTAAGCATTCCGATCAGAGCGTTTTGGATATTCCGATTGGTAAGTGACAGCATTCCGATTGGGTTCCGACCAACATTCCGATTGGACAGGTTTGACATTCCGATTGTGGCTAATCGGAATATATTCCGATAGGAGTTGTTTTCTTATGCTTTGTCTTGTTTAATGTTTACGTTATCATTTTTATACTTGTCTAATTTTAATTCTCGTCAAGTTTTAATTTTTAGTCATTTAAATTAATTTACTTTTCAAAAAGCTTTTAAATATCGCACCTTTCTTTTTAATTAGATTTGGATTTAATTTCACGCTCTTTTTATACTTGCCCTTTACTTTAACGACATTTACTTTTAAGTCTTGCACATTTAAATTTAAAACCAACCAAAAATATTTGTTTCACCAAAGATCAATTGAGTCACATAGAGAACCTAGATCAATTCGATTAGACCAACAACACAACGAACTTTTAAATTTTCATACGGGCTAAAAGCCTTGTATCAAATGGCGCCGCTGCCGGCTCTTTTCGTAAAGATTAACGGTTTTCTGTGAGAGACGCGTTACTTTTTGGGATCCGTTCACTTGTGAGCGTTACTTTTCTTGCATAAAAAAATTCGTAACAATCATAAAAATTAAAAATTGATAAAAATCCATAAAAATTAAAAAAATTTCAAAAATCCAAAAAGATTTTATCTTTATTGTGTATATATATTGTCTTTGTGTTTGGTTTCTTTTTCTTTTGTCTTTGTAGGTGCATGCGTACTAGATCTTCTAATTATCAAGAGCCCGAGCCTCAGGAAGATTTAGCTATGTCTGGTGTAAACAACAATAATCCACCGCACCCTAATAATAACAACAATGTTCTTCCACAGCCCGATCTTCGGACCATGGAGGAACTTTGTCAACCAACAATGTTTGGACGAGGAACACCGATTGCGCCGATGCAAATCAACGCTCGTGAGTTTTCGTTGAAGCACCATATGATTCAGCAAGTACAAACAAACCCATTCCGTGGATTGCCTGATGATGATGCCAACAAACACCTCGACAAGTTCATTACAATCACCCAAAGCATGAAGTTGGCTGGGGCCACTATGGATGAACTTCGCCTACAACTCTTTCCACACACTCTATTACATCATGCCGAGAAATGGTTTGATCGTCTCCCGAAGAATTCTATTCACACTTGGGATGATATGACTCAACGCTTTTTGTCGCGCTACTTTCCACCATCCATGGTCACGAGCCTTCGCAATCAGATCAGCGGTTTCATGCAAGATCCCGATGAATCTCTTTTTGATGCTTGGGAGAGATATAATGTCTTGATCGATAGATGTCCAAACCACAACATGCTCCCTGTGACCTTAATTGATACTTTCTACAACGGTTTGACTTTTCGAGATCGTGATACGATTAATGCAGCCGCCGGTGGCACATTCATGAAAAGGAGACCCGAGGAGTGTAGAGAGCTAATTGAGAACATGACTACTCACCACAAAAACTGGGATTCCTCTGCTTCTTCTAGGAACAACCCGAGAGTCAATGTTTCCTCCACCTCAGCAAACCCTGATATGACCGAACTCACCCGTGTGCTGACTGAAATGAGCAGAAGTATGCAACTCTTAGCTTCAAACCAACAACAACAACAACAAGTTAAAGCTGTTGCTGCTCCTTGTGAAACATGCGGCGGTCCTCACTCATACACCGATTGTCCTTCGACACAAGGAAATCCGGAAAATGTGTATGCAGCTTATGGTACTTATTCACCGGAAAATTACCAAGCTAGACAACAAGGGGATAGAAATCTGCTGAGTTACCGATCAAACAACTACCTTTCACCCGGTTTTTCTCCTCAAAACCAAAACCCCGCCAACAACTACAATAGAAGCAACCAAATCCCACCAAGAGCTTCTAATCCTTATCACCCTCCCGCCCAACAAACCCCACCCAGTAATCCGGATGTTGAGGCCATCATGAGAACCCAAGGGGAGCAAATTAAGAATCTGCAGAGCCAAATTATCAATCTGAAAGGAGATATCACAAAGCAAGGAAATGAGATTAGATCCGAGCTTCGAGATAATATTCAATCCTCTTTCAGCAGTCAAACCAATGATTTGAAGAATATGCTTGCTAGTTTCTTGCCCGCCGCTCAACCTTCTTCTTCGAGTTATCTACCTTCAAACACCGTCACTAATCCGCGAGCCAATGTGAGTGCTATTACTACTCGTAGTGGAGTCACCATCGTAGGACCACAAATCCCACCCCCTTCATCTACACCTCCTCCACCACCATGTGTCCCTACTCCTCCTACACCTAGTATTAGTGCACCATTACCGTCTCCGCCTCGACGTGATGAAGTTCCCACGAATGACCCTTCAATATCTCAACCTTTACCTACACCTGCACCTTCACCACCCAAACCCAATATCCCTTATCCCTCTCGTTTAGGCAAGTCCAAAATGCTAACCAAGGAGGACTCCGAAGTGGCACACTATGTGAAGATGATTTCTCAAATGAACTTCAACATTAGCTTTCTTGAAGCACTTGTCCACATGCCCAAATTTGTTAAAGCATTTAGGGAATTGCTTAACAAGAAGGAGAAGCTGATTGAACTCGCCAACACACGCTTAAATGAAAACTGCTCTGTAGTTATTCTTAAAGAACTGCCGGAAAAGCTTGGAGATCCCGGTCGTTTTGTGTTGCCTTGCTTGTTTAGAAAAACCGAAGAATTTACTGCCCTTGCTGATCTCGGGGCTAGTATTAATTTGATGCCATTGAGTGTTTGGAAAACACTATCATTACCCGACCTCACTCCAACAAAGATGACTCTTGAACTTGCAAATCGCACTCTCGCTTACCCTGTTGGTATAGCCGAAGACGTGTTCATTAAAGTTGGTACATTTACTTTCCCGGTCGACTTCGTCGTTGTTGATTAAGAAATGGACCATCGTATTCCTTTAATACTTGGTCGGCCATTCTTGAGAACCGGACGAGCTTTAGTGGATGTGGCCGAAGGTGAGTTAATCTTAAGAGTCGGGGATGATGCACAAGTTTTTAAAATGGGGAAGCTTACAAGTACAACCTTTGGAGGCCGACAATCAGTGAATATGATTAATGTGCATGATGACTTTGTTGTCTACGAAAATCCTCTATTCGACTCTTGCATTGATAATCCGGTTTTTCAAGATGTAGTGGATGATTCTCTCCCTACTTTGGACGCTTCTCCCATTTATGATTCGCCACCGGTCTTTGATGCTTATGATGATAATGATTCTAGCTCAGATTCGGATGATTATGATGACCTTACTTCTGAGTATCCAGATCTGCCCACATATGATGATTTCGATGAGGCTGATACTCTTTCGAGCGATTCTTCACATGATGAAGATCCTCCGCCATCACTCGATCCTACTTTGGACGATTACTTATTTGAGGAAGATTTCTCTACGTTTCTCAACACTTACTTCCCTCATGAGAGTGATGCTCCTCCTTATGACTTTGAAGATTATCGTCTTGATCCTACTTTGGATTTGACGCACGTTCTTTCTAAGGAGAAGAAACCGGTCGACACCAATATCCGCAGCACGTATGAGTTAACACCTCTTTGTCCCCCTTCTAGGACGAGGTTGTGCTTCTTCGCGGATCTTCTTCACATTCTACTGAGCCTGAGTGCTATTTTCCCTTAAATGAAAAGGTGTTCGACCCCGGTACTGAAATCTTTAAGCCATCTCAGTATCCACCTGATGAAATAAAAGGAAAAATCTTTGGAACTTATGGAAATCTGCTTGCACCACTTCAACCTTGCTTCCACCGTGCTCCACCACTGCTTAAGGGAACCTTGCCTACTCTTCTTTGGCTTGCCTTGTTCGCCTTAAGCTTGTGCTTATTGATGGACGAAAACTATGTCTTTGATCCTGGTGGATATGATTCATGCTTCTTCCGTTGATGATCAAGGTTGAGTCAGGCTAATAACTCGGTTAACAAAAATCAAGAGCTTCTTGGGTGGCAACCCATGCATCTATCTTTTCGCTTTCTTTATCATAAGTGTAGGGGGAGACCCGTTGGTGTTTGCTCTCTCTTCTCTTCTACTAATCAGGGATTTGAGCTTCAATGATCCACTCTTGATGATTCTTGACGACCCGTGATTCCGTGTTCTACTTCTTCCCGGTTCTATCCTAAACTCTTTTCGATTCACTATTTCTCAATATTAAAATAGGAATCTCTTTAGTTGTCTTTCCCTTAGCGAGATTTAAACAACGTGCACAATGTCCTAAGTGTAGGGGAGTTTACTCCCACATGCTTAAACATTGAGGACAATGTTTATGTTAAGTGTAGGGGGACTTCTATCGAAGTTAAGTGGTCTTTTCCTTGTATTTGTCCTCATTTTAACCGGAAAATCAATTTTTCGACATTTTTCAAAATTTTTGATCTATTTTGGCCTATTAGTTTTTCCTTTTGTATAGTTATTTTCTTTCCTTATTAGAATAAATTTTTAATAAAGTGGTTTTAATGTTTAAACGTTATGAATCTTTTGACTCAATCAGAGTTTACTTATCTAAGTTTACTCTAGCTAGTATCCTTAACGTGTTTAAGTCAAGTTTTGCTAGGCTTTATATAGGGAGCTATAAAACGCGAAAGTCTTAACTCTCACGGGTTAAGAACAAGAACTTTTCGCAAGTTCCTATAATTGATCCTAGAGAGTCGTTTATCAAGGGAACTTTAAAATGCGATTTCTAAACTTGAAAAAGTCTAAGAGTTTGCAAGATCCTATAGGCGACTCGAAAACCCAAAACTTTGATTTAATAGGCTAAGCATTCACGAGTCTCATTACTTGAGATTTTAAACTGTGGAGAACGAGAGATGACAGAGCCAATTATAAGTCCGGTATTCTTTCGTGAATATATGTGAGTTAATTATGAGCCTATTCTCCCATCGCTTGCTAATAATTTATCTGCTAATAAATAAGTTTGTACGATTTGAAAGGTTACTTAGCTTCTAGCCCCAGATCGTTTAAAAGTTGCTCGGTATGGATTAGAGTTCATAGCCAAGGCATAACTTATTGAAGCGGGACGCGAAGATTGGCGAGTCCGAAAAGGCCCTAACAAGGCATGAGGGCTATGTTTTGTTGCTAAAGATCCAAAGTGATGTGAAGAATCATTTATCGAAAATCAATATGAAGGATCGAGACACACGACGAAAAGCAAATACTCCCCAAAAGTCATGGAGAAGTGTATCCGAAAAGACCCTAACAAGGTATGAGGATAAATAGATCCAAGTCATAAAAGGAGGCGGATCGTTGTATATCAAAATCCAAAATAAAGATTGGAGAAAAATGAAGAAGTCGTGTTCCAAGTATGAATCTCTCAAAAAGTTCAAGTGAAGAAATTCCAATTATGAAGAGAAGACCATTATTTCATGAACGTCTCTCAAGATTTGAAGTATGAAGTCGCTGCCAAATATCGGTCCGAGAAAGGTCTCAAATCGCGAAGCGAGTTATGCCAAGATATGAACTTTATGAGGTCCCGAGAAGCAGTTTTAAAAGATTTGGACCTTTAGCTAACTATTGATTAAATCGTTCACTTTATTTTCAGACTAAATAACTATCAAAATAAGTCAAACAATGCATCCTCGTGATCATTCAAGACAACAATAAAATATAAGAGATACCCCTAGGAATAAGGGAGTCTAAGTGAATAATTGGCCCACATGAGTTCGTGTTAGTTTACTAACTTATAATAACAATGATCTCGTTTTTAAGCTTGGTTTGGAGAAAGTGAAAAGTTGAGGATGATGATTATTCATGACATTTCCAAAACCCAAGGTATGCTTTTGATTTCTTTATTTTGAATAATTATATTTTTCTATCTCTTTAATAAAAGCCAACGTAGATTAATTTTGATGAAAAATGTAAACGTGCTTTGTAACTAATGCATTGCATGAGGACATTGCAATGGTCAAGTGTAGGGGATTTGATATGTGTGAAAACACACATCTTTTCTACCACTTAATTACAATAATAACCGGACCAAAACGTGTATTTTATGTCTGTTATGTCGGAATTATGCGTGGTTTGTGTTTTTGTTGTGATTTAGGACGAAAAGGTGAAAAGTGGAGAAAACACGGGAATTCACGGGCATTTACGGACTTTTATTGAAGAAAAGGATGAAAGACGAAGTCAAGAAGTCAAGAATGCAAAAAGAACGGAAGTCCAAGACCAATTCTGAAGATTTATCGAAGAAAAAGTCAAAAGACGGAAGTTTACTTTAAGCCGAGGAACTCAAGTCTTATTTATCGTAGAATTTAAAGACAAGTCCAAAGAAATCCCGAGCCAAAAGTCATCACATTCCAAGATTAACAAAAAGATTAAGAAGGAAGGACTTAAGGGCGCAATTAAGAAGAAAGGAGAGGAGGAAGCTTCCTCTAAACTTCCTCCTAATCACCTATAAATACTTCCCTTTTCATTTCATTTGCTCTTGTTGGATAATCGTGACAATTAGTCCTTCCACCATTTAATTACCTTGTCATTTAGTTATCTTGTCAATTTAAATACATGTTATGCACCTTAATTACCTTTTAATTTCAAGTAAGTGTTCTTTAATTTTCTTGTTTTAAATTTCTCATTCTACCTTTCTTTCGTGCTTAATCTTTGATTTATATGCTTTTTATCTTGTTAACTTGTTTAAAGATTTCATTTTTATGCTTTTGATTGTTTTAAATCTCTTATTTTCATAGCTTATTTGATTTATTTTCAAGTTTATATAGTTTTTACAAAAGTTATTTTTATATAAAAAGTTGTTTTTCTTAAAGTTTATCTTTTTTGTGTTTAAAAGTTGTTAACTTTCAGTTTCGTAGCTTATTTTTACACGGTTTTACCTTAGGATTTAGTCTTGTGCTTATTAGAATCATAGCTTATTAGATTAGCTTAATTTGTGCTTTTTCCACCTTATTTCGATCTGACAAATCGGAAAAGGGTTTTACATTCCGACCATAGCTACGTAGCTTGGTCGGAAAAGGGTTTCTATTACATTCCGATCTGAAGGATCTTGGTATTCCGATCAGAGTGGGTTTTCAGTATTCCGATCAGGTGTTGTGACAGCATTCCGATTGATACTCTTTTCCTCATTCCGATCGAGGTGCTACTTTGGTATTCCGATTGGGTAGGTGACAATATTCCGATCGTAGGTTCCGATCTGCATTCCGACCAAGTCCATATTCCGATCAAGAGGTAAGTTAAGCATTCCGATCAGAGCGTTTTGGATATTCCGATTGGTAAGTGACAGCATTCCGATTGGGTTCCGACCAACATTCCGATTGGACAGGTTTGACATTCTGATTGTGGCTAATCGGAATATATTCCGATAGGAGTTGTTTTCTTATGCTTTGTCTTGTTTAATTTTTACGTTATCATTTTTATACTTGTCTAATTTTAATTCTCGTCAAGTTTTAATTTTTAGTCATTTAAATTAATTTACTTTTCAAAAAGCTTTTAAATATCGCACCTTTCTTTTTAATTAGATTTAGATTTAATTTCACGCTCTTTTTATACTTGCCCTTTACTTTAACGACATTTACTTTTAAGTCTTGCACATTTAAATTTAAAACCAACCAAAAATATTTGTTTCACCAAAGATCAATAGAGTCACATATAGAACCTAGATCAATTCGATTAAACCAACAACACAACGAACTTTTAAATTTTCATACGGGCTAAAAGCCTTGTATCAAGGGACTTGTGCTTTAATGATCCACTTTTGGTGTTTATGATGCGACCCGTGATCCCGTGTTTCCGTGTACCCGGTTCCTTCGATAAGTTTTTGCTATTGTGATTCATACATGTATATAAATAAATCGAATAAATGTAATCACTTTAGTTGTCTCTTCCTTAGCTCGATTTTATACAACGTACTCAATGTCCTAAGTGTAGGGGAGTTTATTCTCCCACATGCTTAAACATTTAGGACAATGTTTATATTAAGTGTAGGGGGACTTCTATCGAACTTTAGTGGGCTTTTCAATGAATTTGACCCCATTTAACCGGAAAATTTAAAAAAATTTCAACGTTTTTCAAATTTTTGATCTATTTTGGCCTAGTAGTATTTTCATTTATTTGTTTTCCTTTTGTCATCACATCGTATTAATAAATTCCATTTCAAGAATAAAATCAATAATATAAAATGAATAAAATGGTTTTAACAAGTTTAGATATCTTTGATATATTAGGCCCGTCGTGAATATTTTGACTCAACCCGAGTTTACTTATTTAAGTTTACTCTAGCTAGTATCCTTAACCATATGGACCTTAATTGGTTTATTAGGCTAAGCATCCACGAGTCTCAATCCTTGATATTTTAAATTGTGGAGAACGACAGATGATAGAGTTGATAATAAGTTTAAGGGTTAATTCTTGCTTATATGAGTTTTTGTGGCTCTTTCTTCCCGCTTGTATATTTAATTGCTTAATAAATGAGGATTTTTGCGGTGTAGATTCGATATCTTAACTCTTAGCCAAATCTTTATTCTCCTTTTAATTAAAGCATGAACACATTGAGGGTGCCAGCGTTGTGGAATTCCGACTAAGGTGGCTCATAACCACTAAGTAGGAGTATTCAGACCATGGGACCACGAAATTTGGCCTACTATATATATCATAAATAAGAAAGAATAAGATTAAAACATGACCTCAATGAGCCTTAGGGCGTGGGGCATGTAGCATGAACCTTGTCATTAGAGCCTTAGGGTGTATGGCATGGTAAGTGTTGAATAAAAATTGAACCAAAAATCAATTCCCTCGTTTATCGTTCAAGGAGCCTTAGGGTGTGGACAATACATGAGGAGAATTTTTACATCTTAAAAAGCCTAAGGGTATATGATTTAAACTTTCTAAACTCCACATAAAGTCAACATGACTTGGAGGAATAATAAGTAGTACTATTGGCCAAATTTTGGGTCCGGAAATTTATTCCCCAAATCGTGTTAAATCATCCTTGATGTGGGCTTACTTTAGTGACAACGTTTTTGAGGACGAGGTTAGGTTTTGAGTGTCGGGTTTGCACCGTTTTGCCTTCATTTTTGGACTAATAATTATCAAATAAGTCAAATGAGCCTACGGGTGAATGACAATCAATAAAATCTAGAGATACAACATAGGAATTGAAGAAAGAGTATTACACAATTGTCTTATATAAGTGGCTTTAACCTAATAACTTATGGTAAGCCATGATCTCGTTTTTAAACTTGGTATGGGGAACGTGAAAATTGAGGGTGATTAATATTCATGACATAAAATCTCTAATTTAAGTCTTGGATTTCTTTGCAAGTTTCTTCCATCAAATAATTTCAAAGTTAATAAATTGTTATAACTTTTGTTTTCCTTTAAAGTTTTTATCTTTTCATCGTAGTAGTAGTATATCTTAATAAAGGCCGAGATGGATTAATTATGAGAAAAATATAACTTTATGCTTTAAAATAATGCATTGCATGGGTTCATTGCAATGGTCAAGTGTAGGGGATTTAATAAGTGTGAAAACACTTATCCTTTTGCCACTAAAATCAAGGAAAAACAAGACCTAATCATGTGCTTAGTTTCGTAAATGTCGGAATTACGCGTGGTTTTGTGTTTTTGTGTGAAATAGGTACAAATGTTCAAAAAGAAAGAAAAAACGGGAATTCACGGTCAAATGTTGAAGAAAAGTCCAAGAAAGAGAAAAAGACAAAGTCAAAAGACCAAAAGTGTGCCAAAGATAACGAAAACCGGCAATTTGACACGGTTTTGAAGAAATGAACAAGAAAGCCGAAATCGAGCTCGTTTTAGTGGATTTAATCATTTACGAAGATAATTGGGCCAAGTGGATCCCACATTCGGGCTAATGGGCTCAAAAGCCCATTTGAAAGTTAAAATTTGCTGGTTAAAAAATTACAAGCCCAAAAGGCCCAAAAACATATGATAAACGGATGATATCAAAACTTGGGCCAAGCCCATTTTCTAAATATATGGGACGGTTTCAAATTTTAAAAGTGAAAGGTTTATTTCACTTATTCTCCCTGGTCAAATCCTCACACGTTTTACAACCCAGTAAATACACAATAAATAAACATTCACCCCACCTCACGTTTTATTTACCCCACACCCATTTCTTTTGTTATAAACAAGATAACATCTCACCCAACTTCTCTCTCCCCCAATACAACCAGACACCATTTCTTACCCAACCCCAAACCCTAATTCACCCTTAACACAAAAATTACCCAAAGAAAATTGGGGGTTTCACCAAAATCGTGTGATTCACACGAGTTTAAATTAAATCCACCAAAAAATCAGGGAAGAACACTACTGGTGGTCCTCTCTCCTCATCCTACGTGGCCTAATCCTTTTTCTTGATTGGTGGATACAACTCATCACACACGCATCCCCCAATCATTATCTTCCACATCACCCCTAAAGAAACACAAGAAACACATATATCTGCCAAGGTGGTGATCCGCATGATAAGGGGTTCTTTTCAGCCGTTGATCAAGTGTGAGAAAAGAGAGAGAAGAAAAATGCGGCCAGGATCAAAGAACGTGAGCACCAAGTTCATGAAGGGAGATTAGGGTTTTCCTATAAAACCCCCTCCCACAACTTGTAATGAAGATATTCCATTTTCTTTATTTTTACTGTTTTTTTTATTAATTAGGAGTAGGATTAATTTAGTTTTAATTTTAAATATATGCAAATTAGATGATAGGATAAATTGTATTTTCAATCTTTCCAGTTTTGTAATGATTTTAATTATTAATGAAAGTTTATTTTTAATTAATTTTGTCTCTTTAAATTTAATTGCAATTTACTTTATATCATTATTTTTGTTTAATTAATATAAAAATAAAAAGAAAAAAGGATTATATTAATTTCCCCCACTGGGAAGTTAATTATGAAACTAGTTCGAAGATTGACTCCGGTTCGTTTACTGTTCATCACTCGGGTTGGTGTTGATTTTTGATGGTGACGAAGGAGGAGTTGTTTTGGTTTGGGTTCAAAGACGGCTCAGCGCCGATCTTCATCTCAACGATGTCTACATCAGGTTCATTCTCTTTTTCTTTTTATAAGTTTTTTTTAGATAAATTAGTTATTTGAATCTGCTTATGTTTATCTGATCTTCTGTTATGGTTTTAGTTTGGCTGATATAAATCTGCTTGTTTCTACATTTCTATTTAACTGCTTGTTAGGATTTAAGTTTAGATAAGATTTGGGTCTAGTCTGCTTTATCAGTTTATTTTTGATATCATTGTTTTATTTATCTTAGCTAGAATAAGTTTTGATTGTATCTGCTTTGCTTATTTGGATTTGGATTTAGATAATCTGTCCGTTCGCTTTTAGTTTCGAGTTCAGTTTGTTTATTTAAATCGTAGGGTATTTTGCTCATTTATCTGTTTTAGATTTTTTTTATTTCAGTTTATATTCTGTTTTTTTATTTGTTTGATTTGCTTATTTTATTAGTTTTAAATAAGATTTGCTAATTGTTTAAAGTTTTTTTTATCAGTTTTATCTGCTATTTGTTTTATAGCTTATCAGTTATTTATTGCTTTTCAATTTTTTTGTGCTTCTCTGGTAATGCTTATTTGCTTTCGTCAACTTATTTGTTTAGACTGTATTAGCTTATTTGTTTTTTTTTTGATATTCTGCAAGGTAACTAATCCTATTGATTTGTTTGTTTCTCAAAATTCCAAAAAAGTTATTATAAGCAAAAATTTGTCTGTCAGGGGACTCGAACCCCTGACCATTCGTTCAATAGACCAACACCTCTACCATCTACTCTAGTACTTAATTTGTGTTTTATTATACATCATTAAACTAATATAGGTCTAATATAGCTGGCAGTTTAATAGTTTAAATATAAGTTTAATTTTATTAAATTTAATTAAAAGTTTTATATAAATTTTCTTTTATTTAGTTTAAATAAAAAATAAAAAGATTAAAAAATATTTCAATTACTTTAATTAATTGTTTTTAAATGTGGTTTTAAAATTAGTTTTTAATTAATATAGTTTGTTTAAAAAAGGTTTTATTTAAGTTTTCATTTAAAAGTTTTAGTAGAAAGTAATAAGAATAGATTAAATTAAAGTTTTATTTTTAAAATAGTTTTTAAATAGTCAAATAGTTTTAATTATTACTTAATATCTTTTTAATTAGATTATTTAGTCTTTTATTAAATTTTAGTTTTTAAAATACCAAAAAAATACATTTCACCAAGAACAAATTAGTTTTACGTTTAAACTGGAAATCAATTCGAGTGAGTCGAGGAAAACGAACATTAATAGATTAATTGTTAATTGGACTAAAAATCCTAAACATTAATTTTTCTAGACTTTATAATTAATTATTTATTAAAAACCATGACTATAATTAATTAATTAACATGACTTAGGTAATATTATTAGTAATTAATAATACATGTTTTAACCTAAGTATTTTAACTTTATTTAATTAAAAACATGATATATTTAATTAAATACTTTTAACCTATAGTTTAATTAATTTACATGTAATAATTAATAAACTATACCTTATATCTATATGACTTAGAAAATAATCAGAAAACACTTAAGCTTATATAATTAGCTTATTTAACCAGCTTATATCTAATTATGGAAACTTTCTATTTTTAGAAACTTATTTAATTAAGGCAGCTAATCTATTTGTGAAAACTATCTATTTTTAGGAACTTATCTATTTTAAGCAGTAATTCTTTTTTTGGAAACATTCTAATTTTGGAAACTTCCTATTTTTGGAAACTTTCTATTTTTGGAAACTTTCTATTTTTTGAAACTTTCTATTTTTGGAAACTTTCTATTTTTGGGAACTTTCTATTTTTGGTAACTTTCTATTTTTGGAAACTTTCTATTTTAGGAAACCTGCTTTTTTTAGAAGTTACTTATTATTACATAGCAAGTATAATAATACATGAAATACAAGTAATACTTAATCAAAATAGACAGAATATAAGATAAACACAGTAACAGAATTTGGAGAAACAGACGGAATTCAGAGTAGATGCAGATGGTATCGTATGGCAGGGCACGAGACTTTGTGTTCTTGATGATCAAGAACTCCGGGAAGCCTTGTTAGTTGAAGCTCATAGCTCCCCATTCTCTATACATCCTGGTTCGACTAAAATGTACCATGACATCAAGCAACACTTTTGGTGGAGTGGTATGAAACAGGATGTAGCAACTTACGTCTCCAAATGTCTTACCGGCCAGCAGGTTAAGATCGAGCATTAACGATCTGGCGGTCTCCTTCAACCGTTAGATATCCCAGAGTGGAAGTGGGACAAAATCACCATGGATTTTGTTACTGGTCTTCCGCCTACCAAGAGGAAGCAAGATGCAATCTGGGTTATCGTAGATCGACTTACCAAATCAGCTCATTTCTTACCGATCTGCAAGGAAGATTCGGTAAGTAAACTCGCCGATACGTATAGAAGAGAGATCATGAGACTCCACGGTGCTCCATCCAGCATCGTCTCAGACAGAGATCCTCGATTCACTTCATTATTTTGGAGGAGTCTTCAGAAAGCTTGGGGTACACAACTTAAGCTTAGCACGGCTTTTCATCCTCAAACAGACGGGCAGTCGGAGCGAACAATTCAGACATTGGAAGACATGTTGAGTTCATATGCGTTGGAATGGACGGGTGATTGGGACGATTATATTTGTTTGGTGGAGTTTGCATACAACAACAGTTGGCACGGAAGTATCAAGTGTGCTCCTTTCGAAATGTTGTATGGCAGAAAGTCTCGCGCCCCAATCTGCTGGGATCAGGTTGGCGAGCGAACACTTGAAGGACCAGAGATCATAGAGATGACCAATGAGAGGGTCGCAGTAGCTAAGCAGAAACTTCAGGAAGCACGGTCACATCAGAAGAGTTACGCCGATAAGCATCGTAGGGACATACAATTTAACGTAGGAGATCACGTATTTCTTAAGGTTTCGTCGGCACGTGGTGTTAGATGCTTCGGGATTAAAGGGAAGCTCAGTCCTTGTTTCATCGGACCGTTTGATATCATTGAACGAGTCGGCGAAGTATCTTACCAGTTAGCGTTACCTCCGCAGCTTTCGCATGTGCACAATGTGTTTCATTTGTCCTTACTCAGAGGGTACCAGTATCATCGCCTTCACATGGTTCAGTATCCACTGGAACAGATACGTGAAGATCTCACTTTCGTAGAAGAACCCGAACGAGTTCTCGACAGACAAGAACGAGTCATGAGAAAGAAGACGATTCCATTCGTCAAAATCCTTTGGAGGGATCATCCCGAGCGGGAAGCCACTTGGGAAACAGAGGATTCTATCCGGGATTCTTACCCTCATTTCATATTTTGATTTCGGGTATGTTCTTTTTTTTCCAGTTTACTTTATCTATAATTCGGGGACGAATTATTCTTTTTAGGGGGGAAGAGTTGTAAAACCCGCATGCTTTTACCATGAATAGTACCCTTGAGATCGTACGTACTAGATTAAAACTTTCCTTTTATAATATGTTTACGTTCACGTATAAGAATTTAAGTATTACGTACGTGTTAGAACACGATAAATATATATTACGTATGAACACACGATAATTATTTAAATAATTTTATAATCCCGAACGTGCGATCATGAAATCATGAACGTAATTTTAATCACGAGCTAATATTAATTACGTATATATATTTATTACGAACACAAATAAATATATTAAGTCACGATCAATAATTAATTAGAACACATAATAACACGAACACGATAAAACACGAACACACTACAATATTAGACTCGGAAAAAGGTACGGGTTACCCCAACTGGGGCCCCCCTACCCGCGGCTACACCAAGAAGGAATGGGCCAAGCCCATTTTGATTTTTACTAAAACAAAGAATTAGGAAATCTTAGTCATTTTTCACCAAACAGGAAAAATAACAAAAACCCAAAATCTTTTTCTTCTTGCTCCTCTTGGCTGCCGGTTATACATCATCACAAAGGGGTGTTCGGTTGATTTTTTGATCTTGAATTTTGTGCAAGCATTCGTGTGTGTTCATCCTTAATTGATCCACACATTCGGTATACCTTTTTAACATTTTTCTTTTATGTTTTGATTTAATAAATTGCATAAGATCATGATGAATTTAAAAACTAATTAAAAACATTTATTAAACATGTCTATGATTATGGGGTAAATCAAAACAAGGGTTTTTAGGGGTGTTTGTTCTAGCCGACGCCTAAACCGAGCCCTAACGGGTCTCAGCTTGGCTTATGAACCACCACCGAGACCTCATGGTCTCGGTTTGGTGGTGTGGGTCCCACGGCAGCAGCAAACAAGGGGTACCCCGACCTTGGTTCGGGGTATGGTGTTGATTACGGGTCCGGTTCATGGTTTCTAGTCGCGATCCGGTTCATTGATTATGTCAAGGGTTATGATTTTAATAGTTATGTGTTAAAAATTAAATTAATAAAACATGACATAATTAATTTAATTAACATGACTTAGGTTATAAATTTAATTATTAGATCATGAATTTTTAACCTATATTTTTCTAGACTTTATAATTAATTAATTATTAAAAAACATGACTATAATTAATTAATTAACATGACTTAGGTTATATTTAGTAATTAATTATACATATTTTAACCTAAGTATTTTAACTTTATTTAATTAAAAACATGATATATTTAATTAAATACTTTTAACCTATAGTTTAATTAATTTACATGTAATAATTAATAAACTATACCTTATATCTATATGACTTAGAAAATAATCAAAAAACACTTAAGCTTATATAATTAGCTTATTTAACCAGCTTATATCTAATTATGGAAACTTTCTATTTTTAGAAACTTATTTAGTTAAGGCAGCTAATCTATTTATGGAAACTTTCTATTTTTAGGAACTTATCTATTTTAAGCAGTAATTCTATTTTTGGAAACTTTCTATTTTTGGAAACTTTCTATTTTTGAAACTTTCTATTTTTGGAAACTTTCTATTTTTGGGAACTTTCTATTTTTGGAAACTTTCTATTTTAGGAAACCTGCTATGTTTAGAAGTTACTTATTATTACACTAGACGAGTACCCGCGCATAGCGGCGGTAATTCGTAGCGGAAGATAATTAACGATATACGATATTCTAGTAAGTGTTTAACGCCATGTTCAACATAGAACATGAAAAGATCAAAATGTAACTGCAAACAATCGTAACATGTGATAAATTCTTAACGTTCTTTAACTAATGAAACAATAGTTAAAACTTGGAGTACTTGATAATGCACAGTTATTCATCTAAAATTGTAGAAAACAAGTTATCAAACATTTGAGCCTCTTGTTTATCCTTGAGATATCAGCTCGTACATAGCTGCATATTTAACCCCAAAATATCAGATAATCAGAATATGTTTTTGATCGGTACCTCAGCAAGTCCACTATCAACCAACAACTCTCGTCTTCTTAATGCAGGATCTTTTTTCCCACCCGTCACTGATTTTACAGTTTCATCTGCATCATTCATCTCCTCATCACCTTGAGCATCTGATGACTTACCTTTAGTTTCTGCTTCTGCTTCTACGCCACCCTGATGCCAAAAGAGAGCAATTACTGGATACTAAAAAGCAACACCGCGTTCTTTTAAAAAAAATAAAGGGAGTCGAACAAAAAATTACCATTGCTACTAAAGAAGGTACAGATGAATCTAACAAAGACAAATCATCTGGACCAAAATAGCGTGAGCAATTTGGATGAAGAAGCTGCAACAAAGGGCGTCTTCCATCCTAAAATTACATTAAAATTCACAATTAGTAACAATACCTTCATATTTAGGAATAATATCACATCAAACTTTATCGGATTTAAAATATATCATAAGACAGTGAAAACAATTACCTTATGTAAAATCAGTTCCTTTAGCTCTGTTTGGAGTCCACGGAGGATGGTCTTTTTAACCAACTGTGTGTCATCAACAACAGAGAGAATACACGCAAGCACCTAATAGAAGGGATTTTTTTATCAAGGGTCAAGATATTCCAATTTTTTATCTTACTAAATGACTCAAATCAATTCCGTGACCACGACAAAGAGCTTAAAGAGAATTGTTCATACTTACCATACTGCCAAATCTATCTACAGCTATCTTTCTGACATTATCCTTCATTCCTTTTATAATTTTCTTCCTCTCCTGCAAATACATATAGCATAGACATTAACAACTCATACTTATCAACATGAAAACAAATAGGAAACGCTTTCACAAACCTGAGCACTGCCATGCTTGATGCAAAGAATCCCAATCTTGGACCCATCTTTAGTATGAATCATCCGCACAAGAAGAGCACTCGATACATGTTGAATAACGTCTGCTGCAGAGGTCTATCCATACACTTGGTTTTAGAAACATGACTAATGAAACAAAAGAACGTAAGGAAAATAAAAAATATATATACCTTATCAGCAATTGTAAGGTACTGCACACGTGCCTTGTGTAAGATGGAGTGATCGACTATCCTTTTTTCTAAGATTGGTTGTATCACAGCCGACATATGCCTCACTACTGCTGATTTTTGCAAATTCAGCTTGGCAATAATATCTACCAATCTGTTAATACAAAGGATGTATATGAGACACATGTGTGTATGTAGAACACAATAACAACCATAAATGTAACAAAAAGAGGTGTATTTACCTGCGCATAGCGGCGGAAGTTTCCTAGCGCCAGATGGATAAGAAATTACGAGATGGATATCCGTTCAAAAAAAGGACGAGATGGATAAAATCACACATTTTGCAAAAAAAAAGGCTTAAGTGACAATATACTAATGTGACTTGAGTTATTCTACACAATATTAGGCCTATCAAGTGAAAACTCATTATCACTAACCTGTTATGAATTAAAGAAAGAATAGATGTGATTGCATCAACTAACCTTCCAATGCATCGGCGAGAGACGCATAAGAAATTCCAAGTTTCTCAAAGTTCATTGTATAATCATATAGATAGAGTTGTTTACTTACAGCTTGAGGCAACAAAAGGGCGCAATTAAGACATAAGTGGCAGACCCAACTTTGGAATTTGCAGCCTAATAGTGGGCAGCGCACCGCATGAGCTTCTTTTTTGGAACAGATATTGCACTTGCAATAAGTCAAATTTGTTGATCCCAATGAAAACACGTTGAAGTAATTAATTTCAATGAGAACCAGATGCAAACCTTATGATCAGCTCCCAATGCTTATACCATATAATTTTTCCGCTATTATACACACTTATTACAGGTTCCTCCCGACCAGTTTTCACCATTATGCTTCCTTCATCATATATCCTTGTTCAGTAGATAAATATATAATAAAATTTGTTGGTTCTTGATAAATAATAAAAGTTAGGGGTACCATTTATGTACCATAGATAAAAAAATAACTCCCTCATTCCATTTATGTAAACTAATGATAAGCCAAGACATTTTTTTCCAATTTGACTATTAAAACATTAAGTCGCTCACCTGAACTATGGTGGAAGGTACTCGTTGACGTTGCGGTGCTGCAGTCGTAGCCGCCACTATTGATATACGGGACAAAATGAAATCTTTCCTTGTTGCAATCATCTCGAAAAATCACCCCACATTAGGCTGCCCACTTCAATCTTTATTGCCTAGGTTGTTTTTTGAGCATTTTATTAATGAGTGATTGGCAAGTCATCTTTTTGAACAATGATCCGCACTATCTACTATCACTTGCGCAAGGGTTAAGTTGGCCTCTAGAGAAGTATGAAGTGCATCCCATATTTTTGATAATCACACCATGTACCAATTGCCAATGCCTACTTTTGCTAATGACCACCTGAGCAACAAAGGAGGACATCAAATAACAAACTATATAAATATAGTTTATACAGAATAACAAAATCTTAAGAGGAATATAATATGCTTGCAATGGTGTCCCCTCACCCACCATCGTCTCACATTAAAGTGGGTTTCAATTATCAGCTTAAATTAAAGCGTGTTAATGAATTAACAAAATCTTAAGAGGAATATAATATGCTTGCAATTGTTCCAACATCTTGCACTTTTTTTAATTAACACAGTAATAGTATCGCAAAGTGGGTTTCAATTATCAGCTTAAATTAAAGCGTGTTAATGAATTAACTAAAAAAGTAAGCATGGTACTTGGATAATATTGAAAGTTAGAGCACGATAATGTTACCATCTTAACATATGGATCCAACAACCGCGAATGATCTATATCGACCGTAACCAAACTTTCTCTCTGTCATTTCATCGAACACCTACTCTGCATCCAAGATAGGTACACATTTCAAAGAAGCACTCGTATATTTGTTTAATGTATGATCCAAGATACATAATCAAAAGTTTTAATATGTTAATAGTTTCTAAAATACAGTTACAAATAATCATGAGTAAGGATTAAAAGAATATATAAATTAAAAAAAAGATTTATTTTAACGAAGATGGATAACCTGTTTAGTTATTGCTCCTCCAAAAGATCCAAGGTTTGATGAAAAATCGAGATGAAGATGAAGTGTTCTTCACTGATAGTAAAAAAGAAATGACAAATGAAGAAGATGCATATGAAAAACTGAAGAACAATTTTGAAATTCAAATGCATAATTTTGATTTTAAACATGGCGTGGATAAATGCATCACCTCATTTTTCACCAAACACATAGATAAGGGATTCCAACTTTCAAGAAGGGAAGTTCAGTATTTCAGTTTTCAGTTTTCATTTCCCAATGTAGAAAAATTATGTGGAAGGTTGACTGTTTCTGAAACAACACAAAGAAAAAAAGTTATTAAAAAGGTAAAATCATAGATCTATTAAAAACTTATGGATAACCTCAAAAACTGAATATACCTTCAATATTGGATGTTTCGGTTGAGGTTGACCTCGTCGGCGGCCATTCAACGAAGATGCGACACATTGACGACGGTGAATCATAGACGGATGTTTCCTGAAAAAAACATTAATCTTGAAAAAAACCTGTACAAAAAACCATTATAATAGTTCTATAAAAACCTAGATCTATATGTTAAATTTACAGATCTATAGAAAAAACTTAACTAAAACTCGTAGATCTATGGTAAACTCCAACAATACCTCAATCTTGAAAAAATTTTGTGGGTTTCGGCGGAGTGGTGTGGTGAAGTCGAGAGGTGGTGAGGTCCGGTTGGACGAGGTCGGGCTGTGATGGGTGGTACTGGAGAGTGTCGGGTGTGTGTGTTTTTTATGTGAAATAAAAATACTATGAAAGTGAATGGATGGAGGTTGATTATTCATGGGGTAGAGATAGAGATTAAGATAGGGCCCACAAAACAACTTTCAACCAAGCTATATTTCAACTTTCAACCAATACTATTTTCTCTTTATAAAGGAGTTAAGATAGCAAGTATAATAATACATGAAATACAAGTAATACTTAATCAGAATAGACAGAATATAAGATAAACACAGTATAAGGCTTAAAACAATAAAACATGACATGAACATATAAAATAAGCTAAGACATGACATAAAACCAGTTACGTATTTAGTAATCAGATACTTATGCACGTATGTATTTATGTAGCATTAGTGATACCGAAGTAGGACTCTCTTCCGTTCGTCTTCTTCGTTCACTAGACATAAGGTACGGATTCCCGTCCTTTCAGTATGGACATTCTTTCCTTATTAGGATTCCCCGTATGCAGCCAACTGTTTTCCCGTAGTATAAGTTTATATGTTTTATTGCTTATGTTTAATTAGTATTACCTAAAGCCATATACAAGCATGACCAGTTTCACCTAGTTATGGAGGTACCATAACCATAACACTAGAGGCACTGGTGTTATGACTTCCCCACGGCGGAGTGATTGCTCGTGGCGTCCCTTCAGATTTTGGCCATATTATTATATTTATCATGTGGGCGTATGGGTGCATCCTAGTTACATGTTTTTCAGCAGATTACTTAGTGTGAATGTGATGTGTGCCTTGCATCCTTCACAAGGAGCTGATACCTCCTACCAAAAACCAGTATATTAAATTAGAGGCAGCCCCTCTAATTTGCATGATGAGGTCACCCCTCCAATTATTCATGCACGGTGGATTTTCATGACCTATATTGGCTAATGGTAGAATATGTTAAATAGTTTTTACAAGATAAACATAAGGCTTTTCAAACTATAAAACCAGTTTTACTAAGACTTAACCGGGTTATTCGGGACTTAGTTTCTTTCGCTGTTATATGCTTATATTATTCATGCTTTATCGTATATCTGTGCACTGAGCGTATTGCTCAGCCGTTTTCCTTTTCATGTTCCCAAAACGGCAGGTACCCAAGGACGCTCGTAGACTTTAAGCGTACGTGCATATGGACTGGAAGCTTTCTAGCCTTTCTTTACTTTATGCGTTATCTTTACTTTGATACTCTTTCCATGGACAATGTTTAGTCCTTTCATTTACAGTACTTATGTTGTGTGTGATGAGCTTTACTTTTGGACTACCGATGTTTGATTCCGGTATTTCCTTTTTATAGTCATGTAATGTTTTAGACATTTATCCTTGTATGCTTTGATGACACGCCATAATTACGCGTGACATTCCATTATCAAAATGGGGTGTTATAGCTAATGCAGTGGTTCCCACTGTTTTGGCTATTTTTCCCACTGCTTATGTTTCTGTCCCCACTGTTTGTAAACCCAAACGCCCCCTTGCTGATGATACTGACCCAAATGCACCCTTGCTGGTACTGTAGCCCCAAACGCACCATCCTGTTGGTGGTTTTCTACTGTTGTTGTTGTCATACCAAACGAAACCGCCCCTTGTGGGTCACGGCTGGCCCAAACAGCAACCACACCGAGACCATAATGGCCTCAGTTTTCGTACAACCACACAACCCGAGAACCCCTTCTTGTTCATTATTTCGTGATCATAATTTAAAACCCATTTGTTTACATTCTGAAATTAACTCGTGATTTAAAAAAATTTAAAGAGAAAGGTGATTACTGTTAGAAGGACAATGAAGAATACACACAATTAAAACAAGAAGATCACATCGTGCCTCCCTTTTGGTTCTTACTGTTGGCGGCCATCCCCATTTCAAACCCTAAACCATTTTTTATTAATTTTTATTTACTGTTTGTGAAAAGTGGGGTGGGTTAAAACCCCCCGTTTGCTTTTTCCTTTACAAAAATGGGTTGGGCTAGGGGCCCATTTCTCCTTTTTCCTTTGTTATTTACTCAAAAACTATGGCCCAATAAAACGAATGCATAGTTTGTTTCGTTTTGCGTAAAGTTCTTAGACGTTCATGATTCGGTTTATGTATTATTTATTTTCTGAATAAATAATAATTAATATTCGTTTCGTAATACTTGTAAGGTTTGAAAAGTATTATCATTGTTAGGACCTCTGGAATAGATATTTGTAATAGATAAGCTAGGAGGTATGTAGTTCCTCCTGGTCCTAGTAGTAGTAGGAGCAATACGTGCTCCTGGTCTAGTTGAAAGTCAAACATTATTATTCTTAGTAGTTTGTTAGGATATGCATGAGATATGTTAGGAAAGTATATGCATATCAGAAGTTACACGTTTTGGTTTAATGTAGTATTAGGATTTTCCTGTAGTATAAAAGGAACTATTTGCAGAAGGGTTAGACAGACCTTCATCAAACATTATTCATTTCATATTAATAGTAGAAATCCTTAGTAAGGATCAAGTTATTTAGTTATTATGTTTATTCTTGTTCATATTATTTGTATTCTACACTTATACTGTGTGTTTCATCAAGAGTCTCTCTATGAATAGAATTGTGATTACAGAAGTCATTCACCATCCTCAACAGGATGCAAGATCCATATCTAGTAGACCCAACAAGTGGTATCAGAGCCTGGGAGAGTCTCTGCTCAAGAAGATCAATTTTTCTTTTTACTAACATCATTGTTTAATCATGTCTGCTTCTAGTTCTATTGAAATAGGAGAAGTAAGCACCTCTAAAACACAGCAACCTCAACAAATCGTTGCTACTTTTTCCAATACTAATGGAAAATTCCCACTCTTAAAGAAGGATGAGTATGATAGCTGGGCCATGAAGATGTAATGCTGGATCACCAATACTGATCTAGACCTTTGGAAGATTGTCCAGAATGGCAACAACAAGAAAACCACTGGTAGAGACAAGAATGGTAATATCACCATTCTCGATCATAAAACTCATGAAGAAATCACTATTTTTTAGATGGAAATCAAAGCAAAAACTATTTTGCTTCACTCCCTTCCTGATGATCACATGGGTGGCTTTTTTCACTTGGATGATGCTAGGGAGATTTGGAATGGAATAAAGGCAAGATTTAGAGGGAATGAGGAATCCAAGAAGATGCGCAGATCAATACTGAGAGATGAATTCACAGAAATCAAGATTTCTAAAACAGAAGGTCTTCATCAAGGTTATGACAGGTTCCAAAAGATTCTCAGCCAATTGAATCAACTCAGGTCTAAACCTGACAATGAAGACATTAATGTCAGGTTTCTTAGAGCCCTAACTCACTCATGGAATCAGGTAATCTCTCTAAAGGCAAAAGGAGGCCTTGACTTTCTTTCCTTTGATGATTTGTTTTATAAACTCAAAACCTTTGAGTCTCACGTGAGAGGATACTCAAGTGATTCCTTTCCTACTCCTGCTAACTCTACTTTTATGAGTTCCATTGGATCTAGTCCAATGTCTTATGCTAGTAGCCCAAGCTATACTTTGTAATCTCAACATACTTCTACTCCTGAACCAAAAGCGAAGATTGGTAGCATGGTAGAAGCTATTCTTCACTCTTTTGTTGTTGATGTTGATCCACAACAGCAGCTTGCATTTGATGATTTCAAACAGGTTGATAAACTTGACTTGGATGAAATGGATCTAAAATGGCAGATGGCTATGCTCACTCTTCGGGTTCATAAATTTGAAAAGAAAGCCTGTCGAAAATTCAACTACAACCCAAGAGAGACAGTCAGGTTTGATAGAAGCAAGGTCAGATGCTATAACTGCCAGTAGCAAGGACATTTTGCTAGGGAATGCCCTAACAAAAATGACCAGGAGAAGAACAGGTATTCAGCCTTCAAGGTTCAAGAGCTCAAGGATGAAAAGAAAGCTTTGGTGTTCGTTGACTATATGGTTAACTGGAATGATCATTAGACTACTACCTTGGAAACAGCTGAAGCTTCTACTGATGTATTTGCTATGATTGTTGGGAACCTATCTGATGCCGAGGAAGAAGAAGAATTTGCTCTTATGGGAATCTCTCCTCAGGTACAAAATTGCCCTCTTGGTTGTCATGATAAATATTCAGAACTATTGACTCAATACAATGAACAAAATGAACAAAATAACAAATATTTTCTAGAAGTTCAAGCATATAAGAGTTCTCAAAAAACTTTGGAACAACAAAAGAAGTGGCTTCAAGATACTCAACGTGAATATGAGGATAAGATTAGAATTCTAAGCATTGATTTAGAAAACACCACTAACATGCTTAAATATACTGAAAACTAAACATTAACAGTATTAAGGCTAAGCAAGACATGCAAGAAAAATTGGATGCTACACTTTTACGATTTGAAAAATGGCAAAAAGCACCCAAGAATCTTTCAAAGTTAATAGATAGAAGCATGTCTGGTAGGACAAAGAGAGGTTTAGTCTTTGATAAATATATTGCTTTAGAAGATGTATTTGATTTATCTTTTTCAAGTGTCTTTGATCCTGACAAGAAGGAGGAGGGAAAACCTAGTTACAATAGGTTTAAACCAGCTGCATCAATGCATGATGTTCCTCCACCTCTTACAGGAACTTTTATGCCCATATCTAGGCATACTGACTTGGATGGATTTGTGACACCCCGGGTAGGGTCAAAATATGTGGAAACATCCACGGAGATGTCACAAGGGTAGATCGATAGCATATAGTCCATAGAGCATAAGATAAAAAGTTAGTCAAATCAGATTACATGTTTATTCAAACAAATAAATAAAAATTGTTTTAAACAAGAAAGTAGGTGATTATTTTCGTTTCCCAAATAGAACCCCTGACGAGTCCTACGATGCAGATTTCTAAGATGCTGGAGACCATGCACACACTACGTACTAACTTCATATTCCTGTGCAAAACATACTAACGGGGTCAACATAAAGTTGGTGAATTTATAGATTTTAACAATTAATTAGTTTGGACATACAATAATCATAGAAGTAATAATGCACAAAGCATTCTTACTAAAATGTAAATAACAATTGTTTATTATTAGAAACTAAAGCTTAACCCCATAGTCCTCAACAGATGAGGACATAGTGTCTTACAAAAAGACACCCATTTTAGTTCCAACATGGTATACGTCTGTTGTCCCGGCCAAGGCGCAGTGAGCATGACTCACCCAGACGAGGATGGTCAATCCCTAATAGATCTATTTATAATATTCGGGCGATTTACAACAATTTAACAGTTTCAATAATAATCAATCAAAATCAAGTTTATACAATTCAGTTATGTCCAATATATGTTTGCATATTTTCTTTCCCAAAAAGGGAAAGTTTTATCAAAGTTTATATGGGGCTGTAAACTCACCTGGGAGTAGGTAATTGTTTGTTTAACATGGATATCCAATTAAAGCTCACACCAAAGTTATGCCTAATCAGATAGTACAAAGAACATATATGTATGCTTATATGGATTTTATTTAGTTCATTCATACTATGGTATCTATCTAAATAACCATAGTTCAAGTAGCATCAATATTCATTTAAACATATTTATATAAGTCCCATCTTTAAGTAAACATGCAATGTTTAACTATTAATATCAGTTAGCATACATGTATTTATAGTAATCATTCAATCTTACAATTAAGTTTTACATTTAAGTAGACATAAAATAAAGTGTTTCACTTAAAATATTAATTTATGTTTATAGTACTTGTATCAATAACATCTACTTAAATTTACAACCAAGTTCTATATTTAAGTAAACTTAAGGGATTTTACTTATAATATTTTTATGTGGTAACATTTAATTTAATTAACGTTCATATAATTTTATTTCTTAAAAGTATATGAATTCATGTATTAATATCACACATTCATCTTGTTTATAGATTTTATCTTGTAAAGCAAATGTAAATAAATATTTCATAAAAAAAATATTATTTTTATTTAACTCTAAAGTTTTCATAAACTATTTAATATTTATAAAATAATTAATTTATCACAAACTTAAGTTTTATACATTAATCCTTATGATCTAGACTTTTAATTATGTTTTATTATAATTAAAATAGATTTTAGAGTTAGGACTTGTCAATGTTTTGGAACATGGCAAAACTAGTCCCTCCATATTTTTAAACAAGTAAACTTTCGGATTTTACATATTTAGTACCTAGGGCTTGTTATAGTTTCAGCTTATGGCAGATTTGGTCCCCCTAGTTATATCTAGTTTTTGTAACTTCACTAAATTTACAAAAACAGCCCCTAGGGCTTCTTTGGGTTTTGAAAATTTACAAAAATAGTCCTTAGGGTTTTAAAATGACAAAATAACTTTTGGAAACTTCCCAAAATGGTCCCTAGGGTTTAATTCGCCACGGATAGTAATTACTAAACCCTAGACTTTTGGATATTTACATTTCCAGTCCTTGTGCTTACTAGTTTATCAAAACAAGTTTTATAAGTTACGGTTTTAGTCCTTAAGTTTTGTAAATTGTCATTTTCATCCAAAAAGTTTTTATAAGTTATATTTTATTATTAAAAACTTTTATTTTAACATTTAAACTTTATATGGGCTCATTAAATGGGCTAAACATCTAATGGGCTATTTTAGTGGGCTTAAATATACTTTAAGTTCACTAATTTACTTAAATGGGTCTTTAAATCATTTATTGGGATTAATACATTTTTAAGTACCTTTAATTAGTTAAATGGGCCTAAGTGTGATCCTAAGTCCATTTAAGTCACTATAATTTATAAAATGGGCTTATTGGGTTCATTTAAGTTTTAGGTTAACTTTTCATCGACTTAATTAGTCCATTACCATTAATTTACATTTTATGTATATTTTTACTTAGGATATTCTTATAAGCTTATTATGAGCTTATTAATATTTAGTTTTCAATCTAAATAGATGAATAAAACTTAAAAATCCATTTTATATGTTATACCAAATTAGATCTAGGTGTGTCATAAGGTTACAAGTAAGTCATAAGCCCTAGTAGGAGCTTATAACCCACGGCCTACATTAGTTTTGGCTTATTAAGATAAGTCAAGTATTATTTTAAGGTTGCATGTAGTTTATATGTGTTACAAAATTAGATCTAACTATGTACACATCAAGAAAATAAGTCACAAGTTCAAAATAAGATCTAAACTATGTTTAGGCCTAAAAATCAAACATAGATCCATGTACCCACATATATAGCTCACGGCTATGTTTTTAGATCTTGGTATTTCCAAGATGAATACTTTAACTAGTTTTTAAATCTTGTAAATATTTACAAAAACACATTATGATTATCTAGGTTACATGCATGTTTCCAAGGCTACTATTATTCCAAGAAACAATGTATAGCCCACGGCTATATTGTTTCCTCCAAATATTCTCATTAGATATACTAGCTTATTTCTTGTATACCATGTTAAGTTAACACTTATCATTACATCTAGGTTTTTATAAGCATGCATGTACATCTAACCCATTTTAGGGTCATATGTAACCCACGGCTATATATATTCACATAAGTTACTTTGATGATTTTTAATAGCTCATTTAACATGTAACCTTTCATGTTCCACTATTCAAAACTTAGTAGACAAATCATATGGCCTTTACTCATTCTAGCCGTGACCTTTAAGGTCATGGTTTTCATGATTTTTAAGTTTCACAAGTTCTTTTCATGAGATCTACGGTTATTGGTTAACCAAAGTTCCATAAACAAGATTTGTAACCCATGCCATATTTAGATTTATAAAAGGTTTCATATGGTTTTTAAATTAAGTTTAACACATAACACATAAGTCATAAGTTTCTTATTAAAAATTTTGAATTATGATCATGGTTTGTATAAATATGACGTGACCCATAAGGGCCATAGCCTTACCAAATCTTTATTTTTAACATGTTATTCACTTGTGTTTATAGATGTATGAAGATGCATGTATGAAGAAATGAAAGATTATGATTTGTATACCTCTCTTGCCTAAAAGTACCAAAGAGGATCTAGATGAACAAGGAGATATAAGATCTACTCAAAATGATGAAGAAAACCCTATGTATAAATCAAGTCGTGGCCTAGATGGCTTAGCTAGGGCTTGTTTATAGTGATTCCAAGAGAATGATACTACCAATGATTTATAGTAGAGATGAGACAAGTATCTTGGTTGAATTAATACTTGGTTTTTGGATGTATATGGCTTTAAGCCGTATGATTGAGAGAGAAGAGAGTGGGAGAAGAAGATTTGGATTGCATGTATGTGAGGTGTGTGTGTGTGTTTCGGCTTAAAGAGGAGAGAGGGAAAGGAATGGCAAAAGGTATGATTTACCTTGGTAAGACATATCATGCCAAGTATCCCCTTTTGCCTTTCCATGGCAACTCTCCATCTTCCACACAAGCCTATGCCGTGTGATACTCACCAAAAAGGGGGAAAAGGATGGGCTTTGGTCATGGGCTTATGTTGGGCCTAATACAAAGAGCACAACCTTGGGCTAGTCCATGAGAGTTTAAGCATGTAATAATATGCATGCACTCATACATTATAAGTATATTGTGTAGTATGTTTCCATGTTTGTTAAGTGTTGTTTATAGTTAAAAACACACTTCATTACTTGTTTATTTAGTTGTGAGTTCATGGTTTAAGTTGTGAAGTTATTTTCAACAAAGATGAATGTAGAAGTATAGTTACTTGATAGACATGTTTATTCACATCTTAAGGAAACATAACATATGAATATGTGTTCTAGGATTATTGGGTGGAAATCTATTAAATAAAATCATGGTAAAATCATGGATTTTACAGGATCACAGATGAATAAGTCTCCAAAAAGCTCTACTAATACAAATGACTTTGTCTCTTGTACTTTCAGTGACAAGGCCAGTGACTATGCATCATGTGGTTCAAGTGTAGAGTCAATACCTTCAAGTCCCAAGACAAATGACCCTGTTGCTACAAGTGCTAGATGAGTTGTAATAAGTTTAGCAATGTGAAACAATGTCATTTGAATAAAAGGTCTTTTAAAACATGCTTTGTATGTGGTAGTAAATTTCATTTGATTAAGGATTGTGATTTATATGATCAAACTCATTCTGTTTATCAAGATTATCCCGCTCCTGGTCCACCAGGAGTTGCTTCTTTTTCTTCTAGAAGACTAAACCCATGTGCCCAATCTTATTCTTCTTCTAGGAGGACCTCTACTTCAGCTTCTAATCTTTAGAGAAGCAATGTTTATACCTACAATAGACCAACCAGCAACTATTTTCAGAACTTTAATCAAAATTATGCTTTTAACAGACCAAATGTATTTTTGGTTGGGACATTTGGGTTCTGCTGTTAAGCCCTCAGCAGGTTGTTCTTGGTCACAAAATAACAACCATATGATGAACAGGCAACCTAAGAACAACAGTGGATCTCATCAATCTTCTTGGCTATCTACTAAATATCCACAAGGCAGACTCAAGCCTGAAAAGGTATGGGTCCCCTTAAGACGCTAACTTTTGCATATGACTTTTCTGTTGTTGTAGATTACTCCATACCAAGACCCATCTTTTGGAATAGTTGATAGTGGATGCTCTAGGAGCATGACAGTAAATAAAGGACTTTTATCTAACTTTGTACCATTTCAAGGTGGAAAGGTATACTTCAAAGGTTGTGAAGGAAGGATCTCTGGCAAAGGAACTATTCAGACACCCAACCTTAATTTTGAGCAGGTCTACTATGTGGAAGCACTTCAACACTTCAACTTGATATATGTCTCTCAGATTTGTGAGAAGAAGCAGTTTGTCCTCTTTATAGATACTGAAGCACTGGTGTTATCCAAAGACTTTAAGCTACCAGATGACTCCCAAGTCCTACTCAAAATCCCTAGAAGACACAAACTCTATAGTATCATGCTGAATGAAGTTAATCCTACTGGTCAACTCGCTTGTTTGGTTGCCAAAGCATCAGAAGATGAAGCCACCAAATGGCATAGAAGGATGGGACATGTAAAATTCAAGACCATTCACAAACTGGCGAATATGAACTTGGTCTCTGGATTACCTCCCAAAACATTCAAAAATGACATCAATTGCCTTACGTGCAGCAAAGGAAAATAACACAAAGCATCCTTCAAGGCCATTACTGCTCTCAGCCTCATAGATGAACTATTACAGCTACTACACATGGATTTATTTGGTCCAACCTCCATTAGGAGCATTGACCATAAACAACACTGTCTTGTGGTAACTGATGGGTATAGCAGGTTCACGTAGGTTTTCTTTCTGGCTGCCAAAAGTAAGACCTGCTCCATTCTCAAGGACTTCACTACACTCATTGAGAATCAGCTGTCCAAGAAGGTGAAAGGTATCCGATGTGACAATGGAACAGAATTCAAAAATGCAGACCTCATAGCACTTTTCAACTCCAAAGGTATCAAATATATTATAGTGCTGCCAGGACTCCTCAACAGAATGGTGTTGCAGAAAGGAATAACAGGACCCTTATAGAAGCAGCAAGAACCATGCTTGCAGATTCCATGCTTCCAACTATGTTTTGGACAGAAGCTGTCAACACTGAAAGTTATGTGTTGAATAGGGTTTCAATTACCAATCCACATAAGAAGACTCCCTATGAGCTTCTCACAACCAAAGTCCCAAGCATTGCACATTTGAAGCCATTTGGCTGTCCTGTCACCATTCTGAATACTAGTGACTATTTGGGGAAATTTGATGGCAAGGCAGATGAAGGCTACATTGTGGGATATTCAACTCACTCTCGAGCTTATCGTGTCTATAATCTCCATGCCAAGCGTGTCACTAAAACTATAAATCTTAGGTACTTTGAGGAGAAGACTAACATCCAAGGTAAAGGTCCTGAATGGTATTTTGATCTTGATTATCTTAGTGACTCATTGGGATATATTCATTTCAAAACTAACCAACATGCAGGTCCACAAGTGTTTACAACTTCTAGTGCAGTTGCTAATTCTAGCTTTTCGGACTCAGATGAGGATGATGACATTTTTGTAGTTCCATCCTATTCCACCACAGTCTCTCCTAACAAAACTGCTACTCCTATTGATACTTCTTCATCAGACATTGTGGATTCACAAGGAGCTCTTGACATACTAATCAAGCAACAACTAGATGCTACTACAGCAGCTACTCAAGGAGGCTTTGAGTTTCCTATGAGTACTCCTGTTGTACCAGTTACTCCTAGTGTTCCTATTATTACTCCTAGTGCAAGTTTAACACCTATTGGTAATCCGGCTAGTGATCCTACTTCAACAACTAGGTTCTCTGGTCCTTCTGACTTGGGAAACTATCAAAAGAAGACTTCTACTAAGCTGGATGATATTCATAAACAGCCAATAGATGACATTTTCGACTCTGCTTCATATGATGATGACTTTGTTAGGGATCTTAATAACTTGGCACCAGAAGTGGAGGTAGCTCCTATTCCTATTCAGTAGATCAATAAAGACCATCCTACTACTCTAATCATAGGGGATCCTGGTTCTATTGTCAAGACTCGCCGCATGCATAAGAAAGCAACGTCTGATCATCATGCTCTTGTGAGCTACATTGAAGACCAAAAGCGTAATAATCACACAGACAATCTTCACTGTTTGTTTGCTTGTTTTCTATCACAGGTGGAACCTATGTCAGTCTCACATGCTCTTGAGGATCAAAGTTAGGTGGAGGCTATGCAGGAGGAAATGCAACAGTTCTTGTTTAAGAATTTTTGGATCCTAGTTGACTTACCAGATGGAAAGAAAGCAATTGGTACCAAATGGATTCCCAAGAACAAGAAAGATGCAAGGGGTATTGTGGTGAGAAATAAGGCTAGGCTGGTCGCACAAGGTCACACACAATTAGAAAGAACTGACTATACTCAAGTCTTTGCTCATGTTGCTAGGATTGAGGCCATTCCTCTATTCTTGGATTTTGCTTCTTATGTTGGCTTTATGGTTTTTCAGATGGATGTCAAGAGTGCATTTCTTTGTGGCAAGATTGATGAGGAAGTTTATGTCACTCAACCTAAGGGCTTTGTGGATCCACTTCATCCCAAGAAAGTCTACAAGGTGGTCAAAGCTCTTTATGGACTTCATCAGGCTCATAGAGCTTGGTATGAGCGTCTGTCCACTTTCTTGTTGAAACATGGCTATAGAAGAGGCACTATTGACAAAACAATGTTCCTTAAAAGAAATGCCAAAGACATCATCCTGGTTCAAGTGTTTATGGATGATATTATCTTCGGTTCCACTCGGAAGGAATGGTGTGATGAGTTTGAACAACTAATGAAAGGCGAATTTCAGATGAGTGCCATGGGAGAACTTACATTTTTACTTGGTCTTCAAGTCAAGACAAGTATGTCCATGAGATCATTTAGAAGTTTGATGTGGAACCTCTTAGACCAGCATCAACACCTTATGAAGTCACTAAAGTCAAACTCAAGAATGAGACAGATCCTCCAGTAAATATTCACATGTACAGGTCAATGATTGGCTCACTCATGTATTTGACTGCATCACGTCCGGACATTATGTTTGCAATAAGTGCTTGTTCTAGACATCAGGTGGCTCCAACCGTATCTAACTTGAATGTAGTCAAGAAAATCTTCAAGTATATCAAGGCACCCAAGCTAGGCTTGTGGTATCTAAGGGAATCACCTTTTGTTCTTGAAGCCTATAGTGATAGTGACTATGCAGGTGCTAATAATGATAGGAAGTCTACTACTGGTGGTTGTCAGTTTTTGGGTCGAAGACTTATCTCATGGCAATGTAAGAAACATGTAATAGTAGCTATCTCTTTTACAGAAGCTGAATACATAGTTGCTGTGGACAAGTCTTGTGGATACAAAATCAGATGCTGGATTATGGGTTCAATTTCATGAACACAAAAATTTTCATCGACAATCAAAGCACTATATGCATTGTGAAGAATCCTGTCTTTCATCAACGAACCAAGCATATTGAGATTAGGCACCATTTTATATGGGATATGAGAAGAAGTTGATAAAGGTTCTTAAAGTATATACGGATGATAATGTTGCTGATCTATTGACTAAAGCATTTGATGGTCCGAGATTCAACCACTTGGTGGTTCACATTGGTATGGTCAATCCTTGAGGCCTAGTATTGAGGGGAGGATAAGCCTAAGGGGAGGATTAATGTACATATTTCCTTGTACAGTCTTACATATGGTAGCTTCTAACAACAGTTTTCATGGGTATTCGCGGTGTGTGCAACTTCTAGTGGAAGATTTTGGTTACTCCTAGTGGCAGCTTCTGCTCCTAGTGGGTACAAACCCTTATTCTTCACTTGTGGTTGGCTTCTAGTATCAATTTTGGGTCACTGTTCACTTCTTTAACTTTCGTTGACCACTTGCTGCTCCTAGTGTTGACCTTTACGCGTTTTGACTTTCAGTCAACGGGAGTTACTTCTGGTGCACATCTTTTTGTGTTTCTTTGGTAACTAGGCTTTGCATATAATGGTTAAAGGGGCAAGTGGTTACTCAAGCATTAATGACTTAATTTTGAAAGGGAAACCCCCATAATTAGGGGTCAATGAACAGTTTTTTGACCATTATTTATGGTCAAATTACTCATTTGGCTCAATTATCACAAAGATACACACACACATACGCTCCTACCCTTCACCCTCTTCAATCAATCATCTTCCACTACTTCAATCAACATCAATGACATCACTACTGTACAAGCCTGATCATAAACAAGTGGCCTATCTTGGAGAAGGTCCTAAAAGAGACGAGTTCACAAACATCCTGGAATACATTGAAGCTTCTAATCTAAGGTATGCTCTTATTGTTTACCCTACTGTGTATGATACTGTCATACGTCAATTTTGGGCAACTACCAACCTCATTGCTGTTTTGGGTCGCCAATTAGAGCTCCATGCTACTATAGATGGTCGCTCCTATGTGGTGTCTGAGGCATCCATTAGGTCTGCCCTTCATCTCCAAGATGAAGATGGCATTGTCTCTATTCCCAATTCAGAGGTGTTGGATGGTATGGCTTCTATTGGCTATAATCATGAGGGGAAATTTAACTTCCAAAAGAATATATTTTCCCCTCAATGGAAGTTGTTGGTTCACTTTTTGAGTTATTGTTTGAGTCCAAAGTCTGGGAGTTGGGATACGTTTCCCATCCCCCGTTCTACTGGTTTGATTTGTATTGCTCAGGTTCGTACTTTTAACTTTTCTCGTTACTTGTTTGATTGCATGATTAGTAATCTTAGTGATACTGGCTCTAGGAAGAAGTTCTTGATGTACCCTAGATTTTTGCAACAGGTTCTCATGTGTCTACCTAGGAATAGGAAGGAATATGTGCCCCCAAAGCTTACTCCAAAGGTTTATGCGAATATGGCACTTGGCTATAAGGGTCCTTTGAGGCCTCTCACTGATGCTATGCTAGGCCTTGCCCAAGGGGGTCCCAATGTGGTTCCTCCGTCTGTTCAAGCTGAGGAGGAACCTCTATTGGAGGATGATCCTATGGAGAAGGAGAACCCTGCTGTTGGTGTGCCTCATGTGGAGGTTGAGGAGCCAGTTATAGAGGTGGTAGTAGAAATGCCATCTACCTCAAAGGCTGCTCCCTGTTCTCGCCCACATGAGTCCTTATTTGTTGATTATCCCCCTCCTAGCCCAGCTCCGCATTCTGCTGAGAAGCCATCTAGATATCATGCTCATATGGATGACCCATCTGTTGCTTCTGGTCCCATGACGCATCCCCTAAGCCAAGTCGTCTTGGTGGGGAAGCTGAGGAACCTGTTACTCTGACTTCTTTGCTAACTCTTATGCATAGGTACTATGCCAAGATTGTTTCTTTGGAAGTTGAGCTCAACCGGCACCGCAAGCGTACATGGGATTTCGTGCTCCCATTGGCGAACAGGGTTAAAGCATTAGAGACACAGTTGAAGCGCCAAAGGAAGAAAGTAGTGCTTTCTGATTCTCATGAAGATGTTGAGGAGGATGGGCTGACTATTTTGGCCAGGGATGCCTTTGCAGATAAGCCGAGTGATGACTTGCTTGTTCCTCCTAGTCCTTAATGCATTCCTAATGCTGCTGCTGGTCCCAAGCCAATGGATGACTCTGCTGGTCCTTCTGCTGGTCCTTCTAATGATCCCAAGGGCAAAGCCCCTATGACTGATGCACCCTCTCCTCCCAAAAAGCATACTCACAGGCAATTGGAGAAAGAAATATTGAGGGAAGAGGTTGCTCAGAGATTGCTAGAAGAGCTTGACCAACAAGCCAAGGCTGAGGATGAATCCCTACAACAACAAAGACGTGAGCAGTTGAGGCACAACGCCATGCATTAGGATGACCATGACTGGATGAAAGTGCTTACCATCCTTACTTCAGACTACTCTCAGTTCACTGTTTTTTGGGTGCAGATGTGAATCAAGGCAATTGTGTTCAACAGGCAATGGATTTGATGCGTAAAAACAGTTATCTCTTGCTGACCAGCTTCATGAACAACGTCGTAACAGACCTTTGTCGCGTACTGAGGAGAGGCGGTTGATGTATCAATATCTTAAGAATCAATCGGCTGCTTATTATCAGACTGCATGGACATGGGAGAGGGTGAGGAGGCTTTCTTTTGATGAGCTTAAAGATCTTTACACAAAGATGATCAAGCGTAGGGATACACCTATCCTTGAATATGCCATTTATCGTCCACCTCCTCATGTTTTCCTCACTTCTAAGCCTGGTGCTGCTCCCACCTCTTCATCGGATGTTCCCAAGAGTACTTATGGGGTTCCATCTTCTAGTGTTCCTTCTACTGCTGTTCCTACCACCACCACTTCAAATGTTGATCCCACTCCCTCTCATATTGATACTACCACCACCAATGAAGCTACTACCACTTCTGCTACTAATCCCACTGCTGTTACTCCTGCTGTGGAGCCAACACCAACACCGGTGACTGAACCACTTCCTACTCCATCAGCTGGTGCAACCACTTCTGATCCTATGGTTGTTGAGGACTTTTTTCCTACTGCTGCTGTCAAGGTCAAGGAGGAATCTTCTTCTGGTGTCCCCACACCTCGTCGTTCTATTATGAAGAAAAAGGCTCGTCGTGGTATGTCTGTCCCATTGAAGAAGAGAGATCCTGCCAATCTCATTGATGTTGCTTCTGATAGTAAGACTGAGTTGCCCCTTGGCAAGGGTGTGATTGTGGCTTGGGAGGTTCAGCCATCCCCCATTTCTCGTGGTACCTTTACTCATAATATTACAACTAGTGATGGCTACACTCGATATGTCTCTGGATTTCAAAATATTTTGACATGGGTGGAGCATCGTGATCTTATGATGTTGTATGGTTTGGTGGATGCTGAGATTCCTAAGTCTCCGAGTGAGCTTCCTAACTGGCATGGGTTGACTATTTGGGGTGATTTGAAGTTGATGTTGGATTCCCCTCCTGATTCTCCTCATGCTGGTGTATGGAAGGATCAACCTCGATGGGTGATAAGGAGGTGGAAGTTGTATGCTGGTTGTGGTGTTCATGTGTTGGAGCTTGAGTCTGGTGCTGTTATGTTTATGCTTACTGATGTGGAGTATCCACTACCATTTCTACCATGGAAGCTATGCTGGAGTGTCATCTGCTAGTGTCTAATGCTCCTTCTAGTAACGAGTCTGCCATGGCCACTACCTTAGTTGAAGGTATTCAAGCCCGGCTGCATGAAGACAAGGTTGTTTCTTCTCGTATGTGATTGGTTTGTGTCTTATATCTTTTTTCTATACATACATTCTTTTCACCAATTTGTACAGTGATTGATGACTCACATTTTACTTTAGTTAGTTGTTCTTTTTAAAAAAAACAAAAACAAAGATAAAAAACATACTTTTATATAATATCTGCTTATGATTTAAACATGTGATGGAATTTCAAAACTTTTAAATCATATCATATTTGCTTATACTTTTCCATCATGAAGCTGTTTTCCACTTGGTATTTTCACATTTGGGCTGTCTTGAGAAGTACTTCTGGTGTTGGACCTAGTCCACACAACAAATGGTGCTCAACTCACCATGTCTTGTAGACAAGAAAGAGTTGATTCACCATGAGGGTACGGCTCTGGTGTGATTATCAAATCCGTTGATGGTTGCTAGTTTACCCAAAATTGGAGGGGTTTCACTTGCCTTGGTCCTAGACTGAAAAGTGGCTAGTCCAGGGGGTACGACTCTTGGTAAAGATCTATATCAAATCCGTTGATAGCTTTAATAGCTTGCTCAAAGCTATAGGGTTTTTAGCTCACCAATGCTTTATTGCTAAGAGTTGGCTAGTCTTGAAGGGTATGGCTTCTGGTAAAGACTCATCAAATCCGTTGACGGTTGTGATGATTTGCCCTAAATCATTAGGGTAACCCCACTCACCATTGATTTACGTTCTAAGAGTTAGGCTGGGTTCTGGTCTCCCAGGGTGATGCTTATTACACCACAAAGACTAGCTAGCCCAAGAGCGAGCAGCTACTTGGTAAAGGCTCATCAAATATGCTCATGTTGCTGTAAAGATTCAACAAGGTGCAGATCTGTTTGAAGCTTTCAAGAAGTTTATAGGTGTTATTTGTTGCAGCAGTCTTTGTGTTTTTAATGCTGATGGTTATGTTGCTGCTGATTGTGCTGCTGTTTCAATCCTCAAGCTGTTTTGCAAGATCTACCAAGAAACTTAAACTCAACAAGTCAAATTCAAGTTTAGGGGAGGATTGTTAGGACCTCTAGAATAGATATTTGTAATAGATAAGCTAGGAGGTATGTAGTTCCTCCTGGTCCTAGTAGTAGTAGGAGCAATACGTGCTCCTGGTCTAATTGAAAGTCAAACATTATTATTCTTAATAGTTTGTTAGGATATGCATGAGATATGTTAGGAAAATATATGCATATCAGAAGTTACACGTTTTGGTTTAATGTAGTATTAGGGTTTCCTTGTTGTATTAAAGGAACCATTGGTAGAAGGGTTAGATAGACCTTCATCAAACATTATTCATTTCATATTAATAGTAGAAATCCTTAGTAAGGATCAAGTTATTTAGTTATTATGTTTCTTCTTGTTCATAGTATTTGTATTCTGCACTTATACTGTGTGTTTCATCAAGAGTCTCTCTGTGAATAGACTTGTGATTATAGAAGTCATTCACCATCCTTAACAGGCTGCAAGATCCATATCTAGTGAACCAACAATCATTATATACTTTGAAATAACTGGAATAATTAATTGCGTAAACTTTAATTTAATCTGAGACTCCGTATATTTAATATTCCAGGATTTTAAAATGGTTAATATTTGAATAGCTAAAATTAATTATTTTACTGAATAATTACTTACGTCACGTTTTAAATAAAACAGGGACTATGTATAATTTATGTTCTTGGATTTTAAATGCGGGTTTTACAATTCTTCCCCTCTAAAAAAATAATTCGTCCTCGAATTAAGGAAGCGATAATGTTGCGGTTTTACAATTCTCCCTCTCTAAAGGAAAATTCATCCTCGAATTAAAGGTAATTTAAGCTGGTGAAATTATAAAAGCTGAAGGGACACATAGGCTGAAATAATATGAAGGCTGAAAAGACATATAAGTTAAAAGATCATTCGTCCTCGAATTAGAATTTAATGTTGCTGAAAGAGTATAAACATGACATGACTGAAGTGAACATGGAACGTGACATGGCTGAAGAGGACATGGAACGTAACCTGACTGAAGAGCTTAACTGAATTCTTGAAGGAAAAGGATGAGAAGTCCGGATAGACTCCTCCGTTCTGAGTGGCTTCCCACTCGTAACGACTCCTTCAAAGATCTAAACACAATGAAAAATCTTGGTCTTGATGACCCTGTCCTGATGATGCTGAATAGTTTCTTGTTCCATACTTAAGATGGATTTTCTGAATCTGATAGAATGAAAAGCCATAGCATGAAAGATACATGAAACGATACCTATAAATATTCTGAAAAGATAACATTTATATCTCTGGGCGAGCTGTTGAAAGTATATAGGGACGAACTACGTGAACAATTGTGAACGTGCTACGTGAGCAATTGTGAACGTGGTTCACGATTATATGAGGAACGATGTTCATGAATTATATCGTGAATGTGATACGTGAAACATATTGTGAACGTGATACTAGAACATTTCATGAACGTATGCTGACTGAGGAGGGAATGCCAAATGATACGGCTTGAGATGTGAAACGTCTCCATGGTTATGGAAAAGTTGTGCTAAACTTGGGTCAGGTTTCTTAAGCTTTCTGTAACTTTATTCGGTAACAAGCTGTGAAACGTGTATCGCAAGATGGAACACGAACCTGAGCGTGAACAATGTCTTGAATGCGAGCGTGAACTTATATCATGAGATAACACAAAACATAGACTGAAACACATCATAATGTGGACGTGAGACGTAAACGTGAAGGTGGACGTAAACATACACGTGATCGTGGACATGAACGTGAGCGTGATTCGCGAACGTGAATTTCTATCTGACATGATTGTTGACGGAATACTTTGAAACCGTACGATCTATTGCTGAATTTCCTACCGATCTGCTACTGCGTAATCATTTCGGATAAAAGTGTAGGAATGATTCACACGACTATATAGGATATAGAAATAAAGATGAAGATTAAACCAAAAAAGAAAGATTAGATTAGATGAAGGAAAAGAGAAAAAAAAAGGTTGTGAATTCCTAGTGAGAGAAACACATATGTTTCTCTCTTTACAAACTATGGAATGGAAAACACACACCAAAAATGAGGTGCCTTGGGCCTTTTATACTATACGTCTAATGTATGGAAGGCCTTCCTCATTTGTGAGTTCGGGACTAATTCCCGTTACATACATAACATTATGCTAGAACTCTCAACATCTTTAAGTAGCATTTTCCACAAGCTTCGTAACGGTATATTATATGACCGTCACTTTAAATACTTCTAACAATCTCCCCCTAAAGGGTGGTCATGTAATATGTGACTTCACTTCTTTGGTGTTGTTGACTTTGAAGCTCGTTGTCGTGAGAGTTCCTTCATTGTTCCTTTCATGTCTTGTGATCTTGGATCTTTGATCTTTGCCTCGACTTGATCTTTAAGCTTTGCCAGCTTGTGTTCTTATGTCTTTTCCCACATACTCGTAGTTTGCGTAGTCTTGAAAGCTTGTTAACAATCTCCCTTGATAATCAGAGTAGCGGAAGTCTTTGTTTGAGATGTTCTTGAGCTTTCTTCTTTTACATGAGCATGTGGTCTTGAATTACGACTCGTGAGGTTACGCAAACGTTTGCATTCCACCGGTTTCCCGTTATACAGTATGAATAATGTACTTGTGATTAGGTAAGTTCAAAGAACTTCCTTGACAGGGTCTCCGGCTGTGGTAGCCGTTCTCATTACTTGAACATCTCTAAAGATAGTTCATAGTAAAGAGTGAATCATGCAGTTCCATTTTGCTGATTAAGTCGTCAATTCATTTCTTGGAACAAGTTTGAATCAACTAAGAACCAAACCATTGTTGCTTTCCAGTTGACACAAGTTTGATTCGTATAGAATCTCACAAGTTACCTACCGCGGTGCTGTTTGATGATGACACTGGAAGGATTTCCATTCGTCACAGTAAATACTAAGAATTATTACTCTGAATGTTCTGGCAAGATCATAAAGATATTGCGTCGAGACTTGGAACGAGTTTGAATCACAGAAGAATCAAACCACTGTTGCTTTCCAGTTAACATATGTTCAATTCAAGTGAATCTTACATATGACCTACCACAGTGCTGTTTGATGTTAACACTGGAAGGATTTCCATTCATCACTGTGAATACTAATGAGTACCACTCTGAATGTTCTGGCAATATCACAAGGATAGAGCGTAGGACTCTGTAAATTATCGCATGTGCTCTTGTGATGAACATCAATTGATATATGGAATAATTGTCCTAATGATATTTTTTTTGATGAATCTCGTTGGCTCTAGACTCTATAAGTGCACGTTTATTTGGTGATCGGAGGCTGGAGCAAACTGCCACCTTTTCAATATCTACTATCTCGGAGTGAGAAAGTTGATAGAAATTAGTTGAACTCCGTGACAATAAAACAAACTTCTTTTGAGAGAAGCTTGAGTAGGCTGGGAAGGGTTATGCATTGCATCACTGGGTCCATGATGCTTTATCTTCAGTATCAGAAATCATCAAAGTGATTCTGATAATAGATGTATTGACCCGGTTTCTGCCTAAGTTGTATGGAGGGCTTCTTTCTTTACACCCTTTATCCTTACATTTCTTTTTCATTCTTCAACCCCTTCAATGCTTACCAAGACGTCATAACTAGCACCTTGTTGTGATTGTTCCAGTGCTAGCTTAAGTCATTAGTCGGCATTTTTCCCGTACACTCAACTACTCCATCTTTCCTAAGGACATCTAAATACTAATGGATTGTCCTTGGGAAGATCCCTCTGGTTCTGGTTGGATCATAGGACGAATACCTAACCACCTTTTGACACCAATACCGTCGTGAATTAATGTGTTGAAGGGTATAGATATCGTAACCAGAAAAACCTGTTGAGAAAGCAATCAAGGTGTTGAGGAAATCAGTGTTTACACCTTGAATGTTTTTTGTATCACCAAAATGCTCCCCCTACATATGTGCATCATAAAAGGAAAGGTTTTTGCGCATATTAGGAAGAGAAAGCACTTATATCAAAGTTCTTATCCAAGATAACACATTTTAATCACTATTCTCCCCCTCAAAAATTGCATGACATTGAAATTTTTGTGAAACTAGTGATGAAACATGGAGAGAATAATGTTGCATGAAAGTTTGTACTCCCTCTCGGAAGAAATTGTAATTAAAATTAGGGGAGTATATGAGCACATAGTTTTGAAATACTTTGAAAAATTGTGCTCAAAAACCCGAGAAAACTTACTTTCTCGTTGTTAAGGAATAATGCACATAAATGAACATTTTCCTTGTGTTCATGAGCTTAAAACTTTGAATGTTTTGATATCAGCCCATGACCAAGAAAAATTAATTTCTCGTTGTTGAGGATAAGTCAAGACTTTCCTTTCTTTGGGGACTGGGTTATAGTCTGACACGTGACTATAAGCCATTATGAGAGGAAAATAGAAAAGACATGTTTTGAAAACATTTGAACTCTCATTCGAACTTTATGTACGTACCCGTGTCGTTATTGAACAACATTTCTAAGTACGTCCATATTATCGATGCTGAGAGACATGTCGGAGAAGAATATTTTTGTATTTTTGAAAGGTTTTCTCATTTTTATTTTGTTTTTATAGGTTTTATATTTTTGTATTTTGATTTTCTGATAAATATATACAAGATTACTACGAATGTGCAAGACGTTCAAGTTCATCAGGAGTGAAACTACGCATACCAAGTCGACGAACCAAGAATTCAAATCTGTCTTGAGAAAGAGCTTTGGTGAAGATGTCGGCTAGTTGGTAGTCCGTCTTGACAAAGAACAGTTCGATCGTTCCTCTTTCCACATGCTCCTTAATGAAATGGAATCGGACAGCTATGTGCTTGGTCTTGGAGTGTTGGACCGGGTTGCAGGATATGGCTATGGTTGATTGTGAATCACAATAAATAGGAACTTTGTTAAAGTGAAAGCCATAATCCGTGAGTTGTGTTCTCATCCAAAGGACTTGAGCACTACACACGGATAGAGACACATATTCTGCTTCTGCGGTGGACAACGCCGTACAGTCTTGTTTTCTTGATGACCAGCTCACTAGCTTCTCGCATAAGAATTGTGCTCCACCGGAAGTGCTCTTGAATGTATCATGACACCCTACATGGTCGGCATCTGAAAAACCAGTGAGATTAAAACCAGAATCCTTCGTATACCAGAGACCCATGTTAATGGTTCCCCGGAGATAACGAAAGATCCTTTTAACCTCCTTGAGGTGCTTCTCGGTTGGCTTTGCCTGGTAACGAGCACATAAACAAGTAGCATGCACAATGTCCGGTCTGCTTGAGGCTAAGTACATAAGGGACCCGATCATGCTTCAGTATTTTGTAGCATCTACAAATGTCCCTTTCTTATCCAAATCAAGCTTGTGTTTAGTGTCTATTGGAGTACCAATAGGGTCACATTTTTCCATGCCAAATTTCGTTAGAATCTCAAGTACATACTGGACTGATTTATGAAAATACCACGGGGGGATTGGTGAACTTGGAGACCAAGAAAGAACGTCATTTCCCCTATCATGGACATTTCGAATCGACTTTTTATAAGGTCGGAAAATAATATGGAATATTTTGGGTTAGTAGAACCAAATATAATATCATCTAGATAGACCTGAGCCACCAAGATGTCGTTGCCGTAGTGCTTGATAAACAACGTTGGATCAATGGTTCCTTTGCTAAAGTGATTTTGGAGAAGAAATGATGATAGTTCGTCGTACCATGCCCTCAGTGCTTGTTCAAACAATAAATTGCCATTTTCAACTCATAGAGAAGGCTTGGATGTTCGGTGTTGATGAAACCTTTAGGTTGACATACATATACATCTTCTTTTAATGGCCCATGCAAGAAAGCCGTCTTCACGTCCATGTGATACACTGTGAATGATTTGTGTGCAGCGTATGCCAAGAAAATCCTAATAGCTTCCATTTGAGCAACCGGGGCAAAGGATTATGCGAAGTCAATTCCCTCCTTCTGTTTATAACCTCTCACAACTAACGGAGTCTTGTTCCTAATGACCGTTTGCTCCTCATCCATCTTGTTTTTGAATAACCATTTCAGAGTAAGGGGGTCGATATTGTCCGGTCGAGGTACTAACTCCCATAATTCAAGCCGGATGAACTGATTGAGTTCTTCTTACATAGACTCAATCCATGATGCATCGGTCATTGCTTCTTTCACACTTGCTGGTTCCATTGTGCTGACTGATACTGCATAGATACACATATCACCGTCGGTACGCAGCTGATTTTGTGTTGAGATTGGTCGTGTGAGATTGCCAATCACTTGAACCAAAGGATGATTCTTAGTACATTTTTGTTCATGTGGAAGTGTATGAGAAACTTGATGCGAGCTCGACGGATCCACATATGGTGTTGAAGGCTGAGTAGAACTTGTGGAAGCCGCAAATGGATTAACAAACTCATGTTCGCTGAGCATCGCATTGTTTGCATTTTCAGCAATTATTTCATTCTGAAGATAAACATGATTAGGAATTTTATGAGAATGTTGTTGAGTTGCGTCAGCAGTCGGAGAAGTGGTTGGAATATTTGGAGGCAATATGGTTGAGGTTGACGTAGATGGTGTAGAAGTAGATGCCGTTGGTGTAGATGCAGTCGGAGGTTGTTGTACTTCTGTAGCAGGTGCAGCCGAAGGTTGTAACGATGAGATTGCTGACGGTGCAAATTGAAGCGCGAGTCCTGAACTTACGTGTCTAGAAGTCTGACCTTGAAGCTCGGGATGTGAACTTCTATGCTGAGAGGCCATACCCGAGAGTTCATCAAAGGTAACGTTCATAGTCTCCATTACCTTTCTTTTCCTTCGATTATAAACCCTGTAAGCACAAGCAGTTGAAGAATAACCAATGAAAAAGCCAATATCACCATTAGGTTCAAGTTTACCGATATCTTCACGATCATTCTTCGGATAACATAATGCACCGAAGACATGTAAAAATGAGATATCTGGTTTTCTTCCATTAATGATCTCATAAGGTGTTTTGTTGAAACGGGTGTGAATTATGGAGCGGTTTTGAGTATAACATGCAGTTGCTATAGCGTCAGCCCAAAGAAATAACGGTGCACTGGAGGATAGAAGCATCGTTCGAGCAGCATCAACTAACGTACGATTCCTCCGTTCCACAACTCCATTTTGCTCTGGAGTTCTTATAGCCGAAGTTTGATGAGAAATCCCAACTTCGTCAAAATAAGCTTTCAATTTCTGATTGGTGAATTCTGTGTCGTTATCCGTTCTCACAATAATGACAGGGGCTTGCAATAGTACTGATGTTTTCTTTAGAAAATTAATAATTACATCAGGGGCTTCATCCTTCGAGGCAAGAAAATGAACCCATGTGTAACGAGAATAGTCATCCATAATGACAAGGACATACCGCTTTCCATTAATGCTTTTGATTCTCATTGGGCCACACAAATCCATATGTAGGAGATGCAACCTATTCGTTGAATTTGGAACAGGTTTGGGTTTGTGAGGCTTCTTCTTACTTTTCCTTGCTCACAAGAAGGACAAAGATGGTCTTTTGTATATTTAAACTTTGGATGACCGGTAACGAGATCATCTTTCGCGAGTTGGGTGATGGCATCGAAATTGAGATGAGATAACCTTTGATGCCACAACCATGACTTTGTTGATGTGGCTCGGGCCATGAGACAAATTGGAGAAGCAACAGACATTTGAAAAAGATCAATGGTGTAAAGGTTGGTGGTACGATTTCCTTTTAACAAATCAATTCCTTCAAGATCTCTTACAAAACATGTATGACTTCTAAAAGCAACCTCCAAGTCTGAATCACAAAAATGCCCAACCGAGAACAAATTATGTCCCAAGCCATCAACAAAAGAGACTCTTGTGATGATTATATTTCCCCAATGAAGATCACCATAGCCTTGAATTGTCGCAACATGATCATTTCCAAATCGAACAGTTCCCATGAAACGCCATACAAAGTTTTTGAGAAGGCTTCAATTCCCAGTCATATGTTTGGAGCAGCGCGAGTCCACGCACCAGAGACAAATTTCAACAGACTGCCAATGATAAGAGAAGAAAATATTTTGGCAATCGATGAAATAGGTTCCTGTAGGGTTAGATGATAATTAAGCCATATCACATACCGACATTTCACTATCAGTATGAGATTTACTAGTGTCGATAATTTTGCCACTACAGTCAAAATTTCTACCAGTAGGCAACCATTTAGAGGTGAATCTAGGGCTACTGGGCTTAGCAAGACTTTCTGTGGACCCTACATGTGTACTATTTGGAACATACACCTTAGCCTTAGGAGTGCGTTGTTGTTCACTTACCGACAGCTTGTCAATTCGAGTGTAACCACCATAATTCAACTCATTCATAGTCAAACCACAAGCATCATGACTAAAAGTAAAGAAATATTTATTACATTTAGCACAAATAACTTCAGATTTTTCATTCCGAATAGCAAGCTTAAAGTCATTACATTCAGATGAATTAGGTTTCTGATTATGATTAAAAAGCGGTAAATTCCTAAGGTGATCTTCTACTTCCACATTATTGATCATGGGGCGACTACTTCTAGAGGCAAAAGGGACCCTATCATTCCTTGTATTGCTCGTAGGCTGTGGCCTTCTGCTCTTAGTGTAGTTGTTTATTCCTGTAGAAGAAAACACGTGTCTATTAGAATTAGCACTTTTTAAATCAATAACTTGTGGTTGAGTTATAATGATCGGTTTTGTCCTAACGCTTGCTTTACGTTGTTTGCTAGGCACAGAGGGGGAACTAACACGAAACATTCCTAGGGCAATCACAGCAGTTTTCATTCCAGCAACCTTGGGAAAAGGTGTCACAGCAATACGAGTGGGTCCCGAGGATGCTGGTTTCTGGATCATCGTATCCACAATCGAACTAGGTTCAGAAGTCTTATCTTTTAACAAGGCCTTTAACTTACAGTTCTCACAGATTTTATCAATAAGTTTCTGATAGACGGACTTACTTTGTACGACAGCCCGCTTATATGAAACAACAACAGATTCTAAATCTGCAATCTTATCCTTAAGCTTCTGAACATTACCATCACTAGCACTCTCTAACCCTGAAGAGGCCAAATTCGTTTCCGTAACCTCTCCTAACTGAGCCTGCAACCGTGCGATTGTTTGTTGCATTTCATTGTAAGCTTTTTCATACAAAATCTTATCATATTTGCATTCATCACATTTTTTGACAAATTTATTCCAAAGATCGGTGAATTCTTTATCCTTTTTAATGACATAAGATTCGATTTTCTCTTTCATAAGATCAAGCTCAGTTTGGAGGTTTTCATTATGCGACATAGAGGTACCTAAGTCAACAGGGCTACTATCAATACTATCAAAAAGTTCCTTGATTTTATCAAGATATTCATCAGCTTCCTTCGTCAAAGATTTAAAGTCTTCAACAAAGTTGGCTAATTCTTTTAGAAAAGCGTTTTCCAAATTTCCTAACCGAGCATCAACTTGATTACTAATCGGATTAATATCGTTTTGAAGAATTTTCTGAACCTCAATCTGAATAGGTGATGTAAAATTTCCTCCAGTGATTTTGGAATTAAGAACACGTTTAAGGATGACAAAGTTATCTTTAAGCTCGTTTAGAAATCGGCCTGTGATACTCGGTTTAGGAGGGTCATCAGACAATTCCTCACTTGGGAGCAAAAGCATTTCAGTACTCATTTTAGACCGAACAAAAACAGTTGGAGGATTAATTTTCGTGTAATAAACGGGTGTCACTTCTTTATCAAGCTTTTTCATTCTTAAGCGAGTCTCTACAGCAGGATCAGTCGTTTCCTTAGAATCATGCACACTAGGAGGATCATGCTCATCAGACAAGAGCACACTACCATTATATAAAGTTTCATTAGTGGCGTGAAGTAGCTTAAGATATCCGGGATTTGGAGGAAGAGGACAACCTAAAGCCAATTTGTATCTAGTGTAATTTATCTCATTCATTTTTGGTGCGAGCATATTTATCGTCTGCATAGTTTGGCCACGTTTTATTAAAAGGTTGTCTAATTCTCTAATCCTATCCTGCGCTTTGCAAAAATCCTCAAGAAGCCCATCTTCTCGAATTTTGGAATCATGTTTTAGCTTTTTTCGTTCTTCTTTTAAATCCAAGATAATAGATTTTTCAGTTGAAAGCTGTTTATTAAGAGAGGTGATTTCATCATTCAATTCGCTTATCTTTTTAGCACTACTTAAGTGTAAGGCATTTAATTTCTTAGTTTTGCATTTTTCTTGATAAACTGATGTAGCATGAGCTTGTTCAAGTTCCTTGATTTTAGCATGATGAATCTCAAAACTTTTCTCCCGTTCCTTATATCCCGCAAGCTTAGTGGTCAATTTGGCATTAGTTTATCTAAACTTATTATTAACCACCGTAACATGATCTACATCCTTAGCAAGCTTATTAAATAGAGATTTATAATACGCTTGTGTCTCATCAGGAAGGGTTGTAGGCTGGGAAACTTGATCCACATTGGGCTCATTCAAAATAATATTACTATTATTCGTTTGGTCCCAGTGTGTCTCAATGTAGGGCTCAAGCATCTCAGTATACTCTTCCTCCTGATCAGACATACTATATATATCATTATCATCAAAACTTGGGTGTACCTCGGAGGGGCCGTCTGAATCATAGACGGGGGATCTGTCATCATGCATTCCCGAGGTTGATGCTTGCTGTAAGTTTGCCATCAAGATGTAGTTGGCATTCACCTCTTCTTCCTACTCATATTCTGCAGCGGAAGCCATCAGATCAAATTCCTCAGCTTGAAGTAGAATCCCTGCCTCTTCTTTTTTTGCTATGAGAAGCTGAGTCTGAAGATAAGCAGCATCCCTCTTCTTTTTGGCTGTGCAATCTCGAGCATAATGACCAAATCCCCTGCAGTTGTAGCACTGAACCTGACGATTGTTGTTTCCATTTCCCGTACCAGTATTCTCAGCCCTTGCAGCCACAATGTTTCCCATCTGATTACCAACCGCTGGCACAACTATTAACCTATTCTGATTACCCGCATTCGGAGCGCCCGGATTTTGACCACAGTTTTGACCATACTGATTTCCTGCATTGCGAACGGTCTGCCCATCATTCTGACCATATTGTTGAAACTGAGTCCCTGTGTTTCCAGCAACTACCAATTGGCGATCTTGATTCGCATTCATGAAAGTTGAGCAATCTGCCTATTTCTAGTGTTCGAGGAGATTCTCTGATTGTTCTTTGTGGGGTTAATGGTGAATTTGAATGCCTTTGCAAGTAGGGCAAGACCAGTATTAATAGCATGTGTAGGATCGGTGATGTCATCAAAACAGGCAATGGGTTGTTGTAAGTAATTCATAGAAGCAGGAGGTTGATATCCATAAGCATTGAGTTGTTGTTGTTGTTGTTGTTGCATGAAGTTACTTGATGAGGGTTGATGGTAGGGTACCATGGGATATGACATAGATGATGGAGAGTTTGCATTAAAAGCCAATGGATCTTGTGTCTTGGCACGTCTTTCTGCCCTAACTTCGTTAGCTTCATCTTGATTCATCTTCAAATAGTCATATACTTGAGTGTAGTCCACGACATGAAGATCTTTGGTTTGATTGACAAGAGTGACATATCGTGACCATTCAGAAGGAAGATTATCAAAAATTTAATGTAAAACCCGCATGCTTTTACCATGAATAGTACCCTTAGGATCGTACGTACTAGATTAAACTTTCCTAATATAGCATGATTACGATTACGTGTTAGGATTTTACGTATTACGTACGTGTTAGAACACGATAATTATTTACTACGCACGATCACGTAATAATTATTTGACGATAATTAATCACGAACATGCGATCATGAAATCATGAACGTAATTAAAACACGACCTATTATTAATTACGTATATATATTTATTACGAGATCACGATAGTTACGTAACGAGAACACTTAAAACGCGAACACAAATAATCATGAACGTATAACTTAACATCGAGACACGGAAAAGGTACGGGTACCCCAAGTGGGGCCCCCTACCCGCGGCTACAAGGACAAATAGGCCAAGCCCATTTGTCAAATTTTACTAAAAGGGAAAAGGGATTTTTCACTACTCATTTTTCATTCACAGAACATTTTTGAAAAAACCCTAAAACCCTCCTTCCCTTTTCTTCTTTGTGCCGCCACCCTACAAACACCACAAGGAGGTGGTCTGTGATCTTGGATCTTGGAATTTTAGTTGGTGATCGTGTTTGTTCTTCATCCTTTTGATCCACGAATTCGGTAAATCCTTTTTAAACCTTTTCTTTTGATTTGATCTTTTTTATAAATCAAGAAAATGTTATGTTTTTACAAAAACCTAATAAATAAACATGGATCTAACATGATTTGGGGTTTAATAAAATCAAAAGTATGTTTTTAAGGGGTGTTTGTTTTGGCCGCAGGCTGCACCGAACCCGAAGGCGTTTCGGTTTGGCCAACCGACCACCACCAAGACCATATGGTCTTGGTTGGTGTGTGTGGGTCCCACGGTAGCATCAAGGCACGGGGTACCCCGAGTTGGTTCGGGGTACGGTGTCGATTTCATGTCCGGTTCATGCTTTTTAGTCTAGATCCGGTTCATGGCGTATGCTTAGTTTTTTATGTTTTATGATCTTATGTTAAAAAAATATTAAATTAATAAAATGACATGATTAATTTAAAAACATGACTTAGGTTATTTTAATTATTAATAATCATGAAATTAATTAACCTAAGTATTTTATATTTTAGACTTATAATTAATTAATTATTTAAAAAACATGATTATAATTAATTAATTAACATGACTTAGGTTATATTATTAATATATAATAATACATGTTTTAACCTAAGTATTTAACATTATTTAATTAAAAACATGTTATACTTTAATTAAATATTTTAACCTATAGTTTAATTTAATTACATGGAATAATTATTAAACTATACATTATATCATATGACTTAGAAAATAATCATGAAAATACTTAGGCTTATATACTTAGCTTATTTAACCAGCTTATTTCTAATTATGGAAACTTTCTATTTTTAGAAACTTAATTAAATAATGCAGCTAATCTATTTATGGAAACTTCTATTATTAGAAACTTATTTATTCCAGGCGGCTAATCTATTTATGGAAAGTTATTTAATTAAGGCAACTGATCTATTTATGGAAACTTTCTATTTTTAGAAACTTATCTATTTTAAGCAGTAATTCTATTTTTGGAAACTTTCTATTTTTGGAAACTTTTTATTTTTGGAAACTCTCTATTTTTGGAAACTTTCTATTTTTGGTAACTTTCTATTTTTGGAAACTTTCTATTTTTGTAAACTTTTATTTTTGTAAACTTTCTATTTTTGGAAACTTTCTATTTTAGGAAACCTGCTATTTTTGGAAAGTTACTTATTATTACACAGTAAGTATAATAATACATGAAATACCAGAAATACTTAATCAGAGTAAACAGAATGTAAGATAAACACATTTTAAGGCTTTAAACAGTAAAACATGATAAGAACATATAAAATAAGCTAAGACATGACATAAAACCAGCTACGTATGTAGTAAACAAATACTTATTCATGTATGTATTTATGTAGCACTAGTGATTCGGAAGTAGGATTCCTCTCAGTTCATCTTCTTCGTTCACTGGACATAAGGTACGGATTCCCGTCCTTCCAGTATGGACATTCTTTCCTTATTAGGATTCCCCGTATGCAGCCAAATCTTTTCCCGTAGTATAAGTTACGTGTTTGATTGCTTATGTTTAATTAAGATTACCTATAGCCATATACATGCATGACCAGTTTCACCTAGTTATGGAGGTACCATAACCATAACATTAGAGGCACTGATGTTATGACTTCACCACGGCGGAGTGATTGCTCGTGGCATCCCTTCAGCTTTTGGCCATTTATATTATATTTATCATGTGGGGCGTATGGGTGCATCCTAGTTACATGTTTTTAGTCAGGATTTCATGGTGAATGTGGTGTGTGCCTTGCATCCTTCACAAGGAGTTGATCCCTCCTACCCAAAAACTAGTATATTAAATTAGAGGCAGCCCCTCTAATTTGCATGATGAGATCACCCCTCCAAGTATTCATGCACGGTGGATTTTCATGACCTATATTGGCTAATGGTAAAATATGACAAATAGTTTTTATAAGATAAACATAAGACTTTCAAACTATAAACCAATTTATCAAGAGTTAACCAGGTTACTCGGGACTTTGTTTTCTTCCGCTGTTATATGTTATATGCTTATCCTATTCATGCTTTATTGTACATCCGTGCACTGAGCGTATTTGCTCAGCCGTTTTCCTTTTCTATGTTCCCGAAACGGAAGGTACTCAGGGACGCTCGTAGACACTAAGAGTACGTGCATATGGACTGGAAGATGTCTAGCCTTCTTTACTTTATGCATTTCCTTTCTTATGATACATTTGCTATGGAAATTGTTTAGTCCTTTCCTTTACCATCTATGTTTATGTGTGATGAGCTCTACTTTTGGACTACCGATGTTTGATTCCGGTATTTTCCTTTTATGGTCAAGTAATGTTTAGAAATTTTTCCTTGTATGCTTTGATGACACGCCATAATTGCATGTGACATTTCCATTATCAAAATAGGGTGTTACAATTATGGTATCAGAGCAAAGGCTTCGACCTGTAGGCTCTCAAATATGACCTGTGATTAGTGGGTAGTCATTACGGTCTTCCTAGAACTGACAGTTGTTTTCATGCATTCATCATTTTTAAGCATACATATACATGTCATTGTCACAGATTTTTGACTAAGTAATGGTTGGTACAGGACTGGCCCTATTTAGTCGCAGGTGTTTTATCGAAACTTTTAGATTTGGCACCGACCCATAGGCGTCCCCTCGCTATGTCTTTTGTTTTGGGTGAACTGACCAGAGGCGTTCACTCTCGAGCATACAAAAGTTTTCATAAAACTGCATCATGCATTCATACACAAAATTTTCTTGCATAAATTTTTTCTCGTGAAATTTTAGTATAAATTTTTTTATGTATATATATATATATATATTATGTTTTGATCTGTTTAATCATATGTTTTATGTTATACTATCAGATGGCAAACACAGACAATCTCTGGGCAATATTTGCAGCTGCTGATGCAGAGATGTAAGACGCCCTTCTTCAGAACGACGGCTATCCTCCCCCGCCTAACATCTTCCCTATGGAAGGAAGGAATCGGCTCATGAGGGAATACTATAGCCTTAGACAGCGACCTGACGAAGACAGCAATGACTTCATGCAGCGTTTCCTTCGCTATGCTGGTGTCCTGAGAGCAGGTGCGGGCACCACTGAGGAACAAGCACTACATTTTCGTTGGGCTCTTAATCCAAGGATCGCCAATAACTTATCAGGTGCTCCGCTGGATACGGTAGCAAAAGTGGTCGATGCAGCATGAAAATTGGAGATGCTGCAGGAGAGAGATGAGTTCGGGGAAGCTGAAAGACCCGACAAGAGGTGAACCTTCGTATTCAAGAGGTGACCAATCCGTATACTTTCCATATGTTAATTATTCATCTCTTTAAATGTATCTTTCAAGCAGAAAACTGGGGACCGGTCTCAGCCGGTTACTCAGCAGCAGCCTCATCAGCCCAAGGGAAACTGTCAGACTAACGACCATTCTGCTACGGATAGGCGTGGGGGTAATGATAGTTACCGTAACAATGCTGGACACTCCAACAGCAGCAGGTCCTAATACTTACGCATTTTCCTTATGATTTCATGTTATAACTCATATTCTGACACTTTAGCAAAACTTCTACCAGGAACCATGGAAACGGCAGGGACTAGAACCAAAGAGGTTCGCAGCCTAGCCGTCCAGCTATCACTGGTATTCAATCTTATGATTATCCGCTTTGTCCTTTGTACCCAATTACCATGTCTTATGTAAAATGTTTCATCAGGTTCCCAGCAAGCCAGAGCACCTGCTGGAGGATACACTCATCCTCTTTGCTCTACTTGCCACCGTAGGCACCCAGGACCATGTCGCCGTAATACTAATGCGTACTTCAAGTGTGGTCTTCCTGGCCATATTATGAAGGATTGCCGTAAGGGCGAGATGGAGGGTACATTGGGACATGCTGATACCAAGCCGCCTCCTACTACCGGGCGTGTCTACACGACATCTCAAGACCAGGCCAACAAGTCTACAGGTACCATCACTGGAATCTTGTATATGTATGGTCAAGCTGCATGTGTTCTTTTCGATACGGGTGTTACTTACTCGGTTATTTCTACTGCTTATGCTAAGAACATTAGGATGCTCCCCATGCCACTAGAAAATAGGCTTACTATTTCCACGCCTTTGAGGGACTCTGTATTAATCACCCATGTATACAAGAGTCTTCCCCTAGAATTTGACGATAAGGTTCGACCTGTCGACGCACTTCCGCTGGACATGAATGACTTCGACATGATTTTGGGCATGAATTTGCTATCCAAGCATCATGCTACCATAGACTGCCATTCATATAGAGTTATCTTCGGTGATGTTAATACACCAGAGTACATTCATAATGGGTTCATACCCGGACGGTCTGTATAAGTCATATCCATCCTGCAAGCGCGTGCACTACTGTCACATGGCTGCGAGGGTTATCTAGCTACGGTTCACGACATGGATGTTGAATCCCCATCAATTCAGGATCAAACTATAGTGTCGGAATTCAAAGATGTGTTTCCAGCAGAACTTCCGGGCATACCACCTACACGGGAAGTGGAATTCAGTATCGAGCTGGTTCCAAGAGCTGAACCAATCTCCAAGGCTCCTTATCGCATGGCTCCCATAGAGCTGAAGGAGCTGAAGGATCAACTGCAAGAACTTCTTGAACGAGGTTTCATTCGACCGAGCGCATCTCCATGGGGCGCACCGGTCTTGTTTGTTAAGAAGAAGGACGGCAGTATGCGTCTTTGTATAGACTATCGCGAGCTCAACAAGATTATCATTCGGAATAGATATCCACTGCCACGCATTGACGATCTGTTTGACCAACTCCAAGGGGCCAAACACTTCTCCAAGATTGATCTTAGGTCAGGCTATCATCAGCTACGGGTCAAGGAGCAGGACATCGCTAAGACTGCCTTTCGTACCCGGTATAGCCACTACGAGTTTGTAGTTATGCCATTTGGCCTGACAAATGCTCCAGCAGTGTTCATGGCTTTGATGAACAAAATTTTCCATGAATTTTTGGACAAGTTCGTCATTGTCTTCATCGATGACATACTGATTTTCTCAAAGTCCAAGGAGGAACACGAAGACCATCTTCGTACAGTACTACAGATTCTTCGCCAGAAGCAGCTATATGCTAAATTCTCCAAGTGTGAGTTCTGGTTAGACAAGGTGGCATTCTTGGGTCACATTGTATCAGCAGAAGGAATCACTATGGATCCAGCGAAGGTTGAGGCCATTACTAAGTGGCCAAGGCCGACATCAGCGACAGAAGTCCGCAGTTTCTTAGGCTTAGCTGGCTATTACCGTAGGTTCGTGGAGAACTTTTCCCGCCTAGCACTACCATTGACCAAACTGATGCGGAAAGGGGAGAAATTCGTCTGGACTGAAGATCGAGAGAAGAGCTTTGAAGACCTGAAGTAGAAGCTAGTATCTGCACCTATTCTTACTCTACCATCTGGTACGGGTGGATTTCAAATCTACAGCGATGCATCGGGGAAGGGACTTGGCTGTGTTCTCAAGCAACATGGGAAAGTGATCGTGTACGCTTCACGGCAGCATAAGCCTTATGAAGAAAATTACCCCACGCACGACCTGGAACTTGCTGCAATCGTGGTTGCATTGAAGATATGGAGACACTACTTATATGGAGAATCATGTGACATTTTCACGTACCACAAGAGCTTGAAGTATATCTTCACTCAGCGTGAATTGAACATGAGGCAGAGGAGATGGTTAGAGCTGTTGAAGGATTATGACATTAATCTACAGTTTCATCCCGGAAAGGCAAATGTAGTAGCAGATGCTCTTAGCAGGAAGTCCGGAATGATCAACGGCATTAAAATCGAAGAGGAAATCATCAGAGATTTGGAGCCACTAGACATCGAGATCATGGTACGTGGACAGCACGGTTACTGGGATAATCTTAGAGTAGAACCCGAGTTACTATCTAAGATCAAGGAAGCTCAGAAGGATGACGGAGAAATCTGGGCGATAGTACAGAATTTGGGGGAAGCAGACAGAATTCAGAGTAGATGCAGATGGTGTCGTATGGCAGGGCACGAGACTTTGTGTTCCTGATGACCAAGAACTCCGGGAAGCTTTGTTAGCTGAAGTTCATAGCTCCCCATTCTCTATACATCATGGTTCGACTAAGATGTACCATGACATCAAGCAGTACTTTTGGTGGAGTGGTATGAAACATGATGTGGCCACTTACGTCTCCAAATGTCTTACCTGCCAGCAGGTTAAGATCGAGCATCAGCGATCTGGCGGTCTCCTTCAACCGTTAGATATCCCAGAGTGGAAGTGGGACAAAATCACCATGGATTTTGTTACTAGTCTTCCGCCTACCAAGAGGAATCACTATGCAATTTGGGTTATAGTTGATCGACTTACCAAATCAGCTTATTTCTTACCGATCCGCAAGGAAGATTCAGTAAGTAAACTCGCAGATACGTACAGAAAAGAGATCATGAGAATCCATGGTGCACCATCCAGCATCGTCTCAGACAGAGATCCTCGATTCACTTCGCGCTTTTGGAAAAGTCTGCAGAAAGCTTGGGGTACACAACTTAAGCTTAGCACGGCTTTTCATCCTCAAATAGACAGACAGTCAGAGCGAACCATTCAGACATTGGAGGATATGTTGAGGTCATGTGCGTTAACCATTCAGACATTGGAGGTTATGTTGAGGTCATGTGCGTTGGTATGGACGGGCGATTGGGACGATTACATCTGTTTGGTGGAATTTGCATACAACAACAGTTGGCACGTAAGTATTAAGTGTGCTCCATTTGAGATGTTGTATGGCAGAAAGTGTCGCGCCCCAATCTGCTGGGATCAGGTTGGTGAGCGAACACTTGAAGGACCGGAAATCATAGAGATGACCAATGAGAAGATCGCATTAGCTAAGCAGAAAATTCAGGAGGCACGGTCACGTCAGAAGAGTTACGCCAATATGCATCGTAGGGATATACACTTTAACGTAGGAGATCACGTCTTCCTTAAGGTTTCACCAGCACGTGGTGTTAGACGCTTCAGGATTAAAGGGAAGCTCAGTCCTCATTTCATCTGACCGTTTGATATCATTGAACGAGTCGGTGAAGTATCTTACCGATTGGCGTTACCTCTGCAGCTTTCGCATGTGCACAATGTGTTTCATGTGTCCTTACTCAGAGGGTACCAGTATCATCCCCTTCACATGGTTCAGTATCCACTGGAACAGATACGTGAAGATCTCACTTTTATAGAAGAACCCGAACGAGTTCTTGACAGACAAGAACGAGTCATGAGAAAGAAGACGATTCCATTCATCAAAATTCTATGGAGGGATCATACCGAGCGGGAAGCCACTTGGGAAACAGAGGAGTCTATCCGGGCTTCTTACCCTCATTTCATATTTTGAATTCGGGTATGTTCTTCTTTTCCAGTTTACTTTATCTATAATTCGAGGACGAATTATTCTTTTTAGGGGGGAAGAGTTGTAAAACCCGCATGCTTTTACCATGAATAGTACCCTTAGGATCGTACGTACTAGATTAAACTTTCCTAATATAGCATGATTACGATTACGTGTTAGGATTTTACGTATTACGTACGTGTTAGAACACGATAAGTATTTACTACGCACGATCACGTAATAATTATTTGACGATAATTAATCACGAACATGCGATCATGAAATCATGAACGTAATTAAAACACGAACTATTATTAATTACGTATATATATTTATTACGAGCGTAATTAAATATATTAGATCACGATATTTATGTAACGAGAACACTTAAAACGCGAACACAAATAATCACGAACGTATAACTTAACCTCGAGACACGGAAAAAGGTACGGGTACCCCAAGTGGGGCCCCCTACCCGCGGCTACAAGGACAAATGGGCCAAGCCCATTTGTCAAATTTTACTAAAAGAGAAAAGGGATTTTTCACTACTCTTTTTTCATTCACAAAAGATTTTAGAAGAAACCCTAAAACCCTCCTTCCCTTTTCTTCTTTGTGCCGCCACCCTACAAACACCACAAGGAGGTGGTTTGTGATCTTGGATCTTGGAATTTTAGTTGGTGATCGTGTTTGTTCTTCATCCTTTTGATCCACGAATTCGGTAAATCCTTTTTAAACCTTTTATTTTGATTTGATCTTTTTATAAATCAAGAACATGTTATGTTTTTACAAAAACCTAATAAATAAACATGGATCTAACATGATTTAGGGTTTAATAAAATCAAAAGTATGCTTTTAAGGGGTGTTTGTTTTGGCCGCAGGCTGCACCGAACCCGAAGGGGTTTTGGTTTGGCCAACCGACCACCACCAAGACCATATGGTCTTGGTTGGTGTGTGTGGGTCCCACGGCAGCATCAAGGCATGGTGTAGAAACTAGAAGGGGGGGTTGAATAGTTTCTCTTCGATTGGTGACCAAATTAAAATTACTTTCAATTTGGTTTGTATCAAAACTATCTTTTTCTTGAGGATAAGTTGCATAATGATTAGGTTCAATTCAAATGCACTAGCAAAGATAATAGGTAAGTGTAATGATAATGAAATAAGTAAAGAGTAAGGAAAGAGACAACCTAGTGGGAAGACACCAAGATTTATAGTGTTTCGACAACGAGGCTCTATCCTCGTTTCTACTCCACTCCTCGAGTACACGTACTCGAGATTTCCACTATATCCACAAGCTCCCTTCTCGGCGGAGAAAACCTTACATCGTTGCTTACATTATTTTCCGACACTAAGAAAAATGTCGAGACCTAATCTTTAGTTAGGACCAATCTACACAACGTTGCCTACTTCATAATTTAACGACACAAGGCTAGATGTCGGGTTCTAATCTTAAGGTAGAACCAATCTTCACGACGTTGCCTACTTAACCATTTTACGACACAAGGCAAGATGTCGAGTTCTAATCTTAAGGTAGAACCAATATTCACGACTCTTCACTTTGAAGCTAAGTGAGAACTTCACACAACATAACTACTAGTCACTTTATAGTTTAGTGAGAACTCACAAGACACAACCACATCACTTTATAGTTTAGTGAGAACTCCTAATCAAATCTATTACAACTCAACTAGACTTTATCCAAGTACACACATGTATCTTGGATTTACACAACACAAATCCAAGCAAACACATATGCAATGGATGTACACAACAAATCCAAGTATCCACAAATAACTTGGATGAACACAACTAGTCCAAGTATTCATAAATACAATGGATTGACCTAAAACAAAAAAGGGTATCATGATGAATATGACTAGCTCATAGATTCATCTTTATCACAACACTAGTGAGTGAGTGATCTTCTCATTGGACAAGGTAAATGAGGGGATCAAGAGGATAATCATATGTAAACATCCTTAACAATTTAAGTGATCATTTACTAATGATTATGGTATAGAAAATAGAAAGAGGGCTGAGAAAAACGTCCAAGAGGCTTACTGGAAAATGAGATTTGACCCACTATTTAAAGGAGACAAAGTATAACGGATCTATAACGGCTAGTTGTGCGCGGTACCTTATCTCACCCCGAGGTACCTTATCGCTAAGGAACCGCGTAGGTACTTAAGGTACCCCCACTAGACTCCGCTCCGTTTTTTGTCTTTTAGTGGGGTGGGAATATCTGAGGTAGTTAAAACCTTCAAAGGATATTCTAACAGCATTTAGAATAAGCTATTTTCAAATTCTCATTTTCCATTTTAATAAAACATTTTCTAAAAAAGAAAGTTTATTAAAAAGTCTTTTGTCATATTAACAAAAGTGAGTTTTAAGGATAATTATTTTGATGATCACTAAGTATGATTAAGAAAGGTTAGTGATATGATTATTACCTTGATGATAGTGTTAGTTAAATAATTCATTTTGTGTTTTACACTAAATGTGTTGTATGGTTTGTTGTGATCAAAACTAAGAAAGATTAGTTAACACTAATAATGTTTTTAGGCATTACTTGCATTAACAATCTCCCCTTTTTTGATTACGACAAACGATAAACTCATTTACGTAGAAACACAAACTATGGAATTATTAACTAGTTTATCACTATCATTTCTCCCCCTTTGTCGTAGCAAAAAGGTTAGCACAAGTCTTTGAAGAACATCGAACTTTGCTAGTAGCTCCCCCTTGGTGGTTGCTCCCCCTTGCTTGGGGCATCAAGTTTGTGAGCTAAGGTGACATGCTACACAAAGCTTAGTAGAAAGGAAAGAAACACCAATGTATATATGATCACTACCTACTAAGTAACTTGAGAGGGAGAGAGAGAAGAAATCTCAAATTAGAAGCAAGTATTTTGCTAAGTATGTCCAAAGAGGTAATTGACAAAATCAAACTTCAATCCAATGAAGATGATAAGCTTGTCAATGGGTTAAAGCTTAGAATTGATGGAATCACCCGTAAGCAATTGTAAAAATTAACCATGAACAACTCAAAAAAGAACTAATGAAATAACATACAAAAAACACAAAGGTTACATAAAAGAAAAAGACACAACAAAGAAGATAGTCATACACACAATATGAGTATCTAAAAGAAATAAATATGGAAAATAAACCACTAAGCATAAGCTAGTCTAATAGTGATATTTTCCAAGATTGCTAAAAAAATAAAAGACTAAAAAGACGACGATGCATCATTTGAAGTTTTGTCCACCGGGACGAAAACTTGAATAGGAGGTCGAGTGAGGAGGAACTCAAGAAAATTTAACTTCTCATACACATGAGCAAGTTCAATTTTTTGAAATCGACAACAAGCATACGAGGATCCCTGATGCAACACAAAATCGTTTGATGGGGGTATGGCATCAAACTTAGGGTATGGTGGTGGTGGGGTAATGGGTTTGGGAATGTTTTCACAATGCCTTGTGAGGTTTGGGAAGGTTGAAAGGTCATTGAGTTGAGGGGTATTGAATGATTGTGGTGGTGGGGGAACATTTTCTTTTGCTCCGGTGATGAGGTTTATGGTATAAGTCTCATTCCAATACTTGATTGGAGAGAAGGTAGGGTTTTTGGGTGGTTTGGACGAAGATGGTTCATTCTTCTTAACCCAAATAGGTCGAACCGAGATTTTCGGTTTCTTTGAAAGCTTGGATGAGGAAGCTTTGGGTGAGTGGGGTTGTGACAAAGAAATGTCAAGGTTAGGAATGTAGGAGTTAGGCATTGTGAGAGTGTGAGAATGAAATCTCAAGGTTATGTGAGAATGAATTCTCAAGGTTGGGAAGGTGTGAGAATGAAATCTTAAGGTTGTGTGAGAGTGAATTCTCAAGGTTGGGAAGGTGTGAGAATGAAATCTCAAGGTTGGGGTATAAGTAAAATGTAATCAAGGTAAGAATTTGAATACAAAATGTGAAGTGTCAAGGAATGTTTAGTCAATTTGAGCAAACAAGGAATCTTGACAGGGTATAGGGTTTTAAAAGTTTTGACCAAAAATTCGTCAAAAACTGATTTCTGCCCGCGGTACCTTAAAGGGATCGGCGGTTCCATATCGCTAGGGAACCGCGGGGCTTTAAGGATCCGCGTCCAGTGGACTTGAAACCAAGTTTTTACAGGTTTTTGAGAAAAACTAAGACTTTTTCAAAAAGTTGCAAATCTTGGAATTTTACCTCTATTAGCACCAAATTATGCTAGGGTTGCATAAAGCAACACATTCACAAAGGATGTCTTGACAAAGGGTGACAAAATAATTTAGATATCATTTTCAACCAATTTTAGTCAAGTTTTTAGAGGTTGTGATAGATTTAGGTTCAATTTTAATTTCAAATTAAGTTGATTAATGTGCACATAAGAATAGAAACAAACAAAGCTAAATCCAAAGATCAACAACATGAAACATTCATTAAGGAAGCAAGTACAATGACAAATAAAACTAACTAATACATAGCTATCTTAGCATTAAATCTAGATAAGTAGTTTTCTTTGGCTTGGTTTGTTGAAAATTCTTATTTAGAAAACTCCATCATTCATCTCCTAGGAGGAGGCATGGAGAACAAGGCAAGCAAGAACTCTTGCAACCTCCTATGTAGTCCATACATATCCATCCTAAGGTTATGGATGATGTAGTGGTTGTAAAGACAACATGGACAACTAGGACCATGTGTTTGTTGAAACCCATAGTATGGATCACCCAAAAGGAGGGAAAGTGGAACACCCAAAATTGGAATGTTTGAGTTGGGTGGAGGTGGAGGAGGCAAGTTCTCCAAGGGTGATGTGGGTGAGAGTGGAGGCATGTTCCCTAAAGGGGAAATGGGTGAGTGTGGAGATAAATTCTCCAAGGTTGGTGAAATGGGTGAGTTATGAGAGGTAAAAGGTGAAGTCACCAAAGTGTCATCAAAGTCATTCACAAAAGGAATGCTTTGGATTGGTTGGGGTTGTGTGGTCACATTCAAGGGTGCTCTTGGAGTGAAGGGTGAAGAGAGCTCATTCATTCTTGAGTTGAATGAAGAAGAGGTAGAACCAATGGAGTGGTTAGTACCATGGGTGGATGATGTCTTGCATGGTGCAAGAGGTGGGGAAGGTGATGAATAAATGAGGATAGGAGCCATCTCATTCTTAGGTGTGTGGAAAGGTGAGGAGTTAGGATTGGCTACCTTAATCCTTATTTTGAGTGTTTTCCTTGGGGTGGAGGTCTTGGAAGTGTTTGAGGTTTTGGTACACACCATGGTTGACAAGGGTGGTTTAAGGTTTAGGGAAGTATGTTTAATGTGTGAAGAACATGGCAAACAAGGTGGGTTTAAATGGGTGAGGGGATGATCCAAACTAGTAATGGGTTAAAATCATTTTAGGTGAATAATGAATTTAGGTAAGCTAGGTAAGGAAATGTGCAGTTTATTACTGAAAATCATGCAAGGTTTACACAGATTTAAGAAAACAGTGTAAAGCAAAGATGCTGTCGTGCACAGTGGCTGGCGGTTCCTTATCTAGGACCGGCGGTTCCTTATTGATAAGGAACCGCTGGTCGATATTGAACCGCGACCAGAGGTTTCAAAAAATCTTTCATCCCAGTTTTTGTAAAACCCATATTTTTCCCAAAAGATTCACAAGCCAAAGTTAACTACAGATCATAATCTAATAAGCTAACTATCATAAGGCATGCACAAAGCTATGTAAATCACAAACATCATTGCATAAGCAACATTTAGGATCAAAATAAATAATAATCCAAACATGTAACATAAGTTAATAAACAACTAAACCAAAGTGTTAATAAGCAAATGTTTAAGCTGCAAATGATAACCAAACTTTGACACAACTCAAAGTCTTCACCTCCTTTTCTTGCCTAAATCCTTGATCATTTTTCCCAAATACTTGATTCCCTTTCTTGACTCAATCCGGTGTTTATGCAAATCACCTCGGGTTCGAAGATTTTGACGGTAAAGTTCCTCTATATTGAGATTATTAGGAACTTCACTAGAGGAATGGTGGGGAGGGGAAGCAATGTCATCTAAACCATCCACGAATGAGTTTGTGGAGTGGTGAGAAGAACTCGAAGAGTCAATGAGAGCACTTGTGCCAATGCCATCACCATCACTTGTTGGCATGTCCATGTCCTCATCATTGAACTCTTGTTGGTCAAATTTATGATCAGATCTTGTCTTTCTCTTATATACCTCTTGAATAGGTAGCATAACCCGTTTGACCGGTTGAAACTGAGAAAGATCAAGATTTGGAAAATCACGGCCAACCCTTTTAAAAAGGCGAGTGAGAAGCATTGCGTAAGGGAGGTTTGTTTTAGGCTTGTGAATAGCATAATTGATCCGTTGAGCGATAAAATATGCCAAATTGTACTTGGTGTTGGTAAAGATGCAATATAACATATGCACTAAACACGCCGGAACATGATCCCGGTTTCCACCAAGACAAAACACATTTTCCCTAAGGATATTGGTCCATTGAACCATATTATCATTAAGGTCGCTCAAGAGAACCTCATGACGTTTCACCGAACGTACCTTAGTATGAAGGCTTCTCTTAACGGGTCGATTACGCTTTTTAGAGACAATGTCGACAATAAAGTCAAGATCAATTTCCTCATGATCATTTGGAGGACAATTGTAGGATTCAAGGAGAGCACTAAGCTTCCATTTATCCGTGAAGCGACAAGTGCCTACAAATGGGACATCAAGAATTTGACCAAACACTTCGAGAGAGTATTGAATGAGTTGATCTTTCAAGATGAACCTAACAAATATTCCATCATTGTTTTCAATGACGGAGTATGTGCTAAAGAACTCCATTAGGAATCGAGGATAGATGTCTTCCTTAATGTTCAACAAACAATCAAATCCAATGTTTTCAAACATGGACTTGATGTAGACATAATCCTTGATATCTTTTTGGACAACTCTACCCTCATGAAAGCAACGAGATTGAAGAGAGGAAAAAGTATGGGCAAGGTGAGTTGAGTGACAAAAGTCGGATAGGTTAGGCATATATTGTTTGGTGAGTTGATGATCCTTTTGGTATTGTGAAGGCATGATTAGTACCTAAATAAACACAAGACAATATTTCTCCAATCACTCATATGAAAAATAAAAATTAAAGATAAAAAATATTAGAATGTGTTATATCAATTTCTTGACAAACATAGGATTGAATCCATATCATTCTCATGTTCACAATGTGTCTATTCCATCATTAACTAAGAACACATGATCTATGTTAGATCAACAATGGATTAGAACATTGGTTTTTCAAAACAAAGTTTTTAGGTAAGCATTAACAATGTCATTACCTACTTGTTCATGGGTTCATCTCAAATCCATCTTTTAACCAAAATCATTTAGCCTAATTTCGGATTTGTTCTACAAGTGGGTTTTAGTGAAATCTTAATGAATATGAACCTAAGGAATCATAGTAAAATAACCATGTCAACCCACATTCCTATTAAGGTTTTAATTCAATTTCAATTTTAAAAATCCCCAATTATGAAAGGATGAACCCTAGAACAAAATAGATGAAATTGAAAGAAAATACTTACAATTAATTGATGTTAGATGAAGGATGAGTGAAACCCACAACTTGGAATCAATTAAGCTGAGTGATTGAAGGTTTTGGAAGCTTCAACAATGGTGGAAAAACAAGAAAACCGTCGTTGTTTGTTTTTGGGAGAGAGACAGTGTTTTGAAAAGGAATAAAATAATCAAACTGGTGCTCTGACAAAAGTTACTGCCCGCGGTACCTTATCGATAAGGAACCGCGGGTTTGAGCCGCTGAGATAAAGAACTGCCTACAGAGGCTGGTTTTTATCAAAGAAAAACGCCAAATTTTAAAAACCAAGTTTTTCTAAAATAATTAAAATTATATCATGAGCCTTTTAGAATATCATTGGATCATCATAAACACTAGGAAATATGTTTTAATGAAGGACTACGAGTTGAATCAAGATCGAAAAGAATCGAAACGGACAAACGACTACTCGTAGCAAAACGACAAAGTGGAGACAAGTCAAGGGAAGTGAATCAAGACTAGGACCAATGCTCAAGGGATTAATGACAATCTTCAACTAGTGGTAACGAAGAGCTTGTGTCATATATAGTGGTTTAAGACGTGCCTTTCCGGCGAAATGTTAAACGGCTTTGGTAATAAATAAACACAAAGCAATTATTCAAGTATAGACTAAGATCACTTTCAATAATAGTCTTAGTCTAAACCAAAATATGAGCAAGGTATTAATTCACTTTCTCTCCCACAAAGGGCCTACTAACCGTATGGGTGCAAACCATGGAAATCATGCTTGATACTTTAAGCTTCTACTAACTCACTCTACATCACCATAGTGAGTCAAGTATCCAAGCAATGAAGGTTTGAGAGGATAAAGGAAAAGAAACACAAACCACAAATAAATGTCAAGGAAAGGATGCCAAGAGCAAGCACATAGTCATGTAATGATCAAAAGAATGATCAAAAGGGCGTGTGGAAGAACGAAAGCATACCTTGGCCACAAAGAGCAATCCATGAAGGAATAAGTGCTATGCCCAATCAATTACTATGATGAGTACTAAGTCTTCAAGGACTAGTATCATTCCCAATCATCTTGGTATCATCATTCAAAGATGTTAAAGATCAATGAAGATGAGTCTTCTACAAGTGCAAGTAACTCAATCCACAACCAATTAAGTGATTGATCTTCATGAGTACCTACACAAAGCAAGATGCAAACTAGTAGATACATTTCAAGAGTATATCTAAAATGCATAAAGGCTACTAATCTTAAGTGAGATGCAATATTATCAATTAAAAGACCTATTTTCAAAGAAAACATAGTTTTGACCAAAGAGAAACTTTAGTACAACTAGACCTTCTAATTTGAGGAGACAATGGATCGATCCAAGTTTCAAAGTACAATATACTTTAAAGATCTTGAGTGACCATCGCTCTGATACCAATTGTAGAAACTAGAAGGGGGGGGGGGGGGGGGGGGGGTTGAATAGTTTCTCTTCGATTGGTGACCAAATTAAAATTACTTTCAATTTGGTTTGTATCAAAACTATCTTTTACTTGAGGATAAGTTGCATAATGATTAGGTTCAATTCAAATGCACTAGCAAAGATAATAGGTAAGTGTAATGATAATGAAATAAGTAAAGAGTAAGGAAAGAGACAACCTAGTGGGAAGACACCAAGATTTATAGTGGTTCGACAACGAGGCTCTATCCTCGTTTCTACTCCACTCCTCGAGTACACGTACTCGAGATTTCCACTATATCCACAAGCTCCCTTCTCGGCGGAGAAAACCTTACATTGTTGCTTACATTATTTTCCGACACTAAGCTAAATGTCGAGACCTAATCTTTAGTTAGGACCAATCTACACAACGTTGACTACTTCATAATTTAACGACACAAGGCTAGATGTCGGGTTCTAATCTTAAGGTAGAACCAATCTTCACGACGTTGCCTACTTCACCATTTTACAACATAAGGCTAGATGTCGAGTTCTAATCTTAAGGTAGAACCAATCTTCACGACTCTTCACTTTGAAGCTAAGTGAGAACTTCACACAACACAACTACTAGTCACTTTATAGTTTAGTGAGAACTCACAAGACACAACCACATGACTTTATAGTTTAGTGACAACTCCTAATCAAATCTATTACAACTCAACTAGACTTTATCCAAGTACACACATGTATCTTGGATTTACACAACACAAATCCAAGCAAACACATATGCAATGGATGTACACAACAAATCCAAGTATCCACAAATAACTTGGATGAACACAACTAGTCCAAGTATTCATAAATACATTGGATTGACCTAAAACAAAAAAGGGTATCATGATGAATATGACTAGCTCATAGATTCATCTTTATCACAACACTAGTGAGTGAGTGATCTTCTCATTGGACAAGGTAAAGGAGGGGATCAAGAGGATAATCATATGTAAACATCCTTAATAATTTAAGTGGTCATTTACTAATGATTATGATATAGAAATTAGAAAGAGGGCTGAGAAAAACGTCCAAGAGGCTTACTGGAAAATGAGATTTGACCCACTATTTAAAGGAGACAAAGTATAACGGATCTATAACGGCTAGCTGTGCGCGGTACCTTATCTCACCCCGCGGTACCTTATCACTAAGGAACCGCGTAGGTACTTAAGGTACCGCCACTAGACTCCGCTCCGTTTTTTGTCTTTTTGTGGGGTGGGAGTATCTGAGGTATTTAAAACCTTCAAAGGATATTTTAACAGCATTTGGAATATGATATTTTCAAATTTTCATTTTCCATTTTAATAAAAAATTTTCTAAAAAAGAAAGTTTATTAAAAAGTCATTTGTCATATTAACAAAAGTGAGTTTTAAGGATAATCATTTTGATGATCACTAAGTATGATTAAGAAATGTTAGTGATATGATTATTACCTTGATGATAGTGTTAGTTAAATAATTAATTTTGTGTTTTACACTAAATGTGTTGTATGGTTTGTTGTGATCAAAACTAAGAAAGATTAGTTAACACTAATAATGTTTTTAGGCATTACTTGCATTAACAAGCGGGGTACCCCGAGTTGGTTCGGGGTACGGTGTCGATTTCATGTCCGGTTCATGATTTTTAGTCTAAATCCGCTTTATGGCGTATGTTTAGTTTTTTATGTCTTATGATCTTATGTTAAAAAAATATTAAATTAATAAAATGACATGATTAATTTAATAACATGACTTAGGTTATTTTAATTATTAATAATCAAGAAATTAATTAACCTAAGTATTTTATATTTTAGACTTATAATTAATTAATTATTTAAAAACCATGATTATAGTTAATTAATTAATATGACTTAGGTTATATTCTTAGTATATAATAATACATGTTTTAACCTAAGTATTTAACATTATTCAATTAAAAACATGTTATACTTTAATTAAATATTTTAACCTATAGTTTAATTTAATTACATGGAATAATTATTAAACTATACATTATATCATATGACTTAGAAAATAATCATGAAAACACTTAGGGTTATATACTTAGCTTATTTAACCAGCTTATTTCTGATTATGGAAACTTTCTATTTTTAGAAACTTAATTAAATAAGGCAGCTAATCTATTTATGGAAACCTTCTATTTTTAGAAACTTATTTATTTCAGGCAGCTAATCTATTTATGGAAACTTATTTAATTAAGGTAGCTGATTTATTTATGGAAACTTTCTATTTTTAGAAACTTATCTATTTTAAGCAGTAATTCTATTTTTGGAAACTTTCTATTTTTGGAAACTTTCTATTTTTGGAAACTTTCTATTTTTCGTAACTTTCTATTTTTGGAAACTTTCTATTTTGGGAAACTTTCTATTTTTGAAAACTTTCTATTTTTGGAAACTTTCTATTTTAGGAAACCTGCTATTTTTGGAAAGTTACTTATTATTACATAGTAAGTATAATAATACATGAAATACCAGAAATACTTAATCAGAGTAAACAGAATGTAAGATAAACACATTTTAAGGCTTTAAACAGTAAAACATGATAAGAACATATAAAATAAGCTAAGACATGACATAAAACCAACTACGTATGTAGTAAGCAAATACTTATTCATGTATGTATTTATGTAGCACTAGTGATTCGGAAGTAGGATTCCTCTCAGTTCATCTTCTTCGTTCACTGGACATAAGGTACGGATTCCCGTCCTTTCAGTATGGACATTCTTTCCTTATTAGGATTCCCCGTATGCAGCCAAATGTTTTCCCGTAGTATAAGTTACGTGTTTGATTGCTTATGTTTAATTAAGATTACCTATAGCCATATACATGCATGACCAGTTTCACCTAGTTATGGAGGTACCATAACCATAACATTAGAGGCACTGATGTTATGACTTCACCACGGCAGAGTGATTGCTCGTGGCGTCCCTTCAGCTTTTGGTCATTTATATTATATTTATCATGTGGGGCGTATGGGTGCATCCTAGTTACATGTTTTTAGTCAGGATTTCATGGTGAATGTGGTGTGTGCCTTGCATCCTTCACAAGGAGCTGATCCCTCCTACCCAAAAACCAGTATATTAAATTAGAGGCAGCCCCTCTAATTTGCATGATGAGGTCACCCTCCAAGTATTCATGCATGGTGGATTTTCATGACCTATATTGGCTAATGGTAAAATATGACAAACAGTTTTTATAAGATAAACATAAGACTTTTAAACTATAAACCAGTTTTATCAAGACTTAACTAGGTTACTCGGGACTTAGTTTTCTTCCGTTGTTATATGTTATATGCTTATCCTATTCATGCTTTATTGTACATCCGTGCACTGAGCGTATTTGCTCAGCCGTTTTCCTTTTCTATGTTCCCGAAACGGCAGGTACTTAGAGACGCTCGTAGACACTAAGAGTACGTGCATATGGACTTGAAGCTGTCTAGCCTTCTTTACTTTATGCATTTCATTTCTTATGATACATTTGCTATGGACATTGTATAGTCCTTTCCTTTACCATACTATGTTTGTGTGTGATGAGCTTTACTTTTGGACTACCGATGTTTGATTCCGGTATTTTCCTTTTATGGTCAAGTAATGTTTAGACATTTTTCCTTGTATGCTTTGATGACACGCCATAATTGCATGTGACATTTCCATTATCAAAATGGGGTGTTACATTTAATGTTGGCAGCAATTTATGTAGGTTCATGTTTGTTTCTTCTAAGATGATTCATGAGGGTAGAAAACCGATGATAATAAGGTTCAATTTGTTCCCCTTCAATAGACGTGAATTTCTCCCATTCACGAAGCAACTTAGTTTCCTTTTCTTGTAAACCGATTTCACTGCCCTTCATCATTTTCAGAATCCTAAGCCACATCTCGTGTGCGGTTTCACAACTATCAACAGCAGCATAAACATCTTCAGAAAGTCCCATAAGAATGACTTGAATTGCTTGATAATCAGCGTCGAGTTGTTTGGATTCAGCTTCAGTTAATTCTTCATCCGTTTGCTCATGACTAGAGTCAGCCACTGGGTTAGCATTCGTAGGGTCCCCAGGCACAATAATTGTTCTTCTAACATACAGACACTTTTGAATCGAGTTAACAATCAACTTTCCCAAAGGTTTACATTTTGCATAACGAAGGAGACGACTAGCCCATGTAGTGTAGTTCTCCTTGGTAAGCATCGGTGGACGATTCTCAGTACCCGCAACATAAATATCTTGTTGAGACGTCATCGTAGAAGTCGTGTGAAAAACAGGATCTCAATTCGTAGAAAGCGTGTGTTGTTGTTGAAATTCTGAAACTTCTGATTTTTTATTTTTTTTCAGTCCGACAATAAATTCCTCAGTCCGACAAAACGGTAAGCTAAAAAATTTTATATCGCCAAATTTTGAAATTGAATTAGAAATAGCAAAAAACTAGTAGGGAATATATATATATATATATATATATATATATATATATATATATATATATATATATATATATATATATATATATATATATATATATATATATATATATATATATATATATATATATATATATATATATAATCTTCATGTAAACTATGTGCTGGGACTAGTCTAGATGGTGGCTAAGTCTAAAAATTACTCAAACAAAATTTCCATCGGAATGCCCATTGAAATATTCTATCGGAATGTGGATATGTCGGAATACCCCTTCTATCAGAATGTCCTTCTATCGGAATGTCCTTCTATCGGAATGTCCATCTATCTGAATGTAGGATCTGTCGGAATGCACCAAGTATCGGAATGTGATACTATCGGAATCCTGATCGCAATATGGCTAAAAAGATTTGGACAGAGTAACGTCTCAATAACCCTTAAAAACCGTCGCAATCCTCGATCGCAATGAGCGATCGGAATAATCGTCGGAATAAGGTGTCTGAATCCTTGTGATCACAAAGTAAAACCCTTGGGTTATTGCGATCGAGCCTTACTTTCTTGTACTTTCCGATAGAATCAGTTGCAAGAATTTCAGAAAGTTGAAAATAAGAGAATACTTAACTTTTGAACAAAAAGATTTATGTTTTAACCAATCCAAGATACTCAAATCACTAATACACGAATAAAGAAGGTATACGACTTAAGAACACTAAAAACCACGAAAATATTTTTTGAAGCTTTGGTAAAAAACAATCAAAAACTCACGAAATGCTTAAATACGAATCCCTTGGCAAATGATACCACTTGTAGGAATGATTCACACGACTATATAGGATATAGAAATAAAGATGAAGATTAAACCAAAAAAGAAAGATTAGATTAGATGAAGGAAAAGAGAAAAACAAAGGTTGTGAATTCCTAGTGAGAGAAACACATATGTTTCTCTCTCTACAAACTATGGAATGGAAAACACACACCACAAATGAGGTGCCTTGGGCCTTTTATACTATACGTCTAATGTATGGAAGGCCTTCCTCATTTGTGAGTTCGGGACTAATTCCCGTTACATACATAACATTATGCTAGAACTCTCAACACCGTTAAGTAGCATTTTCCTCGAGCTTCGTAATGGTATATTATATGACCATCACTTTAAATACTATGACCATCACTTTAAATACTTCTATCAAAAAGAAAACGTGTAGACTGGGTGAACTGGTCGACAATAACTTAGATAGTATCATACTTCTTCTGAGTCTATGGAAGTTTGATAACAATTCCTATGGGATTTTGTCTCATTTATGTTCAGAATTTCTAATGGTTGTAATAACTCACTAGTATGTCGGTGTTCTACCTTGAACTTGTTGGCATGTCAAGCATCTAGATATGAACATACCTACATTAATGTGTTACAATGCTTCTATCAAAATACTGCCTGGGATTATGGTACATTCTGGTGGATTCTGAGTGAATAGTCATGAAAGAGTTATGAGTCTCGGTAATTTAGATCTCTCCTAGAGTGGGATCTAATGGAGATGCAAAATTTTAGTGTAGGTCCTCTCCTTTATGCGTAAGCTTAGTCATGGAAAGTTAATCGTGAGAACTGTAAGAAATTTCTGTGCTAGTGGTCAACTGAATTCTAGAAAACTTCGTACTTCCGTTAACGACGTCTGTCTTGACCATCTGGTGATGGTCTTCACCTTCGCAGGATTTTCTGAAATTCCTTTCTGTTGAAATAATATGGCCCAGAAATGACACCTTGTTTAACTGGAATTCATATCTAGAAAGTTGTGTATAAAATTTTCTCACAACGGAGAATCTGCAGGATCATGAAAAGATGATTCTCATGTCCTTCTCTAGAATCTAGCAGATACGGATGTTATCAATGATTATACTGACGATTTTGTCTGAAAATTCATGGGAAATTTTTATTCATCAATTTCATCTATGGTTGGAGTATTTGGGAGCTCATAATTATAAATCCAGATTTTAGAGAGACCATAACGTGTGTAAAAGCAGTCTTGGAAACATATAGTTCTTTCTCTCACCACTGATGGTAGCATGATCGGAAATCATTCTGGAAAAAATGTTAAAGACATCGTAGAAAATTAGATAGACCTTATATACGTGATATAGATATCGATTAAGAATAGTGATCCTGTAAAAATATTTGGTGTCCGATACATGATCTCTTGATGCCATCCTTCTTCTTTGACAAACAGAAATGATGCACCTCCTGGTGGTACACTCAGGCGAATAAAGCCTCATTCTAGTAACTTTTGCAGCTAATGCTGCAACTCTTTTAACTCAGTTGAATCCCTGCGATAAGGAGTTCTGAAAACAGGTTTCGTACTTGAGACAAGCTCGATGTTAAGCTCTGTCTCGTGGTTAGGAAGGAATTTCTGGAAAACCTTCTAGAATGACATCTGGAAACTTTGGAAAAATTTGTTGATCACGAATTCAAAGAACTTCGGAAGTGAATTCATAACTGGTAGCGAAAAGGTCTTCGTAGCTTTGGAATAATAAGTCACTTGCTGTAAATTATAACAACTTGTACTGATTTTCTAGAAGAAAATAAAATGACTATATTTGGAAGTTAGTAAGACGGATCTTGTCTTCAACTGGAAGGAAGACCTAATAAAAATATATGGGTGATACTATGGACTCTTTTCTGGATGGGAGGTCGGTAAATACCTGATTTAAAATAAAGCTGTCATAGGAATACGTGAAGTAAACGTGGAGACTTTCACTGAATGTGTTCGTCTATAACCTCACTGAATGAATATTGCGTGTCTAACCTGAATATTACACCAGTGGTGGTGACTGAATCTTTAATGGTCTGATTTATGTGTGGCATGACACAACGGGTATACCCCCTTGGAGAGTACCCTGAATTTCTGAGGGTCTGGTTTAGAAAACATACGGAGTTATGAGTTATGACTCGTACTTTGAGAAGATATTCGTATGACGTGTACCATGACTGGTGTCCTGACATGTTTCTTCTAAAATGATACTTGAGACTTGTGTCTTAATTGTTCTCTGGAAATGTATTTTAATGGGTGAGTCTGAATAAGGTTAAGAATTCCTGGTGACTGCTAGGGTTGGCAGATCGGTTAGACTGCTGACCTCTGTATTTCTGGTCACCTCCGTTCCGGAGTTCCAATGGCTACTGACTGATAATTATAAGCACGGTGGTTGTCATTACCGCTTTATCTGTCAGTTTCACGACGGTCGTTATTACGACCGTGATTCCTGTAACTATTTTGCTGAGTGGCTGACTGGGTACTGGTTCCCACTCTTCTGAATGAAGGTTGATGACGTATAGTCCCCAGCCGGGTCATGAACCCGGCCCACGGGTCCTACCCGCATCCGACCCGTTACTGATGGGTGGGATTCATGTTATTTAAGCTTATGGGCTTAGATGAACAGTAACCGCACACACGTGTGCAGCCCACGGCTCAGCATGGCCGGTACAGGGTTAGACAGAATCATACTCTTATTATGATTAGGATTTACCCCAAAGAAGAGGATATTCACTCACCATAATTAGAAGATAACAATCAATCTAATTCTAGTACTTATCCTTTCCTTGGGGCCGAAGCATCAGTGATAGCCCATTAGGGTTTCACTGCCTATATAAGGAACCCCCAAGGGTTCCACAAAGGTATTACATTCTACACACTCACATCTCATCCGATTCTCATAACCCTAACCGATTACTTACTCTCATGTCGGAGTCTAACCGTGGGATACATTCCCACGGTAAGCCTAACGCGTGTTGTTTTAGTGTGCAGGATCCCAACCAGATAATTCACTTGGTGCAGGAGCCGGAGTCCAGCCAACCCAAATTAAGCCTAATTCAGGTCTAGCAAGGATCACCCAACTTTTGTATCAACAAGTTGGCGCCATCCGTGGGACCATTACACTAAGCTAGAGCAAATCTCATCTCAATCTCTCAATGACGAAAGGACATCCGCAAGGAAACCCCATAAATCATGGGAATTGGAAGTCCCTAGGGGACGGGATACTCATTCCCAACCGATCCCCTAGTAACCAAACAGGCGGACCGAATAACCGAAGTGGTCTTCAGTCCATGGGTATGACAAGCACGTTCGCTGTCACCCCACCACCTACTTCGACTTTGGATAACCCTGATCCAGGGAGTGCGCCCAACCCCGCTAACAAGGAGCCGCGCAGACCATCAACTGAGGAAGAAGTGGAGGTCGAACCAATTAGTGAGGAAGATCTCACTCGATTTCTCACGCAGAACTTCGAGAGGATCGTCCCAGGAATCACATCCAGGTTGAACCTAGGGAGGGACCTCCAATCTAGGCTCAACTTTGGCAGTGCTGGACCAGGCACCTCTCCTCAAACTCAAAGGAAGCGAAGAACACGACCCCAGGAGCGAAACCTCTTTGAGGAAACTCCCTAACCTAGGAATATGTTCGAACGCATAGGGATCGTATTATGTAGGAACTACTACAATCCCGTGAGGAGGGAGAGAGGTCCGACGGTTCACCCGAACGACCAGATCTGGAGCTAACCAGAACTAGTCGCCGCACAAGTGTGTGGGACAGGATGAATACCGGGAAGAAGGCTCCTAGATCTTCCCACAAGAGTAATCCTCAGCCAAAGAATGGGGCACTGCCCCTTTCTCCCGGTCCATCTGGAGAGGATTCGGATGACCATCCGCCCAAGCGTCGTCGGCCCAGGCGTACTTCTCCACCGCCACCAGACAATGAAGTGTACTACGGCGGCCCCTACTATCACGAGGCGGAAGCAGAAGATCTCTCCCGCCCATGGTGTGATCCTAATCTCACTCGTCCATGGGATGATCCCAGGGAGGATCCTTTTACTCTCCGCATACGGAATTACTCCGAGGATACAAAGCGCCGCCTGCCGGCGTGCATCAAGACCTATGATGGGACTGGTGATCTAGATGATCACCTAAAGATATTTGACACGCAGGCAAAAATTGAACGATGGCCCATGCCTATATGGTTCCAAATGTTCAATTCAACCTTGATCGGCAATGCTCGTGATTGGTTTGAGGGACTTCCTCCTCGAAGCATTGATAGCTTCACGGAACTGCGTACTGCGTTTAAGAACAATTATACTTAGCGAAAGAAGTATAATAGGGACCCGGTCTCACTGGCAACCGTCAAGCAATGGCCTGGGGAATCTACGGAGGCCTTCACCGAACGCTTCAATGACGAGTGCACGTGCACAAAGACAATGCCGAAACTTCTGATAATTTCCGATTATATGCACGCCATAATAGACAGGGAATTAATCAGACGTCTCAATTACAAGCGACCGGAGAAGTATGACGACCTTATGGAAAGGGTCAGGAACTTCATAGAGGGAGAAACCGCGGTATCCGCGGCCTACCCTTCAAAAGGAAACAACTATCGATCAAACGACCAGTCCAGGAGACAGTCGGGCGGTCAAAGCAACCAGAGCAGTGGGAGGAGCTCGGACTACAAGAGCCAAAACAAAGGAGGGCGGTCGGAGGACAAATTTACCCCTCTAAAGATGTCCTACCGGGAGATCTTGCTGACAGAAGGGGCCAACTTCCCGATACCTCCCCCAATGACGACTCCAGTGGACCGTCGTCAAGGAAATCGCTTTTGTGAATTCCACAATGACAAGGGCCATGGCACGGAGGAATGTATCCAGCTCAAGAAGCACATTGACTCACTGATCAAGTCAGGCAAACTCAAACATTTGGTCAAGGATTAGAAGGATTGAAAGGACAACAAGAATTATGACAAGAAGGATCCCCAAAAGGACAAACCTTCAACTATATACATGATCCAATCCAGCCAGCACCGCACAAGGTAGAAAATTAGCCAAAAATTTTCACGCGATAGAGAAATCTCATTCCTTCCCATCACGGCAAATGATGTAGCCGATGCACCTCTCACGATTGAGATAAGCATTGGAACGCACAATGTCCGCCGTATGTACGTGGATGGAGGGTCATCAGCAGAAGTACTATACGGACACTATTTCGTACAATTACGACCAAAAATAAGAAGCCAATTAGTACCGGCCACGTCGCCGCTCATCGGCTTTAGTGGAGACACCATCTGGCCAATAGGACAGATGTGTCTGCTTGTAACCATTGGGAATGAAGAGCATTCCACCACGGCGTGGATGAACTTTATGGTGATACGCTCACACTCCCCATACAATGGGATCATAGGCACACCAGGTATCCTGGCCATACGGGCAGTACCCTCCACAGCTCACGGAATGATTAAATTCCCGGTGGAAGGAGGAATTGTCACTATCTATAACACAATCATACCAGCATCCGAGTGTCATGCCGTGACAACACCGGTTCCACCTGTTCCCCCAAGGGTGGCTCACCACCTCCCAATTGGAAGGTGGCAATCCATCCTGATTATCCGGAACAGGAGGTATCCATAGGGGAACACTCTCGGATAGCGGCAAGAGGGCCATGTGCTCTCTCCTAAAATCAAACTTAGATGTATTCGCATGGGAGCCCAAGCATATAACGGGCGTACCGCGTGTGATAGCAGAACATAAACTCCAAATCCGCCAGGGATATCCTCCAGTTAAGCAAAAGAAGCACGGTCAGGCACCTGAACGCAGCCAAGTAATATTGGATGAAGTACGGAAATTGGTGGATGAAGGTATTATGAGCGAGGTATACTACCACAAGTGGTTATCCAACCCGGTCATGGTCAAGAAGCATGATGGGAGCTGGCGCATGTGTGTGGAGTTCACATATCTGAACAAAGCTTGTCCGTAGGACTGCTATCCGTTGCCGGAGATTGACTAGAAGGTGGAATCCATATGTGGATATCCCTTTAAGTGCTTCTTAGATGCATACAAGGGGTACCACCAGATCCAGATGGCGGAAGAGGACACAGAGAAGACGACGTTCCATACTAGTCAAGGCGTACACTGTTATACAAAAATGCCATTCGGACTAAAGATTGCCGGGGCAACATATCAGCGGCTTGTTGACAAAGCCTTTTCCTCACAGATAGGCTGCAATCTTGAGGTCTATGTTGATGATTTAGTCATAAAAAGTCATACGGGGGATGCACTTCTCCGTGACGTCCAAGAGACGTTTGACACATTGAGGAGGATTAATATGAAACTAAATCCAAAGAAATGCACGTTTGGGGCAACAGAAGGAATGTTCCTTGGATATATGATTGATCAAAATGGCATCAAGCCTTGCCCAAAAAAGACAGACGCGGTAATACAGTTACCATCTCCTCAGACACGGAAAGAGGTGCAATCATTAAACGGGAAGTTGGCCGGGCTAAACAGGTTCTTGTCGAAGTCCGCGGAGAAATCACTCTCCCTATTCAAAACACTCAAGAAGTGCATCAAGAAGGGAGATTTCCGGTGGACAAAGGAGGCGGAGGAGGCTTTTGGTCAGCTCAAGCAACACCTTGCATCTCTTCCCATGCTAGTAGCTCCCCGACCCAAGGAGGAGCTCATCATGTATCTGTCAGCCACACATGGAGCAATAAGTGCGGAACTCATGACGGATAGGGACACGGTCCAGACTCCGGTCTACTTAATAAGTAGAACACTACAAGGGCCGGAGTTGAATTATTCTTCTATGGAAAAATTGGTTTTGGCGTTAGTGTTTGCTTCAAAACGGTTACGCCGGTACATCTAGGCGCACCCAATTATGGTTATTACTGATCAACCAATAAAACAAGTCATCTCCAGACCAGACGTGGACGGTAGGCTACAGAAGTGGAGCATTCTATTAGGAGAGCATAACATCTCTTATAGACCAAGGACGGCTGTTAAAGGCCAAATCTTGGCAGACTTCTTGATAGAGAAGCCGGATGAGGAGGGATCGGTCGTACAATGAGAGGAAAATCCAGCAGAACCATGGGTATTATTTACGGACGGATCCTCGTGCACGGATGGATCAGGAGCTGGTCTCATCCTTACGAATCCGGAAGGAATGGAGTTTACATATGCCCTGCGCTTTGAGTTCACAACCACCAATAATGAGGCAGAATATGAAGCGTTGATTGCGGGTTTAAAAATCGCCGCTAGAATGAGAGTCCGCAACCTTGAGGCCTACGTGGACTCACGGCTTGTCGCGAACCATATTCTAGGGGGTTACGTAGTCAAGGAGGATAACATGGTTCGATACTTGGAGAAAGTCAAGTCACTCATCGCTGCTTTCAGCAAGTTTTCTATCAAGCAGGTACCAAGAGGTGAAAACAAGAAGGCGGACGCTCTTACCAAGATCGCGTCTACAATTTTCGCCCACTTATCCACGCAAGTCTTGGTAGAAATACTAAAGGAAAAGTCTATATCGGAGGGGGAAGTCGCAGCTATAGTTGAGGAAGACGGACCCGCATGGATGACCCCGATCATCAACTATTTGACTAATGAAACCCTTCTGGACGAAGAAAAGGCGGCACGGCGTATCAGAAGGAAGTCGCAGCACTTCGATCTTCAAGAAGGTATTCTTTACAAGCGCTCTTTCTTGCAGCCGTGGCTGCAGTGTGTTGGGCCATGCCAGGCTACTTATGTGATCAGTGAGATAAATGAAGGGTTATGCAGCATGCACGCGGGTCCCTGATCTGTAGTAGCTCTAGCTCTACGCACATGATATTATGGGCCTACTATGCAAAGGGATGCGCGCGACATGATTCGCAAATGCAGTGATTGCCAAGTGCACAGACCAGTACCGCGACATCCGCAGCATGAACTGACACCCATTACATCCCCATGGCCATTCTATAAGTGGGGGATTGACATTGTAGGAACTTTCCCCGTAACTGCAGGGGGAGTTAAGTTCTTGATTATCGCAATAGACTACTTTACACGCTGGATAGAAGCTAAGGCTGTTAAATCCATCACAGGCAAACAAGTTAAAAAGTTTGTTTGGGAGAACATCGTGTGCTGTTTTTGCTTACTAGGAGAAATCATCTTGGACAACGGAAAGCAGTTCGCGGATAATCCATTCAACGACTGGTGCGCAGCATTGAATATCACGCGGCGCTCCGCATCTGTTAAACATCTGAAGACAAATGGTCTTGTGGAACGAGCAAATAGAAGCTTGGGTGAAGGCATCAAGGCACGCTTGGATGAACGAAGTGCCATATGGGTAGACGAACTGCCACATGTTCTATGGGCACATAGGACTATGATTAAAACAGCCAATAGGGACACTCCATTTGCATTGGCCTACGGCACTAAAGCCGTTATACCAGCAAAAATCGGAATGCCGACCATCCGCACAGCGGAGGTTAATGTCGCCACAAACGACGAGCAACTCCGGATTAATCTGGACTTGTTGGAGGAAAAATATAAATAGCGACTATTAATGAGGCCAAGTCCAAGGCACGGATGAAGGCTTATTATGACGCCAAGGTTAAAGGTGTTTCTTTTCGACCGGGTGATTTTTTTATCGTGCTAACGAGGCAAGTCGAGCGGAGAATACAGGAAAGATGGGCCCTAAGTGGGAAGGACCGTATGAGGTTACGGAAGCCTTAGGACGGGGCGCGTACAAGTTGCATGTGTGGAAACCTTGGTTTCCGGATCTTTTAAGCTACTAGGAATGCATCATGTTCATATGATTAGATAATCAAAGCGGAATTAGAACATGACACATTAACAAGGTGTTTAGGGCACAAGACATGAATTAAAACAAATGGATTGTTCATTATATTAATAACAAACAACCACTAGACGTGTATACATTGAATCCCACGTCTAGTCGACACACGCTTTAGGTTTACATTGTGAATGAAAGTTATGAATAAAACCTAAGACCCTTGGTTCCTTTTATAGTGTAAGGATTAGGGTTTACAAGAGATAAAATCAAATAAACAAGTAAATCTTCTATTTAAATAAACTTATGCAGAATATATCTTGCATGTTTATCTAAATAGAAGCTTCCATAAGCTTCTTATCTACGTTTCTATCAACTCTTAAATTGCATGTGACAATGCTTAGATTGTACATGACAACTCTTGAGCCATCAACGCTTAGTTTGCACTTGTCAACGCTTGGATTGCTCTTGACAACGCTTAGACAATATCTTCATGTTTTCTTCGTTTTTGAGTTTCTGCCACATTAACTTTTTGACCCAACAATCTTCCCCTAGTTGATGTCGGCAAAACTCTATGTGTATCTCTTGTAAGTTGTACATGATCTTCAAATTGCTTCCCTCAAGTGTAGCATGTATGTCTTCCCCTTTTTGTCACATCAACAGGGAAGTAAACAATATATGCAATCTTTGAAGATTCTCCAAATGTAGCTCTATGTAATGATCTTGAAGAAAAATAAATAAAGTATTCTTGATGTAGAAGTAGAATAACCCAACCTTGTGTTCCATGTCTTGTACTATCCATATGATGAAGAACTTATACCAAATTATGCAAAAAATATAAGTAGACCTCGATCCCATTGTCAAAATCCTCATCCTTTGTGAGACACTGAGCACGATAATGTAACTCCTTCAAGTGATAGCAACCTTACCTTGCTAGATTTTGACAAGTCTTCATCACCAACCATGTAAAGCACGAACAAGTTATCTTCAAACCTGCTTTGACATTTGAAGATATAATAGAACACAAACTCGCGAAAATCTTCTTCAATCATCAAACTTACCATAAGAATTCTTCCCCTTAAGCTAACACCTCTTCATGACGAATTTAAGGAAATAACATCTTCATACCATATGTAAAGGTATTTGATGGATAACTCTTTCACAAGGCTATCCCGATTACATAGTTTAAAATATCCATCAAATTCCCACGAATAATTGCTAACTCGCTTTAAGATCATTAATCCCTTTTAAAAATATCCGAGCTATAAATATCAACATGATATTCTATATTAAAACGGAGATTCCATGTACCTTCGTGTGTAATTTCCTCCTTTTTGTGTGCTAAAAACGTGCCAATTTTCTCAACAGCAGTAATCCTTGTATTATCCGAGATCCTCCTTTATCCAATAAATCTTGAATGTGTATTGTCCAATATCGGACAATACTTGTCAACGTTCAAATCAATCACTTCTCGGACAATAATGTCAACGCTGTCAGCGTTTGACTTATTCTGTCAGCGTCAAATTAACAAACGTCAGCGTCTACCTCATTCTTGTCAGCTCTTTCAAAAACCGATAACATCTTGTGGCTCAATCGCAAACGTCACCATATGTGCCTACGTTGCTCAATGACTTTGGAAATCTATTAGTGGACAAAATATCCATGTGGTTTAGCATGACTTTAGCCCAAGTAACTCCACACAAACTCTTCAGCAAATATGAAGCAGACTATAATTGGTAACCAAATATATAAGATATATGGATAGCCCTAAAAATCAGCCAAAACAAACCGTGTCCTTCACAACTGTCATTAAAACTCCTAAAAAATAGGCAAAGATCCATCAATCACGTAACAATGATGTAACCCTCGTCTGTAACCCATCACGCAACATGCATCTAGGACTTACAAACTGTTGGCATAAAATCACGCAGCATGCATCTTGATAATAATACAATCCCAAAAATCAGGGATTTAAATAACCCCACACACCTATGCCATAAATCACGTGACTGAGCCAATCAAATATACTCCGACTTAAATAGTAGTAGTTTTTCTTGTCTCCATTTCTTGACCACATATGCTTCATCCAATCATAATTGTATCATCGTGTGAACATAGATCTTCTTTAGCCATGTGAATACAAGGTATTCATTCGTGTGAACACAAAGTATAACCCCATGATCTGTTCACTTCTAGCCACGTGTGATAACAAAAGCGATACCAGCATAATGAAAAGGATACCTCACGAATGATCATTGTCGTATCAACACAAAGACTGAATTTGCTTTATGATACGTCAAACAGAAAGAGTGCATCACGTGTTCATTATTCATCGAATAGAGAAACTCCATATAACACATTAAAGTTTGTTAAACAAACCCTAAATTATGTTTTCTTGACTGCCACATAAAGATCTTTCCCTGCTACTACAACCAAATCGATTATAACATCACCTTCCATTATACATCTGCTGCTACTCCATGACACCATGGATCTAGGGTTTGGAGAAACCCTAAAAAGATAAGTACCAAGGCAGCCATAAACATTGATCACATCACACTAGGGTTCATCATGGTTTCAAGAAACCACTCACCAAGGCTAGTATGATCCATCATAATTCACAGCAACATGTCTCCTTTTCTGTATAAGAACGATCTAGGGTTTGTAGAAAAACCCTAAATCATGATTTTATGTAAACCAAAAAATCTGAAAATCACCACTGCTGCCAACTTTGACGCCTAATAACTTTTTATTGAGGGCTAATCTGGACAATCCCTCCGGTGGATGTTTAGATATATGTGTATAGGACACACACAAGAAATTTCGCGACGATCCAACGGTTCAATAAAAAGTTATGACCTTCTGAATACTGCTGCGCACACAAAAACGTCCAGAAAAACCCTAGACGGATTTTTCTTCTTTTCACCATACACGAACACCTTGTTGGTCCTAGCATCACGAGCCACGAGGCTCTGATACCAATTGTGGAAACCTTGGTTTCCGGATCTTTTAAGCTACTAGGAATGCATCATGTTCATATGATTAGATAATCAAAGCGGAATTAGAACATGACACATTAACAAGGTGTTTAGGGCACAAGACATGAATTAAAACAAATGGATTGTTCATTATATTAATAACAAACAACCACTAGACGTGTATACATTGAATCCCACGTCTAGTCGACACACGCTTTAGGTTTACATTGTGAATGAAAGTTATGAATAAAACCTAAGACCCTTGGTTCCTTTTATAGTGTAAGGATTAGGGTTTACAAGAGATAAAATCAAATAAACAAGTATATCTTCTATTTAAATAAACTTATGCAGAATATATCTTGCATGTTTATCTAAATAGAAGCTTCCATAAGCTTCTTGTCTACGTTTCTATCAACTCTTGAATTGCATGTGACAATGCTTAGATTGTACATGACAACTCTTGAGCCATCAACGCTTAGTTTGCACTTGTCAACGCTTGGATTGCTCTTGACAACGCTTAGACAATATCTTCATGTTTTCTTCGTTTTTGAGTTTCTGCCACATCAACTTTTTGACCCAACAGCGTGACATGGATGGCCGCGACCTGGAACGCACATGGAATATCTGCAATCTTAAAAGGTGCTATCTTTGAAAAGCTACAGCTTCCGCATGGACACTTCGCTATATCTAGCTTCAATGAAGATCCATGTGTTCTCTTTGTTTTGTTTTGTATGCTTTCTAGGTTCTCTTCGTTTTTAGGATTTCCCATTCTTGTCAAAACAAAAAATGTAAATGTTCTAATAAAATGGCGTGGTGCCTAGCTTGCTCCACGGCTCGTTCTTGTGCAAATTATTGTCTTATTTTTTAGATTCTATGAACAAATTATTGTCGTATAGATTTAGTTGTTATTACTATAATGTGCTATCTCTTATTCATATGCATTCATTCAATACCGTACATGTACTATGCGCCTCCAGGCGGGGTAAGAGGATTAAGTGTACCTAATAATTCAACTTGTCGCATAAGAGGGATGCAACCCCAGTGACGCGGATCATGAATCCTTACTAGACACCTTACTCACAAGACGTTGTGGTAAGTTTCCATATGCCGCGCTCACGTAGTGCCTTGCATGGTAAAGACGCACGCCGCACGTCTAGTAAAATATAGACTTGGTTTTATTCTAGGTAAGACGTGACACGTCATGCGACACAGATATATGATATCTAAAAAGAATATAAACAATTTTCCAATTATCAAAATTGTCGTGAACACCACGGACTTATAAATATTATTCTAAATGTTTGCAATAATGTTACAAAAGGATAAAATGTCGTGGACATCCATGGACAAATATTTAGATTACAGACCAAATTATCCAGGAGTTATAAACAAATTTAGGAACACCTTACATAGGGGGGAGAAACCTACCTATCTCCCATTGCTCATCAGCTAGGCGGGGCAATATCTCACCACGTCCCTTCCGTTCCAGAGCTTGAGCCGCATTCATCTCCAGCACCTCACTTAATGGCTGTTCACCAACTACTATCCGGGTCACGTCTTCATAAATAGGGAGAGTGAGTTGGCTGGGGGAGGGAGTAAAGGGAGTCCGGGAATGTCCCTCATCCTAAGAAAAGGCACCAAGACTTAGTTTCTCCATGATCTCCTTATTTGATGCATCTTTTGTGGCTTCCAGCTCGGCCAGGAAAGGGTAGTTGAGATCTCACATAGCGGCCATAGAGGCTGTCATCTTCTCAGCGGCCCCAGTATTGAAGAAGGCATGCTTTGTGAAGTTTTGTTTCTTCCTTATTAGCTCTGCGGCCATGAGCATCCCTTCATGACGACCGTGATCGATGCCATCCGACACGAGGTCTGCAAACTGTTGAACAAATTGTGGGGCCTCCAACACCTTCGTGACGGCCAAGCGCGTCCCATGACCCACCATCCACCTGCGGCCGGCAATGGCTGCTAGTAGTTGGGGGTACAACACATCGTCACGCTCGGAGGTAAGGGTATTCACCAGTACGTGTTTTTGGGTGGACGCCTCCTTCAATTGTTCAGCCACGACCCTCTCATGAGCAAGCTCCTCTTTCAGTTTTTCCTCACCCTGGATCAATGCATGTGCGTCTTCAAGCTTCTTTGTGAGAATGGACACTTGGTTAGAAGAGGACTTAGCTGAAGCTTCTGTCGTGGTCACCTGTATGTGATACATCAAGTATTAGGATGCATGATAGTGCGATGTAGGCGTGATGCGGTGCGGATACATACCTTAGTTGTTGCAGCCTCAAGTTCAGTCTCAAGCTCGGCTACATGTTGGTTATGAGCATTGGCATGTGCTACTTGTTCTTTAATAGTAGCCTCGGCAGTAGCAAGCTGGGACTGGAGGGCGGCAATCTGGGCCTCATTGTCTTCAATCATATTCTCTCCTCGACCAACTTTCCTCTTCAAGGAATCAACATGCTCTAAGGCAACCTCAAATCTTACTCGCATGGAAGTGCCCATGGCCATCTAGTGAACCAAGGCACCGTTGTATTCATCCCTAGATCCACATGGTTTAGTGCATTTACATCTCTTACCAGACCAGGAGGGATGCAGTTATTAAGATAATCACGGAATTCTTCGGCCTGTCTCATCCGTGAAGCGGTGGTGATCTTCCAGTCGAGGTTGTACTGTGTATGAGGTCCAGACGTCGGGACCTCTTGAGAAGCGGTGGGGGTACATTCCTCAAAGGCGGGCCCGATCTGGTCGCGGCCGTGTGTGGGGTAGGTTCATTCTCCTTCTCCTTCTCCTTCCCCTTCCGTGAATCTTGGGGAGGTGCGACACCAGCATTTTCATCCCTGCAAACAACAATTGGAATAAGTATTAAATATTGTTTGTGAAAGTCCGTACCTCTTAATTGGATAATGGATATTTTGACCAAACAAATGCGGTAGACTTACATATTGGTTCTTTCTAGTTCTGATGTAGTGGGGGGAACTTGAGTGACTGGCTCGGCATTGGTTAACGGCACGACCGGATCCACGGGTGCATCCTGCACTGTGACAATCCGTCAATTTATGGTTGATATTTTATTCTCAAATATTATTTAAAAACGTTATTTTAATGTTATATTATGAACTCGCTTATTTTTGGGAAGAAATTTGGATTTACGGGAAGTAGTATCGACTACGTCTAAACCGGATGATTGTACGTTACGTGCTCACGTTTACATACACCGTCTTTGGTGACAGTTCGACATTTCAGAAAAAAAAATTTGTCTGTGAATATTATTTTAAGATTTTAAATTTGTGTTGGTTCATAAACTCATAAATTTACGAGAAGAAATTAGGACTTACGATTATAATTTAACGTCCTTTACGACTAAACCGGAAACCTTAGGATTACGTATTTACGTTGTCGAACTCTGTTTTTGATGAGACAATTTTTATTAGATTCGTTTTGTGTCGTTGATTCATAATTTATAAAAACGTATTTCATAAAACGACCCGAGGGCACGCAAATCAAGGAAACTAGAATCGAGGAGTACCCGTAAATAATTGGGGATGAGACAAAACCACTTTTGCCCCACCCCCACACATGGGACGGTTTAAAACTAGCTACTTACACCCTTAGGTGTCAAGCTTACAAAGTAAGCAAGACACATGTCTTGCTTAACTTTGCAAGCTAACTACACACAAACAAAACCACTAGCACTAAACCATTTCTCACACTCATCTCATGCAAACCACTCAAAAATCCTCTTACCCTCTCTTATTTCCGTCCCACTCTCACCAAAAAACCATCATTTGATCAATTTTAACCATGAAACCATGTGTTATTCACACATATGATGAAGCCCTTTTGAAGCTCTATAGATTGGTGGTGATTTTAACATCCAAGGAGAAGATTTGGTGATGTTCAAAGGCTGATTTCTACATTAAGTTTACAAGTATTGGTGTCCATGAAGATTGGTGTTGATCTATCACAAGTTCTTCCATCAAAATCCAAGCCTTGATGAATACCTACACAATCTTGGTGGTATAAAGATTGTTCTCCCCATCCTCTTGTTATTTTTATTATGTAATCATGTATTTTCTTTCTTATTGTATATGTTTATGATGAATATATGATGATAAAAATGTTGTGTGGGGATCAAGTGTTGATAAATATGATTAAAAAGATGAAAAACCATAAGAAACAAGGCTAAAATCTTGCGTAAATTGTTGGCTGTATAAAAACAGTAATTAACCAAGTTATGAACTGATAAAATTGCATTGTGGAATCCATTTACAGTAATTTTTAGATGTCATACACATGTGAGAGTTGGCCATGCAATGGAATCATCAAAATGAGTGAGATATGATCAAAACAAGATTAGTGTACCAATCTGAATAGTCTGTTTTGTAGGGACTGTTAAGGATAGTTATACATGGAATGAGCAGTAGCTATAACTAACTTATTTGTAGCACATAATATGAAATTTATGCCATCCAAAAATGAGCTTCTATCTCCTTATAGAAATCAAGATATGATAAAAATGGTGAAGATGAAACTAAAAATCAGATTTTGAAGAATTAATGTTTAATAGTATTATATAAGCACTCAAACTAATATAGTATAAAATGTGAATTAAAACCCACTAACTTATAAATTTCATTTATATAAATATGTATAAGGTTAAATAAATGAACACTTTATAAAAATGTTAGTTGAGTAAGATTTATAAGTTATAAAAACTATAAACATGATTTTTACGACTTTTTCGGCTATTACCGTAAAATTAACGTTTTTCGCCAATTAAAACTTAGACGATCAAACCCGTCTAATGTAAAGTTTTTAAAAGTCATATACTGATATATAAGTACCTAATACAAGTAAAAACCGATAAAACCCAAACTATATGACATACGGACATTAACGAGCTAAGTTAGCATATTTGGACTAATAATTTAACTAAATAAGTTAAACACTTATAAAAATTACTTATTGGGCTTAACCCATTTGGGCCCAACGTGTAAAGTATAAATACTGATAATACAAGTATAAAATGGATTAATTTAAGTTAATGAACTTATAATAGGCTTATTGGACCTAAAACATGTAAATAGGTAAGACTAGTAAACTAGTAAAAAGTTACCAATACATAAACACTAAAATGAGTAAATAAGAATATATAAACCCACTTGATCATCATCATATATATAAAATCATCATATATATACATAAACATTATTTTTATAAAGTCATTGGACAAGAGTCTAAGACGAGTATTATTTGTCTAGGTTTCCGTGATTGAAGCACGTACTGTACATCCGAATTGCCGATAACCCGCTTTCCCACATCAACGTGAGTTCATAGCCTCGCACTCTTTTAAATGTTTTTATGAAATGTTTTATAAACCCGCGAGGGAGATAACATGTTAGTTTTTATGAAATAGGACACTACTTGTCCCGATTGTCTGTTTATTGATTTGGACCCGAATGATTGTATGACCCGATGAATGATTAAATGACCCGATAGATGAAATGAAATGGATTATTAAAGTTAGGTTATGTCACTAAAAGTCCCATTAGCATGAATTGTGAACTACCGGGATTTGGTAGACGCTTATGCATTTAATAGTACTATTTGGGGACGATCACCCCAGTTCGCGCTTTGACGGTTGATCCCCGTCATGCCACATTGATTGGTAAGCGAATTTATGTATGAGAAGATTTACACAAGCGTGATTATTGTGACGACACGCTAATTTAGATGGGCAAATTGAGTTTCGGGCTAGCTACCCGTTGTTTGTTGTAGTAAGGTAACAATGTCATGCGGCTTATAATAATCCAAAAATAACGAAAATACTGCTTTATGCATTGAATAACGATATATTGCCTGACTAGCAATACCGGGTCTTATTATTGATTTTATGTTCGTGTTGGTTTTATATAACAATATCCATATAACGGTTTTTATTTAACTTTATACAACGTTATAAAACGTATTGTATGATGTTTTTACGACATTGGTTCGTATAATGATTTTGAAGGCGAAAGCCTATATTATGATTTTTGATAAAGATTTGTATAAAATGACTTTGGCTATTTTATGGCCTATTACAAAGATTTGTACAAAATGATTTTTGGTAATAATTATGTACCGATGATATATTGATGGTTTTATTAAACTCTATGAATTCACTCGGTGTTATCGCTGACCTTTTCTTTTAACATGTTTTATCTCAGGTACTTGAAGGTAATTCTCGGGAAGACAACAAGAATTCATGGCCCGCACTTAAATAACAATTTCCATTCAAATGCTTTGTAAAACCTGTATGAAATATAATGACTTGGGACCTATGTAAATTTGATATTTATGAATGAAAATGCTTTATTATTAAACGACGTGATTTTTATGTGTTGTCTATGATGTGAGTAATGTGCTATCCCGTAACACCAACGAGTCTTCCGCTGAATTGAATTGTGTAAATTTGGGGGTGTTACACACACCGTCTCGGAGGCTTGGGTGGTGCTCTCAACAGACTGATAGCGGGGGTGATCCCCGCATAGTTTTTTCGGAGGGGCATTGTGTTCCCCGACCTCATCCTGAGCAGCTCTTCTTACCCGCTTGTTCTTCCTACGGGTACGCTTGGGGGCGTGTTGGCCTTCCCCTTCTTCTTCCTCCTCCTCTACTTGTTGCACTTCCTCCTCGTCATCGCCCAACATTTGGCGGATACTGGAGGTGGTCCTCTTAATGTTGTCACCTTGCTCTTCCCCGTGTACGGGGGTAGCAGTCTTAGGCGAAGAGGAGGGCCCGGCCTCATCCTCCAGCATCATGTTGTCACCGTCTTCATTGTCAAAGTCCACGGGGGTTCTCTAGAGTGTTGTTTCTTCTTCGTCAGAATGGGGGTCTGGTACGGCTGCTAGGGTGACTGTCACGTTCCGGGTATGCTCGAGGAGGGTTAGCTCATCCTCACGTCTAGGACGGACTCCCTCTGGTATAAGTTTTGGATCACCCTGACGAAGGATTCCAAAGAAGTTCATTTCTGCCAAAACAAACAATGTATGTTAGTTATAGCCGATAGGTGTGTGTAGGTCTTTGATGTGCGGATACTATACCTACCCTCACCACGCCTCCTCCAAAACAGAGGATATCTGTTAGATGAGCTGAAGTAATTGCGGCTAATCCCTAGCAAACAAAGGAATGATTCGGGTAGATTCCTATGGAACCCTGTCCTATTCCTATCTATTTCTTGGGAATGTTGGGGATTATATGTACCGGCGTGCGGAGGAGGGTCAGGAGATAATCTATGTTTAAAAACAAAATCGGCGGCCACACTATTGAGTCGATGAAAAAGTAATGGTCGTACCAGTTTTTCAGCGAATCCATGGCCTTATTATGGGCTGTGGGGCTGTTTGGGAATCGTTTCTAAAAGGAGAGCCAACCATTTACTAAACTAGGGGTATAAAATAGCCTGAATAACTCTACGGTATGAGGGATTCTTCTTCCGCGACAAAGGATTTCAAACTGACTAATCTTACATGCGCATATACAGTGTAGTTGGGTGATATGTACGTCATAATATCCTAAGAGATCTACGAGGAAACGAGTGAAAGGAATGCGGTAGTTGGCCGCATCGAACAGACGAGTGTATAGGCCAATCTTTCCTTGGGGTGCCTCAGTTATGAGGTCCCCTGCACCAGGGAGAGAAGGATGTAGATTGCTAGGAATGAAGAAATCAGTGCAGAAGAGTTCTAATTTCTCATGGGTCATTACGTTGAGCACGGATCCAATAGAGGGGTTGTTTCTTTGAGCCATTACTAAATAAATAAGATAAAGGCGTGGTATTCTAACCTATGTAGGAAGGGATCCGTGCGTGAGAATGTGGTGATAATAAGGAAAGCTTTAATGGTAGAAATGAAGGAAAAGACTGTGTGTTACACACAGCCGTAGGGGCAACTTATTTATAGGGTTGCCTTGAAAGTCATGGTTTTTTAGATGCATGACACGTGTTTGCCACTATCCTTGATCGTGTGGTTGGGATGTAAGTGGCAAGTGAACAGTCAGGTGGGACCCACGGGTCACTTCTGACTCAGTACTTTACGCCGCTCGAGGTTCTGACTGTTTGCACTTTGTCAGTCAATTAGCAGGTGAACAGTCAATTGTGTCGGGATATGCGGTCTTACGTAAGACCATATTCAATGTTACATTTAATTTGTCTCGGTCGTCACGTGCGGCTGAGGTATCATTCGAATAAAACCCTAGTAAAGTTGCCACGTGCGGCCGAAACAAATTTTTGAAAATTTATCATTCCCTAAGGATCTTTCTTGGTACGCCCGGGGAGCATCTTGATAGTCTAGAGGTTACGCCTACGGCTATAACAACTAGACTGGGGGGACATGATGACGTATAGTCCCCAGCCGGGTCATGAACCCGGCCCACGGGTACTACCCCGCATCCGACCCGTTACTGATGGGTGGGATTCATGTTATTTAAGCTTATGGGCTTAGATGAACTGTAACCGCACACACGTGTGCGGCCCACGGCCCAGCATGGCCGGTACAGGGTTAGACAGAATCATACTCTTACTTTGATTAGGATTTACCCCAAAGAAGAGGATATTCACTCACCATAATTAGAAGATAACCATCAATCTAATTCTGGTACTTATCCTTTCCTTGGGGCCGAAGCATCAGTGACAGCCCATTAGGGTTTCACTGCCTATATAAGGAACCCCCAAGGGTTCCACAAAGGTATTACATTCTACATACTCACATCTCATCCGATTCTCATAACCCTAACCGATTACTTACTCTCATGCCAGAGTCTAATCGTGGGATACATTCCCACAGTAAGCCTAACGCGTGTTGTTTTAGTGTGCAGGATCCCAACCAGATAATTCACTTGGTGTAGGAGCCGGAGTCCAGCCAACCCGAATTAAGCCTAATTCAGGTCTAGCAAGGATCACCCAACTTTTGTATCAACAAAGGTTAGCTGAGTGAAGTGTGACATCTAGCTGAGAAAGTAAAAGCATGGAATAGAATGGTAATGTCTGATGGTTGAAGTTTATTCTTGTCAGAAATTTCAAATTTATAGTTTTCGTCCTTGTTCTGCAGAGTCTTTATAGTATAAACAACATCAGCATCTTGAGATATCTCCAATGTATCAGCAGCATCAGAATTTGTGAGGTCTTCAAAGTCTTAGTAGCATCAGTATCTAGTAAAATCTTCAACTCGCGAGCAGCATCAGCATCTGGTAGAATATCGACAAATGGAAACGCCTGAGATGATTGAGGATCGATTAGCAATATCTATGGAGTAGGGTACATGGAGTACACCTGGACTACTGCACATGAAGTACACAATGAATACAGCACATGGAGCATAACTGAGACACTGTACGTGGAGTACACGTGAAATACTGTACATGGAGTACATATGGAATACTATACATGGCACTAGTAGAAATTTTATGGGATGATTTATACCAGAGTCAATTATCTAACATGATCAAAAGAAATAAATTGATTTAAGCGGTAGTAAACTAAACTGAAATGAGCAACATGATAGCCTGGCCATTCTTGCGTAGACTTAATGCTGGTTGTATAGAGGTTCAAGAATATGATTAAACGGAATTTCAACAATGGTTAGCATGAAGGCATGACTGATGAAGACCAAACATGATTTATCATGAAAACATGATTTTTCTGTAACCCTTCTATATCTTAGCATGAAAACATCATCACCTTGATGAAAACATAATCCTCATAAGGAGACATGAAACTTAATCAGCATGAAAACGACATCCACGTGAGGGTATGAAAACTTGATTGTCACAAAGAACATAAAATTATAATCAACTGAAGTTTAACATCAACTGATGTGGATGGCTATGGTTCAATCCACAAAATTCAAAGAAGAAAACATGTAACTAAGTATGGGGGATTCTGGTTCGATCCATACTTGCCAAAATATTATGAGGACTGTCATGTATAGAAATTTACAATCTGGGACTAAAAATGGTTGGTTGTAGTCCAATCTATACTTGTCAAAATTTTATAAAATGTCATGATATGACAAAGTTGAACAACTATGGATCGGTTCACAAAACAACATTCAACTAAAAAGCATGAAATTTGACCTGAGAAATGGTGAACGCATATGGGTTAGTTCACCTAATATCATTCGACTGAAAACATGAATCTAGCATGAGTAAGGGTAAACGTCTGTGGCTCGATTTACCAATACAAAATCTAAACGGGCAAGGGTGAATGCCTATGGGTCGGTTCACCAAAACGAAACTTCGTAGAAAAGCACATGCGACTAAATATGGCCAGTCATGTACTAACCTTTTACTTAGTAAAAAACTTTAAGAAAACTGACTGATAACTAAAGAAAACTGACTGATAAATGCATGAGAACATGAAAGATAACAACGCCAAAATCTGAGAAGTTCCTGGTGACTACCCACTAGTTATAGGTCAAGTTTTAGAGCCTACAGGTCGAACCTTGCGTTGTGATACCATAATTGTAACACCCCACTTGGATAAGTGAACCGTTACGTGTATTTATGGCGTGTCATCAAAGCATATAAGGTAAATGTCCTAAAACATTATCTGACTATAAAGGAAATACCAAAATCAAACATCGATAATCCAAACATAAGCTCAAACATGAAAAGTAAATAATGAAAGAAAGGACTAAACAATGTCCAAACAGGCAAATAAATGTATGAAGTGCATAAAGTAAAGAAGTCTAGATAGCTTCCATCCCAATGCACCTACTCTCAGAATCCTAAGAGCGTCCTAGTGTACCTGCCGTTAGAACATGAAAGGAACTACGGCTGAGCATAACGCTCAGTGAACAGATATAAGAGCATGATAAGTAATACTGGAATGAAACAGATGAAAAATATTGAAGTTGTAAAGACTGATATATAAGGAGCAGCGGGAAGCTGTGTATGTTTCTGAAAAGTCTTATTATAAATAGTAAAGCTGCATTATTATCTGTTAAATCTGAAAAAAATGTATTTACTATATTTTAATTGCCAAGAGCTTGTATAGGTCATGTGTTGTAACAACGTCTGCATGAATACATGGAGGGGTGACCTCGTCATTCTATAGAGGGGTGACCTCTAAACAATGTGTTGGGTAGAGGGATCAACTCCAATGTGAAGGATGTAGAGCACACACCACATTCACCTGATAAGCTGTAAACTAATAACCTAGGATGCATCCATACGCCCCGTTGATAAAACTGATAAAATGGACAAGCTGATTAAATGGGACGCTGCGAGAAATCACTCCCCCACAGAGGAGTCATGACACCAGTGCCTCAAGTGTCATGGTTACGGTATTATTGTATTGTTCTGCATAAAATCTAGTAACTCCAATTGTCTTTAAATATTTTTACTGATTAGTGTATATCCTGTATTTTCTGATTACTATATTTTATACTGTATTCTGATGTTTATGATGATACTGTAAATTGTAGCCTGCAAAAAATAGAAAGTTTCTGAATTTAGAAATTTTCCTAAAATTGAAAGGTTTCCAAATTAGTTTTTCTTAAAAATTAAATCATAAATAAATCACATGTATTTAAGTGATTAACCGGATAAAATATAATCAATTTTATTTTAGTAATTAAATCAATAAAATAAAACCACTTAATTAATTTATTTATAAAACTAATTTTACAAAAATGATTTAATCATAGTTAGCATATACCCCGTATTATTTATTTCCTGTGACCCCGAAACCCGTGCTAAAATCTTCCCCGAGACACCCATGTCTCGGGTTAACAAAATTGGGCCCACGTTGTGGTCCTTTCCTTTTGAAGTCACCAAAAAGTGGTTCCAACTGTTTGTCATACAGTTCTCACTGTTTTTGTATAATTATTATTCCAACTGCTTATGGAGTGGTTCTCACTGTTTTGGCTATTTTTCCCACTGCTATTGCAGTGGTTCCTACTGCTATGTTTTTGTCCCCACTGTTTCTAAACCCAAACGCCTCCCTGCTGATGATAAAGACCTAAACGCACCCTTGCAGGTACTGCAACCCCAAACGCACCCTCCTACTGGTATTTTCTACTGCTTCTGTTGTCATACCAAACCAAACCGCCCCTCGTGGGTCACGGCTGGCCCAAACAGCAACCACACGGAGACAATAATGGCCTCGGTTTTCGTACAGCCACACAACCCGACACCCCCTTCTTGTTCATTATTTCGTGATCATAATTTAAAACCCATTTGTTTACATTTTGAAATTAACTCGCGAATTAAAAAAATTAAAGAGAAAGGTGATTACCGTTAGGAAGAAATGAAGAATACACACAATTAAAACAAGAAGATCACATCGTGCCTCCCTTTTGGTTCTTACTTCCAGCGGCCATCCCCATTTCAAACCCTAAACTGTTTTTTTTTCTATTTGTGAAAAGTGGGGTGGGGTGAAACCCCCCGTTTGTTTTTTCTTTACAAAAATGGGTTGGGCTAGGGGCCCATTTCTCCTTTTTCCTTTGTTATTTACTCACAAATCGCGGCCCAATAAAATATATGCATACTTTGTTTCGTTCCGCGTAAATTTCTTAGACGTTCATGATTTGGTTTCTGTATTATTTATTTTCTGAATAAATAATAATTAATATTCGTTTCGTAATACTTGTAAGGTTTGCAAAGTATTATCATTATATACTTTTGAAATAACTGGAATAATTAACTACATAAACTTTAAATTAATCTAAGACTGCGTATACTTAATTTTCCTGGATTTTAAAATGGTTAATATCTGAATAGCTAAAATTAATTATTTTGTTGAATGATTACTTACGTCACGTTTTAAATATAAAAGAGATTGTGTATAATTTATGTTCTTGGATTTTAAATGCGGGTTTTACAGCTTTGGACACATGTTTTGTCCTTCTCATTTCATTAACTTATTTAGGTTTTGGGCTTATGTTTAGGAACCGATGTTTGATTCCGGTCTTCTCTTTTGGTCATGTATGTTTTAGTACATATTACCTTGCATGCTTTGATGACACGCCATAAATACGCGTAACGGTCCACTTATCAAAGTGGGGTGTTACAATTATGGTATCAGAGCCCAAGGTTTCGACCTGTAGGTTCTAAAACTCGACCTGTGACTAGTGGGTAGTCACTAGGAGCTTCCTAAGCCGTCGATTGTTATTCTACGTATTGATATTTTCAACACCTTGATGTTTTAACCATGATGTTTTCCTTGAGATATTTTTACTAATATGGATTGAACAACTGTCATCCATATTTTGTTGCATGTCATTGTTTTATGCATGATGTTCCTTGAAGACTGTGGCTAATGTGGACTGAAACCCAGTAGTTCATAATTGGTCACATAGAAATTTTTTCTGTTTAGTTTTGACAGTTTGTTTTCACTTATTTATTTTCATGTATTATTGTTGCAAGTATTTTGACTAAGTAATGTTTGGTACAGGACTGGCCATATTTAGTCGCATGTGCTTTTCATTCGAATTTTGTTTTGGTGAACCGACCCATAGGCGTTCACCCTTTCCATGTCAATTTTGTTTTGATGAACTGACCCATAGGCGTTCATCCTTACTCGTGTCAATTTTGTTTTGTGAACTGACCCAGGGTCGTCCACACCGACGATTTTTTTAGATTTCATTCCATTACAGTCATAAAAAAATTCATGTCCCCTTAGAAATTGCTATGTTCTTTATGTCAAGTATGTTTCATACTACCATGGTTGACTTCGTTTTCATGCTGACTATGTTTTATACTCCTCCATGTAAATTTTGTTCCATGCTTCTCCAAGACAATTTCGTCTTCATGCTGATTATGTCTTACGTCTCTCATGTTGATTATGCTTTCATGCAATACATTAATAGATTTCATGTAATCCTGCTTTCATGATAGTCATGGTTGGTTTTCATTAATCATGCTTTCATGCAAATCATCGTTGAATTCCGTTTAATCACACCTTTAGCGTTTTCTCCATGCAACCAGAATAATGTCCATGTTGGAATTACCAAGCTATCATGATGCTCATTTCAGTTCGGATTATTTTTACCGCTTAACCAAATATTTGTTTTAAAATAATACAGATGATCGACCCATACCGATCATTTCATGTGAATTCCATGTGTACTCCATATACCATATTCTATGTGTACACCATGTACCGTATCTCATGAGTATTACACGCACCGTAATCCATGTGTTTGTCACTTACAATACTCCACGATGATTCGCTAGTCGATACTAAATCACCTCTGGCATATTCCACTTGTTGATATTCTACAAGATGCTGATGCCGCTCATAACTTGGAGATGTTACTAATGTTGATGTTGTTGGTTATTTGGAGACGCTACGAGACGCTGATGCTGTTCACAACCTGGAGATCCTACAAGAAGAAGACAAAGGCGTTAGATCCAAGCGATCGGACGAGAAGATGCTTCACCACTAGACGATCTCCATCACAACCCATGTCCCTATCTTCTAGTTATATGTCACACGCCATTCAGTTGTCTTTTCAGTCATATGAGTGAGAACCGGTACCAGCTGGACACTTAGCTAAATAGTTACATGAATCACCGTCATAAGAATGACCATCATGGAACTGACAGACAAGACGACAGTAACCACTACTGCGACAAAAACTATTCTAGCAATCACAATAGAACACCGGTCACGGACGCGACCATATACTACAAAGGGTCAGCAGTCCAACCGATCCGCCAATTCTGGCATGATAACCTATGAGTTTTAATTTTATTCGTTTCACACCTCGAGACACATGTCAAGACATCAGTCAAGATACATGTCTAACGTACATTTTCTGAAGACACGTGTCAAGACATCAGCCAAGACACATGTCATAAGCACATTTTCTCAAGACACGAGTCAAGACACATGACTCACGTCTACCTTCTGAGACAGCCTAATAAATTCAAGGTACCCTCCAAGGGGTATATCTAGTTTGTTGTGCCATGTATTAATCAGGCCACAAGAATTTCAGTACCAACACCGGCGTATTACTCGCGTTTGGAAACGCATGATTCGTTCTGCGTGAGACAGGCAAAACATATTCAGTGAGATTCGTAACGTTTGCTTCATGACACTTTCATTTCTTGATTTCATATTTCATTTACCCATGACCATAAATGATGCCATTTGTATCACCCATGTGTACGAAGATTTTCCTTTAGTCTACTGATAAGATCCAATTTGCTAACGCACTTACCTCATACAAACGCGAGTTAAATATGATTCTGATTATGGACCATAAACAACACACCATGCTACGATTGGTGGCCATCCATATCAGATTCTGTACAGCAATATTCAGGCTCCTAAATACGTACAACATGGTTTTCCATCAGGAAAATCTGTACAAATTATTTATGCTTTCCAAGCACATGTTTGTTACCCCATGAAAGCGAAAATTTTCCAGTTATCAGTTATGACACAATTTCTACAGTTCTTTTCATTCATAGTTGTAAAACCCGCATTAAAATATCATGAACAGTAAATACACGAAAATACGATAAAATTAAAACTTTCCATTTATAATATATTACACGTGTCACGACATTAAAAAACATGTATTTACGTATATTATAAATGTGACGTGTACACGATATATTAATTCACGATAATTAAAAACACGAACGAACACGAATATTTAACTTAACATAAAAAGCTATGAGTTTTCCTCGTGTGCTCCATGTTGGCCATAGATAGAGAGCAAGAAAGGAAGGGATGGGCCTTTTAGCCCATGACCCATTACCAATCCATGTTTAAGAAAAACACCAGGGAAGTTTCTATCATATTTTAGGTTTACAGAAAAATCAAGAAACCATTTGCTTCCTTCTCTCTCTTGCCGCCGGTTACCATCAACACCAAGGGGTGTTCGGGTTAATTTTGCTCTTTGATTTTGTGTGTACGTGTTCGTGATCATAAACCTTTTTCTTCCACGCATTCGGTGATTGTTATAACCCTTTTCTTTTTAATTCTTTTTATGAATTCATGTAATTAAATCTTAAAAACAACCAAGTAAAACATGTAAGATTAATTAAACCATGATTAAGGGTTGTTTGGTGTTGGTTTGGTTCGACCGAGACGCAAACCGAAAGCCACAAGGCTCTCGGCGTGGCTGTTGCACCACCACCGAGACCACAAGGGTCTCGGTTTGGCTTGGTTTGCTCGTTCGCACAACAAGGGGACCCCGATGTGGAGTCGGGGTATGGTTGGACTCGGTTTTGGTTTGATTTTGGGCTAACCGAGACCACTAGGGTCTCAGTGTGGCTCGGGTTAACAAGAACAGTGGGAACCGGCCTTAGCCGGGGTGAACTGGGCTCAGCAGTAGCTACCTGGGCTTGGTAGTGGGATCCGAAGGCCACCAGTGGCAACCGGCTAGCCCGTCTAGCCACTGGTGGGGCTGCGGTTGATGTTCAGCCGCCGGCTGACACCACTAGCCGTCGGGTATGTGGTGTCGGCTAGGCATTTTCGGGCTCGGGAATATTTTTAAACACGGGTTCGGGCTCGAGGATTTTTAAAAACAGTTTAATAATTTAATTAAATTATTTTCCAATACTATTTAATTTAATTAAATACATAACTTAGGTTAAATATTAAAATTGATATTTCATGACTAACCTAAGTATTACTTAGTTTAATTTAATTAACGATGATATTTTAATTAAATTCTTATAATCTATAGTTTATTAAATTAACCAAGTTAATTATTTAATAAGTTATAATACTTAATCCATGACTTGTATTCTACTAATAAACTTAACTTGGCATTAATAACTCAGCTTATTTCTAATTATGGAAACTTACTATTTTTGGAAACTTTCTATTTTTAGAAGCTTACTTTTCATGGAAACCTGCTATTTTAGAAAGTTACTTAGTATTACAATACAAGTATTATAATACCTTATTACATGATTAATAAATAACATAATACAAGAATAACTACAGTTAACACTTAAAACAGTTAAAACATGACAGAACATGAATAATAAGCTAAGAACACACAAAACCAATAAAACACATGTAATTCAGACAACTCATACACGTCCCTATTCTTATGCAGTATTATCCGTCAAAGCGGAATAGGTTCTTCAGCGTTTTCGTTAGCTTCTACTGGACACAATGTACGGATTTCCCGTCCTTCAGTAAGGACAATCTCTTCCTTTATTAGGATTTCTCATAGGCAGCCAATTGTTTTCCTAGTAGTTATAGATTTAAATACTTACGTTTTATTAGTTACCTTATCCATATACATGCATGCCAGTTTCACCTAGTTATGGAGGTACCATAACCATAACACTAGAGGCACTAGTGTTATGACTTCACCACGGCGGAGTGATAGCTCGTGGCATCCCTTTCAGTTTATTGGCCTTTGTTATTATTATATTATCATGTGTGGAGTATGGGTGCATCCTAGTTACAGTGTCAGTCAGGATTTCATGGTGAATGTGGTGTGTGCCTTGCATCCTTCACAAGGAGATGATCCATCCTATCCATTACCATATTAATTAGAGGCATCCCTCTAATTGTATGACGAGGTCACCCCTACAAGTATTCATGGACGTTGTTTACCTCATGACCTATATTGGCTTTTGGTATATTAAACTAATACAGATTTTCATAAGTAAACATAAGCTATGTTTTCAGAACTAAAACTCGTAAACATGTTATACGTCTAGGTTTCCCAGGACTTATTCATTTCCGTTGCCTTTCATGCTTTATATGCTCTTTTATGATTTTATTACTCTATGTTTTCCATACTTTATTGTATATCCGTGCACTGGGCAGCCGTTTTCCATTTCCATGTTCCCAAACGAGAGCTACCCAAGGTCGCAAGTAGGATCTCATAAGTATGTGCATTCGGATGGAAGCTATCCAACTTACTATATCTTATGTATTTTATCATACTTTATCCTACTTTATCTCATGTTGGACAATGTTTAGTCCTTTTCCTTTACAGTACTTATATTTGCTTGTGTTGAGTTACTTGGACTACCGATGTTTGTTTCCGGTATTTCCTTTTATGGTCATGAATGTTTAGACATTTACCTTGCATGCTTTGATGACACACCATCTTACTGTGATATTCCATTTTAACAAATGAGGTGTTAAAATTATGGTATCATAGCCAAGGTTTCGACCTATAGCTCTGTAAAACATGACCTGTGACTTACGTGTAGTCACCAGCGTCTTCCTAGAACTGACAGTTGGTTTTCATGCATTCATTTCATTTTCATTTCATGTATTCATTTCATGCATTCATCTCATTGTCGCAGGAATTTTTTACTAAGTAATGGTTGGTACAGGACTGGCCCTATTTAGTCGCATGTGTTTTATCGAAACATTTTATTTGTTTAGTGGACCGACCCATAGGCGTCCACACTTGCCCTTTTGTTTTCATGAACCGACCCATAGGTGTTCACTCATGGACATATCATCATATTTAATTAATCATGCATTTTAAAACTATTTTATGCATCATAAATAAATTCATGTTTTATACACTGTTCATGCAATTCTATTCATGTCATATTTTATCAGACTCATTATTTATGTTGCATCTAGTTTTAAGTTATCAGATGGTGAACACACGCAATGCTCAAGAATTGGTTGTAGTTGTCATTGCAGCTTTGTAGGCCCTCTGCCCCCAACTTCGCAATGAAATCACAGACGAAGTTCATGCTGAAGTCCAAGCTCAGGGCGTTCAGTTCGGCCCTCATCCTCAGAACCACAACAATCCTCCACCTCCACCGCCTGTTACCCTTATGAATTGGTTGGATCGATTCAACAAACCGAGACCCCGTATGTTTGAGCATACTGACAACCCCTCTGAGGCTGAAGCTTGGATTTCTACATCGAGAAGATATTTGATGCGATGGGTTATGACGCTGTTTTCAAGGCATGACTGGCTTGCTATAAGTTTGAAGGTGATGTGTTGCAGTGGTGGAAGTCAGTCAAGTAGTCCAACGGTGGTGATGATTAGGTTGCACTGCTGACATGGGGTCAGTTTGAGGAGATCTTCCTTAATCAGTACTTTCCACATGCTGAGCAGGATAAACTTAAGAGAGATTATCATAAAATATGACAGGTTGTTGGGTAGAACAGCAATGAATTCATGCAAAGGTTTCTTCGTTTGGCTGGATTCTTGGGAGCAGCAGTTGGTACTGATGAGGAGCAAGCTGAGATGTTTTACTGGGCTCTTCGTACTTCGGTTGCTGATAGTTGAGTTTTTACCACCCTTTAGGAAAAGAGCGTAAAGTGGCAAGTATGACAAGTGATTTAGGAATAACCATAAGTAAATGACCCAAAAGTGAGTTCGTTCTGAAGGAGGCTAGTATGTTGTGTAAGAATTGATTAATGATGTGATTATGTTTATGAAGCAAAGAAATGAGAAAAGAAAGTAGAACGGAATGATGGTTACGATTATGAATTAAACTAAGACGAAGTCGTGCACGTCAAATCGTAAAAAGTGACTAAATTAAAAAATTACCCTAAAAATTCCTAGAAAATTTAAATAAATCCTAAAATATGCGATTAGAGTTTACAAAAAATCAAAAATCACTCAAACCTTTTATTTAATTAAATATTAATTTTTTAATGCTAATTAAAGCCAAAAAAATCAATTTAATTAACAAAAAGACCAAAATGAGATTTTTTAACTTGTAAACCTCTGAAATGACTTAACCAAATTTAAAACTATTTTTGAAAATTTTAAAATTAATTAAAACTATTTAAAAATAATTAAAAACTATTAAAACTTAAAATAATTCTAAAAATTAATCTAATGACAATAAAATTAATCTAAAAATTTTAAAATTCCTAACTTAATGTATTTAAACTAGGAAAAATGAAAAACTTGCAAAAATATAAAATTTAATTTATAATAATAAAATAATATTAAAAACCAAAATTTATAACAAATTCTAAAAAGTTGTAAACTAGTTTATTTTAACCTAATAAACATAGAAATGAACTTGAAATTACAAAATTATCAACATTGGGCCTTCAAATGGGCCTAATACCCAAACAGTCCCTTAATGGGCTAAAATCAGGCCGAATAAGAAAAAGTCCATAGAAATGACCCAAAAACTCTAGTTAAACTTAAAATATGATTTTAAACACAATTCTCCAAAGGCCCAAAAGCTGAAAATGAGCTTAAGTTAGCTTATTTCAAAACAACTTATTCTTAATGGGCTTTTTGGCCCATTAAGCTATAAGCTGATGCCATAAGCTAAAATTTTACCCACGTCCTTCTCTTGACCTAAATAAGCTATTTGCAAAAAGAAACTTGAAATAAGCCCAAGGAGTAAGACTGAAATAAGCAAAAGCTTTCTACACAAAACGACAAAATAGTCGTTTTCGAGTTCTAGGCTATTTCAAGAGCTGATTCAAGTTGCAATAAGTCACAAATAACTTAACTAAGCTTAATAATCAAAAATATTTCAAAAATCACCACTCAATAAGCTGGAATAAGCAATAAGAAATTTTGTAAAAGTCAACTAAGTTCGTTTTCTAGTCAAACCTAAAAGTCAAAGTCCACAAAGCTCCAGATCTCTTAAATGGGTCGAATAAGGAAGATTGATTACAAAAACAAAGTTTTTGCAAGTCCCAATAAGTTAGAATGGCTTATGAATAAGCTGATTGAATTTTAACACTAGCAGTGGCTAGTTTTGGAGGTTCAGCAGTGGGAAATGTTTCCACTGCTTGACCAATTTGACTTTTTGTCTTTAGTGACTTTTTGTTGGATTCAAGTTAAGAAAAGGCACCCAAGTGATCAGTGAATTACAAGGAGTCAATAACAACAATCAAATCACAATTACAACAATCCAGTTATTACAGTTTAATCAAAAGATCCACATACATGCACCAGATATGAACAATCGCAGTTATGAACTCAATAAGCACTTTTAGCAAGAATAAGACAGCCAAACTTCACCAAATGCATACACAAGCTATAAATAAATCAAATGAACATAAATAAACAGGTTGCATGCATTGATTCAAAGTTTAGATCAAGATTCAAGCAAATGAATGTTACTGATGAACACTAAACAAGCAGATTTGATACTTTGTTGATATACTTGACCACAAATCCAATTTCAAACACTAAAATCTTCTTAACAGGTTATATAAATTATGTTTAATCACTTGTTATCCCTAAGCATGCATAGAAACTAAGTGTTACCAAAGTCTTAGGTCAAAACAAGCAGATTTCCAACTTTTATAGCATAATCAAGTTTTTGATGCTTAAAAGCCAAGAACTTGCAGCAATTAGCACTCAACCAAGCATATATATGAGATACCAACACAAATAAACAATAAATAATAACTCAATAACAATTTGCAAGCTCAAACAGGTTAACCCAAACACCCCTTAACTTTTTTCAATCCAAGATTAACAAAGAAAGTGTGTGATTCATTTTATCCAAAGCCCAATCTAACACAATAACATCATCATCATGCAGTATCAAGAAATTTTAATCCACAAAAACAACAAGAACAACAGCAGAACACAAATTCACAAAAATTAAGTACTTTATCAGATTTTTGAGAAAAGGACTCAAACCTCATGAATGTACACCCACACTCACGAATTTTTGAGCTGATGTGCCTAGAAAAACAAGGCACAATCTTCCACAACAAAGCTGCTAAGATTCAACAAGGTTAGAACAAGTGATATTCAAAACATAAAAATGAAAAAGATGAACAAAAGGCTTGATTAATGCAAACTTGTTCCCACTTCCTTGAATATCCCCAAACTATGAGCTTACCACACATTGATAAGCTCCTTATCAGGTTGCTATAACCACTTATAGCCCAACAATTTTAGGGTTTGAACCAAGATTTAGCAAAATATCAAGTTTTAAACACTTGCACAATTTCTTGCACAAGGTTTGAAAACAGGTTTTAAGATTTCATAAACATAAACATATATCAATAACAAGCAAGTAATAAGATTAGCACTTGGATTTCATCAACAATATCAAACACATTTCATTAAACATGAACAAGGCTTTACATATTTGTGATAAAGGAAAAATTAAGAGCAGGGCTCAATGTTGCAACCCTAATGCCTTTTATAGGCTACAAAGTTTATCTAGAAAGCATAAAAACATAAACCCTAATGTTGTGAAGTCCCTAAAATGCCCCTTGTGAAGTTTGAAAACCTTGGACTCATGTGAACTTTCTTTGGCAGTTTGTTGAGGTGTGAGCTATTGGGATGTGATCAAGGGCTCACAATGAAGCTTAGATATGAAGCTGGATGCAATTCGTTTGATGGCTGTCACCTTTTGGTAGTTTCTTCAAAAACGTGTGCATGGTAGTAAACATGTGACCTTGTGGGAGATATGGCATGCAAAGTGAAGGTTGGGTTATGATTAGGGATAACTTAATCTTATATCTGGATAGTTTGAAGGCTTAATTTTGGCTTAAACAAAAATCCCCAATCTTTGTTCTTGAGTGAATAGTGCAAGTTTTGATCCAGATTTAAGTTTAAATTTGTGTTAGGCACGTGTTTTAACTAATCAGTTATGATTAGTTAAATAATGGTTGAGTGGATTGCTGATGTGGAGTGAAGGAGTGTGATTGGCTATTTTGAGTGAGTGGGGCACGTGTCACCATGACACTAGCCTATGTATCTTCCTAGTCTTGGCAAAACAAGTCCCCTTCCTTTCTTATTTCTTTCACTTCATGTTTAAGTATGAAAAATCTGAATCCTTTTGTTAAATAAGTTTCAGATTTCACATTTTGCCCCAAATACTTTTCAAAAGTATTTTCAAGGGTATTTCTTGTAAATTCATGATATTTGAAGGGGTGTTTTGGCATTTTCTTCAAACTTGATGGTCTTGACTTGTATTGTTGACTTTGTGGAGGACTAATATTGATAAGTCTTCATTTTTGAGGGACCATTCTTGCCAATTCTTCAAAGTGGAGGGCCCTTTTTGTAAATTTGACAAACTTTAGGGACCAATCTTGTAATTATGAATAAACAAGGGTTTAAGTGTCTATTCTTCAATATTGGAGGACCCTTCTTGTACAATCTTCAAATCTTCAAGGGTTATTCTTGGAAAATCACCATTAGGATTTGGTTCATTGTGCGGCTTCGTTTCCCGTGTTCGTTTTTGCTTGTTTCTTGTGATCTTTTGTCATTTTCTCAATATCCGTACCTAAAATACACATGTAACAAACAAAAGAATATATTTGGCATATTTCATGATATTTAACGCATTTTAAGCCCGTTTTGGACGATGAGACTATGTATAAAAGCAGTCTCATCACTCCCCCATACTAAACCATTGCCATGCCCTCACGCAATGCTAGAATAAAGTATCGTAGCACCTCCAAAATTCATTTTTATGCACTTTTATTGAATAATAAACTAGCTACACTACTACTATTACTACTACTTGCGTTTTAGACGTAATGTATGATTTTCATCGCAAAATGGGACGTTTAGGTTCATAGAACAAGAACACGTGAATGCTTCGTTAGAAATAATTTCGTCGTCCTCGATTTTCACCCCAATTCCATGCTAAGCGTGTAACAAGATCATTGTCATTATAAGTTAGTAATGATAACACTACTCATATGCCCTAATCACACACTTATCCTCCTATTTTCCTAAGTTGTATCTCTTATATTTTATTTTTGTCTTAAATGTTCACGAGGATACATTTTTTACTTATGCGATGATAGAGATTTAGTTCTAAAAATAAAGTCATAACGGTGTAACCAAGACCATCGAATTAATAACCCCCCCTAATAGACAACGATGTCAAAAAATTAAGTCAACAAGAAGGATCGATAAACACGGTTTTATAACAGTTTTGAACATGAGACTTATTACCAAGACTTTTATACGACGGCCCCCTAACGGATGGGCCTTATATCATAGGTTTACCTCCATCTTTTATTCAACTTCGCCATGAAGCTTTTATTATGACTTCGGTCTTGCCTTGCCTTTTATTTAACCTCGCCATGAGGTGTTTATTATGGCCAAAGACGTATATCCTCACGCTAAAAGCGAATTTTGGATCTTTAATGCTTCAAAGATTAAGGCTTGATTCACTTTCAATTTCGCATAGATTTTTCGGCCTTGTGAGCTTCAAATTGTTTGCTTGATTTAGGTGAGCACTTGAAATCTTATTATTAGGTGAAGCTTTCTATTATTCGGGTTGCCAATACTTCAAAACCGTGACGCTGGCGATACCTTAATGTCTTCCCAATTTAATTACATGGAAGCTACTAGAAAAGACTAGAAACCTACAATCATGACTAAACCACTAAGCCAATATTTATAAAGCAAAATATATTTACAAGCGAAGGGGGAATAAGCAAACAACGAGAATACATGAGTTTTTGAAAGAATACGAGTACTCTACGTTTATAATAGTAACTTATAATTAACTCTATCATTTCTCGTCCTCATTTAAGAGACTTAGCCTAATATAAAGTTAAGGAATCGAAGCTAAGTGCTCAACACGCACGGTCAAGTAAAAAATTACTCTTATTCTCGCCATCGAAAAACCTACATTCGTGTCTTCAAATACTTATAAAACATGAGAAAAATTTTAAAATTTGTCCATTTTTAGCCTTATTTTGCAACAAAAATGATAAACAAAAAGATAAACTTTGGAAAGCATGAAGGTTTGGCAAGGAAAGTATCTATTCACCCCCCCCCCCCCCCATACTAAAGTTAAACATTGTCCTCAATGTTTCGAGTCTAAGGGTTGAAAAACCCCCATACTAGAGACATAGTCGAATGCCTAATCTAGCATGGAAAGGGTGTAACCGTTAAATCTAAAAACCACAATGCACAAACAACCACGAAACAAAAGGTTGGAAGAGCATAAATCCCCTCACGTTACTACATCAGAAAGCGATAATATGTACATAGGATAAGCATGGGACTCCCTCACGAGGCACCTCGTTTTTGATTACCGAGTCATGAGCTCGACTCGATCCCCTCAATAATAATTATCATTAGGGAAGGTGATTTGGTCGAAGTAGTTTAAGGATGGAACTTCCCTGCCAAAGTAGTGCTTCAACCTATGTCCATTCACCTTGAAATTGGGGCCATCATTTTGAGTTAGCTCGATGGTCCCATAAGGAAAAACTTGGGTAATGGTGAATGGACCAGACCAACGGGATTTCAACTTGCCGGAAAATATTTTCAAACGTGAGTTAAAAAGCAACACTTGATCTCCTATGTTAAAAACCCAGTTTTTAATTTTTGAGTCATGAAACTTTTTAGTTTTTTCCTTGTAAATCAATGAATTTTCATAAGCAATGTCTCTCAATTCATCCAATTCATTCAGTTGCATTTTCTGGTGTTTTCTCGTGGTCTCAATATCATCATTACAATGCTTAAGGGCCCAATAAGCTGTTTTCGAGTTCAATTGGCAAGTGACAATTCTTCCCATACACAAGCTTATAAGGAGTGCACCCAATGGGCGTTTTATGAGCGATCCGAAAGGCCCATAAAGCATCGTCCAACTTATCCGATTAAGATTGTCGGTTCTCTCCAATCGATCTCTCCAAGATCTTTTTCAACGCTCGTTTGAAACCTCGACTTGCCCACTCGTTTGTGGGTGATAAGCCGTAAAAAGCCGATGTGTAACCCCATATTTTCTTAGGACCCTTTCGAATTGGTCGTTACAAAAATGGGTTCCACGATCGCTTATGATCGCACGAGGGGTTCCAAACAGAGAAAACAAGCTTTTCAAAAACTTGACTACCACACGAGCATCGTTCGTAGGCAAAGCCTTAGCTTCCACCCACTTGGATAGGTAGTCAACGACGACAAGCATGTAATTATTACCACGAGATGATGGGAACGGCCCCATAAAATCAATTCCCCAAACGTCAAAGATCTCACACACTTGGATGATATTTTGTGTCATTTCATCGTTTTGTGAGGCTTTTCCTTGTCGTTGGCATGAGTTACATGACTTCACAAGTGCATGTGTATCTCGGTAAATAGTGGGCCAAAAGAACTCGACATCAAAGACCTTCTTAGCCGTGAGATTATCACCGTGGTGACCACCCGTGGGTCCCTCGTGACAAGCTCTAAGGATATTATAGGCTTCGGTGCCAAAGACACAACATCGAATAATTTGATCCGCACAAGTCCGAAATAGATAAGGGTCATTCCAAAAGTAGAACTTGACGTCACGAAAGAATTTTTGTTTTTGTTGAGTCGTCATACCCTTAATGATGAAGTTCCCCGCATGGTAATTTGCGATCTCCGCAAACCATGGGGTGGATGAATCAAGCTTAGAATTCACTACACCAAGTGTCTCGAGAGGAAATGTTTCGGTGATTTCCTTTGGTTCGTAAACACTTTGGTGAGGATCTTCCAAACGAGAAAGATGATAGGCCACTAGATTCTCGGATCCTTTTTTGTCAAGGATTTCGACATCAAATTCTTGTAGGAGGAGAATCCAACGAAGTAATCTCGGCTTTGCATCTTGTTTAGCCATAAGATACTTGATAGACGAATGATCCGTATACACTATGCATCGAGTCAAGACGAGGTAAGGTCGGAATTTCTCAAAAGCATACACCATGGCAAGGAATTCCTTTTCTATTGTAGTGTACTTAAGTTGAGCCTCGGTCATCGTCTTGCTAGTATAGTGAATAGGCAAGAAGTGTTTTTCATGACGTTGCCCCAATACGGCCCCAATAGCGTAGTCACTAGCATCACACATGAGCTCAAAGGGGAAGTTCCAATTGGGAGCAACAAGAATGGGAGCTTCTGTAAGTTTCCTTTTAAGGATTTCAAAGGCTCGTACACAATCTTTGTTAAATACAAAAGGAGCATCTTTTTTTAGGAGATGTGTAATAGGTCGAGAAATCTTTGAAAAATCCTTGATGAGTCGACGATAAAAGCCCGCGTGGCCTAGGAAAATCCTAACTTCCTTAATGGTTTTGGGATGAGGTAATTTGGCGATCACGTCTACTTTAGCTTGGTCTACCTTAATCCCCGCTTTCGAAACCATGTGTCCTAAGACGATTCCTTTCTTAACCATAAAATGACAATTTTCCCAATTAAGCACAAGGTTGGTTTCCTCACAACGCTTCAAGATTATCTCAAGATTCGACAAACACGAAGTGAACGAACAACCAAACACGGAAAAATCATCCATAAAGACTTCCATCGTCTTCTCGATCATATCATGAAAAATCGCCATCATGCACCTTTGAAAGGTTCCCGGTGCATTGCAAAGTCCGAATGGCAATCTACGATAGGCAAACGTTTCATATGGACACGTAAACGTAGTTTTTTCTTGATCACGAGGATCGATGGGGATTTAGAAGTAACTGGAAAAACCATCTAAAAAGTAATAGAAATCATTTCCCGCAAGACGCTCCCATATTTGGTCCATGAAGGGCAAGGGAAAATGGTCTTTACGAGTGGCGTCATTCAACTTACGATAGTCGATACACACCCTCCAACCGGTCACGAGTCGAGTTGGAATTAACTCGTTGGCATCATTTGGCACAACGGTCATTCCTCCCTTCTTAGGGACACAATGAATAGGACTCACCCAAGGCTATCGAAAATAGGGTAAATCATTCCCGCGTCAATGAGTTTAAGGACTTCCTTTTTGATGACGTCGTGAATTTTGGGGTTCACCCTCCTATGACATTGGATTGCGGGTTTGTAGTCTTCCTCCATTAAGATTTTGTGGGTACAAAATTTGGGATCGATCCCCTTAATGTCGGATAATTTCTACGCAATTGCCCCTTTGTGATCCTTTAGAACATTGACAAGTGCGGTTTTTCATCATTCGAAAGATTTTTCGTAATAATAACCGGCAACTTGTCGTCCTCCTCCAAAAATAAATCTTCAAGGTGAGGAGGTAAATCTTTCAACTCGAGGATAGGTGGTTCCTCATTTGAAGATTTGGGCTTGATACTCATGACCTCCTCGGGTGGAGGAAATGGGAAATCGTTAAGAAAATCCTTGATAATTGAGAAGTCCTCATTGTTGTCGAGGTCTTCATCACAAGTACGTGGAACATCCAATTCTACCAACGTAAAACCACCACCTTCAAAAGGAGTGAAGGTTGGTGTCGAATTATCAAGAATGGGATTAAGCATAGTGGGATTGCCACTATTTTCATCGTCACCAAAACCTAGAACTTCTTGTGAAAATTCCTCGCAAACAACGTCGATCATATCAACGAGGTTTATGGTTGCGACGGAATAAACATGAGAAATTGGAGAATTTTGAGTTGCGTTTATAACAAGTTCCTCGTCGTTGAAATGTAAGGTAATCTTTCTAGCATGCACATCAATCAAAGCCATAGACGTATCTAAAAACGAACGACCTAAAATAAGAGGAACTTGAGGATCCGTGGGAATATCGACAACGATAAAGTCTACCGGGTAATAGAGGTTTCCTACTTTCACAAAAACCTCTTCGGCCAATCCACATGCGGGAATAGTGGAATGATCGACCAATTCAATAGACATTAGTGAAGGAGTAAGATTAGGAAGATTGAGCGACTTGAAGATTGCAAGAGGCATCAAGTTAATACTAGCACCAAGATCGGCCAAGGCATATCATTCTTCCATATCTTGAATTGCACATGGAATCAAGAATTTACCGGGATCACCGACTTTTTGAGGTATGTGGTTAAGATAAACTGATGAACAACTAGACAATTATTGCAATTTCACCTTGCTGTTTAACATACTCTTAAAGTTAGCGGTAAATCGAGGCATCATGACCAAAGCATCGGCAAAACTCACATTAAAATGCACGTCACGAAACATTTTCATAAAAAGCTCAAATTGGTAATTGTCGCGCTCTTGACGTTTCTCCTTTCTAAGTCTCGATGGATAGGGCAAAGGTCGTGTGGGTTGAGGCATAGGCATAGCCTTTGGAATCTCGGGTTCCAAATGTGGTAATGGGTCAACCGTAGGTGTGGCATGACCGGTACTTCATAGGATTGGGACATGCTCCTTTTCGACCACCACCTCGGGTTCTTCCTTAATTTCCTCCACCGTTTGAGTAATTGGTTGAGGAGTCGGTTCCGTAAGTGTCTTACCACTTCATGTGGTAATCACTTTCATCTCTCCCTTAGGATTCGATATGGTGTTACTAGGAAGACTACTCGAAGACGGTTTACACACTATATGTCACACCCCCCCATGGTGGAATATGGGGCGCGACGTACGGATATCATCACAACAAAAGCGTGTCTATAGAGTTAACTAAATGAAATAGAAATGTCATAAAAAGGTGACACAATGTCATGACAATATCTTAAACAATGCAGGCATCTCGGTAAGTAGGTAACAGGCGTACCTCTTACCGAAGACATAGAAATAAACAAACATCGAACATATAGGTACCATAAAGTCTACTTAATCAAAAGACAAAATAAAATCTAAGAGGAAAGGAATTCCTCCTAATACAGTCTTAGCAGCCTCTAAATTCTAGCCACTTCTAATAGCATCCTTCTCAACTACCTCACCTGAAAATGACACTAAAATCTGTCAACATAAAGTTGGTGAGAACATAAGTTTACGTTATCTAAAACATCATAAGAAACCTTGACATCCGCTGTAAATAAGTTGAAGAAAAACAATTTATAGTAATGGACCATAATGTGATAATCATGTTACATGCATCTACAACAAAACTTAAACCAAGTACCGATCACATCTACAATTCACAAAGCACACTATAACAATCAAGAAGTATCCCGTCACACACACACAAGAACACACACCACACTATCTGAATCTTTCCATACCACCTGTGGAAGATGAACTATATCCCCGTCGAGATATCTTGCCTTCGAAGAGACGATGCACAAGTACTCAGGACGGATCGTGCCCCACGAACCAAGAACTCAGGACGGATCGTGCCCCATGAACCAAGAACTCAGAACCAAGAACTCAGGACGGATCGTGCCCCACACTCCACACACATCACAACTGGTCCCATAGACGCCCATACATCTATGTACCTAAGCCAATCACAACCCAAACAAGATTCACATATCAAAACACATATCAAAGCACATATGAGAACACATAAGCACGCATGTCACACAATAACACATCTATGTCCAAACATTTATAAAAATATAGTACCAAAAGATTTTAAGAACACCACAAGTGTCATCTCCATCCCATACTAGAATAAAAAATTTAAAAACTCAGTGAAAATGGGACTATGAACTCACCTGATAAAGCTCCTCCAAGTTTTCGCACACTAGCAAAATCTAACACACAATACATACAATCAAGACAAGAACTAATGAAAACTCATAATGACTCATCAATCTATTATGGATGTCTAACCTCTTATAAATTTTAATACCACTTAATATCTTCCTTTACATGTCTAATGCATCCCATTACACCCTTATCTAAAGCCCTTAACTTATCCAAGTTCATAACCTATCCCGTTGAGATTTTACTCAAAACAGTCCCGATTTTCATACTCCGTATTATGCCTCAAACGCCCACCAAACCTAACCCATATTCCTTGCAATGAAAAAAACATAAACTTATATGTGTTAGCTAAGTTCTCAGCCCTTTCCCCAACCTCATAGCTAATTCTAAGTCCTCAATATGCAACTTATAGTTTTACCTATCCAGAACTTACTGATTTTGAGCATATGAAAAGTTTGTTATGACCAGATGGTCTTCCACCATCTCACTTGATTATCCCTCTTCCAGATCTCTTATTTAACATATGAACTAACTCTCATGTTCGTTTGAAGGTCCAATTGTACTTCTAAGTACCCTAACCATCTTAAAATATTAATTTAAACCCGACTGATTTTAAAACTGTTTTGACCTCCGACTGTTGTAAACTGTTTTTGACCCACTTCCCTACCTCTAATTTAGTTCTCGTTTCTTGCATTCAAAAGCAAACTCAAATAACTTTTCATGACTACTTTGATCTCATCATGAAAGTGTCTAGAACTCTAGATATGATCTAAACAAGTGACCTAAAATTCTGCCCAGTTTTTAAAAACGATTTTAACACAATTAACCTAATTAATTACCTTCACCGTATATATTTATTAACCCTAATTATTCTAATCATGTTCATATCATTAAATTAAAGATTTCATAATTAACCTAACCCTAAATCCATCATGCATTGATTAAGAACATGTAAATAACAATTAAATTAAATAAGTGAACAAAGGTTTTACCTTGAAATTAATAGAAGACAAAAATTATGAAAACCTTAATTTTCTCTTGTAGATTTCGACTCCTTCTTGATCTCCAGGGATTTTATGAAGTGTTTTGATAAATAAAAACCTTATATAATTAATCCTAACAAGTCCTAGCCCAAATACAAAAGCCCGGTTCCCTTTTTCCTTTTTTTTCTTTTCTTGCGTCACATAACCGACCAAACACCACCTAAATTTCGTTTTTTTATATATTTTATTATTAATTAATATCTTATTAATATTACCTTAATTTTCCTTAATTTATTTCAGCTCCTAAAGCCTCCAAAACCTCAAAACCGTAAAACAAGTCAGTTTTTACGCGTATACAGTAAAAGACGTAAAAATATACAGTAAAACTCTTGAAATATGAAATAAATTAAATAACTAAGTACTACATGACTTAAAACCATCCCGAAAAATATTCCCGTGACTAATTACCTTATCCGAGACCTCCAAATGCTAAACCCTAAATCGTAAAAATACGATTGACTATAATACATATACGTACACATAAAATATTAAAATAACACCGCATTCTATCATAGTCACATCCATGTGAACTAATGAGCACGTACCACGCAATACACGAACTATTACTAACATCTAATCAAATGCTCAAATATAAACATATAACACATAAACGCACACTAAACACATAATCTACATCAAACAGTCAAAAGTGACAAATCCGAAATCTAGGGTTGTCACACTATAGCCTCAAACATGGATGAAATTTTATCCTCAAATATAGATTGCCTCTTATCGGCCTTAAGCATCTCTTGTTTTATTTCATGTTTCTCTTGTTCCATTTTTTGTTGGTTTTGTTGTAACCTAGTTACATTTCCCTACATCTTGTTTGTGTGGATCTTTAGCTCATTTGCTAACTCAATTTTCAACTCCTTTTTCAAGTCATTCTTAAACTCGGATCTTAGGCTACTGATCTCTCTTTGAATATTATCAAACCTAACATCGTTTCCATTTGGGTATTCAACAAATTATTTTGGAAGATCTTTCAAAGTTTGCAAACCCTTGTTGTTTTAAAAATCATTGTTTTGATTTTTGTGTGAAACTTGATTGTTATTAGCCCCTTGATTCCCATAGTTTTTCCCTTTGTAATTGTTTTTGAAACCAAATTGATTGTTTCGATAGTTGTTGTTAGCATTTTGATTAGGAGCAAAACCCGGTGGAGTCATTTGATTAGAGCGGGTAACTTGACCGTTTTGGTTTTAAGTTCCCGTGGCCGCGTAGGCACTCGAAGTGTTACCACCGTTGGTAATTCACTCGGAGAAATCATGACCTCCACCACAATACATACATGAAACCTCAACCGCTTTAGCCGTAGCGGGGGCACTTTGTTCACCAACTTTGAATTCAATTAAAAGACCTTTAAGCTTATCAAAGATTTTGTTTTCCAAGTTCGCCTCAATTCGGAAAGCATCAATGGTATTGGACAATGAAGGTGAAGCCGAAGACGAAGCCTTACGAACACTCAATGTGTTACGAGGACTATATACCTTAGATCTATTCTCAATTATGAACAACGTTTCCTCAACCGTTTTACACAAAAAATTACCACCCGCGGCGGCATTAAGATAATCCCTTTCATGATCATTCAATGCATTGTAAAACGTGTCAATTTGATGCAAGTCGGAGAAACCGTGATGAGGACACTCATGTAACATTTCCTTTAACCGATTCCAAGCCGTAGAAACGAGAAAAATTGGTTCACAAACTTAGAAACGAGATCCCTCCACGTCAATATAGAATTGGGTGGCTCTTTCTCAAACCAAATTTTAGCGGGCCCCGCTAAGGAATACGAAGAAAGCATCATATTAATCGAATCATTAGCAAAATCCTTATACTTGCAAGTGGCGGTAAGACGATTGAATTGGCGGATATGGTTGTGCGGGTTGTCCTTTTCATCACCACGGAATTTGTTGTTTTGGATCATCGACAACAAACCCGTTTTCACTTCAAAATTCTCCGCAAGGATGGCGGGAATCACAATAGCCTCTCCATAACCCTCGGTGGGTGCTTGAAGTAACTCCATCATAGTTCGATTCGCCATGGTTGGTTCTTCTTCTACGATAGGTTCGTCAATAGGAGACTCCTCACTAGAAGGGGTAGGTGTGGTCTCCTTTCGGTTTTTTCGATTACGTTCACGTCTTGCTTAATTACGAGTAAGCATAAACGTCACGTACAATGTGGGGATGAGCAAAGAAGATTCTTTTTGGTGTTTTTAATTTTTCCAATTTATTTGTGGTTTTTGATTTTTTTACCTTTTTTGGATTTTGGTGAATGTATTAAGTAGACAAAAATCTACAAATCTCTCCCTTAATCAAATCTCTTGATTAAAGAAGCCTCAAGGAATGAAAATGATCACGTGTAGTGAACGCCTTCGATGACTTTAGAACGTTGGTGGAACGCCAAAACGTTCAAGAGGGTTTAATCAAATGAAATCAAGAAAATATATATGATACTTAGATAATACTTTGGTTGGCAAACCCTCGATTAGCCCTTTTTATCTAAACACGCACAAGCAAGCGGGGAAACGAAGCGGCGTGAAGCACTTAACAGCCTTTTACCTCAGGGTATATTTTATAATACCCGCCTTATACCCACCTTATAGTTTGTGTTTGTCAAAATTAAGCTTCACGAAAGTAATTATCTATTTTACCCTTTTTTTCTTGTTTGAGATTCGAATACAATGATTGAGTAATGACCTCCCAATCAAGGTTGTGTTTTCACATTTTTAGAGTACTTGTGAATTTATTGTTCTACGTATACAATATAGTAATATTCACACAAACAACGAAAATCGATAATACGTATAAGTATAGTGCTACTAATACAAATAGCTATTATGGCTAGTATAAAAACAACAATTGTTCAAATCAAAACACAACACACCTTCCCGGCAGCGGCGCCAAAATGATAGTTGAGTTTTTACCACCCTTTAGGAAAAGAGCGTAAAAGTGGCAAGTATGACAAGTGATTTAGGAAAACCACAAGTAAATGACCCAAAAGTGAGTTCGTTCTCAAGGAGGCTAGTGTGTTGTGTAAGAATTGATTAATGATGTGATTATGTTTATGAAGCAAAGAAATGAGAAAAGAAAGTAGAAAGGAATGATGGTTACGATTATGAATTAAACTAAGACGAAGTCGTGCACGTAAAACCGTAAAAAGTGACTAAATTAAAAAATTACCCTAAAAATTCCTGGAAAATTGCAATAAGTCCTAAAAAATGCAATTAAAGTTTACAAAAAATCAAAAATCACTCAAACCTTTTATTTAATTAAATATTAATTTTTTAATGCTAATTAAAGCCCAAAAAATCATTTTAATTAACAAAAAGCCCAAAATGAGATTTTTTAACTTGTAAAGCTCTAAAATGACTTAACCAAATTTTAAAATATTTTTGAAAATTTTAAAATTAATTAAAACTATTTAAAAACAATTAAAAACTATTAAAACTTAAAATAATTCTAAAAATTAATCTAATGACAATAAAATTAATCTAAAAATTTTAAAGTTCCTAACTTAATGTATTTAAACTAGGAAAAATGAAAAACTTGCAAAAATCTAAAATTTAATTTTTAATAATAAAATAATAATAAAATAATATTAAAAAACCAAAATTTATAAAAAAATTCTAAAAAGTTGCAAACTAGTTTATTTTAACCTAATAAACACAGAAATGAACTTGAAATTACAAAATTATCCCTATTGGGCCTTCAAATGGGCCAAATACCCAAACAGTCCCTTAATGGGCTAAAATCAGGCCCAATAAAAAAAAGTCCACATAAATGGCCCAAAAGCTCCAGTCAAGCTTAAAATCTGATTTTAAACACAATTTTCCAAAGGCCCAAAAGCTGAAAATGAGCTTAAGTTAGCTTATTTCAAAACAGCTTATTCTTAAAGGGCTTTTTGGCTCATTAAGTTATAAGCTGATGCCATCAGCTAAAATTTTACCCACGTCCTTCTCTTGACCTAAATAAGCTATTTGCAAAAAGAAACTTGAAATAAGCCCAAAGAATAAGCCTGAAATAAGCAAAAGCTTTATACACAAAATGACAAAATAGTCGTTTTCGAGTTCTAGGCTATTTCAAGAGCTGATTCAAGTTGCAATAAGTCACAAATAACTTAACTAAGCTTAATAATAAAAAATCTTTCAAAAAGCACCACTCAATAAGCTGGAATAAGCAATAAGCAATTTTGTAAAAGTCAACTAAGTTCGTTTTTTAGTCAAACCTAAAATTCAAAGTCCACAAAGCTCTAGATCTCTTAAACGGGTCAAATAAGGAAGATTGATTACAAAAACACAGTTGTTGCAAGACCCAATAAGCTATAATGGCTGATGAATAAGCTGTTTGAATTTTAACACTATCAGTGGCTAGTTTTGGGGGTTCAACAGTGGGAAATGTTTCTGCTGCTTGACCAATTTGACTTTTTGTCTTTAGTGACTTTTTGTTGGATTCAAGTTAAGCAAAGGCACCCAAGTGATCAGTGAATCACAAGGAGTCAATAACAACAATCGAATCACAATTACAACAAGCCAATTTATACAGTTTAATCAAAAGATCCACAGACATGCACCAGATATGAACAATAGCAGTTATGAACTCAATAAGCACTTTTAGCAAGAATAAGCCAACCAAACTTCACCAAATGCATACACAAGCTATAAATAATTCAAATGAACATAAATAAACAGTTTTCATGCATTGATTCAAAGTTTAGATCAAGATTCAAGCAAATGAATGTTACTGATGAACACTAAACAAGCAGATTTGATACTTTGCTAATATACTTGACCACAAATCAAATTTCAAACACTCAAATCTTCTTAACAGGTTATATAAATTATGTTTAATCACTTGTTATCCCTAAGCATGCATACAAACTAAGTGTTACCAAATTCTTATGTCAAAACAAGCAGATTTCCAACTTTTATAGCACAATCAAGATTTTGATGTTTAAAAGCCAAGAACTTGCAGAAATTAGCACTCAACCAAGCATATATCAGATACCAACACAAATAAACAACAAACAATAACTCAATAACAATTTGCAAGCTCAAATAGGTTAACCCAAACACCCCTTAACTTTTTTCAATCCAAGATTAACAAAGAAAGTGTGTGATTCAGTTTATCCAGAGCCCAATCTAACACAATAACGTCATCATCATGCAGTATCAAGTAATTTTAAGCCACAAAAACAACAAGAACAACAACATAACACAAATTCACAAAAATCAAATACTTTATCAGATTTTTGAGAAAAAGGACTTAAACCTCATGAATGTACATCCACACTCACGAATTTTTGAGCTGATGTGCCTATCAAAACAAGGCACAAGCTTCCACAACAAAGCTTCTAAGATTCAACAAGGTTAGAACAAGTGATATTCAAAACAGAAAAATGAAAAATTTGAACAAAAGGCTTGATTAATGCAAACTTGTTCCCACTTCCTTTAATATCCCCAAACTATAAGCTTACCACACCTTGATAAGCTCCTTATCAGGGTGATATAACCACTTATAGCCCAAAAATTTCAGGGTTTGAACCAAGATTTAGCAAAATATCAAGATTTGAACACTTGCACAATTTCTTGCACAAGGTTTGAAAACAGGTTTTAAGATTTCAGAAACACAGACATATATCAATAACAAGCAAGTAATAAGATTGGCACTTGGATTTCATCAACAATATCAAACACTTTTCATTAAGCATGAACAAGGCTTTACAGATTTGTGATAAAGGAAAAACCACGAGCAGGTCTCAATGTTGCAACCCTAATGCCTTTTATAGGCTACAAAGTTTATCTAGAAAGCATAAAAACGTAAACCCTAATGTTGTGAAGTCCCTGAAATGCCCCTTGTGCAGTTTGAAAACCTTGGACTCATGTGAACTTTCTTTGGCAGTTTGTTGAGGTGTGAGCTGTTGGGATGTGATCAAGGGCTCACAATGAAGCTTAGATATGAAGTTGGATGCAATTTGTTGTATAGCTGTCACCTTCTGGCAGTTTCTTCAAAAACGTGTGCATGGTAGTAAGCATGTGACCTTGTGGGTGATGTGGCATACAAAGTGAAGGTTGGGTTATGATTAGAGATAGCTTAATCTTAAATCTGGATAGTTTGAAGGCTTGATTTTGGCTTAAACAAAAATCCCCAATCTTTGTTCTTGAGTGAATAGTGCAAGTTTTGATCCAGATTTAAGTTTAAATTTGTGTTAGGCGTGTGTTTTAACTAATTAGTTATGATTAGTTAAATATTGGCTGAGTAGATTGCTGATGTGGAGTGAAGGAGTGTTGTGATTGGCTGTTTTGAGTGAGTGGGGCACGTGTCACCATGAGACTGGCTATGTATCTTCTTTGTCTTGGCAAAACAAGTCCCCTTCCTTTCTTCTTTCTTTCACTTCATGTGTAAGTATGAAAAATCTGAATCCCTTTGTTAAATAAGTTTCAGATTTCACACTTTTTCCCCAAATACTTTTCGAAAGTATTTTCAAGGGTATTTCTTGTAAATTCATGATATTTGAAGGGGTGTTTTGGCATTTTCTTCAAAATTAATGGTCTTGACTTGTATTATTGATTTGTGGAGGACTAATATTGACAAGTCTTCATTTTTGAGGGACCATTCTTGCTAATTCTTCAAAGTGGAGGGCCCTTTTTGTAAGTTTGACAAACTTTAAGGACCAATCTTGTAATTATGAATAAACAATGGTTTAAAGTGTCAATTATTCCATATTGGAGGACCCTTCTTGTACAATCTTCAAATCTTCAAGGGTTATTCTTGGAAAATCACCATTAGGACTTGGTTCATTGTGCGGCTTCGTTTCCCGTGTTCGTTTTTGCTTGTTTCTTGTGATCTTTTGTCATTTTCTCAATATCCTTACCTAAGTTACACATGTAACAAACACAAGCATATATTTGTATAACACCCCCACCAAATGCTATGCGCAGCAGAACTACAACATTTGGGTGCTATACAGTTATCATCACACACAAGCTATTTCGAACGACTCAAAGAGACGTAGAAATTTAAACATAAATTAAAGATTGTTTAAAACAACAAAGTCTACTGTTTTCCAAACCCCAAAAATAATATAAAACAGAGTTTGCGTTTTGGTCCCCACTGAATCTCAACCCAAAATACAATTTACGTTCACATGACATAATATAAGGTATTTAAGTGCTAAAAGGGAGGAAAAACAAAGTAGACCGCCAAGCCACAACAACTTCCATCCTCGCATGCTCCACTGCTATCAACCTTGATTACCTGAAACACATGCTTAAAATCGTCAACACAAAGGTTGAGCGAATCTATAGGTTTATCAAAACATCAGTTGAACATAAGTGTTAAAAACCAATCATGATCATTCAGTAGCATTGTGGCCATACAATCTATTGTTCAAGGATATGACAATTGTGTTTAAGCTCATGACACTAAACCGTTAACTCAATCACCCGCGTAATAATTACCGGCGTGATTCAGATGAAACCAAGGCCCCTAATAAGGCATCAGTTTCAATTATACCTTTTCTCTTATCACAAATTATTCGTCCGCAGGGGGTATCAACGTACTAGCCCTCGTCTCGGATAGGGTAGTCAACCCCATAGTACTATCACTTTGTATAAGAGGCTATTTCTAATCCACGCTAGGACTAAACAATAGTTAATAGTTCATGAATTTAGGGACTTTTGCAACTAGGTACTCAACACAATTTCAAAGGCAACATTCGGGTCCAACAATCATTCATGACATATGTTCATTTTCATTTAAATAGCATGTATCCCCCTCGCGGGTAAAATCATTTGAAATAAGTAAAGAGCGAGGCTATAGAATCACCTTGCGTAGTAGTAGTGGTTCTAGCGAAGACGTAACGAGAAATGTCACCGACGACGTGGATGCCCGGGAAAATCAAACACTTGACCTAAAAATCAAGGTACGTAAACCAAATCAATACTCCGCGTACTTAATTGTACTAAACACACGCAAATGAAAACACACTCAATGCTTATGAAAACTCACGCCAAAGTCAAACAAGTAGTTGTTACTAGACTTATACCATTTATCAATGTTATTAAAGTTACTATCCATTTTACGGTTTCGCCGATACTTACCAAAAGTATGGGCTGTTTTGCTAGACCTAACCCTTGTTACAAAAATTAAGAAAATTCTCAAAAATACCTTAAGAACTTTAGAAAACCCATTTTTAATCCCATTAAAAGTTTTTGCTTTTACGACCCGTTACTCAACACATTACTAAACCTACATTTTTCGGACTGAAATTGCACTTTGACCAAGTCGGACTCGTTTGACCCATTTAAAATATACCATTGACCTCTACGACACCTAAGTCTAATAATAGACTCAAATACACAGGTTTGAGACCAAAAATAAACCTTTGACCTTTTACCAAACTACACCTATGGTCCCCGGGATTTGACCCAAAACCAAACACAATTTCGGATTGTGTTGATTCTCATCTCCCGGTACACGAACTTTTAAAATATCATAACTTTTGACTCGTTTTGAGTTAGAAGCTCTACCTTATACTAAATCGAAGCTAAAACAAAGCTCTACAACTACATACTATGTTTATGACCTGTTTGAAAAGTTAAACCCACGAAAAACACCCCTAAACAGCCTGGTCTAAAATTATCCTCCCAAAATCATTTCAAAGCTTGATTCCAAACCTTTCTATCATTACCTAAGCCTATACCCATTGCTTATAATCATTCCCAAACACTCTAATCAGTAGAGAACACTATGAACATCAAATCCAAATCAAAACCTAAAGCTTAAATCACACATGCAATAGGTTTAAATCATTTAAAAACATTTAAAACATGATTCTAAACACAAACCCACATCATAAATCATCAAATACCATGAACACCCCAACACCCCCATAATTTCGTGGCTTTAAGGGGCTGTAGAACACAAAAATCATAAACCCCATCTTGTTTTATAGATGAATTAACATTATATACACATGAATTAAACATGTGTATGGTTTAATTAGATCAAAATTCGTTTTTGAAAAATCACAAATTTTTGAAAAAATCAATGGATGCATGTATGTTATTGTGGGTGGGATTTACTTACAATGATGAAAGAAACATGGGTCTTTGATTAGTTTTTCTCAAAATCAATTTTTTTGTGGTTGTTTTTGATGGTGGTTAGGGTGGCCGGCGGTGATGGAGGGAGAGGAGAGAGGAGAAGAAAATTTTTGATTTGTTTTTGTGATGTGTGTTTTCTTTCTTTCCATTTTGTAAAAATTAGAGGGGCCTCCTTTGCCATTTTTGTTTTCTTTTGGCCTCCTTTGTAAACGAAACTACTTAATAGCGGGAATTGACTAGTAGTCGGTTTTAAAAATTTACGGGATGTCGGGATTTGTAAAAATTACTTTCCAACGGTTAAAACGCACAAAAAATGAATATTCATATGGTTCCGACTCGACTTTACACGTAATAAAAATAAAATCTCGAAAAACTCAAATATCGATCAATCGATAATAAATTGTAAATTTGGGGCATCCGTCGGTATCGTAGTCGTCATCGGTTCTTCTTAAATCGTCAAACGTTAAATTACGACCGTAAACGTTGGTTTCAACTTAAACCGCCAAATAATTCCACGATAAAAATTCTTAAAAATTTCAAAAATATACGTAAAATAGGATTAAATAAATGACGTTGGGCTCGGGATATCACATCTACAAGTGAGCCACAACTTAAGAGAGATGCTCATACTGAACAGCTCTTGAGACAATAACTTAGCATCTTACGGCACTTTCACGGGTCTTACATCCTTCCCTCCTTAAAGGAGCGACGTCCCGGCGCTCTCCGGTTCTTATACTCGCATTTCGTACTACTAGAAAGATGGGGTACTTCTTCCTAAAGAGGTCTTACGTTCCAATGTGCACTTCGGTTCACGTCTCGGATTCGATCACACCTTCACGATGAGTATTATACTTTGCTTTTATCTCTTAACATCTCGATCCATGGTCTCCACTTCAATTTCCCAATTTCTTCCTACGGTTATCGACACGTCTCTTCTCACAGCTTCTCGCGGTTAGCAAGTGATTCTTAATCTACACCATTTCTTCCGTAGCCTCTCAAATCATTTCAAGTCCATTCAACTGACTTTTTCCTACTTCATTCTATCCAACTGGCGATCTACATTTTCATCAACATAATTCTTCGAAAGTGGCATCTTCATTGTTAACATGGTAAATGTCGTTGTACAAAGATACTATCAACGGCAAGAGTCGATCTCAACTACTACTAAAATCAATCACACATACTCAAAGCATGTCTTCCAACGTTCGAATCGTCCTTTCACTTAGTTCATCGTCTCATAAAAACAATTACTCACAAAATAAAATCGCACGGGTCACACATAACCCCATCGAAAACGTTCAGAATATACAAGACGAAGTAATTATTACTAGTCGTACAAAATCACCTTATCGCAATATTACGTACATACAACCCTAGTTCGTCAAAAACGAATTCATCGATACGAAAATCATTCGGCGTATACATAACTCTCTCGAAGACATCACAATCCAATCAAACACAAAAGCCATTATGAAGCACATACAGCCGTATCACGACATGTTTGCGAAATAGTCAAACCATGCCAAGTAAATAAGTTCAACCAAGTTAACTCATGCTTGCTAATCAGCCAAGTCATGATAAAATAAGGATATTTGACATATTTCTCGGATGAGTCCAGTCAAAAGAAAATTGCAAGTTGAAGAAGGTTCACGAGCTTGCTAGCTGAGGATGCGTATCCAAAAGAAATAAAATACAAACATATGTCATCGCAGGGTGCTCACACACGGATCCATACCCAAAAGAAAACATTACGAGAACACCATCTCACCTTCGTCCCAAGCGTAGTAAAAATCTCAATAAGCGTCGTCGTTTATAGTAAAAAAATACATGGCACAAGTTTTCCTTGATCGGACGTCATTGGACAATTTCGTCTCAAGTTCTCACAACTTACAATCACTCGACCAAATCACTTACCACATAAATACAAAAAAAAGCAAGGGTTTACCACAAAAACATAAACTATGGCTATTTATCGTTTAACCATCGATATTCAAGGATGGTTGAGTCAAGCAAAGAGGATTCCTCACTTAAATAAACGAAAACGACAATGGAATTGTCTTCCAATTATTGATGCACAGTTGGTAAACTTCAACAGTTTATCGTGTGTCGTTAAACATATCAAAAGAATGAGAAAAGAAATAAAAAAAATAAAATAAGGTACACTACGCTTGATGCAGGAGAAGTCTTATTTATTTCCCTCGGAGTTATTCGAACTCAGAGTTCCTCTACTTCGGCAGTCTTCTATTTTTGTTTAAAAACTCTTCTCAGTGTCGATACGAGCCCCTTTGGTATTTCGTCAACACCCTCGTGATTCCGATGAATTTCGCACGTACACGCACACATACAAAGATTTTTACAAAATTACTCGGCCACAGTGACTTACTAAGTCAACGCCAAACAAAAGAAAAGATTTCAAAGAACACAAGAAAATTCAAAAATATTCTTTAAGAATCAAAGAAATTACGACTACTTGCAAGAATGATCCACCATTTTAAAAAGAAACGTTCTCATCGAAACGTTTATCAAAACACTTCAAGTTTCAAGATGACCAATTTGTTTGACACGATAGTGCCCTTCCTAAACTATGCATAATTAGCTAGATCATGCATACTTAAGGGTCAAGCAACGACAATTTACAAAACAGGACTCTTCCCGAATTATGCCCAGTTAGCTAAGCTGTGCATAATTGAGGATCGAGTGACGACACAAATATTATTATTACATACCAAATATGACTACGAAAGTTTTCGACCTAATCTTCAAAATAATTAAACCATTTGAAATGAAATTTAAAATGGGAAAATATTGTTACCATCGTTTTAAGAAACACATCAAACATTTTTCGTCTACTTTGGAAACATACATTACTTTGCCTATTTATGAGAAAAATGAATAAATAATTAAATAAATACATCGACACCATTTATATTTGGTTAAACGAAACATTTCACACTCATACCTATTTTCAAAATAGACTACTCACCAATCAATGGTAAGGTGGTTCAGGATTCAAGATCATTGCAAGCACAAAAAAATAATAAAATTCAAAAATCAATGAGATCGAACTAGGTAAACAAGCAATATAATTGCCAACTGAAATTAACTACATTAGAAATGAAAATACTTCAAATATATGACAAAAGTCTCGGGATAACAACAGCGATCTACGAATACATAGGGTAAAAATTGAATATCAACACAAGCGTCAAAAATAAAACAACGATCATAATTCCCATCGTCTCGAGTTGCACACATATTCCACCAAGGGTAAACGGGGAGAGAATAATGATCACTTGGTCGAATAGAAACAATTTCACCAGGAAGACCGAGTTCTTTCACCTCTACAATTTGGTAAAGCGGCTGCGCCTCCTCGCTTTTGTCCAATATAAATAAATAACCAATTTAATGAAGATTTATAGCATTATTCAAGTAAATACAGAATTTTAGGTTCCATTAACCGAAAGAAGAAAAGTTACGACGTCCATTAACAGGACAAAAATACATCGGGTGACATACCCATATTTTCAAGTAATAGCGAAGTAGTATTTTAAAAATAAATAACGGTTTCATACCATAGACAATATTAAAATAAACAATTACATGACTACTCAAGCTCAGATATAGACTCGCAAAGTCGAAGAAGAGATGTCGTACGATCGAACCATCGTGACTCAAAACATTATATATACATCTTTATTAAATAATATACAAGTAGGTGTGTGTTGTATAATCCAGTTGCGTATAATAATTAGTGTTACCTTGTACATTGTAAAAACCGAACATTTACACATTTTTAATTTGTGTTACACCATTAAAGAATTTATACCTTTCATTTTCCAATCTTTACAACGTTTTCATTTCTGGAAAAATTTCAATCTCTCGGTTATCATTATTGACAAATCATTAGGTTTGAAAATCTCCATACTTGTGTCAAAATCTCGTTAATGTTCATATCTTAAGTACCAAAACGTATACAGTAAGAATTTTCCAAGTTTTACGTTTTTATTATTACGACTTATATTATCACATATATACACATATCCAACATGACTCAAACTAGTCCAATTAACTCTTAAAATCAACTTTTGACTTTTTATTATACATAAGTCTTCCTTAACACTGGTTTGTTAAATCACATTCGCGCGCTTCGACTTAAATGATAAAGAGGTTTCACGTAGTTTTATCTCAGATAATTTACTGATTTTAGTCGAGACTTGAATCTCAATAATAATAATATAATAACATAATAATTAATCAGAAATGCTTATTTCAATAATTCAAAAATGTAGAAAATTCGACTTTTAATCCTTAGCCCATTATCAAACGGTTTTTAACATTAACACATCTCGCAGCGGAATAAAACAAAAGATTTTTCAAACGATTTTTAAACAAGCATCAACGAGTTATGCATAGTGATTCTCTATAACGACAATTAAACAAACAAATGGTTTCCAATGACGTTCCATCAAGATTTTGTAATTCATTTCAAGCATTATAATTTCTCACTTAAAGTGTACATTCCGATTTTAACCCAGTTTATTCACTACAACAAGTAACGTGTTCTAGTTTATACCAATGCATACATAACATAACCTTATGTTTAAAATAAAACAAATTTTACAAAGTTTTTATCTCCAAAATACATGACCAATTCTTCTACTCATGTTTTATATTACAAGATACGTCAAAAATTTGCTACATTGACCCGAAAATTAATTCATACTAAATCCAAGTTATATATACTCGACAGTCATATCGTAAACTTTATTATAAACTCCCTTTTCAAATTATATTAAACAAATCCATCACTAGCTTCTAGTATCAAATTATTAATATATAAAAACAAGGATTTTACGAGTAATACAAATTACTTATTATGATTTACCAACCAAATTGAAAGAAAAACAATTTCACTTCGTCCATTTCTTCTCTACACTTATTTTTACTTGTTACAAAACACATCATAAGTCATTTTTATCCAAAAGTTTCATCCGCCAAGTATTAAATATGTAAAACACTTTATGTTTAAATCATTCGATCAACAAAGTTCGATGCTTACTTAACTCGCACAAATGCCGGACCTCGTCATGTAAAATATTAACTTCAAAATAATGAAACAACAAAACAAAATGAAATAAATGGAACGAGAATACGTATGTCAACTAAATGTTGTTATCGGCCTCGGATGAGTCTCGAAATCGTACTCCACAAAATTAACACAAAAACCAACCAATTTCCAAGTTATCGCAATTGATCACAACGCTAGTCTATTTTAAAACACATCTTTAAATTCAAGTAGAATAGTAAACAACGATTAAATGGCAACACGCCTCAACCACGTTTTATAACATACAAATGTGATTCGTCGCTACAATGTACGCATCGTTTATTATACTTCGTCTATATTATAGTTACGCCAACTATCATATCAAACCCATAAGGAATAAAGAAAATAAAGTAATACGTAAGTAAATTACGTTTCAAAAGAAAATGTCCACAATGACACATCACGGTGCGATAACGACAATCGAGATCAATCTAGTCAATATACAATATGTTACGAAGCGTTATTTACGTATCTAGAGTATCAAACGAGGTTCATATTCGGTTATCCGAACAATAAATTAATTATCAAGATTGATAATTAGCGGTAAGGCCGAATTCTCAGCAAAACCGCATTATAACATGTACGATAATCACTCAAGGACCATTGCTTCGCGTGCAATGCCTTTAAATACCATATTATATACATACTTATACATACAATCATTCCTACATACACGTAGGATTACAACGCGGTGTTGCCATGTAATGCAATGTAGCCCGTTATGCCAATTACATGCAACATATACGATAATCTTTACAGGAATTTGCAAATTACGATGATAAGTACTCAACGTACAAAACAATATATCTCAATATATATCAAAGTATTTACTTACTAAATACTAGGGAATTCATATCAATTTTGAGGGATACATCTAAAATATAAAGCAATGCTAAAGAATTCTTACCGGAGCCATGCAGGATAGTTGTGTGCTTGGACAAATTTCTTACGACACCAAAAGTTATAATTTAGGATTTTTCAAAATGACCTAGTTCTATATAACTCATGGCTCTGATACCAATCTATAACACCCCCACCAAATGCTATGCGCAGCAGAACTACAACATTTGGGTGCTATACAGTTATCATCACACACAAGCTATTTCGAACGACTCAAAGAGACGTAGAAATTTAAACATAAATTAAAGATTGTTTAAAACAACAAAGTCTACTGTTTTCCAAACCCCAAAAATAATATAAAACAGAGTTTGCGTTTTGGTCCCCACTGAATCTCAACCCAAAATACAATTTACGTTCACATGACATAATATAAGGTATTTAAGTGCTAAAAGGGAGGAAAAACAAAGTAGACCGCCAAGCCACAACAACTTCCATCCTCGCATGCTCCACTGCTATCAACCTTGATTACCTGAAACACATGCTTAAAATCGTCAACATAAAGGTTGAGCGAATCTATAGGTTTATCAAAACATCAGTTGAACATAAGTGTTAAAAACCAATCATGATCATTCAATAGCATTGTGGCCATACAATATATTATTCAAGGATATGACAATTGTGTTTAAGCTCATGACACTAAACCGTTAACTCAATCACCCGCGTAATAATTACCGGCGTGATTCAGATGAAACCAAGGCCCCTAATAAGGCATCAGTTGCAATTATACCTTATCTCTTATCACAAATTATCCGTCCGCAGGGGGTATCAACGTACTAGCCCTCGTCTCGGATAGGGTAGTCAACCCCATAGTACTATCACTTTGTATAAGCGGCTATTTCTAATCCACGCTAGGACTAAACAATAGTTAATAGTTCATGAATTTAGGGACTTTTGCAACTAGGTACTCAACACAATTTCAAAGGCAACATTCGGGTCCAACAATCATTCATGACTTATGTTCATTTTCATTTAAATAGCATGTATCCCCCTCGCGGGTAAAATCATTTAAAATAAGTAAAGAGCGAGACTATAGACTCACCTTGCGTAGTAGTAGTGGTTCTAGCGAAGACGTAACGAGAAATGTCACCGACGACGTGGATGCCCGGGAAAATCAAAGACTTGACCTAAAAATCAAGGTACGTAAACCAAATCAATACTCCGCGTACTTAATTGTACTAAACACACGCAAATGCAAACACACTCAATGCTTATGAAAACTCACGCCAAAGTCAAACAAGTAGTTGTTACTAGACTTATACCATTTATCAATGTTATTAAAGTTACTATCCATTTTACGGTTTCGCCGATACTTACCAAAAGTATGGGCTGTTTTGCTAGACCTAACCCTTGTTATAAAAATTAAGAAAATTCTCAAAAATACCTTAAGACCTGTAGAAAACCCATTTTTAATCCCATCAAAAGTTTTTGCTTTTACGACCCGTTACTCAACACATTACTAAACCTACATTTTTCTGACTGAAATTGTACTTTGACCAAGTCGGACTCGTTTGACCCATTTAAAATATACCATTGACCTCTACGACACCTAAGTCTAATAATAGACTCAAATAAACAGGTTTGGGACCAAAAATCAACCTTTGACCTTTTACCAAACTACACCTATGGTCCCCGGGATTTGACCCAAAACCAAACACAATTTCGGATTGTGTTGATTCTCATCTCCCGGTACACGAACTTTTAAAATATCATAACTTTTGACTCGTTTTGAGTTAGAAGCTCTACCTTATACCAAATCGAAGCTAAAACAAAGCTCTACAACTACATACTATGTTTATGACCTGTTTGAAAAGTTAAACCCACGAAAAACACACCTAAACAGCCTGGTCTAAAATTATCCTCCCAAAATCATTTCAAAGCTTGATTCCAAACATTTCTATCATTACCTAAGCCTATACCCATTACTTATAATCATTCCCAAACACTCTAATCAGTAGAGAACACTATGAACATCAAATCCAAATCAAAACCTAAAGCTTAAATCACACATGCAATAGGTTTAAATCATTTAAAAACATTTAAAACATTATTCTAAACACAAACCCACATCATAAATCATCAAACACCATGAACACCCCAACACCCCCATAATTTCGTGGCTTTAAGGGGCTGTAGAACACAAAAATCATAAACCCCATCTTGTTTTATAGATGAATTAACATTATATACACATGAATTAAACATGTGTATGGTTTAATTAGATCAAAATTCGTTTTTGAAAAATCACAAATTTTTGGAAAATCAATGGATGCATGTATGTTATTGTGGGTGGGATTTACTTACAATGATGAAAGAAACATGGGTCTTTGATTAGTTTTTCTCAAAATAAATTTTTTTGTGGTGGTTTTTGATGGTGGTTAGGGTGGCCGGCGGTGATGGAGGGAGAGGAGAGAGGAGAAGAAAATTTTTGATTTGTTTTTGTGATGTGTGTTTTCTTTCTTTCCATTTTGTAAAAATTAGAGGGGCCTCCTTTGCCATTTTTGTTTTCTTTTGGCCTCCTTTGTAAACGAAACTACTTAATAGCGGGAATTGACTAGTAGTCGGTTTTAAAAATTTACGGGATGTCGGGATTTGTAAAAATTACTTTCCAAAGGTTAAAACGCACACAAAATGAATATTCATATGGTTCCGACTCGACTTTACACGTAATAAAAATAAAATCTCGAAAAACTCAAATATCGATCAATCGATAATAAATTGTAAATTTTGGGCATCCGTCGGTATCGTAGTCGTCATCGGTTCTTCTTAAATCGTCAAACGTTAAATTACGACCGTAAACGTTGGTTTCAACTTAAACCGCCAAATAATTCCACGATAAAAATTCTTAAAAATTTCAAAAATATACGTAAAATAGGATTAAATAAATGACGTTGGGCTCGGGATATCACATCCACAAGTGAGCCACAACTTAAGAGAGATGCTCATACTGAACAGCTCTTGAGACAATAACTTAGCATCTTACGGCACTTTCACGGGTCTTACAATTTGACATATTTCATGATATTTAATGCATTTAAAGCCCGTTTTGGACGATGAGACTATGTATAAAAGCAGTCTCATCAGTTGCCAACAGTTTGGTTTATGCGACGTTCACTACAGTGGCACAGGTGGCCGATGTAGCCCGAAAGCTTGAGATGCTTCATGAACGAGAGGATTTTGGTGACGATCGATCTGTGAAGAGGTATCTTCAATCACCAATTGTAAACCATTCATCACTTTCAGTATTTTCATTTTCATATCATCCTCTGTTCAACTTTATATTTCAGACAGAAGACTGACGACCAGAAACCTGCGTTCGCTCAGCATCAATCATCTAAGGGAAACAGTCTGACCAACGACCGTTCTGGTTCAGATAGGCGTGGCGGTAATGATAATTACCGTAACAATGCCAATAACGCGAACAACAACAGGTCCCGAAATTTATCTTCTTTCATGTTAAACTGTCTTATGTTATGGTATTCTGACACTCCAGCAACTCATATTCAGGAACAATAGCAACGGCAGGGATCAGGACCGTAGAGGTTCGCAGCCTAACCGTTCTACTTCATCTGGTAATCATTAAACTTTCTATGTAATCAAGCTTATGTTCCATGATCATGTCTCATGCATGTAATCCTGAAACAAACTCTCAGCTAGCTAGGACGCCTGTTGGAGGGTTCACGAATCCTATATGTCCTACTTGTTCGCGCAGACATTCTTGTGTTTGCCGCCGAGGTACTGGTGGTTGTTTCAAGTGTGGCCAACAAGGCCATCAACAGAAGGATTGTGGCGAAGGTGAGATAGAAGGCACCTCTGTACATGCTGACTCCAAACTACCTCCTACTTCTGGTCGTGTGTTCACTACTACTAGAGATCAGGCGAACAAGACTTCAAGTACCATCACTGGGAATCTCTTTATGAATGGTTTGGCAGCATGCGTTCTGTTTGATACTGGAGCGACTCATTCAGTCATATCTGACAAACATCAAAAAGGCACCTAAGATCGGGGGGTCGGGGATGATCAAAGAACATGGTAGACATGATTAGTTCTAGTGAGAGAAAGTTTGAGAGAGGTGAAGGAATGTGTGTGTATTATTCCAAGTGAAACAATACAAAATGAAAATGACACAAAACTTCCACACCCCCATGGAGAGTCATGGGGGTATTTATAGGCCTAACTTAACTAGACTATCCATCATTTACATAATGAGTCCCTACGTATAGCAAATGGATATAAGTCTAGTCCAACTCACGTGAAAGGCGCCAGCTTACCAAAAAGTAAGTCTAACAATCTCCCTCCAAGATGGTGAGTCACGTGAGTTGGTTACAATGTTTCCTACAAGCAAAAAACTAACAGAAAAATGATAAGCATGAATTCCAGCATTCCTTGAGACAGTCTTCAGCGACCTTCATCTTCTTGAATACTCCAACTCAATTTATCCAACTTGTAGAATCTAGTTGAGTTTAACTCCCTCCCAACTAGAAGGCCTTTCATAAAACTGCAGTAAAGATTGCTCCCTCCCAAACAGATCCTTCAGAGGAAATCTATGGGAGGTGATAGCGTCATCACCATTTTCTCACAAATTAAAGCAATACCAGTCTTGATTCTATGATAGATTACCAACTGTACACACTCTATCCCGAACATGAAGTAAAACTGTAGCACCAGAGTCAATTAAGTCACGGAAATGCACATTTCTCCTGCCACAACAGTGATGATAAAAAGTTGCCACATCAAAGTCAATTAAGTCCCGAATGTAGACAACTTATCCCTCTATGTAGAAACGGTAACAACAAAGTCAAGTGACCCCGCATGTACACATTTCTCCCTCCAGGATGATACCTATTATGGGAATCATCCTTCATGTGTGTACGTGGTATGCCAACTGGAACCGCTTACTTAGTAACCACTACTGTGTGAGAAGATGTGAACAAAAATCTCTCTAACAATTCTCTCATGATCACCCCGAACTGAATCCTCTTATCAATTCTGTTGGCTATTGATAGTGACCACTGATGAAGATAACCCGATAATCCAAACTTGAAACTGAAGTAGGATTCCCCAAACTTGAACTTAAGCTTGCACTATTGTAGAATGAAGAACGGTGTAGAAATATCATTGCTGAAAAATTTCTGAGTACCCAATACATTACTGACGAAGTATATAAGCACAGCACCTCTTGAGGATATCCACGTCGACTATGCGCGTGACACTGAGTACAACAACGTAGCTCCTTTAAGTGATAGTTATCCATGCCGTCGACCATCCTCCCCTTGACACTGGAAACAGATACTTCAAGTCTTCATTCATAACCGAATAAGCTCGAACAAGTTATCTTATAAAGTTGCAAGTACTCCTTTAAAGATAAAATAAGAACGCCTCTGAAAAAAATCTCACTTCAACCTCAAATAAGTGGCATCGAATCAGCTTCGTAATCACATAAACCGTAATAGCTTTTAGGAATTTAGGTGAATTTTTGATAAGGATCGTTTTAGTGTAATGTATCGTGTTTGTTGTGTTTGTTGTTCGTGAAGAAGTGATATGATCGAAAACGGATATCCGGCCAGAATGTCACTGTTTAAACGGCCTGCCAAAATAATACAATCCTGTCCCATAAGCCTTTAACTCGACAACAAATTTATCACTTGGTTCTTTCGAAAATACCCGGCTCAATCCAATAACCCCGTAACTCAAAACCGACATGATTAATTTTGCATTATTCGGATATACATTCGATCATTCCTAAATCGATTGCAAAAATTAATCGGCCCACTATATACCTTCGGTTAAAGTAGTGGTCGGGCCCGACAAGCATGATTACCATATATATTTGCAACCAAAAACTAACCATCAGTCGATGCAATATATATGAGACTTACGTCAATGTTGAAAAAAGTTTTATCCATTACCATTTGCAACAAAAACGAGGCCCATCATCAAATTTAGCAAACATTCAGAGAGTCCAATCAAAGCCCCATGAGTAACCTATTTTCGGCCCATATTGGCTCTCTATACCCGGACCCAATTAATTTATGATAAAAGATAGTAGTTGAGCTAGGTTTTGACACTGTTTATTACCCAACCCCAATCTTAATCACATTTACATTGTATAGTCCGCCCCCCTTTTGTTTTAGATGGCCACGTGTGTTACGTATATCCCATAACATTGGTATCCCAAATAAAAGTCACATAAAACAAACTCACACCACACCCACAACCATTACTCGAAAGCTCTGCCCCCATAAACTCCCATCTGCTCTCCCTCATCCCATCTCAAAACATCATCTCAAATCAAGATTAACCCATCTCATTCATAGAACATTACAATGAACGAAACCAAAACAAATCCCGATATCCAAACATCATCGCAAATCAAAACATACGAATCCCAATCAGATAGCCAATACATCCAAACCAAGTCGACCTACAATGATAGCTATAATTTGATTGTCATCTGAAGCTGAATCCCATACATGCAGTTAATGACTCGGCTTCAAGATATTGACACAAGATCTCGGGTAAGAGAAGATTTGATGATTGCATGGCGAAATTGATTTGCTTTGTAATGATTTTAAAATGAATTAAACTAAGATCTGTGATGATTTATTGATAAAACACAAAAAATCTTTTAAAAGATTAACCAAAAACGTTTTAGAAAAATCTGAGATCCTCTGGCTTTTGATTGTTGCAAGTCGGGTAATATTTTGATTAAGCTCGAGATAACGACTGAGTCTAACATACTTGTTATACTGAAGTCTTATCAATCTCGAAAATCAACACGGGTGAAAGCCCTATATGGATCTGTGAAGAGAAGTTACATGAAAAAAATCTTTTTTAAAAGATAAAAAAAATCGTGTAAACTAAACTGAGATCTTGAAGTTGAATGTTTTCGAGTATGATTAGAAGGGTTTAGGGGACGATGGGGTTAGGATTAGATATGAGGTGTTGATAATGGAGTGATAAGGCTGTGATGATTAACGGTGTTGATAAAAGATTGGTGTTAGTCGGTTTTGTGAGTTACTGGTTGGTATGTAGTGAAACAAGATTGGTTTTGGATTTAACTATATTGCATAAAGTCTGGTTGGTATGTTGATATAGATGGCATGATTCCGCAAAAATGATTTCCAGTTATCATTTCGCAATGCAATCAATATGATTCCGCAACAATTCGATTCCGCAACCCAAGATCAAGCCATGATTTCGTAACCATATGATTCCGCAACTATTCGATTCCGCGACCCATGATATCGCAACCAAGATTCCGCAATTATGATAACATTCGATTCCGTAACGTAGAGATGGTTCGATTCCGCAACTTCAGAACATGTTCGATTCCGCAAAGTGGTGAAGCAAAAAATTCTACAAAATCTTGGAATGTAGGATTCCGCAAAAATTTGGAAATCGAAACCATTGGCTCATGTACAGAAAAAACTGGATCTTGACCTTTTTAACCTTTTCCCAAAAATTAGATCTGTTCATCGTCGAAAGTAAGAAAACACCAATACCCAGATTTTTTAGACGACTGTGCCAGAAAAAGATGTTAAGCTGACACGGACACCCATCGAAATAGTAAAGAAATTTTATGGAACGAGACAAAAGGACAAGTATAGGACAACAGAACTCTTAAAGTAAAGAGAACTGAAAACAACTTGATAAAAAATGGATATAAAATTGATACGAATGAGCTTTTAGGAAAAAACAACGAATCAACCATCACAAACACAAACACCAACCATTAGAACGAATATGATAACATGACACAAACACACGGATACCCCTGTTAGCTCTGATACCAATTGACAAACATCAAAAAGGAACCAAAGATCGGGGGGTCGGGGATGATCAAAGAACATGGTAGACATGATTAGTTCTAGTGAGAGAAAGTTAGAGAGAGGTGAAGGAATGTGTGTGTATTATTCCAAGTGAAACAATACAAAATGAAAATGACACAAAACTTCCACACCCCCATGGAGAGTCATGGGGGTATTTATAGGCCTAACTTAACTAGACTATCTATCATTTACATAATGAGTCCCTGCGTATAACAAATGGATATAAGTCTAGTCCAACTCACGTGAAAGGCGCTAGCTTACCAAAAAGTAAGTCTAACAATATCCACTACTTTTGCTACACGTGTTAGGATTTCCCCTATGCCATTAGATAATGCCTTAAGCATTTCCACGCCACTTAGGGATTCTGTACGAATCACCCAGGTGTACAGAGATCTTCCCCTAAAATTTGATGATAAAATCCGCAGAGTTTACGCACTTCCTTTGGACATGTGCGATTTTGATTTTATATTGGGCAGGGACTGGTTATCCAAACACTAGGCAACTATAGACTGCCACACTTATCGGGTTATCTTTGGTGATGTTAAATCTCCAGAGTACATACACCATGGTTTTATGCCAGGGAGGTCTGTACAAATTATTTCATCCATGGAGGCGTGTGCATTACTAACACACGGCTGTCAGGGATTCATAGCCAACATTCATGACATTACTGCCGAGTCTCCATCGATCCAAGATCAGCCTATTGTGTCAGAATTTCCTGACGTATTTCCTGATGAAATTTTGGGCATACCACCTGCTCGTGAAGTCATGTTTATAATTGAGCTCATCCTAGGAGCAGAGCCAATTTCCAAGGCTCCTTGTCGCATGGCTCCCATCGAGCTTAAAGAATTAAAAGATCAACTGCAGGAACTTCTGGAACGAGGTTTCATCCGTCCTAGTGCATCGCCATGGGGTGCACCGGTACTTTTCGTGAAGAAGAAAGACGGAAGCATGCGTTTGTGTATAGACTATCGTGAGCTGAACAAGATCACGATCAGGAATCGTTATCCTTTGCCGGGTATTGATGACCTTTTCGATCAACTTCAAGGCGCCAAGTATTTCTCCAAGATCAATCTGAGGTCCGGCTACCATTATTTACGGGTTAAAGAGCAGGATATCTCTAAGACTGCTTTCCGTACACGTTATGGACACTAAGAGTTTGTAGTCATGCCATTCGGACTTACAAATGCTCCAACAATCTTCATGGATTTGATGAATCGTGTCTTCCATAAGTTTTTGGACAAGTTTGTTATCGTTTTCATTGATGACATCCTGATTTTCTCCAAATTCAACGAGGAACATGAGGAACACCTTCGTACAGTTTTGCAAATTCTTCGTCAGAAGCATCTGTATGCCAAGTTCTCTAAGTGTGAGTTCTGTTTAGCAAGGTGGCATTTCTGGGCCATATTGTATCTGCAAAGGGGATCACTATGGATCCTGCAAAGGTTGAAGCTATCACTAAATGGTCGAGACCTACATCTGCAACAGAGGTCAGAAGTTTTCTGGGTTTAGCCGGCTACTACCGCAGGTTTGTAGAGAACTTTTTACGGTTAGCCTTACCTTTGACTAAGCTGATGAGGAAACGAGAGAAATTCGTCTGTACTGAAGAACAAGACAAGAGTTTTGAAGACCTTAAGAAGAAATTAATGACTGCAACCAATTCTTACTCTCCCATCTGGTACAAGTGGATTCTAGATCTATAGTGATGCTTCAGGAAAGGGTCTAGGCTGTGTTCTCATGCAACATGGGAAGGTTATTGCATACGCATCACGACAGCTTAAGCCTTATGAAGAGAAATATCCTACTCATGATTTGGAGCTTGCAGTAGTTTTCGCATTGAAGATCTGGAGGCATTATTTGTATGGTGAATCATGTGACATCTTCATAGATCACAAAAGTCTCAAGTACATCTTCACCCAGAAGGAACTAAACATGAGACAGAGAAGATGGTTAGATATACTAAAGGATTACAACACCAACATTCAGTACCATCCTAGTAAGGCGAATGTGGTGGAAGATGCTCTAAGTAGAAGGTCGGGTATGATTGCTGGTATCTGGATTGCAAAGGAGATCATCCGCGACCTAGAGATGACTGATATCGAGTTTTGTGTACGAGGACAACATGGTTACTGGGTGAATCTTAGAGTGGAGCCTAACTTAAATTCTAGGATCAAGGAAGCTCAGAAGGATGATGGTGAGATTTGGGCTATCATTCAGAACCTTGATCAGCAGACAGATTTTCGTGTTGATGATGACGGTATCTTATGGCAGGGCACTAGACTAATTGTTCCTAATGACTCTACACTCAGGGAAGCTATGATGACTAAAGCTCACAGCTCTCCATTTACCATACATCCTGGTTCTAATGTACCACGACATCAAGCATCATTTCTGGTGGAGTGGTATGAAGCAGGATGTTGCCACCTTCGTTTCTAAATGTATGATCTGCCAGCAGGTTAAGATTGAACACTAGAGAGCTAGTGGTTTACTGCAACCACTGGATATTCTAGAATGGAAGTGGGACAAAATCTCCATGGATTTTGTTAATGGTCTTCAAGTGACTCAGAGGAAACACGATGCCATCTGGGTTATTGTGGATAGATTGACCAAATCTGCTCATTTTCTTCCAATTCGCAAGGAGCATCCAGTCAGTAAATTGGCAGACATCTTTTAGAAGGAGATCATCAGACTACATGGTACTCCATCAGAAATCATCTCTGACAGAGATCCCTGTTTCACCTCACGGTTTTGGCAGAGTGTTAGCCTCAAAATATTGAGTCAAACAAGAATGCTCGGTCATATGTTTAATATGTATCGTATATTAGAACGTTGTAATAGGTAGTAGGTTAGTCGTGAATTACGGGCTTAACTTTAAGCTAAGGTTCATTCATAAGTAACCAAAGCCCAAAAAGAAAGCCCGGCCCATTATCATATAGCCCATTATGCCACATGTAGGCAAGGCTATATAAACCTCTCCTTGCATGTAAGGAGAGGTTGGTTGGTCATTCATTTTCTCTTAATCTAATATTTTCACAAGTTCACACACTTCTCTCTCTTTTCTCTCTCTAGTTTCTCTCTCTAAAATTCATCTCATATCTACATTTCTTTCTTCATTAATCGTATAGAATCATCATATATTAGGGACAACAATTGGTATCAATCGCCATGAGGTAGTTTTTGTGATTCGTTGTTGCTATTATATTGGGTTCGTGTGATTTACACCTAACATCATTCAAAATTCAAGTTTTTTCTTGTGTTTTTCGTGCTCTAAATCATCCTCTATTCATCTCTACATCTTTAATACATGTGGTAAGATTTTGGTTACATTCGTTTGGTTAGAATCACAAATTACAAGGTAAAAATCCATCCTTTCTTGTTGTTTCCAAGTCTCGGATTGTTTTTTGTGCTACGATCTGATTTTTGTGATTGCATAAACCCTGGGGGTTTCTACTTGCGATCCAAGGTCACGATCACCTCCCACGATCATTGAGTATGATCTGTGAGTACGATCACTCAGTACTATCGGTGAGTACGATCGTTGGATACGATCGGTGAGTACGATCGTTGGATACAATAAGTGAGTACGATCGTTGGATACGATCAGTGGGTACGATCATTGGATACGATCACTGGGTACAATCGTTGGATACGATAGGTGAGTACGATCAGACTACGATCATAGAGTACGATCAGTCTGCGATCTAAGAGTACGATCTGACTGCGATCTAGGAGTACGATCAGAGTGCGATCAGACTACGATCATAGAGTACGATCAGACTGCGATCAGAGTGCGATCTAAGAGTGCGATGGGTGATATTGCGATGGACATCTGAATTTTGTTCGAGTATTTTTTAGACTTAGCAACTATCTAGACTAGTGTAACACCCCATTTTGGAAATGGAATATTACGCATAATCATGGCGTGTCATCAAAGCATACAAGGATAAATGTCTAAGCATTATTCAACCATAAAAGGGAAATACCGGAACCAAACATCGGTACCCCAAAGTAAAGCTCATCACACACAAACTTAAATACTGTAAATGGAAAGGACGAAACAATGTCCATAGCAACTGTATCAAAGTAAAGGAAATGCATAAAGTAAAGAAAGACAGTAAAGCTTCCAGTCCATATGCACCTACGTTTGAGATCTACGAGCGTCCCTGAGTACCTGCCGTTTTGGGAACATGAAAAGGAAAACGGCTGAGCAAGACGCTCAGTGCACGGATGTACAATAAAGCATGAAATAGGATAAGCATGTAACATATAACAGCGGAAGACTAAGTTCTGAGTAAACTGGTTAAGTATAAAGAAAACTGGTTTTATAGTTTGAAAAGCCTTATGTTTATCTTGTGAAAACTGTTTTAACATATATATACCATAGCCCATATAGGTCATGAAAAGGTCACATGCATGAATACTTGGAGGGGTGACCTCATCATGCTGATTAGAGGGGATGCCTCTAATCAATATACTGGTTTGGGTAGGAGGGATCAACTCCTTGTGAAGGGTGCAAGGCATACACCACATTCACCATGATAAACTGAATAAAACATGTAACTAGGATGCACCCATACGCCCCACCTGATATAATAATATGGCCAAAACTGAAAAGGGACGCCACGAGCAATCACTCCGCCGTGGGGAAGTCATAACATCGGTGCCTCCAATGCTATGGTTATGGTACCTCCATAACTAGGTGAAACTGGTCATGCTTGTATATGGCTATAGATTATGCTAATTAAACATAAGCAGTTCAAAACAATAAAACAAATGCTGGGGAAAACAGTTGGCTGCATACGGGGAAATCCTAATAAGGAAAGAATGTCCATACTGAAAGGACGGGAATCCGTACCTCAAGTCCAGTGAATGAACGGGAGAAAGACTCCTACTTCTGGATCACTAACGCTACATGAATACACACGTGTATAAGTATCGATTCACTGATTACGTACTGGGTTTTGTGTCTCATTATAGCTGATTTGGTATGTTTTAGGTCATGGTTCACTGTTTAAAGCCTTAAACTGTGTTTATCTTGTATTCTGATTTATCTGATTAAGTATTACTGGTGTTTCATGTATTAATATACTTACTGTATAATAATAAGTAACTTTCCAAAAATAGCAGGTTTCCAAAAATAGAAAGTTTCCAAAAATAGAAAGTTTCCAAAAATAGAAAGTTTCCAAAAATAGAAAGTTACCAAAAATAGAAAGTTTCCAAAAATAGAAAGTTTCCAAAAATAGAAAGTTTCCAAAAATAGAAAGTTTCCAAAAATAGAAAGTTTCCAAAAATAGAATTTACTGCTTAAAATAGATTAGTTTCTAAAAATAGAAAGTTTCCAAAAATAGATCAGCTGCCTTAATTAAATAAGTTTCCATATATAGAAGGTTTCCATGATTAGATTAGCTGCCTGAAATAGATAGATTTCCATATATAGAAGGTTTCCATAATTAGATTAGTTGCCTTATTTAATTAAGTTTCTATAAATAGAAGTTTCCATATTTAGAATTAAGCTGGTTACATAAGCTAACATATAAGTCTAAGTGTTTATAAGCTTGTTTCTTAAGTCATATGATATAGTATATAGTTTAATTATTATTTCATGTATTTTAATTAAACTATAGGTTAAGCATTTTAATTAAAGTATAGCATGTTTTAATTAAAATGAAATGAAATACTTAGGTTAAAATGTGTATTATTATTATTAATAATATAACCTAAGTCATGTCTAAATTAATTAATTATAGGCATGTTTTAATAATTAATTAATTATAACTTATAACATAAAATACTTAGGTTAAATTAATGTCATGTTAAACTAATAATTAAAATAACCTAAGTCATGATTTAATTAATATTTCATGTTATTAATTAATTATATCCTAAGTTCATAATTCATAAAAATTAACATGTACATAGATCATGATTTTAACCAACGAACCATGAATCGGGTATGAATTCGACACCGTACCCCGAGCCAAACCCGGGGCACGTGTGCCTCCTTGCTGCCGTGGGTCCCACATGAGCCAACCAAGACCAAAAATGGTCTTGGTGGTGGCGGCAATAGCAAACCAAACCCCCCTCGGGTTTGTTTTGCTAGGCGGCTAGAAACAAACACCCCTTTAAATCATTCCTTGATTTTAATTAATACCAAAACATGTTAGATCAATGATTAATTATCATGTTTAAATAAAAAAATAATAACATGTTCATGAAAATAATCAAAGATTAAAAGAATTAAAAAGAATTAAAAGAAGGGTTAGAAAGGTATACCACTATGTAGCTTGGAAAAAGAATGAACAAACACTGATTATAACAATAGTTTTTGAGATCAAAATCAACCAATCACCCTCCTATGGTGATGTGAAGGTGGCGGCACAAAGAAGAGAAAAAGGAGGAGGAGAAAACTCTTTTTAGGGTTTTTTTGTTTATTTCTTGAAAGTGAAAAATGAAAACATGTTTTTACTCTTACCCCCCTTTACTTGTAAAAGTCCATGGGCTAAGCCCATTTCTTGTGGTTGTGCCGTGGGTATGGGGGCCCCACATGGGGTACCCGTACCTTTCTCGTGTCCCGATGTTTCGTGTTCGTTCGTGGTTAAACGTGTTCGTGTCTGAAGCGTTTCTGTTTATTTTATCATGTCGCTTATCGTAATTTTAACGTTCGTAATTATATTATATGTATTTACGTAATTATTTTAGTTCGTATTTTAAATGGTGATCATGATTTAATTATGTTCACGTGACATATTTATTAACTGTTTATCATGAGTTCGTACGTAATCGATACTTGTCATGTCATACACGTATGCACTTGCTTGATTATTAGCACATGAATGTGATCAATACTAAATGAAGTAAGTTTTAATCTAGGACGTACGATCGTAAGGGCACTATTCATGGTAAAAGCATGCGGGTTTTACAATTCTTCCCCCCTAAAAAGAATAATTCGTCCCCGCATTATAGATAAAGTAAGCTGAAAAGAAGTGACATACCCGAACTCAAAATATGAAGTGAGGGTAAGAAGCCCGGATAGACTCCTCTGTTTCCCAAGTGGCTTCCCGCTCGGTATGGTCCCTCCAAAGAATTTTGACGAATGGAATCGTCTTCCTTCTCATGACTCGTTCTTGCCTGTCGAGTACTCGTTCGGGTTCTTCTATAAAGGTGAGATCTTCACGTATCTGTTCCAGTGGATACTGAACCATGTGAAGGGGATGATAATTGTACCCTCTGAGTAAGGACACATGGAACACGTTATGGACGTGCGAAAGCTGAGGAGGTAACGCCAATCGGTAAGATACTTCACCGATTCGTTCAACGATATCAAATGGTTCGATGAAACGAGGACTGAGTTTTCCTTTGATCCCGAAGCGTTTAACACCACGTGCCGGCGAAACCTTGAGGAAGACGTGATCTCCCACATTAAAATGTATGTCCCTACGATGCTTATCGGCGTAACTCTTCTGACGTGATCGTGCTTCTTGCAGTTTCTGCTTAGCTACTTCGATCTTCTCATTGGTCATTTCTATAATCTCTGGTCCTTCGAGTGTTCGCTCTCCCACTTGATCCCAGCAAGTTGGAGCGCGACACTTTCTGCCATACAACATTTCGAAAGGAGCACATTTGATACTTGTGTGCCAGCTGTTGTTGTATGCAAACTCGACTAAACAGATGTAATCGTCCCAATCACCTGTCCATTCCAATGCACACGACCTTAACATATCTTCCAATGTTTGAATTGTTCGCTCTGACTGTCCGTCCGTTTGAGGATGAAAGGCTGTGCTCAGCTTAAGTTGTGTACCCCAAGCTTTTTGCAGACCTTTCCAGAATCGCGACGTGAAACGAGGATCTCTGTCTGAGACGATGCTGGAGGGAGTACCGTGGAGTCTCATGATCTCCCTTCTGTAAGTATCTGCGAGTTTACTTACCGGATCTTCCTTGCGTATCGGTAAGAAATGAGCTGATTTGGTGAGTCGATCAACAATGACCCAAATAGCATCGTGCTTCTTCTTGGTAGGCGGAAGACCGGTATCAAAATCCATGGTGATTTTGTCCCACTTCCACTCTGGAATATCCAACGGTTGAAGGAGACCGCCCGATCGCTGATGTTCAATCTTAACCTACTGGCAGGTAAGACATTTTGAGACATACGTGGCTACATCCTGTTTCATACCACTCCACCAAAAGTGCTGTCTGATGTCATGGTACATTTTTGTCAACCCAGGATGTATGGAAAATGGGGAGCTGTGAGCTTCAGCTAACAATGCTTCCCGGAGTTCTGGATTGTCAGGAACACAAAGTCTCGTGCCCTGCCAAACGATACCGTCTGCGTCTATTCTGAATTCTGTCTGCTTCTCCAAATTCTGAATTATCGCCCAAATCTCTCCATCATCCTTCTGCGCTTCCTTAATCCTAGTCAGTAACTCAGGTTCTACTCTAAGATTCGCCCAGTATCCGTGCTGCCCACGTACCATGATTTCGATGTCTAGTCGCTCCAAGTCTCTTATGTTTTGTTCCTCGATCTCAATGCCGTTTATCATTCCGGACTTTCTGCTGAGTGCATCTGCTACTACATTAGCCTTTCCGGGATGATACTGTAGGTTAATATCATAATCCTTCAACAGTTCCAACCATCTCCTTTGTCTCATGTTCAATTCTCGCTGTGTGAAGATATACTTCAAGCTCTTGTGATCCGTGAAAATGTCGCATGATTCTCCGTATAAGTAATGCCTCCATATCTTCAATGCGAACACCACTGCAGCAAGTTCCAGGTCATGCGTAGGGTAGTTTTCTTCATAGGGCTTAAGCTGTCGTGAAGCATACGCGATCACTTTCCCATGTTGCATGAGAACACAGCCCAGTCCCTTCCCCGATGCATCGCTATAGATCTGAAATCCACCTGTACCAGATGGGAGAGTAAGAATAGGTGCAGATACTAACTTCTGCTTTAGGTCTTCGAAGCTCTTCTCTCGTTCTTCCGTCCAGACGAATTTCTCTCCTTTTCGCATCAGTTTGGTGAGAGGTAGTGCCAAGCGTGAAAAGTTCTCCACGAATCTTCGATAATATCCAGCTAAGCCTAAGAAACTGCGGACTTCTGTCGCTGATGTTGGTCTTGGCCATTTAGTGATAGCCTCAACCTTCGCTGGGTCCATAGTGATCCCTTCTGCTGATACAATGTGACCTAGGAATGCCACCTTGTTTAACCAGAACTCACACTTGGAGAATTTCGCATACAGCTGCTTCTGACGAAGAATCTGTAGTACAGTACGGAGATGATCTTCGTGTTCCTCCGTGGACTTTGAGAAAATCAAGATGTCATCGATGAATACAATGACAAATTTATCGAGGAATTCATGAAAGATTCTGTTCATCAGATCCATGAATACTGCTGGAGCGTTAGTCAGGCCGAATGGCATGACCACAAACTCATAATGGCCATAGCGGGTACGAAAAGCAGTCTTGGCAATATCCTGCTCTTTAACCCTTAGCTGATGGTAGCCTGACCTTAGATCGATCTTTGAGAAGTGTTTGGCTCCTTGAAGTTGGTCAAACAGATCGTCTATACGTGGCAGTGGATATCTATTGTGGATGGTAATCTTATTAAGTTCACGGTAGTCAATGCAAAGTCGCATGCTGCCGTCCTTCTTCTTAACGAACAAGACCGGTGCGCCCCATGGAGATGCGCTTGGTCTAATGAACCCTCGTTCAAGAAGTTCCTGCAGTTGGTCCTTCAGTTCTTTTAACTCTATGGGAGCCATCCGATACGGAGCCTTAGAGATTGGCTCAGCTCCTGGAACAAGGTCGATGTTGAACTCCACTTCTCTTGCAGGTGGTATGCCTGGAAGTTCATCTGGGAAGACGTCTTGAAATTCCGAAACTACTGGTTGATCCTGAATCGATGGGGATCCAGCATCCATGTCATGAACCGTAGCTAGATAACCTTCGCAGCCATGTGACAGTAATGCACGTGCTTGCAAGGTAGATATGACTTGTACAGACCGCCCGGGTATGAACCCGTTATGAATGTACTCTGGTGCATTAATGTCGCCGAAGATCACCCGATATGAGTGGCAGTCTATGGTAGCATGGTGCTTGGATAGCCAGTCCATGCCGAGAATCATATCGAATTCAATCATGTCAAGGGGAAGTGCATCTACTGCACGAACCTTATCGTCAAACTCTAGAGGAAGACCCTTGTATGCATGAGTTATTAATACAGAGTCCCTCAGAGGCGTGGAAATGGTGAGCTTATTTTCTAATGGCAAAGGAAGTGTCCTGATGTTCTTGGCATAAGTAGTGGAAATAACTGAATGAGTGGCACCCGTGTCGAAAAGAACACATGCAGACTGGCCGTACATATACAAAATTCCAGTAATGGTACCTGTAGATTTGTTTGCCTGATCGCGCGATGTCGTGTAGACACGCCCAGTGGTAGGAGGCGGTTTAGTATCAGCATGACCCGAAGTACCCTCCATTTCACCCTTACGGCAATCTCTCATACGATGGCCAGGGAGGTCGCACTTGTAGCACGCGTCGGAATCACGACGACATGGGCCAGGGTGTCTGCGATGGCAAGTACTGCAAAGAGGATGAGTGAATCCTCCAGCAGGAGTCCTTGCTTGCTGAGGGCCTGCTGATGACAAAATGTGTTAAGAATAAAGTATATGCACGAGTATAGGACGTAAGCGTCATAAGATGTTTACCAGTGTTAGCTGGACGGTTAGGCTGAGAACCCCTGTGGTTCTGGTCCCTTCCGTTACCGTGGTTCCTGGTAGAGATTAATATAGTGTCAGCATGGGAAATATAACATGAAATCATAAGAAGATGCGTAAATAGTAGGACCTGCTGTTGTTGGAGTGTCCCGCATTGTTACGGTAATTATCATTACCGTTGCGCCTTTCCACAACAGAACGGTCGTTAGTGTGACCGTTACCTTTGGGCTGATTAGGCTGCTGCTGAGTAGCCGGCTGAGACCGGTCCCCAGTTTTCTGCCTGGAAGATACAGTTTAAGAAATGATTATAGAACATATAATGATAGGATGCGGTCTGGTTAACGCTAGAACACGAAATGTTTTACCTCTTGCCGGGTCTTTCAGCTTCCCCGAACTCATCGCGTTCCTGCAACATCTCAAGCTTCCTTGCTGCGTCGGCCACTTGTGCTACTGTATTGAACGTAGCACATACCAGGTTGTTCGCGACCGAGGTGCGAAGTGCCCACCTAAAATGGTGTGCCTGCTCCTCAGGAGTACCAGCCGCTGCTCCCAGAAAACCAGCCAAGCAAAGAAAGCGCTGCATGAATTCGTTGCTATTCTCGCCCGCTCTCTGACGTATCCCATGGTATTCTCGCTTGAGTTTGTCCTGCTCTGCCTTAGGAAAGAACTGCTCCATCACTCTCTCCTTGAATTGGGCCCATGTCAAACCAGCGACCCATTCATCACCTCCTTCTGACTGCGTCAAAGCTAGCCACCAGTTGAGTACATCGCCTTCAAATCGGTAGCATGCCAATCTTGCCTTGAAGGCGGGGTCACATCCCATAGCATTGAAGATTTTCTCAATGTGAGTCAGCCAGCTTTCAGCATCGCTGGGGCTATCAGTCTTTTCAAAAGCTCTAGGACGGAGCTTGTTAAATCTTTCCAACCATACCGCTAGTGTCACTGGGGGAGGAGGAGGAGGAGGTGCCTGATTCTGCTGCTGCTGATTGTTGGCAGCTTGGACTTCAGCACGAATGTCATTCCTCAATTGAGGAAGTAAGGCTTGCATGGCAGCCTGAATTGCAGCATTGAGCTGCTCTTGCTCGCGTGTGAGAACCATCTGACAGTATAACATAAACATATGATTAACAGTTCAAACATAAAATATAAAAAAAAAAAATTTATACCAAAAATTTCACGAGAAAAATTTTATGCAAGAAAATCTTTGTATGAATGCATGATGCAGTTTTATGAAAACTTTTGATGCTCGAGGGTGAACGCCTCCGGTCAGTTCACTCAAAATAAAAGACATATCGAGGGGACGCCTATGGGTCGGTCCCAAATCTAAAAGTTTCGATAAAACACATGCGACTAAATAGGGCCAGTCCTGTACCAACCATTACTTAGTCAAAAACCTTGTAACAATGACATGTATATGTATGCTTAAAAATGATGAATGCATGAAAACAACTGTCATTTCTAGGAAGACCGTAGTGACTACCCACTAATCACAGGTCATATTTGAGAGCCTACAGGTCGAAACCTTGGCTCTGATACCATAATTGTAACACCCCATTTTTGAAATGGAATATTACGCATAATCATGGCGTGTCATCAAAGCATACAAGGATAAATGTCTAAGCATTATTCAACCATAAAAGGGAAATACCGGAATCAAACATCGGTACCCCAAAGTAAAGCTCATCACACACAAACTTAAATACTGTAAATGGAAAGGACGAAACAATGTCCATAGCAACTGTATCAAAGTAAAGGAAATGCATAAAGTAAAGAAAGACAGTAAAGCTTCCAGTCCATATGCACCTACGTTTGAGATCTACGAGCGTCCCTGAGTACCTGCCGTTTTGGGAACATGAAAAGGAAAACGGCTGAGCAAGACGCTCAGTGCACGGATGTACAATAAAGCATGAAATAGGATAAGCATGTAACATATAACAGCGGAAGACTAAGTTCTGAGTAAACTGGTTAAGTATAAAGAAAACTGGTTTTATAGTTTGAAAAGCCTTATGTTTATCTTGTGAAAACTGTTTTAACATATATATACCATAGCCCATATAGGTCATGAAAAGGTCACATGCATGAATACTTGGAGGGGTGACCTCATCATGCTGATTAGAGGGGATGCCTCTAATCAATATACTGGTTTGGGTAGGAGGGATCAACTCCTTGTGAAGGGTGCAAGGCACACACCACATTCACCATGATAGACTGAATAAAACATGTAACTAGGATGCACCCATACGCCCCACCTGATATAATAATATGGCCAAAACTGAAAAGGGACGCCACGAGCAATCACTCCGCCGTGGGGAAGTCATAACATCGGTGCCTCCAATGCTATGGTTATGGTACCTCCATAACTAGGTGAAACTGGTCATGCTTGTATATGGCTATAGATTATGCTAATTAAACATAAGCAGTTCAAAACAATAAAACAAATGCTGGGGAAAACAGTTGGCTGCATACGGGGAAATCCTAATAAGGAAAGAATGTCCATACTGAAAGGACGGGAATCCGTACCTCAAGTCCAGTGAATGAACGGAAGAAAGACTCCTACTTCTGGATCACTAACGCTACATGAATACACACGTGTATAAGTATCGATTCACTGATTACGTACTGGGTTTTGTGTCTCATTATATCTGATTTGGTATGTTTTAGGTCATGGTTCACTGTTTAAAGCCTTAAACTGTGTTTATCTTGTATTCTGATTTATCTGATTAAGTATTACTGGTGTTTCATGTATTAATATACTTACTGTATAATAATAAGTAACTTTCCAAAAATAGCAGGTTTCCAAAAATAGAAAGTTTCCAAAAATAGAAAGTTTCCAAAAATAGAAAGTTTCCAAAAATAGAAAGTTACCAAAAATAGAAAGTTTCCAAAAATAGAAAGTTTCCAAAAATAGAAAGTTTCCAAAAATAGAATTTACTGCTTAAAATAGATTAGTTTCTAAAAATAGAAAGTTTCCAAAAATAGATCAGCTGCCTTAATTAAATAAGTTTCCATATATAGAAGGTTTCCATGATTAGATTAGCTGCCTGAAATAGATAGATTTCCATATATAGAAGGTTTCCATAATTAGATTAGTTGCCTTATTTAATTAAGTTTCTATAAATAGAAGTTTCCATATTTAGAATTAAGCTGGTTACATAAGCTAACATATAAGTCTAAGTGTTTATAAGCTTGTTTCTTAAGTCATATGATATAGTATATAGTTTAATTATTATTTCATGTATTTTAATTAAACTATAGGTTAAGCATTTTAATTAAAGTATAACATGTTTTAATTAAAATGAAATGAAATACTTAGGTTAAAATGTGTATTATTATTATTAATAATATAACCTAAGTCATGTCTAAATTAATTAATTATAGGCATGTTTTAATAATTAATTAATTATAACTTATAACATAAAATACTTAGGTTAAATTAATGTCATGTTAAACTAATAATTAAAATAACCTAAGTCATGATTTAATTAATATTTCATGTTATTAATTAATTATATCCTAAGTTCATAATTCATAAAAATTAACATGTACATAGATCATGATTTTAACCAACGAACCATGAATCGGGTATGAATTCGACACCGTACCCCGAGCCAAACCCGGGGCACGTGTGCCTCCTTACTGCCGTGGGTCCCACATGAGCCAACCAAGACCAAAAATGGTCTTGGTGGTGGCGGCAATAGCAAACCAAACCCCCCTCGGGTTTGTTTTGCTAGGTGGCTAGAAACAAACACCCCTTTAAATCATTCCTTGATTTTAATTAATACCAAAACATGTTAGATCAATGATTAATTATCATGTTTAAATAAAAAAATAATAACATGTTCATGAAAATAATCAAAGATTAAAAGAATTAAAAAGAATTAAAAGAAGGGTTAGAAAGGTATACCACTATGTAGCTTGGAAAAAGAATGAACAAACACTGATTATAACAATAGTTTTTGAGATCAAAATCAACCAATCACCCTCCTATGGTGATGTGAAGGTGGCGGCACAAAGAGGAGAAAAAGGAGGAGGAGAAAACTCTTTTTAGGGTTTTTTTGTTTATTTCTTGAAAGTGAAAAATGAAAACATGTTTTTACTCTTACCCCCCTTTACTTGTAAAAGTCCATGGGCTAAGCCCATTTCTTGTGGTTGTGTCGTGGGTATGGGGGCCCCACATGGGGTACCCGTACCTTTCTCGTGTCCCGATGTTTCGTGTTCGTTCGTGGTTAAACGTGTTCGTGTCTGAAGCGTTTCTGTTTATTTTATCATGTCGCTTATCGTAATTTTAACGTTCGTAATTATATTATATGTATTTACGTAATTATTTTAGTTCGTATTTTAAATGGTGATCATGATTTAATTATGTTCACGTGACATATTTATTAACTGTTTATCATGAGTTCGTACGTAATCGATACTTGTCATGTCATACACGTATGCACTTGCTTGATTATTAGCACATGAATGTGATCAATACTAAATGAAGTAAGTTTTAATCTAGGACGTACGATCTTAAGGGCACTATTCATGGTAAAAGCATGCGGGTTTTACAACTAGTCTCGGAACGTAGTTTACACGAAGATTAAAAAAAAAGAGTTAAAATTTTTAGGTCAAGTAAAATCAAATTTTTTCCATACTAGTTTTAGGCTATTTCTCGCTCGATTTCAAAGTTAGGTGACTAAAAAATTTTTAGGTCTACCATTTTGTCGGACTGAGGAATTTATTGTCGGACTAAGAAAAAATCGCAATTTTCGGAATTTCAACAACAACTCAATCACAATACAACTACTTAAGATCCACAATCAATTCATCACTTAAGAGTATATTGAGATGGATTCTACTGTAGAATATCGTGTGACAAACAATAACATCATGGTGGCGGGTAACAAAGAGAGACCACCAATGCTTGTGGCCGGTCGATATGCTCAATGGCAATCACGTTTTCTTCGTTATCTTGATACAAGACCTAATGGTAATGAATTGAGTAAATGTATTAACAATGGACCATATGTTTTCTCCGATATCACTGTTCCTCATACACCAGCCACTGACACTACCACAGAAGTACCCGCAACCACAAGAAAAGAAACTTTATCTGATCTTACACTAAAGAAGCGTGCTTGGTATGACGCAGAAAAAGAAGCAATCTATATGATTCTAAGTGGAATTGGAGATGATATTTATTCCACGGTTGATGCATGTCCTACGGCACAAGAAATGTGGACGGCTATTGAACGCTTGCAACAAGGAGAATCACTCAACAAGCAAGATGTTAAAACAAACTTGTTTTGGAACTTTGTTAAGTTTACTGCCTTGGATGGAGAATCAATTGAGTCTTATTATTCACGATTCTACAAGATGATGAACGATATGACAAGAAACAACTTGGAGGTCTCCACCATGCAAGTCAATGTGCAATTTCTTCAGCAACTTCAACCAGAGTGGAAATGTTTTGTTACTTTGGTGAAACAACAGAAGAAGTTAGACAAGGTAAACTATCACACCCTCTTTGATATCTTGAAACAATTTCAGCATGAGGCAAATGAAATTCGAGCTAAACGAGTTACAAAGATGGCTAATCCACTTGCTCTAATGTCTACCACTCAAGATCATCGATCTCGTACTTCAAAGTCATACTCCATTCAATCATCCTCACCACGATATTCCACATCATCCAAGTCTTCATTATCCACAAGATCACGCGGAAAAGAACCAAGAGCACCATCACCACCATCTGAGTCATCATCTGAAGAGGATAGTGATGAAGATCAAGCTCAGAAGAATCAAAAAATGAAACAACAAATTGCTTTCATTATGAAGACCTACAAGAAAATCTTCAAACCCACCAACAACAATCTTCGAACATCATCCAACGCAAAGAACCAATATGTTGGGAACCCTTCACGGTATGACACACGTCGACGTGGTGAAAGTCCTTCTAGGTATGATCGACATAATCCAACACATGTTGAGGGTTCTGCAAGGTATGATCGACAAACTGCCAAGTATGATACTCAGAGGATTGCTGCTGCTACTGGAAATAGTGAAACTGTTGGAACGCAAGTGGTTCAACAAAGTGGGATTCAGTGTTATAATTGCCAAGGTTATGGGCATATGGCAAAGGAATGAAGAAAGCCGAAACGGATTAGGGACTCTAGCTATCATAAAGAGAAGATGTTGTTATGCAAGAAGATGGAAGCAGGGGTCAAATTGTCGGCTAAGGAAGGAGAAATGCTTGATGATACTGATGATAAAGCCTCCGACCAAGAATTAGAAGCACATTACTCGTACATGGAAAAGGTTGACGAAGTTCTCAACGTCACTGAAGATGACAATGGACCTATCTTTGATACTGAGCCACTCGATAAGGTACACACCACTGATGAATATAATGTGTTTGGTGATACTCATGAGCATAGTGAGCTACCCAATGCCATTAATGACACATGTATGATGGAAAAGGTTGATAGCAATACCACACCTGATTCATCAGACATGTGCAATAATGAGTTTGAGGATGATCAACATGCAAATGAGTATGATGATGAAGAGCGTGTCACGCTTGCTAATTTAATTGCCAGTTTACAAAAAGATGTCAATGAAACTAGAAAAAGTCAAAAGCAATTAAAGAAGGCAAACACAGCGCTCACTCAAAATTTTGAAGAATGCAAAGCCGCACTAATTACATCTAGTGAAACCATTGAACACTATAAAGATGAGCTTCTTCAGAAAACCAAAGAACTTGAGGGGTACAAGGGTAGTGTGTTAAAAAGTCAAAAGGACGATCTTGAAAAGAAATACAACGAAACTCTTGAGTTATTAACCAAAGAGAAACGTCAATTTAATGTTTTGTAAATGGATGAACATCAAAAAACGTACCTTGCTACCACCAAAGTTAACGAACTTGAACAACGGCTTTCGATGGATAACACCGGGTTTGCTAAAATTCTTGATGTCAAGAAACAAGAGGTTGAAACGTTAAAACAAGATTTCAAAAGTCGACATGAAAAAGATACTGAAAAAGTAACGAAACTAGAAAAACAAGTCAAATTTTTGAAGAAAGTTGTTTATAAAACGCATGACTCTATTCAAACCGTAAGAATGTTAGCACCTCCGTCCATGTTTAAGGGTCAAGCTAGCTTTGCAAGTCCTGATTATCTTGCCCAAGCTCAAGCTGCGAACCCGCGCATTTATATGGATGAGTCCGAATGGACCAATCCTGAATATCCTCTTGGTTATGATGAGACATCCCTTTGTGAAGAGGAGAGTAGATCACCGGTCAATAAAGAGTTTGTGAAACCATAAATTATGCTTATGAGAATAGTCTATATGGTCTTTTCACTACATAAAAACAAAAGTCTCATGAGGAATTGTTTTTAGAATGCAAACAAAGAAGAATTCAATGGAAGAAAGCTTTTGCTACTAAGAAAACAAACGTTTCTAAGTTTATCAACTACTTGCCTCTTGATGCTTCTTAAAGCAAGAGTAGGCAGACATTTGGGTTTCTACAACATTACATTGATAATATTAAATCCTTTGTTGCCAATGAATGGAAACAACGAGAAAATGACGAGTGGAAAAAACCAATTCCTCAAGATATAACTGTGGTTATCAAACAAATCTTAATACCGAACACGGCCACATTAAAAGAAAATATGCTTGAATTTGAAATATTAATTTGGTCTAAAATGTTTGATGATTTACAATACGTTGAGTCTATTGAGAAAGAAATTGACGATCTTCAAATGGACAAGTCCGTTTTTTCTGATGAATATGATTTACTCTTAGAAGAATGTCTTTCCAAAGATATTTTGTGTGTTACTCTTCAATCTTGTGTTGATATCGATGAATATTCTGATGTTGCATGCAAATATCTTGATAAAATCAAAGAATGTGAGCGTCTTGAACTTTAGCTTTCGAAATGTAAAGAAAATGTTGATAAAAAGGCCTTTGAGTTACTTCAACACAAAACTGATTTCCTTCAAAAACATTGTCATTCTCTTGAACTTGCTTTGCAAAAAGACGTTGGTAGCTTTCCACATGATAATAACTTGCAAGAAAAACTTTCCAAAACGTTTCGAGAAATCAATGAGCTGAATTTGGAAATTAAAGGGTTGAAAGCTCAGTTACAAGACAGGGAAACAGCGATAGCAGAGTTGCAGAAACTCGTTGCTAAGATGGGTGGGAATGTTGTGGAACCTAGCGTTAAGAAACCTGTTGTTAGACAACCCAATGCCTCTAAAGTGAATCGATCCTCTATCTTAGGAAAACCATCTGCTTTATCAAATTCCTCGTTTGCAAAACCTGTGTTTGCCCCCAAGATGGATGGAAAGGAAAGGTTACCACAGAATCAACCCATAAGAAATGTCATAGCAACAAGCGTTAAGCACAATAATGTGATTAAAACAAGGATGTATAGATTGGCCACTAAACCTACACAAAACAAAGAAAGTCAATCACCTCAGACTTCTAGAAACACTAATAGACGTGTGTCTTTTACTACAGGAGTAATCCCCACTGATAGTGTTAGCCGGCCTCAGCTTAAGAGCACTCGCATGAATGAAAAGGTTTGGCAAAACAAAAGACAAGGGAAGATGAAGACAGTAGAAGACCACCCTAGGATTTTCAATGTTTCTAAGAATAAAACGTCTGTAATCGCGTGTAATGACGATTTGAATGATTCGACTTTGAATGCTTTGAATGTTAAGTTTGTTTGTGTGAAATGTGGAAAGTGTGCTAATGCTAATCATGCTATGTGTGTTTCGAATAATGTCAAAGGCGTAGATACTAGAACTAAGAAGCAAAATGTGATGCCTATTAGTGCTAGAAAACCCAAACGCAAAGTGAACTATTCTGGTGCAACCCCCACTAAGAAAAGTAATGCATCAGACTCCACTACTAAGAAACCTAGAAGCAAAACTAAGGAATTATATGAGTCTGCTAGCAAGTCTTGGAAATGGTGGTTTGCTAATCAATGTCCTCCAGGATATAAATGGATGCCGAAAGCTAGGACAGAAAATGTGAAAACGAGTGTTAGTTTGCCTTTAAATGTTGATAAGGACACTAATGATTCTACTATCACAACTACTGTGGTATCCAATTTAGCAAATGCTCCATCGTGTTCTAACTATTCTGCAGGTGATACAAATAATTCTCTTCATACTGGACTCCGGATGCACGAAGCACATGACGGGGAATCTCAAGCTTCTAATTAACTTCGTGGAGAAGTTCCTGGGTACGGTCTGATTCGGAAATGATCAATTTGCACCGATCCTAGGATATGGAGATTTGGTTCAGGGAAATATTACAATCAAAAGGGTATACTACGTCGAAGGGCTCAATCATAATCTTTTCTCGGTTGGTCAATTCTGTGATGCGGATTTGGAGGTTGCTTTTAGAAAGAAGACATGTTTTGTTCGTGATTATGATGGGAATGACTTACTTACCGGTTCACGGGGCACTGATATCTACACTATTTCACTTCAAGATACAACTTCATCAACTCCAATTTGCTTCATGGCTAAAGCTTCCACGACTCAGGCATGGTTATGGCATCAACGTCTTTCTCATCTCAACTTTGATACCATCAACTTGCTTTCCAAGAAAGATATTGTGAGAGGCCTTCCAAGTTTGAAATTCATCAAAAATCATCTTTGTTCTTCTTGTGAGCTTTGTAAAGCTAAACGAAGTAGCTTCAAAACAAAGACCACACCAAGCTCTAAAGGACGGTTAGATCTTCTCCATATGGATCTATGTGGTCCCATGTGTGTTCAAAGTATCAATGGGAAGAAATATATTCTGGTAATTGTCGATGATTACTCAAGGTACACATGGACTCACTTCTTGAGGTCCAAGGATGAAACACCCGAATTTCTCATCAGCTTCCTTAAACTGATACAACGTGGTCTTCAAGCTCAAGTTAAAGTGGTTCGTACTGACAGAGGTACAAAATTTTTGAATTCAAATCTGAGAAACTACTTTGAAGCCGAAGGAATTGAACATTAAACATCTATTGCTCGAACACCCGAACAAAACGGCGTTGTTGAAAGACGAAATCGTACTTTAGTTGAGGCTGCTCGAACATTATTATCTGCTTCAAAACTTCCACTATACTTTTGGGCCGAAGCCGTGTCAACCGCATGCTACACACAAAACCGCTCCTTAATTATCCCAAGACACGAAAAGACACCATATCACATAATTCATGATCGAAAACCTTCACTCAAACACCTTCATGTTTTTGGATGTACGTGCTACATTATTCGAGATGGTGAAAATCTGGACAAGATGAAAGAGAAAGGTGATGCATGCATTCTAGTGGGATATGCAACTCAGTCTAAGGGGTATAGAGTGTACAACAAGAGAACAAAATTGATAGTCGAGACTATTCATGTCAGATTTGATGAATTACAAGAAATGGCACTTGAACAAAGCAGTTTAAGTCCCGATCCACAAAGACAAATGACTTTCGTTCACAACCGCACGGAACTCGGAACTCAAGACCACAACAATGAACCGTCAAGTTCAAAACTGGTTCATGAACATGTTCCTAGAGCAGATATGACAGTGGACACGACACTTGATGAGTTGGAAATGTTATATGGACCAATGTATGATGAATATTTCACGGGGGAGAAACAAGTTGTATCAAAGTCTTCCGCTGTTACTCATGATAGAATGATGGTACCGATCATCGTCAACAAAAGGATACAACTTCATCTACTTCAACACGGGTTGCTGCAGATTTACCTCCTTAGAATATCATTTCAACAATCGACCCTACAACATCCACAACTACTGTCATTGCTCCAGAGAACACAAATCAAGCAGACGATGCATTATCTGACGAAGACGAATTTATCAACCCATTCGGTACACCAGTACACGAAACTGGAGAGTCTTCTACTCGCCATGTTTATCCGTCAAATATGCATACATTCTACCAACGACATCCTTCAACACATCATTGGACCCGAGATCATCCTTTGGTTCAAGTAATTGGAAACCCTTCACAGCCCGTTCGTACAAGACGACAGCTTAACACCGATGCCGATGTTTGTATGTTCGCACTCGTAGTGAGTACAGCTGAACCGAAAAACATCAAAGAAGCCATGGCTGATCATGCTTGGATTGAATCGATGACGGATGAACTTCAACATGTTTAAAGACTTAAAGTCTAGGAACCTGTTGACAGACCATACGATGTAATACCATTAAATCTTTGATGGATCTGGAAAAACAAGATGGATGAAGAGAACACGATTATCAAGAATAAATCTAGGCTAGTGGCTAAAGGGTATGGACAGAAAGAGGGTATTGATTTTGAAGGGTCATTTGCACCAGTAGCTCGAATGGAAGCGGTCAGGATTTTTCTTGCTTATGCTGCACATAAGGGATTCATTGTCTATCAAATGGACGTAAAGACGACATTTTTTTAACGGTCCTTTGAAGGAAGAAGTTTATGTCACACAGCCGGAAGGATTCGTCAGTCCTCATTATCCTGACAAGGTGTATCGTATCCACAAAGCACTTTATGGACTCAAGCAAGCTCCAAGGGCGTGGTACGACGAGCTCTCGAAATTTCTGGTCTCCAAAGGTTTCTCAAAAGGTTCCATTGATCTAACTTTGTTCACTTATAAATATGGGGATGACATTTTGCTTGTGCAGATCTATGTTGATGACATTATTTTCGGGTCTAAAAACCCAAAACTTTCAAAATGGTTTGAAAAGGTCATGCACAACAAATTTGAAATGTCAATGATGGGCGAACTAAAATTCTTTCTAGGAATTCAAGTTCACCAATCCCCAAGTGGTATCTTTATTAACCAAGCTAAGTATTGTCAAGAGATAATCAAAAAGCATGGTATGACCTCATGTGACCCCGTTGGGACACCATTATCAACCACATCCCTAGATGCTGATTTGGAGGGAGATGCCATAGATCAAACGAAATATCGTTCCATGATCGGCTCCCTCATGTACTTAACAGCAAGCCGACCAGATATATCACATGCTACGTGTTATTGTGCACGATATCAAGCACGACCCACTGAAAAGCACCTCAAGGAGGTTAAACGGATCTTTCGGTACCTCAAGAATACCATTCATTTAGGACTCTAGTATCCGAGGGAAACCGCTTTCTTTCTAACGGCCTATTCAGATTCTGATCATGCAGTGTGTCTTGATACACGTAAAAGTACTTCTGGTGGTGCACAATTTCTAGGTCAAGATAATCTTGTAGGATTGTCTTCCAAAAAGCAGGATTGCACGCCACTGTCATCAGCTGAAGCGGAGTATGTGTCTCTATCTGCGTGTTGTGCTCAAGTTCTATGGATGAGAACACAACTCACGGATTATGGCTTCCACTTTGATAAAGTACCTATGTATTGTGACTCAAAGTCCGCCATAGCCATCTCCTGCAATCCGGTACAGCATTCCCGCACGAAGCACATTGATGTCCGATATCACTTCATTAAGGAACAAGTTGAAAAGGGTATCGTTGAACTATACTTTGTTGGAACTGATTACCAATTAGCTGACTTGTTTACAAAAGCTCTTTCGAAAGAGAGGTTTGCGTATCTAGTTAGGCAAATTGGTATGAGATGTTTGACTCCAGCAGAACTGGAGATTCTGGCAAAGAAGCCTGCTTGATTCACCTATCAAACATCTACTTGTAAATATTTTTGAAAAAGCAAAATACAAAAATATAAAACAAATAAAATCAAAACACAAAATTAAAAATCTTTCAAAAACAAAAAATAGTCTTCTCGACATGTCTTTCCGTATCGATAATATGGACGCGCCTAGAAATATCGCTCAATAACGACACGGGTGTGTACATAAAGCTCGAATGAAAGTTGTAAATATTTTTTAAAACATGTCATTTCTTCTTTCAATAAAGAAAAATGTCTATTTTGGACAATTTTTCCAACAACGGATAGAGCAATCTATCTTGGGTTGAGTTTGTCACAAAACATTTAACGTTTTGAGCTCAACTCAATGGCTTGTAATCACTTTCAGATTGCAACCCGGTTCTATATTCACGGGGGAGTGTACGCTTTAGTGCCCTTACCCTCAGCAAAAGAAGAGAAATCTTCTTACACTTAAGTGGATTCGTCAAGACATTCAAAGACTAAGAACTCAAGTTTATGCTTTAGAAAAACCTCTTCGCCAAAAAGAAATAGGATTTTTCAAAAAGCGTTGAACACAATTTTTTCAAGAATTTTTCAATGATTACTTAAAGTCTTTCAAAAATTGTCTGTTCCACAACTCCCATCCTCAAAAAGCGAAATATGGATCAAATCCTCACAATGACAATTCAATTGGATCAATTTTTGAGGGTGAGCATTTTAACTTCATGCAAAAGATTAACACATCTTTCTCCCGGAGATTTTCAAGACTATTTTTCAAAATATATTTTAATCAAATTTGGTATCTCTAATATCAAAAGATTATATATATTAGAGATAGGGGAGAAAATGTGATTAAAATGTGATCTTATATAAGACTCAAGCACTTTAACTCTTACCTACATGTGCGAAACACTTTCGATTATCGATGCACATGTGAAGGGGGAGCATTTCTGAAATGACAAAACTATCAAGGTGTTAAATGTTTTTTAAACATCTTGTTAGACATTTAAAGTGGTTTTCATGGTTACGATCAAATACCCACAACATCTTAATTCACGACGTTATTGGTGTCAAAAGGGTGGTTAGGTTTAAGTCCTATGATCCAACCAGAACCGGAGGGATCTTCCCAGGGACAATCAAATAGATTATTAGAAGTCCTTAGGAAAGATGGAGTAGAATGTGAATGTAGCTGAATGCCGACTAAGTACTGATGCTAGCACTGGAACAATCACAACAAGGTGCTAGTAATGATGTCTTGGTAAGCATTGAAGGGGTTGAAGAATGAAAAAGAAATGTAAGGATAAAGGGTGTAAAGAAAGAAGCCCTCCATACAACTTAGGCAGAAACCGAGTTAACACATCATGAAGACAAACTCATCATGGACCCAGTGATGTATGCACAACCATTTCCTAGCTACTCAGGCTTCTCTCAAAAGAAGTTTGTTTTATTGTCACGGAGAACAACATGAATTCTATTGACTTTCTCACTTCGAGATAGTTGATATTGAATAGGTGGCATCTGCTCCAGCCTCCGACCACTAAAAGTGCACAAATCGAGTCTAGAGCCAAGAGATCAATCAAATCTCGTTAGGACACACGGATGAAGATCAAGAGAGTCCTACGCTATATCCTTGTGATATTGCTAGAACACTCAGAGTGATACTACTTAGTATTCACAATGATGAGTGGAAATCCTTCCAGTGTTAACATCAAACAGCACTGTGGTAGGTCATATGTAAGATTCTTCATGAATTGAACATATTTAAAACTGAAAAGCAACAGTGGTTTGATTCTTAATTGATTCAAACTCGTTTCAGGTTTCTACGCAATATTTTTATGGTCTTGCCAGAACATTCAGAGTGATATTCATTAATATTCACAGTGACGAATGGAAATCCTTCTAGCGTCAACATCAAACAGCGCTACGGTAGGTGACTTGTGAGATTCTTATGAATCAAGCTTGTGTCAACTGGAAAGCAACAATGTTAAGATTCTTTATGAATCACACTTGTTCCAGGAAATTGAATTGACGACTTTAATCAAGCGGATATTTATCCAATTGATTCACTCTTTATGTTCGCAGTCTTGCTTTGAGACGGTCGAGTAAAGAGAACGGCTAGTACAGCCGCGAAACCCTGTCAAGGAGATTCTTAACTGAATCTACCTATCACATGTACGGTATTTAATATCGTATAACGGTCTTCACTGACCGGAGGTTACACGCTACCGATTTAGGACGAATGTCAAAGCCATTCAGTCCGTGTCTATGTTTTGTCTCGAGAAGGTGGCATCACGGTGTACTCAGAAAAGTCAAAGATTAAAAAAAACCACATACTCATGCCCGACATATTCGACAATTAATAGTGTGAGCATGTGGATGAAGACACAAGATCGCAAGATGGCAAAGACAAATCAAGGATGATTTGAAGATCTCAAGATCAAAAGACAAAGTCAAAAGACAACGACAAAGGCTCAAAGATCACAGCATGAAAGAAAAAGACTACTATTACACGTTCAAGACTCATTTTTGGGGAGATTAGTAATCTCTACAAATTTCCAAATGACAAAGGGTAATGACCTCTCATAAAGGGTAATGACCTCACATTGGGGGAGATTGTTAGCCTCAAAATATTGAGTCAAACAAGAATGCTCGGTCATATGTTTATTATGTATCGTATATTAGAACGTTGTAATACGTAGTAGGTTAGTCGTGAATTACGGGCTTAACTTTAAGCTAAGGTTCATTCATAAGTAACCAAATCCCAAAAGGAAAGCCCGGCCCATTATCATATAGCCCATTATGCCACATGTAGGCAAGGCTATATAAACCTCTCATTGCATGTAAGGAGAGGTTGGTTGGTCATTCATTTTCTCTTAATCTAATATTTTCACAAGTTCACACACTTCTCTCTCTTTTCTCTCTCTAGTTTCTCTCTCTAAAATTCATCTCATATCTACCTTTCTTTCTTCATTAATCGTATAGAATCATCATATATTAGGGACAACACATAGTCTGCAGAAAGCTTGTGGCACCAGACTTAAGCTCAGCACTGCCTTTCATCCTCAGACCGACAGACAGTCGGAGCGTACCATTCAGACATTGGAGGACATGTTGCGGGTGTGTGCTCTAGAATGGACAGGAAGCTGGGATGATTATATCTATCTAGTGGAGTTTGCATACAACAACAGTTGGCAAGCTAGCAACGAGTGTGCATCGTTTGAGATGTTGTATGGTAGGAAGTGTCGCGCCCCAATCTGCTGGGATCAGGTGGGCGAACGACTGATTGAGGGTCCAGAGATGATTGAGTTAACTAATGAGAAGGTCGGTGTCGCCAAGGCGAAGCTTCAAGAAGCTCGTGCTCGCCAAAAGAGCTATGCTGATAAACGTCGTAGAGATGTATCTTTCAACATAGGTAACCACGTTTTCCTCAAGGTATCACCTGCACGAGGAGTTAAGCGTATTGGAATCAGAGGGAAGCTCAGTTCTCGCTTCACCGGACCGTTCGACATCATAGAACGCGTTGGTGAAGTGTCATATCGTTTAGCATTACCACCTCAGCTATCACACGTTCACAACGTGTTCCATGTGTCCTTACCCAGAGGATACAACTATCATCCCGTTCTTATTGTTCAGTATCCGCTTGATCAGATTCGAGAATATCTTTCATATGTCGAAGAACCCGAGAGAGTTCTTGAACGACAAGATCGTGTCATGCGGAGGAAGACGATCCCTTTCGTCAAAATCCTCTGGAGGGATTACCCTGAGCGGGAAGCCACTTGGGAGACGGAGGAGTCTATACGGACTTCTTACCCTCATTTCCAGTTCTGATTCGGGTATGTTTCTTTCAGTTTATGTTTTCTCTAATTCGAGGACGAATTGTTCTTTTAGAGGGGAAGAGTTGTAAAACCCGCATTAAAATACCATGAACAGTAAACATGAATAGTAAATACACGAAAATACGATAAAATTAAAACTTTCCATTTATAGTATATTACACGTGTCACGACATTAAATAACACGTATTACGTATATTATAAATGTGACGTGTTCATGATATATTAATTCACGATAATTAAAAACACGAACGAACAAGAATATTTAACTTAACATAAAAAGCTACGGGTTTTACTCGTGGGCTCCATGTTGGCCGCAACTAGAGAGTAAGAAAGCAAGGGATGGGCCTTTTGGCCCATGACCCATTACCAATCCATGTTTAAGAAAAACACCAGGGAAGTTTCTATCATATTTTAGGTTTACAGAAAAATCAAGAAACCCTTTACCTCCTTCTCTCTCTTGCCGCTGGTTACCATCAACACCAAGGGGTGTTCGGGTCAATTTTGCTCTTTGATTTTGTGTGTACGTGTTCGTGATCATAAACCTTTTTCTTTCACGCATTCGGTAATTGTTATAACCCTTTTCTTTTTAATCCTTTCTATGAATTCATGTAATTAATCTTGAAAACAACCAAGTAAAACATGTAAGATTAATTAAACAATGATTAAGGGTTGTTTGGTGTTGGTTTGGATCGGCCGAGACGCAAACCAAGAGCCACAAGGATCTCGGCGTGGCTGTTGCACCACCACCGAGACAACAAAGGTCTCGGTTTGGCTTGGTTTGCTCGGTCGCACGACAAGGGGACCCTGACGTGGAGTCGGAGTATGGTTGGACTCGGTTTTGGTTAGATTTTGGGCTAACCGAGACCACTGGGGTCTCGGTGTGGCTCGGGTTAACAAGAACAGTGGGAACTGGCCTCAGCCGGGGTGAACCGGGCTAGGCAGTGGCTAGCTGGAATTGTCATTGGGAACTGAATGCCACCAGTGGCAACCGGCTAGCCGGTCTAGCCACTGGTGGGCTGTGGTTGATTTTCAGCCGCCGGCTGACACCACTAGCCGCCGGCTGACACCACTAGCCGCCGACTATATGGTGTCGGCTAGGCATTTTTGGGCTCGGGATGATTTTTAAACACGGATTCGGGCTCGGGAACTTTTAAAAACAGTTTAATAGTTTAATTAGATTATTTTCCAAGACTATTAATTTATATAAATACATGACTTAGGTTAAATACTAAAATTAATATTTCATGACTAACCTAAGTATTTACTTAGCTTAATTTAATTAAACATGATATTTTAATTAAATTTTTATAATCTATAGTTTATTAAATTAACCAAGTTACTTATTTAATAAGCTATAATACTTAATCTATGACTTGTATTCTACTAATAAACGTTACTTGACATTAATAACTCAGCTTATTTCTAATTATGGAAACTTACTATTTTTGGAGACTTTCTATTCTTAGAAACTTACTATTTATAGAAACTTTCTATTTTTAGAAAGTTACTTAGTATTACAATACAAGTATTATAATACCTTATTACATGATTAATAAACAACATAATACAAGAATAATTACAGTTAACACTTAAAACAGTTAAAACATGACAGAACATGAATAATAAGCTAAGAACACACAGAACCAGTAAAACACATGTAATTCAGATAACTCATACACGTCCCTATTCATATGTAGTATTATCAGTCAAAGCGGAGTAGGTTCTTCAGCGTTTCTGTTAGCTTCTACTCGACACAAGTTACGGATTTCCCTTCCTTCTGTAAGGACAATCTCTTCCTTTATTAGGATTTCCCGTATGCAGCCAACTATTTTCCCAGTAGTTACAGATTTAAATGCTTACATTTTATTAGTTACCTTAGCCATATACATGCATGCCAGTTTCACCTAGATATGGAGGTACCATAACCATAACACTAGAGTCACTAGTGTTATGACTTTACCACGGCGGAGTGATAGCTCGTGACGTCCCTTTCAGTTTATTGGCCTTTGTTATTATTACATTATCATGTGGGGCGTATGGGTGCATCCTAGTTACAGTGTCAGTCAGGAGTTCATGGTGAATGTGGTGTGTGCCTTGCATCCTTCACAAGGAACTGATCCCTCCTACCCATTACCATATTAATTAGAGGCATCCCCTCTAATTGCATGACGAGGTCACCCTACAAGTATTTATGCACGTTGTTGACCTCATGAACTATATTGGCTTTTGGTATATTAAACTAATACATATTTTCATAAGTAAACATAAGCTATGATTTTAGAACTAAAACCAGTAAACATGTTATACGTCTAGGTTTCCCAGGACTTATTCATTTCCGCTGCCTTTCATGCTTTATATGCTCTTTTATGATTTTATTATTCTATGTTTTCCATGCTTTATTGTATATCCGTGCACTGGGTGTCATGCTAAGCCGTTTTCCATTTCCATGTTTCCAAACCGCAGGTACCCAAGGTCGCAAGTAGGATCTCAAGAGTATGTGCATTCGGATGGAAGCTATCCAGCCTTCTATATCTTATGAATTTTATCATACTTTATCTTAATTTATGTCATGTTGGACAATATTTAGTCCTTTTCCTTTACAGTACTTATATTTGCTTGTGTTGAGTTACTTGGACTACCGATGTTTGTTTTCGGTATTTCCTTTTATGGTCATGAATGTTTAGACATTTACCTTCCATGCTTTGATGACACGCCATATATTACTGTGATATTCCATTTAACAAATGGGGTGTTACAGTAATCAACCAATCATTTTAGATTTCCCTGACTTATTTCAGAATGACCTCTAAGGGTACTTCCTGTCCACGAAGTGGAACTTAACGTCGAGCATGTTAAAGGATTAGCTACACGAGAAGATTGAAGAAACTCATTCACCAGGTGTATCACCATGTTGTACACCGGTTCTGTTTACCTAGGAAAAAGGTCGGTAACATGAGAATATGTGTCGACTAACGTCGATTTTAACAAATCACCATTCATGACCGTTATTCCCCTCCACGTATTGACTATATGTCTGATCTACTATATAATGCTAAACATTGTTCCAAGATCGACTTATGATCATGCTGCTGGCATTGACGAGTGTAGAAGCAGGACATTTCCACTACTGCTATTCGTGCACGACTTGGTCATGCTAAATCCATGATTTTGGTTTTAGTCTTATAAATACTCCAACAACATTATGGACTTAATAAATTGAGTTTTCATGAACTCATGAACAAATTCGTCAGTATTTTCATCAATGAAAACCTGATCTTCTCTAAGTCTAGAGGAGGGAACGAATACCAAATTCACACTACATTTCAAATCCTACGACAGAAGAAATTTCACCTAAATTTTTTCTAGTACGAATTTTAGTTGATTTCAGCGACACGCTAAATCACCTTAATTCTCACGGTGAATCTCATCAGGACTCAGCTTACGCGTTAAGGAGAGAACCATGCACTATATTATGTGTTATATAGGATCCTACGCTAAGAGAAGTCTAACTTCAGAGAATCATTGTATCCAGTTCCTAGTGAACCAAGCTGCTGTTCCGTTCATATCTAATTACCTGACATACCAGCAGGTTAAGATGGAACACCTACATACTAGTAGTTATTTCCACCGGAAAGACTTTCCGAATGGAAATGGGACAACATCTCCATGTATTTCGTCAACAGTTTTACCAAGTCTGCAAAATCCTTCCATCCGCAAGGACTTCCCAGTAGCAGACTTCAGACATTTCCAGCCTAAGATCGTACGATCACTTGGCACTCCTTCAACTATCAGATCAAATAAAGGTTCACATTCGTGTTACTTATTTACGTTCACGTCCTTGTTCAAATTTTACGACTTGTCTTCGCACTCACGTTCATGACACTGTTCACGTTCATGATCTTGTCATGGTTTACGATTTATGTTTCATACTTCGCTCTGGAAAGTTTTGTAGAAGCTTGGGAGACCAGAATCAAGATTAATAAACTTTCCATGCTCAAACAGACGTTCCATGTCATGTTTTTCGTCTCATCTCGTATCATTTGGCGTTACCTCCTTAGTTATCTCATGTTTACGATATGTTTCACTTGTCATGATCATTCCACGTTCTCATATCGCGTTAACGATAAGTTTCACATATCATCATTCATCATAGGTTCTTATATTACACGCACCATGTCTCCATGTATCACGTTCACAATTGTTCACGTATCACGTTCACAATTGTTCACGTACTACGTTTCGTTATGCCTTGTGCATCATTGCTCAGACTTACTTGTGTCATTTAATTCAGATTATTTCGCATCATAATGTTTCATTTACCCTTGCACGTTATTTCTCATCCACTTGATCAGATTCATGTGAATCTGTCTTACGTTGATGAACCGGAAACTTTCTGTATCGTCAAGACAAAGTCATGAAGACTGATAGTGTTATTTTCGCCAAGACCTGTAAGAGGACCGTTATGGGCGGAAATCCAACTTGGAGCGGAGGAGTCCATCCGGACTTCTTATCTGTTTCTCTCATTAATCAGATACGTTCTTTCAGTCATGTCACGTTCCACCTTCCTTTCAAGCATGTCACCTTCATGTTCTTTTCAGCTTGCATGTCTTTCTAGTTTTGTGTCCTTTCAGCTTTTATAAATCCGTCAGCTTATCTTACCTTTAATTCGAGGACGAATGATCCTTTAGAGGGGAAGAATTGTAAAACCGCAACACTATCACGACTCTAATTCGAGGACGAATTATTCTTTTAGAGGGGAAGAGTTGTAAAACACGCATTAAAATACCATGAACAGTAAACCATGAACAGTACATCACACAAAGATACAAATAAAATAAAACTTCCCATTTATTATATATAACACGTGTCAAGACTTTAAATAACAAGTACTATGTATATTATACAAATACCATGAACAATTACGTACGACATAATATTCATGAGACTTTAACACGATAATATACGAATATCTATTTAATTAAAAGGCTACAGTTTTGGTTGTTGGGCCTTGTAGCCGCGGCTAGAAACAAGAAAAGAAACCAAGGGCTTTAAGCCCGACCCATGTTAACATAAACCACCAGGGAGTTATTTTGTTTCTCACTTTTACACTTTACAACAAAACACACAAAACCCTAGCCCCCATGTCTAATTATGCCGCCGGTTTTAACAAGAAAAGGGAGGAGGAAAATCTAGATTTTTAAGTCGGGTTTGTGTTTGTTCATCACCAATCTATTCATAATCGGCATCACCATGTTAGTTCCATCCTTTATTATTTTCCTTTTGTCATGATTTCATTTTAATTGATCTTTAATAATATAAACAAATTATAAAACATGAAAGAAAACAAGATTTAGGGGTTGTGTGGTTTGTTTATTTCGGCCGCATAACCAACCGAGACCAAACATGGTCTCGGTGTCGCGTTTGTACCACCAGCCGAGACCACCTAGGTCTCGGTGTGGTTTTGCTTCGGGCAGCAGCAACCAAAGAACCCCAAGTAGGGGGAACTTGGTTCAGCAGGGGTGAGCAGAAACCAAACCACGAACCGCAAAACCGCAAAAACCAAACCGTAGAAACCGTACCACGACAAAAACCAACGGTTTGGTTTTAAGAAAAAGGAAAAACCGCAAATGCGGTTCGGTTGCGGTTTTTGCCCGTAAAACCGATCCGCAAAACCGAACCGTACCACACAATAATTATTTTATACTAAAAACGTCACATCGACTATTTTATGCGAGTTATAAGACTTCTATTGCATATTATCATTGATGTTCATATAAGTTATTAGTAAAGTGTTTGTTAGATTCAGTTTACGCATTGTTATAACCGAAGAAAATTAACATTTTAAACAAAAAACCACAAAAAACCATAATTATTATATAAGTCACAAGTAATGGTTCGGTGCGGTTTCTATTTTTATAAAAACCGCAAGTGCGGTTGCGGTTCGGTTTTAGTCAAAAACCACACCAAACCGAACCATGCTCACCCCTAGTTCAGTCAGTGGCAAACCGAGAGTAGTGAGCTCTCGGTGGGAACTTTGTACGCTACAGGGGGACGGTTGGCTAGCCAGTGGGAACCCTGGCCGAGCGGTGGCAACCTGGCAACAAGGGCAGGCTGCTGGCCGCCGGCAGTAACCACCATCCACTGCTGAGTCGTGGGTGTTGGGTCGGCTAGGCATTTTGGTCTCGGATTATTTTTTAAGTCATGTTCGGGGTTGGGACATTAATAATATCAGTTTATTTATTTTAATTAAATTATTTTCATGACTATTTAATTTAATTAAACACATGACTTATGTTATAATTAGTAAAGTAATAAATCCATGTTTAACCTAAGTAATTTATTCAGACTTAATTTAATTAAATCATGTTTTATTTAATTAAAACATATAACCTATAGTTTATTAATTTACCATGTCATTTATTTAATAAACTATGCTAGTTAACCATGACTTAATTAATATTGTATAACCTATAGTTTATTAATTTACCATGATATATTAAATCATGAACTATTATCATTAATTAATAATCAGTTATAACCTATATTATTTAATTAATAAACTATATTATTAATTATATGACTTGTGACTTTTAACCAGTAATCATTAGCTTATATTATTAGCTTATTAATCCATCTTATTACTAAATATGGAAACTTTTTATTTCAAGAAACTTACTATTTTTAGAAAACTATTTTTGGAAACTTTCTATTTTTAGAAACCTGCTATTTTTAGAAAGTTACTTATTATTACACAACAAGTATAATAATACAAGAATACAAGATAATACATAATCAGAATACATGAAATACATGAATAATACATTATATCATTTACAACTAGTAAAATAACAAGAACATATCAAACAAGCTAAGAACATACAAGAACCAGTAACGTACTCAGTAATCAGACAACTTATACATGTCCCTTATTAATGTAGCATTAGTGAGGTCGGAGTAGGACTTTTCATCCTTTCATATTTCCTCGTTCACTGGACATAGAGTACGGATTTTCCGTCCTTCAGTATGGACATTCTTTCCTTATTAGGATTCCCCGTTTGCAGCCAACTGTTTTCCCAAGTATATGTTTTATATGTTTTGATTACTTTTGTTAGTTTTAAATGCCTAAGCCATATACATGCATGACCAGTGTTACCTAGTTATGGAGGTACCATAACCATAACATTGGAGGCACCAGTGTTATGACTTCCCACGGTGGAGTGATTGCTCGTTGCGTCCCTTTTCAGTTTTGGCCATATATTTGTATTATCATGTGGGGCGTACGGGTGCATCCTAGTTACATGTTTTACAAGATTTTCATAGTGAATGCGATGTGTGCCTTGCATCCTTCACAAGGAGTTGATCCCTCCTACCAAACTAATTAATTAGAGGCATCCCCTCTAATTGCATTATGAAGTCTCTCCTCCAAGTATTCATGCACGGTAGAACCTCATGACCTATATAGGCTATTGGCTAATTAATACAGTTTTCATATAAAAACATAAGTCTTTTCAAACTATAAAATCAGTTTTATAAATATGTTCCAGGTTTCCAGGACTTTTACATTTCCGTTGTTTTCAGTCTTATTTATGTTTCAGCCATTCATACTATGTCATATTTTCGTTCATAGAGTGTATTGCTCAGCTGTTACTTTCCTTTCCATGTCCCAAAACGACAGGTACCCAAGGATAGGCTTGCGCATTTGGAGGACGTGCGTAGGAAGGAAGCTGCCTTAGACTTCTACTCCTTTTGCCTTCTTATATGTATGCTTGTCTGGACACATTTTTTGTCCTTCTCATTTTATTTACTTATTTAGGTTTTGGGCTTATGTTTGGGAACCGATGTTTGATTCCGGTCTTCCCTTTTGGTCATGTATGTTTTAGTACATATTACCTTGCATGCTTTGATGACACACCATAAATACGCGTAACGGTCCACTTATCAAAGTGGGGTGTTACACCTGACAATAGGAAAGATATTGAAAAACGAAGACCATACTGAATAACCTTACCTCAAACGGACATTCTGGTGCTGGGTCGACGAATTCGTCATCAGATACCCGGGAACTTGGTTTGAAAATGCATTTTGCGATACATTGCGCTAAAGGTCCCAAAAGCCATTGCGTAATGCGTAATGCGATTACGAGCGCAATTTGGACGCGATGTGTTTAGTATAAAATAAAATAAAAAAAATATTTAGAAATAGTATATTCTATCAAGTGCGAAGTATGTGAAATAAAGTTACAAAATAAGTTACTAACTGATAGGTGTGTAAACACTCATCCTTTTTACCACTTAATTACAATAATAACCTAGCCAAAACGTGTATTTTATGTCTTTTATGTCGGAATTATGCGTGGTTTGTGTTTTTGTTGTGATTTAGGACGGAAAGGTGAAAAGTGGAGAAAACACGGGCATTCACGGGCATTTACGGACTTTTATTGAAGAAAATGATGAAAGACGAAGTCAAGAAGTCAAGAGTGCAAAAAGAACGGAAGTCCAAGACCAATTCTGAAGATTTATCGAAGAAAAAGTCGAAAGACGGAAGTTTACTTAAAGCCGAAAAACTCAAGTCTATTTTATTGAAGAATTAAAAGACGAGTTCAAAGAAATCCCGAGCCAAAAGTCATTAAAGTCCAAGATTAAAGAAGATTTAAAGACTTAAGGACTAATGGTGCAATTAACAAAGAGATTAAGAAGGAATTACCTAAGGATGCAATCTAGAGAAAAGGAAGGAGGGGAGGAAGCTTCCTAATCCTCCCCTATATATAGATCATTAAGTTAATCTTTTTGTTTTTGTTAGCTAATTTGACAAATTAGTTCTCCACTTTATTTTATGCACCTTTAATTACTTGTCAATTTAAATACATGTTTTGCACCTTAATTATCTTTTAATTTCCAAGTAAGTGTTTTTAATTTTCTTGCTTTAATCTTTATTTATCTTTGATCAAGTTTACTTTTATCTATCTCATTCTACTCTTCTTCTTTTTGATTCGGTTTCAATTTCGGATTAAGCAAGTTTTTGCTTAATCCATTTGCTTATTTGATTTAAAAGTTTTGTCTTTTCTTTTACCTTTTAAGTTTTCATACGAAATAGCCATAAGCTTGACAATCTTATGTGCTTATTTGGTATTTAACTTAAACTGTTTTCAAAGTTTTCTTAAAAGTTTAAGTCTTTTTTAATTTTCGTGTCTTGTTTTTGTTGATTTCATACTTTTTATCTTTGATCTAGTGTTTTTATTTAGCTTATTGTCTTTTTATTTTGCTTATTGTCCTTGAAAAGTTAAGATTTTTATGCTTATTTTCGTACCTTTTTGTTTTCCTAGATTTTAGGGATTTCTGATTCAAATTCGGAACTTAAGTATCATTGCGAAATCATTCTCCCTAAATTCGCAATTATTGCGAATTTGTACCTTGGCTATTGCGGAATTGTTCAGCATTGGAAGTTGCGGATTCATTAATTCCGCAATAAACATTGCGGAATTATTCTTCAAACATTGCGAATTTATACCTCCAGTGGAATTGCGGATTTGATCTTTGTTCGCCTATTGCGAAATCTTGTGCATCTGGGATTGCGGAATTAGTGACAGAATTTCGTATTGCGGATTTATGCAATTCGGGGGATTGCGAAATGTTACTCTGAGTTGCGAAATTATTTATTTCCATTTTAATTTGATTTTTAAATTTATTTTTTTTCCCGCCATTTTTACTTAGCTTTATTTTACTTGTTTCGTCTTATTTAATTTTCAAATTTACTTTTCGTCAAGCCTTAATTTTTCGTCATTTACTTTTCAAGTTTTTTATCTTACGTCATTTAATTAATTTACTTTTAAAGTTTTTAAATATTGCACCCTTTACTTTAAATTAGACTTAGATTTATTTACCGTCATTTACTTTAATTGTCTTGCACATTTAATTACTACAACGACACAACTATTTGTTTCACCAAAGAACGACTGAGTCGCATAGATAACTCCTTTTTCAATTCGAAGAGACATACTTAAACGAACTAATTTTTATACGGGGTGTCAAAAGCCTTGTATCAAATGGTGCCGCTGCCGGCTCTTTTCGTAAATATTAACGGTTTTTGGTGACAGACGCGTTGCTTTTTGGGATCCGTTCACTTGTGAGCGTTATTTTTATTGCATAAAAAATTCAAAAAACCATAAAAATTAAAATTGCTAAAATTCCATAAAAATTAAAAATTTCAAAAATCTAAAAAGATTTTATCTTTATTGTATATATATATTGTCTTTGTGTTTGGTTTCTTTTTCTTTTGCATTTTCAGGTGTATGCGTACTAGATCTTATACTTATCAAGAGCCCGAGACTCAAGAAGATTTAGCTATGTCAGGTGTAAACAACAATAATCCACCGCACCTTAATAATAACAACAATGTTCTTCCACAGCCCGATCTTCGGACCATGGAGGAGCTTTGTCAACCAACCATGTTTGGACGAGGAGGACCGATTGCGCCGATGCAAATCAACGCTCTGGAGTTTTCGTTGAAGCACCACATGATTCAGCAAGTGCAAACTAATCCATTCGCCGGAATGCTTGATGATGATGCCAACAAACACCTCGACAAGTTCATTACAATCACCCAAAGCATGAAGTGCGCCGGTGCCACAATGGATGAACTTCGCCTACAACTCTTCCCACATACTTTATCACATCATGCCGAGAAATGGTTTGATCGTCTCCCGAAGAATTAAATTCACACTTGGGATGACATGACTCAACGCTTTTTGTCGCGCTACTTTCCACCATCCATGGTCACGAGCCTTCGCAATCAAATCAGCGGTTTCATGCAAGATCCTGATGAATCTCTTTTTGATGCTTGGGAGAGATATAATGTCTTGATCGATAGATGTCCAAACCACAACATGCTCCCTGTAACCTTAATAGATACTTTCTACAACGGTTTGACTTTTCGTGATCGGGATACGATTAATGAAGCCGTCGGTGGCACATTCATGAAAAGGAGACCCGAGGAGTGTAGAGAGCTAATTGAGAACATGACTACTCACCACAAAAACTGGGATTCCTCTGCTTCTTCAAGGAACAACCCGAGAGTCAATGTTTCCTCCACTTCAGCAAACCTTGATATGACCGAACTCACACGCGTGTTGACCGAAATGAGCAGAAGTATGCAACTCTTGGCTTCAAACCAACAACAACAAGTTAATGCTGTTGCTACTCCTTGTGAAACATGCGGCGGTCCACACTCATACACCGATTGTCCTTCGACTCAAGGAAATCCGGAAAATGTGTATGCAGCTTATGGTAATTATTCACCGGAAAATTACCAAGCTCGACCTCAAGGGGATAGAAATCTGCTGAGTTACCGATCAAACAACTACCTTTCACCTGGTTTTTCTCCTCAAAACCAAAACCCCGCCAACAACTACACTAGAAGCAACCAAATCCCGCCAAGAGCTTCTAATCCTTATCACCCACCCGCCCAACAAACCCCACCCATTAACCACGATGTTGAAGCCATCATGAGAACCCAAGGTGAGCAAATCAAGAATCTGCAGAGCCAAATTATCAATCTGAAAGGAGATATCACCAAGAAAGGGAATGACATTAGATCCGAGCTTCGAGATACTATTCAATCCTCCTACATCACTCAAACAAATGATATAAAGAATATGCTGGCTAGTTTCATGCCCGCGGCTCAACCTTCTACTTCAAGTTCTCTACCTTCAAACACCGTCACCAATCCGCGAGCTAATGTGAGTGCTATTACTACTCGTAGTGGAGTCACCATCGTAGGAGCACCAATCCCACCCCCATCATCTACACCTCCTCCACCACCATTTATCCCTACTCCTCCTACACCTAGTATTAGTGCACCATTACCGTCTCCGCCTCGTCATGACGATGTACCTAGGAAGGACCCTTCAACATCTCAACCTTTACCTACTACACCTGCACCTTCACCACCCAAACCTAATATCCCATAGCCTTCTCGTTTAGGCAAGACCAAAATGCTAACCAAGGATGACTCTGAAGTGTCACGCTATGTGAAGATGATTTCTCAAATGAACTTCAACATTAGCTTTCTTGAAGCACTTGTCCACATGCCGAAATTTGTCAAAGCATTCAAGGAATTGCTTAACAAGAAGGAAAAGTTGATTGAGCTCGCCAACACACGCTTAAATGAAAACTGCTCTGCAGTTATTCTTAAATAACTTCCGGAAAAGCTTGGAGATCCCGGTCGTTTTGTGTTACCTTGCGTGTTCAACAAAATTGAAGAATTTACTGCCCTTGTTGATCTCGGGGCTAGTATTAATTTGATGCCATTGAGTGTTTGGAAAACACTATCATTACCCGACCTCACTCCAACAAAGATGACTCTTGAACTTGCTAACCGCACTCTCGCTTACCCCGTTGGTATAGCCGAAGACGTGTTCATTAAAGTTGGCACATTTACTTTCCCGGTCGATTTTGTCGTTGTTGATTAGGAAATGGACCCTCGTATTCCTTTAATACTTGGTCGGTCATTCTTAAGAACCGGACGAGCTTTAGTGGATGTGGCCGAAGGTGAGTTAATCTTACGAGTCGGGGATGATGCACAAGTTTTTAAAATGGGGAAGCTTACAAGCAAATCCTTTGGAGGACGAGAATCTGTGAATATGATTAATGTGCTCGATGACTTTGTCGTTTACAACAATCCTCTATTCGAGTCTTGCGATGATAATCCACTGTTTCAAGATGATGTGGATGATTCTCTTCCTAATTTGGAAACTTCTCCCATTTATGATTCTCCACCTATCTTTGATGCTTATGATGATGATTCTAGCTCAGATTCGGATGATTTTGATGACCTTACCTCCGAGTATCCCGAGCTGCCCACGTATGATGATTTTGATGAGGCTGATACTCTTTCGAGCGATTCTTCTCACGATGAAGATCCTCCACCGCCATCACTCGATCCTACTTTGGACGATTACTCATTTGAGGAAGACTTCTCTGAATTTCTCAACACTTACTTCCCTCATGAGAGTGATGCACCTCCTTTAGATTTTGAAGATTATCATCTTGATCCTACTTTGGATTTGAAGAAAATACTTTCAAAGGAGAAGAAACCGGTCGACACCAATATCCGTAGCACATATGATTTAACGCCTCTTTGTTCATATTCTGTGGACGAGGTTTTGCTTCTTCGCGGATCTTCTTCAAATTAGGCTGAGCCTGAGTGCTATTTTCCCCTAAAGGAAAAGGTGTTCGACCCCGGTATCGATATTTTGCAGCCATCTCAGTATCCACCTGATGAAATAAAAGGAAAAATCTTTGGAACTATTGAAGACATGCTTGCACCACTTCACCCTTGCTTCCACCGTGCTCCATCGCTGCTTAAGGGAACCTTGCCTACTCTTCTTTGGCTTGCCTTGTTCGCCTTAAGCTTATGCTACTTGATGGACGAAAACTATGTCTTTGATCCTGGTGGATATGTTTCATGCTTCTTCCGTTGATGATCAAGGTCGAGTCAGGCTCACGACTCGGTTAACAAAAACCAAGCGCTTCTTGGGAGGCAACCCATGCATCTATGTTTTCGCTTTCTTTATCATAAGTGTAGGGGAGACCCGTTGGTTTGCTTTCCTCTCCTCTCTTCTTAATCAGGGATTCGAGCTTCAATGATCCACTCTTGATGATTTTTGACGACCCGTGATTCCGTGTCCACTTCTTCCCGGTTCTATCCTAAACTCTTTTAGATTCACTATTTTATATTTTCACAATATTAAAATAGGAATCTCTTTAGTTGTCTTTTCCTTAGCAAGATTTAAACAACATGCACAATGTCCTAAGTGTAGGGGAGTTTACTCCCACATGCTTAAACATTGAGGACAATGTTTATGTTAAGTGTAAGGGGGACTTCTATCGAAGTTTTAAGTGGACTTTTCCATTAAAATGCCTTCATTTAACCGAAAAATCATCTTTGTCAGCATTTTTCAAATTTTTAATTAACTTTGGCCATTTAGTCGTAATTTTTTAAAAAAATTTATCGTTGCTTTCATATGTATATATCCCGCAATAAAGTCAAAAATATTAATAAAGTGGTGTAGCTAGTTTAGAAGTCTTTGACATATTAGGCCCGTTGTGATTATTTTGACTCAACCCGTATTGACTTATCCATGTTTATTCTAGCTAGTATCCATAACCATGTAGACCTTAATTGGTTTATTAGGCTAAGCATCCACGAGTCTCATTACTTGAGATTTTAAATTGTGGAGAACGAGAAATGATAGAGTCAATTATAAGTCGGTATTCTTGCACAAGCACACTTGGTGTGATTATCTGCCTATTCTCCCATCGCTTGCTAATAATTTATCTGCAATAAGTAAGGTCGTACGATTTAAAAGTTACTTAGCTTCTAGCCCAAGATCGTTTAAAAGTTGCTCGGTAATGATAAGAGTTCATAGCCAAGGCATAACTTATGAAGCGGGGCGCGAAGATTGGCGAGTCCGAAAAGGCCCTAACAAGGCATGAGGATTCCATTTTATTGCTAAAGATCCAAGGTGATGTGAAAAGCATTATTCCCAAAATCAATATGAAGGATCAAGACTCACGACGAAAAGCAATCAACTCCCATAAAGATCATGGAGAAGTGTATCCGAAAAGACCCTAACAAGGTATGAGGATAAATAGATCCAAGTCCGAAAAGGAGGCGGATCGTTGTATCTCAAAATCCCAATTAGCGATTGAAGAAATAATGATGAAGTCGTGGTCAACAAAGTGGAGTATCCCTCAAAAAATACTCAAAGTGAAGAACTCTATTAACGAAGAGAAGACCATTATCTCAAGCACGTCTCTCAAGATACGAAGTATGAAGTACATGCCAAATATCGGCCCGAGAAAGGTCTCAAATCGTGAAGCGAGTTATGCCAAGATATGAACTTTTTGATATCCCGAGAAGCAGTTTTAAAAGATTTTGTCCTTTAGCTAACTATTGATCAAATTGTCCTACTTTGCTTTCTGCCTAAATAAACTATCGCAATAAGTCCAAAAATGCATCTTCATGATCATTCTAAGACAAAAATAAAATATAAGAGATACACCTAGGAATAAGGGAGTTTAAGCATATAATTAAGCCATGTGTGTAAGTGTTTGTTTTGCTAACTTATAATAACAATGATCTCGTTTTTAAGCTTAGTTTGGGGAACGTGAAACTTGAGGGTGATAAATCTTCGCAGCACCGAAGCCCTAATGTAAGTCTTAGATCTCTTTGCAAGTTATTTCCATATTGCTATTTTCAAGTGAAAATGGTTCTCTATCCTTTTGTTTACTTTAAAGTTTTAATTTATCTTAGTACTTTAATTTTTATTTAGTATGTTAATAAGGCCAAGGTTGATTGATTATGAGAAAAGTGTAAATTTGCTTTGTCACTAAGCATTGCATGAGGGCATGACAATGGTTAAGTGTAGGAGATTTGATAGGTGTGTAAACACCCATCCTTTTTACCACTTAATTACAATAATAACCGAGCCAAAACGTGTATTTTATGTCTTTTATGTCGGAATTATGCGTGGTTTGTGTTTTTGTTGTGATTTAGGACGGAAAGGTGAAAAGTGGAGAAAACACGAGCATTCACGGGCATTTACGGACTTTTATTGAAGAAAATGATGAAAGACGAAGTCAAGAAGTCAAGAGTGCAAAAAGAACGGAAGTCCAAGACCAATTCTGAAGATTTATCGAAGAAAAAGTCGAAAGACGGAAGTTTACTTAAAGCCGAAAAACTCAAGTCTATTTTATTGAAGAATTAAAAGACGAGTTCAAAGAAATCCCAAGCCAAAAGTCGTTAAAGTCCAAGATTAAAGAAGATTTAAAGACTTAAGGAAAATGGTGCAATTAACAAAGAGATTAAGAAGGAAGGACCTAAGGATGCAATCTAGAGAAAAGGAAGGAGGGGAGGAAGCTTCCTAATCCTCCCCTATATATAAATCATTAAGTTAATCTTTTTGTTTTTGTTAGCTAATTTGACAAATTAGTTCTCCACTTTATTTTATGCACCTTTAATTACTTGTCAATTTAAATACATGTTTTGCACCTTAATTATCTTTTAATTTCCATGTAAGTGTTTTTAATTTTCTTGCTTTAATCTTTATTTATCTTTGATCAAGTTTACTTTTATCTATCTCATTCTACTCTTCTTCTTTTTGATTCGGTTTCAATTTCGGATTAAGCAAGTTTCTGCTTAATCCATTTGCTTATTTGATTTAAAAGTTTTGTCTTTTCTTTTACCTTTTAAGTTTTCATACGAAATAGCCATAAGCTTGACAATCTTATGTGCTTATTTGGTATTTAACTTAAAGTGTTTTCAAAGTTTTCTTAAAAGTTGAAGTCTTTTTTAATTTTCGTGTCTTGTTTTTGTTGATTTCATACTTTTTATCTTTGATCTAGTGTTTTTATTTAGCTTATTGTCTTTTTATTTTGCTTATTGTCCTTGAAAAGTTAAGATTTTTATGCTTATTTTCGTACCTTATTGTTTTCCTAGATTTTAGGGATTTCTGATTCAAATTCGGAACTTAAGTATCATTGCGAAATCATTCTCCCTAAATTCGCAATTATTGCGAATTTGTACCTTGGCTATTGCGGAATTGTTCAGCATTGGAAGTTGCGGATTCATTAATTCCGCAATAAACATTGCAGAATTATTCTTCAAACATTGCGAATTTATACCTCCAGTGGAATTGCGGATTTGATCTTTGTTCGTCTATTGCGAAATCTTGTGCATCTGGGATTGCGGAATTAGTGACAGAATTTCGTATTGCGGAGTTATGCAATTCGGGGGATTGCGAAATGTTACTCTGAGTTGCGAAATTATTTATTTCCATTTTAATTTGATTTTTAAATTTATTTTTTTTCCCGCCATTTTTACTTAGCTTTATTTTACTTGTTTCGTCTTATTTAATTTTCAAATTTACTTTTCGTCAAGCCTTAATTTTGTCATTTACTTTTCAAGTTTTTAATCTTACGTCATTTAATTAATTTACTTTTAAAGTTTTTAAATATTGCACCCTTTACTTTAAATTAGACTTAGATTTATTTACCGTCATTTACTTTAATTGTCTTGCACATTTAATTACTACAACGACACAACTATTTGTTTCACCAAAGAACAACTGAGTCGCAGAGATAACTCCTTTTTCAATTCGAAGAGACATACTTAAACGAACTAATTTTTATACGGGGTGTCAAAAGCCTTGTATCACTAACATATTGAGATTAATCCCATAATCCCTTTTTAACACAAATAAGTCGAAAGTAAAGCTTGAAAAAAAAACACTCAGTAAAACGCAAGATACTATATTTTGGTTATTGTGTTTGTTTTAGATGTTTTTTACAAGTTTTATCTTAACGATCCTTTAAAATATGTAGGTATCTTTTATATGGTTAAAATTTGACAAAAATGACCTAAGTACTAGATTGCGACAATTGTTACCGTTGCTAGCATTACACAAATGCGGTAAATTACGGTTTAATTCGAACGCAATCTGGGATGGCAATGCATTAGGCACCTCGATGCGAAATTTTAAATGCAATGCATTAATGCGTGCAATTTGCGCAATGATGCGAGCATTTTTAAACCAAACTGGGGAACATATAACACTTTAAGATCATTATTTTCCCATAGAACCCCAAAATATGCATGTCACAGCTAAAGCTGTTGATTTGCAACAACTTCTAACATAAACAAGAGTTAGGTATTTATGATACCTTCTTTTGAATTGAGTATTCACAGCCTTTGGACAGTTTTTCCAATCTCAATGCATACAATCAAATCTCGAGCATTCTCTGGAGTCCATGTTTCTCTTCGTGCAATGCATATATGATTTGAACATCCTCTGTTGTGGAGATAATTCTTCAATTTCAAGGGTATCACTCCGCATCGCCGTAAAAGTATGCATCGTAAAAATCGTATGTGTTAGGAGTGTTTGGATTCATAGTGATTTTTTTGAAAAAACGTGATATATTTATGAATAGAAAGTATAATGAAAGTGTATGAAAAATATGGTGTGATAATGAGGTTTTATAAAGGTTTTAAAATATTAAATTTTTAAAAAAGCCAGGTTTTAAAAAATCGGCTAGTTTTTTAAATACCAACGGTCAAATTTTTTCAGAATTTTTTTTAACAAAAACACAACTTTTATGAGCTGTCAGTTACGACACGAGAGGTAATAACACCAAAGCCGAATCTGTGCATCATAGATAAAGTGACGCTAAAAACCACTAACCAATTGAAAACATAGTCGTTCTCTTTACTCTTAGAGCAAGGGGAGTGGTGGCTGACCGCATGGCTGATAGGCCTTTGGCGCTAGTTCGGCGTTGGCGCACCGCTCTGACCCTCACACCAACCAGACCAGCCCACCTGGTAAGATTTCTCTTTTTTTTAATTCAAAAAAGTAGCCTAGGAGTGATATAACAACTTTTTTTGCCTTTTTTTTATTTAATACCCACTTTTTTCAAAATCTAACCCCCAAAGAAATCTATAAATAATAGCTCTTTTCACCAAAAAATTTATACTAATTTCTAACATTTTCTAACTCACTTTTCTATAAGTCCTTACATTTTTACTCATAAAAAATGAACCATGATTTGACAAATAACATGCTTAATGATCATTCCAACCAATTTTCGAACTTCAATCCGGTTCGTCTTTGAATCCGGGATCCTCTTCTCAACCTCAATTCAACTATATGCCATTTTACTCCAATCAAAATGAACCATTTCTTAAATTTCAACAAGAACAATATATGACATTTCAACAACAATAATTTGCAATCAAAAGCGGTTCGCAACCACAATCCGACCAACAATCCCATCACCTACTAGATGAAGACGAAGACGACAAAGAACAAATCCTGTTGCCAACGTCTAAGAAAGGTATGCGTAAGAAGTTCAAAGCTAAGAAGCACGTTGAACCGGAAGCCGGTCCGGGTACTCGACATTTGTGGACCGATGCGGAGAAGTATCTTTTGGCCGAATGTTATATACATATTTTCGAGGATCCTAATGTTGGTGCAGGTAAAAAGAAGATTCTTTTTTGGTACAAGGTAACCAACGCATACAATGCGGTTGCCAAAACCAAAAAATATCCGGATCACACCAAGAACATGTTGAGGGAAAGTGGAACCCATGGAATCGAGAAATAAAAAAGTTTAATTCACTTTGTGGAAGAAATGCAAATGATGAGTGGGGGGAACGAGAGGGGTTTATGACTCGGGTTGATCTTGCGTATAAAAGATTGTCTTTGGGGTTGCGTTTTATGCACAAGGTCGCGTGAAACTTTTTTAAGGACAAGCACAAGTGGAAAAATCCCGATTCGACTCTAGAGAGAAGAAATCGTCTTCGTGTTACCGAGGACGAACTCGAGTTCTTCGGACCCGACGCGTTGCCACGGCCCCTAGGACGCATCATGTTTATAATAGTTAACGTTCTACAAACTCAACGGCTAGTTCCGGTTCAAACCTGAAAGCCTATCAACATGAAAGAACAATACGAGTTAGACCGCAAGACAAAATTGGATCTCATGAAACGCGAATCGACCGCAAAAAATAGTTACTTCAACACGCAAAAGGTGGTCGAGGACTTCAAAATTCTTGAAATCGACCCAACCATGATGAGTCCGGCGGACGCGACAATCATCGAGAGTAAAAGAAATGTGATTCACGCATTTCGTACGCATCTCGATAAGTAGTTTATTTATTTGTATTTTCATGTACTTTTTATGTGTTTTTTTGTTAATTTTTTAATGTTTTTTAATTAATGTACTTTTTTAATTTAAAATGTAACGTTTTTTTTATTCAATTATGTTTTTATTTAAGTTATTTTGTATGTTTGAAAGAAAAAAAATTACTTTGTCATCACATTTTGAGACTCAACGATTGTCACGAAAAATGTGATGCTAAAAACAATCTAGTGTCAAAACTTTCTAAAATCATATGTGACGTCTTTGACACTAAATTTGAGACCTAATCGCTTTGACTGCTCTTAACATGATACTAGTTGATAACTAATAATCAAAATCACATTGTTATTGTGTATTCAATCTTCATAAGTGGTTTATGTCATTGTTATTCCTCACGGGTATATCACTTTTTTTACTATCTACGACCTTCATCTTTTCTATAACTTCGTGTTTATAGTATAAAATAATTTTTTGCCCGTTTTTTACTATATTTTATTAGTTTAATATATTTTGTTTGTCAAATTTTATAATTTATGTTTTGCACTTTTTGTTTCATAATTTTACAAAAAAAATAGGAAAAAACATTTAAAAAGTTATAAAAGAAATTGGTATAAAGATAAAAGGTATTAGAATTATTTTAGGGGTAGTATGAATAACAGAATAAGCACTCTCAATCGAACCAGAATATATATATATGTCTTAATCAGATTGTACATGCGAGAGAAACTAAAAAACAATATTTATGAATCCTAGTCAACCTTAAAATAATTTGCCTTGGAATTTTTCGTATCACAAAAAGATCTCGTTTCTGCAAGAACCAAAAGCAAATTATATCATATTGAACGTTGTGTTTAAATATTTGTTTATGAAAAGAAAATGTTTTAAGGCATATAATAGGAGAATAATTAGTCGCCTTTTATTTTCTGAACTTTATAGAATAATCAGGAATAATCAATCCAATCCATGGAATAGATGCAAAATAAAGCCACTAAATGTCACTATGTTTCTTTTTTTTTTCGTTGGAGAATATTTGGCTCCTCCAATTTTCATAAACAATGTACTAGTTTTTATATATTTGGAATTTGGATTTTCCTATAATTCTTTTTGCTATTTATCTTATTATTTTAGTAAATTTACAAAACTTTTAATAATGATAATAATAATTTATTCTTTATTTAATAATTATTATGTACATAGCAGAAGAAGGCTACGTCGCTAGTCCTCTTTATATAACAAGTCAATTTTGTTGAATACAACGTTTGTCCACTTATCAATGTGGGGTGTTATATTTAATTTCTCTGTTAGCAATTTCTTTTTCTAGTATTTCTTTGTAACTTTTTCGCATCATATCTTTCCGTTTACAAGAACCACAAACCACTAACTGAAGTTGGTGAGCAAAACAATGTACATAGGAAGTTGTGTTTTTTATTGGCTTAAGTTTTAGTGTATGGTATTTTTTTTTCTTTTTGAAAATCAACTCATATCCAAATAAACGCGTGAAACGTGGGTACATATTAGAGGTGACAATTTTTGACTCAATGGTTATTTTTGGTTTAGATGGTTAAATATAAAAAGGAAGGGGTCAGGTTGGGTTTTATTGAAAAATATAGATGGTGATATTCCCTTGAACCGAATCGCCATATCCAAGTATCCGTGCAAACTGATAATTTCCAAATCGCACCGTACCCAGAAACTTCTCCTGGCACAGATGGATTTCAGATCTATAGTGATGCTTCAGGGAAGGGTCTTGACTGTGTTCTCATGCAACATGGGAAAGTGATTGCTTACGCATCACAACAGCTTAAGCCTTATGTGGAGAACACTTTTCTTGTAAAATTCAAAAGGCCGACTTCTCGACCATAAAGCTACTCTACACCTCTTTTACTATATAGCTAACTCTTTATAGTTAAGTTTTCTCTCCTCACCCATGTCACAAAAGTAATTTATCATTTAGTTATTATTAAAACTAACCTAATTTTGCTTTCATAAATTCGACTAGATCTAGGTGTTTAAGCCCAAACCGCCTCACAAAATCATGTAATGACCTAAACGAATGATTTAAACTAACCATAATATCATAAATTACAAAACCCCTAAACCCTAATCGATAATTACATGTATAAACCATAAATCCATCATAACGAGATCACATACGTGAATTAGCAAAGTTTTAACATGATTTAAACGTATGTTTACCTTACTAAAATCAAGCGACAAATTTCTCTTGTTCTGGGGGCTAGGTCGACGACAAAGAGAAGAGAAAAACCAGAAAAAATGTTTTAAATTAACCTAAGGGTTATATTTACAAGGTTAATGGGGAGTTATAAAACAATTAGTATAATTAGTCATTATCTTGTTTTTTTCTTTTTCTTCTTTGTTTCGTCGACCCAAACCGACCTACCCCTTTTTAAATCCATGACTAACAGGCCTCGCATGAACATGTCTTCATTGAGTTTACGATGACGCCTTGCACCAGGGCTACCCCGCAAAGGTAATTTATATTCCCACTTCTTGCTCTCGATAAGGTAACATATCCATTCCAGGTGATAATTATCGTCATTGCGTTGTATTATGTAGTACCGGAGATCAGACACCCCACCCATCTACAAGCGTTGCCCCTGCAAACATTTTCTACCGTCCTGGATGATTAGCTCGAACTGCAACTTAAATCAGAGGTCCGACTGTGAAATTTTTTTGACTCGACCGTACGTGTTGAGCACTTAGCTTCGATTCCTTAACTTTTTAGGCTATGTCTCTTAAATGAGGACGAGAAATGATAGAGTTAATTATAAGTTACTATGCTAAACGTAGAATACTCGTATTCTTTTAAAAACTCATGTGTTTTAATTATTTGCTTATTCTCCTCACGCTTTTATAAAAATAAATGCAATAAATAAGGTCGTACGGTTTATAAAATATGTTAGCTTCTATACATCTAAATGTTTTAATATTATTGTTCTAACATCTTGTATTCTGTTAAGTATCTACACCAGCTCAGATGTAATAAAATCAAATGTATCAGACATGGAAAAAATAAATATATATTAATTTTCAATGCATGATTTTTTATATTTAGTCATTTTGTACTAGTGGAAAGTTTAAGCAATTTAACCCACTGTAAAATACCGATTACTCAATATCACGATAGTAGAGTCTTTGGTTAAACTAACGCATGCATGTTATTATAACTCATTCAAAAACCAAAACATCAACTTATCTAATGTGAATCTTCCATTCTATTTATAACTTGTATTTACCTCTTTGCTGTTTCGAGTGCACATTCATAACATTATGTTATCCGTAACCTTTATTTTCTTTTAACGGCAGTTTGGTGTAACGGAGTATCTTACGTGTCATCGAGCCACCAAGTCTCTCGACCCGAGTTCGAATCATCTCATGAAGAGAATATTAACCCCATGCTAGGTATCCAGTTTCCTATTAAGGGGCTTCAAAGCATTGCGATGAGATTAAAACCCGGCTGCCAATTCTAGGAAAATCCCCCACATGGGAAATGACAAGAGCTGAACCCCTAACCTCCCCACATGGAGAATATAACCAAATGTATCAATCTAACTGAGATAGAATTCATTTGCAATCCGTAACCCTTATCAGTATGCGTTTGTGTAAAATGATAATAGTAAAGATGTTTAATGTCCCTGAAGGATCATAAAAAGATGTTTAATGTGCTTTACAATCGAATAAAAATAGTGACATTAAGATTCTTGATAACTCTTTTTCAGTGGTGAAGAATAGTACATGTTCAATTGCAGACCAACCCGAGCCACTAGTAGAGTAGTCTCTTTCCATGTGTCTAAACGATATTGCAGCTTGAAACAAAGTGATCAACCCCCACCATTGATTTTAGACCTTGATGATATCGAGGCGAACAAAATGGCTATTCTCTCAAAGTGCATTATGTTGATCACTTGATCGGCTAGAAATAACCAGGAGATCCTTTTCTCAGTTAGACTTTTTGAAATTGAGATAAAGATACCTTCCAATTGCATTGTCATGATTAATGATTTAAAAATCGAGTTTTTAATTGATCTGACTAAAATCATCGGACTACTCATTTGTTAGCCTTAAATATATAGATTTTTACGAAATTACATTAGTATAATCGTAAAGACTGTAGTTTTTTTTTTAAACAAATTTTTTTTTATTAACTATTAAGACACTAGAACCAACATTACAAAGAAACCAAGTGAGGATTATTAAGCCAATCCTTTTAAGAAATAATCCTTTTACATCTATTATGACACCAAAGAAAAGATAAAAACACATTATCGTCAAAGATCATCGATCGAATAGGCGGATTATCTTCAAAAATAGTACGGTTTCGAAACTCCTAAATAGACCACCAAGCAACATTAAAGACACCTTCCATCATACTCTTAACTCAACGTTAAAAACAAGCCGAATATAAGAAAACCATGAATTACAATCCGATAAACGAAGACCACGACTGCCAGTCTACCTCCCACCAGCGACACACCTTATACAAAACAACTTAGGCCAAGTCGCACCGAAACAACACATGGTGGATCCTAGTCACAAGAACTACACAAAGGACACAAGCCAAACTCCAAAACAATGCCTCTACGAACCAAATTAATCATGACGTGCATGTCACACGAAAATATTAATTTTAATGAGAACAAATTTTACCCATCTGATCAGGATGTGTGGGAAGAAACATATCATCAATGCAATTGCGAACATCTCTTACTCCAAACATACCTGATAAATTACAAGTCCAACTGTCTTTAGAGGAAGAGAGGGATACCGAATCCAGAAGCGAAACTAACAAAACAAACTGATGATGCTCAACTCCTCCACGAACAAGTCTACGAAAAGAAGATTCAAGGGGCAATTTCAGCTTGTCTGCTACCCAAATCTGTTTGTCCATCTCAAGATCAAAAACCCGAGGAAACTCCTCCATAGGAGAACTATCGCCCTTCCATTTGTCCAACCAAAACCTAGTGTTATTCCCATCGCCTATACGCTTACTACAATGGGATAAAAAGTCAAAACCTTTACTCTTAAGTGAGTGTAATTCTCGCAATATGGAACACCAATTTGACCCCTTATCAACCAAGTGTGTATCGATCGAAGAGCCATACAAAGCTTGAATAACAAGAAACCATAACGAACCATCTTGAGAAACAAACCGTCAAACCCATTTAAGAATAGTAGCACGATTAAGGGAATGAAAACTCGAAACACCTAAACCACCTTTATCCTTGGAAGCCAAAACCTTGTCCCCAAGAGACCCACATGATTTTTTAGACATCAGGTCAGCCCCATTAAAAAAACTACTCTAAATAGATTTCATCTCCTTTAACACACCTATAGGGACCTTGAAGATAGACATATTATATAGGGCAGATGCTCCAAGAACCGATTTCAAAAGGGTTAATCTACCGCCTATAGAAAGAGTTTTAGCCTTCCATTTCGAAAGACACGATTTCAACTTAGTAATCACGTCGGCCCAAACGTTATGACGATGCATATTCTCTCCCACCATTACCCCGAGATACTTAAACTGATTCTGCATGATGGAGCAACCAATGGAAGATGTCGCCTCCTCAACAATAGATCGAGGAACACCAACACTCAAAACTTGACTCTTAAGAATATTAATATGTAACCTTGAAGCAAGGAAAAAACACTTTAGGATGTTGATAATACCCCTCAAGTTAACATTAGACCATTGCCCTAAGAACAAAGCATCATCTGCGCGTATAACAAGTGAGATAATTAAAGCGACATGTGTAAGCGAATGCCTTGGAACAACCCTGCATCCACCGCTCTATTAAATGATAAATTCAGTGACTCCATAATAAGAATAAAAAGGTATGACGACAAAGGGTCTCCTTGTTTAAGCCCGCAGTGAAATTGAAATTTATTAGATTGGCTTCCATTCACCAGAACTGAGGCCTTAACGAAACTAAAAGTACCTCGAATCCATTTGCACCAAGTCGGCCCAAACCCAAATGCCTCAAGAACATCAATCATATATTCCCAACGAACCAAGTCATAATCCATGGCAAATTCAAATTTAAAAAACATTGCTTTCTTATTATTCATTTTAAACCATTGAAGAACTTCATTAAGAACAAACGAACCATCCAAAATCTGTCTCCCTGAGACAAAAATAGATTGGGTATCTGATTCTATATCCGCAATAACCAAAGGTAGATGATTAGCAATAATCTTCGTAACAACCTTATAAACACTCCCTATTACACTAATAGGACAGTAATCATTTACAAATTTAGCATTCACTACCTTCAGAATAAGCGCTATGAAAGAAGAATTGCATCCCTTGAAGAACGACCTAGATAAAAAATGATCAACAGCCTCACTGAATTCAGGCCCAACAACCTCCTAATACTTTCTAAAAAATTCAAAAGTGTACCCGTCCGAACCCCGAGAACTTGTTCTCCCCAAAAATCCACATAGCCCTCCGAATCTCATCAAGAGAAACAAATCTCTCCAGATCATCCACTTGGTCCTACAGCTAGTAGACAAGTAACGTTAATTTTAAGCCTAGATCTCACGAGATTTTTAATCCGAGACTCATAATGATTAAAAAAAGATTGTTTAACAGAACTCGGATCATTACACCAAATACCATCCACTAATACTCCATGAATCTCCAATTGAACCCGCTTGTTGTTAATAATCCCATGAAAGTACTTGGAATTCTCATCTCCCTTGCTCGCCCATCGAATCTTGGATTTCTAAAAGGAATCAGCCACTTCCTTCGAGGTAATATCCTGAAGTTGACACTTCAATTGTTGGGACCCGACCAAAATCAATAATGACTTCCCAAAGAAGAATCTTCCGATGATCCGATAGTTTCCGATCGAGGCAAAAGGTTGTAATGGAAAGAAAATGAGAAAAGACTCCACTTGACACAACAAACCAATCTAGGTTACTCATTTTATTCGCCGAGGGATTAGACCACGTAAAAGCATAACCCTCCATATTGACTTGCAGAGGAAACGAATTGATGAAATACCCTAGCACTCAACGGATTAAAACATGACCCTCTCCTTTCATCACTACTTAGAACCTCATTAAATTCACCCAAAGTAATCGCCTCACCATTTCACTTACCTAATAAAGTCGAAATAGACTCCCATAATCCGCTTATATGAAGCTTGTTGCGGAGCATAAATAGCTATGAAAAGAATCATGGTATTACTTGGAAGCCACGTCCCATAAACATAAACGAAACTATCAGAGATCATGTTATTTTCTCTCTTAAAAACTATCGACTCCCAAATACATAGAATGTCACCAGTGCTCCCTAAAGACTTGTTGTAAACAAAATCATAATTTGAATTACCTCACAAAAACCTCACATCCATATGAGAAACTTTACCAAGCTTAGTCTCCTGAATCGCTATAAAGTTAAGTTTATTTTTTATCGCTAACTCCTTTATCCACTCTTTTTTTTTCTTGTTACCAAGACCTTGAATATTATTTATCGAAAAACCAGATCATATCCTTGTTTTCTAATGATATCCTCGATATCCTTCTCACATCCTCCATAAAATACCCAATTACTTGACCAACTCACATTACCTCCTCTAAAACTCCCATCATAGACCCTCTATTCCTGGCAGAAGTTTGTCCAACAGAATCACACGAAGCCTCCTCGTGGGTAAAATGTGACGTACACATGACCATAACATTACTAGAAGACGAAAATCTAGTGTCCCTATTACAAGCATCACCTCCTTTAACTTGATCATTCTCTTTTAAAATTTCAGAACCCACTTGTGTATAACCAAGAGGGTGGGGAGTGAGGAGCTCGATTCACGTACCTCCACAATAGCCTTCTTCTTGTTCAATAAGTCATAAATCTCAAACGGATCTTCCGGGTGTTGGTCTCCCATTTCTCTAATATTATTCTTTTGCGAAATTGAATTATTATTAAAAATAGTTTCACAAACACCTTCTTCATCACTCACATTGTTATCACATGCCTCATCTTTACTCAGATACGGCTGTACTACATCTAACTTCTCACCATGTACAGATTCATCATCCGAGGAATAAATGTCTCCTTACGGGCCAAGAAATTAGAACTCTACGTGAATAATTTATTTGCACACACCACAAACAGCTTACCTTTAACTATGATCTTAAATGAGTCGAGTATAGAAAAAGATGTTTAGTAACAATGCATACTCATTTTTGACCGAATGAAGAATCATTATTGTCTTTGATATTCAATGACTCACACTATCTTTTACTAATTCGTGAAAAGCGTTTCACATGACCATGCATGTAACGGAACTCCTTCTATATCCACCCATACAATACGCTCATCACTAACAAGATCTTGAGCAACATCTTGAATGATATTAAACCAGGATTTAACCCATTGTGCTTCAACAAATTCTCCTTAGTAACCACCTTGTCAACTCCAACATCACCCACATTCCCCGAGATACATAAGTTTAACATCCACAAAGCCTTCATCAAGGAGAAGAATCTGTAGATTAGAAACAAATTTGAAGTCTTTAACCCTACCCATGGAACATTTAGAATAATCCCACTCAATAATACAAGCACCATATCAGACGAAGGTGAAATTAGCGATGCTCATTGATAGCAGTTACGTAAGAACCAGTAAAACCATAAGTTTGCCGTAACTTGTTAGATGTATCTGGAGCATAACGGGGAGGAACCTTAGCCGAGCCATTAAGGGGAGGAAATTTAGATGTATGTGACCTCGCAAATCGAACTTAATCTACATGTAAATAATGATGACCGATTTGTATGGTAAAAAGGTTCTTCACTTATTGATCCAGGTTAAACACCTTAATGAAGTGAACAGAAGAAAACCTTTTTCCTGCCTTAGCTTTCTTGAATGGAATGAACACATACACCACTGTGCCATAAACACTACCTTCATTCCTATAAGACTTGTACACACAATATCTAAACATGAAATATATTTAGATCTATATATGTCGCGAGTAGATCTATAAATGAAACGTGATATAAAGGTGATACGGAAACAAACAAGATGAAGGAACAAATATTAAAACAAAAAGAAGAAAGATTAGATTAAGAAAGATGCAAAAGAAGAAAAATACAAAGTGTGTCAATTTCCTAGTAAGAGAAAACAAATTACTTTCTCTCTCTACAAACTAATGAATGGAAAAACACACACACAAGTGAGGTGGTGGAGGCCTTTTATACTAAGAGTTCTAGTGTAAGAAGGCCCTCCTCATTTGTGTGTTCGGGACTAATTACCGTTACATACATAACATTACATTAGAACTCTCGACACCGTTGAATAGTGTTAGACTTACTTTTTGGTAAGCTGGCGCCTTTCACGTGAGTTGGAATAGACTTATATCCTTTTACTAAATACAGGGACTTATTATGGAAAGGTAGTATAGTTCTAGTGTGTTAGGCCTATAAATACCCCCATGACTCTCCATGGGGGTGTGGAAGTTTGTTTGTTTTTCTTTGTTTTATTTTCACTTGAAATAAAACATATAACATTCTTCACCTCTCTCTAACTTTCTCTCTCTAAGAACAACAATGGCATACATGTTCTTTGATCATCCCCGACCACCCGAACCATGGTGAGTTTTTGATGCCTTTCAATTGGTATCAGAGCTAACCGGGGGTGTCGTGTATCCGTGTGATTCGTGTTTGTGTTCGTGTTTTCAGATTCGTGTTACTTTGCTATTCATGAATCACGGTTGGTATTTTTTTCTCTCATTTCATATCTAAAAATATCAATTTTTTTGTTTCATTTTTATCAATCTCTCGTATCAAATTGTCTTTGATTTCTGTGACAAAGTGCCTCGGTATACAGTTTTTACCCAATATTTTGTACCCTGTTCATTTCATGTTCTTGTCCCTGTATATATCTGCTCCTATTTATGGGGATAAGGACAAAACAGTTTAAGGTCCAGTTCCATTTTTTTCGGGGTCACAAACTTTTGGTCAAAACCCTATTAAGATGGATATTACGACGGCTTCATTTCTCGGATTTATTCCGATGGATTTTTTTTGACATTCCGATGGTTAAGGCTGTCCTCATTGCGATGGACGGCTTGATCCATCGCAATGGTAGCCAAGTCGTTATGCTGCCCAATTTTTTTGATGACTTTAGGATGGGGAGTATATTGCGATGGGTTCGTGTTTATTGCGATGGTTCTTTGTGTTGACCCATTGCGATGAAAACAAACTAATATATTGCGATGGATGAAGAAAATCATTGCGATGGATTGACTATAAAGACATTACGATGGGACAAATCATTGCGATGAGTTTAAATCATTTAACTTATCATATCAGATTTAGACTCATTTACTTTTAAAAACCATCAGTTAATTCATTTCACAAATCAAATAACTAGTTCATCCATAAATCGACCCATACAAGCCAGTATATCCAAAACCCATTTTTTCCACAACATGTAAACCAATTAATCAAAACCGAATCTTGCTCAATCAAACATATCCGGCCATAAATGTCTCGAGACCTACCTTCACTTTTGAGCGAGACCCATGACCAATCACTACTACAACCATTAATCAAATTCAGACCAAACAACTCTCTTATTTAAAACCCAGTAACATCCAATTTTTTCACATCATCCCCTAAACCTTCGTTTACCCACCCCTTCCCACTAAATCATTCACTCGAAAAACATTGACTTAATATCACTCAATCCTGACCTAAGTTTGTTAAAATGTTTTTTTAATCGGTAAAAAAAAAAAGATTTTTTACGTTTAAACAAAATCCTTAATCTCAAATCAATCGACATGCAACAACTTTCACCTACCCGAGATCAAATGAAAAATGATCTTGATTCCATCATCGCATAAAGGGACGTATTCTTGCACTTGTAAGGGTTTCAATCTTTGTGGGCGTGTATATGATTCGGTGTGAAGATGAGATTGGGTTTTTTTTTTCTGATCAGATTTGGTGTGAGATGGGTTTTTCTTATGAAGCTTCTTTTACTTTGTCTGATGAATGATGGGGGTTGGGGGCGGATTTAACGAGATTAGTGTATGATGTTGAGTTTAGGGTTAAGATATGTTTGTTTTGAGATGAGAATGGTGATGGCTGCTATGGCGATGGGATGAGATGGTCTTGATGATTTGAGTGTAGATGGATGTTAATGGGGGCGGATGTTTTGATATATTTGATGGAGTGAGATTAGTTTTTTTTACTGTGAAAGTAATTTGGTGGTTTATATGTATCTCCTTTCTTGCCTCTCACACACGTGGCCTTCAAGAAAAATGGGGCGGATATACCAATGTTGACCATATACTCTCCCACTTGGGCCACTGTTTGGTGAAATATCAAAAGGAAATCACGTGTCATGTTGATTGGGTTACGTGTCTGGATTAGATTATCAAGTGGTAAGTGGAAACCACGTGACCACCTAGAAATATCAAAAGGAGCGGGTTATACCTATGTGGGTTATAACTACTCTATTGGGCTGAGCCATGTGCAATTTGTTTAATGAATCAAATTTAGATAGGGCTATGGAATCCGGATTTAGATTGTCAAATGGGCCATATATATGTTTTTTATGGGGCCTAGTTTGAAATCTTATTGGGCCGAATGTACCTATGTAATGGGCTGCTCATTTGTTTAAGATCTTGGCCTGTTACATTTGGTCATTAATTGACGGGCCGATCACTACTATTAATCGAAGGCATACAGTAGGCCGATTAATTTTTGCATTTTATTTCGGGATGACCGTCTATATATCCGAATAATGCAAAATTAATCATGTCGGTCTTATGTTACGGGGTCATTGGATTGAACCGGGTATTTTCGATAGAACCAAGTGATAAAATTGTTGTCGAGTTCAAGGCTTATGGGACAGGATTTTATTATTTTGGCAGGCCGTTTAAACAGTGACATTCAGGCCGGGTATCCGTTTTCGATCATATCACTTCTTCACGAACAACAACACAACAAACACAAAAACACGATACATTACACTAAAACGATCCTTATCAAAAATTTACCTAAATTCCTATCGGCTATTACGGTTTATGTGATTACGAAGATGATTCGATGCTACTTATTTGAGGTTGAAGTGAGATTTTTCAGAGGCGTTCTTATTTTATCTTGAAAGGAGTACTTACGACTTTCTAAGATAACTTGCTCGAGCATATACGGTTATGAATAAGACTTGAAGTATCTAGTTTCCATTGTCAAGGGGAGGATGGACGACGACATGGATAACTATCATTTTTTGGGAGCTTCGTTGCGGTTCTCAGTGTCACACGCACTTGCAGTTGTGGATTTCTTCAAGAGATGTAGTACCTTTTCATATACCGCCTGTTTTGGTATAGGGTACTTTAGAGAAGTTGTACCTTTTTTATACCGTCTTTTGGTATGGGGTACGTTTAAGACTTCTCTGCATCGCTCTTCATTCTACTATAGTGCAAGCTTAAGATCAAGTTTGGGGAATTCTACTTCAGTTTCAAGTTTGGATTATCGAGTTATCTTCATCAGTGGTCACTATCAATAGCCAACAGAATTGATAAGAGGATTCATTTCGGGGTGATCTTGAGAGAATTTTGTTTAGAGAGATATTGTTGACATCTTCTCACATAGTAATAGTTACTATGTAAGCGGTTCCAGTTGGCATACCACGTACACACATGAAGGATGATTCCCTTAATAGGTATCATCCTGGAGGGAGAAATGTGTACATGCGGGGTCACTTGACTTTGGTGTTACCGTTTCTACATAGAGGGATAAGTTGTCTACACTCGGGACTTAATTGACTTGGGTGTGGCGACTTTTTATCATCAATGTCCTGTCAGGAGAAATGTGCATTTCCGGGACTTAATTGACTCTGGTGCTACAATTTGACTTCATGTTCGGGATAAAGTGCGTACTTCTGGTAATCTATCATAGAATCAAGACTGGGATTGCTTCAATTTGTGAGAAAATGTTGATGACGTTATCACCTCCCATAGATTCCTCTGTATGATCTGTTTGGGAGGGAGCAGTCTTTACTGCTTGTTTTATGAAAGGCCTTCTAGTTGGGAGGGAGTTAAACTCAACTAGATTCTACAAAGCTGAAGAAATAGAGCTGGAGTATTCAAGAAGATGAAGGTCGCTGAAGACTGTCTCAAGGAATGCTGGAATTCAAGCTTATCATTTTTCTTTATTTTTGCTTGTAGGAAACATTGTAACCAACTCACGTGAGTCACCATCTTGGAGGGAGATTGTTAGAATTACTTTTTGGTAAGCTGGCGCCTTTCACGTGAGTTGGAATAGACTTATATCCTTTTACTAAATACAGGGACTTATTATGTAAAGGTAGTATAGTTCTAGTGTGTTAGGCCTATAAATACCCCCATGACTCTCCATGGGGGTGTGGAAGTTTGTTTGTTTTTCTTTGTTTTATTTTCACTTGAAATAAAACACATAACATTCTTCACCTCTCTCTAACTTTCTCTCTCTAAGAACAACAATGGCATACATGTTCTTTGATCATCCCCGACCACCCGAACCATGGTGAGTTTTTGATGCCTTTCAAATAGCATTTTCCACAAGCTTCACAATGGTATATTATATGACCATCACTTTAAATACGGCTAACTATCTCCACCTAAGGGGTGTTTATGTAATATATTACTTTACTTCTTTATTGTTGCAGACTTTGAAGCTTGTTTTCTTGATAGTTCCTTCATAGTTCCTTTCATGACTTGTAATCTTGGATTGTTGATCTTTGCCTTGACTTGATCTTAAAACTTTTCCATCTTGTGATCTTGTGTCTTTCCCCACATACTCATACTTTGCATGGTGTTAAAAGCTTGTTAACAATCTCCCTTGATTATCAGAGTAGCGAAAGTCTTTGTCTTTAGATATTCTTGAGCTTTCTTCATTTACTTGAGTATGTGGTCTTGAATCGAGACTCTTGAGATTACACCACCGATTGCATCCCTTCGATTTCCCATTATACAGTAGGAATAATGTACTTGTGATTAGGTAAGTTCAAAGAACTTCCTTGACCGGATTTCCAGTTGTGGTAGTCATTCTCAATACTTGAACATCTCGAAAGATAATTCATGGTAAAGAGTGAATCATGTAGTTCCATTCTGCTGATTGAGTCGTCAATTCATTTCCTGGAACAAGTTTACATCAGTTAAGAATCAAACCATTGTTGTTTTCCAGTTGACACAAGTTTGATTCGTATAGAATCTCACAAGTTACCTACCGTAGTGCTGTTTGATGATGACACTAGAAGGATTCCATTCGTCACTATAAATACTAAAGAGTATTACTTTGAATGTTCTGGCAAGATCATAAAGATATTGTGTCAAAACCTAGAACGAGTCTGAATCAATTAAGAATCAAGACACTGTTGCTTTCCATTTAACATATGTTCGATTCAAAGTGAATCTTACATATGACCTACCGTAGTGTTGTTTGATGTTAACACTGGAAGGATTTCCATTCATCACTGTGAATACTAGAGAGTATCACTTTGAATGTTCTGGCAATATCACAAGGATAAAGCATAGGACTCTGTAGATTATCACTTGTGTTCTAAAGATGAACAACAATTGATATATGGAATAGTGTCCTAATGATATTTTTTGATGAATCTTGATGGCTCTAGACTCTATAAGTGCACGTTTATTTAGTGATCCGAGGCTGGAGCAGACTGTCACCTTTTCAATATCTACTATCTCGAAGTGACAAAGTCAATAGAAATGAGTTGAACTCCGTGAAAATAAAACAAACTTCTTTTGAGAGAAGCTTGAGTAGGCTGGGAAGGGTTGTGCATTGCATTACTAGGTCCATGATGCTTTGTTTTCAGTACCAGAAATCATCTAAGTGATTCTGATAGTAGATTTGTTGACCCGGTTTCTGCCTAAGTTGTATGGAGGGTTGCTTTCTTTACACCCTTTATCCTTACATTTCTTTTTAATTCTTCAACCCATTCAATGCTTACTAAGACGTCATTACTAGCACCTTGTTGTGATTGTTCCATTGCTAGATTAAGTCATTAGTCAGTATTATTCCCGTACACTCAACTACTCCATCTTTTCTAAGGATTTCTAAGTTCTAATGGATTGTTCCTGGGAAGATCCCTCCGGTTCTGGTTGGATCATAGGACGAATACCTAACCACCTTTTGACACCAATATCGTCGTAAATACATGTGTTGAAGGGTATAGATATCATAACCAGGAAAACCAATTGAAAAAGCAATGAAGGTGTTAATGAAATTGATGTTTACACCTTGATAGTTTTCTATATCACCAAAAACGCTCCCCCTACATATGTGCATCATCAAATGAAAGGTATTTACACATATTAGGATGAGAAAGCACTTATATCAAAGATCTTATCCAAAAATGAAACATTTTGATCACATTTTAGTCACTATTCTCCCCCTCAAAAATTGCATGTGTTTGTGAAATTTTTGATATGCTAGTGATGTAACATGGAGAGAATAATGTTTCATGAAAAGTTGGAACTATATATTATGAGATTTTTATACTCCCCCTCGAAAAAAAGATTTTGATTAAAATACAGGAGTATATGAGCACACAATTTTGAAAGAATTTGAATATATCATTTGAAAATATCTTAAAAAATTATGCTCAAAAACCGAGAAAACATAATTTCCCGTTGTTGAGGAATAATTTACATAAATGAACATTTTCCTTGTGTTCATGAGCTTAAAACATTCAATGTTTTAATATAAGCCCATGATCGAGAAAAGTTAATTTCCCGTTGTTGAGGATAAGTCATAGACTTTCCTTTCTTTGGGGACCGGTTTATAGTCTGACATGTGACTATAAGCCATTGGTACATGAGCTTAAAATTTTGAATATTTTATAATAGCTCATGACCGATAAAATTTAATTTCTCATTGTGGAGGATAAGTTATCATCCGTGATAACCTTTCCTTTATTTGAAGTCCGGGTCATAGTATGAAATATGACTATGAGCCATTATGAGAAAAGTAGAAAAGACATGTTTTGAAAATATTTGAAACTCTCATTCGAACTTTATGTACATACCCGTGTCGTTATTGAATGACCTACGTCCATATTATCGATGCTGAGAGACATGTCGAAGAAAAATATTTGTGGTATTTTTGAAAGATTTTCTCATTTTTTATTTTTTTTATAGGTTACATATTTTTGTATCTTGATTTTCTGATTGATATATACAAGGTTACTGCAAATGTGCAAGACGTTCAAGCTCATCGGGAGTGAAACTACGTATACCAAGTCGACGAACCAAGAATTCAAATATGTCTTGAGAAAGAGCTTTGGTGAAGATGTCGGTCAGTTGGTAGTCCGTCTTGACAAAGTACAGTTCGATCGTTCCTCTTTCCACATGCTCCTTTATGAATGGAATCGGACAACTATGTGCTTGGTCTTGGAGTGTTGGACCGGGTTGCAGGATATGGCTATGGCTGATTGTGAATCACAATAAATAGGAAATTTGTTAAAGTGAAAGCCATAATCTGTGAGTTGTGTTCCCATCCAAAGGACTTGAGGACTACACACGGATAGAGACACATATTATGCTTATGCGGTTGACAACGCTATACAATCTTGTTTTCTTAAGGACCAGCTAACTAGCTTATCGCCTAAGAATTGTGCTCCACCTAAGGTGCTCTTGAATGTATCATGACACCCTAGATGGTCGAGATCTGAAAAGCTAGTTAGATTAAAACCAGAAACCTTCATATACCAGAGACCCATGTGAACGGTTCTCGGGAGATAACGAAAGATCCTTTTAACCTCTTTCAGGTGCTTCTCGGTTGGGATAGCCTAGTACCAAGCACATAAACAAGTAGCATGCACAATGTCTGGTCTGCTTTAGGTTAAGTACATAAGGGACCCGATCATACTTCAGATTTTGTAGCATCTCCAAATGTCCCTTTCTTATCCATATCAAGCTTGTGTTTAGTGTCCATTGGAGTACCAATAGGATCACAGTTTTCCATCCTAAATTTATTTAGAATTTCAAGCACATATTTGAACTGGTTTATGAAAATACCACGGGGGGATTGGTTAACTTGGAGACCAAGGAAAAACATCATTTCCCCCATCATCGACATTTTGAAGCGGCTTTTCATAAGGTCGGTAAATAATATGGAATATTTTGGGTTAGAAGAACTAAATATAATATCATCTATATAGACCTGAGCCACCAAGATGTCGTTGCCGTAGTGTTTGATAAAAAACGTTGGATCAATGGTTTCTTTACTGAAGTGATTCTGGAGAAGAAATGATGACAGTTACTCGTACCATGCCCTCGGTGCTTGTTTCAAACCATAGATTGCCTTTTCAACTTGTAGACATGTCTTGGATAGTCGGTGTTGATGAAACCTTCAGGTTGACATACATACACATCTTCTTTTAATGGCCCACGTAAGAAAGCCGTCTTGACGTCTATTTGGTACACAGTGAACGATTTGTATGCAGTGTATGCCAAGAAAATCCTAATAGCTTCCATTCGAGCAACCATGACGAACAATCTGTGAAATCAATTCCCTCGTGCTGTTTATAACCTCTCACAACCAACCAAATATTTGTTTCTAATGAACGTTTACTCTTCTTCCATCTTGTTTTTAAACAACCATTTTAGAGTAAGGGGGTCCACATTAGTCAGACGTGGAACTAACACCCATACATCAAGTCAGATGAACTGATTGAGTTATTCTTGCATAGACTAAATCCATGTTGGGCCATTCATTGTTTTTTGACAATTGTTGGTTCCATTGTGCTGACCGGTAGTGCATAGATACACATATCGCCATAGGTACGTAGCTGATTTCTTGTCGAGACTGGTCATTAGAGATCACCAATCACTTGAGCTAATAGATGATCCTTAGTCCATTTAAAATCATGTGGAAGTGTATGAGAAACTTGATGCCAGCTCGACAGATCCACATATGGTGTTGAAGGCTGAGTGATACTTGTGGAAGCCGCAAATGGGTTAACAAACTCATGTTTGTTGAGCATCGTATTGTTTGTATTTTCAGCAACTATTTCATTTTGAAGATGAACATGATTAGAAGGTTGTTGAGAATGTTGTTGAGTCCCGTCAACATCTTGAGAAGTGGTTAGAATATTTGGAGTCAATATGGTTGAGGTTGACATAGATGGTACAGAAGAAGATACCGTTGGTGTAGATGCTGTTGGAGTTTCATGAACTACATGAGCAGGTACAACCGGAGAATTTCGAGTGACATCTGACGAAGAAGGATACTCCATATATTCATCATATATTGGCCCAAATAAAATTTCCAAACCACGTTCTGAAGGCTTTAGAGATGAGATTGCTGACGGTGCATATGGAAGCGCGAGTCCTGAACTTACGTGTCTAGAAGTCTGACCTTGAAGCTCGAGATGTAAGCTACTATGTTGAGATTCCATTCCCAAGATTTCATCAAAGGCAACATTCATAGTCTCCATTACCTTTCTTGTCCTTTGATTATAAACTCCGTAAGCATAAGCTGTTGAAGAATAGCCATTGAAGAATCTAATATAACCTTTAGGTTCGAGCTTACCAATATCTTCACGATTATTCTTTGGATAACATAGTGCCCTGAATACATGTAGAAATGATATATCCGGTTTTCGTCCATTAATGATCTCATGAGGTGTTTTATTTAATCGGGTGTGAATAATGGAACGGTTTTGAGTATAACATGCAGTTGCAATGGCATCGGCCCAAAGAAATAACATTGCACTGGAGGATAGAAGCTTAGTCCGAGCAGCTTCAACTAGCGTATGATTCCTCCGTTCCACAACTCCATTATGCTCTGGAGTTCTTACAGCCGAGGTTTGACGAGAAATCCCAACTTCATCAAAATAAGCTTTCAGTTGCTGATTGGTGAATTTTGTGTTGTTATCCGTTCTTACAATGATGACAGGGGCTTGCAGTAGCACTGATGTTTTCTTCAAGAAATTGATAATCACACCAGGGGCTTCATCTTTTGAAGAAAGAAAATGAACCCATGTGTAACGAGAATAATCATCCACAATCATATGGATATACCGCTTTCCAATAATGCTTTTGATTCTCATTAGGCCACATAAATCCGTATGTAAGAGAGGTAACCTATTCGTGGAATTTGGAACAAGTTTAGGTTTGTGAGGCTTCTTCTTGCTTTTACCCTGCTAACATGATATACAAAGATGATCCTCTGTATATTTGAACTTTGGAAGACCGGTAACGAGATCATCTTTTGCTAGTTGGGTGATGGCATCGAAATTGATATGAGATAACCTTTGATACCATAATCATGAGTTTGTTGATGTGGCGTGGGCCATGAGACAAATTGGAGAAGCATCCGACATTTGAAAGAGATCAATGGTGTAAAGGTTGGTGGTATGATTTCCTTTCAACAAATCAGTTCCTTCAAGATCCCTTACGAAACACGTATGACTTCTAAAGGATACCTACAAGTCTGAATCACATAATTGCCCAACTGAGAAAAAATTGTGTCCCAAGCCATCAACAAAAGAGACTCTGGTGATACTGATATTTCCCCAATGAAGATCACCATATCCTAGAATAGCAGCAACATGATCATTTCCAAATTGAACAGTTACCATGAATCGCCAAACAAAGTTCTTGAGAAGACATCGATTCCCAGTCATATGTTTTGAACAAACTGAGTCCACGCACCAGAGACAAGTTTCAACAACCTGCCAATGATAGAGAAAAATGATTTTGGAAACCGATGAAATAGATTCCTGTAGGGTTAGATGATAATTAAGCCTTATCACATACCAAAACTTCACTATCAGTATGAGATCTACTAGTGTCGATAACTTTTCCACTACAGTCAAAATTTCTACCAGTAGGCAACCACTTAGAGGTAAATGTACGGCTACTAGGCTTGGCAAGACTTTCTGTGTACCCTACGTTCTTACTTTTTGGAACATACACTTTAGCCTTAGGAGTGCTATGTTTTTTACTCATGGAAAGCTTGTCAATTAGGGTGTATCCACCATAGTTCAAACCATTCATAGTTAAACCACAATCATCATGACTAATAGTAAAGAAACATTTCTTACATTTAGCACAAATAACGTCATATTTTTCACTCTGAATAGCAAGATTAAAGTCGTTACATTCAGATGAATTAAGTTTTTGATTATGATTAAAAAGTGGTAAATTCCTAGGGTGTTCTTCTACTTCCACATTATTGATCTTGGGACGACTACTATAGAGGCAAAAGGGACCCTACCATTCGTTGTAATGCTCGTAGGCTGTAGCCTTCTACTCTTAGTGTAGTTGTTTATTCCTGTAGAAGAAGACACACGTCTATTAGGATTAGCACTTTTTAAATCAATGACTTGTGGCTGTGATATACTGGTCGGTTTTGTCCTAACTCTTGCTTTATGTTGTTTGTTAGGTACGTAGATATCTACCCTAGATTGAGAGGAAGGACTAACTCGAAACATTCTTGGGGCAAGCATAGTCGCTTTCGTTACAAAAACCTTGGGAAAAGGTGTTACGACAATACAAGTATTTCCCGAGGTTGATGGTCTAGCAATCATAGTATCCACAATGGTACTAGGCTCAGAAGTCTTATTTTTTTAACAAGGCCTTTAACTTGCAGTTTTCACAAATTTTATCTATGAGTTTCTGATAGACAGACTTGACGTGTTCTACAGCCCGCTTATAAGAAACAATTTTCAGATTCTAAATCTGCAATCTTAGCCTTAAGCTTTTGAACATACCCATCACTGGCTTTCTCTAACCCATACGAAGCCAGATTCTTACACTTACCACCTCCTAACTGAGCTTGCAACCGTTAGATTGTTTGTTTCATTTCATTGTAAGCTTTATCGTACGAAATTTTGTCATATTTGCATTCATCACATTTTTTGAAAAAATTATTCCAAAGATCGGTGAATTCGTTATCCTTTTTAATGACATAAGATTCCATTTTCTCTTTCGTACGTTCAAGCTCAGTTTGGAGCGTTTCATGATCCGACACAGAGATATTTAACGTCACGGGACTACTATTACCACTGAGACTTGCTTTAGAGAGTCGTTCAAGGTCATTTTCCAAAACTTTAATTTTATCAAGAGATTCATCAGCCTCCTTTGCCAAAGATTTAAAGTCTTGAGCAAAGTTGGCTGCTTCTGTTGATCCCAAACTTAGATCGATTTAACTTGTGCAAACGAGATTAAATCAAGTTAAACACGTAGAGAAACTTTGTTGTGTATAAAACAATTTAAGTATTATGCAGAATTAATACTCAAACAAGAACACACAAACAATGTAAACCAAAGTTTCACATGATTGATAAAACAAACTTGCATACAATAAAAGTGTTAAAACGTATATCAAACATAAACCTAAAGGTCTCCTTTTATAGAATAAGAAGCCTTATACAAGAGTCTACGTATCAGCTATTTTAGGTAAAGATAAACATAGAAAATATATTGTTGATCATATCTTTACTAGAAACAAACTAGAAACATAATACGTGTGGACTAAGTCTTCTATCAATGCTTGACTTCATCCTATCAACGCTTGACATCTTCCTGTCAACGCTTGTTCTGTCAACGCTTGTTTTCTTCTTATCAACGTCCCGATCACTATTGTCAGCGTCCAAGTGTACTGGCAACATTTTATTCCCAACAATCCTCCCCTGAACTTGATATCTACTCTAGTAATCAAGTTTCTGAATAAAAACTAAGAACTAGGAGGATTCTTACAAATCTTATCAAATTGGTAATAAACATGCCTAATCAAATCTTTGGCCATGTCACTTGAGTAGTCAATCTGCAGCTGTGTTGTCTTCATCTTTTCAAAAACTTCCTTGGACATGGGATACTCAGCATCCACAAGAAGATATTCAGAAAACTTTGTAGAACTCAAATAATACACACCAGCAGCTGAATACAAACGCCATTGAAGTCCACTGATATCATCCTTAAGATCCTTCCAAATAGGATCTTCTTCTTCTGGTGCACACATTCTCTTGAATGTTGACCAAAGCTTTATTCCATTGACTGAAGTAGGTGCTTCAGTCTCATACTTGGCAAACAATAACCTCCAAAGGTCTACCAAGTCTTCCCTATCCATAATTGCAAATAGAGACATAAGAGTAGTAAATGTGTGTACCTCTTTCCCATATCTGCCAATCATCCAAAACCCACTTGCATCTTCTTCATAGCTAATGATAGGGTTTCTGGCATCAAGAGGTAACACTTGTACCATATCTGAAGCTTCCACGGGTGAGAGCTTAATGCTCTTTCTAATAACAGCTTCACTGGGATTCACTTTATTCAAATCTTTAGGAAACTCAAGTGGAACTCCCTTCTTCAAAGGCCTTGGAACAATCATAGCCTTTTGAATCTCCATCTCTTCTGCAAGTTCTTCTTTCCTTTCATCTGAAAGAAGTCTGATAGTGTTCATCTCTTGCACACTTGCCCAAATAGGATAAACCTTATACTCTAATTCTTCAAAGGGTAATCCCTGAAATTTCTGAAAAGTCCATCCTGTTTGATGACATCTGAGCAACATGTAATAAAGCTCCCTTCTATCTCTCTTCAGCAGTGAGAAAACTTTGCTTGCCTTATGCTTCAGAATTACCTTTCAATCTATTTGAACTCTTAGAAGAATCTCCAAACCCCAAATTTGATCTGAAATTGTCATATCTAGATTCTCCATAACCCTATTTTCCCAAGCATGGTACATTTGAGCAACGTCTGGCATATCATAATCTACCTGCATTTTTAACTCTACAAGTTTCTCCTTTGCCAACTCATCACCATATTCAAGTATTTCTGGTTCTTCAATTATCATAACACTTGAATCTGAACTTTCATCAATACTTCCTTCTTTCTCCTCAGAAGTAACCATAAATGGTGACTCACCAACCTTCTTCTTCTCTTGTTCCCTAAGTTGTGCAGCCAACTTTGAATCAAACTCTACTTGAGCTACATCCTTGGGAACCTCTGCTTCTACCATGATTCCTTTACATTATCTAATGGATCAATGATGGGTAAAGATGATGATGGTACCTGTGAAGACACTTCCTTGATGATAGATGATGACTGGAATACATCAACCATATCTGCAGGTCTGTCAACGTTCAAATCTTGTGTGTCAACGCCCAACTTACTCTTGTCAGCGCTTGGTGTGTCAGCGTCCAAAATCTGCTTGTCAACGCTCACCTTATTCTTGCCAACGCCTCTTGTGAACTGCTCCATCATTGCTGTAAAGGACAAGTTCAAATTTGTAGGATAACCAAAGATACATCAAAACCTAGTTGCTTCTTCAATTCAGTAAGAGCTTCAGCCACACCCAAAGATTCTCCATCATGTGAGCCTTTGTCACTCACATGTATCTGCTCATCCTCCCCTTTGGAAGAATCCTCCATACCACGCCTATTGTTAGCATCTTCCAAAAGAACAATCCTCTCCCTCAATTGCTTGAGTTCAAGGCCTTGTGTACTGACTGTTTGTACCAAGTCTGCATTTTGCTTTTGCAAGCTAATGCAGACAGCCGTCAATTCCAACATTATGTATGGTTCCAATCTGCCCTCCTCTAGAATGGGGATTTGACCTCCCAAAGTAGAGTCATGGGGCATGGATGAGGTCTTAATGATGTTAGGACTGGCTTGGCCTGCATCTAAGCGAGTACCAATAGTCCCAGCCTCATCCATATCACCAACTACACTTGTGGTAGTGGTTCTCTCTACAACATGGCTAGGACCACCAGAGGAGAACACTCCAGTAGTCCTTGGGTGTTTTACCAACCTAAATTCAGGGGGTGTAGAAGATGATGTGGATTGAGTGGTAGTTTGAAGGTTAAGGGGTGTTTGGGTCTGTTGTAAAAAGATGTCAACGTCTGGTTTTGAAGTGTCAACGCCAACATTTAACATGTCAGCGTTGAAGGAATCTTGGTCAAGTTCCATATGTTGAGGTGAAGGTGAAGGTTCAGGCAATGGTTGTGGGTCAGGTTGAGGTTGTGCTGCTGCAATAACAGCAAGCATGGCTTGGGTAAGAGGTAAGTCTCTATGAGGGGGTGAATTCATCTTACTAAAAATAGCTTTCTTTTGCACAGGGATCGCATAAAAATCATCATGATCCCTGGTGCAATACCTTTGCTCATCAAAAACCATTTGTAAAAATCTTGGGTAAGCCGAAGTCATCTTATTACCCTTGTTTTTACACATGCCATCAAAAACCAGTTTAGAAAAATTATACTTTTTCCCATTTGTAATACACACAATTGCACTAGCAATAGATCTGTTAATTTCGTTATGTGCAGTACATTTGGGACTCAAACATTGAAGGATGACATGTATTAAGTACTTCCAAGCTGGGGGAAATTCTTGTTTGTTATATTTATTTAAAGTTCCCTCTTCATGGAAAGGATAACCCAAATCTTGGAGTCCCTGTTCTATCTCACCAATGGGAAGAGTGGTTATACCATCTGCATCATTAAGATGCAAAGCCTGGCGAACCAAGGCTTCAGTAACCACCCATGAACGCCCATGGACAATAGCTGTTAATGTAGTCAGATTATTAAGTGTTGAGGAACTAACAGTGTTCCAAAACTGTTTAATATGAGGAAGTGCATAACTAAGTGGAGATGCATTTAAATACGCCACCATCTGGGTGTATTGAGGAAACAGAGCATCATCAGCCTCCAAATAAGCAATCATATTATGTTGACTTCTAAATCTCAATACCAAGTCATTTGGTTTAAACTTAGGCGTCATGGATGTAGAAAGCTGTTTGTGAAAGATTAGAAAAGATGAATTATAGGAGAAAAGTTGTTAGACAAGAATATGAGAGTACCCTGTTTAAAAAGAAGGAGCCAAATTTATAGGAGGGATAGGTACATGTGATTGATCAAAAATGAGGCAAGAATTTTCAAAATATAATGATGAAAATATTGAAAAGAAAATAAGTTATCTTGTGCATTAATTAAAAGTTATCAACTCCCAAAATTACGGCCCCAATTTTCATCAAAAATAACAACTGGGTAGGACCCAATGAGTGTCAATGGTAAAAAATAACCCATCAACGCCCAACGGCTATATTCTTATCAACGTTGGTAAAAGCCATGTCAACGTCTAAATTGGTTACAACAACGTTTGAAAATATATCTATCAACGTCCAAAAATAAAAATAATAAAAATGAAAAAAGGACCTTAACAAAGTAATTTATCCTAGTGAAGATAACCTATAAACTGAAATTACCATAGGGTGGCAAGCACTGTCCAATCATGCACACTTGCTTATGCAAGATAGACATAACAGTCCTCTAGTGTCCCTTACTAACCAAGGTTCTTAACAGTTAATTTATCTCATAAAATCCCTTTGTAACTTCCTAGGTAATCCTAATAGAAATCATACCAAAGTCTCCCAACAGACCACATCCAATTCTAGGCTAAAAAGGTCTTGGCAGCATGCATAGTATATCAACTTTGCATGCTACAGTGCCTCATGAGATAGTAAACTAAATCATACTCACCAGTGGACACAATCTTGAATTGTGATAAGAGTATTATAAGAAAACCCAAAAAGTCCTAAAAGATTCCTAAACCTCCCCTTAAACTATGATACAAAAGTTGCCAAATAATATGCATGTAAATAAAAATTTATGTCAAGATAGGAATATAAATATTCCAACCATCATCCATAAATTGAAACATGCTCCAATAATGCTCCAAGGATCCATAAGAAACTCTGTATCCAATGGTACAATGCTAAAACGCCTGCACAATTAGATCAAAAACCACAAAACTAACATGTTGCTGACAACGTCACGATAACACTTATCAGCGTTAGACAAATTAAGTGGAAAATCAAATTTCACAAAAAGACCAATAACAATGCATATCCTGTACATACTTTAACAATAAGACCCCAAAACACATATTAAGTGAGATTGATCATTCCAATACTTGTTACCAAGTATTGAAATCTTCCAGTATCAAAAGGTTTAGTTAATAAATCAGACACATTTTCTTATGTGTCAACCCTATCTGGTTGTATTAAACCCTTTTCAAAACAATCTCTTATAAAATGATGTCTAATTTCTATGTGTTTTGTTTTAGAGTGATGTACAAGATTTTTAATAATGCATAAAGTAATGTTATTGTCTACAAAAATCTTGGTATGCATGAAATTATACCCATAATCCAACAGTTGGTTCTGAATCCATAAGACTTGTCTACAACAAGCAGCTGCTGCAACATACTCTGCTTCAGTTGTAGAATTGGCCACCACTGTTTATTTCTTGCATTGCCAAGAGATCAATCTACTCCCAAGAATCTGACATCCACTAGTTGTGGATTTCCTATCAAATTTGTCACCACCATAATCACTGTCTGAATATGGAATAAGCTCCAATGGTGAATCTTTTGGAAACCATAATCCCAGGTCTGGATAACATCTAAGGTATCTAAAGATCCTCTTGACAGCATGAAGATGACACTCTCTGGGAGTCACTTGATGGCGTGCACATGCACACACAACAAACATAATGTCAGGTCTTGAAGCTGTGAGATACATCAATGAACCAATCATTGATCTATAGTACCTGACATCAACTTCTTTTCCATCTCCAACTTTTCCCCAAGGGTGTTCCCTATCCATAGGTGTGCTAGCCCTTTTCTCATATGGAGAAAAGCCAAACTTCTTCAAGATTTCTGCTACATATTTATCTTGAGAGATGAAGATACCATCTTCTTTCTGCTGAACTTGTAACCCTAGAAAGAAGTTCATCTCTTCCATTGCACTCATCTTGAATTTGTCTGTCATAAGCTTGGAAAAGTCTTCACTCATCTTTGGACTTGAAGATCCAAAGATGATATCATCCACATAAACCTGGACAAGTAAGAAATCCTTACCAGTCTTCTTTATAAATAGGGTCTGGTCTATGGTGCCCCTTTTGAATCCATTTCCACCAGATAGGTGGACAATGTGCCATACCATGCTCTTGGGGCTTGATGAAGTCCATACATAGCTTTCTTCACTCTATACACCTTGTCTGGATGTTCTGAATCTTCAAAACTAGGAGGCTGCATTACATAAACCTCCTCTGCAATAGTGCCATAAAGAAAAGCACTCTTCACATCCATTTGGTAGACTGTAAAGCCCATGCAAGAGGCATAGTCTAGAAAAATCCTTATAGCCTCAATCCTTACAACTGGTGCAAAGACCTTCTCATAGTCTATCCCTTCTTCTTGTGTATATCCTTGAGCCACTAAACGTGCCTTGTTTCTGACCACAATGCTTCTTTCATCCTTTTGTTTCTAAGAACCCATCTTATCCCAATAGGTTTGACATGTCTAGGACAATCAACCAACTCCCAAACATCCTGGATAGCAAATTGGTGAAGCTCATCTTGCATTGCCTCCACCCAAATTGGTTCTTTGAGAGCATCAAAAATCTTCTTGGGTTCCTGTTGTGACAGAAAACAGGCAAACAAACATGCTTGAACAAGAGGGGTATCAACCTTCTTGTGAATATTGGCAATAAATCCTCCAAGATTCTGATGAGATCTTATAGTTTGCACAGGAGTCATAACATCACTAATAATTAGAGAAGGAAGGTGATTTTTGATTGTAGAAGTAAGCACTCCTCCCTTAATAAGTGTGTTGTCCTCAATCTCATCTTCCATGTTACCAATATCCTCTTCAGACTCTCTTCCATCAACATCTGAATGAACCTCTCCATTTCTGTTTGAAGGTTCACCTTGTTCAAAATTATTGGAAGAGAAAATATGGTCAAAAGAGCTGTCAACGCTTGGACCAAGGTTGTCAACGTTTGAGCCATCAATGCCTGAATTTGTCTTGTCAGCGCCAGAATTTCCTTTGTCAGCGCCTGAAAGATCATGCATGTTGTCAACTGGTGATACTTGGGGACCACCTTTTTCCTTTCCAGCAGCAGCAGCAGCAAATGCATCTGTCCATATGGGAATAGTAATATACTCAAGTATGGGTGCTGATTTGTCTACTTGTGATCTAACCTCTTCATCAACCTATTTTCCTGAAACATCGACAACTGGTTCTTCCACAACATTTGAAGTCACCTTCACAATGTTTGGATTAGTAATAGGGATATAATTCAAAGTCCTAGATAGAGGTTCCAAGTCAAATAACCAATTTGGACCACTTTCAGGATCACTAGTTTTAATTTCTAAAAACCTAACATGTACCTTTTCAAGTATACGTTTTTCTTTCTTAAGGTAAACCCTATATCATCTACTCTGCACAAAATAACCCATGAAGTAACCTTCATCACCCTTAGCACTAAACTTACCTAAGGCATCACTAGTATCCAACACAACTACATGACATCCAAAAGGTTTAAGAAAACCAATATTAGGTTTCCTCCCCCAAAGTAACTCATAAGGTGTTTTGTTATGTATCTTGTTGACTAATGCTCTATTTTGAACATAACAAGCTGTATTCACAGCCTCAGCGCAAAAAGCAATGTGAAAGTGAGCATCAGTCAACATAGTCCTGGCTGCTTCTATGAGGGTTCTATTCTTTCTCTCAGCTACCCCATTTTGTTGTGGGGTTGTAGCTACACTAAACTGTCTAGTAATCCCTTTCTTGGCATAAAAATCATCCAACAACTTATTTCTAAACTCACCACCATTATCACTTCTAAGTATCTTAACCTTATTACCAGAATTCTTTTCTATCTGGGTAATAAAGTTAATCAAAGTATCAGCAGTGTCACTTTTCAAAGCTAAAAAGAAAGTCCAAGTAAATCTAGAAAAATCATCAGTGATGACAAAACAGTAAGATTTACCATTTAAGCTCTCTATATTAGTTGGACCAAACAAGTCCATATGCAGCAAGTGAAGTGGTTTAGAACTAGAGTGCACCTGTTTAGACTTAAATGAGACCTTGTGTTGTTTGCCTATAAGGCATGCAACACAAGAGTGATCATTGTAGAAAGCCTTTTCAGGCAAACCATCAACTAAACCATGTCTCACAAGTCTGTTTATATTCTTAAAATTAAGGTGCCCTAATCTCCTGTGCCAAAGATTACTCTCATCAACTGAAGCCTTAGCATATGGACATGACAAATTATTATTCATCCTAATTCCATTAAGATTCACATTATAAATGTCCTTATGCCTAGGTGTTCTATAATCAATGAATTTCTCATCTGGTATTTTAAAATCTTTGCTCAACACCAAGCATTCAGTATCAGTAAAAAGAACCTTATTTTTGTTATCACAAACTTGTGATACACTAAACAGATTATAGCCAAGTTCTTTTACCAGAAACACGTTTTCAAAACGCAAATTGTTGGTGAGAAGAGTTCCTTTGCCTGTGATAGTTCTATATCCGCCTCCAAAGTAAACTTTGTCACCATCCTTAATGGGAGTGAAGTTAGTGAGATAATCTTCCTTCCCAGTCATGTGCCTAGAGCATCCACTATCCCAATAGCCATAATCATTAACCTGCTTTTGAATGCCCTGTACATAAAGAAAACAAATTAGTTTTCTTTGGGAACCCAAGCCTGAGCAGACTTGGATTCATTTGGTTGTTCAATAAGAACAGACTTAGTCCTTTTGACAACCCCTTGTTCATCCCTTTTTGGATTAAACACCCAGTTAACCCCAATTGGTTTTGTTATGACCTTTGAAATATAATGAAATCTGTTACAGGTCATAGAAATCCCATCTGAATTAGGGTTTTGGTCTTGCTTAGGTCTCCATGTCAAGCTAGAAGAAGCTTTAGACCCCTTTCCCTTTGGTTGCAAATATTTACCATTATTTGGTCTGGCAACATTTCTGTCAGCGCTTAATTTGGTCTTGTCAACGCTGAAATTACCCTTATCAGCGTTGAACCTAGGGTTTGCTACAGGAACCCATTATCTATTAGACCATGTATTGGTCTTCTGAAAAGGTCTTTGTCCATAAGTATTAGACCCTTTAGTAAAGAATGGGGCTGGACTAACAACTTGTGGACTTTGCTGGACAAAAGGTTTGGGTTTGACAGTGTTTGACTTTTTATCAGCGTTGACCTTTGAAGCATTGACACACTTATAGGCTAAATGTGAAAAAATTCCACAAGTATAACAAGCTTTTCTAGACATAACTCTAGGTCTAGAAGAAAAGAAACTTGTTTCATTATCACTAATTTGGCTTTTTGGTGACCTAGGTTTTCTATACATTTCTGCATATTTAATACTAGGTTTTCTATCAACGTTTAAGCCAAGGTCAACAGTCTTGCCAGTGGTTGGGTTTGTCACCTTTATGGGTGTAGACTCATTTGGGTTGTCACTAAGCATGCCACCTTTAACAAACAAGGTAGGGTTGGCTTTCTTCCATTGGTCCAAATAAGTCAACTTCTGCCTGTATTCCTCTACTGGGGTAAGAACTCTTGGTGGAGGAATAAATTCCTCTTCTTGGAGTTCTCGTAAACCAGTCCAAGACAAGTCCTTTCTAAGGACACCATAGAAGTTCCCAGCAGGTGGTGGAACACCAGCATACTCTTTCATCCCAATCCTAGTCATATCCCTAGAATCCCTTTGTTCACTTACACATTTTTCTAGGGTTTGTAAAGCTTTATCAAATCTCTGAATTTTAAGATCTACATTATCTTTATTCTTGATAGCCTCATCTAATTTAGCCTGTAAATCAGCATTGACTCTATCTATGATGTTTCTAATCTCAATACTAGAATTTAAATCATGATTTAAAATATTGATTTGATCTTTTAGGTCAAGCTCCATTTTCTTATACTCAACTATAGTTTTTTCAGTTTGAGTAAGGGCAAGTTGATAGTTAGATAACTTGCATCTTTCATTAACCACATCTGTTGTCAATTTTAGAACTTCTTTATTAAGTTTTTTAGTGTTTAGACGACAACCCTTACTACAAAATGCATCATCATATACCTCATTGTCTGATGAAGAGGAGGAGTGTGCCATGAGAGCATAGTGAACATGCTCTTCTTCTTCCTTTTCTTCCTCGTCCTCATCCTTGGCCAAGTAGCTTCAATCCCAGCCAACACCATCAATGTCTTGCATGGCAACCATAGCTTTAGACTCCTGAGCCTTGATGATTTGGCTTGAGGGTTTTCCAGCATCAAATCTTCTTGGAGATCTGCATTCTCTCATAAAGTGTCCTATTCGATGACAATTATAACACTCAACCTTGGATTTATCAAATCCAGCAGTGTCCTTAGCATTAAAAGTCATCTTCTTCTTGAATCTTCGATTCCATCTATTTGCTCTTATACTTGCAAGAGCCATATTCCACTTTATGTCCATCTCCTCTAAATGCTCATCACTAATTTGCTCAAGGTCCTATATGTAATCATTGAACCATTGGGTAATGAAGCAATGTATGCACACGCAGTATCTAGATCAATACCAGCAGGCTTAACTCTTGGTGAGTCAACTTTGTATGTGTGAGCGTCTGAATGTGAGGCGTTGACAAGGATTGATCCAGCGTTAACACAAGTTGATCCAGTAACGGGGTGCATGTATGACTCCTTTTGATCAAATTGACCTTCACTATGTGAGAAGAAGGCCATATTTCCATTGGTAGACTTGCTTCCTTGATCCAAAAGAGTTTCATTTTCTATCAGCCTCCGTTTATTGTAAACATCATCAAAAGTAGAACTTTTGTGAGTGTCATTAGCAATTATAGACCTTGTTTCAATCTTCCATGCATCACCAAGAATTTTAAGAAAAGTGGGGATAATATCAACATCGCCAAGCACTGTTGCCATGAAGGACAACTTGCTTGTAATATCAAGAAGTCTGCTTCTCACTCCACTTAGCTTCTCACTGGGTTGAGCTTTAAAAACGGCATACTCATGCAAGAGTTGATTCTTTTTCTCTTGTACAGTATCATTATTACCACCATAAGCAACTTCAAGGGCTGCCCAAAGATCTTTTGCAGACTCATAGCTTCTATATTTGTGCTGATATTCTTGTCCCAAAGAGAGTTTGAGAATGCTTAGGTTTTTCATGTCATTCCTTCTCTTTGCTATGTCCTCAGTTAAGACAGCTCTACCATCTTCTGGTTTTTCTTTTCGATCCTCTTCAGTAGAGCCTTGAACATTTGTTCTTTGTAAGATGGCAGCTGTAATCTTTTGAGCTTTATTGAATGTGTTTCCATATTCAATAATTTCCCATAGGGTGTAGTCATGGATTTGTAGATACTGCTCAAAGTTAAACTTCCACAGCTCAAAATTGTCTGGGTCTAGCATGGGAATCTTGATGTTGGGGGTTGAGGAGGAGGAGTTTACTTCTGGGGTAGACATGATGTTTTTAGGGTTTCTTGAAAATTAGGGTTTTTGACGATTTATGGTTTTTGTGTTCTTTAGATCAAATTTTCTCAACAAGCTCTGATACCACTTGTTGATCCCAAACTTAGATCGATTTAGCTTGTGTAAACGAGACTAAATCAAGTTAAACACGTAGAGAAACTTTGTTGTGTATAAAACAATTTAAGTATTATGCGGAATTAATACTCAAACAAGAACACACAAACAATGTAAACCAAACTTTCACTTGATTGATAAAACAAACTTGCGTACAATGAAAGTGTTAAAGCGTATATCAAACATAAACCTAAAGGTCTCCTTTTATAGAATAAGAAGCCTTGTACAAGAGTCTACGTATCAACTATTTTAGGTAAAGATAAACATAGAAAATACATTGTTGATCATATCTTTACTAGAAACAAACTAGAAACATAATACGTGTAGACTAAGTCTTCTATCAGTGCTTGACTTCATCCTATCAACGCTTGATATCTTCCTGTCAACGCTTGTTCTGTCAACGCTTGTTTTCTTCTTATCAACGTCCCGATTGCTCTTGTCAGCGTCCAAGTGTACTGGCTACATTTTATTCCCAACAGCTTCTTTTAGAAAAGCTTCAAAATTTCTTATCCTAGCGTCAATTGATTAATAATCGGATTCATATCGTTTTGAAGCACTTTTTGTAACTCGACTTGAATTGGTGATGTAAAATTTCCTCTAGTAATTTTGGAATTAACAACACGTTTAAGAGTGACAAAGTTATCTTTTACCTCATTTAGATATCGTCATGCAACGCTCGGTTTAGGAGGGTCATTGTAAAACCCGCATGCTTTTACCATGAATAGTACCCTAAGATCGTACATACTAGATTAAAACTTTCCTATTATAGCATGATTACGATTACATGTTAGGATATTATGTATTACGTACGTGTTAGAACACGATAAGTATTTACTACGCACGAGCATGCAATAATTATTTAACAATAATTAATCACGAAAATGCGATCATGAAATCATGAACGTAATTAAATCACGAACTATTATTAATTACGTATATATATTTATTACGAGCGTAAATAAATATATTAGGTCACGGTAATTATTTAACGAGAACACACAAAACACGAACACAAATAAACACGAACGAGTAATTAAACAACGAGACACGGAAAACGGTACGGGTACCCCATGTGGGGCCCCTACCCGCGGCAACCATAAGGAGATGGGCCAAGCGCATCTCAAAATTCACTAAGAGGGTTATGGTAAAAGTTACTAGTCATTTTTCACTTTACAGAAGATTAAACAAAAAACCTAAAAAAGTTTTTCTCCTCCTCCTCTTTTATTTTTTGGCCGCCACACATAAACACACCAAGGAGGGTGTTTATTTGATTTTGATCTTGGTTTTTGGTGCATGTGTTCGTGTTTGTTCATCCTCGTTTAGATCCACGCATTCGGTATATTCTTTTTACCCTTTTTCTTTTTGATTTGATCTAATAATTAATTAAGAACATGATGTTTTTAAAACCTAATTAAAAACATAGATCTAACATGAAAGTGGTTATTGGGTAAATCAAAAAGGGATGTTTTAGGGGTGTTTATTTGGCCGGCGCCTAAACCGCACTCCAAGGGGGTCTCGGTTTGGCTACTTGACCACCACCGATACCATATGGTCCCGGTTGAGTGGTGTGGATCCCACGGCAGCAGTAAGACAAGGGGAACCCCGAAGTGGTTCGGGGTATGGTGTCGATTTCATGTCCGGTTCATGGTTTCTAGTCAAGATCTGGTTCACGGTTTATGTTAAGATTATTTTTATATAATCATATGTTAAAATTAAATTAATAAATATGACATGATTAATTTAATAACATGACTTAGGTTATAATTTAATTATAGATCATGAAATTATTAACCTAAGTATTTTATATTTTTAGACTTATAATTAATTAATTATTTAAAAATCATGGTTATAATTAATTAATTAACATGACTTAGGTTATATTATTAATAAATAATAATACATGTTTTAACCTAAGTATTTAACTTTATTTAATTAAAAACATGATATATTTTAATTAAATACTTTTAACCTATAGTTTATTTAAATTACATGAAATAATTAATAAATTATACATTATATCATTATGACTTAGAAAATAATCAGAAAAACACTTAGGCTTATATACTTAGCTTATTTAACCAGCTTATATCTAATTATGGAAACTTTCTATTTTTAGAAACTTATTTAATTAAGGCAGCTAATCTATTTATGGGAACTTTCTATTTTTAGAAACTTATTTAATTCAGGTAGCTAATCTATTTATGGAAACTTATTTATTTAAGGCAGCTAATCTATTTATGGAAACTTATTTAATTAAGGCAGCTGATCTATTTATGGAAACTTTCTATATTTAGAAACTTATCTATTTTAAGCAGTAATTCTATTTTTGGAAACTTGCTATTTTTGGAAACTTTCTATTTTTGGTAACTTTCTATTTGTGGAAACTTTCTATTTTTGGAAACTTTCTATTTTTGGAAACTTTCTATTTTAGGAAATCTGCTATTTTTGGAAAGTTACTTATTATTACACAGTAAGTATAATTATACATGAAATACCAGAAATACTTAATCAGAATAGACAGAATATAAGATAAACACAGTTTAAGACTTTAAACAGTAAAACATGATATGAACATATAAAATAAGCTAAGACATGATATAAAACCAGTTACGTATTTAATAGTCAGATGCTTATTCACATATATTCATGTAGCATTAGTGATACGGAAGTAGGATTCCTCTCAGGGACTGTAAGGTCCTTGTAGAAAAGCTTGAGAGTAGAGTTAACGATTGGCGCAATAAATTTCTTTCTTTAGCAGGAAGACTCCAGTTAGTTCGTTCAGTCCTATCTTCTATGCATATTTACTGGGCGTCAGTATTTATTTTACCTGTACGGATTATTCATGATTTGGAACAGCTTATGAGAGGCTTCTTATGGTGTCAAGGTGAAATGAAGAAGGGTAAGGCTAAAGTTGCTTGGGACTCTGTCTGTACTCCAATTTATGAAGGTGGCCTTGGTATTCGTAAGCTTGCTGACTTTAATGCTGTTTTAACGGTTTCTCATATTTGGTGTATTTTGACTCGTAAAGATTCTTTATGGGTCAAATGGATCTACTCTTACAAGTTAAAGGATATAAGCTTCTGGGATGTTCCTTGTATTGGTGACATGAGTTGGGGCTGGAGAAAACTTCTCCAAATCAGACCACGTGTTCGTAAGTTTGTATGGTATAATATTAATAATGGTAGAGTTTCTTCTATGTGGTTTGATAATTGGGCAGATTTATGTCCTCTACGGGACATCCTCACGGTCCGTAATATCAATAGATCGGGGTTCTCTTTATCTAATAAGGTGAGGGATCTTATCGTTGATGGTGCTTGGCAGTGGCCGCAGGATTGGAATACTAGATTTCCTAATATTGTTTCTATACCTGTGCCTATTATTAATGATGACAAAGAAGATGAGTTGCTATGGAGGGATATTAGTGGTGTTTCTCGGCCGTTTTCTGTGGCGTTAGCTTGGGATTCCATACGTGATCGGGCTATGGAAGTAAATTGGTATAAAGCTGTCTGGTTTTCTCATTGTATTCCTCGTCACTCTATTAATTTGTGGCTAGTGGTTAGAAGGAAATTGAAGACGCAGGATAGGCTTAAGCAATGGGATGTTGTCCCATTGGTGGATTTGAGCCTTCTTCGGTGTCCTTTATGTAGTTTGGTGCAGGACTCCCGTGACCATCTTTTCTTTGAATGTTCTTATTCTATGCAGGCTTGGTCTAAGTTTCGGACCTTGTGTGGTATGGATACTGTTCCCCCTCGTATTGATGATATATTAGCGCATGCTATTCTAATTTCGAATGGGAAATCATGTGTTAGTATTCTTGCTCGTCTTGTGTTGGCTGCTACTGCTTATTTTATTTGGATGGAACGAAATTCAAGACTATTCAAGAAGAAGCGGATGTCTGTTGACCAGTTATATCAGATTCTATGTGATACTATTCGTTTGAAGTTGATTTCTTTCCGTTTCAAGAAATTATCTACCAGGTCAAGTTTGCTGCTTAACAAATGGAGGGTTCCGAGCTCAAGATTTGTTCCATGATAGGTGTGCCGGGTGAGTTTTGTACTCTTTTTTCCTTGTCCAAGGTTTTTCCCATTGGGTTTTCTTTGGTAAGGTTTTTTAAGGAGGCAGACTCATTTGGATTGATCCTGCTCCTCTCATGGCGGTGTTGGATGTTGAAGAGTGTGCGCGATTTCATGTTCACATCTTGGTTTTTATCTAGTTTACTTTTGTCTTCTAGATTCGATTAGGGCTTTTGATGTTTCATAGTCTTTGTTAACAAGCTGCATGTAGCTTGAGGTTAATGTGGTATCTCAGCCACATTCCTTTGTACTTAAACGATTTTTTGGTTAATATATTTACCGGGGTAACCCATTACCAAAAAAAAGTAGGATTCCTCTCAGTTCGTCTTCTTCGTTCACTGGACATAAGGTACGGATTCCCGTCCTTTCAGTATGGACATTCTTTCCTTATTAGGATTCCCCGTATGCAGCCAAATGTTTTCCCGTAGTATAAGTTTATATGTTTGACTTGCTTATGTTTAATTTAGAATAACCAGTTTCACCTAGTTATGGACGTACCATAACCATAACATTAGAGGCACTGATGTTATGACTTCACCACGGCGAAGTGATTGCTCGTGGCGTCCCTTCAGCTTTTGGCCATTTATTTTATTTATCATGTGGGGCGTGTGGGTGCATCCTAGTTACATGTTTTCAGCAGATTACTCAGTGTGAATGTGGTGTGTGCCTTGCATCCTTCACAAGGAGCTGATCCCTCCTACCCAAACCAGTATATTAAAATAGAGGCAGACCCTCTAATTTGCATGATGAGGTCACCCCTCTAAGTATTCATGCACGGTGGATTTTCATGACCTATATTGGCTAATGGTAGAACATGCTAAACAGTTTTTATAAGATAAACATAAAGCTTTTCAAACTATAAAACCAGTTTATCAAGACTTAACCAGGTTACTCGGGACTTAGTTTCTTCCGCTGTTATATGTTATATGCTTATCCTATTCATGCTTTATAGTACATCCGTGCACTGAGCATATTGCTCAGCCGTTTTCCTTTTATATGTTCCTAAAACGGCAGGTACTCAGGGACGCTCGTAGACTTTAAGCGTACGTGCATATGGACTTGAAGCTTTCTAGCCTTTCTTTACTTTATGTATTATCTCTCTTTTGATACACTTGCTATGGACATTGTTTAGTCATTTCCTTTTCAGTACTTATGTTTGTGTGTGATGAGCTTTACTTTTGGACTATCGATGTTTGATTCCGGTATTTCCCTTTTATGGTCATGTAATGTTTAGACATTTTTTTCCTTGTATGCTTTGATGACACGCCATAATTACGTGTGACACTCCATTATCAAAATGGGGTGTTACAATTATGGTATCAGAGCCAAGGCTTCGACCTGTAGGCTCTCAAAATATGACATGTGATTAGTGGGTAGTCACTACGGTCTTCCTAGAACTGATAGTTGTTTTCATGCATTCATCATTTTTATGCATACATATACATGTCATTGTCGCAGGTTTATGACTAAGTAATGGTTGGTACAGGACTGGCCCTATTTAGTCGCATGTGTTTTATCGAACTTTTAAATTTGGGACCGACCCATTGGCGTCCCCTCGCCATGTCTTTTGTTTTGGGTGAACTGACCATAGGCGTTCACTCTCGAGCATACAAAAGTTTTCATAAAATTGCATCATGCATTCATACACAAAACTTTCTTGCATAAAATTTTTCTCTTGAAATTTTGGTATTATTTTTTTTTTCATGTATATATATTTTATGTTTTGATCTGTTTAATCATATGTTTTATGTTATACTGTCAGATGGTTCTCACACGCGAACAGGAACAACTCAATGCTGCAATTCAAGCTGCTATGCAAGCTTTGCTTCCTCAACTGAGGAACGACATCAGGGATGAAGTTCAAACTGCCAACAATTAGCAGCATAATCAGGCACCTCCTCCTCCTCCAGTGACATTAACAGTATGGCTGGAGAGATTGAACAAGCTCCATCCTCGAGCTTTTGAGAAAACAGATAGCCCCAGTGATGCTGAAAGCTGGTTGGCTCACATCAAGAAGATTTTCAATGCTATGGGTTGTGACCCCGCATACAAGGCGAGGTTGGCATGCTATCGTTTCGAAGGCGATGTGCTAAATTGGTGGTTAGCGTTGATGCAGTCTGAGGGTGGTGACGAGTGGGTTGCTGGTTTGACTTGGGCTTAGTTCAAGGACAGAGTGATGGAGCAGTTCTTTCCCAAGGCTGAGCAAGACAAGCTCAAGAGAGAGTACCATGGGATCCGACAGAGAGCTGGGGAGAATAGCAACGAGTTTATGCAGCGATTTTTTCGCTTAGCTGGTTTTCTTGGTGTAGAAGCAGGTACTCCTGAAGAGCAGGCACACCACTTTAGGTGGGCTCTTCGCACATCGGTCTCAAACAATCTGATGTGTGCTACGTTCAACATTGTAGCACAAGTGGCCAATGCAACACGTAAGCTGGAGATGCTACAGGAGAGAGATGAGTTCGGGGAAGCTGAGAGACCCGACAAGAGGTAAACATTCGTTTTCAAGCGGTGATCAATTCGTATTCTTTCCATATATGTAAAATATTCATCTCTTTAAATGTATCTTCTAGGAAGAAAACTGGGGACCGGTCTCAGCCGGCTACTCAGCAGCAGCCTCATCAGCCCAAGGGAAACGGTCAGACTAACGACCGTTCTGCTACGGATAGGCGTGGCGGTAATGATAATTACCGTAACAACGTTGGACACTCCAACAACAGCAGGTCCTAATACTTACGCATTTTCTTATGATTTCATATTATAACTCATATTCTGACACTTTAGCAAAATTTCTACTAGGAACCATGGAAACGGTGGGGACCAGAACCAGAGAGGTTCACAGCCTAGCCGTCCAGCTATCACTGGTATTCAATCTTATGATTATCCGTATTATCCTTTGTACCCTATTATCATGTCTTATGTAAAATGTTTTATCAAGTTCCCAGCCAGCCAGAGCACCTGCTAGAGGATTTACTCATCCTCTTTGCTCTACTTGCCACCGTAGGCACCCAGGGCCATGTCGCCGTAACACAGACGCATGCTTCAAGTGTGGTCTTCCTGGCCACATCATGAAGGATTGCCGTAAGGGCGAGATGGAGGGTACATCGGGACATGCTGATTCCAAGCCGCCTCCTACCACCGGGCGTGTCTACACGACATCTCGAGACCAGGCCAACAAGTCTACAGGTACCATCACTGGAATATTGTATATGTATGGTCAAGCTGCATGTGTTCTTTTCGATACGGGTGCTACTCACTCGGTTATTTCTACTACTTATGCTAAGAACATTAGGATGCTCCCCATGCCACTAGAGAATAGGCTTACTATTTCTACGCCTTTGAGGGCCTCTGTATTAATCACCCATGTATACAAGAGTCTTCCCCTAGAATTTGACGATAAGGTTCGACCTGTTGACGCACTTCCGCTGGACATGAATGACTTCGACATGGTTTTGGGCATGGATTGGCTATCCAAGCATCATGATACCATAGACTGCCATTCATATCGAGTTATCTTCGGTGATGTTAATGCACCAGAGTACATTCATAACGGGTTCATACCCGGACGGTCTGTACAAATCATATCTACCCTGCAAGCGCGTGCACTACTGTCACATGGTTGTGAGGGTTATCTAGCTACGGTTCACGACATGGATGCTGAATCTCCATCAATTCAGGATCAACCAATAGTGTCGGAATTCCAAGATGTTTTTCCAGCAGAACTTCCGGGCATACCACCTGCACGAGAAGTGGAATTCAGTATCGAGCTTATTCCAGGAGTTGAACCAATCTCCAAGGCTCCTTATCGCATGGCTCCCATAGAGCTGAAGGAGCTGAAGGATCAAATGCAAGAACTTCTTGAACGAGGCTTCATTCGACCGAGCGCATCTCCATGGGGAGCCCCGGTCTTGTTCGTTAAGAAGAAGGACGACAGTATGCGTCTTTGCATAGACTATCGCGAGCTCAACAAGATTACTATCCGGAATAGGTATCCACTGCCACGTATAGACGATCTGTTTGACCAACTCCAAGGGGCCAAACACTTATCCAAGATTGATCTTAGGTCAGGCTACCATCAGCTACAGGTTAACGAGCAGGACATCGCAAAGACTGCTTTTTGTACCCGCTATGGCCACTACGAGTTTGTAGTTATGCCATTCGGTCTAACAAATGCTCCAGCAGTGTTCATGGACTTGATGAACAGAATCTTCCATGAATTTCTGGACAAGTTCGTCATTGCCTTCATCGATGACATCTTGATTTTCTCAAAGTCCAAGGAGGAACACGAAGACCATCTTCGTACAGTACTACAGATTCTTCTCCAGAAGCAGCTGTATGCTAAATCCTCTAAGTGTGAGTTCTGGTTAGACAAGGTGACATTCTTAGGTCACATTATATCAGTAGAAGGCATCACTATGGATCCAGCGAAGGTTGAGGCCATTACTAAGTGGCCAAGGCCGACATCAGCGACGGAAGTCCGCAGTTTCTTAGGCTTAGCTGGCTATTACCGTAGGTTCGTGGAGAACTTTTCCCGCTTAGCACTACCATTGACCAAACTGATGCAGAAAAGGGATAAATTCGTCTGGACTGAAGAACGAGAGAAGAGCTTTGAAGACCTGAAGTAGAAGCTAGTATTTGCACCTATTCTTACTCTCCCATCTGGTACGGGTGGATTTCAAATCTACAGTGATGCATCGGGGAAGGGACTTGGCTGTGTTCTCATGCAACATGGGAAAGTGATCGCGTACGCTTCACGACAGCTTAAGCCTTATGAAAAAAATTACCCCACGCATGACTTGGAACTTGCTGCAGTTGTGTTTGCATTGAATATATGGAGGCACTACTTATATGGAGAATCATGTGACATTTTCACGGACTACTAGAGCTTGAAGTATATCTTCACTCAATGTGAATTGAACATGAGGCATAGGAGATGGTTAGAGTTGTTGAAGGATTAGGACATTAATCTACAGTATCATCCCGGAAAAGCTAATGTAGTAGCAGATGCTCTTAGCAGGAAGTCCGGAATGATCAACGACATTAAAATCGAAGAGGAAATCATAAGAGACTTGGAGCGACTAGACATCGAGATCATGGTACTTAGACAACACGGTTACTGGGCTAATCTTAGAGTAGAACCCGAGTTACTCTCTAAGATTAAGGAAGCTCAGAAAGATGATGGACAAATCTGGGCAATAGTATAGAATTTGGAGAAACAAACAGAATTCAGAGTAGATGCAGATGGTATCGTATGGAAGGGCACGAGACTTTGTGTTCCTGATGACCAAGAACTCCGGGAAGCCTTGTTAGCTGAAGCTCATAGCTCCCCATTCTCTATACATCCTAGTTCGACTAAGATGTACCATGACATCAAGCAATACTTTTGGTGGAGTAGTATGAAACACGATGTGGCCACTTACGTCTCCAAATGTCTTACCTGCCAGTAGGTTAAGATCGAGCATCAGTGATCTGGCGGTCTCCTTCAACCGTTAGATATTCCAGAGTGGAAGTGGGACAAAATCACCATGGATTTTGTTACTGATCTTCTGCCTACCAAGAGGAAGCACGATGCAATTTGGGTTACCGTAGATCGACTTACCAAATCAGCTCATTTCTTACCGATCCGCAAGGAAGATCCGGTAAGTAAACTCGCCGATACGTACAGAAGAGAGATCATGAGACTCCACGGTGCACCATCCAGCATCGTCTCAGACAGAGATCCTCGTTTCACTTCGTGATTTTGGAAGAGTCTACAAAAAGCTTGGGGTACACAACTTAAGCTTAGCACGGCTTTTCATCCTTAAACGGACGGACAGTCGGAACGAACGATTCAGACATTGGAAGACATGTTGAGGTCATGTGCGTTGGAATGGATGGGTGATTGGGACGATTACATCTGTTTGGTGGAGTTTGCATACAACAAAAGTTGGCACACAAGTATCAAGTGTGCTCCTTTCGAGATGTTGTATGGCAGGAAGTGTCACGCCCCAATCTGCGGGGATCAGGTTGGCGAGCGAACACTTGAAGGACCAGAAATCATAGAGATGACCAATGAAAAGATCGCAGTAGCTAAGCAAAAACTTCAGGAAGCACGATCACGTCAAAAGAGTTACGCCGATAAGCATCGTAGGGACATACATTTTAACGCAGGAGATCACGTCTTCCTTAAGGTTTTGCCGGCACGTGGTGTTAGACGCTTCGAGATTAAAGGGAAGCTCAGTCCTCGTTTCATCGGACCGTTTGATATCATTGAACGAGTCGGTGAAGTATCTTACCGGTTGGTGTTACCTCCGCAGCTTTCGCATGTACACAATGTGTTTCATGTGTCCTTACTCAGAGGGTACCAGTATCATCCCCTTCACATGGTTCAGTATCCACTGGAACAGATACGTGAAGATCTCACTTTTATAGAAGAGCCCGAACGAGTTCTTGACAGACAAGAACGAGTCATGAGGACGAAGACGATTCCATTCGTCAAAATCCTATGGAGGGATCATACGGAGCGGGAAGCCACTTGGGAAACAGAGGAGTCTATCCGGGCTTCTTACCCTCATTTCATATTTTGAATTCGGGTATGTTCTTCTTTTTCAGCTTACTTTATCTATAATTCGGGGACGAATTATTCTTTTTAGGGGGAAGAGTTGTAAAACCTGCATGCTTTTACCATGAATAGTACCCTTAAGATTGTACGTACTAGATTAAAACTTTCCTATTATAGCATGATTACGATTACATGTTAGGATATTATGTATTACGTACGTGTTAGAACACGATAAGTATTTACTACGCATGTGGACGCAATAATTAATTAACAATAATTAATCACGAATATGCGATCATGAAATCATGAACGTAATTAAATCACGAACTATTATTAATTACGTATATATATTTATTATGATCTTAAATAAATTTATTAGGTCACGGTAATTATTTAACGAGAACACACAAAACGCGAACACAAATAAACACGAACGAGTAATTAAACAACGAGACAATGAAAACGGTACGGGTACCCCATGTGGGGCCCCTACCCGCGGTAACCATAAGGAGATGGGCCAAGCCCATCTCAAAATTCACTAAGAGGGGTTATGGTAAAAGTTACTAGTCATTTTTCACTTTACAGAAGATTAAACAAAAAACCTAAAAAAGTTTTTCTCCTCCTCCTCCTCTTTTCTTTTTTGGCCGCAACACATAAACACACCAAGAAGGGTGTTTATTTGATTTTGATCTTGGTTTTTGGTGCAAGTGTTCGTGTTTGTTCATCCTCGTTTAGATCCACACATTCGGTATATTCTTTTTACCCTTTTTCTTTATGATTTGATCTAATAATTAATTAAGAACATGATGTTTTTAAAACCTAATTAAAAACATAGATCTAACATGAAAATGGTTATTGGGTAAATCAAAAAGGGATGTTTTAGGGGTGTTTGTTTGGACGGCGCCTAAACCGAACCCCAAGGGGGTCTCGGTTTGGCTACTCGACCACCACCGAGACCATATGGTCCCGGTTGAGTGGTGTGGGTCCCACGGCAGCAACAAGACAAGGGGAACCCCGAAGTGGTTCGGGGTATGGTGTCGATTTCATGTCCGGTTCATGGTTTCTAGTCAAGATCCGGTTCACGGTTTATGTTAAGATTATTTTTATATAATCATATGTTAAAATTAAATTAATAAATATGACATGATTAATTTAATAACACGACTTAGGTTATAATTTAATTATAGATCATGAAATTATTAACCTAAGTATTTTATATTTTTAGACTTATAATTAATTAATTATTTAAAAACCATGGTTATAATTAATTAATTAACATGACTTAGGTTATATTATTAATAAATAATAATACATGTTTTAACCTAAGTATTTAACTTTATTTAATTAAAAACATGATATATTTTAATTAAATACTTTTAACCTATAGTTTATTTAAATTACATGAAATAATTAATAAACTATACATTATATCATTATGACTTAGAAAATAATCAGAAAAACACTTAGGCTTATATACTTAGCTTATTTAACCAGCTTATATCTAATTATGGAAACTTTCTATTTTTAGAAACTTGTTTAGTTAAGGCAGCTAATCTATTTATGGGAACTTTCTATTTTTAGAAACTTATTTAATTCAGGCATCTAATCTATTTATAGAAACTTATTTATTTAAGGCAGCTAATCTATTTATGGAAACTTATTTAATTAAGGCAGCTGATCTATTTATGGAAACTTTCTATTTTTAGAAACTTATCTATTTTAAGCAGTAATTCTATTTTTGGAAATTTTCTGTTTTTGGAAACTTTCTATTTTTGGAAACTTTCTATTTTTGGAAACTTTCTATTTTTGGAAACTTTCTATTTTTGGAAACTTTATATTTTTAGAAACTTTTTATTTTAGGAAACCTGCTATTTTTGGAAAGTTACTTATTATTACACAGTAAGTATAATAATATATGAAATACCAGAAATACTTAATCAGAATAGACAAAATATAAGATAAACACAGTTTAAGGCTTTAAACAGTAAAACATGATATGAACATATAAAATAAGCTAAGACATGATATAAAACCAGTTACGTATTTAGTAGTCAAATACTTATTCACGTATGTATTCATGTAGCATTAGTGATACGGAAGTAGGATTCCTCTCAGTTCGTCTTCTTCGTTCACTGGACATAAGGTACGGATTCCCGTCCTTTCAGTATGGACATTCTTTCCTTATTAGGATTCCCCGTATGCGACCAAATGTTTTCCCGTAGTATAAGTTTATATGTTTGACTTGCTTATGTTTAATTTAGGATACCTATAGCCATATACATGCATGACCAGTTTCACCTAGTTATGGAGGTACCATAACCATAACATTAGAGGCACTGATGTTATGACTTCACCACGGCGGAGTGATTTCTCGTGACGTCCCTTTAGCTTTTGGCCATTTATTTTATTTATCATGTGGGGCGTATGGGTGCATCCTAGTTACATGTTTTCAGCAGATTGCTCAGTGTGAATGTGGTGTGTACCTTGCATCCTTCACAAGGAGCTGATCCCTCCTACCCAAACCAGTATATTAAATTAGAGGCAGCCCCTCTAATTTACATGATGAGGTCACCCCTCCAAGTATTCATGCACTGTGGATTTTCATGACCTATATTGGCTAATGGTAGAACATGCTAAACAATTTTTATAAGATAAACATAAAGCTTTTCAAACTATAAAACCAGATTTATCAAGACTTAACCAGGTTACTCGGGTCTTAGTTTCTTCCACTGTTATATGTTATATGCTTATCCTATTCATGCTTTATAGTACATCCGTGCACTGAGCGTATTGCTCAGCCGTTTTCCTTTTCTATGTACCCAAAACGGCACGTACTCAAGGACGCTCGTAGACTTTAAGCATACGTGCATATGGACTGGAAGCTTTCTAGCCTTTCTTTACTTTATGCATTATCTTTCTTTTGATACACTTGCTATGGACATTGTTTAGTCCTTTCCTTTTCAGTACTTATGTTTGTGTGTGATGAGCTTTACTTTTGGACTATCGATGTTTGATTCCGGTATTTCCCTTTATGGTCATGTAATGTTTAGACATTTTTTTCCTTGTATGCTTTGATGACACGCCAGAATTACGTGTGACATTCCATTATCAAAATGGGGTGTTACAGTCATCCGACAATTCCTCTCTTGGAATCAAAAGCATTTCGGTACTCGTTTTAGACCGAGCAAATGTTCCTAAAGGAGGATTAATTTTCGGATAATAAACGGGTGTGACTTCTTTATTAAGCTTTTGCATTCTTAAATGACTCTCTACGGTAAGTTCAATAGTTTCATCTGAATCATACACAACAGGAGGACCATGCTTAACTAGCAACACATTACCATTATATAAACTTTTTTGGGTGGCCCGAGCTTGCTAAAGATATTCAGGGTTAGGAGGAAGAGGACAACCTAAAGCCAATATGTAACGGGTATGATATATTTCATTCACTTTTAGGGTAAGCATATTAATAGTCTACATGGATTGACCTGGTTTTATCAAAAGGTTGTCTAAGTCCCTAATCTTATCCTCTTCATTGAAAATATCCTCAAGAAGCCCATCTTCTAGAATTTTGAAATCATGTTTCAGATTTTTTCTTTCTTCTTTCAGATAAAAAATAACTGATTTTTCATTTGAAAGCTGTTTATTAAGAGAGGTGATTTCATTATTTAAATTGCTTATCTTTTTAGCACTACTTAAATGTAAAGCATTTAATTTCTTTGTCGTACATTTTTCTTGACAAACCGATGTTGCATGAGCTTGTTCAAGTTCTTTAATTTAAGCATGATGAATTTCAAAACTTTTCTCTCTTTCCTTATATCCCGCAAGCTTAGTGGTCAATTTGGCATTAGTTTCTCTAAACTTATTATTAACCACCTTAGCATGATCAACGTCCTTGGAAAGCTTATCAAATAATGATTTATAATACGTATGCGTCTCGTCAGGAAGGGTTGTATGCTGGCCGACTTGATCTAACTGAGGTCCACACTGAGTGCATTCGAAATAATATTACTATTATTCGTTTGATCCCCGAGTGTCTTAGTGTAGGGCTCAAGTATCTTAGTATACTCTTCCTCCTGATTAGACATACTATATATATCATTATCATCAAAACGTGGGTGTACCTCAGAGGGACCATCTGAATCATAGACGAGAGCTCTGTCATCATGAGTTCTCGAGGTTGATGCTTGCTTCAAGTTTGCCATCAAGATGTAGTTGGCATTCACCTCTTCTTCCTTGACATATTCTGCTGTAGAAGACATAAGATCAAATTCCTCATTTTGAAGTAGAATTCCTGCCTCTTCCTTTTGTGCTATGAGAAGCTGAGTCTGAAGGTAAGCAACATCCCTCTTCTTTTTGGTTGTGCAGTCTCTAGCATAATGACCAAATCCCCTGCAATTTTAGCACTGAACCTGACGATTATTGTTTACATTACCCATACCATTATTTCAGCCCTTCTAGCCACTATATTTACCATCTAATTTCCAACCGTTGGCACAACAATTAACCTATTTTGATTTCCTATATTTTGAACTCCCTGATTCTGACCACAATGTTGTCCAAACTGACTGTCTGCATTCCCAACTATTTGCCCTGCATTTTGACCATACTGATTACCCACATTCTGAGCACCATATTGTTTAAACTGATTCTCTGTGTTCCCTCCAACTACCAGTTGACGATCTTGATTCACGCTCATCATTGGTTAAGCAAGCTGCCTATTTCTCGTGTTCGAGGAGATTCTCTGATTGTGGTTAATTGGGTTAATGGTGAATTTGAATGCCTTTGCAAGAAGAGCTAGACCAGTATTAATCGCATGAGTAGGATTGGTGATGTCATTAAAGCAATCAATAGGTTGTTGCAAGTAGTTCATATCATCAGGAAGTTGATATCCATAAGTGGTGAGTTGTTGTTATTGTGGTATGAAGTTACTCGAGGTAGGTTGATGGTAGGGTACCATGGGATATGACATAGATGACGAGACTTTGACATAAAAGCCAATGGATCTTATGTTTTGGCACGTCGTTCTGCCTACTTCGTTAGCTTCATCTTGATTCATCTTCAAATGATCATAGACTTGAGTGTAGTCCACGACATGAATATCATTGGTTTGATTGACGAGTGTGACATGTCGTGACCATTTAGATGAAAGATTATCAATAAATTTGATGTTTGTTAGAAATACGTTTTAACGTATATTAGAAGTATCGGTCACTCCACAATAGTATTAATGTTGTAATAGCTCGTAGTTAATGTTACTTATTAAGTTAAGTAAGAAACCGACCCATGGGCTTGTCATGGGTCGGCCCAAGCCCAAATAATGGCCTTGGATATAAATACCCCTTTCCACCATGGAAAGGTGTTGGTTGTTGATCATTCCATATTTTTCATTTGAATAAAAACACATAGTTTCTCTCTCACTTTCTCTCACTAGTTTCTCTCTCTAGGAATCTTCAACTCACTTCATAGATTCATAGTTTATCAATATTCTACATTTGGTATCAAGAGCTATGGGGTGATTTAAGGTAATGATTTGTGTTGTTATTTAGTTTTTGATTGTATTAGTGTTCTTTAAGAAGATCCATCTTGATTCTTGGAGTTTTTGGTGATTTTGTGATTGGGATTAGTAGATAAGTATTAGTTGTTACTTATTATTGTAGAAATCACAAAACTTTTTGGGTAACTTGGTAAAAATCTGGGTTTTTTCTTCATATTTTTGTTCGTCTGTTACTCGAACCAAGTTTCTGATTCCCAGTAAAAGTTCCGAACCAAAAAGTTCCGGATCAAAAAGTTCCGGATCAACAAAAGTTCCGGATCAAAAAGCTCCGAACCAAAAGTTCCGGATCAAGGTAAGTTCCGGATCAAGGAATGTTCCGGATCAAGACAAAGTTCCGCATCAAAAAGTTCCGAACCAAAAGTTCCGGATCAAGGAAAGTTCCGAATCAAAGGAAAGCTCCGGATCAAAGGAAAGTTCCGGATCAAGGGAAAGTTCCGGATCAAAGGAAAGTTCCGGATCAAAGGAAAGTTCCGGATCAAGGGAAAGTTCCGGATCAATTCTTCCGAACCAAAAGTTCCGGATCAAGGAGTTCCAAGCCAAAATCTTCCGAATCAACACTTCCGAATCAACAAAAGTTCCGAATCAAGGGATATTTTACTTGTTTTTTCGACGATTTTTAGAGGATTTAATCTTGGTTTCTTACAACAAAAACTCAACACAATTCACAAGCTTTACTTCACTGCTCGATCAACCGATAATCTTTGTCTCTTTGAAGTGAACAAAATTAATCCGAATTCATTAATGCCTCAGATGACATCACTTACGGACATTTCCTTCATTACGGGAACAGACAATCGCCCTCCAATGCTCATTAAAGAAGTCTTTGAAGCATGGCAAGGCCGTATGATGTCATACCTTAAGGGAAAACCGACATATGGGAGGCTTATGGTTAAGTCAATTCTAAATGGTCCACTTGACTATGGTACCATCGTGGTTAACAATGTGACTCGACCAAGAGAGTTTGAAGAACTTACACCAGCTCAACAACTTGTTGCCGATGCAGACGAAAAGGCTCTTCAAACCATTCTCCAAGCTCTTCCACATGACATCTATCGAATGGTAAGTCAGTATACGGTTGCAAAGGATTTATGGGAACGTCTAAAGGTGTTGCTACAAGGTACGTCTCTTACCAAACAGGAAAGGGAATGTCAGTTGTATGATCTGTTTGATAGATTCACGTACAGCCCAGGGGAAACGCTTCACGACTATTACTTCAGATTCACTACTCTCATGAATGATCTGAATGTATACAATCTCGTGATTGCTCCATTCCAGGTTAACACCAAATTTTTGAATACTTTACCTCAAGCTGAATGGGGTGAGTATATTACCGATGTTAAGTTAACCAGGGATTTGCATAAGTGCAATTTGGATCAACTCTATGCTTTTCTTCAGCAGCATGAGAAACATGTGATCATGCACCGTTCGCCTCGAGGTATGTACCCTGATTCTTTAGCTTTGATGGCGAATCAACCAAGCTTGTCACACAACAACACTCCTTATATTTTGGGACACCAAGCCTATCATCCATCACCTTACATGACACCAAGCTTCCCCCAATATTCGATTCTACCGCAACCACCCACCTCACATCAGCAACAATATCGGTTTAATGCACCTTCATCACACTATGCTTCACAACCTCACCCAACAAGCATTGCACCTTATGCTCAATCTTCATATTCTTCTTATCAAGAGAATGCAGCATATCCATCAAGCTACTCTGACCACATGAGTGTTCCTTCTAGTGCTTATGCAGCTCAACAAGACCAAGCACTGTATTGTGATGATGATGAAGTCCCTATTCCCGAATTCAAACAAGGAACTGACCTAGTTGAAGTGTTAGCCACTATGTCTGCTTATCTCACAAGGACATTAAGCAAAAGAGGATTTAGAGGACCAGCTCCTACTAACAATCAGCTGAGGAATTCATCCAATTCTCGCCAACAAGCTACTATTGAGAATGGTAGGGTAATGGTTCAACCTATTCAACCATATCAGGGGAGACCTACTACATCAACCACCAATGCACGTACGGTCAATCCTGCTCCAATGGTCAACACTCCTCTACGGGCTAATTCCACAGGCAAGTTGAGAATGATTACATGCTACAACTGTAAGGAAGAAGGTCACATGTCCAGGGATTGCAAAAAACCAAAGAGGAGAAGGGATGGTCAATGGTTTGCAGAGAAGATTTATTTGGTGAACGCTCAGGTACAGGGAAGGGAACTTGATGAAGAGGAGCTTGCATTTCTTGCTGATCCAGGGATTGCTGAACAAGACGTTGTCACTACACAGAATGCAGCATACCAAGCAGATGATCTTGATGCCTACGATTCAGACTGTGATGAACTTCAATCTGCACAGGCAGCTCTTATGGCAACTATCTCTAGCCTAGGGCCAGAAAAAAGATCTGAGGTACTTATTAATACCACTGATAATACCACTGATACTAGTATTCAACCACATCAAGTTGTGCAAGAACGTGCTGATTCGAATGAGTCTTCGGTGGTGAGTCTTTCAAATGAGGAGACAATCAATGATAGTAATATCAATGTGAGTCCCCAGACTTTGAGTGAATCACAACCGGGAGCCATTTCGCATACGCATAATCCTGCTCAACAAGATTTGGTCATGGTTCCTGCTACATTACTTAGCCAAATGAATGCTGCACTCTTAGAAACCCTAGCTAAGAATAAGAATTTGTCTGATGAGCTTGCCTTATGCAACGAGAAAGTTCAAACTTTGGAATTAGTTCCTTCGTCTAGTGTTCTAACAAATCCCGAATATGATCATTTTCGAAACAAACAAATGGGTCATTTGCAAGAAATTGAAACCTTAAGAGCAGATCTTTCTAACGAACTTAAAGAAAAAGAGTTAGTGGTCACTAATTTTCAAAAGCTTCAAACGGATTTTGAATTACTCGAGTCTAAGAAGAATGAAATGGAAATTAATGCAGCTAATAAGATTAGAAGTCTAGATTATTTGCTTTTAAGACAATACGCTGCCTCTCAACTAGTGCACTTATTTGATGCTTTGTTTAGAGAATTTAACTTATCACGTCAAAAAGGCCTTCCCCCTAACCCACGGTATGCAAAACAAGCTTTAAGCCATAGTCCAAGACTTTATAATGCAACCCAATTAGGATTGGTCTTAGACCCGATTGTTATTTTCGATGATCGCACAAGTAAGGATCTAGTTGATGAGGATCGGTCATACAACTTTGCAAAATATCCCGAGTGTGATTATTTTAAAATGAATCAGGAGCTTGCAAAAACGGATTTTAGATTTCGCTTCCATATGGATAAAGATCTCATCACGTCACCAACCTACATGTTAAATGAAGAAACTCCTAGTACACTTCCTACACTTGTCAAAATGGAAGGACCTAAGGAAATTCCAAAGGATCTTCCACATGTTAGCACTGTATGGTTAAACTTGCAAGAGATTAATCAATACTTTGCTAGTTTTGACAAGGTCATTTTGGAATGTACGACTTCAAATGGCCTAAACGCCGGAGAATGGGCTTTCGAACACATGAACGAGGTGTTTAAGAATGAGATCAATCCGTTTGTCGAAAGTCTAAAAGGAAGTTTTGCATCTCTTAAAGAAAATCTTGAGTTTGAAATTGGAGAAGTTCAAAAAGTGTTTTATGAAATGGACACCGCTTACGAACTACAACTAATTGAAAAGGAAAAGATTTTATCCGAATATGACCGATTCTTGTCCCAAGTAATTTCGTGTGATGTGCTTACTACTGTAAATGTCAATTAATCGAATGAGCTTACATCCGCTATGATTAAATGTGATGATGTGAATATATGTGATGATGTGTGTGATCTCTCTGTAAATGTTGATGATACTGTAAATGAGGTAGATAATCATTCTTGTCACGAATCTAACGCTGAATTTTTAAAGCTTCAAGATTCTTACAATTTACTTTCAAAACGCTTTAATCAACTTGAACAACATTGTATATCTTTAGAATTAAAACAACAAACTCAAAATGAGGATCTTTTGATAACAAATAGTTGTGAAAATAGTGTTGAGACGAGTGACAAGATGATTGCAATAGTTAAGGCATTAGAGGAAGAGATTATGAGATTGAAGAGAGACGTGTCATCAAATGAAACACTAAAATTGGAACTAGAGGCTGCAGAGTCTAAAAACCAGGACTTAGAAATTAGACTTTCGTCTATTCTAGGGGAGATGGATCGTGCAAGACAGGGAATGTCCAAACTTTATGGTTCACTAGAAGAACGCTTCGCTTTTAATGCGGCACAGCAACAATCTTATGTTGAACAACTGAACCAAAAGTGTGAGGAAATCTCTGACTTAAACATCCAACTCATTGACAAAAACATGGTTTTGGCCGAGTTAAAGGAGACACTTCTTCTCACCCGACAAGAAGCTGTTAATAACTTAGCTACCAACTTTGCACCGTCCTCTAGTGCTCCAACCACCAAGTCAGTAGTGCTTTATAAGAACCCGCTCCATAAGAAAAACCCGGTTACCTACGATGATTATATGAGGAATGCAATTAAGCATGTAGATCTTGTTAGGGATATTTTAGACGATCTTTATGCCTTAGATCCCTCAAGTAGCTACTATTACTCAGCTCATGAATACATTAAGCGAGTTCAATATTGCTTAGCATATTTGCAATACATAGGTAAACCAGGTTCTGCACTACTCACTAATCGACCCATTGCTGTAACTCCATTCAATAAGACCCCAGGAGCAAAACCGTCATTGGCACCATCAAGTAAGGCACCTTTAAAATCTGTTGCTAATGTTCCCACTTTGCCTTCTACAGGAGTAAAAGAGTCTACTAAGGCTAAAGGATCGCCACTCAAGAAAGATAAGATCAAGCCCTCCACTAGTAGTACCAACAAGAAGAAAGTAGAAGCTCACCATAGGAATGTTAGTTCAGTTTTAAATAAAAAGAATCATGTTAAGACTAAAAGCTCTGCGCCTGTGCAGAAGACTAAACCATTTGTGAATTCTGATTTGAAATGTTGGAATTGTAATGAATGTATGTTTTCCCAACGTCATGATTTGTTTCTTATTAATCATGTGAATGAAATGAATGCCATTAGGAATAATCTTGAATGGAAGCCAACTGGTAGAACTCGTGCCCAAGTTGGATGGCAATGGCGTCCCACTGGTAGGACCTTTACATTAAATGGAACAATGTGCCCTTTAACTAGGAATGCATCCATTGAGGTTAGGTCTCAGCATCCTTTAGTTAGGAACACTAGCACTACAGTATGGAAACCGCGCCCTTTAATTAGGTCAGCCCCCACTATAGTGCCTATCAGTGAAGAAATACCTCAGGATTTAAGCCAACTAGAATCTACACCACCAACTAGGAAGAAGAAGGCTAGGAAATCTAAGAAACCTAAAGTTAGCAAATCTAAGATTATTAAATCTGTACCTGCTAATAACAAGGAACATTCAGATTCCGATACCTCTACATTGTCCTCATCTGGTGATATTTTCAGGTGATCCAAATCATCCTCTGGTATTTGGACTCCGGTTGTTCAAAGCATATGACCGGAGATCGCTCGATGCTCCGAAATTTCGTCAGCAAGTTTCTTGGAACTGTTAAATTCGGTAATGATCATATTGCAAAGATAATGGGTATGGTGAATATCAGATTGGAAACGTTACGATTTCAAGGGTATACTATGTAGAAGGTCTTGGTCATAATTTATTTTCAGTAGGACAGTTTTGTGATTCCAACCTAGAGGTTGCTTTTCGACAACATACTTGTTTCATCCGCAACTTGGAAGGAAAAGACTTGTTGAAGGGTTCTCGTGGTGAAAATATTTATACGTTGTCCCTACAAGACATGATGGCCGCCTCTCCAGTATGTCTTCTCTCTAAAGCATCTAAGACCAAGTCATGGTTATGGCATCGTAGATTATCTCATCTCAACTTTGATGCTATTAATCATCTGGCTAAAAACGAATTAGTTCGTGGTCTTCCAAAGCTCAAATTTCACAAGGACCATTTATGTTTCGCGTGTTCAAGGGGGAAAAGTACCAAGAAATCATACAAGCCCAAAGCTGAAGACACCAATCAAGAAAAACTTCATCTTTTGCATATGGATCTTTGTGGGCCAATGAGAACTGAAAGTGTGAGCGGTAAGAAATTCATTCTGGTTATTGTGGATGATTTCTCCAGGTTTACATGGGTTAGATTTCTACGTACAAAGGATGAAGCACCGAAGGCTATCATCACTTTTCTGAAATTCATTCAGGTACGTTTAAATACTACTGTCCGCCGTATTCGTACAGATAATGGAACAGAGTTCGTCAACCAGACTCTTCGTGATTACTATGAAGAAGTTGGTATCTCACATGAAACATCCACTGCACGCACTCCACAACAAAACGGTGTCGTTGAAAGACGGAATCGTACGCTTATGGAAGTTGCGAGGACTATGCTGATTTATGTGAACGCTCCATTGTTCTTGTGGGCAGAAGCTATATCTACTGCATGTTTCACCCAAAACCGTTCTATCATTCGGAAACGCCATGGAAAAACACCTTACGAGCTTCTACATGATCGTAAACCCGATGTTTCATTCCTTCATGTGTTTGGTGCTCTTTGTTATCCAAACATTAATAGTAAGAACTTGGGCAAACTTCAACCAAAAGCCGATATAGGTATTCTCATTGGTTACTCACCTTCCAAGAAAGCATACCGAATTTACAACCGTCGTCTTGGTAAGATCGTAGAAACTATGGACGCAGATTTCGATGAGCTGACAGCGATGGCTTCTGAGCAACGCAGCTCTGAACCCGCGCTTCATGAGATGGGAACCGGTGCTATTAGTTCCAGATTAGTTCCCAATAATCCTACTTCTACATCATTTTTACCACCTACAAGGCCTGAGTGGGATAAACTGTTTCAACCGTTGTTTGATGAATTCTTTGACCCCCCAAATGATGAAGTTCCAGCACCTGTAGTGATAGCTCCAATCCCTGAAGTTGTTGCTCAAGCAAATGAAGCTTTATCTAATGCATCTTCAATTAACATTGAACCGGATGCACCTTTACCAAGTGATTCTCAAACTAAACCTGAATCGTCACCCTTACTTGTGCCTAATGATGTTGAAGAGGATTCTATTGATCACAATTTGGAATATGCTCACCTACAAGAGCTTCCTTTCTTTGGTGTACCGATACCTGAAAATCCTTCAGCCGCGTCTACCTCAGAAGAAGCTCCTTCTATTGTTCACTCCAGACCACCACGGATTGAAAATCATAGCACCAAATGGACAAAAGATCACCCAATTAGGAATGTCATTGGAGATCTAGATCGACCAGTCTCTACACGCCATCAATTACAAGAGAGTGCACTCTATTGCTACTTTGATGCATTTCTCTCCGAAGTTGAACCTAAAAATTGGCAACAGGCTATGACTCAATCATCTTGGATTGAAGCTATGCAGGAGGAACTAAATGAATTCCAAAGACTTGAAGTATGGGAATTAGTTCCTCTCCTTGACAAGGTTAACATCCTTACTTTGTTGTGGGTTTATAAGGTTAAACTCGATGAGATGGGTGAAGTATTGAAGAATAAGGCTAGATTGGTCGCTAGAGGATACAAACAAGCCTTGGGTATAGACTTTAAAGAATCTTTTGCTCCTGTTGCAAGATTGGAGGCTATTAGACTATTCCTTACGTATGCTGCTCATATGAACATGATCGTCTATCAAATGGATGTGAAGACGGCATTTTTGAACGGTGAACTAAGGGAAGAAGTCTATGTTAGTCAGCCGGATGGGTTCGTTAGCACGGAGTTTCCTAATCATGTGTACAAGCTTAAGAAGGCTCTCTATGGGTTGAAACAAGCTCCACGCGCGTGGTATGATCTCCTTTCAACATATCTCATTTCGGAAGGCTTCTCCAAAGGCAAGGTGGACCCCACTCTATTCACTCTCAAGGAGGACAACGACATGATTCTTGTACAAATTTATGTTGATGATATAATATTTGCTGCCTCTAACATAGAATTGTCAAACCGCTTTGAGAAGATAATGTCCACACGCTTTCAGATGTCAATAATGGGAAAAATTTCATTTTTCTTAGGATTACAAATTTCTCAGAATCCAAGAGGCATCTTTATTAATCAATCCAAATATGCTCTAGAATCTTTAAAGAAATATAACTTTGAAAATTGTGACCCCGTGGACACTCCAATGGTGGAGAAATCCAAGTTAGATGAAGATAGGAATGGGATTATTGTCGATCCAAAACTTTACCGTGGGATGATCGGCACCCTTCTCTATCTGACTGCTAGCAGGCCTGATTTGCAATTTGCTGTATGCATGTGTGCCCGGTATCAGGCTCGGCCTACCGAAAAGCACCTACATGTTGTTAAAAGGATCTTTCGGTATCTCAAAGGAACACTTCATCGTGGTCTATGGTATCCGAAAGATTCCTCCATTGCTTTAATATCATACGCAGATGCCGATCATGCTGGGTGTCAAGACACGAGGCGTAGCACTTCTGGGTCTTTGCAACTCCTTGGAGACAGATTGATTAGTTGGTCTTCAAAAAGGCAGAAAAGCGCTGCAATTTCTAGCACGGAGGCTGAATACATCGCCATGTCCGGTTGTTGTGCTCAAGTCCTTTGGATGAGATCACAACTAACTGACTACGGTTTGGGATTCAACAAAATCCCGATGTATTGTGACAACAAGAGCGCCATTGCCCTTTGCTGCAACTATGTTCAACACTCCCGGGCCAAGCACATAGACATTCGCTACCATTTCATTAAAGAGCAGGTGGAGAACGGAGTGATCGAGCTGTATTTTGTCACCACTGAGTATCAGCTGGCAGATATGTTCACCAAAGCCTTAGATCGAGGACGAATCGAGTTTTTGATCGACAAGCTTGGCATGAAATCATTCACTCCAGCGACTCTCAAAGAATTGGCAGAAGAATCAGCTGAATAGTGGTGGTAAACTATTCAGGCGTATCCTTTGTTCGTGATCATGTATATTATAGTAAATATATAAACCACAAAAGAAAAATACAAAAATATAAAACCAAGAAAAACCATAAAAAATATAAAACCTACAAAAACCATAAAAATTATAAAATCAAGAAAAACCAAAAATATTTTTCGTTTTTTAAAACGGGCATGTCTTTTAGTACGATAATATTTACGGCTTTAGAAATGTCGATCAATATTGACACGGCGCCATAAATAGAGTCCGTATAAAAGTTTTACATTTTTAAAACATGCCCATTATGGCTTGTAGTTATTTCAGACTACAACCCGGTTTTCATATTAAAGTCACATATTTCCTTGGAAAACGTTGGCTCACAACGGGAATTAATTTTCTCGGGCATGATTTACAAGCCAAATCATGCAAAGGGATCAAGTTTACTTTACAACTTGGTCTACCACGAGTTAGTGTACGTCTCAGTGCATTAATTTGTCAAAATAAGAGAAATCTTATTGCCACCGCGAATCAATCTTTTCAAGACATTATTTGGAAATGTTTTCATCAATATTTGACTCTTTAAACAATGACTACAGCTCTTTAAATAGAAAACGGGTCATCGTTTAAGGGGGAGAAAATATTAAATCATCTTCGTCATCAAAACAATTTTCAAAAGTGTTTGTGGAAAATTAATTGGCTAAATGGTTTATGAGTGGTCTTGCTTTAGAATACGACTTGTGCTCGTTCAATGTGATAGGAATTGCTTTAAGATCTTGGAGATTTGCTGTGATGCTTAAGTTGTGTGAAGGTTAAGTTGGCTAAGTTTAACGTTGGTTAGGGAGAGGAGAAAAGAAATATGAAAAGATAAGGAATAAAAAGGGAAAAGGAAAGAAAAGAATAGGGTTAAAAATGACTAAGGGAGAAAGTTAAAAAATTTTGACCTAAGTCAAACCAACCCCCCCCCCCCCCCCCCCCCCCCCCCGTTTTTCTTCATCTTCACTGTTTCTTTTTTATATTTTTTCTCCGCCATTAACACACATTCAAGCTTTCTCAAAACTCTCAATTCATTCTCTTAATTCGTTTCCTTCGGTCTAAAAGGTAATAACATCGAATCTTTAACTTATAATTCGCCTAACTCCTCATTTAAATCAAATTAATTGATTCGGGTAATCAACTTTATCAAATTAGGGTTCGTTTGCCTAATTAGGGATTAATTGACTAGGGTTTTAGGTGGGTTTTACTCGGAATATCATTAGATTGAGTTAAGTTGCCTTAGATTGCCTTAAAACTCACTATAGCGCTTAGAATAATCATCAATAGGGTGCGTTTAGAAGTTTCGGATGAACAAGGCTTATGAACTTCCGAATGAAGGAAGTTCCGGATGAACTTCCGAATGAAGGAAGTTCCGAATGAACTTCCGAATGAAGGAAGTTCTGGATGAACTTCCGAATGAAAGAAGTTCCGAATGAACTTCCGAATGAAGAAGTTCCGAATGAACTTCCGAATGAAGAAGTTCCGAATGAACTTCCGAATGAAGAAGTTCCGAATGAACTTCCGAATGAAGAAGTTCCGAATGACCTTCCGAATGAAGAAGTTCCGAATGAACTTCCGAATGAAGAAGTTCCGGATGAACTTCCGAATGAAGAAGTTCCGAATGAACTTCCGAATGAATAAGTTCCGCATGAACTTCCGAATGAAGAAGTTCCGAGTGAACTTCCGAATGAAGAAGTTCCGAATGAACTTCCGAATGAAGAAGTTCCAGATGAACTTCCAAATGAAGAAGTTCCGAACGAACTTCCGAATGAAGAAGTTCCGAATGAACTTCCGAATGAAAAAGTTCCGAATGAACTTCCGAATGAAAAAGTTCCGGATGAACTTCCGAATGAAGAAGTCCGAGTGAACTTCCGAATGAAGGACTTCCGAGTGAAGTTCCGAATGAAGAAGTTCCGGACGAACTTCCGAATGAAGGACTTCCGAATGAAGAGTTCCGAATGAAGGACTTCCGAATGAAGAGTTTCGAATGAAGGACTTCCGAATGAAGAGTTCCGAATGAAGGAGTTCCGAATGAAGAGTTCCGAATGAAAAGTTCCGAATGAAGGAGAATTCCGAATGAAGAGTTGTTGGATTAATAGTTGTTTGCCTGTTATAAGTACTTGTTGAAATGTATTATGCTTAGAAGTCATAATGATATATATCTATATATTTTTTGTGCATCAATCTTTTATGTCTTATCTTAAGCAGATACGATGACTAATCCAACAGTACAAGCACTCCAAGATGCTAGAGCAGCCGAAATTGCCGAAGCAAGAGCCCTCAAGTTCATACCAAACAATTACCGGCTGAAGCAAGTCTCAAAATCCACTCACCATGGATTCAAAGTCGCCATAGCAATCCTTGATCACTCTCACTTCAAGAATGATTTAAGGAGTACTGCCTCGGTGCCATATGATTACATGTATGAGTTCTGGGCTACCAAGGAAAGTACTTCAAACAAGATCACCTTTACTCTCGACAACAAGCAGCAGACACTTACTGTTTCAGACTTCCGTAAGATATTTGGCATTCGGGATACACCCAAAGGTATGTCATTTTCCAGGGATCCTACTAAAGATGAACTCATGGAGTTGTTCGATGCTCTTGGATGTCCTGACATACGAGTTGTGTCTGAGTTTACCACCGCTAAAGTAGGTCAACCTTGGAGAGCAATTTTGGGTATTCTCAGTAGATGTCTCACACCTAAAACGTCTGGGCATGATGCTTTGCGTAGTCCAATCATAAACATCTTCTATGGCATGTACAAAGGTTCAAATGCACATTATGCATTATTGATGTGGGAAGAATTTAACTTTCAACTCTTCCAAAACAAGAAGCTGAAGACTAATTTCTTTCCTTACCCTCGGTTTATCAAGCTTATTATTAACTATTTTATGAAGAATGATGTCTCTATTGATAAGCGTGCAGCAAGTCGTCATCACACTGAAGAGGCTGATCACACTGTGGATCTAAGGCATGAAGGACCATCTGGTGGTGTTATTCCTGGTCCTATTCCCGATTATCTTCTGACGGATAAAATTAAAGCTTCTGCTGATTACAAACTACTGCTATTAGAAATCAAGAAGCTAAAAGCAAGCCTTCAGACAGGAGAAGACTCGTCTACTACGGTCAAGGGTAAAGGTAAACGCAAGCAACCAGCTGCTTTATCTGAACCCGAAACCAAGAAGAAGAAGACTGAGGCTAAGAAGGGAAAGGGTACGGCTGATGAGTTAGTTCTCCGCGACGAAGAAGATGTTGATGATCCTACTCTTGACAAGGCTGAGAGAAAATTAATGAAGATAGCTATTGAAAGGAGTAGGAAAGACACGGGAGGTAGTGGTTCAGGTGCACAGATAAATATTGAAGAAGAGTACGAGGAGCCAGAGGATATTGATGAGTTTGGATCACCTGAACGGTATTCTACTTCGAAGGAGACATCCATCCCTGTTTCAGCAAGTGTTGAAAAGGAGTCCGGTGCTCCTACAATCATGGTACCTACTCAGCCTTTAGTAACTTAACCTCCACCAATACAGCCCTTACCAACCCGACCGGTTTCAACACCATTCCTTCCACCACCAATAACTCCCACCCTCAGTACTGTAGTGGCCTCTTCAACCAACCCAGAGTAGATCTGCATCATCTTCAATGGCGACATTTGTAATGGCAGAAATGTTGGATAAACATACGGATAATCAAAGAAAAGAGATGGATAATCTTCGCCAAGAGCTACTTAGACGAGTTCAAAGTGAAGAAGCATCTAAGAAAGCCCAAGAAGAAATGCTTGCTAAGTTCGCTGCAGAGATGGAGTTGACACGTAAAGCTCATGCAGAAGAACTAGCTCAGGTTAAACAGGCTGAAGCTGATAAGTATGCTGCACGAATCACGAGACTTCAAGCCATGAGGGATAAATACAAGGAGCAGAAAGAAACACTTGAAGCTTCTGTTGAAGAGAGAGTGAAAGAATCCGTTGAGTCCATTATGCCAAAACTGCGTGATGAGTTGAAGACACTCGCGGCTGATAACTTGATGATCAAGTCATCCAATCCTTCTGAATCCGCCTACAAAATTGCCTATGATTTAACGGATTTTGAATTAAAGAAGATCCTCAAAGCTCGTATGAGGGAACTTGGATCTTTTGATAAATCTAAGATTCAACGGACACTCTACAAGTCACTAAATGATGCTATCATGGAGTATGATCGGCTATTTAAGATGTTTGGAAGTGTGGTACCTTACCACATTCTGCCTGAGGAAGAAAGGGAAGAAAGTGAACAAGAAGAGGGTGACGGGGAAGAAGAAGAAGAAGAAGAAGAAGAAGAAGAAGAAGAAGGAGATGATGATGATGATGGTGATGATGATGAGGATGATGATGATGATGATGGTGATGATGGTGGTGATGGAAATGAGGAGAGTGCTAAGGGAAGCAACGAGGATAGCGATGAGGGTGATGATGGTAAACAACCTGAAACAGGGGATAAGGTTGCCAGCACAAAGAAACCTTCTAAGTCTAGAACCAAGTCTAAGAAAGATGCTGCGGCAAAGGAAAAATCCACTTCAACGGAATCAAGACGATCCAAGTGGCGCCATGATGTGAATGCTACTACGGCGTCATCGATTCCCGGTACATCTATTGCTGTGTCTATACCTGTTACCACTAACCCTGTTAGTTCTGTTGTTGCTCCTGTGATTGCAGAGTTAGTAACTGAACCTGAAGCTGCACAACACTCGCCCGTTCATGACACCGCCGAGATGCCTGAACATCCGAGTAATACGTAAGTATTACAATGAAGATGGAAATCCTGCTTGAGCCAACATCAAACAAGCTCATGGTAGGTTACACGTGCGGTTCTTTAAGAACCAATCTTGTGAAAAACTGGAAAGAAACAGTGGTTTAATTCTTAATTGAACTTAAACTCGTTCTAGGCCTCTACGCATTATCATACGATCTTGCCAGAACACTCAGAGTGACTCTTTATTGATCACAGTGACGAGTGGAAATCCTTCTAGTGTTAACATCAAACAGCACTTGGTAGGTGACGTGCAAGATTCTTTATGAATTGAGCTCGTGATAAATGGAAAGCAACGATGGTGAAAATCTTAATTGAAATTAACTTGTTCCAGGTTTCATGAATTGACGGCTTCAATCATAAGGATTTTTAATCCAAATGATTCACTCTTTATGTTCGCAGTCAGCTTTGGACGGTCGAATAAAGAGAACGGGTTTACCCGCGAAATCCTGTCAGGAAGTTACTTAATTGAAACTATCCGTCACGGGTACGATATCTAATATCGTCCAACGGTCTTCACCGACCGGAGGTAAAATGCTACCGAATTAGAATAAAATGTCAAAGCCATTTTATTCGTGTCGTTGCTGTGTACCTGTTAAAGACGGCGGCGTTGCTGTTGAAGACGGTGGCGTTGCTGTGTACCAGTTGAAGACGGTGGCGTTGCGGTGTACCTGTTGAAGTCGTTCCCACATGCTTATGTTTTTTCTGCATCAAAGTTTAGCAAAATTCAAGAAAGTGCAAAATGAAGTCTTCCGCTGTACCAAACTCTGAAGCTTTCGAGAATTCAACAAAAAGACATAAGTGTGTGGAACATGGAGTCACGAGGAGGCAAGATTCACAAGAAGGCAAAGATCGCACGTGATTGGTCCAAAGAACAATGCTCTCAAGCCAAAGCCTAAAAGATCAAATAAACATATTCACAACAAAAAGAAAGAAGAAAAGACTACGAGCTGAAGAACGAAGACTTAGTATAGTATGCTAGGTTTAGAACTTTGTAAAATGGAGTGACCTCCCTTAGGGGGAGATTGTTAGAAATACGTTTTAACGTATATTAGAAGTATCGGTCACTCCACAATAGTATTAATGTTGTAATAGCTCGTAGTTAATGTTATTTATTAAGTTAAGTAAGAAACCGACCCATGGGCTTGTCATGGGTCGGCCCAAGCCCAAATAATGGCCTTGGATATAAATACCCCTTTCCACCATGGAAAGGGGTTGGTTGTTGATCATTCCATATTTTTCATTTGAATAAAAACACATAGTTTCTCTCTCACTTTCTCTCACTAGTTTCTCTCTCTAGGAATCTTCAACCCACTTCATAGATTCATAGTTTATCAATATTCTACAATGTTGGCAGCAATTTGTGAAGGTTCATGTTTATTTCTTCTAAGATGATTCATGAGTGTTGAAAACCGACGATAGTAAGGTTCTATATGTTCCCCTTTAGTAGATGTAAACTTATATGTTGGGCCAACGAAAGTTTTAACTATGTCCTAGTCTAGATTTGTTTAAAATAGACCAAGTGTTACGAGTCGCTGTGAAGATCAGCGACAGAGACCTGACCAGCTGAAGGCAAAGCCTCAGCTGGTACACTAGGAATATTCAAGTCAAAGACAACGTCATAGAAGTCGAAGATTATCTGAAGTCATACTCACCAGCAGTTATAGACAAGGTAGGATGTAGAAGGAGTGGACTGGTGTTCAAGGATCTTTGAGATGACAATACTCAGAGATCACTAACAACCCTTAGCAGGTTATGCAAGCAGAGACTTGCTTTACCTTTTATAGTTTAGGCGGGAGAATCTCTTAAAGTATTTTGAGCGGGACAAAATAGGAGATTCAAGATAAAGCCTAGTATGACCTAATGGGATAAAGTGAACAGTTGGCACAACTGTTCACCTAAAGTTGTTTAAAGGTATTTCTCTTTATAAACATTCATTTAATGCATTGCAGTACTTCCTGTGACAATCCGTCAATTTATAGTTGATAATTTATTCTCAAATATTATTTGAAAATATTATTTTAATGATACAATATGAACTCACTTATTTTTGGGAAGAAATTTGGATTTACGTCTTGGAGTAGCATCGCCTACGTCTAAACCGGAGGATTCTACGTTACGTGCTTACGTTTACATACACCGTCTTTGGTGACAGTCCGACATTTCAGAAAATAAATTTATCCATGAATATTATTTTGGAGTTTTAAATTTGTGTTGGTTCATAAACTCACAAATTTACGAGAAGAGACTAGGACTTACGATTTTATTTTAACGTCCTTTACGACTAAACCGGAAACCTTAGGATTACGTATTTACGTTTTCGAACTCCGTTTTTGATGAGACAATTTTTATTGGATTCGTTTTGTGACGTAGATTCATAATTTATAAAAACGTTTTTCGTAAAACGACCCGAGGGCACGCAAATCGAGGAAACTAGAATCGAGGAGTACCCGTAAATAAATGTGGATGAGACAAGTGGGACACTTGCCGTACCCCCACTATAACCGTCCAACATACTACACCTCACTACATTTGGTGTCAAAATGTTAGCTTTGTAACTTACACATGTAAGCTAAAGCTTACATTGTAAGCTACTTCTTATCAAAACCATTAACCATTACCACTCTTCTCATTATTCACCATGCAAACAAGCTACAAACTCTCTCTCCCTCTTCACCTATGCCGTCCCATTTGCTCCATAAACCACCACCATTGATCAAAATCAACCACAAAATCTCATGTTATTCATATACATGTTGATGCCCTTTTGAAGCCCTAGTGATTGATGCAACTTATAACATCCAAGGAGGAGTATTCATGGTGTCTTGGGACTGATTTTCCACAAGGAGTTTATGAAGATTGGTGGTCTTGAAGATGGTCTTGGCTATGCACAAGTTTCTCCATCAAAATCCATGTTTTGATCAACCTACATCATCATGGTGGTATAAAGATTGTCCTCCTCATCTTCTTGTTATTTTGATTATGTAAACATGTATTTTTTTTCCTATTGTATATATTTATGATGATTATATGATGATAAAAATGTTATGTGGGGATTTGTTGTTGATAATCATGGATAAAAAGATGAAAAACTATAAGTAAAAATGGGTAGATCTTGTGTAAATAATAGGCTGTATAAAAACAGTAAAGAACCATATGGTAAACTGATAAAATGATGAAGTAGAATCCATTTACAGTAAGCTATGGGTCTTGTACACATGTGAGAGTTGGCCATGCAATGGAATCAAAATAATGAGTGAGATATGATCAAAACAAGTTTAGGGTATAAATCTGAGGTTACTATTTTGGACGATTTTTAGAAAATACTTAAAGGATGATTCAACAGTAGCTATAGAAGAGTTAAATGTAGCACATATCATGTAGTTTATGTGATAAAATTTGAGCTTCTATCTCCATATAGAACTCAAGATATGCCAGTTTTGGTGAAAGTGAAGATAAAAATCAGATTTTTGGAAATAATGTTTATTATTATTATATAAGCACTCACATTATAATGTATAAAATGTAAAAGTATAAACCCACTAACTTATAAAACTTATTTATATAAATGTATAAAAGGTTAATTAAATGGGTAAATTATATAAATGGTGGTAAAATAATATTTATAAGTAATAAAAACTATAAACTTGATTTTTACGACTTTTTCGGCTATCGCCGTAAAACTAACGTTTTTCACCAAATAAAACTTAGACGACCAAACCCGTCTAATGTAAAGTTTATAAAAGTCATATACTGATGTATAGGTAACTAATACAAGTAAAAACCGATAAAACCCGAACTATAAGAAATACGGACATTTACGAGCTAAATAAACATATTGGACTAATAATTGGACTTAATAAGATAAAAACTTGTAAAAAGAACTTATTGGGCTTAACCCATTTGAGCCCAACATGGAAAATATATATACTGATAATATAAGTACAAAAAGGATTAAAACAAGTTAAAGAACTTATAATAGGCTTATTGGACCTAAAACACGTAAATAGGTAAAACGAGAAAACTAGTATAAAAGTTATCGACACATAACACAAAAATGAATAAATGAGGATATGTAAACCCACTTGATCATCATATATATATATAATCATCATATGTATACATAATTGGTATTTTTATAAAGTCATTGGACATGAGTCTAAGACGAATATTATTTGTCTAGGTTTCCGTGATTGAAGCACGTACCGTACGTCCGAATTGCCGATAACCCGCCTTCTCACATCAACGTGAGTTCATAGCCTCGCACTCTTTTAAATGTTTCATAAATGCTTTATAAACCCGCGAGGGAGATAACATGTTAGTTTTTATAACTTAGGACACCATTTGTCCCGATTGTTTGTTTATTGATTTTTGGACTCGAATGATTGAATGACCCGATTGTATGACCCGATAAATGATTAAAGGACCCGATAGATGAAATTAAATGGATTATTAAAGTTAGGTTATGTCACTAAAAGTCCCATTAGCATGAATTGTGAACTACCGGGATTTGGTAGACGCTTGTGCATATAATAGTACTATTTGGGGACGATCACCCCAGTTCGCGCCTTGACGGTTGATCCCCGTCGTGCCACATTGATTGGTAAGCGAATTTATGTATGAGAAGATTTCCATAGCGTGACCTTTGTGACGACACGCTACTTTAGATGGGCAAAATTGGTATCGGGTTAGCTACCCGTTGTTGGTTTAGTAAGGTAACAATGTCATGCGGCTTATAATAATCCAAAATTAACGAAATACTAATAGACGCACCGAATTACGAAGTATTGCCTGACTAGCAATACGGGGTCATACTATAGATATTATGTTCGTGTTTTGGTTTTCATAACCATATTCATATAACAGTTTTTATTTTCATACAACGTCGTAAGACGTATTGTATGATGTTTTTACGACATTGGCTCGTATACTGATTTTTAAGGCAAATGCCTATATTATGATTTTCGATAAGGATTTGTGTAAAATGACTTTGGCTATTTTATGGCCTATTAAAATGATTTATACAAAATGATTTTCAGTAATAATTTTTATACTGATATTATATTGATGGAATTTATCAAACTCTATGAATTCACTCGGCGTTATCGCTGACCCTTTTCTTTTAACATGTTTTGTCTCAGGTACTTGAAGGTAATTCTCGGGAAGACAACAAGAATTCATGGCCCGCACTTAAACAATATTTTTCCATTCAAAATGCTTTGTAAAACTTTGTATGAAATATAATAACTTGGGACCGATGTAACTTTGATAATTATGAATGGAAATGATTTATAAATCAACGACGCGATTTTTATGCGTTGTCTATGATGTGAGTAATGTGCTATCCCGTAACACCAACTAGTCTTCCGCTGTATTGAGTTGTATAAATTTGGGGGTGTTACAGTTTGGTACCAGAGCTCTCGTTATAGAGAACGGAAGATTTTTAAAACCAAGGTTTTGAATAAAACTTTTCAAAATCTTTTAACTATAAACATTTTTCTAAAAATGTCTAAAAATCTTTTGACTATAACGGTGCCGAAGAATTCCCGAGTTACCGACAAGGCCAGACTGAGAAGTGTTATTTTAATATATATATAACTTGGATTGTATATATATGATGTAATTTTATTACATGATTGTTTGATGATTATTTTGATATTTATACGAGGTATTTATACGACGTCGATTGTCACAAGAAACCTTAACTCCCCTAGCAAATTAATCGAAGCTATTCTCGTAGGAATTCTAGCTATCCTAGATCTAAACCAAGTTGTGGATATTTATGATCCCAACAAATGGTTGATATTCGTAGAAATGTAGATAGTAGTTGATTGTGGTATTGAAGAAGAATTGGCGAGATTAAATCTGATATCGATGTCATGACGATCTTTCCTTATAGAGTGGAGTTTGACAAAATGTTATCACCTGGAAAGATGTCATCTGATTCGTTGTCTTCCAATTCTTAAATTTGAAATCGAAAGGGTGAATGTTGCACTTGAGGCTGTCATTGGAACCATTACCCAAAAGCCTCATGCCACTAATACCTTTCCGAGAAGTCTAGTTGAATGATCAAGTCATTTCGTACTAGTGACTCATTTGATAATTGTTGATTGTAAGAGCTATAGGATTGGAAATTAAGTGTTGATTCATATTAAGATTGTATTGCCCTATTAAGGTCTAAGAATAAGATTGAAAGTATTGGAAAATGAGGTAGGATATCGAATTGAGTATAAAATTGGTTGAAACTTGAATAAAGTAAAATTTAACCCGTATGGAATATGAGATTGCTAAGAGGAAATCATTAAGTCATGTGATTGAATTATAAGGTTTTAATTGATTGTTAGTTTGTGATAAGGGTTGTTCCTAGGCCATTGTCCACTAACGAGGATGCCTAGTGTCCAAGAAATAAATTGAAGACATCTTCTTCTGAATTGAGACCGATGGATCTTTCGGGACATGTGGAACACCTAATGACTCTTGTAGATTAGTATTCATTGTGGTATCTTTTAAAAATGCCTAACTTAACTGAGATATCAGTTGGTAGGATGAGTTCTGAGAATTGTATGACATAGTGACACGTAATGTGTTACGGTACAATTTGACTTGTTTGTGATTAATGAAAAGACTACCTTTGATTGCTAAATTCTACATGTATCGATGATATCTATCTTTTATTGCTTCATCCTAATGCTCGCATTAGTGATGCAACCATTGAACAAGTACTCATCTCGAATTGAGTTACGTTGTGGATTATTCTTTTTGAGTGCCATCGAGATCATGAACCTCATGATTATTTGGCTAAGCTCATTTCCTATCATATCGTAGTTAATTCTTGGTGAACAAGCTTTCATCACTCTTTTGCAGATCACACATTGTTTTTATAAAGTTAAAACGGTATCCTTTGAGAAAATTTAATTTTCATCACAATAAGGATTATTCAAAGTGAGAATTATAAGTGATTGATATCAAAATGAAGTTGTTTATGAAAAGCTTTGGAAACTTAATTATTTCCATAACAAATAAAATCTTTGTAAATATATTTTTTATTCTTATTTAAGAATTAAGCATGAAAATGTTTTTATTATAAACACGATGATAAAATTTTGACGAACTGAGTATTGCATCGTTAATCTTGAAATTGTATATAGTTGCGCGCCTACATACAATTTGGAATGGACCATGCAAGACTGACTAGTAGTCACCATAAAACTGATTAATAAACACTACATTCTCTTTAAAGATTGTGAAAGATTAAATTTTATTAGATCTGCAAGAGGTGAAAAATAGGGACATAGTGTTAGGGACCCCTACATATGTGCCTGTAGCATTTATTCTTCTGAGTCGAATTTACTCATCTGTGGAAATTGTCTTATTTGACAATTGACAATTCTTTCTTGTCCAATTCTCCCGTAGTGAGATTCTTAGGAAAAGTATCTGATTACCGAGTGTTGATACCCGACTGGATGCATCGACATTCCTATCATTTCTTTTGATTTGATTTCATTTGAATGACCTGGGTAACGATCCGAGGAGCTTTCGAATGCGTACTCAAATTATGAAAACATGGGATATATTCATATTCGTTAAATGTTTTCGTCTGTATCTGATTTGAAATTCTCTCGCGCAGATTATGCGTTGACCTTACTCTTTTAATAGTAGTTGTGTCTCCATATATCCTTGAATTTGTGAAGGATTATGAATTATTATTAGTCTTTTGAGAAGTTCACATCTTATCGACGACAATGAAACTGGAAAGTTGATAGTGCCAGTAGAATGGATTGATTGATTATGACATGACGACATTGTCTTAATCGATGGGAACTCGAGTAGAATTCTCCCTAAATGATAAGATGTTGATTATCAAAAGTGATCTAAATAATTCTTGATGGATGACCATATCCTGTATTAAGACTTGAAATATTACATGAATGGTTGTGAACTAGTTATAGACATTGTAATCTAGAAAGAACTTAAAACGAATTTATTAAAAAGATAATTTTGTTATCTGAAACCTTAGGAAGTAATTATTGATGAATTATCTAGACTTTCGCCATTAAGGCAAATTGAAATTGGTATTGATTATATTCCCGGTGCTGCACTTGTGGCTTGTGCACTGTACGTCAGCACCATCTGAATTTAAGGAATTACCGTACAACTGAGAAAGTTGTCGGAGAAAGATTTTATTATACCAAGCATGTCATCCTGAAGAGCTATGGTGTTATCTTTCCTTATATTTATAGATTACCGTGACTGAGTAAATTGACAATCGAAAACGAAATCCATAACTCGAAATGGAAGATTTGTTCGATCATTTACAAGGTTTTTGATCCATAGCATGGTTATCATCAAACTTCGCATCTGCGAAAGAGATTATCTATTCCAATCATTACATCCGGTACTTGTAATGAACGTTATGAGTTTCACGTGATGCCGTTTGGATTGACTAATGCACATGTAGCATTCATAAATTTGGTGAATCACGTGTGTAGGCTGTAATTTGATAATTTCATGCTTGTGATCATTAAGGACCATCTATTTATTTGTTTATAAGAATCAAAATGAGTTAATAATTAGTTATAAATTGCCCTGAATTGGCTAAACAATGAAAACATGTACCTTGAATAATTAACACGTAATTAAAGACTTAATACTTTACATGATTTGACTATGTGATTAAAAGGATAATGGAATATAAATTGACTCTTCAAAAATTAAGAGCCCTTTTAAGACTTTGGATTTTACCAAAAAGAAATGGAAATATGCTTTGACAAATGTTTTAACAAAGGATTTTAAAGGGATTATTACCTTATACACTAAACATTTAACTAAACTTCTGTTTAGGGGTAAATGTTTGTGTATACCTCAAGATAACTTAATAAGGATTGAGTAAACCATTTATACCATAACTTGAAATTTGAAACGACACTTTTTGCTTTTCGACTAAGAAAATTTTGACCAAAGTATAAACCAAAGATTTTTCGAACAATTACGGATCTTATTAAATATTTTGGATAAATCAACAAAAATCTTGTTAATTAAATTCAAATTTATTTTGAACATTTTATATAATTGGTCGAACTAAGAAATTTAAAATCTTTACGTTTACATTTCATAAAAACTGAATAATAATTATTTAATTAATTATAATAATTATCGACGCTTTAGACGACAGATTGAGTAAAACGGATAAAAATGATAGTAAAGACGAAACTAAAACATAGAAGATATGAAGAAAGAATTTTGAATAAATACGGTTGTGATATTTATTTCATCAGGAAAGTGAACGTAATTACTGACGCATAATGTAGAAAGAATATCTAAGTGAATTGTGGACATAATAATTATATCATCATGAGAAGTGAATATAGATACCGACGCATTATGTAGAAAAGATAAAGAACCAGATAGGACATGTTCCTTAGTAATGAAGGTGCAAAATAAATTGTCGAACGATATAAAAATAAACAATGATTGTTAAAAGGATAATATAGATAATAAAAAGTGGTTCGCGGCTAATGTGAACCATTAGAATTATGAAGACGATGGCGTTAAATGTATAAAAGACCACATATGATTGTCTAAATATAGAGGATTGTGAGATAGAGTTATGTTGGAATTTGTAAGTATAAGTATTCTATTTATGTCATTTATAACTAAAAGTATCTTTGTCTGAAGAAGTTGTACTAATGAAAAATTATGAAGGCATACATCGCCTCATACATTAGTAAACGTTTAGCTATTGCAAAGGTCATCATCTGAATTGGATTCGATTTGGGTCATCGTCGACAGACTGACCAAATCTGCTAATATCATTCCCGTTAATGATAAATGCAAAAGAGTTATGTAAACATAGTGTGCCTGTATCGAACATCTATATCAAGATCCTCGCTTCGCATCGAATTTCTAGATATTTGCTCAGAAATCATTGAGAACGAACCTTGATGAGAGTACTATGTACCACCCCAATCGAAGGGACGAGGTAAAGTAACGATACAAAGTAATATAAGTTCTATTTTATGTTTGAATGAATGACCTTTGATAATAGACCATATAATCGTTTTCCTATGGAAAGATTATCATTGATAATCATCGTATTAGGATTGAGATCGAATCTTGTTAGGATCTAAATATTAGAGCATCTGTAAGCAAGAGTTGAGATGAAGACACCCGACACACACCCATTGTGAGTTGGACATGTCTTTTAGGTTTAAGGTTTCCTATGATGGTAAACCTAACCTTACAAAATACCCGACCCGCGAAATCTGAAATGATTATTGAAATTAGGATTTGATTATTAACTGCCGATAGTGGGCAGGAGGTTACGTGAAAGTGAAATGTAGATCTTGAAGTGCCAAATGGGTAGCGAAGTTATGCCACAATTTTTAAACTTGGGAAAATGAATTCATGATCTGACAAATCATGGGATATAAGTCCCCGTTGTTTGGGACCATTGAAATGATGTAAAAGTTGGGATTAAAAGGCATATAAGCTGGATCTACCCTAGGACTTCAAGAACCGCGTGAATTATGTTTCGTAAATCGAACTTGATGGAATATCTATCAAGTGAGAATCTGATTCTTCTTAATAAAGCTTAGATCGGTGAAAAGTTGCATTCATCAGAAACCCGTGAACATCATGGATAGAGAAAGTAAGTCAATATTAAGCCTGATCTTATTCCCGTAGTTATGTTTGATGAAACTCGCGTATTGTAATGAATTGCACTTGTGAGAAAAGACCGAATGTGGAGGAAATACCCACATGGCTTTAACTCTATAAGAAGCGAGTAGTAAGGTAAGATGATCTTTGAGGACAAAGATCCTGTTTAGGGGTAAATGCTGTGACAATCCGTCAATTTATGGTTGATATTTTATTCTCAAATATTATTTGAAAATATTATTTTAATGATACAATATGAACTCACTTATTTTTGGGAAGAAATTTGGATTTACGTCTTGGAGTAGCATCGCCTACGTCTAAACCGGAGGATTCTACGTTACGTGCTTACGTTTACATACACCGTCTTTGGTGACAGTCCGACATTTCAGAAATAAATTTATCCATGAATATTATTTTGGAGTTTTAAATTTGTGTTGGTTCATAAACTCACAAATTTACGAGAAGAGACTAGGACTTACGATTTTATTTTAACGTCCTTTACGACTAAACCGGAAACCTTAGGATTACGTATTTACGTTTTCGAACTCCGTTTTTGATGAGACAATTTTTATTGGATTCGTTTTGTGACGTAGATTCATAATTTATAAAAACGTTTTTCGTAAAACGACCCGAGGGCACGCAAATCGAGGAAACTAGAATCGAGGAGTACCCGTAAATAAATGGGGATGAGACAAGTGGGACACTTGCCCCACCCCCACTATAACCGTCCAACATACTACACCTCACTACATTTGGTGTCAAAATGTTAGCTTTGTAACTTACACATGTAAGCTAAAGCTTACATTGTAAGCTACTTCTTATCAAAACCATTAACCATTACCACTCTTCTCATTATTCACCATGCAAACAAGCTACAAACTCTCTCTCCCTCTTCACCTATGCCGTCCCATTTGCTCCATAAACCACCACCATTGATCAAAATCAACCACAAAATCTCATGTTATTCATATACATGTTGATGCCCTTTTGAAGCCCTAGTGATTGGTGCAACTTATAACATCCAAGGAGGAGTATTCAAGGTGTCTTGGGACTGATTTTCCACAAGGAGTTTATGAAGATTGGTGGTCTTGAATATGGTCTTGGCTATGCACAAGTTTCTCCATCAAAATCCATGTTTTGATCAACCTACATCATCATGGTGGTATAAAGATTGTCCTCCTCATCTTCTTGTTATTTTGATTATGTAAACATGTATTTTATTTCCTATTGTATATATTTATGATGATTATATGATGATAAAAATGTTATGTGGGGATTTGTTGTTGATAATCATGGATAAAAAGATGAAAAACTATAAGTAAAAATGGGTAAATCTTGTGTAAATAATAGGCTGTATAAAAACAGTAAATAACCATATGGTAAACTGATAAAATGATGAAGTAGAATCCATTTACAGTAATATATGGGTCTTGTACACATGTGAGAGTTGGCCATGCAATGGAATCAAAATAACGAGTGAGATATGATCAAAACAAGTTTAGGGTATAAATCTGAGGTTACTGTTTTGGACGATTTTTAGAAACTACTTAAAGGATGATTCAACAGTAGCTATAGAAGAGTTAAATGTAGCACATATCATGTAGTTTATGTGATAAAAATTTGAGCTTCTATCTCCATATAGAACTCAAGATATGGCAGTTTTGGTGAAAGTGAAGATAAAAATCAGATTTTTGGAAATAATGTTTATTATTATTATATAAGCACTCACATTATAATGTATAAAATGTAAAAGTATAAACCCACTAACTTATAAAACTTATTTATATAAATGTATAAAAGGTTAATTAAATGGGTAAATTATATAAATGGTGGTAAAATAATATTTATAAGTAATAAAAACTATAAACTTGATTTTTACGACTTTTTCGGCTATCGCCGTAAAATTAACGTTTTTCGCCAAATAAAACTTAGACGACCAAACCCGTCTAATGTAAAGTTTATAAAAGTCATATACTGATGTATAGGTAACTAATACAAGTAAAAACCGATAAAACCCGAACTATAAGAAATACGGACATTTACGAGCTAAATAAACATATTGGACTAATAATTGGACTTAATAAGATACAAACTTGTAAAAAGAACTTATTGGGCTTAACCCATTTGAGCCCAACATGGAAAATATATATACTGATAATATAAGTACAAAAAGGATTAAAACAAGTTAAAGAACTTATAATAGGCTTATTGGACCTAAAACACGTAAATAGGTAAAACGAGAAAACTAGTATAAAAATTATCGACACATAACACAAAAATGAATAAATGAGGATATGTAAACCCACTTGATCATCATATATATATAATCATCATATGTATACATAATTGGTATTTTTATAAAGTCATTGGACATGAGTCTAAGACGAATATTATTTGTCTAGGTTTCCGTGATTGAAGCACGTACCGTACGTCCGAATTGCCGATAACCCGCCTTCTCACATCAACGTGAGTTCATAGCCTCGCACTCTTTTAAATGTTTCATAAATGCTTTATAAACCCGCGAGGGAGATAACATGTTAGTTTTTATAACTTAGGACACCATTTGTCCCGATTGTTTGTTTATTGATTTTTGGACCCGAATGATTGAATGACCCGATTGTATGACCTGATAAATGATTAAAGGACCCGATAGATGAAATTAAATGGATTATTAAAGTTAGGTTATGTCACTAAAAGTCCCATTAGCATGAATTGTGAACTACCGGGATTTGGTAGACGCTTGTGCATATAATAGTACTATTTGGGGACGATCACCCCAGTTCGCGCCTTGACGGTTGATCCCCGTCGTGCCACATTGATTGGTAAGCGAATTTATGTATGAGAAGATTTCCATAGCGTGACCTTTGTGACGACACGCTACTTTAGATGGGCAAAATTGGTATCGGGTTAGCTACCCGTTGTTGGTTTAGTAAGGTAACAATGTCATGCGGCTTATAATAATCCAAAATTAACGAAATACTAATAGACGCACCGAATTACAAAGTATTGCCTGACTAGCAATACGGGGTCATACTATTGATATTATGTTCGTGTTTTGGTTTTCATAACCATATTCATATAACAGTTTTTATTTTCATACAACGTCGTAAGACGTATTGTATGATGTTTTTACGACATTGGCTCGTATACTGATTTTTAAGGCAAATGCCTATATTATGATTTTCGATAAGGATTTGTATAAAATGACTTTGGCTATTTTATGGCCTATTAAAATGATTTATACAAAATGATTTTCAGTAATAATTTTATACTGATATTATATTGATGGAATTTATCAAACTCTATGAATTCACTCGGCGTTATCGCTGACCCTTTTCTTTTAACTTGTTTTGTCTCAGGTACTTGAAGGTAATTCTCGGGAAGACAACAAGAATTCATGGCCCGCACTTAAACAATATTTTTCCATTCAAAATGCTTTGTAAAACTTTGTATGAAATATAATGACTTGGGACCGATGTAACTTTGATAATTATGAATGGAAATGATTTATAAATAAACGACGCGATTTTTATGCGTTGTCTATGATGTGAGTAATGTGCTATCCCGTAACACCAACTAGTCTTCCGCTGTATTGAGTTGTATAAATTTGGGGGTGTTACACTTCCACTCAGAAGTGTACACATATCAACTATCCCCACTAAGGTAACATCCGCGTACCACTATAAATAGGAGGGAGAAAGAAGATAAAACTCAACCCTTGTGATTGGATAATTTATCTAAGTTCTTTCTTCCACTAGAACCTCTGAGTCCCTTAGTTGTCTACCAGGGACTCTAAGGTTCTCTCGTAAACTTGAGTCTCGAATCAAGTTTACGTGTTCTAGGGTTCCTTTCTTTATTGTCACTCAGCGGGTGTATCCATAACACTTTGTAATACTTTGTGTATAAGATTAATAAAGCATTACGCGTGTGAAAAGTAATTCATCTGGTGTTATATTTTGTATACGAGTTAAAGTATCAACATATAGTCATATTTTGGGACTTTCAATTGGTATTAGAGCGGTTTGATTTTAAAATCAAGATCCTAATATGACTGATACTATGCCTCCTATACCCCCACCACCTTTTGGCCATACCAACCAAACAAATACTGGTAATAATACCGGCACTACATCAAATAATACCACACCTGCACAAGCTGTAAGTGTTGGTAACAATGACGACGACCTTCCCGACTTCTTGATGTTAGAGGGGGGTCTCACGTGTCTAACGTTCGATGAAGAAGACTTTTCTAGTTGGAAAAGCGAATCTAATTTATCTAGACAGTCTAGAACCTTTCTTGATATAGATATTAGAAAACGGACCCTATGTTTTGCTGGCTGTTTCCTCTACCCCTGAGAGACCCATCAAAAAACATGTTAAAACAGTGGTCTCCAGTGGATAGACGTCTGGCTAACCAGGACAAGAGACTCAAAAGTATCATAGTCTCATACCTACCCAAGAATATAATGAATTCTATTACCAAGTGCAACTCTGCTAAAAATATGTGGATTGAATTAGTTCTAGGGTATGAAGGTCTATAAAAAACAAAAGAGACCAATATCCAAGCTCTCAGACTCAAGTTCAATGCCTTTAAAGCACTAGAAAATGAAACAGTGGCTCAAACCTACACTAGACTTAAGATTTTTCTTAATAATCTAGGAAACAATGGTGTTGTCTTACCAAAAGCTGAAATTAATGCCACTTTTGTTAATAGCTTGCCTAGGAAATGGATAAGTTTAAACCAAACCTTAAGAGCCAACAATGCCATTAAAAATGATACTCTGGCCCAACTATTTAGTAGATATAACTATGAAGAAGGGATAACTGATTCTATATATAAGGCTGAGTCCGATAGGTTTACAACCCATATCTCTGGTTCAAAAGATCTTGTTTCTAACCATTCTTTTTAGGACATCGATTCTGACATAGAAGAAGACACACGAAGTAGTCAAGAATTTCTTGATGAGCTGCATGCTGAATTCCATGACAGAGCTCTTCTCGCTGATCAAAAGAGGTTTTACAAGAGATATGGTAGATTTGGAGCCGCTAAAGTTGATAAATCCAAGATATGCTGCACTTGTGGAAAAGCTAGTCATTTCAAGAAAGATTGTTTGTGAAATAGAACCTCCTCTCCAAGCTTTCCCTCATCCAGTAGTGATCACAACAAGAAGAAGTTTTCTCCATTTCCCTTTAAGCAAACTTCTCACTCTGACTTTGAGGGAAAGAAGGACTACAAGGTCAAATACAAAGCATTGAAAGCTGAGCTGGTGAAGCTAAATCAAAAATTTGATGAAGCAGCTAAGAGAAGGGAAGGCAAAATGACAGACAATGGTCTTATTACTGCATCCTTTGACTAGGATGATGAACCTCTTAATTCTGAGGATGAATCCACCACACTGTTAGAGCCTTCATAACTGTTGCTGATGAGGAACCATCTGTTGGTAAAAGCGAAGCAAGATCTAGACAATGGGTTGAAATCACCATGAAAAAGGTACAAAGATTGCTTACTATGCCTGAAGGTCAGGACAGAGACCATGTATTTGACTACACTTTAGTTGACCTCTACTTTGTGGAAGAACAATGGAAAATTTTGTTAAACAAATTTTATATGGCTAAAACCGATTTAAGCCTTTTTCAATATGAAATAATCAATCTAAAACCTTTTGTCAACCTTGTAAATCAACTTCAAAATGAAGTAAGTAGACTAACTTCTGAAAATGAGTTTCTGACTGATGAAAATGTTGAACTCAAAAGAAACATTAAAAAGTGGAACAAAGGTCAATACGATGTGGAAGAGATTGTCTTTGAAAACATTTCGGGGAATGTGGTTCAGGCAATAGGGGAAAGGGAAGGTACAAAAATCATATATCAGTGGCCAAAGTAAAGTTTGTCCCCTCGGATGAACCATCTCCTAAAACCACCTCTGTGGTTGAGACTGATTTTGAAGGGGAGTCAGAGGACTCTCCCTTTCCAGCCTAACCTAAACTAGATGGGGCTGATCCTTCTGACTCTTTACTTGGTCCAATGCTAGCTACCCAAGCCTCTGGTACACCCAACCATGTCAAAACCCCTACCAGAGCTGTTGAAAAAACCCATAAAAAGGTTTTTGTGGCTAAGGAACTTAAAAAGACTAAACCTATTCTTTCCACTGAAGAACTATCACCCATCAAGAAACTTCTTCTTACCCTTATAGAAGAAGTCAAAGGTTTGAAAGAACAAATCAAACCTTTGATTGACAGTCCACCTGTTAGCTCTCATGGTGAAGGGTCCAGTAGTAGCTCAAATGGGAGAGCTTTGTTCAGACCTTGTAAACATTGTGGGTTCAAAAATCACTTGTCTGACAATTGTTCAAAGTAACCCAAATGTATCACATGTGAGTCTACTAAACATACCTCTAGAGAACATGAGGAGATCGTTATTGTCCAAAAGGGCAGACTTAAAATCAGATCTAAAACGCCTCATAAGTCCTCTAGGAGAACAGAACCCAGACCCAAAGACTCTCCCTAGAAATTCAGACCCTCTCCTCCTTGCAAGTACTGTGGTTTCCATGATCATCACTCTGATGAATGTGAACACTATCCCAGATGTGATATCTGTGGGAGTATGCGTCATGAAACCAGGGATTGCAACCAAAGAGGGGAGAAATAAATCAAAGACGACCCAATGTCGCTGGTCAGCGACAACATAAACCCACAGGAAAGTGGGTTCATCATTGAAACTACTTGGTTTCATTATATCTTTACAGGAACACTTGAAGAAATCTGTTTGGTATCCAGATAGTGGGTGCTCCAGACACATGACAGGGGTTAAACAATATCTACATAGATATAAACGAGTCTGGTCCTAAGATAGTCTTTGGAGATGACTCCTCAGGGGCTACTTAAAGATATGGCTCATTGGATTGTAATGGAATCACCTTCACAAGGGTCGCTTATGTCAATCGATTGAAGCACAACTTAATCAGCACCAGTTAACTCTGTGATGCTGGTTTCAAAGTTTTGTTCACCAAGATCCAAGGAACAATGTTTAATCAAAATGATGATGTTGTTGTTGTTGCACCAAGAAGAAGGGACGTGTATGTTATTGACATGACATCATGTCCAGAAGGAAGCAACACATGTCTCTTTGCCAAAGCCCATGATAGTGAAAACTGGCTCTAGCATAAGAGACTCTCTCACCTCAACTTTAAAAACATCAATAAACTGGTAAAGAATGATTTGGTTGCTGGACTTCCCTCTCCAACCATCTCCAAAGATAGGTGATTGTAGTATGAATAAGTCTTTTAGGAAAAAGAGCGTATAAGCGGTAAGTATTAAGTGTTCGTTTAGGAAAACGAAAGCACTTATGACCCTTTGTGTGGGATCGTTCTCAAGGAGGCTTTGTGTGTGTGTTAAGAGATGATTAATTTGTGATTATATTGATGAGAAAAGAGAAAGAAAAAGACGAATTGCGCTAAAAATTACCCTATGATGTAAAAAACGTAAAATCGTAAAATTCGACGAAACAAAAAAGTCCTCTAAAAAATACCAAATTTTAAACCTAACTAAATAAAACAACAAGGATTATAAATTTGAGAACCAAAAAGTCCAAAAGCTTTTTAATAATTTTATATTAATTTTTAAAGTTAATGAAAAACTTTAAAATTAAATAAAACTAAAAATTAACTAAAATGGAAATGTTAAAAGCTATAAACCTCAAAATACTTATTTAAAACCTAAAAATATTTTTTGAAAAATTTTAAAACTAACTTTACTATTTTTAATCTAATTAATGAAAAACGGGTAAATAAATAATCCTAAAAAATAATTTAATAATGGGAAAAATAAACTTTTGGTGCAGAAAATCCTAAACTAAAGCAGAAATAAAGGAAAAATGGAAAGAGTGCAACAAGATTATGCAATAAGCTGGAATGAGCTTAAAAGGGTACGGCTTATATAAAATAAGCAAAACACAAAAGCCCTTAAGTATTTAAACTGGTAAAGTGATACCAGTAAAAGACCCAAGGGGAGTTGGTTATCACGTTGTGTTGTTGAGCGAGTGGTCGCGGGTTCGAGGCTGGCATAACCTCAAATTTTTTAACACTTTATTTTTAAAATTTCTTTTTCCACTCGTTATAGTAACCTGAAACCTTTCCAAAACAACAACACAAGTCTAATATTACTTATATTAAACACGTTTATGATTCTTATTCCACCAAAAACACTGCTCACTCTCATTTTTTTTGTTCTAGGTTACAGTAACACTAAACAGCTCCAAACACCAACATAGAATGAAAATTACTGATTTCGCAACTATGATTCACCAAACTTGACTCAAACGAGCAGCCTTAAACTTTCTTCTTTACTTGTTCACAGTCTATGGCAACTCCAAAACACAACACACTACGAATTATACTCAACTTAAGCTCAAATTCGATGTTCAACACCCAAATTTCAACTTTTTTTCTTTTTATTTCCTGTTGACTGATGTATTACGGAATGAGGGGGCACCCTCACTTGCGTTTTGCAAGTGAGGAGTCAAACTGGTAAACAAACACGCAGTAAAGCAGGAATCTCAAATCAAGTAAAAACCATAGTACATAATAAGAAAAATGCAAGCAGATAGGCTTCACTTACAAGTCCTACTCAAACAATCAACGAGCACTCAATGAGTATACCAAATCAAGCAAATGCACCCTATATTTATATGTAGGTTTTAGCGGCAGGCACACAAACTAGCATGACTCACAGGCACTATACTTTCTTGGTTTCTTTACAAGCTGTGTGATTAACTTTGGAAGCACAGGTTGAGCAAATACCAACACGCCAAATAAACACTCCACAAATCACGATACAGAAACCAAATACAAACGGGCCCCAAACACGTAGTAGTTACTTGATTCTAATCGGTAGTGGGTACGTTAAACCAGCAGGCACATGGTCTAAACCTCCATTATCAGAAACTATCGAGCATCTACCAATAAACTTATATCACTTGATTATGAGCACGAATAACGACTATTAATCAAATATCAATGTAAATCCTAAGATCACCACCGAGAATTCATTTTTTTATCTAAAAGGCACTAAACAAGCTGAGAACGAAATCTAATAAGCAAACCTATTTTCTGAAAAACAAGAGTGTACAACAGATTTAGAACTACACTAATTTCCACCACTTAATGCTACAATTACAAGCCACAAAACTTGACAATTGAACCACGGGGTCGGAACAATTAGCAAACAACAATACTACATTTACTAGTATAATACCAAAAAGTCTTGAACTAGATATGCCAATCTATTAAAACAAGAATTAAAACAAGAATCATGTAAATTAGACTAAGAAATCACAAAGCACTTATCACAGATTAACACTGAGTCAAACCAAGTCACTCAAACATCATTTAACATGGTAGATTAAGTAAAAAAAAAGAGGAAAGAAAACGTACGGCAAGAACGTACATCCACGCTCTCGACTGTTTGAGCTTATGTACTAGCATGAACAAGTACAAGCTTCCTTTTCCTGAAAATCTAAGAAAAACAATAAAAAACGTCAAGAATCAAGGTATCACTCCTTGATTCAGTGAGTATTAGGCAGAACTTAATCAAGACCAAATGAAAGGTTATCCGAATGTAACACACTCGGGATTGAATTTAAACTTTGTTCAATAAAAGAGGACCCCCCTAGTTTAAGATCTCACCATCCCTAGCTAGCTAAGCTTCAGGACTATGATCGACATTAAACTGAAAAAGGTTCACTTTTCTCAAACGAATTTTAACCTCAGACGACTTTTTTACTTTCTTAACTGTTACCTCCCTTAAAAACTTTATGCTATTTGAAACCTTAAAACTCTTTGAAAACTTAACACATTCAGATGAATCGAGAACAAATCAACTTGAAAAACATAAAAAAGATTGAAACAAAGTTTGTAAAGTATCTCTTCTCAACAAACACAACCCATATAATTATAACGTGAACAAAACAGGAATTAAAGATGGAACTCGTTCTCTTCAACAAACACTTCACCAATTTTTATTCATAAAAATGGGCTTTACAAGGTTGTGAACCATGAAAACAAGAACAAAAACTACTACTAGGTCCTATCACCCTTTATATAGGGGTTACAAGTTGTTCTAGAAAAATAAAAAATAAGCAAACCCTAACTCTTGAATGTCCAAAAATACCCCTTTGAAGATTCAGATATAAGGTGGAATACGCTGATTTTGAATCATGCCATGTGATGATCTTGGATCCTTGTGACTTGTATAGCTGTTGATAATTAATCCCAAGCGTCCAATAAAGTGTAGCCATGAAGGAATTAATATTGACCATGGATTCACTATACAACCTTTGTTTTCTTGTTGCAGGGGAGGGCAAAGGGGGACCAGTGGGTGAGAGTGATGTATTTTTGGGGGCTGGGAAATGGTTAGGAGAAGTGTAATTTGTTTTCTGGAGATAATGAGGCTCAATTGAGTAATTAAGGGTTTTTGAGATTAGGGTTCTTGGGTTTAACTGGGAAACTTTGGGGATGTTTAATGTGAGCAGTAGATGATTCCCGCCCCCAAATTAGTTTTAATAAACATATTTAAACGTTTTAATAATACAGATTAGGATGTGAGTGGAGGTGGTGACGTGACAAGCTAGGATAGGTGGGTATAGTTTGCTTGTTTGGCCCATTTGCCCCCCTCATTTTTCATTCGCTTGTCTTTTTACTTTTCGCCAGCCCCATTATGAATAATCCTTTGCATTTGAAGTTTAAAAACTTCTATTTTGGCCACAATAACTTTTGAAAAGTTATTTCAAGGACTAGTTTTGCCCATTTATGATATTTGAAGGACTGATTTTGGTATTTTCTTCATTCTTCAAGGTCTTGACTTGTTTGATGACTTCTTGGAGGACTAATATTGATAATTTAGTTTTGTTGAGGGACTAAATTTGCCAATTCTTCAAAGTTAAGGGTCCTTCTTGCAATATTGACAAACTTTAGGGACCAATCTTGTAATTATGAAGATACAAGTGTTTAAAGTGTCAATTCTTCAATGTTGGAAGACCCTTCTTGCATAATCTTCAAATCTTCATGGGTTTGTCTTGGGAAATTCTTCATTAGGGCTTGGTTCAATGTGCGGCTTCGTTTCCCGTGTTCGTTTTTTGATTGATTCTTGTGATCTTTTGTCATTTTCTCAATATCCGTACCTAAAATACACAAGCAACAAACACAAGCATATATTTGGCCAATTTCATGATATTTTATGCATTTAAAGCCCTTTTTGGACGATGAGACTATGTATAAAAGCAGTCTCATCACTCCCTATACTAAACCATTGCCGTGCCCTCACGCAATGCTAGAATAAAGTATCGTAGCACCTTCAAAATTCATTTTTATTTACTTTTATTGAATGATAAACTAGCTACACTACTACTATTACTACTACTTGCGTTTTAGACATAATGTAAGATTTTCATCGCAAAATGGGACGTTTAGGTTCATAGAACAAGAACACGTGAATGCTTCGTTAGAAATAATTTCGTCGTCCTCGATTTTCACTCCAATTCCATGCTAAGCGTGCAACGAGATCATTGTCATTATAAGTTATTAATGCTAACACTACTCATATGCCCTAATCACGTACTTATCCTCCCATTATCCTAAGTTGTATCTCTTATATTTTATTTTGTCTTGAATGTTTCACGAGGATACATTGTTTGACTTATGCGATAATAGAGATTTAGGTCTAAAAATAGAGCCCTAACGGTGTAACCAAGACCATCAAATTAATAACCCCTTCTTATAGACAACGATGTCAAAAAATTAAGTCAACAAGAAGGATCGATAAACACGGTTTTATAACGGTTTTGAACATGAGACTTATTACCAAGACTTTTATACGCCCCCTAACGGAAGGGCCTTATTATCATTGGTTTACCTCCATCTTTTATTCACCTTCGCCATGAAGCTTTTATTATGACTTCGGTCTTGCCTTGCCTTTTATTATCCACCTCATCGGTGGTTTTATTAGCCAAAAGACGTATATCCTCACGCTAAGGCGAATTTTGGATCTTTAAAGCTTCAAAGATTAAGGCTTGATTCACTTTCAATTTTGCATAGATTTTTCGGCCTTGTGAGCTTCTAACTGTTTGCTTGATTTAGGTGAGCACTTGAAATCTTATTACTGGGTGAAACTCGATTATTTGGGTGCCAATACTCCAAATCCGTGACGCTGGTGATACCTTAATGTCTTCCCAATTTAATTACACGAAAGCTACTAGAAAATAATAGAAACCAACAATCAAGACTAAACCGCTTAGTAAATATTTATTAAGAAAAAAATATTTACAAGCGAAGGGAGAATAAGCAAACAACGAGAACACATGAGTTTTTGAAAGAAGAGCGACTTCTACGTTTAGCATAGTAACTTATAATTAACTCTATCATTTCTCGTCTTCATTTAAGAGACTTAGCCTAATATAAGTTAAGGAATCGAAGCTAAGTGCTCAACACGCACGGTTGAGTCAAAAATTACTATTATTCTCTCCCTCGGAAAATCTACATTCGTGTCTTCAAACACTTATAAAACATGAGAAATTTTTTAAAATTTGGCCATTCTTAGCCTTATTTTGCAACAAAACGATAAACAAAATGATAAAATTTGGAAAGCGTGAAGGTTTGGCAAGGCAAGTATCTATTCACCCATACTAAAGTTAAACATTGTCCTCAATGTTTCGAGTCTAGGGGTGCAAACACCCCTATACTAGAGACGTAGTCAAATGCCTAATCTAGCATGGAAAGGGTGTAACCGTTAAATTTAAAGCCTTTTATGAAGTGTGCTATAAACCTAAGGTTAGAACATCAAAGGATATATCATGGATATTGAGAAATTCTTCAAAGCAAACGATCGAGTGCTCCCATAAAACGAACACGAGAGGCTCCAATCGTGAAGATAATGATCATCTAAAATACACAATTCACAAACAACCACAGAACAAAGGTTGGAAGGGCACAAATCCCCATACGTTACTACATTAGAAAGCGATAATATGTACATAGGATAAGCATGGGACTCCCCCACGAGGCACCTCGTTTTTTATTACCGAGTCATGAGCTCGAATCGATCCCCTCAATACTAATTATCATTGGGGAAGGTGATTTGGTCGAGGTAGTTTAAGGATGGGACTTCCCCGCCAAAGTAGTGCTTCAACCTATGTCCATTCACCTTGAAATTGGAGCCATCATTTTGAGCTAGCTCGATGGTCCCATATGGAAAATCTTGAGTCACGGTGAATGGACCAGACCAACGGGATTTCAACTTACCGGAAAAGATTTTCAATCGTGAGTTAAAAAGCAACACTTGATCCCCAATGTTAAAAACCCGATTTTTAATTTTTGAATCATGCAACTTTTTGGTCTTTTCTTTATAAATCAATGAATTTTCATAAGCAATATCCCTTAATTCATCCAATTCATTTAATTGAATTTTCCGGTGTTTTCCTGTGGTCTCCATATCATAATTACAATGCTTTAGGGCCCAATAAGCCTTGTGTTCCAATTCAATTAGCAAGTGACAAATTTTTCCATACACAAGCTTATAGGGAGTGCACCCAATGGGTGTCTTATGAGCGGTCCTAAAGGCCCATAAAGCATCGTCCAACTTATCCGACCAAGATTGTCGGTTTTCTCCTACGGATCTCTCCAAGATCCTCTTCAACGCTCGGTTTGAAACCTTGACTTGCCCACTCGTTTGTGGGTGATAAGCCGTAGAAAGCCGATGTGTAACCCCATATTTCCTTAGGACCCTTTTGAATTGGTCGTTACAAAAATGGGTTCCACGATCGCTTATGATCGCACGAGGGGTTCCAAACCGAGAAAACAATTGCTTCAAAAACTTGACTACCACACGAGCATCATTGGTGGGCAAAGCCTTAGCTTCCACCCACTTAGATAGGTAGTCAACGACGACAAGGATGTACTTATTACCACGAGATGATGGGAACGACCCCATAAAGTCAATGCCCCAAACGTCAAAGATCTCACACACTTGGATGATATTTTGTGGCATTTCATCTTTTTGTGAGGCTTTTCCTTGTCGTTGGCATGGGTCACACGACTTCACAAGTTCATGTGCATCTCGGTAAATAGTAGGCCAAAAGAAACCGACATCAAAAACCTTCTTAGCCGTGAGATTAACACCATGCTGACCACCCGTGGGTCCCTCATGACAAGCTCTAAGGATGTTAGAAGCTTCGGTGCCAAATACACAATGTCAGATGATTTGATCCGCACAAGTTCGAAACAAGTAAGGGTCGTTCCAAAAGTAGAACTTGACGTCACGAAAGAATTTTTGTTTTTCTTGAGTCGTCGTACCCTTGATGATGAAGTTTCCCGCATGGTAATTTGCGATGTCCGCAAACCATGGGGTGGAAGAATCAATCTTAGAGTTCACTACACCAAGTGTCTCGAGCGGAAATGTTTCGGTGATTGATAGTTGTGTTTTTGTATACAAGTCTTAGGAAAGACGAGTATAAATGCGGTAAGTATTAATCAAGACGATTTAGGAAAACCGTAAAGAAGAATAAATTCCAAGTTCGTTCTCGAAGGAGGTGTGTGGATTAAGTGTGCCAATTATATAAAATCAAAGTTTGGATTAGTGACATTTTTGGTTTAGAAGAGAAAAATTAAAGACGAGCTACGACTAAGATTAAACTACGACGAATTAACGTAAAACGCGAACGTAAATACGTAAAACGTGACGAAATTAAAAAATAAAACCTAAAAATTAATTAAAAGTTTAAACTTAGTCTAAAATAATATAAATAAGAATAAAAATCCAATAAATAATTTTTAAAACCTTTTATTAATTAAATAATCAATTTTAAATGCTAATTAAAGCCCTAAAATTAAATATAATTTAAGAAAAAGCCTAAAATATTATTTTATTAAACAAATAACTCACTTATATTATTTAAAGACTAAAAAGTATTTTTCCTAAATTTTTAAAACTATTTTTCTATTTATTAAAGGCTAAAAACACTTTTTAAACTAAAATAATCATAAAAAATAATAAAATAATGCCAAAAATAATTTGACAATTTTAAAAATCCTAAATTATACTAAAGAACAATAGAAAAATGAAAAAGTTTGAAAAATGTAAAATTTTTCACTAAAAGACTAAATAGTTTGAAATTAAACCCTAATTAAACTAAATTTAATTCTAAAAATTAAATTAAAAGTGAACAGTAAAATCTTTTTAAACTAAAAATCTTAAAACATTTTTTTAAATATAAGAAAATTTTTGAAACATAAAAATATTTAATTTTACCACTAAAAGACAAAATCAGTTAATTAAAAAGTAATTAAAATAGATATTTAATCTAAAAAAATATCAAATGAAAAGTAACTGGAAAATAAATTAAACTGAAAAATCAAAAATTAAATAAGAAAAATATTGAAACAAGTTTGAAGTCCTAATTCCTAAATTCACCCACTAAAGACAAAAAAAAGTAAAAAGTGATAGTGACATGTGATCACCTTTTGTCTGCTAGTCAAGCAGTACCAAGAGATACACTAGCAGGGGTAACTTTGTTCCCACTGCTAGTGCAAAAAAAACAGTCTGGGCACGTTTTAGCTTATAACTTTTGCTTTGGTTGGTTTTTCTTGGCAACAAAGGCACCCCCACAACCAGTTGGGTTGTGGGGAGTCAATGAAACAATAAAAACACACAGATCAATGCAAGAAAAACACACAAAAAGCACAAATAGGTGACTGTTATAGCTTAAAGTTTCTGATGAACAGTAACTAATGCTATATGCACACAAAACGAATTTCAAAGCTAAATAACCTACTCACAAGCTTACCAAATCATTCACAAATGATTACACACCCTAGGTAATGCTAAATCCTAACAGATTGCAAGATGATGGCACAAATCTCACAAAAACCAAGCAGAAAAAGGGACTTGCTGTTTTTTTTATGCTACTTACCAATTTTTATCATGCAACTTTACTCTAAAGCTATCCCAACTACACACCAATGACTAATACAACCTACTACAACCTATTTGAGCATGTCTAGACAGATTATACCTGAATCTTGTGTCTCTCAAGCCAAGTAAACCTCACAACCAAACACCCTCTTAAAACTGGAAACCAATTTAACCAAGCAGATCCTAACCAATCTATTCAAATTTGAACAACATGCAGCCAACATATATCATAACCTCAAACAAACATGAACTAATCCTAAAAACAGGCATTCAACACTTAGCACAAAATCCAAAATTCAAAAGAAAGACCAAAGTCTACTGATGGGTTCAAGCCTCACCTTGGTTGGCTGATGCCTTCAACAAGTGGAAGTTGGACTTCTTATGAAAGAGTAGAGAAACCCTGTTGGGGTTCAACAACTGAACCAGGGTGTTTATATCTTCAATACTGAAATAATTGCAAGGAGTGAAGGGAGTGGTTTAGTCTTTTGAACCTGCACAACTCACAAATCAAACCAAGAGAACAAATCAAGCTCACATAAGAGGCTAATAAGCTGTTGTCAGGCAGCTTATTAGATAGCTTATGTGAGCAGTAAGTGGTCAAGAGAAATAAACAAATTTTTGAAAAATCCAATTCTAAAAACTTTTGAATTTGAAAGATTCTTGATGAAAGCTTAAGCACAGACTGAAAACTCCTTCACACTCCACTTTCACTTTATGTGAAAGATAGATTCCAGCTTGTAAGGCTTTTTCAAAGAACCTAAAGGCAAACACGATTTTCTGAAAAATTTTGAAATATGAAAACTTTTAATAACTTAACTATTTTGCAAAATAATGAAACACATTAAATTAACAAAGCAATAAATGGAAACTAAGATATATATCTCAAATGGAATGTTAAAAATTACTTTAAATATTCAATTTAAAAAATTACAAGGAGATATAAAATCTGGAACAAAAGAAAAAGAGGTACAAGTCACCTCTTTTTATACTACTTAATGGACTATTCTAGAATCACTAATAAAAAATTACAATAGCAGAAACCCTAATCACAGAAATTCCTCATTTGCCCTTTGAAATATTCGAATTCTTGGTCAAAAATCAATCCCGTGAATGATGTTGATATGCTAGCTGTTGCCTTAATCTTGGACGTTCATCACATGCCTTTGGGACCAAGTTTGGACCCTTGGTCGTTGGATCTCTGAAAGATGCCATTTTTACTATAAAAAGTGTAGCAGGGGAACATGGAGAGGGGACCAAGTGACTAGCAGTGGGTTTGGTTTAGGGGAGTGTAAATTATTAATCTGGAAAAGTTTGGGTAAAACCCCTTTGTTTTTCACCCTAATTAGATTAGGGTTCTTAGGATTATAGGATGATAAACAATGATGATTTAATCTGTGTTTGTTTTTAAAAATCTGTTTCCCACGTTTTGTTTTATTAAACACGTTTAAAGGAAAGTTAATGGGGTTTGACTATTTGACTGGTGAGTTGGCGTGGGATAAGTGGAGGATGGGTGTAGTGGGGTGACGTGGCGGGTTTTAATAGGTGGAGTGAAGTTTAGTTGTCTAGGCAACTTTAGTCCCCTGCTTTCTTTCTTCTTGCCTTTAAAGTTTCAACAGCCCATTAACAAAATCCTTTTGTTATACAAGTTTCTTTTCTTAGATTTTTGCCACAAAAACTTTCTTAAACTTGTACCAAGGATTAAACTTGCAATTTGACCATATTTCAAGGGCTAAATATGTCATGACTTTAATCTTCAAGGACCATACTTGTATAACTTGATTCTTGGAGGACTTTTCTTGCCAAATCTTCAAAAGTTGAGGGACCAAACTTGTATAATCTTCAAACTTCAAGGGTATTTTTTGGAAATTCCATTGTTGGGCCCGGTTCTTTGTGCGGCTTCGTTTCCCGTGTTCGTTTTTGCTTGATTCCTTTGATCTTTTGGTGAATTCACGATATCCGTACCTAAAATACACAATGAACAAACACAGGCATATATTTGGGTATTTTGATGATATTTTAAGCGTTTTAAGCCCGATTTGGACGATGAGACTATGTATAAATACAGTCTCATCACTCCCCCATATTAAACCATTGTCGTGTCCCCACGCAATGCTAGAATTAAGTATCGTAGCACTTCCAAAATTCATTTTATGATGACATTTATTGAAGACATAAATTTAAATAAACTACTACACGCGTTTTAGACATAATGTATTGTTTTCATCACGAGAATGTGACTTTTGGGATCATAGAACAAGAACACGTGAATGCTTCGTTAGAAATAATTTCGTCGTCCTCGATTTTCACCCAATTCCATGCTAAGCGTGTAACGAGATCATTGTTATTATAAGTTAGCAACACGATCATATCTCATGAGTGTTAATTACGAACCTAAACTCCCTTATTCCTAAATGGTATCTCTTATATTTTATTTTTGTCTTAATGATCACGAGGATACATCATTGACTTATGCGTGAATAGAGATTAAGTCTAAAAATAGAAACTTAACGATGTAACCAAAATCATTAAATTAATAATTCAACCTAATAGACAACGATTTCAAAAAATTAAGTCAACAAGAAGGATCGATAAACACGGTTTTATAACGATTTTGAACATGAGACTTATTACCAAGACTTTTATACGCCCCCTAACGGAAGGGCCTTATTATCTTTGGTTTACCTCCATCTTTTATTCAACTTCGCCATGAAGCTTTTATTATGACTTCGGTCTTGCCTTGCCTTTTATTATCCGCCTCATCGGTGGTTTTATTAGCCAAAGACGTATATCCTCACGCTAAAGCGAATTTTGGATCTTTAAAGCTTCAAAGATTAAGGCTTGATTCACTTTCAATTTGGGCATAGATTTTTCGGCCTTGTGAGCTTCAAATTTTTGCTTAATTTCGGTGAGCACTTGAAATCTTATTATTGGGTGAAGCTTTTGATTATTCGGGTGCCAATACTTCATAACGGCGATACCTTAATGTTTTCCCAATTTAATTGCATGGAAGCTACTAAAACAAATTAGAAACCAACAATAGTGACTAAACAGCTAAATCAATATTTATTAACAATTTATTATGCAAAAGCGTGGGGAGAATAAGCTAATAATTACTACACATGAGATCGTGACGATTACGAGACTTATAAATAATTCTATCATTTCTCGTCCTCATTTAAGAGACTTAGCCTAAAAAGTTAAGGAATCGAAGCTAAGTGCTCAACACGCACGGTCGAGTCAAAAATTACTCTCGTTCTCACCATCGGAAAACCTACATTCGTGTCTTAAACACTTATGAAAAGACTAGAAATTTTTTAAAATTTGGCCATTTTTAGCCTTATTTGCAACAAAACGATAGCAAAAAGATGAATATTGGATTGCGTGTTGACGTAAGCAAGGTGAAGTATCTACTCACCCCCATACTAAAACTAAACATTTTTCTCAATGTTTCGAGTCTAGGGGTGAAAACACCCCCATACTAGAGACGAAGTCGAATGCTTAATCTCGAGCATGGAAAGGGTAAAACGAATAACCTAAAAGCCGTTTATGAATTATGCTAATAACATAAACGTTAGAACATAAAAGGATATCATCGGATATCGGAATCTCCAAAGGCAACGATCGAAGCTCGAGTGATCCATAGAACGAACACGAGAGGCTTCAATGATGACGATGAACCTAATAAATCACAATCACAAACAACCACGGAACAAAGGTTGGAAGAGCACAAGTCCCCGCATTAGGTTAACTAAGAAAGCGATAATATGTACAAGGATAAGCATGAGAATCCCCCACGAGGCACCTTGTTTTTGATAACCGAGTCAAAAGCTCGACTCGAATCCCCATAAATGTGATCATTTAGGGATAATCTTGGTATGGTCATTTTTGATGGGGCTTAAATGATAAACAAGGCCCTTAAGTACATGGAGTACTTTAAAAACCCGATATACGTATACCGGGGTCAAAGATAGCGTCTTCGTTTTCGGATGAAAGACGAAACAACGCCACTTCAACTAGAACCCCAATGGGGTAGAATAAAAGAGATGAGAAGTAGAAAGGTGGGGCAATGGGTAAGTCACTAAAATGAGCTACTCGAGGTAGACTCACACCAAGCAAACGAAAAGATTTTCCATTTATTGCATCGGTGGAAGACTGAGATTTCCCTTTACAAGCAATTCCGGGATCGTAAATCTCGTCCTCGGTGGAGAAATGTGAGGGAACATTTGGGGCTTCCCCCACACTAAAACCACACACAACATCGTCAAAAGGAGTAGACGAGGTGGTAGCACTCATATAACGCGGTGATGACGGAGTTAAACATGTAGAAAATTCTTTTAAAACATTTTTAAAACCCTTTCCTTTTTCATCGTTTAAAAACTCTTTATGAAAAACCAATTTGATAATGTCGAAAATATTTGGCGTGTCAAATTCAAAATTAGTCGCGCTAAAAATCCTCACATTTAAGTCACGGTTAGGGGGTGGCGGATTATATAAGTTCTCAAAACGTTTATCAATAAAGAACACCGCCCCCTCGGGGTCAACATACTCGTCATCCACGTGAACGTCGATCTCATCGATTTCTTCATCAAAGATAGGCTTGTCAAACCAAGGTTTGTCATTCCCCTCCTTGAGTATCTTAGAAACTCTCTCGAAAAGATCACGATCAAGCACGAAACCATCATTCTTTTGTGGGGATTGTTGATAAGTTAAATCCTCACGAATGTGGTAAACGTAATTCTCATTTGAGGAGTGTTGATTAGGTAACTCCTCGAGAATTGGATTTTGGGTGGTCACATGAGTTGGTTCGTCATTGAAAATAAGACGTTCCAACTCATTAAGTTCATCCTCGATTTTGGAAAGATCGACCTCACTCGTAGGTGGAAGTAAAGGCATAAGAGCTAGCTCTCGTTCAATGATTTCCTCAATATCGGGATCAAACTCGTAATCATCGTACTTCACATGTTTCTTTTTAGGAGAATCAAAAATTGCATGTGGATTTCGAAGTACGTGATCAATCTTGGCAAAATCTCCTTCGTCATCGTCAAAGAAAGAGTCGATGTGAGCACTCACAACCATGGTCTTACAAGTCGAATGACTATTCTTAGGTGACTTTTCTAAGACGAGAGGATCGATGTCGATAAACCCTTTAGCCTCAACGGGTGTTGGGCTAGGCAAAGGAGGCACTTCGATGGAGTTAGAAGTTGAAGCCTCAAAGACGTGGTCCTTCGAAGGTGGTGAAGACGAGCCCATTTTGGTCATTGTCGTGATGGCACTAACGTCGCCCTTCGGAATTGGTGTTTCACTTGTTTCGCTAAAAACATCCCAAAGTGAGTTTTCATCCATAAATTTACACATACCCTTTTGAATTAGGTACACGTACTCTTTATCATTAAAATCATCATCTTTAAAACCGTTTTTCTTAATTCTTTCAAAACATGCATTAAGCCTCATTCTTTCCGCTAAAGTGAACATTTTGAAATCATTAGGATTTGAATCATTAGGTTTTGAAACCTCGGTTTTTTCATTATCATTAAACACTTGGGATTTTCTAGCGAAAAAGACCATTTTGTCATCCCCATATCTCATAGTAAGTCTCCCCTCGTGAACGTCGATTACGGTTCGAGCCGTCAATAAGAATGGTCGGCCTAAAATAATGGGACATTTAGGGTCAAACTCGTAATCGGATATAACGAAATCCGCGGGAAAAACAAACTTTCCAACTTTGACATAGACATCCCCGGCTATTCCAATTGGTATTAAAGGCGTATAATTTGCAAGCTCGATTGTCATGTTCGTGGGGGTAAGTGAAGGTAATCTCATCAATTTCCAAAGAGAATGAGGCATGAGATTGATGCTAGCACCTAAATCGGCAAGGGCTAAACATCCCTCAATCTCGGAAAAATCACAAGGTAGTATAAATTGGCTCGGATCCTCTTCCTTTCTCGGCATACGCCTTTTAGGTTTTTTAAGAAGGATCGATGCACAAGTTTCTTCAAGGGTTACTTTGGTAAGGTCGATAAAACTCTCTTTTTGAACCGTGGATGGAAGTTGAGGTACACGAGGGTGTGCACTCTTTTCCTTGGTCGCCACGTTCACCCCATCGACTTTAGAACAATAAGACGTCTTAGAAGAAGGAACAACTCGAAATCCTTCAAGGTTAGGGATAATCACACGACCTTTCTCACGAGACGAGGCGGCTTTACATTGTTCTTTCGGATTTGCAACGGTGTCACTAGGTAACGAACTCGATGACGCACCCGAGGCTTTGTTCATAATAGCCGAAAACATCTTTTTAATGTCAATTTGTCCTTGCTCAATCTTCGTGTTTTGCAATTTCAAAGTATTTGTAAAGTCGTTTTTCAAAGTACCAATTTCTCCCTCTAATCATCTCATATTAGCCTCATTCGTTTTCATGTAATTTTGAAAATCGTTTGACGAACTATTTTGATTTGAATTAAAGTTCCCTTGGTTTTGATTGTTTCTTTGAAAATTTCCTTGATTCCCACTTGAAAAATTGTTACCTTGATTGTTATCTCGATTTTGCCAACTTATATTTCGACCTTGATTATAACCTCCTTGATTTTGATTCGAAAAATTTCCTTGTTGATTATTTCCTTGAAAATTGTTACGGTTTTGATTCGAAAAATTGTTGCCTTGGTTATAATTGCCTTGTTGTGATGGACCCGCGTTATTTTGATTAGAAAAATTGTTGTTTCCACTTAACGCACTCACATTCGACGTTTGGCCATCCGTAGCCGCACACTCGTAATAATTATGAGGTCCATCACAAAACGTACACGATGTCTCAAACACTTTCACGGTAGCGGGAGCGTCTTTCTTTTGCATCTCAACGAGAAAAGACGTAAACACATTCGCCAACTTGTCGACTTTTGCATCAACTCTCTCATTGTCGCGATTAGAACTACTAACATTAGCGACATTGGCAACACTCGGTGCGTTGCGGAGTTGGTAAACCTTGGATCGGTTTTCGATAAATATCAATGCATCTTTCGGAGTTTTAAACAAAAAAGTTTCCACCGGCGGCGGAATTCAACGAATCTTGTTCTTGAAAATTAAGACCGTTGTAAAACGTATCGATTTGGTGCAACTCGGAAAAACCATGGTGAGGACATCGCCTAATCAATTCCTTAAAACGATCCCACGCGTCTCTAAAAGATTCTGTTAATGCAATAATGACAAAAAACGTTACTTGCATTTTTCGGTCTCGCTTGGTTTTGATTACGACAATATGTAAAAACAAGCATTTACGAAAACAACGAAAAACGAATTCTTGAGTTCAAGTATTTTTCATTTTACCCATTTTCACTTAAGGTATGGATAAACAAGTACTAACCTTAATCAAGTGATCAAGTGATTTAATCTTTTCTTAAAACTCACTTTTTATTAAATGTGACAAGTTTTTATTAAACTTTATTTTTAAGAAAATGTTTTATTAAATTAATTATTTGAAATTTGAAAATGGCATATTCTTATTCTGTTAAGAATATCTTTTCATGATATTTTTTATACCCAGATAAGACCTCCACCACTAAAGGACAAAAAGGAGCGGAGTCTAGTTTGGCGGTACCTTAGCGCCTAGGCGGTACCTTATCGATAAGGTACCGCGGGCTGTGATAAGGTACCGCGGGCAGATATAGCCGTTGGATCCTTTATCCTTTATATAGTGGACCATTCTCAGCTTTTCACCTCACCTCTTTTGCACATTTATTTCCAGATTCAAACCCCTTCTTTAATCACTCAAATCTTTGATCATTTGTTTGATTATTACTTGTTTAAGAAGTGAATCTTGTTCATCCATCCCTTCCTCTCCAAGTGCAAAGAGAAGAACACTATCCTAGTGAAGTGTTGAGTCCACCACCAAAGATCCATTGAAGATCAAATTTTATATACTTGTAGTTGTGTCATTGTTGTGAAGATCCAAGTAGTTGTGTCTATTTGGAAGTTGTGTATATACTAAGTATAGTTGTGTAGATTGGTCCTAGCTACAATTAGGGCTCGACTTTTAGCTTAGAGTCGGAAATTGGTTAAGCGACGTGTACGGTTTTCTCCACCATAAGGAGCTTGTTGTGTAGTGAACTCTCGAGTAAGGAGTACTCGAGGAGTGGAGTAGGGACGAGGAGTGAGCTTCGTTGCCGAACCACTATAAATCCTTGGTGTTCGGTTTGATCTTTCTTTACCCTTAACTCTTTACATTCTTTATTCTTTTTGCATATATATGTGTTGGTATTAGATTAGCTACACTATCATTCTTTATTCTTTGTGGATATATTTTTGTTAGTATTAGTTTAGCTACACTATCATTGTTCATATTGTGCATAAGAAGATTTCACATATTTCCTCAAGCCTAAGTTTTTGAAAAAGGATTTTTGGAAACCATATTCTAACAAGTAAATATAAGAAACTATTCAACCCTCCCCTTCTAGTTTCTACAATTGGTATCAGAGCGGGTTGCTCAAGAATTTTTAAAGTATATTGTATTTTAAAACTTGAATCGATCTATGGATTCCAACAAGTACCTAGAAGGGCAATCTATGCAAAGACCACCACTTTTTGAAACCGGTAGTTTTATTTATTGGAAAAATAGATTTGAAACTTATGTGAAATCAAAAGATTTAGATCTTTGGCATGTTATTACCAATGGTGATTTTTTACCCTTTCAATTTAATGAAGTTTCTAAAACAAAAGAATTAGTCACTTTTGACAAAGCTAATGATGATACTAAAAAGAAACTTTCAAAAAATAATGAGGCTAAAATGGTGATTTATAATGTTTTGCCTAAGAAAGAGTATGAAAGAATTTTTATGTGTGAAACCGCTAAAGATATTTGGAACACTCTTTTAGTAACCTACCAAGGTAATAGCCAAGTCAAAGAAAGTAAAATCGATCTTCTTGTCCAACAATATGAACAATTTGTCATCTTAGAAGATGAAACTATTGATAGTGCATTTGCTAGATTTAACACCATTATTACTAGTCTAAAAGCACTTGATGAAGGTTTTTCTAGCAAGAACAATGTTAGGAAGTTTCTAAGGGCCTTACATCCAAAGTGGAGAGCAAAAGTCACGGCTATTGAAGAGTCGAAAGATCTCTCAACTTTATCACTCGATGAACTCATAGGAAATTTGAAGGTTCATGAGATGATAATTTTGAAGGACTCGGAATTAGTAAAAACCAAGAGTGAAAGGAAATCTCTTGCACTTAAAGCCAAGAAGGCACAAAGTGACCATGATAGTTCCTCGGAAAGTGATGACGAGGAGTATGCATTGGCGGTGAGAGATTTCAAGAAGTTCTTCAAGAGACGAGGTCAACACGTTAGGCAACCAAACTATGACAAGAAACCATTGTCAAAGAATCGGTTTGTCAAGAACGAAAAAGGTGATAGGAATTGCTTTAGATGTGGTGATCCAAATCACTTCATTGGTGATTGTCCAAAGCCCGCTCGTGATAAGAACCACACGACATTCGTTAGTGGCGCTTGGAGCGATAGCGGTGAAGATGATGATGACAACCCCAAAGAGGAGAAATGTCTTATGGCTCACACTTCTAAAGAGGTACATTCTGAAACCGAATATTATAGCAATGATAGTTCCACTTTAGATGATATTGAATTTGAAGGCAAATATGATAGCTTACACAAACTTAGTCTTAAATTCATAGAAAAGAATAAAACCTTAAAATCAACCAAAACTAAGCTTGAAAATGAGATCAATGAACTTAGGGAGAAATTGGCTAAACTTGAGAAAAACAAAGAGGTTGATTTAGGTTGCTTAAGTTGTGAGAAACTTAGACTAGAGAATGATGATCTCAAGAGCACCTCCATTAAATTGGAAAATTTCATGAAAGGTACTAGTGCTCTTGATGATATGTTAAACAAACAAGTTCATTCTAAGGAAAAACTTGGTCTAGGTTTTAACTCAAATGAAGCTTCAACTAGTGAACCAAAACAAGTCAGGTTTTCACAGAAAACACCCTCTGGACGCGGTTCCACATCGTATGGCGCGGTTCCTTATCACTATGGAACCGCGGCCATAGATAAGGTACCATGGCCAGAAGTTGATTTTTGTGAAAATTCTGAACTTTCTGAAAAATCTAAGTTAAATGAAAAACCAAAGCATCTTACTGTTAATAAGGTTCAATTACCCATACTTGACGACAATGCTATTGGTAAGTTCTATAAGCCGTTAAGTAAACCTCTCATGGGAAATAGAAATTTATCTAGACTATCTTCTACTCCACCTAGAGTTCGGAATGAGTCTAAGCCTAGAAGTAGAACAACAACGCCTACAAGAGATAATCAAAACAACTCACGTCCTAGAAGTAAAACTCCAACACCTAGAAGGAATAATAATAACTCTAAACCTAGATCAAACACACATAGGAGAAGTAATGAACAACAAAATGGTTACATGAATTACTACCCTCCTCCATTTTGTTCTCCATGGGGAATCCCCTCCTCATTCATGCATCCCAACCAAATGCAAGGGATGTTTGGAACTAACAGTTTTGGACCCATGAGATATTGGGGACCAAATGTTTGATCTTGTGTGTTGTTACCTAGATATGCTTGGGAATTGATTTGGAGCCTGATGAGTGGATTAAGGATAGTGGATGTTCTAAACACATGACGGGTAATCGAAGTTTGTTCTCGCATTACAAAGCATATGATAGAGGTAACGTCACAGTCGCTAGTATTCTACGTGGTAATATCATTGGCAAAGGTACGGTTTCTCTTGACTCCATGACCATTGAAAATGTTGAGCACGTAGATAACTTAGGTTTTAACCTTTTAAGTATAGGTCAAATTTGTTATAATAAGTGTAAGGTCATCTTTTCGGAACATGACAGTGAAATCATAAAAGATGGAAAAGTCATTGGAAAAGGTGTTAGAAAGCATGGCCTTTATGTCATGAAGGTTAATAAGAAGTCAAAAGACAACATATGTCTTGCGACTATAGATGATAGTTCTACTCTTTGGCATAGGAGATTAGGTCACGCTAATATGCGTTTAATTCAATCTTTAGTCTCTAAGGAGTTGGTAAGACACCTCCCCAAGATTAAGTTTGATAGTCACTTTTGTGATGCTTGCAAAGTTGGAAAGCAAGTTCACTCAAGTCACAAAGCCAAGAATTTGGTTTCGACCTCTCGGTGCTTAGAGCTCCTACATATGGATCTCTTTAGACCTTCCACCATACGACGTTATGGAGGTAACCTTTATACCCTAGTTATAGTTGATGACTATTCTAGATTCACTTGGACTAGATTTTTGGCATCTAAGAATGAAGCTTTCGATCACTTCGAAATCTTTAGTCGAAGAATTCAAAATCAACTAGGATGTTCAATTGTTTCTATTAGGACGGATCATGGTTGGGAATTTGATAATGAAGTGCAATTTGGTGCCTTTTGTGAAGCTCATGGTATTACCCATAACTTTTCGGCTCCTCGCACTCCACAATCAAATGGGGTAGTTGAAAGGAAGAATAGGACTCTCCAAGAGATGAGTAGGACGATGTTAAACGAGCAATCTTTGCCTCAAAAGTTTTTGTGCAATGCCGTGGATACATCGACTTATATTCTCAACCGAATTCTTATTCGACCTTTCCTAGGAAACACCCCCTATGAGATTCTTAAAGGTAAGAAACCCTCATTAGAATACTTTAGGGTGTTTGGAAGCAAGTGCTTTATCCTCAACACCAAAGACTACCTTACCAAGTTTGACCCAAAATCTTACGAAGGTATCCTTTTAGGTTATTCCCAAACTAGTAAGGCCTACATAGTCCTAAATAGAACCTCAGGGGTTATTGAAGAATCACTCAACGTAACCTTTGATGAAACCCCTCCTTCACCCAAGACACCACCATTGGTTGATGATGACTTGGATGAATTAGAAGTAGTTAAAGCCAAAGAGGTTAGAAAAATAGGAGTTGAAGACCTTAGTGTTGAAAAGGAAGTAAACATTAAGGAGTCTAGGGATCATACTCTCAATAATGTCATTGGTGACTTAAATCAAAGGACCCTAAGATATCAAGTCCAAAACCAAAGAAACTTCTTTTGTTTTGTCTCCTTGATTGAACCAAAGAATGTTAAAGAAGATTTGACGGATGAGAGTTGGGTCATTGCGATGCAAGAAGAATTGAATCAATTCGTTGCCAATGATGTTTGGGAACTTGTTCCTCCACCTAGAAGTTCTACCATTATAGGAACCAAATGGGTATTTAGGAATAAGCTAGATGAGAATGGTGTTGTGTCTCGTAACAAGGCTAGACTTGTAGCTCAAGGCTATAATCAACAAGAAGGGATTGATTATGACGAGACATATGCACCGGTAGCTAGATTAGAATCAATTAGAATCATTTTAGCCTACGCTTGTGCCTTAGATATTAAGCTTCAACAAATGGATGTAAAGAGTGCATTTCTAAACGGTTTGATATGAGGAGGTATATGTGGCTCAACCTCCCGGCTTCATTGATTTTGAGAAACCGGACCATGTTTACAAGCTTAAGAAAGCACTTTATGGACTCAAACAAGCACCCAAAGCTTGGTATGATAGACTTAAAGCGTTTATTGTTAAACATGAGTATACCATGGGAATGGTAGACAATACACTCTTTACAAAGAAGAAAGGTTCTCACCTCATAATCGTACAAATATATGTTGATGACATTATATTTGGCTCAACTTGTCAAGAATTGTGTGATGACTTTGCCAAAATCATGCATGATGAGTTTGAAATGAGTATGATGGGAGAACTTAACTTCTTTTTAGGACTTCAAATTAAACAAATGGACGATGGTATTTTCTTTAGTCAATCTAAGTACGCTAAAGAAATGCTAAAGAAATTTGGATTAGAAGAATCTAGACCAGTGAAGACCCCTATGGCCTCGGATACTAAACTCACCGTAGATGATGATTGTGAGTCGGTAGACAACACCAAACATAGAGGTATGATTGGTAGTTTGTTGTACCTAACGGCAAGTCGACCGGATATCATGTTTAGTGTTTGCCTTTGTGCTCGCTTCCAAGAGGCTCCCAAAACCTCTCACCTTGAAGCAGTTAAGCGTATCTCCCGATACATTACAGGCACTATACATTTAGGATTATGGTATCCTAAAGGGACCAGCGTAGAAACCATTGTCTACGCGGACTCGGATCATGCGGGAGACTATGTGGATCGGAAAAGCACTAGTGGAGTTTGTACCTTCATGGGTTGTTGTTTAACTTCTTGGTTCTCCAAGAAACAAACCGCTCCTGCGATATCCACCACGGAAGCCGAGTATGTGAGTGTCGGAAAAGCATGCCAACAAGCTCTATGGATGAAGCAAGCGCTTGTTGATTACTGGATTTCTCTTGATGATGTTCCCATCATGTGCGATAATAAAGGCGCTATAAACCTAAGCAAGAATCCCGTGCAACATTCGTGAACCAAACACATAGAAATTAGACACCATTTCCTTAGGGATAATGTTCAAAAGGGGAACATTACTATTGAAAAGGTGCCCTCCGAGGACAACTTAGCCGATATCTTCACTAAGCCACTTAAGAGGGAACCTTTTAATTACTTGCGTCTAGGTCTAGGATTAATGGAACATCTTCCTTTAATTCTTTTCTTCTTGTGTGTTTTCAATTACCACTTCGAGTCCTTGAGTCTTTTAAAATCCTTTTGAAAAATCTACTCATCTCCTTTTCACAACTCTCAAGTCTCTTTCGAAAATGGTTGGAAATTCGTTTGACATTGTTAATTCAATCTAAAAACGATTTTTCATAGATTCTCGCTATTAATATAGAGCTTACATAATTCATATGTATGATTCTCTCAAACATAGCAAGAACAAGATTGAATCATGGAGGATCATTGTGTCATGACTTAAGATCTTGTCTTACACACCTCCTACATTGATATTTTAATCCATGTATTTTGGTCAAATCTCTATTTGGTTAGTTTGCATATGTTTTCTTTGTCTATCTTTGCTTTTAAGTATATCCCTATGATAAGTTAGACTAGAAAAATAAGATTTGCTAAAAGATCTTTCTCCAAACACCAAACCCTGCTTCTGCAGGCGGTTCCATATGTGAACCGCGGTACCTTATTGATAAGGTACCACCACCATAGATAAGGAACCGCCTACAGTGGCCTTCCTTTTCGGGTTTTTGTCTGAAACTCCAGATTTGCTCCAACCTTTTTGAGAATCTTTGTTTCAAACCCTTTGACCACCCCAAAAATACCCTAAGCCTTCCCTATTTAAACCATAAGCATTTTGCATTACTTCACATCCAAAATGTCTTACTCTCCCAATGAAAGCCTGGAATCTCCTCCATTTTCTCCAATTGCTTTCAATCCAAACCCACCCAAGAACACTCTTAATCACATTTCTCCTACCAAGAATGTTGATTGTGGAACTTCATTTCTTCCACCACCACCCTTTAGTGTTCTTCCTCCTTCTCATGATAATGTCATGCACCATGGAACATATTGTCATTGTTGTCAATATCAACATCTTGCTATGGCACACATCTATGAGGAGTTGAGCTACATCAAGAGTCTCTTAATCAAGCCTCCTCTTCACTTTGATTATGAGATCTCCAACAAGCCACCACCACCACCCTCCGCTATTACCTTGTCTTTCATATAAGCATTGATTGCTTATCCTCAAGACACCAAATTCAAGCAAATCTTAGAATTCTAGAATAACTAGGATTAGATTTATGCTTTTGGCTTGTTTCTTCAACACCGACTTACGCAACCTTTTTGCTTCGACAAAGGGGGAGAAATGAATAAACTCGTCTTCGAAAATCTTGTTTTTGTGTGATTGAGTTTATGTATTGTCGGAATCAAAAAGGGGGAGATTGTTAATGCAATAATGACTAAAAACGTTACTTGCATTTTTCGGTCTCGCTTGGTTTTGATTACGACAATATGTAAAAACAAGCATTTACGAAAACAACGAAAAACGAATTCTTGAGTTCAAGTATTTTTCATTTTACCCATTTTCACTTAAGGTATGGATAAACAAGTACTAACCTTAATCAAGTGATCAAGTGATTTAATCTTTTCTTAAAACTCACTTTTTATTAAATGTGACAAGTTTTTATTAAACTTTATTTTTAAGAAAATGTTTTATTAAATTAATTATTTGAAATTTGAAAATGGCATATTCTTATTCTGTTAAGAATATCCTTTCAGGATATTTTTTATACCCAGATAAGACCTCCACCACTAAAGGACAAAAAGGAGCGGAGTCTAGTCCGACGGTACCTTAGCGCCTAGGCGGTACCTTATCGATAAGGTACCGCGGACTGTGATAAGGTACCGCGGGCAGATATAGTCGTTGGCTCCTTTATCCTTTATATAGTGGACCATTCTCAGCTTTTCACCTCACCTCTTTTGCACATTTATTTCCAGATTCAAACCCCTTCTTTAATCACTCAAATCTTTGATCATTTGTTTGATTATTACTTCTTTAAGAAGTGAATCTTGTTCTTCCATCCCTTCCTCTCCAAGTGCAAAGAGAAGAACACTATCCTAGTGAAGTGTTGAGTCCACCACCAAAGATCCATTGAAGATCAAATTTTATATACTTGTAGTTGTGTCATTGTTGTGAAGATCCAAGTAGTTGTGTCTATTTGGAATTTGTGTATGTACTAAGTATAGTTGTGTAGATTTGTCCTAGCTACAATTAGGGCTCGACTTTTAGCTTAGAGTCGGAAATTGGTTAAGCGACGTGTACGGTTTTCTCCACCATAAGGAGCTTGTTGTGTAGTGAACTCTCGAGTAAGGAGTACTCGAGGAGTGGAGTAGGGACGAGGAGTGAGCTTCGTTGCCGAACCACTATAAATCCTTGGTGTTCGGTTTGATCTTTCTTTACCCTTAACTCTTTACATTCTTTATTCTTTTTGCATATATATGTGTTGGTATTAGATTAGCTACACTATCATTCTTTATTCTTTGTGGATATATTTTTGTTAGTATTAGTTTAGCTACACTATCATTGTTCATATTATGCATAAGAAGATTTCACATATTTCCTCAAGCCTAAGTTTTTGAAAAAGGATTTTTGGAAACCATATTTTAACAAGTAAATATAAGAAACTATTCAACCCCCCCCCCCCTTCTAGTTTCTACATATTCATTCGGTTTTTGCTCAAATTTCGTAATTTCATTTTTGAAATAGGTTGTCTTAGATGGTGGGAAAATATAATTAACGAACTTGGAAACGAGATCCTTCCACGTAACTATCGAATTAGGTGGCTCTTTCTCGTACCAATCCTTGGCGGTACCATCGAGCGAGTACGGAAAAAGCATAAGCTTGACGACATCGGTGTCGACGTTCTTAAACTTGCTCGTGGCCAAAAGACGATCAAAATTCCGAATATGGTCGTGAGGATTATCGGCTTCACGACCTAGAAACTTCGTAGCTTGGATTAACGAAAGCATTCCGCTCTTAATCTCAAAATTCTCCGCTTCGATAGCGGGAATTACGATCGCGTCTCCATAACCCTCGGTGGGCACTTGGAGCGATTCCATCGTCGAACGATTGTCGGCCATCTCGTCTAAGGTTTCTTCAACAACGATATTAGGAACGTCGGTTTCTAATTCTCGTCTACGTCGTCGATTCCTTTGATTACGATTGCGTCGATTCGAAGCGTCGCTAGAATTAGAATAATCCTTCGACCGAGTGCGCATGCACTAAGCGTAGAATGGGTGGTAGCAAAGAAGATTCTTTTTGCGGTTTTTCGATTTTTCAATTTTTTTTGGTTTTTGATTGTTTTTTTTTATTTTTTTGGATTTTTGTTGTATTACATAGACTCAAATCTACAAATCTCTCCTCGAACCGATTTCTCGATTAAAGAAGCCTCAAAGAATGAAAACGATCACGTGGAGTGAACGTTCTCGATGACTTTAGAACGTTGGTGGAACACCAAAACGTTCAAGAGGGTTTAATCTTGAAAACAAGCAAATATAATATACGTAGATAATACTTGGGCGACAAACCCTCGATTGGCCCTCTTTCTCAAAACACGCACAAGCAAGCGGGGGAAACGAGGCGGCACTAAGCACTTAAGAGCCTTTTTCCCTTAGGTCGTGAAATACAACCGCCTTATACCCACCTTATAGTTTGTGTTAATTGAAATTAAGCCTCACGAAAGTATTTATCTATTTTGCCTTTAAACTTTTGCTTTGGATTCGAATACAATGATCGAGTGATGAAATCCCGAATCAAGGTTGCGTTTTCACGCTTTTGGAGTACTTGTATATTTATTGTTCTTACGTAGATACAATATAGTAATATATTCACAAGAAAAACGAAAACCAACATATCTACAATATAGTAAAATGATTGTTGTGTGTTTAATTTAGGAAAATTAAACACGTTTTATTTGGATATTATAATATAGTAAAGAAAAAATAACAAAAATGAGTATGTACGATATTCACGCTTTCCAAAAAATGAAAAGCTAAAACGCACTACTCACACAAACACGATAGTAATAATGGCAACACTAAACACCTCCCCGGCAGCGGCGCCAAAATGATAGTTGTGTTTTTGTATACAAGTCTTAGGAAAGACGAGTATAAATGCGGTAAGTATTAATCAATACGATTTAGGAAAACCGTAAAGACGAATAAATTCCAAGTTCGTTCTCGAAGGAGGTGTGTGGATTAAGTGTGCCAATTATATAAAATCAAAGTTTGGATTAGTGACGTTTTTGGTTTAGAAGAGAAAAATTAAAGACGAGCTACGACTAAGATTAAACTACGACGAATTAACGTAAAACGCGAACGTAAATACGTAAAACGTGACGAAATTAAAAAATAAAACCTAGAAATTAATTAAAAGTTTAAACTAAGTCTAAAATAATATAAATAAGAATAAAAATCCAATAAATAATTTTTAAAACCTTTTATTAATTAAATAATCAATTTTAAATGCTAATTAAAGCCCTAAAATTAAATATAATTAAGAAAAAGCCCAAAATATTATTTTATTAAACAAATAACTCACTTATATTATTTAAAGACTAAAAAGTATTTTTCCTAAATTTTTAAAACTATTTTTCTATTTATAAAAGGCTAAAAACACTTTTTAAACTAAAATAATCATAAAAAATAATAAAATAATGCCAAAAATAATTTGACAATTTTAAAAATCCTAAATTATACTAAAGAATAGTAGAAAAATGAAAAAGTTTGAAAAATGTAAAATTTTTCACTAAAAGACAAAACAATTTGAAATTAAACCCTAATTAAACTAAATTTAATTCTAAAAATTAAATTAAAAGTGAACAATAAAATCTTTTTAAACTAAAAATCTTAAAACATTTTTCTAAATATAAGAAAAATTTTGAAACTGAAAAATATTTAATTTTACCACTAAAAGACAAAATCAGTTAATTAAAAAGTAATTAAAATAGCTATTTAATCTAAAAAATATCAAATGAAGAGTAACTGGAAAATAAATTAAACTGAAAAATCAAAAATTAAATAAGAAAAATATTGAAACAGGTTTGAAGTCCTAATTCCTAAATTCACCCACTAAAGACAAAAAAAATAAAAAGTGATAGTGACATGTGATCACCTTTTGTCTGCTAGTCAAGCAGTACCAAGAGATACACTAGCAGGGGTAACTTTGTTCCCACTGCTAGTGCAAAAAAACAGTCTGGGCACGTTTTAGCTTATAACTTTTGCTTTGGTTGGTTTTTCTTGGCAACAAAGGCACCCCCACAACCAGTTGGGTTGTGGGGAGTCAATGGAACAATAAAAACACACAGATCAATGCAAGAAAAACACACAAAAAGCACAAATAGGTGACTGTTATAGCTTAAAGTTTCTGATGAACAGTAACTAATGCTATATGCACACAAAACGAATTTCAAAGCTAAATAACCTACTCACAAGCTTACCAAATCATTCACAAATGATTACACACCCTAGGTGATGCTAAATCCTAACAGATTGCAAGATGATGGCACAAATCTCACAAAAACCAAGCAGAAAAAGGGACTTGCTGTTTTTTTTATGCTACTTACCAATTTTTATCATGCAACTTTGCTCTAAAGCTATCTCAACTACACACCAATGACTGATACAACCTATTTGAGCATGTCTAGACAGATTATACCTGAATCTTGTGTCTCTCAAGCCAAGTAAACCTCACAACCAAATACCCTCTTAAAACTGAAAACCAATTTAACCAAGCAGATCCTAACCAATCTATTCAAATTTGAACAACATGCAGCCAACATATATCATAACCTCAAACAAACATGAACTAATCCTAAACACAGGCATTCAACACTTAACACAAAATCCAAAATTCAAAAGAAAGACCAAAGTCTACTGATGGGTTGAAGCCTCACCTTGGTTGGCTGATGCCTTCAACAAGTGGAAGTTGGACTTCTTATGAAAGAGTAGAGAAACCATGTTGGGGTTCAACAACTGAACCAGGGTGTTTATATCTTCAATACTGAAATAATTGCAAGGAGTGAAGGGAGTGGTTTAGTCTTTTGAACCTGCACAACTCACAAATCAAACCAAGAGAACAAATCAAGCTCACATAAGAGGCTAATAAGATGTTGTCAGGCAGCTTATTAGATAGCTTATGTGAGCAGTAAGTGGTCAAGAGAAATAAACAAATTTTTGAAAAATCCAATTCTAAAAACTTTTGAATTTGAAAGATTCTTGATGAAAGCTTAAGCACAGACTGAAAACTCCTTCACACTCCACTTTCACTTTATGTGAAAGATATATTCCAGCTTGTAAGGCTTTTTCAAAGAACCTAAAGGCAAACACGATTTTCTGAAAAATTTTGATATATGAAAACTTTTAATAACTTAACTATTTTGCAAAATAATGAAACACATTAAACTAACAAAGTAATAAATGGGTACTTAGATATATATCTCAAATGGAATGTTAAAAATTACTTTAAATATTCAATTTAAAAAATTACAAGGAGATATAAAATCTGGAACAAAAGAAAAAGAGGTACAAGTCACCTCTTTTTATACTACTTAATGGACTATTCTAGAATCACTAATAAAAAATTACAATAGCAGAAACCCTAATCACAAAAATTCCTCATTTGCCCTTTGAAATATTCGAATTCTTGGTCAAAAATCAATCCCGTGAATGATGTTGATATGCTAGCTGTTGCCTTAATCTTGGACGTTCATCACATGCCTTTGGGACCAAGTTTGGACCCTTGGTCGTTGGATCTCTGAAAGATGCCATTTTTACTATAAAAAGTGTAGCAGGGGAACATGGAGAGGGGACCAAGTGACTAGCAGTGGGTTTGGTTTAGGGGAGTGTAAATTATTAATCTGGAAAAGTTTGGGCAAAACCCCTTTGTTTTTCACCCTAATTAGATTAGGGTTCTTAGGATTATAGGATGATAAACAGTGATGATTTAATCTGTGTTTGTTTTTAAAAATCTGTTTCCCACGTTTTGTTTTATTAAACACGTTTAAAGGAAAGTTAATGGGGTTTGACTATTTGACTGGTGAGTTGGTGTGGGATAAGTGGAGGATGGGTGTAGTGGGGTGACGTGGCGGGTTTTAATAGGTGGAGTGAAGTTTAGTTGTCTGGGCAACTTTAGTCCCCTGCTTTCTTTCTTCTTGCCTTTAAAGTTTCAACAGCCCATTAACAAAATCCTTTTGTTATACAAGTTTCTTTTCTTAGATTTTTGTCACAAAAACTTTCTTAAACTTGTACCAAGGATTAAACTTACAATTTGACCATATTTCAAGGGCTAAATATGTCATGACTTCAATCTTCAAGGACCATACTTGTATAACTTGATTCTTGGAGGACTTTTCTTGCCAAATCTTCAAAAGTTGAGGGACCAAACTTGTACAATCTTCAAACTTCAAGGGTATTTTTTGGAAATTCCATTCTTGGGCCCGGTTCTTTGTGCGGATTCATTTCCCGTGTTCGTTTTTGCTTGATTCCTTTGATCTTTTGGTGAATTCACGATATCCGTACCTAAAATACACAATGAACAAACACAGGCATATATTTGGGTATTTTGATGATATTTTAAGCGTTTTAAGCCCGATTTGGACGATGAGACTATGTATAAATACAGTCTCATCAGTGATTTCCTTGGGCTCGTAAACACTTTGGTGAGGATCTTCTAAACGAGAAAGATGATCGGCCGCTAGATTCTCGGCTCCTTTTTTGTCAACGATTTTGTGATCAAGTTCTTGAAGGAGGAGAATCCAACGAAGTAATCTCGGCTTTGCATCTTGTTTATCCATAAGATACTTGATAGCCGAATGATCCGTATACACTATGCATTTAGTCAAGACGAGATAAGGTCGAAATTTCTAAAATGCATACACCACGGCAAGGAACTCCTTTTCCGTCTTAGTGTATTTTAGTTGAGCCTCGGTCATCGTCTTGCTAGCATAGTGAATAGGCAAGAAGTTCTTTTCATGACGTTGCCCCAATACGGCCCCAATAGCGTATTCACTAGCATCACACATGAGCTCAAAGGGGAGGTTCCAATTGGTAGCAACAAGAATGGGAGCTTCAGTAAGTTTCCTCTTAAGGATTTCAAAGGCTCGTACACAATCTTCGTCAAAGACAAAACGTGCATCTTTTTCAAGGAGATGTGTAATAGGTCGAGAGATCTTTGAAAAATCCTTGATGAATCGACGATAAATGCCCGCGTGGCCTAGGAAACTCCTAACTCCCTTAACGGTTTTGGGATGAGGTAATTTGGCGATGACGTCTACCTTAGCTTGATCTACCTTAATCCTCACTTTCGAAACCTTGTGCGCTAAGACGATTCCACTTTTAACCATAAAATGACATTTTTCCCAATTAAGCACAAGGTTGGTTTCCTCACAACGTTTCAACATTCTCTCGAGATTCGACAAACACGAAGTGAACGAACTACCAAACACGGAAAAGTCATCCATGAAGACTTCCATCTTCTTCTCGATCATATCATGAAAAATAGCCATCATGCACCTTTGAAAGGTTCCCGGTGCATTACAAAGTCCGAATGGCATTCTACGATAGGCAAACGTTCCATATGGACATGTAAACGTAGTTTTTTCTTGATCACGAGGATCGATGGGAATTTGGAAGTAACCGAAAAAACCATCTAAAAATCAATAGAAATCGTTTCCCGCAAGACGCTCCAACATTTAGTCCATGAAGGGCAAGGGAAAATGGTCTTTTTGAGTGGCTTCATTCAACTTAGGATAGTCAATGCACACTCTCCATCCGGTCACGAGTCTAGTGGGAATTAACTCGTTGGCATCGTTTGGCACAACGGTCATTCCTCCCTTTTTAGGGACACAATGAATAGGACTCACCCAAGGGCTATTGGAAATAGGGTAAATCATTCCCGCGTCAAGGAGTTTTAGGACCTCCTTTTTGATGACGTCGTGAATTTTGGGGTTCACCCTCCTTTGACATTGGATTTCGGGCTTGTAATCCTTCTCAATTAAGATTTTGTGGGTACAAAATTTAGGATCGATCCCCTTAATGTCGGATAACTTCCACGCAATTGCCCCTTTGTGATCCTTTAGAACATCGACAAGTGCGGTTTTTTCATCATCCGAAAGTTCTTTCGCAATAATGACCGGCAACTTGTCGCCCTCCTCCAAAAAGACATATTCGAGATGAGGAGGTAAATCTTTCAACTCGAGGATAGGTGGTTCCTCAATTGAAGATTTGGGCTCGATACTCATAACCTCCTCGGGTGGAGGAAATGGGAAATCGTTAAGAAAATACTTGATAATCAAAAAGTCCTCATCGTTGTTGAGGTCTTCGTTACAAGTACGTGGAATATCGAATTCTTCCAACATAAAACCACCACCTTCAAATGGAGTGAAGGTTGGTGTCGAGTTATCAAGAATGGGATCTAACATAGTGGGATTGCCACTATTTTCTTCATCACCAAAACCTAGAAATTCTTGTGAAAATTTCGCAAACAACGTCAATCATATCAACGAGGTTTATGGTTGCAACGGAATAAACATGAGAAATTTGAGAGTTTTGAGTTGCGTTTATAACAAGTTCCTCGTCGTTGAAACGTAAAGTGATCTTTCTAGCATGCACATCGATCAAAGCCATAGACGTATCTAAAAATGAACGGCCTAAAACGAGAGGAACTTGAGGATCCGTGGGAATGTCGACAACGATAAAGTCTACCGGATAATAGAACTTTCCCACTTTCACAAAAACGTCTTCCGCCAATCAACATGCGGGAATCGTGGAAGGGTCGGCCAACTCGATAGACATTAGTGAAGGAGTAAGATTAGGAAGATTGAGCGACTTGAAGATTGCAAGTGGCATCAAGTTAATGCTAGCACCAAGATCGGCCAACACATAGCATTCTTCCATATCTTAAATTGCACATGGAATCAAGAATTTACCAGGATCACCAACTTTTTGAGGTATGCGATTAAGATAAACCGATGAACAACTAGACAATTGATGCAATTTCTCCTTGTTGTTTAACATACTCTTAAAGTTAGCGGCAAATCGAGGCATCATGACCAAAGCATCGGCGAAACTCACATTAAAATGCAAATCATGAAACATTTTCATAAAAAGCTCAAATTGATAATTATCGCGCTCTTGACGTTTCTCCTTTCTAAGTCTTGATGGATAGGGCAAAGGTAGTGTGGGTTGAGGCATAGGCATAGCCTTTGGAATCTCGGGTTCCAATGTTGGTAATGGGTCAACCGTAGGTGTGGCATGAGCGGTACTTCGTGGGATTGGAACATGCTCCTTTTCGACCACCACCTCGGGTTCTTCCTCACTTTCCTCCACCGTTGGAGCACTTGGTTGAGGAGTTGGTTCCTTAAGTGTCTTACCACTTCGTGTGGTAATCACTTTCATCTCTCCCTTCGGGTTTGATATGGTGTTACTAGGTAGACTACCCGAAGTAGAGGCTTTGTTCCCCATGACCGCTTCTAAATAGCATTAAACTTAACATCTTGACTAGCGGCTTTTTGGTCTATCATTTGTTCAAGCCTAGAATGACTTTGCTCAATTTTATTGTTTTGACCTCTAATTTGATTAGCAAAATCATTTTTCAACTCATTTTTCATATTGGTATTTTCCTTAGCTAAATTAGCTAACTCCTTTGCGTTTTTAGCCGTTTCCCTAGCTTGACTAGCCAATTGCTCTTGAATGTTTTCCAAAATCTTATCATTTTTCGTAGCGTAATTCAAAAAGTCATTTGGAAGCTCTTTAGTGTAAGCATTTTGAAGACCTTGACTTGGGTTTTGAAAATTATGGTTTTGGTTTTGATTTTGCAATTGGCTACTACTCCCTTGATTCCCATAGTTTTTATTACCCTTGTAATTGTTTCTTTGATTGTTTTGGTAACCAACTTGATTGTTTCGATAATTGTTAGCATTTTGATTTGGTGAAAAACCCGGTGGAGTCAATTGATTAGTGCGGGTAACTTGACCGTGTTGGTTATAAGTTCCCCCGGCCGCGTAGACACTCGAAGTTTTACCACCGTTGGTAATGCACTCGGAGTAACTGTGAGCTCCACCACAATACATACAAGAAACCTCAACCGCTTTAGCCGTAGCGGGAGTGGGTTGTTCACCAAATTTAAACTCAATTAACAATCCTTTAAGCTTATCAAAAATCTTGTTTTCCAAATTCGCCTCGATTTGGCAAGCATCAATGGTATGTGACAATGAAGGCGAAGGTGAAGACGAAGTCTTATGAACACTCGCTGTGCTACGAGGACTATAAACCTTAGACCTATTTTCAATGATTAACAATGCTTCCTCGATCGTCTTACACCAAAAATTACCACCCGTGGCGGCATTAAGATAATCTCGCTCATGATCGTTCAAGGCATTGTAAAACGTGTCAATTTGATGCCAGTCGGAAAAACCATGATGAGGACATTCGTGCAAAATTTCCTTAAACCTATTCAAAGCCGTTGAAAATTTTTTATTATACTCTTGTGAAAACTTTGAAATCTCGTTTTTCAAATGCGTAGTCTTAGAAGGCGGAAAAAATTGGTTCACGAACTTTGAAACGAGATCCTTCCACGTCAATAAAGAATTGGGTGGCTCTTTCTCTAACCAAATTTTAGCGGGCCCCGCTAAGGAATACGGAAAAAGCATCATCTTTATCGAGTCGTTAGAGACGTCCTTAAACTTGCAAGTGGCGGTAAGACGATTGAATTGGCGAATGTGGTTATGAGGGTTGTCCTTTTCGTCACCACGAAACTTGTTGTTTTGTATCATGGAAAACAAACCCTTCTTAACCTCAAAATTCTCCGCAAGGATAGCGGGAATCACAATCGCTTCTCCATAATCCTCGGTGGGTGCTTGAAGCAACTCCATCATAGTACGATTAGCCATGGGAGCTTCTTGTTCTACGATGGGTTCGTCAATAGGAGACTCCTCACTAGAAAGATTAGGAGTGGTTTCCTTTCGGTTTCTTCGTTTACGTGCACGTCTAGCTTGGTTGCGGGTTTGCATAAACGTCACGTACAAAGAGGGGATGAGCAAAGAAGATTCTTTTTGGTGTTTTGTATTTTTCCAATTTTTTTGTGGTTTTTGATTGTTTTTACTTTTTTTGGATTTTTGTGATTGTATTAAGTAGACCGAAATCTACAAATCTCCTCCTTAATCAAATCTCTTGATTAAAGAAGCCTCAAGGAATGAAAACGATCACGTGAAGTGAACGCCTTCGATGACTTTAGAACGTTGGTGGAACACCAAAACGTTCAAGAGGGTTTAATCAAATGAAACCAAGAAAGTATATATGGTACTTAATAATACTTTGGGCGGCAAAACCCTCGATTAGCTTTCAATCTCAAAATACTCACAAGCAAGTGGGGAAACCAGGCGGCGCGAAGCACTTAAGAGCCTTTTTCCTTAGGGTATATTTTATAATACCCGCCTTATACCCACCTTATAGTTTGTATTTTTCAAAATCGAGCTTCACGAAAGTATTTATCTATTTTTGCCTTTTTCTTTTGGTTTGAGATTCGAATACAATGATTGGGTAATGACCTCCCAAGTCAAGGTTGTGTTTTCACACTTTTGGAGTACTTGTGAATTTATTGTTCTACGTATACAATATACTAATAGTATTCACACAAAAAAAAACGAAAACCGATAATACGTATTAGTAGAGTGCTACTAATAAAATTAGCTATTATGGCTATATATAAAAACAACAATTGCCAAATCAAAACACAACACGCCTCCCCGGCAGCGGCGCCAAAATGATTGTAGTGTGAATACGTCTTTTAGGAAAAAGAGCGTATAAGCGGTAAGTATTAAGTGTTCGTTTAAGAAAACGAAAGCACTTATGACCCTTTGTGTGGGATCGTTCTCAAGGAGGCTTTGTGTGTGTTAAGAGATGATTAATTTGTGATTATATTGATGAGAAAAGAGAAATAAAAAGACGAATTGCGCTAAAAGTTACCATATGACGTAAAAAACGTAAAATCGTAAAATTCGACGAAACGAAAAAGTCCTCTAAAAATACCAAATTTTAAACCTAACTAAATAAAAATACAAGGATTATAAATTTGAAAACCAAAAAGTCCAAAAGCTTTTTAATAATTTTATACTTATTTTTAAAGTTAATGAAAAACCTTAAAATTAAATAAAATTAAAAATTAACTAAAATGGAAATGTTAAAAGCTGTAAACCTCAAAATACTTATTTAAAATCTAAAAATATTTTTTGAAAATTTTTAAAACTAACTTTACTATTTTTAATCTAATTAATGAAAAACGGGTAAACAAATAATCCTAAAAAATAATTTAATAATGGGAAAAATAAACTTTTGGTGCAGAAAAATCCTAAACTAAAGCAGAAATAAAGGAAAAATGGAAAGAGTGCAACAAGCTTATGCAATAAGTTGGAAAGAGCTTAAAAGGGTACGGCTTATATAAAATAAGCAAAACACAAAAGCCATTAAGTATTTAAACTGGTAAAGTGATACCAGTAAAAGACCCAAGGGCAGTTGGTTATCACGTTGTGTTGTTGAGTGAGTGGTCGCGGGTTCGAGGCTGGCGTAACCCCAAATTTTGTAACACTTTTTTTTTAAATTTCTTTTTCCACTCGTTACAGTAACTTGAAACCTTTCCAAAACAAAAACACAAGTCTAATATTACTTATATTAAACACGTTTATGATTCTTAATCCACCAAAATCACTGCTCACTCTCTTTTTTTGTTCTAGGTCACAGTAACACTAACCAGCTCCAAACACAAAAATAGAATGAAAATTACTGATTTCGCAACTATGATTCACCAAACTTGACTCAAACGAGCAGCCTTAAACTTTCTTTTTTACTTGTTCACAGTCTATGGCAACTCCAAAACACAACACACTACGAGTTATACTCAACTTAAGCTCAAATTCGATGTTCAACACCCAGATTCAGCTTTCTTTTTTTTCTTTTTATTTCCTGTTACTGATGTATTATGGAACAAGGGGGGCACCCTCACTTGTGTTTTGCAAGCAAGGAGTCAAACTGGTAAACAAACACGCAGTAAAGTAGGAATCTCAAATCAAGTAAAAACCATAGTACATAATAAGAAAAATGCAAGCAGATAGGCTTCACTTACAAGTCCTACTCAAACAATCAACGAGCACTCAGTGAGTATACCAAATGAAGCAAATGCACCCTATATTTCTATGCAGGTTTTAGCGGCAGGCTCACAAACTAGCATGACTCACATGCACTATACTTTCTTGGTTTCTTTACAAGCTGTGTGATTAACTTTGGAAGCACAGGTTGAGCAAATACCAACACGCCAAATAAACACTCCACAAATCACGATACAGAAACAAAAAACAAACGGGCCCCAAACACGCAGCAGTTACTTGATTCTAATCGGCAGTGGGTACGTTAAACCAGCAGGCACATGGTCTAAACCTCCATTATCAGAAACTATCGAGCATCTACCACTAAACTTATATCACTTGATTACGAGCACGAATAACGACTATTAATCAAATATCAATGTAAATCCTAAGATCACCACCGAGAATTCAGTTTTTATCTAATAAGCACTAAACAAGCTGAGAACGAAATCTAATGAGCAAACCTATTTTCTGAAAAACAAGAGTGTACAACAAATTTAGAACTACACTAATTTCCACCACTTAATGCTACAATTACAAGCCATAAAACTTGACAATTGAACCACGGGGTCGGAACAATCAGCAAACAACAATACTATTTTTACTACTATAATACCAAAAAGTCTTGAACTAGATATGCCAATATATTAAAACAAGAATCATGCAAAATAGACTAACAAACCACAAAGCACTTATCACAGATTAACACTGAGTCAAACCAAGTCACTCAAACATCATTTAACATGGCGATTAAGTAAAATAAAAAAAGAGGAAATAAAACGTACGGCAAGAACGTACATCCACGCTCTCGACTGTTTGAGCTTATGTACTAGCATGAACAAGTACAAGCTTACTTTTCCTTAAAATCTAAGAAAAACAATAAAAAAAACGTCAAGAATCAAGGTATCACTCCTTGATTCAGTGAGTATTAGGCAGAAGTTAATCAAGACCAAATGAAAGGTTATCCGAATGTAACACACTCGGAATTGAAGTTAAACTTTGTTCAATAAAAGAGGACCCCCCCTAGTTTAAGATCTCACCATCCCTAGCTAGCTAAGCTTCAGGACTATGATCGACATTAAACTAAAAAAGATTCACTTTTCTCAAATGAATTTTAACCTCAGACGACTTTTTTACTTTCTTAACTGTTACCTCCCTTAAAAACTTAATGCTATTTGAAACCTTAGAACTCTTTGAAAACTTAACACATTCAGATGAATCAAGAACAAATCAACTTCAAAAACGTAAAAAAGATTGAAACAAAGTTTGTAAAGTATCTCCTCTCAACAAACACAACCCATATAATTATAACGTGAACAAAACAGGAATTAAAGATGGAACTCGTTCTCTTCAACAAACACTTCACCAATTTTTATTCATAAAAATGGGCTTTACAAGGTTGTGAACCATGAAAACAAGAACAAAAACTACTGCTAGGTCCTATCACCCTTTATATAGGGATTACAAGTTGTTCTAGAAAAATAAAAAATAAGCAAACCCTAACTCTTGAATGTCCAAAAATACCCCTCTGAAGATTCGGATATAAGGTGGAATATGTTGATTTTGAATCATGCCATGTGATGATCTTGGAGCCTTGTGACTTGTATAGCTGTTGATAATTAATCCCAAGCGTCCAATAAAGTGTAGCCATGAAGGAATTAATATTGACCATGGATTCAATGTACAACCTTTGTTTTCTTGTTGCAGGGGAGGTCAAAGGGGGACCAGTGGGTGAGAGTGATGTATTTTTGGGGGTTGGGAAATGGTTAGGAGATGTGTAATTTGTTTTCTTGAGATTATGAGGCTCAATTACAAAGTAATTAAGGGTTTTTGAGATTAGGGTTCTTGGGTTTAACTAGGAAACTTTGGGGATGTTTAATGTGAGCAGTAGATGATTCCCGCCCCCAAAATAGTTTTAATAAACGTATTGAAACGTTTTAATAATATAGATTAGGATGTGAGTGGAGGTGGTGACATGGCAAGCTAGGATAGGTGGGTATAGTTTGCTTGTTTGGCCCATTTGCCCCCCTCATTTTTCATTCCCTTGTCTTTTTACTTTTTCCAGCCCCATTATGAATAATCCTTTGCATTTGAAGTTTAAAAACTTCTATTTTGGCCACAATAACTTTTGAAAAGTTATTTCAAGGACTAGTTTTGCCCATTTATGATATTTGAAGGACTGATTTTGGCATTTTCTTCATTCTTCAAGGTCTTGACTTGTTTGATGACTTCTTGGAGGACTAATATTGATAATTTAGTTTTGTTGAGGGACTAAATTTGCCAATTCTTCAAAGTTAAGGGTCCTTCTTGCAACACTGACAAACTTTAGGGACCAATCTTGTAATTATGAAGATACAAGGGTTTAAACTGTCAATTATTCAATGTTGGAGGACCCTTCTTGCATAATCTTCAAATCTTCAAGGGTTTGTCTTGGGAAATTCTTCATTAGGGCTTGGTTCAATGTGCGGCTTCGTTTCCCGTGTTCGTTTTTTGATTGATTCTTGTGATGTTTTGTTATTTTCTCAATATCCGTACCTAAAATAAACAAGCAACAAAGACAAGCATATATTTGGCCAATTTCATGATATTTTATGCATTTAAAGCCCTTTTTGGACGATGAGACTATGTATAAAGTAGTCTCATCAATAGGCCATGTTCCGCTTGCGAAAAAGGGAAGCACCACATATCATCGTTTAAAACTAAACAATCATTCTCAATAAATAAGTACCTTCTTCTTCTTCATATTGACTTATTTAGACCAGTAAAACCTCAATCCCTAAATCATAACAAATACACACTAGTCATTGTCGATGAATTCTCTAAATTCACTTGGGTATTCTTTCATCAAAAGAAAAGTGAAGCAGCTGATAGGATCATGTCTTTCATCAGAGAAATAAAGAACTTCAATGACTGTAGAGTTAAGGCTATCAGAAGTGATAATGGCACATAATTCATACCATGGAATCCTTTTATGATGAAAAGGAAATTTCATAGAACTTTTCAAACCCATGCACCCCAAAACAAAATGGTGTCACTGAAAGAAGGAACAGAACCCTCATAGAGACTGCCAGAACAATGCTCAGCGAATTAAGACTTCCAAAGCAATTTTAGGGTGAAGCTGTATACACAACATGTTACACACAAAACATATCCATCATTTTGAAAAGGCATGGCAGAACCGCTTATGAAGTTTATAGAAAGAGAGCCCCTGATGTAAGCTACTTTCATGTCATTGGTTGCCCTGTTTTCATTCACAACTACAAGGATCATCTGGGTAAATTTGATGAAAAGTTAGATGATGGATTATTTCTTAGATACTCTCCTACCTCCAGAGCATTTAGAGCAATATCCATAGACAAGATCTAGAAGAATCTATCCATGTCACCTTTAATGAAGCAGATGTTGTCATCACACACACCAACTCAGATACTTGTGACATTGACTTCAATAAGGTCAAATCGTACCCAAATGATGATTTTTCAATTCCCAAGGATTCATCTGTACAAGGTCACAACGACTACCCTTATGTTCATGCATTTGATCCTCACTCTATCTCTGATCTTTCCCAAGAGATTGTTGTAGCTCAATCACACACTCCACCCCTGGCTATGGAAAATGCTGATCTTTATTCTCTTAATTGTCAAATGGATGAAGAAATCATATGTGAGGAAATGCTTGCATATAATGAACTCTCAGGAACTCCAAAACCCACAGAGACTCCTGCTCCTCAATCAAAGTGGAGTACAAACCAAGATATTCATCTTGTAAATATCAGTGGTGAACCCTCTTAAGGAGTCACTACCAGAGGAAAATTAAGATCTCTGGAAACTGCCTCAAAGAATGAAGTCCTTTTTATTGACTTCCTCTCTAAAGATGAACCCAAGAATGTTGCTGCAGCTCTACTTGATGAAGGATGGGTTATGGCTATGAAAGAAGAAATGAATCAAATAAAGAGGAACAAGGTGTGGACTCTGGTAAAAGCTCCAACTGGAAAGCAAGTGGTTGGAACTAAGTGGGTCTATAGAATTAAAAGGGATGAAGTTGGCATGATTGTTAAAAACAAGGCTAGGATAGTGGTGTTGGGTTACAATCAATCAGATGGTATTGATTATGATGAAACCTTTGCACCAGTTTCTAGATTAGAGGCTATTAGAATCTTTCTAGCCTATGTAGCTTATATGGGTTTCATGGTATACCAGATGGATGTAAAGAGTGCTTTTCTTAATGGGAAGCTTGCAGAGGAAGTTTATGTCAAACAACCTCCAGGGTTTTAGAACAATGACTATCCTAATAATGTTTGCAGACTTCACAAGGCACTCTATGGGCCGAAACAAGCGCATAGAGCCTGGTATGAAACATTGTCTAATATCCTACTTGAAAATAAATTTGTTAGAAGTACTATTGATCAAACCTTGTTCACTTATAGGTCCAAGGGTGATGTCATCATAGTACAGATTTATGTGGATGATATAATTTTTGGTTCAACCAACATTACCTTGAGCAAGCAATTTGCCAAACTTTTGACCAAAAAGTACGAAATGAGCATGATGGAGGAACTAAATTTTTTCTTGGGCTTTAAAATTAAACAAAATTCAAAAAGAATTTCCATTTTTCAAGAAAAATCTGATTGTGCATCAGTGAAATGCCCCATGCTTCTTCCCAACAATTTTGGTGCTGATGACTCAAGGGTCTCTGTCAATGAGACCTTATATAGAGGCATGATAGGGTCTCTAATGTATCTTACAGCTAGCAGACCAGATATCCAATTCTTCACATGTCTTTGTGCTAGGTACCAAGCTAACCCCAAGGAATCCCACCATGTAGCTGTCAAATTTTTTTTCAGGTACTTCAAAGGATCTCCCTCTTTTGGTATCTGGTATCTAAATGGATCAGGCTTCGACATCAAAGCCTACTCAGACTCAGACTCAGACTTAGACTATGCTGGATGCTGCCTTTATAGGAAGATCACATCTGGGAGTTGTCAAATCCTTAGAGGAAAGTTAGTATGTTGGAGTGAAAAAAATCATAACTTTGTAGCCATGTCATTAGCGAAAGCTGATTATGTCGCTGCTGCTCGTTGTTATGATCAATTTCTCTGGATGAAGAGTCAATTGGCTGACTATGGGATCAATTATGAAAAAGTTCCCATTAACTGTGACAACACAAGTGCCATAGCCATTTCTAATAATCTTGTTCTTCACTCCAGAACTAAACATATTGACATCAGGTATCACTTTATCAGAGACCATATTTTAAAAGGTGATATTGAGCTTCATTTAATACCCATTGAATAGAAGCTCGCCGATATTTTCACCATGTCTCTAGCTGAGCCATGCTTTACTAGAGCTAGGTATGCTCAATATTAGGAAATAAATCTTATGAAGTGATCTTTGTCTCTGGGCATTTAGTGGAAATCGAATGTAACTAGGTAGTTACATCTCAAATGGAATTAATATATTCTCCATGTTTAATTCGAATGATTTCCTTTTAATGTCAACAACTTTCCCGCTTTCCAAGGGGACAAAGATTAACCGAAGAGTAAAGTGGCCCCATGTTTTCAATAAAAAGTGTTTTTGCATTAAATTCTCAAAAGTGAAAACGGTTAACATCTCTTCACCCTGTGACTCATCGTTTCTGTTCATCACTATCTCTTTTCTCGCACACACTAATTCTCGCTCTAATCCTCAAAACCTTCAAACCTTCAACAATGGCGTCTTCAACAGAAAAGCAAAAGTTCACCGTCTTGTTTGCATCAAATGTTAACTTTGGCATCAAAGATGGAAAGATTGCCCTGAACAACTGCATTTCACTCCTTGAACACCAAAACCCTCTCTAATCTCCCATGTTGAACTTCTTGAAGAACAACACCATTGTTGAAGCCAACACTAGAACTCCTTCATGCTTTTACTCATAATACCTCAAGGAGTTTTGGTTCTCCGCCAAAGTTGATCAATCCACCATGAGCATCACCTTCAATCTCTCCACCCATCCTCATCCCCTCACCTTCGACCTTACAGAATTTGCTAGAGTCATTGGACTTCCTGTTAAGCCTAACATGGTCTCTGTGCCTAACAGCAAAACGGTGAAGAAGGCACTTATGACTCTTCAACCAAAAAACCCTTCACTCCCAAAGCCTTCCAACACAAATCCCTGATCAAAGTTAACTACTTCTTTCCCATATGGAAGACCTGGATGTTGTACACTGTGAAGTGTTTGGGAGGAAACCAGGGGTCCCATGACCAGCTAAATGGGTCTTAGATAGCAATTGCTTACAGTCTAATTTAGGGACTAGACATTGCCATTGCTCACATCCTTTATACTAACTTAATTTTAAACAAAGAGAATAAGAGCAAACTCTCTACTATCTACTACACCAGATACCTCTCTCTCATCCTTAAAGACATCTTAGGAGACCAGTATCATAATGAAGATCTTTCCTTGAAAAATCCTTCAAAGGACGAAGTACCCATCACCATACATATGATGAAAGTTGCTGGTGTTATAGCTTCAGAGGATACCTTTCTCCCTCAACTTGAGGTGGTTGTTGACGGCTCGACTGACAAGTCTTTGTCCAAGACCTCTGTGCAGTCTTCCTCTTATCCCAAGGGTCATAAGGATAAGAAGAAGAAGACGAAAGAAATCCCACTTTCCTCTAAAGCCCCTTCTAACAATCCTCCCAAGAAGAAGAAAACCAAGAAGATCCCATCTCCTACTCTGGTAGATGAGGATAAAGAGATTGTTACTGACAAGCAACTAGAGTCTAGTGTCTCCAAGTCAGCTGAGACGACTAAGAACCCTCTTGACGATGATATCACTCAGGTATAGTATGCCCTTAATTTTTTTCTTTTGGAGGTTCACAAGCAATCACTCTCAAATGTCTATAAGAGAGAGTGATGACGTTTAGGGTTTTCCTCAACCCTTAAAGTGTTTATGTCTGAACCTAGTTCCTTTAAGACCTCTGTACACTCTGTCTTTGCACCAGGACATGACTCATTTGCGCTTATAACGCACCCCGATAATACTGCACCCTATGGACTCTAGTTTGGAAAATAACAACCAGAGTACTTTTCAGTCCCGACCCAAAGTCTCTGAATTTTACTCAGTCTCTGGGTCCCCTCATGATCAAAAGAGTCCCAAAGAATTTATTCTTTTGGGAAGGCTGAATAATCACCCTCAGCCTTCCTAGGGGCAGCGGTATAAATAGCGACCATTACCTTCATATAATTAACACTTAAAAAGAGTCCCAAGTATAAATCCTTAAATGGGAGCTGGATAATCACACCCAACTATCCTAGGGGTAGAGAAAGGCGACCATTCACCATATCATGTTTCACCTTAAAATAGTCCCAAGGAGAAATCCTTTAGGGGGAGCTGGATAATCACACCCAGCTATCTTAGGGGCAGTGAATGGCTACTACTAACCTCATATTTGTTCACATTAAAAGAATCCCAAGGAGAAATCCTTATGGGGGGACTGGATAATCACACCTAGCTTTCCTAGGTGCAGCGAATGGTGATCTTTCGCTATATTATAAACTCATCTCATGAGCCTAACAACTTGTATAACTGGGACTTAACTTGCATGAAGAACAGATGAACGAGGAACCATTCTCCTTTGTAGAGGATGAAACTACTAAGGCGTCCATGTTGATCCCAAACTTAGATCGATTTAGCTTGTGTAAACGAGATTAAATCAAGTTAAACACGTAGAGAAACTTTGTTGTGTATAAAACAATTCAAGTATTATGTGGAATTAATACTCAAACAAGAACACACAAAGAATGTAAAACAAAATTTCACTTGATTGATTAGAACAAACTTGCTTACAATGAAAGTGTTAAACGTATGAAAACTTATATGAAACAAAACCTAAAGGTCTTCTTTTATAGACATAAGAAGCCTTGTACAAGAGTCTACGTATCAGCTATTCTAGGTAAAGATAAATATAGAAAATACATTGTTGATCATATCCTTACTAGAAACAAACTAGAAACATAATACGCGTAGACCATATCTTTCTATCAGTGCTTGACTTCATCCTATCAATGCTTGACATCTTCCTGTCAACGCTTGATCTGTCAACACTTGTTTCTTCTTATCAACGCTTGTTTTCTTCTTGTCAGCGTCCAAGTGTACTGGCTATATTTTATTCCCAAAAATCCTCCCCTAAACTTGATATCTACTCTAGTAATCAAGTTTCTGAATAAAAATTAAGAACTATGAGGAATCTTACAAATCTTATCATATTGGAAATAAACATGCCTAATCAAATCTTTGGCCACGTCACTTGAATAGACAATCTCCAGCTGTGTTGTCTCCATCTTGTCCAAAACTTCTTTGGACATGGGATACTCAGCATCTACAAGAAGATACTCAGCAAACTTTGTAGAACTCAAATAATACACACCAGCAGCTGAATACAAACGCCATTGAAGTCCACTGATATCATCCTCAAGATCCTTCCAAACAGGATCTTCTTCTTCTGGTGCACACATTCTCTTGAATGTTGACAAAAGCTTTATTCCATTGACTGAAGTAGGTGCTTCAGTCTCATACTTGGCCAGCAACAACCTCCAAAGGTCTTCCAAGTCTTCCCTATCCATACTTGCAAAGAGAGACATAAGAGTAGTAAATGTGTGTACCTCTTTCCCATATCTGCCAATCATCCAAATCCCACTTGCATCTTCTTCATAGCTAATGATAGGGTTTCTGTCATCAAGAGGTAACACTTGTACCATATCTAAAGCTTCCATGGGTGAGAGCTTAATGCTCCTTCTAAGAACAGCTTCATTGGGATTCACTTTATTTAAACCTTTAGGAAACTCAAGTGGAACTCCCTTCTTCAAAGGCCTTGGAACAATCATTAATTTTTGAATCTCCATCTCTTCTACAAGTTCTTCTCTCCTTCATCTGAGAGAAGTCTGATAGTATTCATTTCCTGCACTCTTGCCCAAATGGGATAAGCCTTATACTCCAATTCTTTAAAGGATAATCCATGCACTTTCTTGAAGGTCCATCCAGTTCCATGACATCTGAGTAACATGTAGTAAAGCTCCCTTCTATCCCTCTTCAGTAGTGACAAAACATTGCTAGCCTTATGCTTCATAATTACCTTGCAGTCTCTTTGAACTCTTAGAAGAATTTCCAATCCCCAAATTTGATCTGAAATTGTTAAATCTGGATTCTCCATAATCCTATTCTCCCAAGCATAGCACATCTGAGAAACTTCTGGCATATCATAGTCTACTTGCAATTTTAACTCTCTAAGCTTCTCTCTTGCCAAGTCATCACCATATTCAAGTCTTTCTGGTTGTTCAATTATCATAACACTTGAATATGAACTTCCTTCATCACTTCCTTCTTGTTCCTCAGAAGTAACAACAAATGGTGATTCACCAACCATCTTCATTTCTTGTTCCACAAGTTGTGCAGCCATCTTTGAATCAAACTCTACTTGAGCTGCATCCTTTGGAACTTCTACTTCTACCATGATTCCTTTACCTTTATCTAACGGATCAATGATGGGTAAAGATGATGATGATACCTCTGAAGACACTTCCTTGATGATAGCTGATGACTGGAATACATCAACCATATCTGCAGGTCTGTCAACGCTCAAATTCTGTGTGTCAGCGCCCAACTTACTCTTGTCAGCGCTTGGTGTATCTGTCACACCCCACCATGGCGGAATATGGGGCGCGACGTATGGATATCATCACAACATGGCGTGTCTATAGAGATAACTATATGAAATAAGAATTTTCATAAAATGGTGACACAAAAGTCATGACAATATCTCATCAAATGCAGGAGTCTAGGTAAGTAGGTAACAGTCCTACCTCTTACCCAAGACAAAAAAGTAACATAATCAAAACAAACATATGTGTGCCACAGTATCACTTATTAAATGAACAAATAAAAAAACTAAGAAGGAAACGGGGATATCCTTCTATATGTATTCCTACGCTCTCCAAATCCTAGCCACTTAAGTTCTCACGCCTAACCAAAGCATTACCTGAAAGAGACACTAAAACACGTCAACATAAAGTTAGTGAGAGTCATAGGTTTAGACTCCAACGCTAAATCAGTTACAAGCTGTGAATAACAACCATCAACACAATAACATATGTACAATGTGTTACAAGTATGCATTAACAACTAGCATTCAAGATAAATCAATCATCACAATTCCAAGGCATCACGCCTTACCAACAACCACAATTACCAAGGCATCACGCCTTACCAACAACCATGGTACCATAGGCGCCCATACACCTATGTACCTATCCCAAGGCCACTACCTTGTCATTTTCCATTAGTCTAATAGACGATCACGCTATGTACCTATCCCAAGGCCCCTACCTTGTCAAACCACAATAACTGAGACGGCACGTGTCCCCCGATCCAAATCATACACAATCAAGAATCACATAGCAGTTAATCACACAATGTAAACACAAGTCCATCTCAAATCACAAAAACATTCACAGCATCAATTTAGAAAATAACTCAACACAGTGTCTCTTCCATCCCATCTGGAAGTCAAAATCAATAATAAACATGGGACTATGAAACTCACCTGATTACTTCTTCACAAGTCCTCGCACTAGCAACAAGCTAACAAACCAAAAACACGCAATCAATACACAAACCAATCACTAAGATGGCTCATCAACCTATGATGGAAATCTAGCCTATTCCCATATAAATACCTCATAGATAAGCTCTAATCACCCCATTACCCTTCCTTAACAAGTCCTTAACTTGGTTAAGTTTAATAACTATCCCGTTCATATTTTACACAAAACAGTCCCAGTTTTTAGGTCTCAAAACTTTAAGTCAAACGTCCACTTAAACATACCCATGGTTTCTGTAAAAGGAATATTCATACTTTTACATATGTTATCTAAAACCTCCCACTTTCCCTAACCTTAAAGCTACTGTTAAGGCCCCGATATACATATATCTACTTTTGTCATTCCAGATTTCCTGATTTTAAACGTACTAAAAGTTTGTTACCATTAAGGGGTCTTACCCTAAACCACAACCTTAACCCAAGTGCAGATACTTACTACAATATATAAACCATTTTTCATGTTCGTGAGAAGGTCCCAATGCAACCCTAAGTACCCCAAACAACCCAAAACTTAAAAAGAAAACAGGCTGAATTCAAAATTGTTTTGACCTCTGACTGTTGTAACCTGTTTTTGATCCACTTCCCTATCTCCAATTTAGTTCTAATTTCTTGCATTGGAAAGCCACTTAAAATACCTTTTCATGGGTACTTTGATCGTAAAATAAGAGTTTATAGAACTCCTGCTATGATCAAAACAATTGACTCAAAATCTGCCCAGTTTTTAAAAACGGGTTTAAACAAATTGAACTAATTAATTACCCATAACCCCATCTAATACAAACCCTAGATTATATGATCATCATATTATGATTATCACATAATTAATTTACTGATTTTATATAAACCCTAACCCTTAATCTATCATAAGAATGATTAAATAAACATAAAAACAATTTAATTAAAAAGGGATTTTGAAGGTTTTACCTTATGATTAATGAAAGATGAAAAACCCCCAAAATTATGAAGAACCCTAACTTTTTTTTAGTGAAACCCACAAATTTTATTAGCTCCAGGGATTTATGTTTTTATTTTTTTTTAGTAAAATATTATATAGTGTACACAAGAATCCTAGTCCAATTATAACACTTGTTTCCTTTTTTTTTCCTCTTTTTCTTTTTTTTCCCAAACCGACCTAACACCCCTAAAATTCGTTTTTTATTTATTTTTATTACTAATATATGTAATAATAATATTACCTTAATTTTCCTTAATTTATTTCAGCTCCTAAAGCCTCCAAAACCTCAAAACCGTAAAACTAGTCAAATTTACACGTTTTACCGTAAAAGACATAAAATATACACTTTTAAAAAAATCTCAAATTTTTAAATAAACTTTATAATTAAGTCCTAAATGACTTAAAACCATCCCGAAAAATATTCATATGACTAATTACCTCATTCGAGACCTCTAAATGCTAAACCGTAAATCCTAAAAATACACTATTATTATAATACTTATACGTATACGTAAACACCAAAATAACACTATTTCATTTCATAGTCACTAATTGTGAGCTCATGAACATGAAATAACCGTTCCTCAATTTACTTATGAGTACTTCTATACTCATAAATGGTAACCAACCAACCTCAATCACACAAAACAAACACGTAATCACATAATTCAAGTAAGCACACATAAAATAACCTAAAAGTAAGACCAAGTGACAAATCCAAAACCTAGGGTTGTCACAGTATCAGCGTCCAAAATCTGCTTGTCAACGCTCACCTTACTTGTCTTAGCGCCTCTTGTGAACTGCTCCATCATTGTTGTAAAGGACAAGTTCAAATTTGTAGGAGTAACCAGAGATGTATCAAAACCTGGTTGCTTCTTCAATGCAGTAAGAGCTTCAGCAACAACCAAAGATTCTCCATCATGTGAGCCTTTGTCACTCACATTGATCTGCTCATCCTCCCCTTTGAAAGATTCCTCCATACCACGCCTAGTGTTAGCATCCTCTAAAAGAACAATCCGATCCCCCAATTGCTTGAGTTCAAGGCCTTGTGTACTGACTGTTTATACCAGGTCTGCATTTTGCTTTTGCAAGCTAATGCAGACAGCCGTCAATTCCATCATTGTGTATGGTTCCAATTTGCCCTCCTCTAGAATGGGTATTTGACCTCCCAAAGTAGAATCATAGGGCATGGATGAGGTCTTAAAGATGTTAGGACTGGCTTGGCCTGCATCTAAGCGAGTACCAATAGTCCCAGCCTCATCCATAGCACCAACCACACTTGTGGTGGTGGTTCTCTCTCCAACATGGCTAGGACCACTAGAGGAGAACACTCTAGTAGTCCTTGGGCGTTTAATCAACCTATATTCAGGGGGTGTAGAAGATGATGTGGATTGGGTGGTAGTTTGAAGGTTAAAGGGTGTTTGGGTCTGTGAAGGAAAGGTGTCAACATTTGGATTACTAGTGTCAACGCCAACATTTAATGTGTCAGCGTTGAAGGATTCTTGGTCAATTTCCAAGTGCTGAGGTGAAGGTAAAGGGTCTGGTATTGGCTCAAGTTGTGGTTGTAGGTCTGGTTGAGGTTGTGCTACTGCAATAACAGCAAGCATAGCTTGGGTGAGGGGTAAGTCACGGCGAGGGGGTGAGTTCATCTTACTAAAAATAACTTTCTTTTGCATAGGGATCTTATAAAAATCGTCATGATCCCTTGTGCAATACCATTGGTCATCAAAAATCATTTGTAAAAATCTGGGATAAGCCAAAGTCATCTTATTCCCTTTGTTTTTACACATGCCATCAAAAATCAGTTTAGAAAAATTATACTTTTGCCCATTTGTAATGCACACAATCGCACTAGCAATTGATCTGTTAATCTCATTATGTTCAGTACATTTGGGACTCAAACATTGAAGGATGACATGTATGAGGTACTTCCAGGCTGGGGGAAATTCTTGTTTATGATATTTATTTAAACTACCCTCATCAGGGAAAGGATACCCCAAAGCCCGAAGTCCTTGTTCTATTTCATTAATGGGGAGAGTGGTTATACCATCTGCATCATCAAGATGCAAAGCCTGGCGAACCAAGGCTTCAGTAACCACCCAAGTGCGCCCATGAACAATAGTTGTTAATGTAGTCACATTATTAAGCGTTGAGGAACTAACAGTGTTCCAAAACTGTTTAATATGAGTGATAGGGATGAGAGGATCATGAGAAAGAGCATACCGTAATGGAGATGCATTCAAATACGCCACCATCTGGGTGTATTGTGGAAACAAAGTATCATCAGCCTTCAAATAAGCAATCATATTGTGTTGACTTCTGAATCCCAATACCAAGTCACTTGGTTTAAACTTTGGTGCCATTGTTGAAGAAAGCTGTTTGTGAAAGAGTGATGAAAGATGAATATAGGATAAAAAGTGTTAGACAAGAATATGAGAGTACCCTGTTTAAAAATAGGAGCCAAATATATAGGAGAGATAGGCACATGTGATTGGTCAAAAATAAGGCAAGTATTTTCAAAATATAATGATGAAAATTTTGAAAAGAAAATAAGTTATCTTGTGCATTAATTAAAAGTTATCTACTCCCAAAATTACGGCCCCAAAATTCATCAAAAATAAAAACTGGGTAGGTCCCAATGAGTGTCAACGGTCAAAAATAACCCATCAACGCCCAACGGCTATATTATTGTCAAAGTTTTCAAAAGTCATGTCAACGTCTTAATTGGTCACAACAACGCTTGGAAAAATATTTGTCAGCGTCCAAAAATAAAAGTAATAAAAATGAAAAAGAACCTTAACAAAATAATTTATCCTAGTGAAGATAACCTATAAACTGAAAATTATTATAGGGCGGCAAGCACTGTCCAGTTATACACACTTTGCTTATGCAAGATAGACATAACAGTCCTCTAGTGTCCCTTGCTAACCAAAATTCTTAACAATTAAGTTATCTCATAAAATCCCTTGTAACTCCTAGGTAAACCCATTATGAATCATTCCTAAGTCTCCCATCAGACCACATCCAATTCTAGGCCAAAAAGGTCTTGGCAGCATGCATAGTATATCAACTTTGCATGCTACAGTGCCTCATGAGATAGAAAACTAACTCATACTCACCTGTGGACACAATCTAGAATTGTGATAAGAGTATCATAAGAATACCCAAAAATTCCTAAAGGTTCCTAAAACCTCCCCTTAAACTGTGATACATAAGTTGCCAAATAATATGCATGTAAATAAATATTTATGTCAAGATAGGAATATAAATATTCCAACCATCATCCATAAACTGAAATATGCTCCAATTATTCTACAAGGATCCATAAGCAACTTTATATCCAATGGTACAATGTTAACAACGCCTGCACACTTCGATCAAAAACCACAAAATTAACATGTTGCTGACAACGTCACTATAACACTTATCAGCGTTAAGATAACCTTTGTCAGCGTTAGACATATATATTAGAAAATCTAACTTCTCAAAAAGACCAATAACAATGCATATCCTGTACATACTTTTACAATAAGACCCCAAAACACATATCAAGTGAGATTAATCATTCCAATACTTGTTACCAAGTATTGAAATCTTCCAGTATCAAAAGGTTTAGTTAATAAATCAGACACATTCTCTTCTGTGTCAACCCTATCTGGTTGTATTAAACCCTTTTCAAAACAATCTATTATAAAATGATGTCTAATTTGTATGTGTTTTGTTTTAGAGTGATGTACAGGATTTTTAATAATGCATAAAGTGCTGTTATTGTCTACAAAAATCTTGGTATGCATGAAATTATACACATAATCCAACAGCTGGTTCTGAATCCATAAGACTTGTCCACAACAAGCTGTTGCTGCAACATACTCTGCTTCAGTTGTAGAATTGGCCACCACTGTTTGTTTCTTGCATTGCCAAGATATCAACCTACTCCCAAGAAACTGACATCCACCAGTTGTGGATTTTCTATCAAATTTGTCACCACCATAGTCACTGTCTGAATATGCAATAAGCTCCAATGGTGAATCTTTTTGATACCATAATCCCAGGTCTTGATAACATCTAAGGTACCTAAAGATTCTCTTGACAGCATGAAGATGACACTCTTTGGGAGTCACATGATGGCGTGCACATGCACACACAGCAAACGTAATGTCAGGTCTTGAAGTTGTGAGATACATCAATGAACCAATCATTAATATATAGTGCCTGACATCCACATCTTTTCCATCACCAACTTTTCCCCAAAGGTGTTCTCTATCCATAGGAGTACTAGCCCTTTTCTCATGTGGAGAAAAGCCAAACTTCTTCAAGATTTCTGCTACATATTTATCCAGAGAGATGAAGATACCATCTTCTTTCTACTGAACTTGTAACCCTAGAAAGAAGTTCATCTCCCCAATTGCACTCATCTTGAACTTGTCTGTCATAAGCTTGGAAAAGTCTTCACTCATCTTTGGACTTGATGAGCCAAAGATGATACCATCCACATAAACATGGACAAGTAAGAAATCCTTACCAGTCTTCTTTGTAAATAAGGTCTGGTCTATGGTGCCCCTTTTGAATCCATTTTCCACCAGATAGGTGGACAATGTGCCATACCATGCTCTTGGGGCCTGATGAAGTCCATACATAGCTTTATTGACTCTATATACCTTGTCTGGATGCTCTGAATCTTCAAAACCAGGAGGCTACATTACATAAACCTCCTCTACAATTATGCCATAAAGAAAATCACTTTTCACATCCATTTGATAGACAGTAAAGCCCATGCAGGAAGCATAGGCTAGAAATATCCTTATAGCCTCAATCCTTGCAACTGGTGCAAAGACCTCCTCATAGTCTATCCCTTCATCTTGAGTATATCCTTGAGCCACTAAACGTGCCTTGTTTCTGACCACAATGCCTCTTTCATCTTTCTTGTTTCTAAGAACCCATTTTGTCCCAATAGGTCTGACATGTCTAGGATAATCAACCAACTCCCAAACATCCTGTATAGCAAATTGGTGAAGCTCATCCTGCATTGCTTCCACCCAACTTGGTTCTTTGAGAGCATCAAAAATCTTCTTGGGTTCCTGTTGTGACAGAAAACAGGCAAACAAACATGCTTGAACAAGAGGGGTATCAACCTTCTTGTGAATATTGGCAATAAATCCTCCAAGATTCTGATGAGATGTTATGGTTTGAACAGGAGACATCACATCACCAATAATTAGAGAAGAGGGGTGATCCTTCAATGTAGAAGTAAGAACTCCTCCCTCAAAAAGTGTGTTGTCTTCAATCTCATCTTCCATGTTAGCAATATCTTCTTCAGACTCTCTTCCATCAATATCTGTATGAACCTCTCCATTTCTGTTTGAAGGTTCACCTTGTTCAAAATTGGAAGAGAATATATGGTCAAAAGAGTTGTCAACACCTGAATCAAGGTTGTCAGAGTTTGAGCCATCAACGCCTGAATTATAGTTGTCAACGTTTGAGCCATCAACGCCTGAATTAGTCTTGTCAGCGCCAGATTTTCCTCTGTCAGCGCCCGAAAGATCATTCATGTTTTCAACTGGTGATACTTGGGGACCACCATTTTCCTTTCCAATAGCAGCTGCAGCAAATGCATCTGTCCATATGGGAATAGTGACATACTCAAGTATGGGTGATGATTTGTCTGCATGTGATCCAACCTCTTCATTAACTTGTGTACCTGAAACATCAACAACTGGTTCTTCCACAACATTAAGTTACCTTCACAATGTTTGGATTAGTAACAGGCATATAATTCAAAGTCCTAGATAGAGGTTCCAAGTCAAATAACCAATTTGGACCACTTTCAGGATCACTAGGTTTACTTTCTAAAAACCTAACATGTACTTTTTCAAGTATACGTTTATCCTTCTTAATGTAAACCCTATATCCTTTACTCTGCACTGAATAACCCATGAAGTAGCCTTCGTCACCTTTAGCACTAAATTTACCTAAGGCATCACTAGTATCCAACACAACTACATGACAACCAAAAGGTTTAAGAAAACCAATATTAGGTTTCCTTCCCCAAAGTAATTCATAAGGTGTTTTGTTATGTATTTTGTTGACTAATGCTCTATTCTGAACATAACAAGCTGTATTCACAGCCTCAGCCCAAAAAGCAATGGGAAAATGAGCATCAGCCAACATAGTCCTGGCTTCTTCTATGAGGGTTCTATTCTTTCTCTCAGTAACCCCATTTTGTTGTGGGGTTCTGGCTACACTAAACTGTCTAGTAATCCCTTTCTTGGCACAAAAATCATCCAACAGCTTATTTCTAAACTCACCACCATTATCACTTCTAAGCATCTTAACTTCATTACCAGTATTTTTCTCAATTTGGTTAATAAAGTTAATTAAAGTATCAGCAGTGTCACTTTTCAAGGCTAAAACGAAAGTCCAAGTAAACCTAGAAAAATCATCAGTAATGACAAAACAATAAGATTTACCATTCAAGCTTTCTATATTAGTTGGACCAAACAGGTCCATATGCAGCAAGTGAAGTTGTTTAGAACTAGAGTGCACCTGTTTAGACTTAAATGAGACCTTGTGCTGTTTGCCTTTAAGGCATGCAACACAAGAGTGGTCATTGTGGAAAGCCTTTTCAGGCAAACCATCAACCAAGCCATGTCTCACAAGTCTGTTTATAATTTTAAAGTTAATGTGACCTAATCTCCTGTGCCAAAGATTACTCTCATTAACTGAAGCCTTAGCATAAAGACATGACAAGTTATTATTATTCATCCTAATCCCATTAAGATTCACATTATAAATGTCCTTATGCCTAGGTGTCCTATAATCAATGAATTTCTCATCCGGTATTTTAAAATCCTTGCTCAACACCAAGCATTCAGTATCAGTGAAAAGAACCTTATTTTTGTTATCACAAACTTGTGATACACTAAACAGATTATAGTCAAGTTCTTTTACCAGAAACACGTTTTCAAAACGCAAATTGTTGGTGAGAAGAGTTCCTTTGCCTATGATAGTTCCATATCCGCCTCCAAAGTAAAATTTATCACCATCCTTAATGGGAGTGAAGTTTGTTAGATAATCTTCCTTCCCAGTCATGTGCCTAGAGCATCCACGATCCCAATAGCTATAATCATTAACCTGCTTTTGAATGCCCTGCACATAAAGAAAACAAGTTAGTTTTCTTTAGGAACCCAAGCCTGAGCAGACTTGGATTCATTTGGTTATTCAACAAGAACAGACTTAGTCCTCATAACAACCCTTTGTTCATCCCTTTTTGGATTGAACACCCAGTTAACCCTAATTAGTTTTGTTATGACCTTTGAAATATAATTAAATCTGTTACAGGTCATAGAAGTCCCATCTGAATTAGAGTTTTGATCTTGCTTAGGTCTCCATGTCAAGCTAGAAGAATCTTTAGACCCTTTTCCCTGTGGTTGCAAATATCTACCATTATTTGGTCTAGCAACGTTTCTATTAGCGTTTGATTTGGTCTTGTCAACGCTAAAATTACCCTTGTCAGCATTGAACCTAGGGTTTGCTAAAGGAACCCATTGTCTATTAGACCATGTATTGGGCTTCTAAAAAGGTCTTTGTCCATAAGTATTAGACCCTTTAGTAAAGAATGGGGCTGGTCAAAGAACTTGTGGACTTTGCTGAACAAAAGTTTTAGGTTTGACAGTGTTTGACTTTTTGTCAGCGTTGACCTTTGAATCGTTGACACACTTATAGGCTAAATGTGAAAAGCTACCACAAGTATAACAGGCTTTTCAAGACATAACTCTAGGTCTAGAAGAAAAGAAACTTGTTCCATTATCACTAATTTGTCTTTTTGGTGACCTAGTTTTTCTATACATTTCTGCATATTTAATACTAGGTTTTCTAACAACGTTTGAGCCAAGGTCAACAGTCTTTCCAGTGATTGGGTTTGTTACTTTGATAGGGGTAAACTCATTTGGGCTATCACTTAGCATGCCACCCTGGACAAACAAGGTAGGGTTGGCTTTCTTCCATTGGTCCAAATCGGTCAACTTCTGCCTATATTCTTCTATTTGGGTAAGAACTCTTGGTGGAGGAATAAATTCTTCTTCTTGGAGTTCTGGTAAACCAGTCCAAGATAAGTCCTTTCTTTGGACACCATAGAAGTCCCCAGCTGGTGGTGGAACACTAGCATAATCTTTCATCCCAATCCTAGTCATATCCCTAGAATCCCTTTGTTTACTAACACATTCTCCTAGGGTTTGTGAGGCTTTATCAAATCTCTGGATTTTAAGATCTACATTATCCTTATTCTTGATAGCCTCATCTAACTTAGCCTGTAATTCAACATTGATCCTCTCCATGATGTTTCTAATATCAGTACTAGCATTTAAATCATGTTTTAAGATATTAATTTTATCTTTTAGGTCAAGCTCCATTTTCTTATACTCAGTTACAGTCTTTTCAGTTTGAGTAAGAGCAAGTTGATAGTTAGATAACTTGCATCTTTCATTACTCACATCTGTTGACAATCTTAAAATTTCTTTGTTAAGTCTTTTATTATTTAGACGACAACCCTTACTACAAAAAGCATCATCATGTACCTCATTGTCTGATGAAGATGAGGAGTGTGCCATGAGAGCATAGTGAACATGCTCTTCTTCTTCCATTTCAGCAACCAAAGCTTTATTTTCTTCCTCATCCTTAGCCAAATAGCTCCAATCCCATCCAACACCATCAATTTCTTGCATTGCAACCATGGCCTTGGGATCCTGAGCCTTAACAATTTGGCTTGAGGGTTTTCCAGCATCAGATCTTCTTGGAGATCTGCATTCTCTCATGAAGTGTCCCATACGATGACAATTGTAAGACTCAACCTTGGATTTATCAAATCCAGCAGTGTCCTTAGGATTAAAAGTCATCTTCTTCTTGAATCTTCTATTCCATCTGTTTGCTCTTATACTTGCAAGAGCCATATTCCACTTTATGTCCATCTCCTCCAAATGTTCATCACTAATTTGCTCAAGGTACTGATAAGTAATCACTGAACCATTGGGCAATGAAGCGATGTATGCACACACAGTATCCAGATCAATACAAGCATGCTTAACTCTTGGTGAGTCAATTTTATATGTGTCAGCGTCTGAATGTGAGGCGTTGACAGGATATGATCCAGCGTTGACACAAGTTGATCCAGTAACTGGGTGCATATATGACTCCTTTTGATCAAATTGACCTTCACTATGTGAGAAGAAGGCTATGTTACCATTGGTAGACTTGCTTCCATGATCCAAAAGAGTTTCATTCTCTGTCAGCCTCAGTTTATTGTAAACATCATCAAAAGTAGAACTTTTGTGAGTGTTATTGGCAATTATAGACCTTGCCTCAATCTTCCATGCATCACCCAGGCTGTTAAGAAAAGTGGAGATGATATCAACATCACCAAGCACTGTTCCCATTAAGGACAGTTTGCTTGTAATGTCAAGAAGTCTGCTTCTCACACTACTTAGCTTCTCATTAGGTTGAGCCTTAAAAACAGCATACTCATGCAAGAGTTTCTTCTTTTTCTCTTGCACAGTATCAGCATTACCACCATAAGCAACTTCAAGAGCTGCCCAAAGATCTTTTGCAGACTCATAGCTTCTGTATTTGTGCTGATTTTCTAGTCCCAAAGAGAGTTTCAGAATGCTTAGGGTTTTCATATCAACCCTTCTTTTTGCTATATCCTCAGTTGAGACAGCTCTACCATCTTCAGGTTTTTCTCTTCGTTCCTCTTCAGTAGAACCTTGAACAACTATTCTTGTAGCAATGGCATCTGCAATCTTTTGAGCCTTATTGAATGTGTTTCCATATTCAATGATTTCCCATAGGGTATAGTCATGGATTTGTAGATATTGCTCAAAGTTAAACTTCCACAGCTCAAAATTGTCTGGGTCTAGCATGGGAATCTTGATGTTGTGGGTTGAGGAGGAGGAGGAGTTTCCTTCTGGGGTAGACATGATGTTTTTAGGGTTTTGTGAAAATTAGGGTTTTTGACAGTTTAGGGTTCTTGTGTTCTTTAGATCAAGGTTTCTCAACAAGATCTGATACCACTTGTTGATCCCAAACTTAGATCGATTTAGCTTGTGTAAACGAGATTAAATCAAGTTAAACACGTAGAGAAACTTTGTTGTGTATAAAACAATTCAAGTATTATGTGGAATTAATACTCAAACAAGAACACACAAAGAATGTAAAACAAACTTTCACTTGATTGATTAGAACAAACTTGCTTACAATGAAAGTGTTAAACGTATGAAAACTTATATGAAACAAAACCTAAAGGTCTTCTTTTATAGACATAAGAAGCCTTGTACAAGAGTCTACGTATCAGCTATTCTAGGTAAAGATAAATATAGAAAATACGTTGTTGATCATATCCTTACTAGAAACAAACTAGAAACATAATACGCATAGACCATATCTTTCTATCAGTGCTTGACTTCATCCTATCAACGCTTGACATCTTCCTGTCAACGCTTGATCTGTCAGCGCTTGTTTTCTTCTTATCAACGCTTGTTTTCTTCTTGTCAGCGTCCAAGTGTATTGGCTATATTTTATTCCCAACAGTTTAGTGTTGACTTAACAGTTGTCTTAGATCTAGACTCCATGCCTAATGATGAAGTCTACATTATCGAGGATGATTTTACACTCTCTGGATTTGAGGACATGGATGATGTTGATGATCAAGTGTCCTTTACTGAGTTAAAGCCTATCCCATTCCCCACCATGGTCAATGTGCAAGCACTTGCTGCACAACAAGTATAGGAACATCGAAAGATAACACCAAGCCCAGTTCCTATTCCATCTATGCCAAACATTATGGAACTGGGTACAAGACATCACTACAAGCACTTGCAGCAACTCAAGCCCATCCTCTTCCCCTAAATGTAAAACGTTCAGGCTCTCGGTGCTGAAGAGCTCTGGGTAAAAAGAGGTGATATTAGCATCACCAAACCCAAGTTCACCAGAGGGAGAGTGAGCTACGTCTTGCGTCAACTATCCAACTAATTAGACTCAAGCAATGTCTCTTATGAAACTGCAAGTATGCTAGTGACTTCGAGTATGAGATTGAGCTGATCATCAACTCAAGAGCTGAAAAAGTTGAAGCACATAGAATTTGTGACCCGAACCTTGACCATTGAAGAACCTTTGTATTTTTCTTTTCTTTCACCTCTGGGTGTTCATGTAATTGGTTAGGTTATTTCAATACAATCTGAGGTATTTTTGTTAAATTATGTGTAAGAAGAAGTTGTGTACTCACTTACAATATATTCAAACAGTGTATAATTTATAAAAAAATAGGGGGAGATTGTTGGGCCAATGAAAGTTTTAACTATGACCCAGTCTTGATTTGTTTAAATTATACTAAGTGTTACGAGTTGTTGTGAAGACCAGCGACAGAGACCTGACTAGCTGAAGGCAAAGCCTCAGCTGGCACACTTGGAACATTCAAGTCAAAGACAACATCAGAGAAGTCAAAGATTATCTGAAGTCATACTCACCAGCAGTTATGGATAAGCTGGGATGTATAAGGAATGGACTGGTGTTCAAAGATCTCTAAGATGACAATACTTAGAGATCACTTACAACCCTTAGAAGGTTATGCAAGCAGATACTTGATTTACCTTTTATAGTTTAGGCAGGAGAATCTCTAAAGTATTTTGAGCGGGAAAAAATAGGAGATTCAAGATAAAGCCTAGTACGACCTAGTGGGATAAAGTGAACAGTTGGCAGAACTGTTCACCTAAATTTGTTTAAAGGTATATCTCTTTATAGACATACATTTAATGCGTTGTACTATTTCTACTCAGAATTGGACACGTATCAACTACCCCCACTAAGGTAACATCCTCGTACCACTATAAATAGGAGGGAGAAAGAAGATAAAACTCAACCCTTGTGCTTGGATAATTTATATAAGTTCTTTCTCCCACTAGAACCTCTGAGTCCCTCAACCGTCTACCAACGACTCTAAGGTTCTCTCGTAAACTTGAGTCTTGAATCAAGTTTATGTGTTCTAGGGTTCCTTTCTTTATTTTCAGTCAACGTGTGCATCCATAACACTTTGTAATACTTTGTTTATAAGATTAATAAAGCATTATGCGTTTGAAAAGTAATTCATCTTGTGTTATATTTTGTATACGAGTTAGCATGATGAATTTCAAAACTTTTTTACCTTTCCTTATATCCCGCAAGCTCAGTGGTCAATTTGGCATTAGTTTCTCTAAACTTACTATTAACCACCTTAGCATGATCAACATCCTTGGCAAGCTTATCAAATAATGATTTATAATACGCATGCGTTACGTCAGGAAGGGTTGTATGTTGGGCGACTTGATCTACACTAAGGTCCACACTGAGCGCATTTGAAATAATATTAATATTATTCGTTCGATTCCCGTGTGTCTCAGTGTAGGGCGCAAGCATATCAGTATACTCTTCCTCCTGGTTAGACATAATATATATATCATTATCATCGAAATGTATGTGTACCTCAGAGGGACCGTCTGAATCATAGACGGGAGCTTTGTCATCATAAATTCTCGAGGTTGATGCTTGCTGCAAGTTTCCCATCAAGACGTAGTTGGCATTCACCTCTTCTTACTTGTTATATTCTGCTGCAGAAGCCATTAGATCAAATTCCTCAACTGGAAGTGGAATTCCTACCTCTTCCTTTTGTGCTATGAGAAGCTGGGTCTGAAGGTAAGCAACACCCTCTTCATTTTTGTTGTGCAGTCTTGAGCATAATGACCAAATCCCTTGTAGTAGTATTACTGAACCGGACGATTGTTGTTTACATTAACGGTACCAGTATTTTCAGCCCTTGTAGCTACTATATTTCCCATCTGATTTCCAACCGCTGGCACAACAATTAACCCACTCTGATTTCCCACATTCTGAACTCCCTGATTCTGACCAGGATGTTGTCCAAACTGACTTTCTACATTCCTAACTATTTGCCCAACATTTTGACTATACTGATTATCCACATTCTGAGCACCATATTATTGAAACTGATTCTATGTGTTCCCTCTAACTACCAATTGACGATCTTGATTCACATTCATTATTAGTTGAACAATCTGCCTGTTTCTTGTGTTCGAGGAGATTCTTTGATTGTGGTTGGTTGGGTTAATGGTGAATTTGAATGCCTTTGGAAGAATTGCTAAACCAGTATTAATCGCATGAGTAGAATCGGTGATGTCATCAAAGCAATCAATAGATTGTTGCAAGTAGTTCACAACATCAGGAAGTTGATATCCATAAGTGGTGAGTTGTTGTTGTTGTGGCATGAAGTTACTCGAGGAGGGTTGATGGTAGGGTACAATGGGATATGACATAGATGACGGAGAATTTGCCAGAAAAGCCAATGGATCTTGTGTTTTGACACGTCGTTCTGCCCTAACTTCGTTAGCTTCGTCCTGATTCATCTTCAAATAATCATATACTTGAGTGTAGTCCACGACATGAAGATCCTTGGATTGATTGACGAGTGTGACATATTGTGACCATTCAGATGGAATATTATCAAGAAATTTGATGTTGCCAGCAATTTGTGAAGGTTCATGTTTATTTCTTCTAAGATGATTCATGAGTGTTAAAAACCGATGATAGTAAGGTTCAATTTGTTGACGTAAACTTATCCCATTCAAGAAGCAACTTAGTCTCTTTTTCTCGTGTGCGGTGTCACAACTATCGACAACAACATAAACATCTTCAGGAAGTCTCATAAGAATGACTTGAATTGTTTGATCATCAGCGTCGAGTTGTTTAGATTCAGCCTTAGTTAACTCTTCATATGTTTGCTCATGGCTAGAATCGGTCACTGAGCTGTACAATAACTATTCGTCTTACATACGGACCGTTTTGAATAGAGTTGACAATCATCATTCCTGATGGTTTGCCTTTTGTATAGCGAAGAAGACGACTAGCCCATGTAGTGTAATTCTCCTTGTTGAGCATGGGAGGATGATTCTCAGTACCCACAACATAAATGTCTTGTTGAGACGTCATAGTAGAAGTCGTGTGTAAACTAGGATCTCAATTCGTAGAAAGCGCGTTTCGGATTCTCAGACAATTAAACATCGCCAAAACTTATCAGTCCGATATAAATTACCTCAGTCTGATATAACGTAAACCGAAAATTTTTCGAATTGCTAAATTTTGAAATCGTGTTAGAAATAGCCAAAAATTAGTATGGAAAAAATTTGATATAAGAAGACGTAAAAATTTTAACTTTTTTTCGGTAACTATGCAATGGAACTAGTCTTGATAGTGGCTAAGTCTAAAATAACTTGGAACAAAAAATTTTCCTGATTTCGGAATAATACTTTTAGCTGAATTTAGAATAATACTTATAGCTGATTTTGAAATATTGGTTGAAGGTGATTTCAGAATAATTGTTATTACTGATTTCGGAATAAAAGTTAAAGCTGATTTCAGAATAATTCTTAAGGCTGATTTCGAAATAATCTTGAAAAGCTCATTTCGGAATAATTCTTAAGGCTGATTTCGAAATAATCTTCAAACCACCAATTCGGAATAATTATCAAAACCCCAATTCAGAATAATTCTCAAAATGCCAATTCGGAATAATTATCAAACTCCTAATTCGAAATAATTCTAAAAAAGCCAATTCGAAATAATTATCAAAACCCCAATTTGGAATAATTCTCAAAATGCCAATTCGGAATAATTATCAAAACCCCAATTCGGAATAAAAAGGGTTTGTGAATTCTATTTAATAATTAGGGTTTCTGAAAAAAGAAACTTTTTGAGATTTTTCGACACAACGATTTGTACTTATACGTATAAGAACCTTCAAAGAAGCTAAAAATGACAACTTTTTTATTTTGGAGCTGAAAATTTTACGAGCCAAACGCTAACACCGACCTTAAATCCGAACAAAAACCAATGTTTTTCAATGATTTTGTGATGAAAACCACGAAAACCAAACTAACCACGAATCCCTTGGCGAATGATACCACTTGTAAGACTTGTACACACGAAATCCAAACACAAAATATATATAGATCTATATATGTCGCGAGTAGATCTATCAATGAAACGTGATATAAAGATGACACGGAAATAAACAAGATGAAGGAACAAAGATTAAAACAAAAAGAAGAAATATTAGATTAAGAGAGATGAAAAAGAAAAAAAAATCAAAGTGTGTGAATTTCCTAGTGAGAGAAAACAAATGACTTTCTCTCTCTACGAACTAATGAATGAAAAAACACACATACAAATGAGGTGGTGGAGGCCTTTTATACTAAGAGTTCTAGTGTAGGAAGGCCTTTCTCATTTGTGTGTTCTGGACTAATTCCCGTTACATATATAATATTACATTAGAACTCTCGAGACCGTTGAATAGCAATTTTCACGAGCTTCACAACGGTATATTATACGACCATCACTTTAAATACGGCTAACAATTCCAAAGATCACGCGAATTCACAGACTCAAGGAAATTGGTAACAAAAGCGAAATGAGAAACTATCTGAGTCTGATCATCATACGACTTAAATGGAAGCCTATGGCGGCCATTCATTAAGAACTGATTTTTACTCAGTTAAAAAGTTATTTGTCGTATGTCTAATCGAATTGATTACTGGTTTAAAGTGCGACTCAGTCGTCTTTTGGTGGAAAACAATATTTTTGTCGTTGTTGTAAAATAAAATTGCAAAACTTAAAGTAAATGACTGGTAATTAAAACTAAAACTGATTAAAAAGTAAATGACGAGAAATAAACAAATAACTAATAATAAAGGAGCGAAACTAATAATAAAACGTAAATAAAGCGAAACAATTAATAAAAATAAAACTAAAAGACGAAATTAACTATCGACTCGAAAATAAAGTTTACTTAATGAAAAATGAGAGAATAAAACTAAAATGGTACTTTAAAGCTAAACAAGGCAAAACCTAAAGCGGGTACTAAATAAAAGATAAAATTTGAACTTTACGAAAAAATATTAACTTTAAGATTAGATGAAAAATTCAACTAAAAATACGTAACTTTCAAAATTAAAATCGGAACAACTTTCCGATAAAACTAAACAATTACGGAACAATGCTAAAAACTAACCAAGCAAGCAGGCTAGCTGCTGGAAGCAGCCAACCACACACCTCAAATTGGCGCCAAAAATTGCTAAGCAGGCAACTAAGCATGTCACTTTATTTCGGAATCGCTACAGTGGTTTTCGGAGATTGGATATCTTCGCAATAGTAACTGTATTTTTGGGAGATTGGTTTTTCGCAAAAACAACTTCTTCGGAATACTAGTATTTTCAGAGAAACTAATTATTTCGGAAAAATCAACTTTTTCAGAGATTTCTTCGGAATAAAACTTTTTCACAACTTTCTTCGGAAAAATGACTTTTTCGGAATAATTCTTTTTCAGAGATTTCTACTTTTTCGGAAAAATCAAGTTTTTTAGAGAAATGCCATTTCGCCCAAAATAAAATCTTCGGAATAATAAACTTTTCAGAAAAACAAGAATTTTCTGATAAACTAAATTCAGAGAAATGCTATTTCAGAGAAAGATAATTTCAGAAAAAGTGAGATTTTCGGAATTTAAAACCCTAATCCGAAAACATGAAAACAGATACAGTAAATTTAAAAACTCACGAAATAAGCTAAAAATAAGCTTAAAATAAGCACAAATCAAATTAGCATATAACTAAAACTTAATCTAAAACACTTTTAAGAAAAACTAATTAAACCACAAATTAAAAACTTGAAAAACACTAATAAAACTAAAAATTAAAAATCAACTTTTAATAAAATAAACTAATAAAAACACTTAACTAAAATCAAATCAAACACACAATAAGCTATCAAATCAATAAGCTAACACAATCAAACACATAAAAACATAACAATTAATCAAATAAGCATGACAATAAGATAATAAGCATAAAGATTAACAAAAATAAGAAAGGTAGAAGGAAAGATTAATATAAAACTTGATTAAAATTAAGGATTCAACAACAAAATTAAGAGCAAGAATTAAAGAAAATTACAAATTTAAGGTGCAAGATAAGGAATGTAAATTGACAAGTAAATAAATGACATGAAAATAAAGGTGGAGAGACTAAGTTTTCAATTTAGCTAACACCTCCTAATGACACATTAGGAGGGTATTTATAGTGATTAGGGAGGTTAGCATGTGTAGCTTCATTCATTCTTTCTTTCTCTTTCTCATCTTTTCGTCTTCATAATTCTTCGACTTTTTCGACTTTGTCTCGGGATTAATTAAACTCGTCTTGTAATTTCTTCATTAATTAGACTTGAGTTCTTCGGCTTTATTAAACTTCCGTCTTTAGACTTTTCTTCGATAAATCTTCAGAATAGGCCTTAGACTTCCGTTCTTTTTGCACTCTTGATCTTTTGACTTCGTCTTTTGTCTTTTTCTTCGATAAAAGCCCGTGAAAGCCCGTATTTTCTTCCCTTTTCACATTTTGATCCTAAATCACAATAAAAACACAAACCACGCATAATTCCGAAATTTTCGACATAAAATACACGTTTTGGTTTGGTTATTATTATAATTAAGTGGTAAAAGGATAAGTGTTTTCACACTTATTAAATCCCCTACACTTGACCATTGCAATGTCCTCATGCAATGCATTAATTACAAAGCAAGTTTTACATTTTCCATCATAATCAATCCACATTGGCCTTTATTAAAGAGACAAAATATTTAAAGGAAGAAAATAAGTAAAAAGATCAAAAACTTACCTTAGGGTTTTGAAATGTCATGAATGATTATCATCCTCAAGTTTCACGTTCCCCATACCAAGCTTAAAAACGAGATCATTGTTATTATAAGTTAGCAAACTATCACAAACTCATATGGGAGAATTATTTACTTAGACTCCCTTATTCCTAGGTGTATCTCTTATATTTTATTATTGTCTTGAATGATCACGAGGATGCATTGTTGACTTATTTCAATAATTTATTTAGGCCAAAAATAAAGTGGGACTATTTAATCAATAGTTAGATAAAGGACAAAATCTTTTAAAACTGCTTCTCGGGACCTCATAAAGTTCATATCTTGGCTTACCTCGCTTCACGATTTGAGACCTTTCTCGGACCAATATTTGGCAGTGACTTCATACTTCAAATCTTGAGAGACGTTCTTGAAATTATGGTCTTCTCTTCATAATAGGAATTTCTTCACTTGAACTTTTGAGAGATTCTTCATACTTGGACCACGACTTCTTCATTTTTCTCCAATCTTTATTTGGGATTTTGATATACAACAATCCGCCTCCTTTTAGGACTTGGATCTATTTATCATCATACCTTGTTAGGGCCTTTTTGGATAGACTTCTCCATGATCTTTAGGGGAGTATTTGCTTTTCGTCGTGTGTCTCGATCCTTCATATTGATTTTTGATAAATGCTTCTTCACATCACTTGGGATCTTTAGCAACAAAATCTAGCCCTCATGCCTTGTTAGGGCCTTTTCGGACTCGCCAATTTGCGCATCCCGCTTCAATAAGTTATGCCTTGGCTATGAACTCTAATCAATACCGAGCAACTTTTAAACGATCTTGTGCTAGAAGCTAAGTACCTTTTCAAATCGTACAACCTTACTTATTGCAAATATATTTATTAACAAGCGATGGGAGAAAAAGCTCATAATCAACTCACATAAAATCATGAAAGAATACCAAACTTATAATTGACTCTATCATCTCTCGTTCTCCACAATTTAAAATCTCAATGAATGAGACTCGTGGATACTTAGCCTATTAAATCAAAGTTTTGGGTTTTCAAGTCATCTATAGGATCTTGCAACTTCTTAGACTTTTTCAAGTTTACAATTCGCATTTTAAAGTTCCCTTGAAAAACGACTTTCTAGGATCAATTATTGGAACTTGCGAAAAGTTCTTGTTCTTAACCCGTAAGAGTTAAGACTTTCGCGTTTTAAAGTTCCCTATATAAAAGCCTAGCAAAACTTGACTTAAACACGTTAAGGATACTAGCTAGAGTAAACTTAGATAAGTAAACTCGGGTTGAGTCAAAAGATTCACAACGTTTAAAAATTTAAAACCTCTTTATTAAACTTTATTCTAGCAAAGAAAGTAAATAACGATAACAAAGGAAAAACTACTAGGCCAAAATAGATTAACATTTTTGAAAAATGTCGAAAAATTGATTTTTCGGTTAAAATGAGGACAAATGCAAGGAAAAGCCCACTTAACTTCGATAGAAGTCCCCGTACACTTAATATAAACATTGTCCTCAATGTTTAAGCATGTGGAAGTAACCTCACCTACACTTAGGACATTGTGCACTTTGTTTAAATCTTGCTAAGGAAAGGACAACTAAAGTGATTCATATTTCAATCATAATTATAAAATAATGAATCAAAAGAGTTTAGGATAAAACCGCGAAGACGGGAACACGGAATCACGGGTCGTCAAAAGTCATCAAGAATGGATCATTGAAAGCGTGAATCCCTGCACATGATTAGAAAGAAAACGACAAACACATACTAGGGTCTCCCCCTACACTTATTATAAAAACAAAAGAAAAAGGATAGATACTGCGGGTTGCCTCCCGAGAAGCGCTTGTTTTTGTTAACCGAGTCGTGAGCCTGACTCGACCTTGATTAGCATGGTAAGAAGCTTAAAACACATCCACCGGGATCAAAGACATGGTTTTCATCCAACAAATAGCAGAAGCTTAAGGCGAACAAGGCAAGCCAAAGAAGAGTATGCAAGGTTCCCTTAAGCAAAGATGGAGCACGGTGGTAGCAAGTGTACTGAGGTGCAAGCATATCTCCATTGTGTCCAAAAATCTTTCCTTTTATTTCATCAGATGGATACAGAGATGGCTTAAAAGTGCAATACCGGGGTCGAACGCCTTTTCCTTTAGGGGAAAATAAGACTCAGGCTTAGTATAATTTTTGAAGAAGATCCGCTCATAAATCTCACAATCTCATACTCAGAGGGAGGATAGAGAGGTGTCAAGACATAAGTACTGCAGATATCGGTGTCGGTCGGCTTCTCATTTGCAATGGGTTTCTTCATATCCAAAGGAGGATAAAGACCATAATCATCAAAGTCCAAAGGATGAGCATCACTCTCATTTGGGAAGTAAGTATTGAGAAAAGTAGCAAAGTCTTCCTCAAATGAGTAGTCATCCAAAGTAGGATTAAGCATTGTTGGCGGAGGATCTTCATCAAAAGTAGGATTAAGGTCATCATGTGAAGAATCACTCGAGAGAGTATCAGCCTCATCAAAATCATCATAAGTGGGCATGTCTGGATACTCAGAAGTAAAATTATCATAATCACCCCCATCGGAACTAGAATCGTCATCATAAGCATCAAAGATCGGTGGAGAATCATAAATTGGTAGAGGATCAGAATTGGAGAGAGAATCATCTACATCATCTTGGAACAGTGGATTATCATAGCAAGAATCGAATAGAGGATTGTTGTAGACGACAAAATCATCAAGCACATTAATCATATTCGCTTATTCTCTTCCATTTGATTTGGTTGTGATCTTCCCCATTTTAAAAACTTGTGCCTCATTCCCGACTCTTAAAATGAGCTCACCTTCAGCAACATCGACTAATGCTTTTTCGGTTCTCAAGAATGGCCGACCAAGTATTAAAGGAATACGAGGGTCCATTTTATAATAAACAACAACAAAGTCGACCGGAAAAGTGAAAGTGCCAACTTTAATTAACACATCTTCGGCAATACCAAGAGGGTAAGCGAGAGTGCGATTTGCAAGATCAAGAGTCATATTCGTTGGTGTAAGATCGGGTAGTGATAACTTTTTTCCAAACACTTAAAGGCATCAGATTTATACTTGCCCCGAGATCGGCTAAGGCAGTAAATTCTTCGGTTTGGTTAAAAGTACATGGTAGCACAAAACGACCGGGATCTCCAAGTTTCTCCGGAAGTTCTTTAAGAAGGACGGCAGAACAGTTTTCATTCAATCGAGTATTAACAAACTCGGCCATCTTCTCCTTCTTATTAAGCAATTCCCTAAACATCTTAACAAATTTAGGCATTTAGGCAAGAGCTTCAACAAGGCTAAAGGTGATGGTCAGTCCCAAAATCTTCTTCAAATAGTTTGACACTTGAATGTCATCCTTGGTTTGTAGTTTGGCCTTGTCTAAGCAAGATGGATAAGGAATGTTGGGTTTATAGATGGAAGGTGTGGTCGGTGAAGGGTTTTTCTTGGGTACTTCGTCATGAAGAGGTGGAGACGTTAATGGACAACTAATACTAGGTGTAGGAGTAGGAGGGATAAATGGTGGTGGAGGAGGTATAGATGGAGTAACTAGGGGAGGGGTAGATGGTCCTACTAAGGTTGCTCCACTGCGTGTAGTAATAGCACTCACATTCGCTCTCGGGTTGGTGACGGTATTTGAAGGTAGAGAGCCCAAAGTAGAGGGTTGAGTAGTTGGTAAGAAACTAGCCAACATATTCTTCAAATCATTTGTTTGAGTGCTAAAAGAGGTTTGTATATCATGTCAAAGCTCGGATATAATATCATTACCTTGCTTAGTGATATCCCCTTTCAAGTTGATAATTTGGCTTTGCAGATTCTTAATTTGCTCTCCTTGGGTCCTCATGAAAGCTTCAACATCTTGATTAATGGGTGGTTGTTGAGTGGGTGGGTGATAAGGATTAGAAGCTCGAGGCGGGATTAGGTTGCTTCTGTTGTAGTTGTTGGGGTTGTGGTTTTGAGGAGAAAAACCGGGTGAAAGAAAGTTGTTAGAACGGTAACTTAGCAAGTTACGATCACCTTGAGGTCGAGCTTGATGGCTTTCCGTTGAATAGTTACCATAAGCCGCATACACTTTTTCCGGATTATCCTGAGTAGAAGGACAATCGGTGTATGAATGAGAACCCCCGCAAATCTCACAAGAAGTTGCAACAGCTTTAACTTGTTGTTGTTGATTTGTAGCCAAAAGTTGCATATTCTTGCTCATTTCGACCATTGCGCGGGTTAATTCGGTGATATCAGGGTTTGAAGAAGTAGAAGACACATTGACTCTCGGGTTATTCCTTGAAGATGCGGATGAATCCCAGTTTTTGTGATGAGTAGTCATGTTCTCGATAATTTCTCTACACTCCTCGGGTCTTCTTTTCATAAATGTGCCACCGGCGGCTGCATTAATCGTATCACGATCACGAAAAGTTAAACCATTGTAAAAAGTATCAATCAAAGTAACGGGGAGCATGTTGTGGTTTAGTCATCGATCGATCAAAACATTATATCGTTCCCAAGCATCAAAAAGTGATTCATCAGGTTCTTGGGTAAATCCACTAATTTGATTGCGAAGGCTCGTGACCATGGATGGTGGAAAGTAGCGTGACAAAAAGCGTTGAGTCATCTCATCCCAAGTATGAATTGAATTCTTTGGAAGACGATCAAACCATTTTTCGGCATGGTGGGATAAGGTGTGTGGAAATAGGTGAAGGCGAAGAAAATCCATAGTAACACCGAGCAACTTCATGCTTTGAGTAATGGTAATGAATCTGTCGAGGTGTTTGTTGGCATCATCATCTGGAAATCCGCGAAATGGACAAGTGTTTTGAACTTGTTGGATCATGTGATGCTTCAACGAAAACCCTGGAGCCGTGATTTGCATTGGCGTAATCGGTCCTCCTCGTCCATTCATTGTGGGTTGACACAACTCCTCCATTGTTCGAAGCTCGGGTGGGGGAACATTGTTGTTGTTATTCATGTTGGGGTGGGGTGGATTATTGTTGTTGTGCACGCAGCTATATCTAAACCTTCACGAGTCTCGGGCTCTGAATAAGTTGAAGATCTAGTACGCATGCACCTACAAAAGCAAAAGAAAAAGATACCAAAGAAATAGAGAATATATATGTACGTGTAAAAATAAAAATGAAAATCTTTTTGGATTTTTGAATTTTTTTTTTTAATTTTTATGGATTTTTAACAATTTTAATTTTTATGGATTTTTGAAAATTTTTAAGCAAGAAAAATAACGTTCACGAGTGAACGGATCCCAAAATTCAACGCGTCCTTCACATAAAACCGTTTACGAAAAGAGCCGGCAGCGGCGCCATTTAATAACTGGTTTTTACTCAGTTAAAAAGTTCTTTGTCGTATGTCTAATCGAAGTGATTACTGGTTTAAAGTGCGACTCAGTCGTCTTTTGGTGGAAAACAATATTTTTGTCCTTGTTGTAAAATAAAATTGCAAAACTTAAAGTAAATGACAGGTAATTAAAACTAAAACTGATTAAAAAGTAAATGACGAGAAATAAACAAATAACTAATAATAAAGGAGCGAAACAAATAATAAAACGTAAATTAAAGCGAAACAATTAATAAAAATAAAACTCAAAGACGAAATTAACTATCGACTCGAAAATAAAGATTACTTAATGAAAAAGGAGAGAATAAAACTAAAATGGTACTTTAAAGCTAAACAAGGCAAAACCTAAAGCGGGTACTAAATAAAAAGATAAAACTTGAACTTTACGAAAAAATATTAACTTTAAAATTAGATGAAAAATTCAACTAAAAATACGTAACTTTCAAAATTAAAATCGGAACAACTTTCAGATAAAACTAAACAATTACGGAACAATGCTAAAAACTAACCAAGCTAGCAGGCTAGCTGCTGGAAGCCAACCACACACCTCAAATTGGCGCCAAAAATTGCTAAGCAGGCAACTTAGCATGTCACTTTATTTCAGAATCGCTACAGTGGTTTTCGGAGATTGGATATCTTCGCAATAGTAACAGTATTTTTCGGAGATTGGTTTTTCACAAAAACAACTTCTTCGGAACACTAGTATTTTCAGAGAAACTAATTATTTCGGAAAAATCAACTTTTTCAGAGAGATTTCTTCGGAATAAAACTTTTTCACAACTTTCTTCGGAAAAATGACTTTTTCGGAATAATTCTTTTTAAGAGATTTCTACTTTTTCGGAAAAATCAACTTTTTCAGAGAAATGCAATTTCGCCCAAAATAAAATCTTCGGAATAACAAACTTTTCAGAAAAACAAGAATTTTCGGATAAACTAAATTCAAAGAAATGCTATTTCAGAGAAATATAATTTCAGAAAAAGTGAGATTTCCGGAATTTAAAACCCTAATCCGAAAACATGAAAACAGATACAGTAAATTTAAAAACTCACGAAATAAGCACAAATCAAATAAGCAATTAACTAAAATTTAATCTAAAACACTTTTAAGAAAAACTAATTAAACCAAAATTAAAAACTTGAAAAACACTAATAAAACTAAAAATTAAAATTCAACTTTTAATAAAATAAACTAATAAAAACATTTAACTAAAATAAAATCAAACACACAATAAGCTATAAAATCAATAAGCTAACACAATCAAACACATAAAAACATAACACTTAATCAAATAAGCATGACAATAAGATAATAAGCATAAAGATTAACAAAAATAAGAAAGGTAGAAGGAGAGATTAATATAAAAATTGATTAAAATTAAGGATCCAACAACAAAATTAAGAGCAAGAATTAAAGAAACTTACAAATTTAAGGTGCAAGAAAAGGAATATAAATTGACAAGTAAATAAATGACATGAAAATAAAGGTGGAAAGACTAAGTTGTCAATTTAGCTAACACCTCCTAATGACACATTACGAGGGTATTTATAGTGATTAGCGAGGTTAGCATGTGTAGCTTCCTTCTTTCTTTCTCTTTCTCGTCTTTTCGTCTTCATAATTCTTCGACTTTTTCGGCTTTGTCTCGGGATTAATTAAACTCGTCTTGTAATTTCTTCATTAATTAGACTTGAGTTCTTCGCCTTTATTAAACTTCCGTCTTTAGACTTTTCTTCGATAAATCTTCAGAATAGGCCTTGGACTTCCGTTCTTTTTGCACTCTTGATCTTTTGACTTCATCTTTTGTCTTTTTCTTCGATAAAAGCCCGTGAAAGCCCGTATTTTCTTCACTTTTCACATTTTGATCCTAAATCACAACAAAAACACAAACCACGCATAATTCCGACATTTTCGACATAAAATACACGTTTTGGTTTGGTTATTATTATAATTAAGTGGTAAAAGGATAAGTGTTTTCACACTTATTATTCATCATAAAAGATATTATAAAGAACAACGAAAATATTTTTTAAAGAAACCCTAAAAAATAAAAATGCTAGCTCATAGTTGTGAGCCTTAAAAACCGGATCACTAATCACAACCTTTGAAACCTTGCCGATCCTTGATAAGAATAAATCTGAATATGGAAACAAAGATCCGTAATAAAAACATGTAAAATTCGAGACAATCAAAGAATAGTCCCAGCCTCCAAAACTATTTTGAATCAATCTCACATGAACAATAAAAACAGATCCATAATCAATCCTCAATGATCTATTATTATAATGTGAATGGAGGTCACATTGTTGGAATAAAATTAACTAAGTCACTCGGACGCTGACAAGAAGAACTTGGGCGCTGACAAGAGTAAAAGAGGCGCTGACAGATGAGCACTGACAAAGCATATTTGAGCGCTGACAGTTAGGTCTAAAAGTTGATGTGGCAGAAACTCAAAATGAAGAAATATCAAGACGTTTGTTCAGAGACGCTGACACATGAAAGCTAGACGCTGACACGTGTATTCTAGACGCTGACAAATATCTTGACGCTGATGAAGTTATATTTAGAGGATATATTCAAGATATTGTAGGACGATATTTAGAATATAGTTTATTTAAATAGAATATTTAGATATTGTTCATTCTTATCTCTTATAAAACCCTAATCCTTAAACTATAAAAGGAACCAAGGATTATAGGTTTTTATTCATAACTTCCATATACAATGTAAACCTAAAGCGTGTGTCGACTAAGTGTGAGATTAAATGTATACACACCTAGTGATTGTTTGTTATTAATATAATGAGCAATCCTTGAGTAATTCATATGTGTTCTTGTGCCTAAACACCTTGTTAACGGTTTTCATTCTATTCCGTCTTGATTCAAACAAGTGAATGGGATCGTTCCTAGTAGCTAAAAGATCGAGGAAACTTAGGTTTCCACAGTTGGTATCAGAGCCTCGTGGCTCGTGATGCTAGGACCAACAAGGTGTTCGTAATGGTGAAAAGGAAGAAAAATCCTTTTAGGGTTTTTCTGGGCGATTTTGTGTGCGCAGCAGTATTCAGAAGACCATAACTTGTTATTGAACCGTTGGATCACCATACAATTTTTTGTGTGTGTTCTACACACATATATCTTGATATCCACTGGAAGGATTGTCTAGATCTATCTTCAAGAAAAAGTTATTGGATGTCGAAGTTGGCAGCAATTGTGATGTTTAAAATTTATGTTTTTCTTTAGACTCAGGTTTAGGGTTTTTATAAACCCTAGATCATTTATAAACAGAAAGAGATGACATTTTTCTTTGATCATACTAGCTTTGGTGAGTAATTTCTTGCAATCACGATGAACCCTAGTGTGATGTAGTTCATGTTTATGGTTGTGGTAATGATGCTTATCTTTTAGGGTTTTCTCAAACTTAAATCTGGTTAAGACTACAACAAGATGATGATTCGCCAAGGTTGTGATGTTAAGGTTTAATGTGAAGCCCTAGATTCTTCCTTATTAAAACATACCAGATTTGATTAAGGTTTCTTGATCTTGGTCTGTTCATATGGTATATTCGTTGGGGTGTTTTAAAGGTTTCAACAGATCATGTAGTAGGCAGCTTTTTCCACAGACTGATCATTTTGGTGCGTGTATGTGACAAAGACGTGAAGTTGTACTTTGTTGTAGTGAAGCAGATTACAGATTCATCTTTAGAACGAGTGAAAACTGACCTAAATGGTTACTGCTTCGTTTATTAAATCTTGTGCAAGGTTTTCAGTCTGCTGGTCAAGAGTCACGTAGGTCTTCAACAAAAGCAATTTATTTTTTGACGTGATTTATGGGTATAATTTAGCACAGACGTATGATTATACATGATTATGTTGCGTGAATATTGGGAGAAGGTATGATTTTTCGAGTATACAGGTGTATCTCCTATATTGTTGGACAAAGTTATATTTATAGGATATGTTTAAACGAGGTAGCATATTACTGATTTTTAGGGAGTATTTATTACTTTCTAATAAAACTAATATTGGAATAGATCATGGCTTCATGGGATACTAAGTTTATTTGGAATTTTGGAAGTCATTCTACTACACGGTTAAGTTGGGATGCTGATTGTAACACCCCCAAATTTACACAATTCAATACAGCGGAAGACTCGTTGGTGTTACGGGATAGCACATTACTCACATCATTGACAACGCATAAAAATCGCGTCGTTTAATAATAAAGCATTTCCATTCATAAATATCAATTTTACATAGGTCCCAAGTCATTGTATTTCATACAAGTTTTACAAAGAATTTGAATGGAAATTATTATTTAAGTGCGGGCCATGAATTCTTGTTGTCTTCCCGAGAATTACCTTCAAGTACCTGAGAAAAAACATGTTAAAAGAAAAGGTCAGCGAAAACGCCGATTGAATTCGTAGAGTTTAATGAAATCCATCAATATAACATCGGTATAAAATTATTACCGAAATCATTTTGTACAAATCTTTGTTATAGGCCATAAAATAGCCAAAGTCATTTTATACAAATCTTTATCAAAAATCATAATATAGGATTTTGCCTTCAAAATCATTATACGAACCGAAGTCGTAAAAACATCATACAATACGTTTTATAATGTTGTATAAAGTTAAATAAAATCCGTTATATGAATATGGTTATGTAAAACCAAAACACGAACATAAAATCAATAATAAGACCCTGTATTGCTAGTCAGGCAATTCATTGTAATTTAGTGTGTATAGCAGTATTTCGTTATTTTTGGATTATTATAAGCCGCGTGACATTGTTACCTTACTACAACAAAAAACGGGTAGCTAACCCGAAACTCATTTGCCCATCTAAAATAGCGTGTCGTCACAATAATCACGCTTGTAAATCTTCTCATATATAAATTCGCTTACCAATCAATGTGGCACGACGGGGATCAACCGTCAAGGCGCGAACTGGGGTGATCGTCCCCAAATAGTACTATTATATGCATAAGCGTCTACCAAATCCTTGTAGTTCACAATTCATGCTAATGGGACTTTTAGTGACATAACCTAACTTTAATAATCCATTTCATTTCATCTATCGGGTCATATAATCATTCATCGGGTCATACAATCATTCGGGTCCAAATCAATAAACAAACAATTGGGACAACTAGTGTCCTATTTCATAAAAACTAACATGTTATCTCCCTCGCGGGTTTATAAAACATTTCATAAAAACATTTTAAAGAGTGCGAGGCTATGAACTCACGTTGATGTGGGAAAGCGGGTTATCGGCAATTCGGATATACGGTACGTGCTTCAATCATGGGAAACCTAGACAAATAATACGCGTCTTAGACTCTTGTCCAATGACTTTATAAAAATAACAATTATGTATACATATGATGATTTTATATATATGATGATCAAGCGGGTTTATATATTCTCATTTACTCATTTTAGTGAACTTAAAATTTAGGACTGATTTTGTGAAATTAAAGCTTAATATTATTATATAAGCACTCAAATAAATATAGTATAAAATGTGAATTAAAACCCACTAACTTATATATTCCATTTATATAAATATGCATAAGGATACATAAATGCACATTATATAAAAATGGTAGTTTGAAAAGTTTTATAAGTTATAAAAACTATAAATATGATTTTTACGTCTTTTCGGCTAGTACCGTAAAATTAACGTTTTTCGTCAATTAAAACTTAGACGATCGGACCCGTCTAATGTAAACTTTTTAAAAGTCATATACTGATACATAAGTACATAATACAAGTAAAAACCGATAAAACCCGAACTAAATAACATACGGAAATTAACGGGCTAAGTTAGCATTATTGGACTATTAATCCAACGAAATGGGCTAAACACTTATAAACTTACTTATTGGGCTTAACCTATTTGGGCCCAACATGTAAAGTATAATACTGATAATAAAAGTATAATTGGGCTAATTTAATATATTGGGCTTGTAATGGGCCCATTGGGCCTCAAAATATAAACAAGTAAAACTAGTCTTGAAAATTTCCAACACATAACATTAAAATGAGTAAATGAGAATATATAAACCCACTTGATCATCATATATATAAAATCATCATATGTATACATAATTGTTATTTTTATAAGTTCATTGGACAAGAGTCTAAGACGAGTATTATTTTTCTAGGTTTCCCGTGATTGAAGCACGTACCGTACATCCGAATTGCTGATAACCCGCTTTCCCACATCAACGTGAGTTCATAGCCTCGCACTCTTTTAAATGTTTTTATGAAATGTTTTATAAACCCGCGAGGGAGATAACATGTTAGTTTTTATGAAATAGGACACTAGTTGTCCCAATTGTTTGTTTATTGATTTGGACCCGAATGATTATATGACCCGATAAATGATTATATGACCCGATAGATGAAATGAAATGGATTATTAAAGTTAGCTTATCTCACTAAAAGTCCCATTAGCATGAATTGTGAACTACCGGGATTTGGTAGACGCTTATGCATATAATAGTACTATTTGGGGACGATCACCCCAGTTCGCGCCTTGACGGTTGATCCCCGTCGTGCCACATTGATTGGTAAGCGAATTTATGTATGAGAAGATTTACAAGCGTGATTATTGCGACGACACGCTATTTTAGATGGGCAAATGAGTTTCGAGTTAGCTACCAGTTGTTTGTTGTAGTAAGGTAACAATGTCATGCGGCTTATAATAATCCAAAAATAACGAAATACTGCTATACGCACTAAATTAGAATGAATTGCCTGACTAGCAATACGGGGTCTTATTATTGATTTTATGTTCGTGTTTTGGTTTTACATATCCATATTCATATAACGAATTTTATTTAACTTTATACAACGTTATAAAACGTATTGTATGATGTTTTTACGACTTTGGTTCGTATAATGATTTTGAAGGCAAAAGCCTATATTATGATTTTTGATAAAGATTTGTATAAAATGACTTTGGCTATTTTATGGCCTATAACAAAGATTTGTACAAAATGATTTCGGTAATAATTTTATACCGATGTTATATTGATGGATTTCATTAAACTCTATGAATTCACTCGGCGTTTTCGCTGACCTTTTCTTTTAACATGTTTTATCTCAGGTACTTGAAGGTAATTCCCGGGAAGACAACAAGAATTCATGGCCCGCACTTAAATAATAATTTCCATTCAGATTCATTGTAAAACTTGTATGAAATACAATGACTTGGGACCTATGTAAAATTGATATTTAGGAATGGAAATGCTTTATTATTAAACGACGCGATTTTTATGCGTTGTCTATGATGTGAGTAATGTGATATCCCGTAACACCAACGAGTCTTCCGCTGTATTGAATTGTGTAAATTTGGGGGTGTTACAGTTTGGTACCAGAGCTCTCGTTATAGAGAACGAAAGATTTTTAAAACCAAGGTTTTGAATAAACATTTCAAAATCTTTTAACTATAAACATTTTTCACAAAATGTCTAAAAATCTTTTGACTATAACGGTGTCGAAGAATTCCCGAGTTACCGACAAGGCCAGACTGAGAAGTGTTATTTTAATATATATATATAACTTGGATTATATATATATATATATATATATATATATATATATATATATATATATATATATATATATATATATATATATATATATATATATATATATATATATATATATATATATATATATATATATATATATATATATATATATATATATATATATATATATATATATATATATATATATATATATATATATATATATATATATATATATATATATATATATATATATATATATATATATATATGATGTAATTTTATTACATGATTGTTTGATGATTATTTTGATATTTATACGAGGTATTTATACGACGTAGATTGTCACAAGGAACCCTAAATCCCCTAGTAAATTAATCGAAGCTATTCTCGTAGGGATTCTAGCTATCCTAGATCTAAACCAAGTTGTGGATATTTATGATCCCAACAAATGGTTGATATTCGTAGAAATGTTGATATTAGTTGATTGTGATATTAAAGAAGAATTAGCGAGATTAAAACTGATATCGATGCCATGACGATCTTTCCTTATAGAGTGGATGTAACACTCTCATTTTTCGTATCGGTACAGCGGAAGGGTCTTTCAGAGTGTTACGGGATAGCACAATAACTCCAATCATAGACAACGCATAAAAATGGTTGTACAAGGTTTAACATACATTCATTCGATTTAAAGTTTTAAAGTGTACAACAGGTCCCAAATTATACAGGTCATTAAGTTTACAAAACATAGATCGAATGAACATTTTTAATGTTATGTGGGCCATCAGAGTCGATCTCCATCCAGATTACCTTCAAGCACATGAGATAAAAACATGCAATAATCATATCAGCGAATGCCGAGTGAATTCATAGAGTTTAATAAAAATCGTTATATAAAACAATCATTTAAAATCAGAACACAAGTATAATATCAGAAGTAAGTCCTCATATTGCTAGTCAGGAAATATATAAATCAAGCATACATCTTAAACCGTCCATGAGACCGTAGTCTATATATTACCATGATAGGTAATATTTTCATCGTTATTAGCGTCGTTATTATGTATAGGATACATTTTTATTTGGATTAGGATTATTACTAGCCGCATGACATTGTTACCTTACTGTGAAAACAGCGGGCCGCGAACCCGACAAACTATTTGCCCATCTAAGTTAGCGTGTCGTCACAAAAATCACGCTATGGAATCTTCTCATACATAAATTCGCTTACCAATCAATGTGGTACGACGGGGATCAACCGTCAAGGCGCGAACTGGGTGATCGTCCCCAAATAGTACTATCAAATGTATAAGCGTCTACCAAATCCCGGTAGTTCACAATTCATGCTAATGGGACTTTAAGTGACATAACCTAACTACTAATAATCCTTTTAGTCTCGTTTATAGGGTCATAGCATCATTCGGGTCCATATCATTAAGCATACCATCGGGACTACTTGTGTTCTATTTTTATAAAATCTAGCATGTTATCTCCCTAGCGGGTTTACAAATAATTTTATAAAACATTTAAAAGAGTGCGAGGCTATGAACTCACGTTGATAATGAAAGGCGGATTATCGGCTACGGGCGTGCTTCGGTCACGGAAACCTATATAAATAATAATCGGTCTTAGACTTTGTCCAATGACTTTTATCAAAATAACAATATACATATGATGATTTTATACATATGATGATGATCAAGTGGGTTTATATATCCTTGTTTACTCATTTTAGTGTTTACGTTTTGGTAACTTTTTACTAGTTTACTAGTTTTACGTATTTATCTATTTTAAGTCGAATAAGTGTATTATAAGTTCTTTAACTTGTTTTAATCCATTTTATACTTATATTATCAGTATATATATATACTTTCCATGTTGGGCCCAAATGGGTTAAGCTCAATAAGTTCTTTTTACAAGTATTTATCTTATTTAGTCCAATTATTAGTCCAATATGTTTAGTTAGCTCGTTAATGTCCGTATGTCTTATAGTTCAGGTTTTATCGGTTTCTACTTGTATTAGTTACTTATATATCAGTATATGAATTTTATAAACTTTACATTAGACGGATTTGATCGTCTAAGTTTTATTTGGCGAAAAACGTTAATTTTACGGTAATAGCCAAAAAAGTCGTAAAAATCAAGTTTATAGTTTTTATTACTTATAAGTATTATTCCACTACCATTTATATAATTTATCCATTTAATTAACCTCTTATATATTTATATAAATAAGTTTTATAAGTTAGTGGGTTTTTATTTTACATTTTATACAATAAAATGTGAGTGCTTATATAATAATAATAAACATTAATTCTTAAAATCTGATTTTTATCTTCATGTTCACCATTTTTACCATATCTAGAGTTCTATAATGAATTAGAAGCTCATTTTTGGGTGACATGTTCTTCATATTATGTGCTACATTTAACTTAGTTATAGCTACTGCTCATTTTAAGTTCATCCTGCCTTAACAGTCCCTACAAAACTGCTTATTCAGATTAGAACACCTAACTTGTTTTGATCATATCTCACTCATTATATTGATTCCATTGCATGACCAACTCTCACATGTGAATAATATCTTGTACTTACTGTAAATGGATCATACCATGCAATTTTATCAGTTCAAGTTTTAGTTATATACTGTTTTTTACAGCCAACTAAATAATCAAGATTTTAGCCTCATTTCTTATAGTTATTAACCTTTTTAAGCATATCTATCAACACTTGATCCCCACACAACATTTTTATCATCATATATACATCATATACATATACAAAATGAAAGAAAATACATTTGTTCTTTACAAAATAACAAGAGAAAAATGGAGAGGATGATCTTCTTTACCAACCAAGTGTATTTCTTGTTTTTAGAAGACAAGAACTTGATGAACACCACAAGTAAATCCAAGATCATCAAACACCAAGAACAATAGTTGAGAAATCAGCCCTAGGACACAAGCAAATCACCTCCAATGTTGTTAATATGGCCACCAAATGATCAAGGCTTCAAGATAACTCCATGATAGAGCTAGTAAACATGTATTTCATGGCTAGAAAAGATCAAAAGGGGTGTTTGTAGCTTGAATATGGACGTCAAGGAAGGGAGTGTTTGAGAGGATTTTTTGTTGATTTTGCATGTAAGTAAATGGTGGAATGAGTTAGTTGCTAGTGGTTTTGTCTAGACAAAGCTTAAAGAGTAAGCTTTGTATTACACTTGTAATAAACTAGCTAACATGATGCCACATAAGGTGGTGGTGTCATGTTGGTGCCGTCCAAGCTAGCTAGTGGGGTGGGACAATGTATTTTGTCCCATCTCACTAGTTTACGGGTATCTCTCGATTCTAGTTTTCTCGATTTGCGTTCCCTCGGGTCATTTTACGAAAAACGTTTTTATAAATTATGAATCAACGTCACAAAACGAATCCAATAAAAATTGTCTCATCAAAAACGGAGTTCAAAAACGTAAATACGTAATCCTAAGGTTTTCGGTTTAATCGTAAAGGACGCTAAATTATGCACGTAAGCCCAAATTTAAATCCGTAAATTGTGAGTTCGTCAACCAACACAAAAATAAGTTTCAAAATATTATACGAGAAAATATTTCACTACCTGAAAATGTTAGATTGTCACAGCTTTTCCTCCTAAAAGGGATCAACGTCCTCGTGATCCATTTCATTTGGATGTCCGTTTCTTATTGAAATCGAAGAGGTGCGGATATTTCTTCCACATTTCATCCTCTCGCTCCCAAGTATACTCCGGTCCATGCTTTGAATTCCATCGGATCTTGACAATAGGTATCCGACTTTGTTTCAGTTTCTTTATCTCACTGTCCATAACTTCTACGAGCTCTTCGATAAAATGCAACTTCCCATCTATTCGAACCTTACCTAACGGAATTTTCTCATCACTCACTGCTAGACATTTCTTCAGATTAGATACATGGAATGTGTTGTGAACACCATGAAGTTCTGGGGGTAAATCTAGTTTGTAAGCCACCGGACCTACTCTAGATAAAATCTTAAAGGGTCCAATATAACGGGGATTCAATTTCCCTCGTTTTCCAAATCTTATAACGCCTTTCCATGGCGATACCTTCAACATTACTCGGTCACCCACTTCAAACTCCATTGGCTTCTGCCGCACATCCGCGTAACTTTTCTGTCTACTACGGGCAGTCAACAACCTATTCTTAATCTGAACTATCATCTCCGTAGTCTCCCGGATCAATTCCGGTCCCGTGAGCTGGGTATCCCCAACTTCACTCCAACATACAGGAGATCTACACTTCCTACCATACAAAGCTTCAAATGGTGCAGCCTTAATACTAGAATGGTAACTATTGTTATACGAAAACTCTGCTAACGGCAAATGTTTATCCCAATTCTTACCAAAATCTAACACACAAGCTCTCAACATATCTTCCAGTGTTTGTATCGTCCTCTCACTCTGCCCATCAGTCTGGGGTGATAAGCAGTGCTCATGTCGAGATTCGTTCCCAAAGATCTTTGGAGAGATTTCCAAAAATTCGATGCGAATCTAGGATCTCGATCTGAAATGATCGATACAGGCACTCCATGTTTGCATACAACATTATCAAGGTATATACGAGTCAGCTTCTCCAGTGAGAACTGCTCTTTAACCGGAATGAAGTGTGCTGATTTGGTCAGTCTATCGACAATAACCCAAATCGAGTTGTTTCCAGATGATGTTCTAGGAAGCTTGGTGATAAAGTCCATCGTAATTCGCTCCCACTTCCATTCAGGAATCTTTGGCTGTTGAAGTAGTCCTGATGGCTTTTGATGTTCAGCTTTGACTCTAGCACAAGTCAAGCATTGAAGAACATACATAGCTATGTCAGCTTTCATATTCGGCCACCAGTACAACTTCTTCAAATCATGGTACATTTTATCAGATCCCGGATGAATGGAATACTTAGATTTATGGGATTCTAACATAATCAAGTCTCTTAAGCCTCCAAACTTAGGTATCCACATACGACCTCTTAAGCATTTCACTCCATCAGCTCTAACCTCTAAAGGATCTCCTTCTCCTCGGAACCCTTCATTAACAAAATTCTCCTTCTTACAAGCTTCTATTTGCGCATTTCTAATTTGCTCAGGCAAATTATTGTGCACGGTCAAGACTAGAGAACGTACCCTGATAGGCTCTCTATCTTTCCTACTTAACGCATCGGCAACAACATTGGCTTTTCCTGGGTGATATTTTATATCACAATCATAATCACTTAACAACTCTATCCATCTTCGTTGCCTCATGTTCAATTCCTTCTGGTCGAGAATATACTGTAGGCTTTTGTGATCGATGAATACCGTACACTTGGTGCCATACAGATAATGTCTCCACAACCTAAGAGCAAAGACTACAGCTCCTAACTCAAGATCATGAGTAGTATAATTCTCCTCACTCTTCCTTAATTGGCTAGAAGCATAAGCTATCACTTTCTCTCGCTGCATCAAAACATCTCCATAGCCTCTAAGAGATGCATCACAATATACTACAAAATCTTCACTCCCGTCGGGTAATGATAAGATTGGCGCACTACATAATTTTTGCTTCAATGTCTGAAATGCTCCATCTTCATCACTTCCCCAAACGAAAGGTTTATTTTTCTGGGTAAGCTTAGTCAAGGGTTTAGCTATCAAAGAAAATTCTTTAATGAATCGCCTATAATAGCCAGCCAATCCTAAGAACTGTCGCACTTCCGTTGGCGTTGTCGGTGCAGACCAATTCTTAATAGCTTCAACCTTTGCGGATCAACATGAATTCCATCTTTGTTAATCACATGACCAAGAAATTACACAGAATCTAACCAGAAATCACATTCCAAAACTTAGCATACAACTTTTCATCCTTCAACAAGTTCAAAACAATCCTTAAATGTTCTCTATGTTCATCTTCATTCTTAGAATAGATTAGAATATCGTCAATAAACACAATCACAATTTATCCAAGTAGGGCTTGCACACTCGATTCATTAAATCCATGAAAACCGCAGGTGCGTTAGTTAACCCAAATGGCATTACTTGAAATTCATAGTGTCCATAACGAGTTCTAAATGCAGTTATAGGAATATCTTCTTCACGGACGCGAAGTTGGTGATATCCTGACCGCAAATCTATCTTAGAATACACACTAGATCCTTGCAGTTGATCAAACAAATCATCAATCCTAGGTAAAGGATATCGATTTTTAATTGTCAACTTATTCAGTTCCCTATAATCAATGCACATACGGAAAGATCCATACTTCTTCTTCACGAACAAGACTGGAGCTCCCCAAGGCGACGAGCTCGGTCGAATAAAACCTTTATCAGACAACTCCTTAAGTTGCTCAGATAACTCCTTTAATTCAGAAGGGGCTAGTCGGTAAGGCGTACGTGCCACCGGTGCAGCACCAGGAATTAAATCGATTCGAAACTCTACTTGCCTTATCGGTGGAAGTCCGTGTAAATCTTTAGGAAATACCTCAGGGAATTCACAAATAATAGGTACATCTTCCAATCGTTTCTCCCTAGACTCATTCTCGGTCACTTGAGCTAAGAATAACTCACAACCGTTCCTGATGTACTTTTGGACTTTAATACATGAAACGATTTTCAAACGAGATTCACCTCGACTACCATCAATAACTAACGTCCTATTCCTAAGAGGAATCTTAACCTTCTTCTCTCCACATAAAATAGTAGCATTATTCAACGAAAACCAATCCATACCAATAATAATATCAAAACTACCTAATTCTATCAACATCAAATCAATCGGAAAGGAATGGTTCAAGAGATTTAGAGAGCATCCTTCTAATAGCTTATTAGTTTTCACTAATTTACCATTAGCCAATTCCACCTCGTAACTGGTATTTATCTCAACAGGTTCAATGTCCATAAGGGCACTAAATTTAGTGGATACAAAGCTCCTATCAGCACCCGAATCGAATAAAGCAACAGCATAATGATTGTTGAGTAAAAACGTACCGGTAACGACATTCGGATCCTCTTTCTTCACCTCAATCGTTCCAAGTTGATAGATACCACCCTGGGGGTTTCTTCCAGGTACAATCGCTTTCAACTTGGGGCATTCCGATTTCCTATGACCTTCCTCATTACAGTTGAAGCAAATGGTTCCCTTCTTACACCTTTCAACCTTGTGTCCAAGCTTTCCGCAATTTCGGCACTTCCAGCAGTCGCCAACATGCCTCTTGTTGCCACACTTAGGACATCTATCATCGTTGCGCGGTGCATTGTTGGTAAGAGCATTTGCATTCCCCTTTCTCTGGTTCTGACGGCGACTGAAATTCTTCCTATTATCACCTCTATCTACACGATCACCGTCTTCCTTTCTTTTCTCACCAACACGGGCTTCATCTTCCCTATCCTGAATTATCTGTCTAATGAGTTGGTAAGCCATTCGAACAGCATCATCAATGGTCAGTGGTTTAGATGATGTCCCCCCGGATATTCCTGATCAACCCTTTAACATATTGTTCAATTCGGATCTCTTCGGGTTCAACCAATCGAGGACATAGCAAGGCCAACTCATGGAATCGGTTCGTGTAACTATCAATGTCCACACCCTTCATTCTCAAATGAATCAACTCTTGTTCTAACTTAATGATCACTAATAAGTGTGAAAACACTTATCCTTTTACCACTTATTTCCAATAATAACAAGACCAAAACGTGTGATTTATGTCGTAAAAGTCGGAATTATGCGTGGTTTGTGTTTTTATTGTGTTTTAGGACCTAAATATGAAAAAGGAAGAAAACACGGGCTTTCACGGGCTTTTACTGAAGAAAACGGGAAAAAGACGAAGTCAAAAGATCAAGAGTGCAGAAAGAACGGAAGTCCAAGACCTATTCCGAAGATTTATCGAAGAAAAAGTCAAAAGACGGAAGTTTAACGAAGTCGAAGAACTTAAGTCTAATAGAATAAGAAAATTAAAAGACAAGTTCAAATCCCGAGACGACAAAGACGAAGAATTAAAGTCGAGTCGAGAAAACGTGAAGAAAGCAAGAAAGAAGATGCAACACATGCACTCCTTCCACCTTCCCTATAAATACCCTCCTAATAGTCATTAGGAGGAGAGTTAGATTTTTTAGTTAATTTTCACTTTTTAGTTTTCTCTAGTTTTAGAGAGAGAAAGTCTTAAACTTTCTCTCACTAGTTAATCTTCTTCTTTTAATCTTTTAAGATTAAACATCTTTGTATTGCTTATTTCATTAATCAAAGTTCCATTTTAAGCTTTTATTTCTTAATCTCATTCTACTTTTCTTTGATTTAAGATTGATTTTGGTGTGATTATCATGTGATCCGTGTTGTTCTAATTGATTTCATGCTAAAAAGTTAATCTTTTGATCATTTTATAAGTTTTCATTTGATTAAGCTTTAAGACTTTTGTGCTTATTGGCTTACTTTTATGATTAGCTTATTTTTATCATTAAAAAGTTTTATTAAAAAGTTTATGTTTTTATTGTTTGCTCTAAAAAGTTGCTTGATTTCGGGTTGATAAGTTGATTCTAGTGCTTATTTGATCCGGATTAGGCATTGATTCGGGTTAGTTTTGTGATAAGCTCTTAAATATAGCTTATTCACTTGCTTAACCGAATTCCATAATTTTAGGAAGTGGTACAACCCCCTTTCCGACTGGCCTTTACATTCCGAGAACCCCTCCCCCTCTTTCCGATTGAGTCCAATCGGAAGAGGGCTTTGACTTTCCGATTGGTGCCTCCCAACTGCAGCCTATTCCGACTGGACCCCATCTCCACATTCCGACGGCACAATTTGTCCTATATTCCGATTGTAGCCTTAACTCCCCATTCCGATTGGTTTCATCTTTGAGCATATTCCGATCTGACCAATTGTCCTATATTCCGATTGAGACTTCAAGCATTATTCCGATTGGGGTTTTCCCCGTATTCCGATTGGTACCCATTTAGCAGCATTCCGATTGGGTTGTGTCCTCCCATATTCCGACCATCCGATCGGAAAACATTCCGATCGGGCCCCCTTTTTGGCTTATTTTGGTTTCCTTCGATATCACTTTCTTATAGTACCTTTTATTTTTCTGAAAATTTTCAAAGTGTTAGTTTTATTTAGTGAGTTAGTACTTTTCCCATTGTCACCTTTAAGTTTTATGCATTTATTTTACTTGTCATTTCAATAATTAATCTTTTAACTTCCATTTACTCAACGACACTTTAATTACTTGCAAATAGTTTAAAACAAACCAACCAAACCTTTGATTCACCAAAAGACGATTGAGTCGCACTTAAGACCGGTTTTCAATTCGAAAAGATTCGGAACTATAACGAACTTTGATATTAGGCCTAAAAAGCCTTGTATTAAATGGCACCGCTGCCGGCTCTTTTCGTTAAGATAAACGGTTTCTAGTGAGAGACGCATTGAATTTTGGGATCCGTTCTTTGAACGTTATTTTCCTTGCTATAAAATTTCCAAAAAATCCAAAAAAAATATAAAACTCTTCAAAAATACAAAAACATTAAAAAACCTATAAAAACCAAAAATATTATATAGCTATTCTCTTTGTGTATATTTTTCTTCTGCAGGTGCATGCGTACTAGATCTACGAACTATTCTGAGCCCGAGAATCGTGAAGATTTAGATATGGCTGGTGTTAATAACAACAATAATCACCCACCTCAAAATAATTTGAATAACAACAACAACAACAACAACAACAACAACAATGTCCTTCAACCTGATTTACGAACCATGGAGGAATTGTGCCAACCCACCATGAATGGACGCGGAGGCCCGATTGCGCCAATGCACGTCACGGCTCAGGAGTTTTCGTTGAAGCATCACATGATACAACAAGTACAAACGAACCCGTTTCGTGGAATTCCGGATGACGATGCCAACAAACACCTCGACAAATTCATTACCATTACCCAAAGCATGAAGTGCCCCGGTGTTTCTATGGATGACCTTCGCCTTCAACTTTTTCCACACTCGCTTTCTCACCATGCCGAAAAATGGTTTGACCGTCTTCCTAAGAATTCTATTCATACGTGGAACGACATGACTCAACGCTTTTTATCGCGCTACTTTCCCCCATCCATGGTCACTAGCCTTCGTAACCAAATCAGTAGATTTATGCAAGAGAATGATGAATCGCTTTTCGATGCTTGGGAACGTTACAATGATTTGATCGACCGCTATCCTAATCACAATATGCTCGCCGTCACTCTCATTGACACCTTTTACAATGGTCTCACTTTTCGTGATCGTGACACGATCAATGCTGCCGCCGGTGGTACTTTTATGAAAAGGAGACCGGAGGAGTGTCGAGAGTTGATTGAAAACATGACTACTCACCACAAGAATTGGGATTCATCCGCATCCTCAAGATCTAATCAGAGAGTCAATGTTTCATCTACTTCTTCCACCACCAATCCGTCTATTTTGGAACGTGCTATTCTTGATATTAACAAAAGTCTCCAAATTTTGACTTCTAACCAAACTCAACAAGCTAAAGCCGTTGTTATCTCTTGTGACACATGTGGTGGTCCTCATTCCTACAATGAGTGTCCTTCTACTCACGGCAATTATTCTGAAGACGTTAACGCAGCATATGGTACTTATCCTACGGGAGGCTATCAAGCCCGCCCTCAAGGAGACCGTAACTTGCTAAGTTATCGTTCCAACAATTATCTTGCTCCTCCCGGTTTCCCTCCTGCAAACCAAAACCAACAACAAAGCTACAACCGAAACAACCAATCCCAACCTCGTGCTCAAAATCAATATCAATCCCAAAGAAACCCATACCCAACTCAAGGAAATTCTCAAGCTTACCAAGCTCCACCTCTCAATCAACCGATGGCAGTAAGCCAAGACGTCGAGACGTTCATGAAGACTAATCGTGAGATGGTGACGAATCTTCAGAGTCAATTTGTCAACTTGAAGAATGACATGGTGAAACAAGGGAGCGACATTCGAGCCGAGTTAAGGAATGATATGGCCAAACACAGCAATGATATTAATGCCAACATGCAAAACTCTTTCAACAATCAAGCTCTTCACCTTCGTGATATGATTGGTTCGCTCATCCAAAGTAATCAATCCTCTTCTTCGGGTACTCTTCCGAGTAATACCGTTGCGAATCCAAGAGGGGAGATGAAAGCAATCACCACTCGTAGTGGAAAAGGTTATATGGAACCCGAGCTTCCTACACCTCCACCGGTGATTGTGAACAAGGAAAAAGAGCAACTTTCCTCACCTCCTTTACCTTCTATCCCCATTTCCCCACCACCCGTGGTTGTGAGTGATCCTATTCCCTTAAAGCCTTCTTCTTCATCCAATATACCTTATCCCTCAAGGTTGAGGAAAGAGAAGCAAAAGAGCAAGGACGATATTCAGGTTTCAAACTTCCTAAAAATGTTTAAACAATTGAATTTTAACATCTCCTTTGCCGAGGCTCTCGCTCACATGCCCAAATACGCTAAGATGTTTAAAGATCTTTTAAGTGATAAAGAAAAGCTTCTGGACATTGCTCAGACCCACCTTAATGAAAATTGCTCCGCAGTGCTCTTAAGGCAATTGCCCACCAAACTTGGTGATCCGGGTCGCTTCTTGATTCCTTGCAACTTCCCGGGAGTAGAGAATTGCATGGCCCTAGCCGATCTAGGTGCCAGTATAAACTTAATGCCTTTAAGTGTTTGGAAGCAATTATCTCTCCCCGAGCTCATCCCCACTAAAATGACTTTGGAATTAGCCAACCGTACGGTTGCTTATCCAGTGGGGATAGCCGAAGATGTCTTTGTTTGCGTCGATAAATTCACCTTCCCGGCGGATTTTGTCGTCGTTGACTACGAGATGGATCCCCGTGTTCCATTAATCGTTGGACGTCCATTTCTGAGGACCGGTCGCACTCTTATTGATGTAGCCGTAGGCGAAATAATCATGAGAGTTGGTGACGATCAAATTGTCTTCAACATGGGTAAGATTTCTAAGCAGCCTTATTCATATGAGAGTGTTAATGCTATTGATGTTCTCGATGAGGCTTGTGAAGAACATTTTCATGATGCTTGCAAAAGTACTCATTCTCTACCCAATGTTGAGACCGTTGCCTCACTTGCTCCAGCATTGACTCCTTTTGGAGAAAGTGACTTGGATGATTTCGAAGCTAGCTTGGGTCCTCTCGATATTAAGTATGATAATTTGTCCACCAATTGGGATGAAGACATTAGTACTATTGAGAGACTTCTCAATGAGGACCCGTTCTCTCCTCCTGCTCCTAAAGAGGTGTCTAATGATGATCCATCGTTAGTTTCACCATCTATTGAGGATCCTCCTACTCTTGAGCTTAAGGACCTACCGCCTCATCTTGAGTACGTTTTTCTGGAAGACGACGAGAAGCTACCGGTCATCATCGCAAAGGATCTGAAAGAAGACGAAAAAGCCCGACTTGTCGCTATGTTGAAGAAGCATAAACGCGCTATCGCTTGGAAAATCTCGGACATCCGTGGAATTGATCCTCACTTTTGCACACATAAAATTCTCATGGAGGACGACTTTAAGCCCACAATTCAAAGTCAACGAAGGGTGAATCCTAAAATCCATGAAGTCATCAAAAAAGAGGTTATCAAACTTCTTGATGCGGGTATGATTTACCCTATTTCGGATTCACCGTGGGTTAGTCCAGTCCATTGTGTGCCTAAGAAAGGCGGAATCACCGTTGTGCCCAATGTTAACAACGAGTTGATTCCTACCCGTCTCGTTACTGGGTGGAGAGTTTGTATAGACTACCGCAAACTCAATGATGCCACGAGAAAGGATCATTTCCCTCTACCTTTTATGGACCAAATGCTTGAACGTCTAGCGGGTAATGAATATTACTGCTTTCTGGATGGTTTCTCGGGTTATTTTCAAATACCCATCGACCCCCAAGATCAAGAGAAGACAACATTCACTTGTCCCTATGGCACCTTTGCTTACAAACGAATGCCTTTTGGCTTATGCAACGCCCCCGGGACTTTCCAAAGGTGCATGTTGGCTATCTTCCATGACATGGTTGAGCAAACCATGGAAGTCTTCATGGATGATTTCTCGGTCTTCGGGGATTCCTTCTCTGCTTTCCTTGCCAATTTGGAACGTATGCTTAAGCGGTGCGAAGACACTCGCCTTGTTCTGAATTGGGAAAAATGCCATTTTATGGTAAAAGAAGGCATTGTGCTAGGACACAAAATCTCTAAAGCCGGTCTTGAAGTCGACCGTGCTAAAGTAGATGTCATAGCCAAATTACCTCCACCTTCAACTGTGAAGGGTGTGAGAAGTTTTCTGGGTCATGCGGGCTTCTATCGTAGATTCATTCAGGATTTCTCTAAAATCGCTCGCCCGATGACCCACCTCTTGGAAAAAGATACTCCCTTTATCTTTTCTAAAGAGTGTCTCGAAGCCTTCAATCTTCTCAAGGATAAGCTAACTAAGGCACCGGTCTTGGTTACCCCTAACTGGGAGCTGCCTTTTGAATTGATGTGCGATGCTAGCGACTTTGCTATTGGTGTGGTTTTGGGCCAAAGAGTGAATAAACACTTCCAACCAATCCACTATGCTAGCAAAACAATGACGGGGGCTCAACTGCATTATACGACAACCGAAAAAGAGCTTTTAGCTGTTGTCTATGCTTTTGAGAAATTTCGCCCCTATCTTGTTTTATCTACCACCATCGTATACACGGACCATTCCGCGTTGAAGTACTTGATGACAAAGAACGATTCTAAGCCAAGACTTCTTCGCTGGGTTTTGCTCCTTCAAGAATTCAACATCGAAATTCGTGATAAGAAGGGAGCCGAAAACCTGGCCGCGGATCATCTGAGTCGACTTGAGGATCCATATCAGGGGGATCATCCGAACAAAGAGATAAATGACTCTTTCCCCCTGGAGACTCTAATGTCTATAAATCTCAATCTTGATGGCACCCCGTGGTTTGCGGACATTGCAAACTACTTAGCGGGTGGTATTCTCATCCAAGGGTTAACATCCCAACAAAAGAAGAAGTTCTTGAACGATGTTAAGACTTACTTTTGGGATGACCCTTATCTATTCAAACAGTGTGCTGATCTGATTATTCGTCGATGTGTTGACGGACCGGCAGCTTTTGACATCCTCCAAGCTTGCCACAAAGGACCCACTGGTGGTCACTTTGGTCCCAACTACACCGCTAAGAAAGTGTTTGATTCTGGATTCTACTGGCCCACCATTTATCGTGACGCTCACGAAATGGTTAAGCATTGTGATGCTTGCCAACGTCAAGGCAAGATCACACATAAGGATGAGATGCCTCAAAATTTCATACAGGAATGTGAAATCTTTGATGTATGGGGCATCGACTTTATGGGGCCATTTCCATCATCCAAAGGGAACAAGTACATCCTTGTCGCTGTCGACTACGTCTCTAAATGGGTTGAAGCTAAGGCTCTTCCTACGAATGATGCGAGGGTGGTTGTGAACTTTTTGAAGTAGCTTTTCGCTCGATTTGGCGTTCCTCGTGCTATCATCAGTGACCGCGGGACTCATTTTTGCAACGATCAATTTGCAAGAGTCATGGCAAAGTATGGTGTCACTCACCGTCTTTCCACCGCCTATCATCCCCAAACCAATGGGCAAGCCGAAATTTCCAATCGTGGCTTGAAGAGAATTTTGGAGCGTACTGTGGGAGAGCATCGTGCCGCGTGGGCCGATAAGTTAGATGATGCTCTGTGGGCTTTCCGTACTGCTTACAAGACCCCGATCGGTTGTACACCTTATCGTCTTGTGTACGGGAAAGCCTGCCACCTACCCATCGAGCTGGAACACAAGGCGCACTGGGCCTTGAAGTGGGCTAAATTCGACATCATCAAAGCCGGTGATCATCGCAAGGTTCAACTCAACGAGCTAAATGAACTGAGGAATGAAGCTTATGAGAACTCGCTGATCTACAAGGAGAAGACGAAGATGATCCACGATGCTAAAATCAAGAACCGAGAGTTCCACGTTGGTGATCAAGTCTTACTCTTTAACTCTCGGTTGAAGATCTTCTCTGGCAAGTTGAAGAGCCGATGGACTGGTCCATTCACCGTCGCCAAAGTTTTTCCGTATGGGACCATTGAGCTTTCTCAGCCGAATGGGCCCAATTTCAAGGTGAATGGCCAGCATTTGAAGCTGTACTTTGGTGAGGACATCTCTCAGGAGATGATTCCATCCCTCACCACGTTCCCCATGAACTAAAATTGGGTCGAGTCAGGCTCATGACTCGGTGAACAAAAACAAGCGCTTCTCGGGAGGCAACCCGTGTTCTATCCTTTACTGCTTTCATAATAAGTGTAGGGGGAGCCCCGCATATGTTTGTTGTCTTGTTTCTTGTGCTGTGCAGGGATTTAAGCTTCAGAGAGCATCTTGATGACTTTTGACGAACCGTGATACCGTGTTTCCATCTTCCCGGTTCTATCCTAAACTCTTGTGATTCAATATTTCATATTCTATATGTTCACATTGAATTCACTTTAGTTGTCCCTTCCTTAGCAAGATTTAAACAAAGTGCACAATGTCCTAAGTGTAGGGGAGTTTACTCCCACATGCTTAAACATTGAGGACAATGTTTATCTCAAGTGTAGGGGGGACTTCTATCGAAGTAAGTGGTCTTTTCCATGAATTTGCCCTCATTTTAACCGGAAAATTTGATTTTTCGACATTTTTCAAAATTTTTAATCTATTTTGGCCTAGTTGTATAATTGTATTTGCCTTTGTTATGTTTCCTTTGCTAGAATAAATTTTTAATAAAGTGGTTTTAGATTTTTCTTAGTCGTGAACATTTTGACTCAACCCGAGTTTACTTGCCTAAGTTTACTCTAGCTAGTATCCTTAACGTGTTTAAGTCAAGTTTTGCTAGGCTTTTATATAGGGAGCTATAAAACGCGAAAGTCTTAACTCTCACGGGTTAAGAACAAGAACTTTTCGCAAGTTCCTATAATTTATCCTAGAGAGTCGTTTATCAAGGGAACTTTAAAACGCGATTTCTAAACTTGAAAAAGTCTAAGAATTTGCAAGATCCTATAGGCGACTCGAAAACCCAAAACTTTGATTTAATAGGCTAAGCATCCACGAGTCTCATTCCTTGAGATTTTAAACTGTGGAGAACGAGAGATGATAGAGTCAATTATAAGTTCGATATTCTTTCGTGAATTTATGTGAGTTAATTATAAGCCTATTCTCCCTCCGCTTGTTAAATAAATTTATCTGCTAATAAATAAGGTTGTACGATTTAAAAGGTTACTTAGCTTCTAGCCCCAGATCGTTTAAAAGTTGCTCGGTAATGACGAGAGTTCATAGCCAAGGCATAACTTATGAAGCGGGGAGCGAAGATTGGCGAGTCCAAAAAGGCCCTAACAAGGCATGAGGGCTACATTTTGTTGCTAAAGATCCAAAAGTGATGTGAAGAATCATTTATCAAAAATCAATATGAAGGATCAAGACACACGACGAAAAGCAAGAACTCCCCCAAAAGTCATGGAGAAGTCTATCCGAAAAGACCCTAACAAGGTATGAGGATAAATAGATCCAAGTCCTAAAAGGAGGCGGATCGTTGTATATCAAAGTCCAAAATAAAGATTGGAGAAAAATGAAGAAGTCGTGGTCCAAAGATGAAGAATCTCTCAAAAACTTCAAGTGAAGAAATTCCTATTATGAAGAGAAGACCATAATTTCAAGAACGTCTCTCGAAGATTCGAAGAATGAAGTCGCTGCCAAATATCGGCCCGAGAAAGGTCTCAAATCGCGAACCAAGTTATGCCAAGATATGAACTTTCTGATATCCCGAGAAGCAGTTTTAAAAGATTTGGTCCTTTAGCTAACTATTGATTAAATCGTTCACCTTATTTTCGGACTAAATAACTATCGAAATAAGTCAAACAATGCATCCTCGTGATCATTCAAGACAAAAATAAAATACAAGAGATACACCTAGGAATAAGGGAGTCTAAGTGAATAATTGGCCGACATGAGTTCGTGATAGTTTGCTAACTTATAATAACAATGATCTCGTTTTTAAGCTTGGTATGGGGAACGTGAAACTTGAGAATGATAAGCGTTCATGGCCGCCAAAACCCAATGTAAGTTTTTAATTTCTTTACTCATTTTTATCTTTTATGCTTAGTATTTAATAAAGGCCAAGGTGGGTTATTTATGATGGAAAATGTAAACCGTGCTTTAAAATTGATGCATTGCATGAGGGCATTGCAATGGTCAAGTGTAGGGGATTTAATAAGTGTGAAAACACTTATCCTTTTACCACTTATTTCCAATAATAACAAGACCAAAACGTGTGATTTATGTCGTAAAAGTCGGAATTATGCGTGGTTTGTGTTTTTATTGTGTTTTAGGACCTAAATATGAAAAAGGAAGAAAACACGGGCTTTCACGGGCTTTTACTGAAGAAAACGGGAAAAAGACGAAGTCAAAAGATCAAGAGTGCAGAAAGAACGGAAGTCCAAGACCTATTCCGAAGATTTATCGAAGAAAAAGTCAAAAGACGGAAGTTTAACGAAGTCGAATAACTTAAGTCTAATAGAAGAAGAAAATTAAAAGACAAGTTCAAATCCCGAGATGACAAAGACGAAGAATTAAAGTCGAGTCGAGAAAACGTGAAGAAAGCAAGAAAGAAGATGCAACACATGCACTCCTTCCACCTTCCCTATAAATACCCTCCTAATAGTCATTAGGAGGAGAGTTAGATTTTTTAGTTAATTTTCACTTTTTAGTTTTCTCTAGTTTTAGAGAGAGAAAGTCTTAAACTTTCTCTCACTAGTTCATCTTCTTCTTTTAATCTTTTAAGATTAAACATCTTTGTATTGCTTATTTCATTAATCAAAGTTCCATTTTAAGCTTTTATTTCTTAATCTCATTCTACTTTTCTTTGATTTAAGATTGATTTTGGTGTGATTATCATGTGATCCGTGTTGTTCTAATTGATTTCATGCTAAAAAGTTAATCTTTTGATCATTTTATAAGTTTTCATTTGATTAAGCTTTAAGACTTTTGTGCTTATTGGCTTACTTTTATGATTAGCTTATTTTTATCATTAAAAAGTTTTATTAAAAAGTTTATGTTTTTATTGTTTGCTCTAAAAAGTTGCTTGATTTCGGGTTGATAAGTTGATTCTAGTGCTTATTTGATCCGGATTAGGCATTGATTCGGGTTAGTTTTGTGATAAGCTCTTAAATATAGCTTATTCACTTGCTTAACCGAATTCCATAATTTTAGGAAGTGGTACAACCCCCTTTCCGACTGGCCTTTACATTCCGAGAACCCCTCCCCCTCTTTCCGATTGAGTCCAATCGGAAGAGGGCTTTGACTTTCCGATTGGTGCCTCCCAACTGCAGCCTATTCCGACTGGACCCCATCTCCACATTCCGACGGCACAATTTGTCCTATATTCCGATTGTAGCCTTAACTCCCCATTCCGATTGGTTTCATCTTTGAGCATATTCCGATCTGACCAATTGTCCTATATTCCGATTGAGACTTCAAGCATTATTCCGATTGGGGTTTTCCCCGTATTCCGATTGGTACCCATTTAGCAGCATTCCGATTGGGTTGTGTCCTCCCATATTCCGACCATCCGATCGGAAAACATTCCGATCGGGCCCCCTTTTTGGCTTATTTTGGTTTCCTTCGATATCACTTTCTTATAGTACCTTTTATTTTTCTGAAAATTTTCAAAGTGTTAGTTTTATTTAGTGAGTTAGTACTTTTCCCATTGTCACCTTTAAGTTTTATGCATTTATTTTACTTGTCATTTCAATAATTAATCTTTTAACTTCCATTTACTCAACGACACTTTAATTACTTGCAAATAGTTTAAAACAAACCAACCAAACCTTTGATTCACCAAAAGACGATTGAGTCGCACTTAAGACCGGTTTTCAATTCGAAAAGATTCGGAACTATAACGAACTTTGATATTAGGCCTAAAAAGCCTTGTATTAATCACACTACGAGGACAAAACTCCAAAGTCATCCACTTCTTAATTTCAGCCCAAGGAGTAGCATTAGCAGCATCAAGACCCATGAAAGCAATTCTCCCGTTCCACCAAGTCAACGCACGACCTTTAAGAGTAGCCATAGCAAAAGTCACCTTATCTTCCTCCTTACACTTACTAATCCGAAACATCGACTCAATCTTCTCAATCCACTGGCTTAATCCCACAGCACCTTCAGTTTCATTAAAAGGTAGAGGTTCACACTTCATGAACGTCACATAAGTACAACCACTGATGAGACTGCTTTTATACATGGTCTCATCGTCCAAATCGGCCTTAAAATGCATAAAATATCATAAAATAGACCAAATATATGCTCGTGTTTGTTACTTGTGTATTTTTAGGTACGGATATTGAGGAATTGGCAAAAGAACACAAGAATCAATCAAAAACGAACACGGGAAACGAAGTCGCACAATGAACCGGGCCCAAGTTGGAAATTTGCAAAAATACCCTTGAAGAATTGAAGATTGGCAAAAATGGCCCCTCATCTTTGAAGAACTTGTTACAATTGACCCTCCATTTATCAATTGTACAAGTATGGTCCTTATTTATTGAAGATATTACAAGATCAGTCCATCAAGTTTGAAGATTATGCAAAAGATACCCTTGGATAAAGTTTATAAAAGTGTTGTGCCATTTTCAGCAACTTGTCAAAAGTTAACAAGGCATAAACAAGCACTGTTGGGTATTTAAAACAAAGTGGAAGAAAAAGGATACCTTGGGGACTAATTCTGCCTAACCACCAAACATTCCCACCCAACCAAACCTTGCCACGTCAACCCTACCCACCCATTTACCCATAACCCTTACCCAAAACCGACCCTACCCAATCCCACCAACCCGGGTTTAATTTATTAAACTTGGTCAACAGTCAAACCCCACCCCACCTTCCCTCCTAAACATTAATTTGAAAATAATTATCCCCAAAATAGATTAAAACCTGGATAATTAACCCATAAACCCTAATCCCCACCCAGGTCGATTAAAGCACAAATCAAAGGGTTTTTTACCCAACTTGTGCAGATCCTTAATTTAACTTCCCTTCACCATAACCCACCCAACAAAACCCCTCCACGTGTCCTCTGGTCCCCTCCCCAAACCTCCCCTGCTCTTGTCACTTTCGCACAAAGCCCCAATCCGACAAGATAAACGATTCTAAGCAACTCCTTAGTCCCCAAGACTATTTTAACGTCCAAGATTCATAGTCCAAGCTGTCAAGTCACATGTATCCACTTTTTGACCAAGATGAAGACCAAGACCCAAGGGCATTTTGGAGATTCCATTCATTAGGGTTTTAGTAGTCCTAGAATGTTCTTTTAGTTCTATTTAAAGAGATGTGAGCCTGTTCACACTCTCTTGTTCCAGTTTCAAGCTTTTAACTTGTAATTCCTTTTTAATAAATAAAAGTTTGGTTTTTGATTTAATCAATTATAATTCCTTTTTGTTTTTAAAAGTTGTGTGTTGTTAAGCTTGAGACTGAGTTCCATGATTTGATTTGGTGAAGTAACTTTGAGGTTTAAAGTTACTTTGAGGTTTTGAAAATTTGGAAGATTTTTGGTAAGAAATCTGTCCAAATTTTTGGTGTTAGAATTTCATGTTATTGGTGATAATAGAATCAGTTAAACGTATTAAAAAGATTGGAAAAGTTTTTGGAAAAGCTTTTAAGAAATAAGAAAAGAAATCAGTAATATATTATTGCTTGTTTTTCTTCTTCTTTTGTTTTGATTTTGAGCAGGTGTTGAGAAGGCTTGTTGATATTGTGTTCAGCACCAGCCCCAGCTGGTAGGGAGGTGGTTAAGCAACCACTAGGACCCTTGGATGTAAGGGTCCTAAGGTAAAACTACTTTTCCTCCTTAAAATTTCAGAAACATAGCTGTTCATATGATCTTGTATGATTAGCTGCATAAAGTTGTTTTAGTTGTTTGATTTATGCTCTACTATGTTTGTATGCATGATTAGAAGCTTAGTCATCAGTTTGGTTAAGAGTTGTTAGCTTTTGATTTGAAAAAGTTGAAAACAAAAAGTTAACAGGGTGTTTGGCTAAGAGATTTAGCAGGGCAAATTGTTTGATTATTGATTCTAAAAGGTGTTAGAAGGTTTAAAAATAGTTAAGATAGGTTGCTAGTTAGTTGTTAGTAAGATTAGAAGAGATTTGAAGTAGTTTTGTGCCTTAAAAAAGGAAAAGTGTATGTAAAACCTGCTTATCATCTTTTTGCTTGATTTTTCATACAAAATTGTGTTGGATCTTTAAAATCTGCTAAGTGTAAGAGTGATTCAGAAGTTGATATTGATTGTGCATGATTTGGTGAGTGTGTATGCTTAATCTTAGGCTTTGAAGACCATTTGAGGTGCTTTTATTTTGCTAAAAAGTTCCCTGACCTGCATATCTTATCACAGCAACTTTACATGGCCAGTATGTGCTTTGGTATGCTTATTTGTGTGTGTTAAGTGCTCATTCTTGCTTATCTTGACTCCTTGTGCTCAGAAAGAGCACAAGGGTGCCCTTTGTTCCAACAAATCATCACAAAACAAAGCCAAAACCAAGACCTCTTGGTGTTTACTTGTTCATCAGAAAGCCAGCAGACCTGGGCTTCATTTGAGCTCATAAATCACTTAATCTTGGATAATTTTAGTTTGTTCTTGTGTTTTTGTGTTTAGATAAGTTACTGGATTGAGTTTCCAAAAGCTAAAAAAGAAAAAAAAAATAAATTCCAAAAAGGACGTGGCCAGGACTCGAACCTGCGCCACTCCTCTCACACACATAAGCTCTAACCATTGCGCCCTGGGGACTTTGACTGATGAGTTTGGTTTTGTATTATACTTAAGGGCATTTTGGTTTAAGCTTTATTAAATAAGCCGTGGGCTTATTGGCTTATTATAGCTTATTTATTAAGCTTGTTAGCTTCCTTTCATTTTTCCTAGGATTAGAATAGGGTTTAGGATTTTTCTGTTCAAAAATTTTATTTTTCCTTTTATTTAATTATTTTATAGGATTATTTCTATTTTTAATTTTAGAAAGTCTTTAAAAAATAGTGAACAGTAGTTTAAAAATACAAAAAAATAGTTTTTAGGTTTCTAGTTGTATTTTTGAGGTTTACATGTGAAAAAGTTTTCAAAAACTTAAATTTTTGATTTTATTTGATTTTAGGTTTTTTATTAAACTTTGAAAATTAATACAAAATTCATTAAGAAGTTTTAGAAACTTTTGTTTACATTTTCTTCTTAGTTAGATTATTTAGGATTTTTGAGAATTTTTGAGAATTTATTTAAGAACTTTTCATTTTTTAGAATATTTTAATATTATTTTATTATTAAAAAATCAAAGTTTTATTTTTATTTTCTTTCATTTTTCCTAGATTCTATAGCAATAATTAAGACTTTTCCCATTGGTAGAATAATTTTTAGGCTTTTCAATTAATTTTTAGAATTAATTTAAGATTTAATAGATTTTAATAGTTTTTAGGAGTTTAAAAATAGTTTAATTTGGTTTTAAAATTTTTAAAAATAGTTTTTAGTTTAATTAGGTCATTTTTGAGGTTTACAAACTATAAAATCTTGTTTAAGGCTTTTTAATATTTAAAAGTGATTTTTAGGGCTTTAACTAGCATTAAAAAGTCATTATTAAATTAATTAAAAGGTTTTGGCAAGTTTGAATTTTTTGTAAACTCTTAGAATATTATTTTGGGATTTTTAGTAATTTTTAGGAATTTTTAGATTAAAATTTTAAATTTTGTGTTTTTCACGTTCTTCGTCGTAACTTTCTAGTAGTGTTTTGCCTTATTTTTCTAATTTTTTCGTCTACGTCATTTTCTCTTCTTTTCTTCTCATTAAGAATCAAAAACATAATCAATCATTCATTACACAACACACGTGCCTCCTCGAGAGAACGAACTCACTTTTAGGGTCATAACTTGTGGTTTTCCTAAACCACTCGTTAATACTTACCGCTTTTACCTTGTTTTCCTAAACAAGTGTGAATTTACAACTATCATTTTTGGCGCCGCTGCCGGGGAGGCGTGTTGTGTTTTGATTGAACCATTGTTGTTTTTCATATTAGCCATAAATATAATTGTATTAATAGCACTCTATTAATACGTATTATCGTTTTTCGGTTTTTGTGAATACTATTACTATATTGTATACGTAGAACAATAAATACACAAGTACTCCAAATACGTGAGCAATCACAACCTTGATTCGGGATTTCATCACTCGATCATTGTATTCGAATCTCAAACCAAAGAAAAAGGCAAAAATAGATAAATACTTTCGTGAAGCTTAATCTTGATAATACAAACTATAAGGTGGGTATAAGGCGGTTGTATTTCACAACCTAAAGGAAAAAGGCTCTTAAGTGCTTCGCGCCGCCTCGTTTCCTCCGCTTGCTTGTGCGTATTTGATTTTGAGAGTGAATCGAGGGTTTTGCCGCCCAAAGTATTATTACATATCATATATATTTTCTTGGTTTCATTTGATTAAACCCTCTTGAACGATTTGGTGTTCCACCATCGTTCTAAAGTCATCGAAGGCGTTCACTCCACGTGATCGTTTTCATTCCTTGAGGCCTTTTTAATCAAGAGATTTGATTAGTGAGGAGATTTGTGGACTCATTGTCTACTTAATATATTCACCAATTTCCAAAAAAGTTAATACCATCAAAAACCACAAAAAAATTGAAAAAACACAAAATACCAAAAAGAATCTTCTTTGCTCGCCTTCTCGTTGTACGTGACGTTTATGCAAACTCGCTCTAAAGCTAGACGTGCTCGTAAACGAAGAAACAAATCACTCACTCTTTCTAGTGAGGAATCTCCTATTGACGAACCCATTGTACGAGAAGAACCAACCATGGTGAATCGAACTATGATGGAGTTACTTCAAGCACCCACCGAGGGTTATGGAGAAGCTATTGTGATTCCCGCAATTCTTGCGGAGAATTTTGAGGTGAAAACGGGTTTGTTGTCGATGATCCAAAACAACAAATTCCGTGGTGATGAGAAGGACAATCCCCACAACCATATCCGCCAATTTAATCGTCTTACCGCCACGTGCAAATTCAAGGATGTCTCGAATGACTCGATTAAGATGATGCTTTTTCCGTATTCCTTAGCGGGGCCCGCTAAAATTTGGTTAGAGAAAGAGCCACCCAATTCTATATTGACGTGGAAGGATCTCGTTTCGAAGTTCGTGAACCAATTTTTTCCGCCCTCTAAGACTACGCATTTGAAGAACGAGATTTCTAAATTTTCACAAGAATCAAATGAAAGTTTTTCTACGGCTTGGAATAGGTTTAAGGAGATGTTACATGAATGTCCTCATCATGGTTTTTCCGATTTGCACCAAATCGACACGTTTTATAATGGACTTAACGATCATGAAAGAGATTATTTAAATGCCGCCGCGGGTGGTAATTTTTTGTGTAAAACGGTTGAAGAAGCTTTGGTCATAATCGAGAATAGGTCTAAGGTTTATAGCCCTCGTCACACACCGAGTGTTGCCAAAAGGGGCTCATCATCGTCTCAAAGTATCAATGCATTACATGATGAAGCAAATGAAGAAAACCGATTTTTCGATATATTTGCAAACCTTATGTCCCATTGGAAGGCTCAAGAAGCTTCCAACACCGCTTCGGTTAAAGCGGTTTCTAAAAGTTGTTTGTCGTGTGGGGGAGCTCATGATTTATCCGAGTGCATTACCGCGGATGGTAACACTTCGAATGCTTTTGTAGCCACGGGAACTTATAACCAAATAGGTCAAGGTTCACGTTCAAATCAAGCTCCTCCCAATCAAAATGCTAACAATTATCGCAACAACAACAACCAAGGTGGAAATTACCAAGGAAATCAAAGGAATTATAACAAAGGTAATTACCAAAGTGGAAATGGGCAAATTTCTAATCAAAACCAAAACCGTGATTTTCAAACTAATGCCCAAGGTTTTCAAAACGATCACACCAAAAATCTTCAAGGAGAGTTTTTGAATTATGCTAAGGCTAATGATGCTAAGTTTGACAACATGCAACGTGAAATGGTTAGCTTAAGATCCGAGTTGAAAAATGAGCTTAAAACCGAACTTGCTAATGAACTTAAAACTCATGCTAATAAAATGGAAGGAAATGTCACACGACTCCAACAAAATCAGCAAAAAATGGAGCAAGGACAACATGAGATTAAGCAAGAATTGTTGAAAGCGGATGCTAGGCAATCTAAGTTTGAAGATCGAATGGCTAAAATGTTTGAAGCTATCATGTGTAAGCCCTCTTCTTCGGGTGGTCTTCCTAGTTATACCATCGTGAACCCGAAAGGAGAATTGAAGGTTATTACCACTCGTAGTGGTAAAACTTTCAAAGAACCCATTTCTCGTCCAAGTACTTCTATGGAGAAGGAAAAAGAGAAAGAACCCGAGGTTGTGGTTGAAAAGGAGCACATTACAAGCCCACGAAGTACCGCTCAAACCACACCTACGGTTGAACCAATACCCATAATGGAACCCGAGATTCCAAGGCCGATGCCTATGCCTAATTTGCCCCAACCCACACCACCTTTACCCTACCCATCAAGACGAAACAAGGAAAAAGCACAAGAAAGGAACAATTATCAATTTGAGCTATTTATGAAAATGTTTCGTGATCTACATTTTAACATAAGTTTTGCCGACGCTTTAATCATGATGCCTCGATTCGCCGCAAACTTCAAAAGTATGCTAAACAACAAAGAAAAGTTACAACAATCGTCTAGTTGTTCATCGGTTTTTCTAAGCCGCATACCTCAAAAAGTCGGTGATCCTGGAAAATTTTTAATCCCATGTGCTATCCAAGACATGGAAGAATGCTACGCCTTGGCCGATCTTGGTGCTAGTATTAATTTGATGCCTCTCGAGATTTTTAAATCGCTCAATCTTCCAAATCTCACTCCTTCAAGAATGTCAATCGAAATGGCCGATCATTCTACGATTCTAGCTTGTGGAGTTGCCGAGGACGTCTTTGTAAAAGTTGGGAAATTCTATTATCCCGTGGACTTCATAGTTGTTGATATTCCCATCGATCCTAAAGTTCCGTTAATTTTAGGTCGATCTTTTTTGGATACCTCGAGAGCACTTATCGATGTGCATGCAAGAAAAATCACTCTTCGTTTCAATGAGGAAGAACTCGTCATTAATGCAACCCAAAACTCCACTCTTTCTCATGTTTATTCGATCACATCTTTGTACAATGTCAATCCCATCAAAAACATTTGTCAAAGGATTTCAAATAGAGTTTTAGGAGTTGAAAAAAATGAAGTTCCGTCCCCTCCGCCGATGGAGGTTAAGAGTGTTAAGCCTATGATTCCAATCTCGAGTGATTCTTCGGATGATGAATACGTTGATCCCGATGGGGAGGTTTTCTTCGTTGACAAAAGATTTGAAAACTTGCCACCACCTAAACCAAAACGCTTTCAAAATGTGAGAATTTTTAGTGTGACTAACATTGTTTTAGATACACCAAATATTTTTGACATAATTAAATCGGGTTTTCACGAGGAGAGTGTTAAAGATGAAAAAGGAAAAAATTTTGAATCTAATTTAAAGGATTTTTCTACTATTCTAACTCCGTCATCACCGCGTGTCTTGAGTACTACAAGCTCGTCTTCTCCTTTTAACGATGCTTTGTGTGGACCTAGTGTGGGGGAAGCCCCTTATGTTCCCTCCCCTTTCTCCACCGAGGACGAGATATTTGATCCTGGAATTGCTTATATAGGGAAATCTCGGTCTTCCACCGATGCAATAAATGGAAAATCTTTTCATTTGATTGGTGCGAGTCTACCTCGAGTAGCTCAATGTTATGACTTACCCATTGTCCCACCCTTCTATTTCTTCTCTCCTATTTTCTTCTATCCCATTGGGATTTGTGTTGGAGTTGTGTTGTCTCGTCTTTCATCCGAAAACGAGGACGCTATCTTTGACCCCGGTATACGTTTATCGGATTTTTAAAGTACTCCACGTACTTTTGGGCCTTGTTTATCATGTAAGCCCCACCAAAAATTTACCATACCATGATTATCCCTAAATGATCACATTTATGGGGATTCGAGTCGAGCTTTTGACTCGGTTATCAAAAACAAGGTGCCTCGTGGGGGAGACCCATGCTTATCCATGTACATATTATTGCTTTCTAATTAGTGTAATGTGAGGGGATTTGTGCCCTTCCAACCTTTGTTCCGTGGTTGTTTGTGAATTGTGTCTTTTAGATCATCATCTTCACGATTGGAGCCTCTCGTGTTCGTTTCATGGGAGCACTCGATCGTTTGCTATGGAGGCCTTTCCCAATATCCACTTATGATATATCCTTTTATGTTCTAACCTTAGGTTATTAGCACACTTCATAAACGGCTTTTAAACTTATTGGTTACACCCTTTCCATGCTAGATTAGGCATTCGACTACGTCTCTAGTATGGGGGAGTTTGTACCCCTAGACTCGAAACATTGAGGACAATGTTTAACTTTAGTATGGGGGGGTGAATAGATACTTGCCTTGCCAAACCTTCACGCTTTCCAAAGTTTATCGTTTTGTTATCATTTTCTTGCAAAATAAGGCTAAAAATGGCCAAATTTTAAAATTTTTCTCATGTTTCATAAGTGTTTAAAGACACGAATGTAGATTTTCCGATGGCGAGAATAAGAGTAATTTTTGACTCGACCGTGCGTGTTGAGCACTTAGCTTTGATTCCTTAACTACACATTAGGCTAAGTCTCTTAAATGAGGACGAGAAATGATAGAGTTAATTATAAGTTACTATGCTAAACGTAGAGTACTCGTATTCTTTCAAAAACTCATGTGTTCTCGTTGTTTGCTTATTCTCCCTTCGCATGTAAATATTTTTTTTTGCTTAATAAATATTGATTTAGCGGTTTAGTTTTGATTGTTGGGTTTCTAGTCTTTTCTAGTAGCTTCCGTGTAATTAAATTGGGAAGACATTAAGATATCGCCAGCGTTACGGTTTTGAAGTATTGGCACCCTAATAATCGAAAGCTTCACCCAATAATAAGATTTCAAGTGCTCACCTAAATCAAGCAAACAATTTGAAGCCCCATAAGGCCTAAAATCTATGCAAAATTGAAAGTGAATCAAGCCTTAATCTTCGAAGCTTTAAAGATCCAAAATTCGCTTTAGCGTGAGGATATACGTCTTTGGCTAATAAAACCACCGATGAGGCGGATAATAAAAGGCAAGGCAAGACCGAAGTCAACCACCAACTTCAGGTGCATTAGTTCCAAGTCCTCTTACATTTCCTCCAGCATTAGCATTCACATTATTAGCATTCACATTCACATTAGTACCGCCAATTCCACTACGGCCAGCTCCACTACCGCCAGCTCCACTACCGCCAGCTCCACTACCGCCAGCTTCATTTCTAGCATTTGCCATAAGTTCAGTCATAGATGCGGTAACTTACTTCGTAATAATCCTACGTACATCATCCTCAGTCACAGCCTTCTTGGGCGGCATAGTTCTATAATTTCACAATTTCAAAGTATTAAGCATTCACCCAACAAGGATTCATATAATATGGATTGAATTCATAATCAAGATACAAATAAGGCACAATATGGAATTCAAGACAAGATACATATTTCATTCGATTTGAAACAAAAGTATTGTCTTAGTTACATCCCATATCAAAGTTCTAGCACTATATATACTCAAAATTCGTGCCAAGTCCACTACTAACAAGTCGGTTCAGTCAAAGCTACAAAAGCACAAAAGATACAAAGGTCACTACTAAATACAGACTGGTCTACTGAGAACCGCCAGATGGTCCATCATCCATCGTCTTCTGAATCTTCGTCGGACGATCACTAGACACATCTTCAGCTGGGCGCTTACGGATTACTCCTCTTTCAACCATGTCAGCATAAAATCTACTATTCCAACCCACGGATATATTCAACTCCTTCTCAGCTTTCTCACGCATCGCACGAGCTACACTCAACTGAATCTCCATAGAATTCACCTTTCTCTTCATTGCAGCAAACTCACTACTTTCTAACACCGATAACCTCCTAAAAGCCTTATTCAAACCACGTTCTACATCAGTCAAATCCAAACTAAGCAATTCCCGCTCTTTCTCACCAACATTAGTCTTCGACTCCAAATAAGCAACATGAGTCTGAACAACACCTAATCCAATCTCTATCATACTACTCTTAACACGGGAAGCATCTAGATCACGTCTCAAGGCCCATGGTGCAAGACCATCAATATGAGTAGCCTCTCGAGCACTAGACGACTCTCCTATCTCACGTCTACGAGTAGAAATACCATCAGTACCGTCAGGTGCATCATCATCCTCATCCTCCTCTGATTCAGAATCAGATTCAGACGATTCAGACGTTTCATCCCTAGGTAACTCAACCTCAGAGTCAGACAAATAAACTGGTGGGGGCAAAGGCTCGCCCTCTGGAACATCATAAGGGTAAATAAGCTCAGCTTCCTCATCATCATCGACCTCAACATCTATACCTACATCCTCCTCGACATCCTCGTCGTCAATCTCATCATCTAAATTATCTAACCCAATCTCATCATCATTCTCAATATCAACATTATCAATATCCACATTATCAATCTCATTATCTACCAAGTCAACCTGAGGGGCAATCTGATCTCCTAGTCCTAACTCGGGCTCAGGATCCTCAAATGGTTCCTCCTCGTCATCCATATCATAATCTACTAAGTCTAAATAAGGATCATCATCTACATTAGGTTCGGGAATAGCATGATTTTCTACAGAAATATTAGGGTCAGCCATGACAATCTGCATTTATATATATATCTCGTATTAGGATAACATACTAGTTAAACAATTACATAATGAAATCACGATATATACATATATATAAATTAAATAGGGCTTGTTGGTAACTTCGGAGATCTCTGGCACCGTTATAGTCAAAAGATTTTTCAAATATTTTCTCAAATGTTCATTGTCAAAAGATTTTGAAAAGTTTTGTTCAAAACCTTGGTTTTTAAAATCTTTTGTTCTCTATAACGAGAGCTCTGGTACCAAACTGTAACACTCTCATTTTTCGTATCGGTACAGCGGAAGGGTCTTTCAGAGTGTTACGGGATAGCACAATAACTCCAATCATAGACAACGCATAAAAATGGTTGTACAAGGTTTAACATACATTCATTCGATTTAAAGTTTTAAAGTGTACAACAGGTCCCAAATTATACAGGTCATTAAGTTTACAAAACATAGATCGAATGAACATTTTTAATGTTATGGGGGCCATCAGAGTCGATCTCCATCCGGATTACCTTCAAGCACCTGAGATAAAAACATGCAAAAATCATATCAGCGAATGCCGAGTGAATTCATAGAGTTTAATAAAAATCGTTATATAAAACAATCATTTAAAATCAGAACACAAGTATAATATCGGAAGTAAGTCCTCATATTGCTAGTCAGGCAATATATAAATCAAGCATACATCTTAAACCGTCCATGAGACCGTAGTCTCTATATTACCATGATAGGTAATATTTTCATCGTTATTAGCGTCGTTATTATGTATAGGATACATTTTTATTTGGATTAGGATTATTACTAGCCGCATGACATTGTTACCTTACTGTGAAAACAGCGGGCCGCGAACCCGACAAACAATTTACCCATCTAAGTTAGCGTGTCGTCACAAAAATCACGCTATGGAATCTTCTCATACATAAATTCGCTTACCAATCAATGTGGTACGACGGGGATCAACCGTCAAGGCGCGAACTGGGGTGATCGTCCCCAAATAGTACTATCAAATGCATAAGCGTCTACCAAATCCCGGTAGTTCACAATTCATGCTAATGGGACTTTAAGTGACATAACCTAACTACTAATAATCCTTTTAGTCTCGTTTATAGGGTCATAGCATCATTCGGGTCCATATCATTAAGCATACCATCGGGACTACTTGTGTTCTATTTTTATAAAATCTAGCATGTTATCTCCCTCGCGGGTTTACAAATCATTTTATAAAACATTTAAAAGAGTGCGAGGCTATGAACTCACGTTGATAATGAAAGGCGGATTATCGGCTACGGGCGTGCTTCGATCACGGAAACCTATATAAATAATAGTCGGTCTTAGACTTTGTCCAATGACTTTTATCAAAATAACAATATACATATGATGATTTTGTACATATGATGATGATCAAGTGGGTTTATATATCCTTGTTTACTCATTTTAGTGTTTACGTTTTGGTAACTTTTTACTAGTTTACTAGTTTTACCTATTTATCTATTTTAAGTCCAATAAGCGTATTATAAGTTCTTTAACTTGTTTTAATCCATTTTATACTTATATTATCAGTATATATATATACTTTCCATGTTGGGCCCAAATGGGTTAAGCCCAATAAGTTCTTTTTACAAGTATTTATCTTATTTAGTCCAATTATTAGTCCAATATGTTTAGTTAGCTCGTTAATGTCCGTATGTCTTATAGTTCGGGTTTTATCGGTTTTTACTTGTATTAGTTACTTAAATATCAGTATATGACTTTTATAAACTTTACATTAGACGGGGTTGATCGTCTAAGTTTTATTTGGCGAAAAACGTTAAATTTACGGTAATAGCCGAAAAAGTCGTAAAAATCAAGTTTATAGTTTTTATTACTTATAAGTATTATTCCACTACCATTTATATAATTTATCCATTTAATTAACCTCTTATATGTTTATATAAATAAGTTTTATAAGTTAGTGGGTTTTTATTTTACATTTTATACAATAAAATGTGAGTGCTTATATAATAATAATAAACATTAATTCTTAAAATCTGATTTTTATCTTCATGTTCACCATTTTTACCATATCTAGAGTTCTATAATGAATTAGAAGCTCATTTTTGGGTGACATGTTCTTCATATTATGTGCTACAGTTAACTTAGTTATAGCTATTGCTCATTTTAAGTTCATCATGCTTTAACAGTCCCTACAAAACTGCTTATTCAGATTAGAACACCTAACTTATTTTGATCATATCTCACTCATTATATTGATTCCATTGCATGGCCAACTCTCACATGTGTATAACATCTTGTAATTACTGTAAATGGATCATACCATGCAATTTTATCAGTTCAAGTTTTAGTTATATACTGTTTTTATACAGCCAACTAAATAATCAAGATTTTAGCCTCATTTCTTATAGTTATTAACCTTTTTAAGCATATCTATCAACACTTGATCCCCAAACAATATTTTTATCATCATATATACATCATATACATATACAAAATGAAAGAAAATACATTTGTTCTTTACAAAATAACAAGAGAAAAATGGAGAGGATGATCTTCTTTACCAACCAAGTGTATTTCTTGTTTTTGGAAGACAAGAACTTGATGAACACCACAAGTAACTCCAAGATCATCAAACACCAAGAAAAATAGTTGAGAAATCAGCCCTAGGACACAAGCAAATCACCTCCAATGTTGTTAATATGGCCACCAAATGATCAAGGCTTCAAGATAACTCCATGATAGAGCTAGTAAACATGTATTTCATGGCTAGAAAAGATCAAAAGGGGTGTTTGTAGCTTGAATATGGACGGCAAGGAAGGGAGTGTTTGAGAGGATTTTGTGTTGATTTTGCATGTAAGTAAATGGTGGAATGAGTTAGTTGCTAGTGGTTTTGTCTTGACAAAACTTAAAGAGTAAGCTTTGTATTACACTTGTAATAAACTAGCTAACATGATGCCACATAAGGTGGTGGTGTCATGTTGGTGCCGTCCAAGCTAGCTAGTGGGGTGGGACAATGTATTTTGTCCCATCTCACTAGTTTACGGGTATTTCTCGATTCTAGTTTTCTCGATTTGCGTGCCCTCGGGTCGTTTTACGAAAAACGTTTTTATAAATTATGAATAAACGTCACAAAACGAATCCAATAAAAATTGTCTCATCAAAAACGGAGTTCAAAAACGTAAATACGTAATCCTAAGGTTTCCGGTTTAATCGTAAAGGACGCTAAATTATGCACGTAAGCCCAAATTTAAATCCGTAAATTGTGCGTTCGTCAACCAACACAAAAATAAGTTTCAAAATATTATACGAGAAAATATTTCACTACCTGAAAATGTTAGATTGTCACAGTGGAGTTTGACAAAATGTTACCACCTGGAAAGGTGTCATCTGATTCGTTGTCACCCAATTCTTAAAATGGAAATCGAAAGGGTGAATGTTGCACTTGAGGCTGTCTTTGGAACCATTACCCAAAAGCATCATGCCACTAGTACATTTCTGAGAAGTCTAATTGAATGTGTGAGTCATTTCACATTAGTGACTCATTTGATAATTATTGATGAAAGAGCTATAGGATTGGAAATTAAGTGTTGTTCATATTGAACTTTTATTGCCCTATTAAAGTCTAAGGATAAGGTTGAAAGTATTGGAGAATGAGGTAGGATGTTGCATTGAGTATAAGTTGGTTGAAACTTGAATAAAACAAAATTTAACTCGTATGGAATATGAGATTGTTAAGAGGAAGTCGTTAAGTTATGTGATTGAATTATAAGGTTATAAATGATTGTTAGTACGTGTTAAGGGATGTTCCTAGGCCACTGTCCAATAACGAGGATCCCCAGTGTCCAATAAATAAATTGAAGAAATCTTCTTCTGAATTGGGACCGATGGATCTTCCGGGACAGGTGGGACACCTAATGACTCTTGTAGATTAGTATTCATTGTGGTATCTTTTAAAAATCCCTAACTTAACTGAGAAATCAGTTGGTAGGATGAGTTCTTGGAATTGTATGACATAGTGACACATAATGTGTTACGGTATAATTTTGACTTGTTTGTGATTAATGAAAAGAATACCTTTGATTGCTAAATTCTACATGTATCGATGTTATCTATCTTTTATTGCTTTATCCTAATGTTCGCGTTAGTGATGCAACCATTGAATAAGTACTCATCTCGATTTGAGTTACGTTGTGGATTATTCCTGAGTGCCATCGATGTCATGAACCTCATGATTATTTGGCTAAGCTCATTTCCTATTATATTGTAGTTAGTTCTTGGCGAACAACTTTTCATCACTCTTTTGCAGATCACTCATTGTTTTTATAAGATAAAACAATATTCCTTGAGAAAAATTGAATTTTCATCACCATAAGGATTATTTAAAGTGAGATTTATAAGTAATCGTTATCGAAATGAAGTTGTTTATAAAACACCTTGGAAAACATAATTGTTTTCATAACAAATTGTTAAGTTATTTTTTATTCTTATTTAAGAATTAAGCATGAAAATGTTTTTATTATAAACATGATGATAAAATTTTGACGAACTGAGTATTGCATTGTTAATCTTGAAATTTTATATAGTTGCGCGCCTACATACAATTTGGAAGGGACCATGCAAGGCTGATTAGTAGTCACCATAAAATTGTTAATAAACATTACATTTTCCTTGAAATTGTGAAGGATTGAAATTTTATGAGATCTGCAAGAAGTGAAAATAGGGACATATTGATGGGGACACCTACATATGTGCCCGTACTATTTATTCTTATGAGACGAACTTACTCATCTGTGGAAATTGTCTTAATTGACAATTGGTATTCCCTCTTTGTCTAATTCTCCCGTGGTGAGATTCTTAGGAAAAGTATATGATTACCGAGTGTTGATACCCAACTGGATGTATCAACGTTCCTATCATTTCTTTTGATTAAATTTCATTTGAATGACCTGGGTAACGATCCGAGGAGCTTTCGAATGCGTACTCAAATTATGAAAACATGGGATACATTCATATTCATTAAATGTTTTCGTCTGTATCTCATTTGAAATTATCTCGCGTAGATTATGCGTTGACCTTACTCTTTTGATGATAGTTATGTCTCCTGATATCCTTGAATTTGTGAAGTATTATGAGTTATTATTAGTCTTTTGAGAAGTTCACATCTTATCGACGACAATAAAACTGAAAAGTTGATAGTGCCAGTAGAATGAATTGATTGATTATGACATGACAACATTGTCTTAATTGATGGGAACTCGAGTAGAATTCCCCTAAAAAGATAAGATGTTGATTATCAAAAGTGATCTAAATAATTCTTGATGGATGACCATATCTTGCATTTAGACTTGAAATTATACCATGAATGGTTGTGAATTAGTCATAGATATTATAATCTAGAAAGAACCTCATATGAATTTATTAAAAGATGTTCATATTATTTGAAACTTTAGGAGGTATTTATTGGTGAATTACCTAGACTTTTGCCATTAAGGCAAGTTGAAATTGGTATTGATTATATTCCCGGTGCTGCACCTGTGGCTTGTGCACTATACGCCAGCACTATCTGAATTAAAAGAATTACCGTACAACTGAGAGAGTTGTCGGAGAAAGCTTTTATTCTACCAAGCTCGTCATTATGAAGAGCTATGGTGTTATTATTCCTTATATTTGTTGAATTACCGTGAACTAGGTAAATTGACGATTAAAAATCTATATCCAATACCCAAGATGATAGATTTGTTCGATCATTTACAAGGTTCTAGCGTATGTTCTAAAGATTTGATCCACGACATGGTTATCATCAATTTCGCGTCCGCGAAAAGAGAATATCTATTCCAATCACTACATCCGGAACTTGTAATGACCATTATTGTAACACCCCCAAATTTATACAACACAGTACAACGGAAGACTAGTTGGTGTTACGGGATAGCACATTACTCACATCATAGACAACGCATAAAAATCGCGTCGTTTATTTATAAAGCATTTCCATTCAATAATATCAAAGTTACATCGGTCCCAAGTCATTACATTACATACAAAGTTTTACAAAGTATTTGAATGGAAAAATATTATTTAGGTGCGGGCCATGAATTCTTGTCGTCTTCCCGAGAATTACCTTCAAGTACCTGAGATAAAACATGTTAAAAGAAAAGGTCAGCGATAACGCCGAGTGAATTCATAGAGTTTAATAAAATCCATCAATATAATATCAGTATAATATTATTACTGAAAATCATTTTGTACAAATCATTTTAATAGGCCATAAAATAGCCAAAGTCATTTTATACAAATCTTTATCGAAAATCATAATATAGGCATTTGCCTTAAAAATCATTATACGAATCATTGTCGTTAAAAGCACCATACAATACGTTTTACAACGTTGTATAGATTATATAAAATATGAATATGGTTATAAAAAGCCTTAGAAATCATTATACGAGCGAATGTCGTAAAAACATCATACAATACGTCTTACGACGTTGTATGAAAATAAAAACCGTTATATGAATATGGTTATGAAAAACCAAAACACAAACATAATATCAATATTATGACCCAGTATTGCTAGTCAGGCAATACATCGTAATTCGGAGCGTCAAGTAGTATTTCGTTAGTTTTGGATTATTATAAGCCGCATGACATTGTTACCTTACTAAACAAACAACGGGTAGCTAACCCGATACCAATTTTGCCCATCTAAAGTAGCGTGTCGTCACAAAGGTCACGCTATGGAAATCTTCTCATACATAAATTCGCTTACCAATCAATGTGGCACGACGGGGATCAACCGTCAAGGCGCGAACTGGGGTGATCGTCCCCAAATAGTACTATTAAATGCATATGCGTCTACCAAATCCCGGTAGTTCACAATTCATGCTAATGGGACTTTTAGTGACATAACCTAACTTTAAAAATCCATTTAATTTCATCTATCGGGTCCTTTAATCATTTATCGGGTCATATAATCGGGTCATTCAATCATTCGGGTCCAAATCAATAAACAAACAATCGGGACAAATGGTGTCCTATTTTATAAAAACTAACATGCTATCTCCCTCGCGGGTTTATAAAACATTTATAAAAACATTTAAAAGAGTGCGAGGCTATGAACTCACGTTGATATGGGAAGGCGGGTTATCGGCGATTCGGTCGTACGGTACGTGCTTCAATCACGGAAACCTAGACAAATAATACTCGTCTTAGACTCATGTCCAATGACTTTATAAAAATAACAATTATGTATACATATGATGATTATATATATATGATGATCAAGTGGGTTTACATATTCTCGTTTACTCATTTTAGTGTTATGTGTCGGTAATGTTTATACTAGTTTACTAGTTTTACCTATTTACGTGTTTTAAGTCCAATAGACTTAGTATAAGTTCTTTAACTTGTTTTAATCCATTTTATACCTATATTATCAGTATATATACTTTCCATGTTGGGCCCAAATGGGTTAATCCCAATAAGTTCTTTTTAGGAGTGTTTATCTTATTTAGCCCAATTATTAGTCCAAGTATTAGTCCAAGTATTAGTCCAATATGTTTACTTAGCTCGTTAATGTCCGTATGCCCTATAGTTCGGGTTTTATCGGTTTTTACTTGTTATACATGTTTATATATCAGTATATAAGTTTTATAAAGTTTTCATTAGACGGGTCCAACCATCTAAGTTTTATTTAACAAAAACGTTAATTTTACGGCGATAGCCGAAAAAGTCGTAAAAATCATGTTTATAGTTTTATGACTTATAAAACATAACAAGTTACCATTTTTATAAAATGTTCACTTATTTATCATTGTACATATTTATATAAATAAGTTTTATAAGTTAGTGGGTTTTCATTTATATTTTATACTATTAAATTTTGAGTGCTTATATAATAGTATTATTCTTTAATTTCCAAAAATGTGATTTTTATCTTCACTTTCACCAAAACTGCCATATCTTGAGTTCTATATGGAGATAGAAGCTCAAATTTTTATCACATAAACTACATGATATGTGCTACATTTAACTTATTTATAGCTACTGTTGAATCATCTTCTAAATATTTTCTAAAAATCGTCCAAAACAGTAACCTCAGATTTATACCCTAAACTTGTTTTGATCATATCTCACTCATTACAATGATTCCATTGCATGGCCAACTCTCACATGTTTATAACACATATTACTTACTGTATATCCATTAATCTATGCCATTTTATCAGTTCATCATGTGGTTAGTTACTGTTTTTATACAGCCTACCATTTAAGCAAGATTTAACCATTTTTACATGTAGTTTGTCCATCTTTTTACCCATGTTTATCAAATTTATCAACACCAAATACCCACATAATATTTTTAATCATCATTCATCATCATATACATATACATAAGTAAAAGAAATACAAGATTACATAATCAAAATAACAAGAAGATGGAAAGAACAATCTTTATACCACCAAGATGATGAAACGATGGGGTTGATGATGAACAAGACTTGGTTTTGGGTAACCAATCTTATGAGATATCAACATCACTTCTAGGATCACCAAGTATTTGTAGATTCCTCCAAAAATCAGCCCTTGTTTTTCATGAAAACTCCTTGAGAAATCAGCCCTAAACTCCCTTGAAAACTCCTTTTTACATGTTAAGATCACCTCTAATCTTTATAACTTCAATGGGTTTTCATCATATGTAAATTATACATATGATTTATGATTGAATCAAGATCAAATGGAGGTTGTTTTGGGTGAATATGGGACGAAAATAAGAGAGAGAGAGATGAGAGAAATTAGTGGTTTTGCATGTATGTTTTTGTGATGAATGGTTTGAGTGTTTAGTGGTTTTGCTAGTTAGCTTATTTGTGTAAGTAGCTAGGACAAGTGTCCTAGCTTACTTAGTAAGCTTTGACACATCTTAGATGTGTTGGTGGAGTTTTGGCCACCCATTTGTGGGGTGAGGCAAGTGTAAACTTGTCTCATCCCACTAATTTACGGGTATTCCTCGATTCTAGTTTCCTCGATTTGCGTGCCCTCGGGTCGTTTTACGAAAAACGTTTTTATAAATTATGAATCAACGACACAAAACGAATCTAATAAAAATTGTCTCATCAAAAACGGAGTTCGAAAACGTAAATACGTAATCCTAAGGTTTCCGGTTTAGTCGTAAAGGGCGTTAAATTATAATCGTAAGTCCTAATCTCTTCTCGTAAATTTGTGAGTTTATGAACCAACACAAATTTAAAATTCCAAAATAATATTCACGGATAAATTTATTTTCTGAAATGTCAGACTGTCACCAAAACGGTGTATGTAAACGTAAGCATGTAACATTGAATCCTCCGGTTTAGACTTAGTCGATACTACTTCAAGACGTAAATCTAAATTACTTCCCAAAAATAAGTGAGTTCATAATATAATATTAAAATAATATTTTTAAATAATATTTGAGAATAAAATATCAACCATAAATTGACGGATTGTCACAGCATTTACCCCTAAACATGATCTTTGTCCTCAAAGATCATCTTACCTTACTACTCGCTTCTTATAGAGTTAAAGCCATACGGGTATTTCCTCCATATTCGGTCTTTTCTCACAAGTGTAATTCATTACATTACGCGAGTTTCATCAAACATAACTACGGGAATAAGATCAGGCTTAATATTGACTTACTTTCTCTATCCATGATGTTCACGGGTTTTTGTTGAATGCAACTTTTCGCCGATCTAAACATTACTAAGAAACAATCAGATTTTCACTTGATAGACATTTTATCAAGTTCGATATACGAAACATAATTCACGCAGCTCTTGAAGTCCTAGGGTAGATCCAGCTTATATGCCTTTCAAACCAATTTTTACATCATCTCAATGGTCCCATACAACGGGGACTTATATCCCATGATCTTTCAGATCATCAATTCATTTTTCCGTGGTTAAAATTTTTGGCATAACTTCGCTACCCATCTGGCGCTTTAAGATCTACATTTCATATTCACATAACCTCCTGCCCACTACCGGCAGTCAATAATTAGATCCTAATTTCGACAATCATTTCAGGTCTCACGGGTCGAGTATTTTGTAAGGTTTGGTTCGCCATCATAGGAAACCTTAAACCTAAAAGACATGTCCAACTCACAATGGGTGTATGTCGGGTGTCTTCATCTCAACTCCTGCTTACATATGCTCTAATATTTAGATCCTAGCAAGATTCGATCTCGATCCTAACACGACAATTATCAATGATGATCTCTCCAAAGGAAAACGATTATACGGTCTATTACCAAAGGTCAATCATTCAAACATAGAACAGCGCTTATAGTATTTTGTATCGTTACTTTACCTCGTCCCTTCGATTGGGGTGGTACATAGTACTCTCATCAAGGTTCGTTCTCAATGACTTCTGAGCAAATCTCTAGAAATTCGATGCGAAGCGAGGATCTTGATATAGAAGTTCGATACAGGCATACTATGTTTACATAACTCTGTCGACGATGACCCAAATCGAATCAAATTCAGATGATGACCTTTGCAATAGCTAGACGTTAACTAATGTATGAGGCGATGTCTGCCTTCATAATTGCCATTAGTACAACTTCTTCTGACAAAGATACTTTTTGTCAAAAATGACATACATATAATACTTATACTTACAAATTCCAACATAACTATATCTCACAATCTCCATATTTAGGCAACCATAAGTGGTCTTTAAAATATTTAACGTTATCGGCTTCTCAATTTTTAATGGTTCATATTAGTCGTGAACCCCTTTTATTATCTATATTATCCTTTTAACAATCATTGTTTATTTTTATATCGTTCGGCAATTTATTTGCACCTTCATTAATAAGGAACATGTCCTAACTAGTTCTTTATCTTTTCTACATAATGCGTCGGTATTTATATTCATCTCTCATGATGATATAATTATCGTGTTCATAATTCACTCAGATATTCTTTCTATATTATGCGTCAGTAATTACGTTCACCTTTCTTCATATTTTCTAAGTTTCAGTTTCGTCTCATCTATCATTTTTATCAGTTTTTCTCAATCTGACGTCTAAAGCGTCGGTAATTATTAGAATTAATTAAATAATTATTAGTTAATTTTTATGAAGTGTAAACGTAAAAAATTTAAATTTCTTAGTTCGACCAATTATATAAAATATTCAAAATAATTTGAATTTAATTAATAAGATTTTTGTTGATTTATCAAAAATATTTAATAAAATTCGTAAATGTTCGAAAAACCTTTGTTTATACTTTGGTCAAAGTTTTCTTAGTTTAAAAAGAAAAAATTGTCGTTTAAGTTTCAAGTTTTGGTTTAAATGTTTTTTTTTTTACTCAATCCTTCTTAAGTTATTTTGAGGTATACACAAACATTTACCCCTAAACAGAAGTTTAGTTAAATGTTTAGTGTATAAGGGAGTAATCCCTTTAAAATCCTTTGTTTAAAACATTTGTCAAAACATATTTCCATTTCTTTTTGGTAAAATCCAAAGTCTTAAAAGGGCTCTTTATTTTTGAAGAGTCTATATGCATATATCTTACCGTCATTAATCCAATGGTCGTTTTATGTAAAGGATTAAGTCTTTAATTACATATCAATTATTCAAGGTTCAGGTTTTCACTGTCCGGCCAATTCAGGGCAATCTATAAATAATTATTAACTCATTCTTATTCTTATAAACAAACAAATAGTCCTTAATGATCACGAGCATGAATTTATCAAATTACAGCCTACACACGTGATTCACCAAATTTATGAATGCTACATGTGCATTGGTCAATCCAAACGACATCACGTGAAACTCATAATGTTCATTACAAGTTTTGGATGTAATGATTGGAATAGATATTCTTTTTCGCGGACGCGAAGTTGATGATAACCATGCCATGGATCAAATCTTTAAAACATACGCTAGAACCTTGTAAATGATCGAACAAATCTTGCATTTCGAGTTATGGATATCGTTTTCGATTGTCAATTTACTCAGTTCATAGTAATCTATAAATATAAGGAATGATAACACCATAGCTCTTCATGATGACGAGCTTGGTAGAATAAGATCTTTCTCCGACAACTCTCTCAGTTGTACGGTAACTCCTTTAATTCAGATGGTGCTGACGTACAGTGCACACGCCACAGGTGCAGCACCGGGAATATAATCAAATACCAAATTCAACTTGCCTAAATGGCAAAAGTCTAGGTAATTCACCAATAAATACCTCCTAAAGTTTCAGATAAAAGAAACATCTTTTAATAAATTTACTTTAAGTTCTTTCTAGATTATAATCTCTATGGCTAATTCACAACCATTTAAGGTATAATTTCAAGTCTAAATGCAGGATATGGTCATCCATCAAGAATTATTTAGATCACTTTTGATAATCAACATCTTATCATTTAGGGGAATTCTACTCGAGTTCCCATCAATTAAGACAATGTCGTCATGTCATAATCAATCAATCCATTCTACTGGCACTATCCACTTTCCAGTTTCATTGCCATCCATAAGATGTGAACTTCTCAAAAGACTAATAATAACTCATAATCCTTCACAAGTTCAAGGATATATAGAGACACAACTACCAATAAAGAGTAAGGTCAACGCATAATCTACGCGAGAGAATTTCAAATCAGACACAGACGAAAGCATTTAACGAATATGAATATATCCCATGTTTTCATAATTTGAGTACGCATTCGAAAGCTCCTCGGATCGTTACCCAGGTCATTCAAATGAAATCAATTCAAAAGAAATGATAGGAACGTCGATACATCCAGTCGGGTATCAACACTTGGTAATCAGATACTTTTCCTAAGAATCTCACTACGGGAGAATTGGATAAGAAAGAATCGTTAATTGTCAAATAAGACAATTTCCACAGATGAGTAAATTCGACTCAGAAGAATAGATGATACAGGCACATATGTAGGTGTCCCTAACACTATGTCCCTATTTTTCACTTCTTGCAGATCTCATAAAATTTAATCTTTCACAACCTTCAAGAAAAATGTAGTGTTTATTCATTTAGTTATATGGTGACTACTAATCAGTCTTGCATGGTCCATTCCAAATTGTATGTAGGCGCGCAACTATATACAATTTCAAGATTAACGATGCAATGCTCAGTTCGTCAAAATTTTATGATCATGTTTATAATAAAAACATTTTCATGCTTAATTCTTAAATAAGAATCAAGAATAAATTTACAAAGATCTTCTTTGTTATGAAAACAATTAAGCTTTCTAAGGTGTTTTATAAACAACTTCATTTCGATAAAAATCACTTATAAATCTCACTTTGAATAACCCTTATAGTGATGAAAATTAAATTTTTCTCAAGGGATACTGTTTTAACTTATAAAAACAATGAGTGATCTGCAAAAATGTGATGAAAAGTTGTTCACCAAGAACTAACTTCAATATAATAGGAAATGAGCTTTAGCCAAATAATCATGAGGTTCATGATCTCGATGGCACTCAAAAGAATAATCCACAACGTAACTCAAATCGAGATGAGTACTTGTTCAATGGTTGCATCACTAATGCGAGCATTAGGAAGAAGCAATAAAAGATAGATAACATCGATACATGTAGAATTTAGCAATCAAAGGTAGTCTTTTTCATTAATCACAAACAAGTCAAAATTGTACCGTAACACATTACGTGTCACTATGTCATACAATTCTCAAAACTCATCCTACCAACTGATATCTCAGTTAAGTTAGGGATTTTTAAAAGATACCACAATGAATACTAATCTACAAGAGTCATTAGGTGTCCTACCTGTCCCGGAAGATCCATCGGTCCCAATTTAGAAGAAGATTTTTCAACTTATTTATTGGACACTGGGCATCCTCGTTAGTGGACAATGGCCTAGGAACAACACTTAACACGAATCAACAATCAATTTAAACCTTATAATTCAATCACATAACTTAACGACTTCCTCTTAACAATTTCTTATTCCATACGAGTTAAATTTTATATCATTCAAGTTTCAACCAAATCATACACAATGTGATATCCTACATCATTCTCGAATACTTTCAACCTTATTCATAAACCTTAATATGGAAATAAAAGCTCGATATGAACAACACTTAATTTCCAATCCTATAGCTCTTTCAACAATAGTCATCAAATGAGTCACTAGTATGAAATGACTCGATCATTCAATTAGACTTCTCGGAAAGGTACTAGTGGCATGAGGCTTTCGGGTAATGGTTCCAATGACAGCCTCAAGTGCAACATTCACCCTTTCGATTTCAATTTAAGAATTGGATGACAACGAATCAGATGACATCTTTCTAGGTGGTAACGTTTTGTAAAACTCCACTCTATAAGGAAAGATCGTCATGACATCGATATCAGATTTAATCTCGCCAATTCTTTTTCAATATCACAATCAACTAATATCTACATTTCTACGAATATCAACCATTTGTTGGGATCCTAAATATCCACAACTTGGTTTAGATCTAGGATAGCTAGAATTCCTACGAGAATAGCTTCGATTGATTTACTAGGGGATTTAGGGTTCTTTGTGACAATCTACGTCGTATAAATACCTCGTATAAATATCAAAATAATCATCAAACAATCATGTAGTAAAATTACATCATATATATATAATCCAAGTTATATATATATTAAAATAACACTTCTCAGTCTGGTCTTGTCGGTAACTCGGGAATTCTTCGGCACCGTTATAGTCAAAAGATTTTTAGACATTTTTAGAAAAATGTTTATAGTTAAAAGATTTTGAAATGTTTTATACAAAAACCTTGGTTTTAAAAATCTTTCGTTCTCTATAACGAGAGCTCTGGTACCAAACTGTAACACCCCCAAATTTATACAACATAGTACAACGGAAGACTAGTTGGTGTTACGGGATAGCACATTACTCACATCATAGACAACGCATAAAAATCGCGTCGTTTATTTATAAAGCATTTCCATTCAATAATATCAAAGTTACATCGGTCCCAAGTCATTACATTACATACAAAGTTTTACAAAGTATTTGAATGGAAAAATATTATTTAGGTGCGGGCCATGAATTCTTGTCGTCTTCCCGAGAATTACCTTCAAGTACCTGAGATAAAACATGTTAAAAGAAAAGGTCAGCGATAACTCCGAGTGAATTCATAGAGTTTAATAAAAACCATCAATATAATATCAGTATAATATTATTACTGAAAATCATTTTGTACAAATCATTTTAATAGGCCATAAAATAGCCAAAGTCATTTTATAAAATCTTTATCGAAAATCATAATATAGGCATTTGCCTTAAAAATCATTATACGAATCATTGTCGTTAAAAGCACCATACAATACGTTTTACAACGTTGTATAGATTATATAAAATATGAATATGGTTATAAAAAGCCTTAGAAATCATTATACGAGCCAATGTCGTAAAAACATCATACAATACGTCTTACGACGTTGTATGAAAATAAAAACCGTTATATGAATATGGTTATGAAAAACCAAAACACAAACATAATATCAATAGTATGACCCAGTATTGCTAGTCAGGCAATACATCGTAATTCGGAGCGTCTAGTAGTATTTCGTTAGTTTTGGATTATTATAAGCCGCATGACATTGTTACCTTACTAAACAAACAACGGGTAGCTAACCCGATACCAATTTTGCCCATCTAAAGTAGCGTGTCGTCACAAAGGTCACGCTATGGAAATCTTCTCATACATAAATTCGCTTACCAATCAATGTGGCACGACGGGGATCAACCGTCAAGGCGCGAACTGGGGTGATCGTCCCCAAATAGTACTATTAAATGCATAAGCGTCTACCAAATCCCGGTAGTTCACAATTCATGCTAATGGGACTTTTAGTGACATAAACTAACTTTAATAATCCATTTAATTTCATCTATCGGGTCCTTTAATCATTTATCGGGTCATACAATCGGGTCATTCAATCATTCGGGTCCAAATCAATAAACAAACAATCGGGACAAATGGTGTCCTATTTTATAAAAACTAACATGCTATCTCCCTCGCGGGTTTATAAAACATTTATAAAAACATTTAAAAGAGTGCGAGGCTATGAACTCACGTTGATATGGGAAGGCGGGTTATCGGCGATTCGGTCGTACGGTACGTGCTACAATCACGGAAACCTAGACAAATAATACTCGTCTTAGACTCATGTCCAATGACTTTATAAAAATAACAATTATGTATACATATGATGATTATATATATATGATGATCAAGTGGGTTTACATATTCTCGTTTACTCATTTTAGTGTTATGTGTCGGTAATGTTTATACTAGTTTACTAGTTTTACCTATTTACGTGTTTTAAGTCCAATAGACTTAGTATAAGTTCTTTAACTTGTTTTAATCCATTTTATACCTATATTATCAGTATATATACTTTCAATGTTGGGCCCAAATGGGTTAAGCCCAATAAGTTCTTTTTAGGAGTGTTTATCTTATTTAGCCCAATTATTAGTCCAAGTATTAGTCCAAGTATTAGTCCAAGTATTAGTCCAATATGTTTACTTAGCTCGTTAATGTCCGTATGCCCTATAGTTCGAGTTTTATCGGTTTTTACTTGTTATACATGTTTATATATCAGTATATAAGTTTTATAAAGTTTTCGTTAGACGGGTCCAACCATCTAAGTTTTATTTAACAAAAACGTTAATTTTACGGCGATAGCCGAAAAAGTCGTAAAAATCATGTTTATAGTTTTATGACTTATAAAACATAACAAGTTACCATTTTTATAAAATGTACACTTATTTATCATTGTACATATTTATATAAATAAGTTTTATAAGTTAGTGGGTTTTCATTTATATTTTATACTATTAAATTTGAGTGCTTATATAATAGTATTATTCTTTAATTTCCAAAAATGTGATTTTTATCTTCACTTTCACCAAAACTGCCATATCTTGAGTTCTATATGGAGATAGAAGCTCAAATGTTTATCACATAAACTACATGATATGTGCTACATTTAACTCTTGTATAGCTACTGTTGAATCATCTTCTAAATATTTTCTAAAAATCGTCCAAAATAGTAACCTCAGATTTATACCCTAAACTTGTTTTGATCATAACTCACTCATTACAATGATTCCATTGCATGGCAAACTCTCACATGTGTACAAGACATATTACTTACTGTATATACATTAATCTATGCCATTTTATCAGTTCATCATGTGGTTAGTTACTGTTTTTATACAGCCTACCATTTAAGCAAGATTTAACCATTTTTACATGTAGTTTGTCCATCTTTTTACCCATGTTTATCAAATTTATCAACACCAAATACCCACATAATATTTTTAATCATCATTCATCATCATATACATATACATAAGTAAAAGAAATACAAGATTACATAATCAAAATAACAAGAAGATGGAAAGAACAATCTTTATACCACCAAGATGATGAAAAGATGGGGTTGATGATGAACAAGACTTGGTTTTGGGTAACCAATCTTATGAGATATCAACATCACTTCTAGGATCACCAAGTATTTGTAGATTCCTCCAAAAATCAGCCCTTGTTTTTCATGAAAACTCCTTGAGAAATCAGCCCTAAACTCCCTTGAAAACTCCTTTTTACATGTTAAGATCACCTCTAATCTTTATAACTTCAATGGGTTTTCATCATATGTAAATTATACATATGATTTATGATTGAATCAAGATCAAATGGAGGTTGTTTTGGCTGAATATGGGACAAAAATAAGAGAGAGAGAGATGAGAGAAATTAGTGGTTTTGCATGTATGTTTTTGTGATGAATGGTTTGAGTGTTTAGTGGTTTTGCTAGTTAGCTTATTTGTGTAAGTAGCTAGGACAAGTGTCCTAGCTTACTTAGTAAGCTTTGACACATCTTAGATGTGTTGGTGGAGTTTTGGCCACCCATTTGTGGGGTGAGGCAAGTGTAAACTTGTCTCATCCCACTAATTTACGGGTATTCCTCGATTCTAGTTTCCTCGATTTGCGTGCCCTCGGGTCGTTTTACGAAAAACGTTTTTATAAATTATGAATCAACGACACAAAACGAATCTAATAAAAATTGTCTCATCAAAAACGGAGTTCGAAAACGTAAATACGTAATCCTAAGGTTTCCGGTTTAGTCGTAAAGGGCGTTAAATTATAATCGTAAGTCCTAATCTCTTCTCGTAAATTTGTGAGTTTATGAACCAACACAAATTTAAAATTCCAAAATAATATTCATGGATAAATTTATTTTCTGAAATGTCAGACTGTCACCAAAACGGTGTATGTAAACGTAAGCACGTAACATTGAATCCTTCGGTTTAGACGTAGTCGATACTACTTCAAGACGTAAATCTAAATTACTTCCCAAAAATAAGTGAGTTCATAATATAATATTAAAATAATATTTTTAAATAATATTTGAGAATAAAATATCAACCATAAATTGACGGATTGTCACAATTATGAGTTCATGTTATGTCGTTTGGATTGACCAATGCACATGTAGCATTCATAAATTTGGTGAATCACGTGTGTAGGCTGTAATTTGATAAATTCATGCTTGTGATCATTAAGAACCATCTGTTTGTTTATAAGAATAAGAATGAGTTAATAACTGTTTATAGATTACCCTGAATTGGCCGAACAACGAAAACCTGTACCTTGAGTATTTAACATATGATTTAAGACTTAAATCTTTTACACTATTTAACCGTGTGATTAATAGATAATGGAATCTATATTGACTCTTCAAAGATTAAGAGCCCTTTTAAAACTTTGCGTTTTACCAAAAAGAAAGTACAATTATGTTTTAACAAATGTTTTATCAAAGGAAATTTTAAGAAATCATTCCCCTGTACCCAAAACATTTAACTAAACTCCTGTTTAGGGGTAAATGTTTGTGTGTACTGCTAGACAACCTAAGAGGGATTGAGGAAACCGTTAAACCATGACTTAAAATTTGAAACGACAATTTTTGCTTTTCAACTAAGAAAATTTTTACCAAAGAATAAACGAAGGTTTTTCGAACATTTACGGATCTTACTAATTATTTCCGATAAATCAACAAAAATTGTGTTAATTAAATTCAAATTTATTTTAAACATTTTTATATAATTGGACAAACTGAGAAAATTTAAAAACTTTTTGCTTTTACGTTTCATAAAAACTAAATATTTATTATTTAATTACTTGCAGTAATTATGGACGCTTTAAACGTCGGATTGAGCAAAACTGATAAAAATAATAGTTGAGATAGAACTAAGACTTAGAAAATATGAAGAAAGAAATTTTGAATGAATACGGTCATGATAATTATTTTATCAGGAAAGGTGAAAGAAATTACTGACGCATTATGTAGAAAAGATAAAGAATCAATTAGCATATGTTCCTTAATAATGAATGTGCAAAATAAATTGCCGAGCAATTTAGATATAACTATTGTTTGTAAGAAGGATAATATAGATAATAAAAAGGGGTTCGCGGCTAATGTGAACCATTAGAATTGAGAAGTCGATGGCGTTAAATATATAAAAGGACACTTGTGGTTGTCTAAATATGGAGGATTGTGAGATATAGTCATGTTGGAATCTCGTAAGTATAAGTACTCTATTCATGACATTTTTGACTAAATGTATCTTTATCTGAAGAAGTTGTACTGATGGCAAATTATGAAGGCAGACATCGCCTCATACATTAGTAAACGTCTAACTATTGCAAAGGTCATCACCTGAATTTGATTCGATTTGGGTCATCGTCGACGGACTGACCAAATCTGCTAATATCATTCTTGTTAATGATAGATTCTTGATGAAGAAATTGACTCTTTGTATTTAAAGGAGTTGCGTAAACACAGTGTACCTGTATCGACCATCTCTATCAAGATCCTCGCTTCGCATCGAATTTCTAGAGATTTGCTCAGAAGTCATTGGGAAAGAACCTTGATGAGAGTACTGTTTGCCACCCCAATCGAAGGGACGAGGTACAGTAACGATACAAAATACTAGAAGTGCTGTTTTATGTTTGAATGATTGACCTTTGGTAATGAACCGTATAATCGTTTCCTTTGGAGAGATTATCATTGATAATTATCGTATTAGGATCGAGATCGAATCTTGTGAGGATATATATAAGAGCATCTATAGATAGGGATTGGGATGAAGACACCCGACATACACCCATTGTGAGTTTGACATGTCTTTTAGGTTTAAGGTTGCCTATGATGATAAACCTAACCTTACAAAATACCCGACCCGCGAGACCTGAAATTATTGTTGAAATTAGGATCTGATTATTGACTGCCGGTAGTGGGCAGGAGGTTATGTGAATATGAAATGTGGATCTTGAAGTGCCAGATGGGTAGCGAAGTTATGCCAAAAAAATTTAACCATGGAAAAAAAGAATTGATGATCTGGAAGATCATGGGATATAAGTCCCCGTTGTATGGGACCATTGAGATGATGTAAAAATTGGTTTGAAAGGCATATAAGTTGGATCTACCCTAAGACTTCAAGAGTTGCGTGAATTATGTTTCGTATATCGAACTTGATAAAATGTCTATCAAGTGAGAATCTGATCACTTCTTGATAAAGTTTAGATCGACGAAAAGTTGCATTCATCAAAAACCCGTGAACATAATGGATAGAGAAAGTAAGTCAACATTAAGCCTGATCTTATTCCCGTAGTTATGTTTGATGAAACTCGCGTATTGTAATGAATTACACTTGTGAGAAAAGACCGAATGTGGAGGAAATACCCACATGGCTTTAACTCAATAAGAAGCGAGTAGTAAGATAAGATGATCTTTGAGGACAAAGATCCTGTTTAGGGGTAAATGCTGTGACAATCCGTCAATTTATGGTTGATATTTTATTCTCAAATATTATTTAAAAACATTATTTTAATGTTATATTATAAACTCACTTATTTTTGGGAAGAAATTTGGATTTACGTCTTGAAGTAGCATCGACTACGTCTAAACCGGAGGATTCTACGTTACGTGCTTACGTTAACATACACCGTTTTGGTGACAGTCCGACATTTCAGGAAATAAATTTATCCGTGAATATTATTTTGGAATTTTAAATTTGTGTTGCTAATGATGTCAGCAGTTGAGCCAAGCCACTGACAGTAATAAGTCAGGCGCTGACAGAAAGCGCTGATATGTGTTGTCCGAGATATTTTGTCTAAAGCACTGACAAGTATTGTCCGATATTGGAAAATACATATGGTAAAGATATTGGGCAGTGAAGGATCTTGGACGACAAAGGAAATGCTGCTGTTTGGAAAATTGGTTATGTTTTGGCACACAAAACGAGGTTTTTACACACGAAGGTACATGGAATCTCTATTTTATTCAGAATATCGTTTTGATATTAATGGCTCAGATATTTTTAAAGTGATCAATGATTTTTACGTGAGTTAGCAACAATTCGTGAAGTAATTCATTGGATTAATATTTCTTATGTAATCGGGGTCGCCTTGTGAAAGAGTTATTCGATAACAGCTTTTACATATGAAGATATTGGTTCATTAAGACTCATCATGAAGAGGTGTTGGCTTAAGGGGAAGAATTATTATGGTAAGTTTGATGTTCGAAGAAAATTTTCGCGAGTTTGTGTTTTATCATATCTTTAAAGTCAACAGCAACTGACTTTGATGATAACTAGCTTGTACGTGCTTTACATTGTTGGTAACGAACACTGGTCATATCTAGCAACCCAATTTCTATCACTTGAAGGAGTTACATTATCGTGCTCAGTGTCTCACAAAGGATGAGGATTTTGACAATGGGATCGAGATCTACTTATATGTTCCTATCAATATAAGTTCAATGTCACGTGGATAGTACAAGACATGGAACATAGGTTTGGGTTATTCTACTTCTACCTCAAAATTATTATAGTTATTTTTCTTCAAGGTCATTACACAGAGCCTACATTTGGAGAATGCTCGATTGCATACATTGTTTCCTTCCCTATTGATGTGACAAAAAGGGGAAGACATACATGCTAGAATTAAGGGCAAGCAATTTGAAGATGATGTACCACTTACAAGAGATACATAGAGAGTTTTGTCGACATCAACTAGGGGAAGATTGTTGGGTCTAAAAGTTGATGTGGCAGAAACTCAAAATGAAGAAATATCAAGACGTTTGTTTAGATACGCTGACACGTGAAAGCTAGACGCTGACACGTGTATTCTAGACGCTGACAAATATCTTGACGCTGATGGAATTATATTTAGAGGATATATTCAAGATATTGCAGGACGATATTTAGAATATAGTTTATCTAAATAGAATATTTAGATATTATTCATTCTTATCTCTTGTAAAACCCTAATCCTTAAACTATAAAAGGAACCAAGGGTTATAGGTTTTTATAGTTTAAGGATTAGGGTTTTACAAGAGATAAGAATGAATAATATCTAAATATTCTATTTAGATAAACTATATTCTAAATATATTCCTACAATATCTTGAATATATCCTCTAAATATAATTCCATCAGCGTCAAGATATTTGTCAACGTCTAGAATACACGTGTTAGCGTCTAGCTTTCACGTGTCAGCGTCTGAACAAACGCCTTGATATTTCTTCATTTTGAGTTTCTGCCACATCAAATTTTAGACCCAACAATCTTTACCTAGTTGATGTCGGCAAAACTCTTTTTGTATCTCTTGTAAGTGGTACATCATCTTCAAATTGCTTCCCCTCAAGTCTAGCATGTATGTCTTCCCCTTTTGTCACATCAATAGGGAAGGAAACAATGTATGCAATCGAAGATTCTCCAAATGTAGTGTAACACCCCACTTGGATAAGTGGACCGTTACGTGTATTTATGGCGTGTCATCAAAGCATAAGGTAAATGTCCTAAAACATTAACTGACCATAAAGGAAATACCGGAATCAAACTTCGGCAATCCAAACATAAGCCCAAAACATGAAGAATAAAATACTGAAGGAAAGGACTAAACAATGTCCAAATAAGCAGAATAATGTAAGAATTCATAAAGTAAGAAGTCTGGATAGCTTCCATCCAAATGCACATGCTCTCAGAATCCTAAAAGCGCCCTGGTGTACCTGCCGTTAGAACATGAAAGGAACTACGGCTGAGCATAACGCTCAGTGAACGGATATAAAGCATGATAGGAAATTACTAAAATGAAACAGATGATAAAATACTGGAGCTGTAAGTCTGATAAGTAAAGTTGTAGCGGAAATCTGTGTATAATCTGTAAAATCTGATTTATAAATAATAAAGCTGAACTGTTATCTGTTAAATCTGAAAACATGCATTTACTGTATTTTAATTTCCAGAGCTTATATAGGTCATGTGCTGTAACAACATTTCATGAATAACTGGAGGGGTGACCTCGTCATGCCGTAAAGGGGTGACCTCTAAATAACTGTAGAGGGGTGACCTCTAAATACTGTGCTGGGTGGAGGGATCAGCTCCAATGTGAAGGATGTAGAGCACACACCACATTCACCCTGATAACTTGTAAACTGATAAGCCTAGGATGCATCCATACACCCCACTAAACATACTAATAAAATGGCCAAACTGAATATGAGTGGGACGATGCAGGATATCACTCTCCTGCATGTGAGTCACGACACCGGTGCCCCTAGTGCCATGGTTACGATACCTCCGTAACTAGTACATAAACTGGTCATGCTTGTATATAATGCTCAGGGAATTTATTTAGTTATTAACATGATTACTGATAAGCTTAAACACATACTGGGGAAAACATTTGGCTGCAGACGGGGAATGCTAATCATGCTCTGATACCACTTGTAACATCCCGCCTACTCAGACCAGTATTTAGAGGTCACCCCTCTACAGTTATTTAGAGGTCACCCCTTTACGGCATGACGAGGTCACCCCTCCAGTTATTCATGCAACGTTGTTACAGCACATGACCTATATAAGCTCTGGCAATTAAAATACAGTAAATGCATGTTTTCAGATTTAAAAGATAACAGTTCAGCTTTATTATTTATAAATCAGATTTTACAGATTATACACAGATTTCCGCTGCAACTTTACTTATCAGACTTACAGCTCCAGTACTTTATCATCTGTTTCATTTTAGTAATTCCCTATCATGCTTTATATCCGTTCACTGAGCGTTATGCTCAGCCATAGTTCCTTTCATGTTCTAACGGCAGGTACACCAGGGCGCTTTTAGGATTCTGAGAGCATGTGCATTTGGATGGAAGCTATCCAGACTTCTTACTTTATGCATTCTTACATTATTCTGCTTATTTGGACATTGTTTAGTCCTTTCCTTCAGTATTTTATTCTTCATGTTTTGGGCTTATGTTTGGATTGCCGAAGTTTGATTCCGGTATTTCCTTTATGGTCAGTTAATGTTTTAGGACATTTACCTTATGCTTTGATGACACGCCATAAATACACGTAACGGTCCACTTATCCAAGTGGGGTGTTACAAAAGTGGTATTAGAGCCACTCCTGAGCCGTTCGGGATGGTGGGGCAAACCTCATCGAGGACGATGAGTCCTGAAGGGGGGGTGATTGTGATACCCTAGGCAAATCCCACATCGGCTGTGGCCGGGAGAGATCCATGGTTCATAAGATAACAGTCTCCTTCTCATGACACAACGCGTTTTGTGGTCTACTGCACGTGGGGTTCTTAGGAACTGGCAGTTAAGCGTGCTCATGGAAGAGTAGTACTGGCTTGGGTGACCTGCCGAGAAGTCTTCACAAGAGGGCCACAAAGCAAAGTCGTGAGCCTACAGGCAAAGCGGACAATATTGTGGTATGATTAGGCGGGATGTTACATGTAGGCTCTATGTAATGACCTTGAAGAAAAATAACTATAATAATTTTGATGTAGAAGTAGAATAACCCATACCTATGTTCCATGTCTTGTACTATCCACGTGACGTTGAACTTATATTGATAGGAAAATATAAGTAGATCTCGAGCCCATTGTCAAAATCCTCATCCTTTGTTCCAATAGCTGGTAAAGTAGTTGTTGGTACCTGTGTTGTAACCTCCCTAATAATAACTGGTGGTTGGGATACACCAATCATACATGTGGGCTTGTCAACACCTTCTTTGCTCTTGCCACCGCTCAAACTTTGAACATCAGCGGCCGACTTTGTAACATGTTCCATCATCTCCACAAACGATAGCTTCTTTGGAGTGATTAATGAGACATCAATAACAGGCTTCTCCTTCAAGCTAGTCAAAGCTTCAGCAATTTCCACCTGTTTAGTACCAAAAGAACCACCTTCTTCTTCCTGTGAGCCCTTGTCACTCAAAAGAACCACCTATTGATGTGACAAAAAGGGTAAGACATACATGCTAGACTTGAGGGGAAGCAATTTGAAGATGATGTACCACTTACAAGAGATACAAAAAGAGTTTTGCCGACATCAACTAGGGGAAGATTGTTGGGTCTAAAAGTTGATGTGGCAGAAACTCAAAATGAAGAAATATCAAGATGTTTGTTCAGAGACACTGACACGTGTATTCTAGACGCTGACAAATATCTTGACGTTGATGGAATTATATTTAGAGGATATATTCAAGATATTGTAGGACGATATTTAGAATATAGTTTATCTAAATAGAATATTTAGATATTATTCATTCTTATCTCTCGGAACCTATATATATATATATATATATATATATATATATATATATAATCCTTTTGCCGCCGCAAGGCCGGCTAATCGTACGCAGCAGGCTCGAAGATCCCTGGTTTTGGAAGGCACATGAGTCCGAACGCTATGTTGAATGTGCGACTGACACTAGGTAGGTACCTGTGCAGGTGTAGACATGTCTGCAGGCACACAAAAGAAAGCCGACGGAGAGAGGGATCCTCGGGCGAGGATCACTCTTGGAGTGCAGAGGAGAGAGTGATCCTCGGGTGAGAAGCACTCTCGGATCAGATTATAGAGGAGAGAGCCAACCTCGGGCAAGCAGGAATGAAAGCCGGGTTCTCTTTCCCGACTCTGTTAAGGAGGATCACTAACCCAACTCTTTGAATCTTTGACTAAGCCTGTTCCTCGAGTACCGCTTGCTAATGGGCTAACGGAACTGGTCCTAATCCTTAAACTATAAAAGGAACCAAGGGTTATAGGTTTTTATGCATAAATTTCATATTCAATGTAAACCTAAAGCGTGTGTCGACTAGGTGTGGGATTAAATGAGCAATCCTTGAGTAATTCATCTGTGTTCTTGTGCCTAAACACCTTGTTAACGATTTTCATTCTATTCCGCCTTGATTCAATCAAGTGAATGGGAATCGTTCCTAGTAGCTAAAAGATCGAGGAAACTTAGGTTTCCACACTGACAAAGAGAATTTCAACCACTGATGGAATACTTAGTCTACGCGTTTTGCAATTCTAGTAAAGATATGTTCAATATTGTATTTTCTATTATTATCTTTACTGTGAATAGTTGATAGGTAGACCTTTGTACACGACTCCTTGTGTTATAAAAGGAGGTCGTAGGGTTATCAAGTTTAACAAGTTTTTACACTTTCATTGTACGCAACTTTCATCATTAATCAAAGTGAATATTTGGGTTATATTGTTTTGCTTTGTTCTTTGTTCTAAGTGTTAATTCCGCATAACACTTAGATTGTTGAATACACAAAGTTTCTCTACATGTTAAACTTGATTTACTCTCTTTAACACAAAGCTAAATCGATCTAAGTTTGGGATCAACAAGTGGTATCAGAGATTGTTGAGGAACTTTGATCTAAAGAACAGTAAACCCTAAAAACCCTAAATCGCCAAAAACCGTAAATCGTTGAAAAAACCCTAAAAATTAAACAAGATGTCTACCACATAATCTTCATCCTCATCAAATCACAACCTCAAGATTCCCATGCTCGACCCTGACAACTTTGAACAATGGAAGTTCAATTTTGAACAGTATCTTCAAATCAATGACTATGCTATTTGGGAAGTCATTGAATATGGCAATCAATTCGATAAATCAGCTAAGATTCAGGCTGCTATTAGAGCACGAATAACAACTGGACAATCTGGTGCTGCTCTTAATGAATGACCTGAAGATGGAAGAGATGTCTCAGTGGTTGAGATAGCCTTGAGAAAGAATGACATGAAGACTTTGAAGATTCTTAAACTCCCCTTGGGTCCAAAGAACCAGCATAAATATAGAAGCTTTGAATCTGCTAAAGATCTTTGGGCAGCCCTTCAAGTCACCTATGGTGGTAATGAAGATACAACCTAAGAAAGGAAGAAGCAACTGTTGAGTGAATATGTTGTGTTTAAGGCTCATCCCAATGAGAAGCTAAGTGAGGTAAGAAGTAGGCTTCAGAACATCACTAGCAAGTTGTCTTTTATGGGAACAAAACTTGAAGATGCTGATAACATTGCTACATTCCTTGGAGGTCTTGGTGATGCATGGAAAATTGAGGCTAGATCAATTGTTGCTACCAACGCCCATAAGAAGTGCTTCTTTTGATGACATCTACAATAAGATAAAAATTATGGAGCATGAGACCTTACTTGAACATGGGAAGAAGTCAACATCTGGAAACATGGCCTTCATCTCACACAGTGAATCTCAAACCATTAATAAAGACTCATATATTAATGGATTGAGTGTACATCCTGTTACTGGATCAACTCTTGTCAGTGGTGGATCAACGGTTGTCAGCGGTTCGAATTTTGACGCTGACACATACCATGTTGGCTCACCAAATATTAAAACATGCTGGTATTGATTTGGATACAGTATGTGCATACATTGCTGCATTACCCAATGGTTCCTTAGTTACCTATGAGGACCTTGGGCAAATCAGTGATGCTGACCTAGAAGTGATGGATATCAAGAGGAATATGGGACTTGCAAGCATAAGGGCTAATAGATGGAACATGAGGTTTAGTAGAAAAATGACTTTTAATGGTGAAGACACAGCAGGATTTGACAAATCCAAGGTTGAACGCTACATTTGTCATAGGATGGGACACTTCATGCGAGAATGTAGATCTCCACAAAATGATGATGCTGGAATGAAGTCAAGACAAATTGTCACTATTAGGGACATTGAGCCAAAGGCCATGGTAGCCATGCAAGGTATTGACAGCATTGGATGGAACTAGAGCTTTATGGCTGAAGATATGGTAGAAAATCAAGCTTTGGTGGCTGAACAGAAAGAGGAAAAGAACGTTCATTTTGCTCACATAGCCAATTCCTTGTCTTCATCAGATAATGAGGTATATGATGATGCTTATTGTAGCAAAGGTTGCAGGTTAAACACTGAAAAACTTAACAAAGAAAATTTAAAGTTAAAATTAGATGTTTTTGATGTAGAAATTAGACTTGCAAACTATCAAAGGGCGCTTGCACAATCTGATGGAATGATAGAGGAATATAAGAAAATGGAATTTGACCTAAAAGATTAAATTAATGTTTTAAATAGAGATTTGAGAGTCAGTAATGAAGCTAGAGAGTCTTTAATGAAATGTAGAGCTGACTTACAACTTTAGTTAAGTGAAGTCATTAAGGATAAAGAAAATATGGGGCTTAAAGTTGAAAATTTTGATAAAGCCAGCCAAACCCTAGAAAAATGTGTCAGTGAACAAAGAAACCCTAGGGACATGTCTGGGATTGGGATGAAAGAGTATGTTGCCCTTCCACCACCTACTAGGGACTTCTATGGTGTCCTGAAAAAGGATCTCTCTTGAACTGATATTCCAAAAATCCAAGAAAATGAATTTATTCCTCCACCTAGAGTGCTTTCCCTAGTAGAAGAGTATTAGCAGAAAGTGACTGATCTTGAGTAGTGATTTTAGATACTAGTGTTAACCTAGGTAAATTTAGTTCAAAAGGTGAAGAGGGATATTTTGTGGGTTATTCTATGAATAACAGAGGGTACAGGGTTTACAATAAGAAGGAAAAACGTATTCTGAAAACGTGCATGTTAGATTCTTAGAAAGTAAGCCTAATGATCCTGAAAATGGACCAGATTGGTTATTTGATTTGGAACCATTATCTAGTACCTTGAATTATGTGCTTGTCACTAATCCAGACATTATGGAAAAGGATCTAAATGTTTTGAAAGAATCTTCTATTGAACATACAGGTACGCAGGTCAAAGATGTGCAAGGATCACAAGAGGATGAATCTACTCCCTTGTTTAACTATAGAACCATACCAATATGGAGTGAAGAGTTCATCCAAGCATCTGCTATTGAAAGAGAAGATGAGAGAAAGCTTCAATAAGAGAAAGTTAGTGAAATCAAAGACGCTGACAAACCAGAACCAGACGGTGACAACCCAGATAAGGACGCTGACAGGTCTATATCAGATGTTGATAGGAATAAATTAGCCGCTGACAACTTGCCTTCATCCTCTTCCAAATAAGGATTTGAACAAGGTGATGATATCACACCCAATGAAGGTGTCAACGTCATCAATTTAGACGCTGACAATGATTCTCCTAGATCTAATAGGGATGATAGTAATGATGAGTAGGACAATGGACTTCTTGTTTCCACTGCTCCACATCCTACATTATTTGGAGAGGGAAATTATACTCAACTGGCAAAAACTCATCCTCTATCTCAAATAATTGGACCTATTACTTCACCAGCTCAAACAAGAAGACAAAAGTTGAAGAATTCCAAAGAAGGATTCATTGCAAACATCCACAAGAAGGAAGATACCCCTCTTGTGCAAGCATGTTTATTTGCATGTTTTCTGTCACAAAAGGAACCCAAGAAGATTTTTGAAGATCCTATAGAACCAAGCTGGGTTGAAGCAATGCAAGATGAGCTTCATCAGTTTACAATTCAAGATGAGGGAGCTTGTGGACTGTCCAAACCATGTCAGACCTATTGGGACACATTGGGTTCTAAGAAAAAAAAAGGATGAAAGAGGAATTGTAGTCAGAAACAAGGCACGTTTAGTTGCTCAGGGATATACACAAGAAGAAGGAATAGACTATGAAGAGGTTTTTGCAACTGTTGCAAGGATTGAAGCAATATTCTTAGCCTATGCTTCTTGCATGGGTTTCACAGTTTATCAAATAGATGTGAAGTTATTTCTTATATGTCACAATTGAGGAGGAAGTGTATGTTATGCAACCTCCAGGTTTTGAAGATTCAGAGCATCAAGATAAGGTGTATAGAGTCAAGAAAGCAATTTATGGGCTTCATCAAGCCATTAGAGCATGATATGGTACATTATCCACTTACCTTGTAGAAAATGGATTCAAGAGGGGCACTATAGACCAAACCCTATTTACCAAGAAGATTGGCAATGATTTTCTTCTTGTACATGTCTATGTGGATGATATTATTTTTGGATCATCAAATCCAAAGATGAGTGAAGACTTTTCAAAGCTCATGACAGACAAATTGAAGATGAGTGTTATGGGAGAGATGAACTTCTTTCTAGGTTTACAAGTACAACAGAAAGAAGATGGTATTTTTATCTCTCAAGACAAATATATGGCTGAGATCTTGAAGAAATTTGGTTTTTCTCCTCATGAAAAATGGGCTAACACACCCATGGATAGGGAACACCCTTGGGGAAAGACTAGAGATGGAAAAGATGTTGATGTTAGGCATTATAGATCAATGATTGGATCATTGATGTATCTTATGACCTCTAGAACTGACATCATGTTTGTTGTGTGTGCATATGCACGTCATCAAGTGACTCCCAAAGAGTGTCATCTTCATGCTGTTAAAAGGATCTTTAGATACCTTAGGTGCTATCCCACCTTGGGATTATGGTATCCTAAAGATTCTCCTTTGGAGCTTATTGGCTATTCAAACAGTGACTATGAAGGTTATAAGTTTGATAGGAAGTCCACAACTTGTGGATGTCAATTTCTTGGGATCAGACTTATATCTTGGCAATGCAAGAAACAAACAATGGTGGTAAATTCTACAACTGAAGCTGAGTATGTGGCTGCAGTTGCATGTTGTGTACAAGTTCTATGGATTCAAAACCAGCTGTTGGATTATGGGTATAATTTTATGCATACCAAGATTTTTGTAGATAATAATAGTACATTATGCATTATTAAGAATCATGTACATCACTCTAAAACTAAACACACAGAAATTAGGAATCATTTTATAAGAGATTGTTTTGAAAAAGGTTTTATACATCCAGATAGGATAGACATAGAAGAGAATGTGGCTGATCTTTTAACTAAACCTTTTGATGTGGGGAGGTTCCAGTACTTGGTAACAAGTTTTGGAATGATCTGTCTCACCTAAATGTGTTTTTGAAATCATTATATAGTAAGTACAGGATGTGCCACTGTTATTTGTCTTTGTAAAGTATTAGATTTTCCACTTTATTTTCTAACGCTAACAGGGGTTATTTTGGCGCTGACAAGTGTAAAAATAGCCGTTGAGAGCAACATGTTAGTTTTTGTGGTTTTTCATCTAATCATGCAAGCATTGTGAGCATTGTAAGATTGGATGCAGAATTGCTTATGGATCTTTGGAGCTTACAAGGAATGTGTCAAAAGTTTATTTATGATGGTTGGAATGTTTACATTCCTATCTTGAAATAAAAGTTTGTCATATACATATTATTCTGCAACTGTGTACCTCATACTTTAAAGGGAGGTTTAGAGAAACCTTTAGGATCTTGGGTATTCTTAGAATACTTTTACCACAATTCTAGATTGTGTCCACAGGTGAGTGGGAATTAGAAATAATGAAGGCTTTTCTTTTAAGAATTGTCGGAATTTTTAGTTCTTGAGGCACTGTAGCATGCAAATTTGATATATTGTGCATGTTTCCAAGACTTTTGGCTTAGAATTGGGATTGGTCGGTTGGGAGACTTGGTATAAATTTTAATTGCGTTTACCTGGGAAGTTACAAAGAGTTTATATGAAATTTCTTCACTGTTAAGAACTTTGGTTAGCAAGGGACACTTGAGGACAATTATGTCTATCTTGCTTATGCAAGTGTGCATGATTGGACAGTGCTTGCCACCCTACAGTCATTTTCAGAGTAAGAGTTATCTTCATTAGCGTAAACTTCTTTGTTAAGGTCTTTTTATTTTTATTTATTTTTATTGTTGGCCGCCGACATAGTTTACTTTCAACGCTGATAAGACCAATTTAAACGCTGACATGGCAAAATTTCAACGCTGACAAAATATATCCATTACCCGCTGACATTTAACTTTTGACCATTGAAAAACACTAACGTCCACCCAGTTGTTATTTTTGACAAAAATTTGGGCCGTAATTTTAGAGAGTTGGTATCTTTTATTAATGAAAGAGATAAGTTATATATTTTCATGATCATAATCATTACTTTTTTACTATAACTGCCTTCTTTTTCAACCGATCATGTGCTTTTACCACTCTTATATATTAGGCTCACTTATTTAAACAGGTTAACTACTATTATTGTCTTCTAAATTCTCAAACCTTCAAACCTCCATTTTTAACCATCTTATAGTTTTCATAAAGCATTCAAATGGCACCAAAGTTTAAACCTGCTAGTGTAGAGTTAGGGTTTAGAAGTCAACACAATATGGCGGCATATTTGGTTGAGGATAATACTTTCCACCCCTAATACTCAGAGATGATTGGGTATTTGATGGCGCATCCTCTAAGGTATGCTCTTTCTCCAGCTCCTCTCGTCCCTATTAGACACATCAAGCAGTTTTGGAACAATGTCCATTCTGAAACCATTAATGGAGTGATTACATTAGTTGGCACTGTTCATGGGGCTAGATGGGTAGTTACTGAAGCTTTAGTTCGTCAAGCTTTACATCTTGACAAGCTGATGGTATAACTACCCTTCCCCTAGTAGAGCTAGAGTTAGGGCTTCGAGGCTTGGGATATGAATTGCCCCCTGTTGGACATATAAACAATTATTTTAAACAACAATTTCCCCTAGCCTTGAAGTACCTGATCCATGTCATCCTACATTGTTTGAGTCCCAAATGATCGTCTTTGAATGAAATCAATCGATCAATCGGTTGTGCTCTTGTTTGCCTTGCAAATGGGCAAAAGTTTAATTTTTCTAAAATGATTTTTGATGGCGTGTGTCATAACAAGGGTAACAAGATGACTCTTGCTTATCCAAGGTTTTTACAAATGGTTTTTGATGCACAACATTATTGTCGTAGGGACCATGACCAGTTTTATGAGGTACCTACTCAAAAGAAAACTATTTTTGGTAACATGAATACCCCTCCATTTAGAGACCTTCCTCTCACCCCAGCCATACAGGCTGTCATTTAGGCAGCTACAAACCCAAAACCACAACCAGACCCTATCCCAGAACAACCTTCATCACCACAACATATGGACCTTGACCCTCAACCCTAGGGCACTGACATTCACAATGTGGACGCTGACGTAGCCAACCCATACGCTGAAACCAATTCCCCTCAATACCATAATGACCCACGTTCCACTTCTTCATCTGAACAACCAGACTTTAGGTTTGAGAAACGCCAAAGGACTACTGGAGTGTTCTCCTCTAGTGGTCCTAGCCATGTAGCAGAGGGAACCACCACCACAAGTGTGGTTGGTGACATGGTTGGGGCTGGGACTATTGACTCTATCTTAGATGCAGGTCAAGATAGTCCCAACATCCTTTAGACTACACCCATGCCCAATGAATCTCTTTTGGGAGGTCAAATCCCCATGATAGAGAAGGGCTGAATGGAACCTTTATCAGCTATGGAATTGACGGCGATCTGCATATGCTTGCAAAAGCAAAATGCAGATCTTGTACAGATTGTCACAGCTCAAGGCCTTGAACTCAAATCTTTGAGGGAGAGTTGGTTACTTTAGAGTTTGCCTATACTAGGCAAAGGCAGTTTAGAGTCCTTACTTTAGGTGAGGATTCTTACAAAGGGGAGGAGGACAAGGGCTCACAAGAAGGTGGTTCTTATGGAACCAAAGATGTGGAGATAGCTGAGGTGCTAACAGGTTTGAAGGAGAAGCCAGGTTTTGATACTTCTTTGATTACTCCTAAGAAGCTATCATTTGTAGAGATGATGAAGCAGGTCACAGAGTCAGCCACTGACACTCAAGTTTTGAACGCTAACATGCATAAATCAGACGCTGACAGACTTGTAGGTTTAGTTGATGTATCCCAACCATCAGCTATTATCAAGGATGTTTCTATACAGGCACCATCAACAACTTTACCAACTATTGGAGCTTTGGATAAGGGTAAAGGAGTTATGGTTGAAGGACAGGTACCCAAGGATGTAGCTCAGGTACAATTTGATTCTGTTTTGGTTGCACAACTTCAACAGAAAAAAGGAAGTAAGCTTTCTAAGACTGCTATTGAGTCACAGATTGTGACCTCTTTAGAATCTGAAAGTAATGAAGATGGTAGTGATGATGAGGGCTCTAGTTCTAGTGTGATGGTACTTGAAGAGCCAGAAAGGTTAGAGTATGGGGAGGATGAAGTGGCTAAGGAGAAGCTTAGGGAGTTGAAGATGCAATTTGATTTTGACATGCCTAAGATTGTTGAGCTCTATTTTAAGTATGAAGAGCAAGTCTTGAATGATTCAGCTATTTCTTTGTCTGAAAAGATTTGGTGTTTAGAAGGATTTTTGAGGCTGTAGAAGGATATTAAGATGTTTGAGAAAAATAGATCATGCAATATTCTTCAACAAAACAAGACAACAAGGAGAGAGTTATATTACATGATGTTAAGGTGTCACCAGACTGGGTGGTCCTACACAAAGCTCGGAAAGCTTACTTTTGACCATTTGAAGCATTTGGCTTATCCAATTTTGGATTTCTTGTGTAAAGATAGTATTTTGGGCTACTCTCCAAGGAAAGACAAGAGGAAATAGAGGAACAAATGAGAATGAAGAAATCATTTGTGGTTCCAAGGCCAGTAAAGAAGGGATTGAAGATTAGTTTTCCAGTACTTGATCAATTAAATCCAATTGAAGCTGTGATAAGAAAGACTCTGAAGCTCTCACCATTGGAAGCTTCAGATTTTGTAGAAGTGTTACCTTTGGATTTTAGAAACCCCATAATCAAGTATGAGGAAGATGCAAGTGGTTTCTGGGTGGTGACCAGGGCTGTGACAAGGTACACACATTCACTTCTTTGATTTCTTTGTTTGCAAGTATGGATAGAGAACACTTGGTAGCTTTATGGGATTTGATGAAAGCCAAATATGAAGTAGAAGAGCCTTCTTCAGTAAATGGAATAAAGATCTGGACCACATTCAAGAGAATGATCTTTCCAGATGAAGCTGATCCAATTTGGTTGGATCTGGATGACCTCAGTGGTTTGAAGTGGCGTTTGTTTTCAGCAGCTGGTGTATACTATCTTAGTACTTCAAAGTTTGCAGAATATCTTTTGGTTGATGTTCCATATCCTATGTCTCAAGATGTTTTGAAGATGATGGTATCCACAAAGTTAGAGGTTGACTATACCAGTGATGTTAGTAAGGATTTTGTTAGATATATTTATTCTCAAATTCAGAATTAGTTTGTACTTGTATGAATGCTCCTTGTATTTAGTTTTTATTCAGAAACTTGATTACTAGAGTAGATATCAAGTTTAGGGGAGGATTGTTGGGAATAAAATTAACTAAGTCATTGGGACGCTGACAAGAAGAACTTGGGCGCTGACAAGAGTAAAAGAGGCGCTGACAGATGAGCACTAATAAAGCATATTTGAGCACTGACAAAGAGAAGTTCAACCACTGATGGAATACTTAGTCTACACGTTTTGTAATTCTAGTAAAGATATGTTCAATATTGTATTTTCTATAATTATCTTTACCTAGAATCGTTGATAGGTAGACCTTTGTACATGACTCCTTATGTTATAAAAGGAGGTCGTAGGGTTATCAGGTTTTACAAGTTTTTACACTTTCATTGTACGCAAGTTACATCATTAATCAAAGTGAAAGTTTGGGTTATATTGTTTTGCTTTGTTCTTTGTTCTAAGTGTTAATTGCGCATAACACTTAGATTGTTGAATATACAAAGTTTCTCTACGTGTTAAAATTGATTTAATCTCGTTAACACAAAGCTAAATAGATCTAAGTTTGGGATCAAAACACACAAGGCTGATTAGAACATCAAGGATTTTATCAACTCCTTAAGATTCACACCCTAGATCACAGATCCCTATTTTTCCATAATTACTAGTGAGTAAGAAAGATCTTTCTTGGGGATCATTCACGGAGATAACACCCACAAGAAGACAAGTCCCTTAAACAAACGAATTAGAGGAATGTAGTAGATCGGTAATCAAAATGCAAGATCAAAAGAAGTTGACGTTGTCTCCATTAATTTGATATGGTATACTTTGTGTCATTACATTAGATCCCGCAAAGACTATAGTTGTTAAGATAGAATAGTTACAAAAGAAAAAGTAACAAATATTTCAAAGATACGAGGAAATTATATATTTAAATTAGAAATATTTCATATAATAAGCTTAAAAACCATGAACAAATATAAATTTTAGAAATCAAATTATGTTGTAATTATTTATAGTTAACTTGTTTTATTTCTAAAAAACATGAAAAAAAACTTGATATGTCTCGCGAACCAGGTTTACCCCGGGTTGCTTTAAACCCGAGGAGTCTAATTGGACTTTTAAAATGTGCAACCCGGTTTGATTTGATCCATTTATTCGGTAAAATTCGGTTAAACCGGTCGAACCGAGTTTCAAACAAAGGTCATGATAAAAAAAATTAACGAGTTAATGATTCGTTTATAAGAGTGCGAGATATAGTTGTGCTATGGCTTTGGGCTATAGAAATTTTCTATTTTTTTCGTGACAACCACACTTTTATTGGCATCATCATACTTCGGCTTGTAACAATAGCTATCACGATTAAGCTAAGGTACCATTTTTGTGTTGTAAATCATGTCGGATGTAGTGTTATAGTTTCTCGTGCCACAGCTTTGTATTTTTGTTGTGTGTGTTGTTTGATTGTTTTCTTAGTACATGAGGATTAAGTATTAGCTAGTATGACCATAATATAAAAGCTGTAGAAGTTCTTCATATGAATAACTCTAAAGATACAAGCTAATAAGAGCACAACTCTTTCCGACCCATCTTAGGTCCGTTTACTCTTTATTTAATGTATCCTTTAGCTGATGAAGATAAGGTGTAACAAAAGAGAAGTGAGAGAAACATAAGAAAAAGAAAAAAGATTTTTGGAGTTGTTTATCACCCAAAACCCAGCAATAGTGTTTTGCCGATTCCAGTAGTTTGCACCATCAGATCGTTACAGTTTTTGTTGTGACAATCCGTCAATTTATGGTTGATATTTTATTCTCAGGTATTATTTAAAAATATTATTTTAATATTATATTATGAACTCACTCATTTTTGGGAAGAAATTTGGGTTTACGTCTTAAAGTAGCATCGACTACGTCTAAACCGGAGGATTCTACGTTACGTGCTTACGTTTACATACACCGTTTTGGTGACAGTCCGAGATTTCAGAAAATAAATTCATCCGTGAATATTATTTTGAGATTTTAAATTTGTGGTGGTTCATAAACTCACAAATTTACGAGAAGAGATTAGGGCTTACGTGAATAATTTAACGTCCTTTACGACTAAACCAGAAACCTTAGGATTACGTATTTACGTTTTTGAACTCCGTTTTTGATGAGACAATTTTTGTTAGATTTGTTTTGTGCCGTTGATTCATATTTTATAAAAACATTTTTCGTAAAATGACCCGAGGGCACGCAAATCGAGGAAACTAGAATCGAGAAATACCCGTAAATTAGTGGGATGAGACAAAACAAGTTTTGCCCCACCCCACTAATATGGGACGGCAACAACTAAGACACAACACACCTTAGGTGTCAACATCTAACAAATAAATGTTACACTTGTTACTTGAGCTTAACTTGTAAGCTACACCAAACCACAAAACCATCTAACCAAACCATTTCTCCAAAAACACATACATGCAAACCACTCTCATCCTCCCATTTCTCTCTCAAAAATTCGTCCCATATTCACTACAACACCACCATTTGATCTTAAATTAACCACAATATCATGTGTTATTCACACATATGTTGAAGAACCTTTGAAGATATGAAGATTGGAGGTGATCTTAACCTATGAAAAGGAGTTTTCATGAGGTTAAAGGGCTGAATTCATGGAGGTGTTCATCTATCCAAAGGACCCAAGAAGTTTCCTTGCTAAATTTGAAGATTTGATAACAAGAACCAAGTCTTGTTCATCAAAAACCTCATCTTTTCATCACTAATGGTGGTATAAAGATTGTTCTTCCTATCCTCTTGTTATTTTGATTATGTAATCTTGTAATTTATTTATTTATGTATATGTATATGATGATAAATGATGATTAAAAATATTATGTGGGGATTTGGTGTTGATAGATTTGATAAACATGGTTAAAAAGATGGAAAACCATAGGTCAAATGGTTAAAATCTTGCTTAATGTGATGGCTGTATAAAAACAGTAAGTAACCAAATGTTAAACTGATAAAATGGTAAAGTGGAATCAATATAAAGTAAGTATTAGGTGTTATACACATGTGAGAGTTGGCCATACAATGGAATCATAAAAATGAGTGAGATATGATCAAAACAAATTTAGAGTGCAAATCTGCCTACACAGTTTTGGACGAATTTATTAAAATATTTAGAGGTTGATTCATCAGTAGCTATAATGGAATAAAATGAAGCACATATCATGTAGTTTCTGTGACAAAAATTTGAGGTCCTATCTCCATAAAGAACTCTAGATATGGACATTTTAGTGAACTTAAAATTTAGGACTGATTTTGTGAAATTAAAGTTTAATATTATTATATAAGCACTCAAATAAATATAGTATAAAATGTGAATTAAAACCCACTAACTTATATATTACATTTATATAAATACGTATAAGGATAAATAAATGGACATTTATAAAAATGGTAGTTTGGTAAGTTTTATAAGTTATAAAAACTATAAACATGATTTTTACGTCTTTTTGGCTAAAACCGAAAGATTAACGTTTTTGTTAAATAAAACTTAGACGTTTGGACCCGTCTAATGTAAACTTTTATAAACTCACATACTGATGTATAAACATATATAACAAGTAAAAACCGATAAAACCCGAGCTTTACAACATATAGACATTAACGGGCCAAAGTAGCCTTATTGGACTATAAACCCGACTAGTTAGTAAAACACTTATAAACTTACTTATTGGGCTTGACCCACTTGGGCCCAACATGTAAAGTATAAAAACGATAATAAAAGTATGAAATGGATTAATACAAGTTAATGGACTTATAATAGGCTTATTGGACCTAAAACATGTAAATAGGTAAAACTAGTAAACTAGTATTAAAGTTACCAATACATAACACTAGAATGAGTAAATGAGAATGTATAAACCCTATTGATCATCATCATATATATAAAATCATCATATGTATACATAATTGTTATTTTTATAAATTCATTGGACAAGAGTCTAAGACAAGTATTATTTGTCTAGGTTTCCGTGATTGAAGCACGTACCGTACATCCGAATTGCCGATAACCCGCTTTCCCACATCAATGTGAGTTCATAGCCTCACACTCTTTTAAATGTTTTTATGAAATGTTTTATAAACCCGCGAGGGAGATAACATGTTAGTTTTGATAAAATAGGACACCATTTGTCCCGATTGTTTGTTTATTGATTTGGACCCGAATGATTGTATGACCCGATGAATGATATTATGACCCGATAAATGAAATGAAATGGATTATTAAAGTTAGGTTATGTCACTCAAAGTCCCATTAGCATGAATTGTGAACTACCGGGATTTGGTGGACGCTTATGCATATAATAGTACTATTAGGGGACGATCACCCCAGTTCGCGCCTTGACGATTGATCCCCGTCGTGCCACATTGATTGGTAAGCGAATTTATGTATGAGAAGATTTACATAGCGTGATCTTTGTGACGACACGCTAACTTATATGGGCAAATTGAGTTTCGGGCTAGCTACTCGTTGTTTGTTGTAGTAAGGTAACAAGGTCATGCGGCTTATAATAATCCAAAAATAACGAAAATACTGCTTTATGTATTGAATTGCGATATATTGCTTGACTAGCAATACAGGGTCTTATTATTGATATTATGTTTGTGTTTTGGTTTTACATAATCATATTCATATAACGATTTTTATTCAACTCTATACAATGTTATAAAACGTATTGTATGATGTTTTTAACGACAATGGTTCGTATAATGATTTTGAAGGCGAAAGCCTATATTAGGATTTTTGATAAAGATTTGTATAAAATGACTTTGGCTGTCTTATGGCCTATTACAATGATTTGTACAAAATGATTTTCGGTAATAATTATATACCGATGATATATTAATGGTTTTATTAAACTCTATGAATTCACTCGGCGTTATCGCTGACCTTTTCTTTTATTATGTTTTATCTCAGGTACTTGAAGGTAATTCTCGGGAAGACAACAAGAATTCATGGCCCGCACTTAAATAATAATTTCCATTCAAATGCTTTGTAAAACCTGTATGAAATACAATGACTTGGGACCTATGTAAATTTGATATTTATGAATGGAAATGCTTTATTATTAAACGTCGCGATTTTTAAGCGTTGTCTATGATGTGAGTAATGTGCTATCCCGTAACACCAACGAGTCTTCCGCTGAATTGAATTGTGTAAATTTGGGGGTGTTACAGTTTGGTTCCTGAGCTATCGTTATAGAGAACGAAAGATTTTTAAAACCAAGGTTCTGAATAAAACATTTCAAAATCTTTTCACTATAAACATTTTTCTAAAAATGTCTAAAAATCTTTTGACTATAACGGTGCCAAAGAATTCCCGAGTTACCGACAAGGCCAGACTGAGAAGTGTCCGTTTAATATATATATAACTTAGATTATATATATGATGTAATTTGATTACATGATTGTTTGATGATTATTTATATATTTATACGAGGTATTTATACGACGTAGATTGTCACAAGGAACCCTAAATCCCCTAGTAAATTAATCTAAGCTATTCCTGTAGGAAATCTAGCTATTCCAGATCTAAACCAAGTTGTGGATATTTATGATCCCGACAAAATGGTTGATATTCGTAGAAATGTAGATATTAGTTGATTGTGATATTGAAGAAGAGTTGGCGAGATTAAAACTGATATCGATGTCATGACGATCTTTCCTTATAGAGTAGAGTTTGAAAAAATGTTACCACCTAAAAAGATGTCATCTGATTCGTTGTCACCCAATTCTTAAATTTAAAATCGAAAGGGTAGATGTTTCACTTGAGGCTGTCATTGGAACCATTACCCAAAAGTATCATGCCACTAATACCTTTCCGAGAAGTCTAATTGAATGTGTGAGTCATTTCATACTAGTGACTCATTTGATAACTGTTGTTGTAAGAGCTATAGGATTGGAAATTAAGTGTTGTTCATATCGAGCTTTTATTGCACTTTGAAGGTCTAAGAATAAGGTTGAAAGAATTGGAGAATGAGGTAGGATGTTGCATTGAGTATAAGTTAATTGAAACTTGAATGAAATAAAACTTAACCTGTAGGGAATATAAGATTGCTAAGAGGAAGTCATTAAGTTCTGTGATTGAATTATAAGGTTTTAAATGATTGTTGATTCGTGTTAAGGGTTGTTCCTAGGCCATTGTCCAATGACGAGGATGCCCAGTGTCCAATAAATAAATTGAAGAAATCTTCTTCTGAATTGGGACCGATGGATCTTCCGGGACAGGTGGAACACCTAATGAATCTTGTAGATTAGTATTCATTGTGGTATCTTTTAAAAATCCCTAACTTAACTGAGATATCAGTTGGTAGGACGAGTTCTTGGAATTGTATGACATAGTGACACGTAATGTGTTACGGTACAATTTAGACTTGTTTGTGATTAATGAAAAGACTACCTTCGATGCTAAATCCTACATGTATCGATGTTATCTATCTTTTATTGCTTCTTTTTAATGATCGCATTAGTGATGCAACCATTGAACAAGTACTCATCTCGAATTGAGTTACGTTGTGGATTAATCTTTTTGAGAGCCATCAAGGTCATGAACCTCATGATTAATTGGCTAAGCTTATTTCCTAGCATATTGTAGTTAGTTCTTGGTGAACAACTTTTCATCACTCTTTTGCATATCACTGATTGTTTTTATAAGATAAAATAGTATCCCTTGAGAAAAATTGAATTTTCATCACTATAAGGATTATTCAAAGTGAGATTTATAAGTGATCGTTATCGAAATGAAGTTATTTATGAAATACTTTGAAAACTTAATTGTTTTCATAACAAAGAAAATCTTTGTAAATTTATTTTTGATTCTTATTTAAGAATTAAGCATGAAAATGTTTTTATTATAAACATGATGATAAAATTTTGACGAACTGAGTATTGCATCGTTAATCTTGAAATTGTATATAGTTGCGCGCCTACATACAATTTGGAAGGGACCATACAAGGCTGATTAGTAGTCACCATAAAATTGATTAATAAACACTACATTTTCATTGAAGTTATGAAAGATTAAATTTTATGAGATATGCAAGAAGGGAAAAATAGGGGCATACTGTTAGGAACACCTACATATGTGCCCGTACCATTTATTCTTCTGAGTCGAATTTACTCATCTGTGGATATTGTCTTATTTGACAATTGATATCCTCTCCTTATCCAATTCTCCCGTGGTGAGATTCTTTGAAAAAGTATCTGATTACCGAGTTCTGATACCCGACTGGGCGTTCCTATCATTTCTTTTGATTTGATTTCATTTGAATGACCTGGGTAACGATCCGAGGAGCTTTTGAATGCGTACTCAAATTATGAAAACATGGGATATATTCATATTCATTAAATGTTTTCGTTTGAATCTGATTTGAAATTCTCTCGCGTAGATTATGCGTTGACCTTACTCTTCTAAGGTTAGTTACGTCTCCTAATATCCTTGAATTTGTGAAGGATTATGAGTTATTTTTAGTCTTTTGAGAAGTTCACATCTTATCAACGGTAATGAAACTGGAAAGTTGATTGTGCCAGTAGAATGGATTGATTGGTTATGACATGACGACATTGTCTTAATTGATGGGAACTCGAGTAGAATTCCCCTAAAAGATAAGATGCTGATTATCAAAAGTGATTTAAATAATTCCCGATAGGTGGTTGTATCATGCTTTTAGACTTAAAAGTATACCATGAATGGTTATAAACTGATCATAGATATGGTAATCTAGAAAGAACCTAATATAAATTTATTAAAAGATATTTATGTTATTTGAAACGTTAGGAAGTATTTGTTGGTGAATTACCTAGACTTTCGCCATAAAGGCAAGTTGAATTGGTATTGATTATATTCCTGGTGCTGCACCCGTGGCGTGTGCACTATACGTCAGCACCATCTGAATTAAAAGAATTACCGTACAAATGAGAGAGTTGTCGGAGAAAGCTTTTATTCTACCAAGCTCGTCATCATGAAGAGCTATGGTGTTATTATTTCTTATATTTGTTGATTACCGTGAACTAGGTAAATTGACGATTAAAAATCTATATCCACTACCCAAGATGATAGATTTGTTCGATCATTTACAAGGTTCTAGCATATGTTCTAAAGATTTGATCCTCGGCATGGTTATCATCAACTTCGCGTCCGCGAAGAAGATTATCTATTCCAATCACTACATCCAGAACTTGTAATGAACATTATGAGCTTCATGGTATGTCGTTTGGATTGACTAATACACATGTAACATTCATAAATTTGGTGAATCATGTGTGTAGACTGTAATTTAATAAATTCATGCTTGTGATCATTAAGAACCATTTGTTTGTTTTAAGAATAAGAATGAGTTAATAATTATTTATAGATTGCCCTGAAATGGCCGAATAATGAAAACCTGTACCTTGAATATTTAACATAAGATTTAAGGCTTGATCCTTTACATAAAATGACTGTTTGATTAATGATGGTAAGATATATATATAGTGACTCTTCAAAGATTAGAGCTATTAAGACTTTGGGATTATACCAAAAAGAAAAAGTGCAAATATGTTTTGACAAATGTTTTATCAAAAAGAACTTTTGAGAGATTATTCCCTTAAACCCAGAACATTTAACTAAACTCCTGTTTAGGGGTAAATGTTTGTGTATACCTCAAGACAACTTAAGAAGGATTGAGGAAACCATTTAAACCATGACTTGAAATTTGAAACGATAATATTTGCTTTTCAACTAAGAAAACTTTGACCAAAGTATAAACAAAGATTTTTCGAACATTTACGGATCTTATTAATTATTTTAATTATTTTCGATAAATCAACCAAAAAAAATCTTGTTAATTAAATTCAAATTCATTTTGAACATTTTTCTATAATTAGACAAACTGAGAAAATTTAAAAATTTTGACGTCAACGTTTCATAAAAATTAAATATTTATTATTTGATTACTTGAAATATTTAACGACGCTTTAAACGTCGGATTTAGTAAAACTGATAAAAATGATAGTGGAGACGAAACTAAAACTTAGAAAATATGAAGAAAGAATTTTTGAATAAATACGATCATGATAATTATTTCATCAGGAAAGGTGAATGTAGATACCGACGCATTATGTAAAAAGGATAAAGAACCAATTAGGATGTGTTCCTTAAAAATGATGGTACAAAATAATGTGCCGAACAATTTAAAAATATAGCCTATGCTTATAAAAAGGATAATATAGATAATAAAAAGGGGTTCACGGCTAATATGAACCATTAGAATTGAGAAGCGATGGCGTTAAATGTAGAAAAGGCTACTTTTGGTTGCCTAAATATGGAGGATTGTGAGATGTAGTCATGTTGGAATCCCGTAAGTATAAGTGATCTATTCATGCCATTTCTGATTAAGTGTATCTTATCTGAAGAAGATGTACTGATGGCAAATTATGAAGGCAGACATCGCCTCATACATTAGTAAACGTCTAACTATTGCAAAGTTCATCATCTGAATTTGATTCGATTTGGGTCATCGTCGACAGACCGACCAAATCTGCTAATATCATTCCTGTTAATGATAGATTCTTGATGAATAAATTGACTCTTTTGCATTTAAAGGAGTTGTGTAAACATAGTGTGTTGTATCAATCATCTCTATCAAGATCCTCGCTTCGCATCGAACTTCTAGAGAATTGCTCAGAAATCATTAAGAACGAACCTTGATGAGAATACTGTTTACCACCCCAAATCGAAGGGACGAGGAAAAGTAATGATACAAAACACTAGAAGTGTTGTGTTATGCTTGAATGATTGACCTTCGATAATAAACCGTATAATCGTTTTCTTTTGGAGAGATTATCATTGATAATTATCATATTAGGATCGAGATTGAATCTTGTTAGGATCTAAATATGAGAGCATCTGTAAGCAGGATTTAGGATGAAGACATCCGACATACACCCATTGTGAGTTGGACATGTCTTTTAGGTTTAAGGTTGCCTATAATGACAAACCTAACCTTGCAAATACCCGACCCGCGAAACTTGAAATGACTGTTGAAATTAGGATCTGATTATTGACTGCCAGTAGGGGGCAGGAGGTTATATGAATATGAAATGTAGATCTTGAAGTGTAGGATGGGTAGCGAAGTTATGCCAAAAATTTTCACCTTGGAAAAATGGATAGATGATCTGAAAGATCATGGGAACTAAGTTCCCGTTGTATGGGACCATTGAAGATGATGTAAAAATTGGTTTGAAAGGCATATAAGCTGGATCTACCCTATGACTTCAAGGGATGCGTGAATTATGTTTCGTAAATCGAACTTGATAAAATATCTATCAAGTGAGAATTTGATTGTTTCTTAATGAAGCTTAGATCGGCGAAAAGTTGCATTCATCAAAAACCCGAGAACATCATGGATAGAGAAAGTAAGTCAACATTAAGCCTGATTTTATTCCGGTAGTTATGTTTGCTGAAACTCGCGTATTGTAATGGATTACACTTGTGAGAAAAGACCGAATGTGGAGGAAATACCCACATGGCTCTAACTTTATAAGAAGCGAGTAGTAAGATAAATTGATCTTTAAGGACAAAGATCCTGTTTAGGGATAAATGCTGTGACAATCCGTCAATTTATGGTTGATATTTTATTCTCAAGTATTATTTAAAAACATTATTTTAATGTTATATTATGAAGTCACTCATTTATGGGAAGAAATTTGGGTTTACGTCTTGAAGTAGCATCGACAACGTCTAAACCGGAGGATTCTACGTTACGTGCTTACGTTTGGTGACAGTCCGACATTTCGGGAAAATAAATTCATCCGTGAATATTATTTTGAGATTTTAAATTTGTGGTGGTTCATAAACTCACAAATTTACGAGAAGAGATTAGGGCATACGTGAATAATTTAACGTCTTTTACGACTAAACCGGAAACCTTAGGATTACGTATTTACGTTTTTGAACTCCGTTTTTTATGAGACAATTTTTATTAGATTCATTTTGTGCCGTTGATTCATATTTTATAAAAAAAAATTCGTAAAATGACCCGAGGGTACGCAAATCGAGGAAACTAGAATCGAGAAATACCCGTAAATTAGTGGGATGAGACAAAACAAGTTTTGCCCCACCCCACTAATATGGGACGACAACAACTAAGACACAACACACCTTAGGTGTCAACATCTAACAAGTAAATGTTACACTTGTTACTTGAGCTTAACTTGTAAGCTACACCAAACCACAAAACCATCTAACCAAACCATTTCTCCAAAAACACATACATGCAAACCACTCTCATCCTCTCATTTCTCTCTCAAATATTTGTCCCATATTCACTACAACACCACCATTTGATCTTAAATTAACCACAATATCATGTGTCATTCACACATATGTTGAAGAACCTTTGAAGATATGAAGATTGGAGGTGATCTTAACCTATGAAAAGGAGTTTTCATGAGGTTAAAGGGCTAAATTCATGGAGGTGTTCGTCTATCCAAAGAACCCAAGAAGTTTCCTTGCTAAACTTGAAGATTTGATAACAAGAACCAAGTCTTGTTCATCAAAAACCTCATCTTTTCATCACTAATGGTGGTATAAAGATTGTTCTTCCTATCCTCTTGTTATTTTGATTATGTAATCTTGTAATTTCTTTATTTATGTATATGTATATGATGATGAATGATGATTAAAAATATTATGTGGGGATTTGGTGTTGATAGATTTGATAAACATGGTTAAAAAGATGGAAAACCATAGGTAAAATGGTTAAAATCTTGCTTAATATGATGGCTGTATAAAAACAGCAAGTAAGCAAATGTTAAACTAATAAAATGGTAAAGTGGAATCAATATACAGTAATTATTAAGTGTTATACACATGTGAGAGTTGTCCATACAATGGAATCATAAAAATGAGTGAGATATGATCAAAACAAGTTTAGAGTGCAAATCTGCCTACACTGTTTTGGACGAATTTATTAAAATATTTAGAGGTTGATTCATTAGTAGCTATAATGGAATAAATGAAGCACATATCATGTAGTTTCTGTGATAAAAATTTGAGGTCCTATCTCCATATAGAACTCTAGATATGGACATTTTAGTGAACCTAAAATTTAGGACTGATTTTGTGAAATTAAAGTTTAATATTATTATATAAGCACTCAAATAAATATAGTATAAAATGTGAATTAAACCCCACTAACTTATATATTACATTTATATAAATATGTATAAGGATAAATAAATGGAAATTTTATAAAAATGGTAGTTTGGTAAGTTTTATAAGTTATAAAAACTATAAACATGATTTTTACGTATTTTTGGCTAAAACCGAAAGATTAACGTTTTTGTTAAATAAAACTTAGACGGTTGGACCCGTCTAATGTAAAATTTTATAAACTCACATACTGATGTATAAACATATATAACAAGTAAAAACCGATAAAACCCAAGCTTTACAACATATAGACATTAACGGGCCAAAGTAGCCTTATTGGACTATAAACCCGACTAGTTAGTAAAACACTTATAAACTTACTTATTGGGCTTGACCCACTTGGGCCCAACATGTAAAGTATAATAATGATAATAAAAGTATGAAATGGATTAATACAAGTTAATGGACCTAAAACATGTAAATAGGTAAAACTAGTAAACTAGTATAAAAGTTACCAATACATAACACTAGTATGAGTAAATGAGAATGTATAAACCCACTTGATCATAATCATATATATAAAATCATCATATGTATATATAATTGTTATTTTTATAAAGTCATTGGACAAGAGTCTAAGACAAGTATTATTTGTCTAGGTTTCCGTGATTGAAGCACGTACCGTACATCCGAATTGCCGATAACCCGCTTTCCCACATCAACGTGAGTTCATAGCCTCACACTCTTTTAAATGTTTTTATGAAATATTTTATAAACCCGCGAGGGAGATAACATGTTAGTTTTGATAAAATAGGACACCATTTGTCCCGATTGTTTGTTTATTGATTTGGACCCGAATGATTGTATGACCCGATGAATGATATTATGAACCGATAAATGAAATGAAATGGATTATTAAAGTTAGGTTATGTCACTCAAAGTCCCATTAGCATGAATTGTGAACTACCGGGATTTGGTAGACGCTTATGCATATAATAGTACTATTTGGGGACGATCACCCCAGTTCGTGCCTTGACGGTTGATCCCCGTCGTGCCACATTGATGCGTAAGCGAATTTATGTATGAGAAGATTTACATAGCGTGATCTTTGTGACGACACGCTAACTTAGATGGGAAAATTGAGTTTTGGGCTATAATAATCCAAAAGTATCGAAAATACTGCTTTATGCATTGAATTGCGATATATTGCCTGACTAGCAATACAAGGTCTTATTATTGATATTATGTTCGTGTTTTGGTTTTACATAACCATATTCATATAAAGATTTTTATTCAACTCTATAAAACGTTATAAAACGTATTGTATGATGTTTTTAACGACAATGGTTCGTATAATGATTTTGAAGGCGAAAGCCTATATTATGATTTTTGATAAAGATTTGTATAAAATGACTTTGGCTATCTTATGGCCTATTACAATGATTTGTACAAAATGATTTTCGGTAATAATTATATACCGACGATATATTAATGGTTTTATTAAACTCTATGAATTCACTCGGCGTTATCGCTGACCTTTTCTTTTAACATGTTTTATCTCAGGTACTTGAAGGTAATTCTCGGGAAGACAACAAGAATTCATGGCCCGCACTTAAATAATAATTTCCATTAAAATGCTTTGTAAAACCTGTATGAAATACAATGACTTGGGACCTATGTAAATTTGATATTTATGAATGGAAATGCTTTATTATTAAACGATGCGATTTTTAAGCGTTGTCTATGATGTGAGTAATGTGTTATCCTGTAACACCAACGAGTCTTCCGCTGTATTGAATTGTGTAAATTTGGGGGTGTTACATTTGGACGGTAGCTTCTTTACATATAAAGGAAGGTTCTGACCGTTGGGATATTTATTTTGAGGCCTAGAAGTCCTGTTTTCTTTCTCGGTCAGATTGCATATGATTTGGTGATATTCTTCATTCCTTGTTCTTTGTTTATTCCCATGTATTCTTGATGCTGATTCTAAGATATATGATGATTGTTGTATGCCTCTAGTGTTATACAAATAAGACTTTGTGTACCTCTCTAGCTTGATAGTTGATTTAAGTGTTACTAGGTGTTTCGTGGTTTATTTTACCCATTTTGAGGTTTACCTTGCTAAAAGTTTTGGTATTCTTGTTGTGTGTGATTAACTTTATTGTATGATGATTGGCTGATTTGATATTGCTTGGGGATGATTAGATTTGCTGTAAGTTTGCCTTATTTGTTTAGTTCCTCACAGGTTCATACGAGTTTGGGTAATTGATTATCAAACGAAGGTTTTGCTTCCGCGCATTTGTGTTTATACCGTTGTGACACATTGCACTTTACTCGTCAAATTGGTATCAGAACAATAGGATCTTAGTTGGGGACTTACTTGTTTGAATGGTAGAAGCTAATACAAGTAGGATGGTTAATTTTAATGGTTCTAATTATCATGTTTGGAAAGGAAATATGGAAGATTGACGAGACCACAATTATACATAGTCTCATCGTCTAAATCGGGCTTAAAATTTATAAAAATGTCATAAAATACCTTTAAATATGCTTATGTTTGTTCATTGTGTTTTTTTGGTACATATATCGTCAAAAAGACAAAAGATCACAACGAAACAGGCAAAAACAAACACATGTAACGAAGCCGCACGAAGAACCGGACCCTAATGATGAATTTCCAAGAAAGTCCTTTAAGATTTGAAGATGTACAAGAATGGTCCTTCAACTATGAAAAATTGACACTTTATACCCCTTGTAAATCTCAAAAATACAAGTTTGGTCCCTAAATTTTGTTTAATATAAAAAAGACCCTTGAAGTTCAAGAGAGTGACAAAAATAGTCCTTGATCCCATTATTAAACAACACAAGGACAAGTTTTGTAAATATGCCAAAGTATTCCAAGCCCTAATTTGCCATGAAAAAGTATTTGTGCCAAAAATGACAAGTCCTTCAAAGATTTATCAAAAGGAAATGAGATGAGATCAACCAAGACTTTGTTTACAAGTATTTTGGAAGTCTAGGGGTGTATTCTGCCAACTTTAAAACCATACCCACCATTACCCACCCAAGCCCAAAACCAAATGCTCAAAACCGCCCCCTTTACCTAACCCTTTTACTTAATTAATAATATTTTCAAATTAATACTAATTAAGAAAGAAACGCGGTTAACATTTTTTCAAACCTCAACAAAGATCAAAATCATCACTATTCAACCATAAACCCTAAAATCAAATACCCTTAATCTCTTAAAATTAAGCCATAATATTTTCCAGATTTATGATTAATCACACATTAATCATATCCCCACCCTCACTAACCTTCAACGTCACCTCATACTCTCCCCACATGGGTGCCCTGTCCCAAACTTGCTAAAAACAGGATGAAGACAATAGTGGACAGAGAATCAACGTCTTGCAATGCTTTCTTGTTCCCCAATGGTTTATTGAACGATGGAGATCAACTCTTACAGCCTGGACACTCACATGAGCTCTAAGCAATCACATGGGAGCATTTGACCTGGATTCAAATTTCAAAATAGCAAGGGAATCAATGGCGTTTCATCCATTAAGGTTCTAGTTTATTTTAATCTTTCTAGAACATGTAATGACAATATATAAGGCTACATTAGACTTAGCATTTTTCTTGTTCTCAGATTTTCTAAAAAAGAGTGTAATTCCTTTTTTTCTTTATTAATGAAAAGAGTTGGTATCCTTATGTAAAATCTGAGTTCCAATCCTTGTTTTAAGTTTGTGCAAGTTTTGTATTCGTCCCAATTTCCTTTATATTTTACAAAGTTTGGTTTTTCAAGTTTTCAAAAAGTTCTTTGACTAAGTACTTTAAAGCTCAAGCAGCTGATGTTTTTGAGTTTAAGGTTGATCATGTCACCCTGATTTTGACATATCAAGGTGTTGTGAGACTTTAAACTAGGTAGCATCATACTTGTGGGGGTTAAGACTTGCAAAGTTGGTTCATTTTTCACTGATTTACCTTTGTTCTTTTATTATTTTGTTACTAATCTACTCACTTGTCAAAACCATTTCCTAAGAGAGTTTCATCTAAGCTTTTGGGTGGTTTTGAGCTAAAAGTTTCATCTTCTTGTGTGTGTGATATCAAACAGGCCATCCAAGACCTTCTTTCTGCCATTTGAACCCTCAACAAGGTCTCACATCCATTACATTTGTTTGTCCAAGACACCCCTAGTTTGTATTCAGTTGTTGAATAAGCTAGAGAGCTTAGCGATGTATAAAGGGGGAGGTGCACTCTTTCTTTCCTTCTTTTGTTTTATTTTGCAAAAAATATATGTTCTAGTAATTTGGTGAAAACTACTTTGGATCTATGGATTTCTTGTTTTAATATGTTGTTAAGGTGTTGTTAGATGTTAATTTGCTCTTATCTTGCTATTTATGTTGTTATAATAACATTTTATTTAGAAAAAGCTTGAAATTAGTGATTGAAGTGTTGTTTGGGATAAGCTGGATTAGGTGTTAGGGTAACACAGCTTTGATCTTGCATACCTACTCATGTTTGTTTGACTTAGAACAATTGATTTATGCTGAAAAATCTCAAGGTTTAGTTTAAAAATCTGAAAGTGCAACTTTTTTATAAAATCTGTCATAAACCTAAGTTTTGTGTGGATCTGAGTTTGAAGCTGTTATATACTATGAAAAGTGATGAAGTATCTTGTTTGTATGCTTGTTGAGTTTTCTGTGTTGCTTTGTTGAACTCTTGAGCCCAATACATGCTTAACTTTTTACCAAAATCAGTCAAAACCAACAGTTGGTCATTGTGATAGCATTAAGTTGTTTTAGGTCTTAAAACTTGGTAGACACTAGGGCTTTAGGTTTGTTTAGACTTGCTAATATCTAGTTTACATTTTGGTAGCTTAACTTAGATTATTGAGCTTTTTGAAGTTCACAAAAAAGCTGATAATAGGTATCTGTCTGAGATCTTGTTTGTGGTGTTGTCTGATATCTGACAACATAAGCTTTAGCTTGTCAGATATCATACCTAAGTGTGATAAGCTGTTTTTTGGATAATCAGGCACGCGTGTTCTTGTGCTTATATCTGACTTATTCTTTGTTGGATTGTGCTTATTGTTGACTCCCAATAAGCCAAAGCTTATTATGGTGCCTTTTGTCCAAAAAGAAATAAAAATAAAAAAAGCAATAGCCCAGGCTCGAAGACTCAAACTTGCATTCCAAGGATTAGAGTGTTAAACTATGATCTAGGCGCTTTTTCATGTTAGCCTTTGCACGCTTTTAAACTTAAACACATTTCCACCATTCAGTATTAAATAAGCCGTGACTTATTCGTGGACTTTTGAGCTTATTGGTTAAGTTTTGTCCCATTTTCATTTTTCCCTTAAAGCTTAGTTCATTTATTATTTTTTTGAGCAAGTTTGATTTTTTTCTCATTAATAGTTTATTTTTAATTCATTTTTCTTTTTTCGTATATTAAAAAGTCATTAAAAATATGAGAAATAGTTTTTAAATTTTGGAAAAATACTTTTTAGTCTTATAATAATATAATTGGGGTTTAAAAATCATAAAAACTTGGATTGGGCTTTTTATTAATTTATTTGATTTTTAAGGCTTTAATTAGTTTTAAAAACTAAATATTAAATCATTTAAAAAGTTAAAAAAAAGTATGGTTGATTTTTCCACCTTATTTATATTATTTATGATTTAATTGTGATTTTTAAAAATTTGACAGATTCTAAGGCTTTGCCAAAGAAGCATGCCCCTGAGGAAGTAATAAATGACATATCTAGGGCATAGGCATCATTAATTCTTCGGGAAGTCAACACAATTTATTTGTTAGCATTAAAGATTGTTCCTTTGTTATCATCAAACTTATCAATATACTTAGCACTATACAACTGATTCCAATGAGATTGTAGCTTAGACCATTTACAAAGGCTACTTAATAGAAAATTATCCCACTATAGTTACTAGAACCATATCCCTTAGTAATACAAGATGAATTATCACCAAAGATTACCTTTGGACCTTGTTGTTCCATATATTTGTGAAGGTAATTTTTGACACCAGTCATACTTCTTGAGCACCCACCATCTAAGTACCAGATAGGTCCCCTGAAGTTTTTTTACACAAATAATGAAGTATATTTCTCTTGTAAACCCACTTTTAAGTGGGCTCTTTGGATTTAATAGTCTAAAGCTTTTCACCTCTTTTGAAATATTCAAATTCAGCATGGTCATACATTGAATGTATAGTGGATTCCACATGTATTGTAACTCAATCGAACTAAGGATTTAGTGTTCCGAGTTGACTTAGCTAACACACCTCTACTGACCTTGATGACTCTCTTATGTCCTGAGGTTGAATGATCATTTCTTCCACAAATCTCACACCTAAGATAATTTATACAATCATCAGGTTCGTGGTCATTGAGACCATAGTGTGTGCATTGTGGAAAAGGATTACTCTTAAACTTCTTAATTTGTTTTGAGGTTGGCCTATATTTGAAGGACTAAGCCTTATAGATTGGATCATTTCATATAAAAGTTATGCAAGAATCATGGTCTAAAATCATGTGATCATCACCCTTGCATTTCATACAATAAAGTAATCTATAACAATCATCAATTGAGCGATTTATATATTAGCAAAGTTCACAAGACAACTTATGTTTTTGAAGAGGTTTTGGTCTAATATTTATAGAAGACTCAGGTTGCAAGGACACATATTTTTCACCCTGAATCTTTGTAGATGAATTTACTCTTTCTTTCGTAAATATTTGGAAGATTTTAATCATAGTGACATTATTGACTAATGATTCTGAGGCGGTGACATGCTTAGTGTTCAAAACAATAACAGTTCCTGACTCACTCTCACAGGGAGAATTCTCTAAGTCATGGTTTGTATGTTTTATACAACCTAAGCTAGGACCAGTTCTAGGAAAGTTCTCTTGATAGGATAAAGGCATGACTTAAGAGCTTGGGAAGCTCCCTAAAGAGTCTTTATGAGAGGTAACAAAGTATGAGTTTCTACATCAGTGAAAATTGATGCTTCAGTATCAATTGTTTTTTTAGATACCTTAGAATTCTCAGTAAGACCCAACATTTTCTTGATAGCCTGAGTTTCGAGAACCAAAATTTTACCAGTGTTGAAATATGGCGATACACTATGTGGTTTGATCTTTTAACCTAATCTTTTTATTTGGGCATCATTTCCTCATCAAATCCCACTACGGTTGGACAACTACCTTTTCACTCACATCCTTTTTAAAAGGAGTTTCAGTGTGGCGATTAACTGTAACACCCCACTTTGATAAGTGGACCGTTACGTGTATTTATGGTGTGTCATCAAAGCATGCAAGGTAATATGTACTAAAACATACATGACCAAAAGGGAAAAACCGGAATCAAACATCGATTCTCAAAGATAAGCCCAAAACCTATAAATAAGTAAATGATATAAGAAGGACAAAACAAGTGTCCAAATAAGCATAAGTATAAGAAGTAAAAAGGAGAAGAAGTCTAAGGTAGCTTCCATCCTATGCACGTCCTCCAAATGCTCAAGTTTGTCCATGGGTACCTGGCATTTTGGGACATGGAAAGAAAAGTAACGGCTGAGTAATACACTCAGTGAACGGGTATATGACATAGTATGAAATGACAAAGCATAATAAAGACAGATTAGCAGCAAAAATGTATAAGTCTTGGAAAACCTGGTACATGTTTATACAGCTGGTTTTATAGTTTGAAAAGACTTAAATTTTTATATGAAACTGTATTTTAGTTAGCCAAGAGCGCATATAGGTCATGAGGTTTCACCGTTCATGAATACTTAGAGGGGTGACCTCATCATGCAATTAGAGGGGATCCCTCTAATTAATTTAGTCTTGGTAGGTGGGAACAACTCCTTGTGAAGGATGCAAGGTACACACCACATTCACCATGAAAATCCTGTAAAAACATGTAACTAGGATGCACCCATACGCCCTACATGATAATATAAATATATGGAGAAAACTGAAAAGGTACGCCACAAGCAATCACTCTACCGTGGGGAAGTCATAACACTGGTGCCTCCAGTGTTATGGTTATGGTACCTCCATAACTAGATGACATGACATGCATGTATATGGCTTAGGCATTTAAAACTAAACATAAGCAATCAATACATATAAAACAAATACTTGGGGAAAACAGTTGGCTGGAAACGGGGAATCCTAATAAGGAAAGAGAGTGTCCATACTGAATGATGGAATATCCGTACCTTATGTCCAGTGAACGATGAAATATGAAAAGATGGAAAGTCCTACTCCGACTTCATAAGTGCTACATAAATATGGGACATGTATGAGTTGTCTGATTACTGAGTGTGTTACCGTTTATGGGTGTTCTTTAACTTATTTTATAAGTTCTTGTCATGTTTTACTTGTTTTAAATGTTATCTTGTATTTTATTCATGTTTTACTGGTAATTTGATTATGTATTTCATGTGTTATTGTATTACTATACTTGTAGTGTAATAATAAGTAACTTTCTAAAAATAGCAGGTTTCCAAAAATAGAAAGTTTCCAAAAATAGTAAGTTTCTAAAAGTAGATATTTTCTAAAAGTAGTAAGTTTCCTGAAATAGAAAGTTTCCATAAATAGAAATAAGCTGGATTAATAAGTCTAAAAATATAAGCTAGTGCTTATTAGTCATAAGTTATAAGTCATGATAAATTATTAATAAAGTTTATTAAATAATACTATAGGTTAATGTGATTATTAATTATTAATGAAATGCATGGTTTAATAATTAATAATATGTCATGATATATTAATAAACTTTACCTTATAACGTTTAATTAAATTATGTCATGTTTAATTTAATTAAGTCTAATAAAATACTTAGGTTATACATGATTATTTAGTTAAATAAAATAACCTATGTCATGGATTAATTAATTAACTATTAGTTCGTGTAAATTAAGTTAAATAATTAATTAATTAAAGTGTCTAAATAAAACACTTAGGTTAATACATGTATTATTAAATTTTAATAATTTAACCCAAGTCATGGTTTTTAATTAAATTAATAATGCTTCAAGTGAAAGAATTTAATTAATTAAATTATAACATAAACTTGGCCAATCTAAATATGCCCGAGCCCCTAGCCCGAGTCACTAACATATCAGACCAAACACCCCCAGCCGGTAGTTGGTGGTTTGGTCGTGGCTCACACCAGCGCCAACCGGTTGCCACTGGTTGACCAAGGTTTACCCCGGTACTAGCCGGGTTCCCACTGATGAGCCGAATCACCTACCGACCCGAATCCAGGTCCCACTGCCTAGCCTTATGACCCACCGAGACCCTAACCGGTCTCGGTTACCACTGGAATCAATCGGTTCCACCTGTGAGGGTCCTTGCTTGCTGCTACCCGACAAACAAACACCACCACACCCAATTGGGTTGCGGCTGGTGGACTAATAAGCCACCGAGAGCCATAAGGCTCTCGGTTTATGTGCGGCCGAGACAAAAACCAACCCAAACCCGCACATTAACATGATTTTTAAGCATTCTTGATCATGGTTTCATAATTATTAAATAAAAACATAAGTAAATTATGAATTGAAAAGAAAAGGGTTTAAATTAAATACCAATGCTTGATTGTGTTAAGGTTTTGATTCACCAACACGAATCTGTAATAACCCGAGATCAAAACTCACAAAATCACCTCCCTTGTTCTTGGTATCACCGGCGGCCAAAGAGGGTAGCTAGGGTTTCTGTTTTGTTTTCTTGAAAGCTAATAATGAATTAATTCTCTAATGTTTTGTTTACTACTTGGATTAATATTGGGTCAGGCCAAAAGCCCCTCTCCCTTTCTCTTTGTCTTATGCCGCGGCTACAAGGAGCCCAAACACCAAAACCATTAACTTTTCATGACCAAATATTTTATGTATGAGTTCATGTTTAGATGTCGTAAATTTTTATATTATACGTAAATACTTAACGTGCATTAATAATATACGTAGTTCTTGATATTTAATGTTCGTGACAGGTGTCGTATGTTATTAATAGAAAATTTTAATTTGATCATGTTTTCTTGTACGTACTGTTCATAGTATTTTTATGCGGGTTTTACAACTCTTCCCCTCTAAAAAGAATAATGCGTCCTTGAATTAGAGATGCGATAATCTGGGAATGACATGAACCAACATGACTATAAAGTACATGGAATTTGACGTGACTGAAATGAACATATCTGACTTATGGACGGAAAAGAGGATAGAAAGTCCGGATGGACTCATGCGTTCCAAGTGGCGTCCCACCCGGAACGGTTCCTCCACCAGATCTTGACGAAGTAGAAATCCTGGTCTTCATGACCCTGACTTGACGATACTCAAAAGTCTCTAGTTTATCAACGTAAGATGAGTTCTCCTAATTCTGGTCGAATGAATAAGAAATAACGTAAAAGGGTAGATGAAACGTTAAGATGTAAAATAACCCGGAATAACTGACATTAATACGTCTGAGCAATGATCCCGGAGACATACTGAAACGTAATACGTGAACAATTGGGAACGTGATACATGAACAATTATGAACGTGATACGAGGAGATATGGTGAGCGTAATATGAGGAACATATGGTGGACAATGATATGTGCCTCATATCGTGAACGTGATATGAGAAACGTGGAATGAACATGACATGTGGAACATGTCGTGAACATGAGATGACTAAGGAGGTAACGCCAACGATGTGAGGTGAGATACGAAATGTGACGTGAAACGTCTATCTGAGGATGGAAGGTTTATTAAACTTGAGTCTGGTCTCCCAAGCTTTCTACAACACTTTCCAGAACGGAAATGTGAAACGTAAATCGTAAACTAGAATACGATCATGAACGTGAACAGTGTCATGAACGTGAGTGCGAAGGCAAATCGTAAAATGGAACAAGGATGTGAAAGTAATAATGAACATGAACGTGAAATTTTACCTGATTTGATGGCTGAAGGAGTGCCAAGTGATCATACAATCTTTGGCTGGAAAATGTCTGATAATCTGCAAACTATGAAATTCTTAGAAATGGAATGGATATGAAGACTTGGTCAACCGGTTGTACATAACTCATATAGCATTGTGCCTCTTCTGAGTCTTCGGTAATTCGGTGACAAAATCCACGGAGGTCTTGCTCCATTTTCGTTCCAATTCCTACTGGTCGAAATAACTGCTAGCATGTTGTTGTTTTTTCTTAACCTGCTGGTCAGGCATCCAGATATGAACGTAACTGTAGCTTGGTTCACTAGGAACTGGATACATAGAAGTTTGGAAAAACTATCAGTCTCTGAAATTAGACTTCTCTTAGCATAGGATCCTCTAGAACACATAATTTAGTGTAGGATTTTCTCCTTTACGCGTAAGCTTAGTCATGGTAAAACTAGCCGTGAGGAACAATGTGATTCAGCGTATCACTATAATCAACCAAAATTAGTACTTGAAAATTTTTTAGTGAAAAATCTTCTGTCGTAGGGTTTGTAACATAGTACAGGGATGGCCTTCGTGTTCTTCCCTAGACTTAGAGGAGATCAGGTTGTCATCGACGAAAACAATAAAGAAATTGTTTATGAGTTCATGGAAACTCAGTTCATCAATCTATAAATGCTGTTGGAGCATTCGTGAGACCAAAACAAACATCATGAAGTTAGCATGACCAAATCGTGTACGAATAATATAAATGGAAATGTACTGCTCTTTCACTCGTCACTATTGGCAGCATGATCCTAAATCGGTCTGGGGAAAGTGCTTAGCACCCTGTAGTCGATCGTATACATCGTTAATACTTGGAGGAGGATAACGGTTATAAGAAGGATGATTTGTTTAAATTGACGGTAGTCGACACATAATCTCATGTTACCGCCCTTCTCCTTAATAAACAGAACCGATGCACACCATGGTGATACACCCCGTGAATGTATTTTGTTCAAGTATCTCTACAGCTGATCCTTCAACTCTTTTAGCTCAAGGAAGCTATGTGATGAAGAGCCTGGGAGACTGGTTCTGCTCCCTAAACATGCTCGGTGTCAAGTTCCACCTTGTGGATAGGGAGTTTACTCGGAGGTTTTTCTAGAAATACCTCTAGGAAATTTGAAATGATCGGCTGATTATGAATGAAAGGAACTTCAGAAGTTGTGTCATAATTGATAGCCAGAAAATCTTTGCTGCCATAGGATAACAAACACGTGCTTGTAAAGCATAATTAATTTGTGCAAATTTTCCTGATGGAAAACCATGCTGCATTTATTCAGGAGACTGAACACTGTTGTACATAATCTGACATGAATGGCGACCAATCGTAGCATGGTGTGCTGTCCATAGTCCATAATCAGAATCATATTTAACTCGCATATGTCCGAGGTAAGTGCGTTAGCAGATTAGATCTTATCATTAGACTGAAGGAAAAACCTTCGTATACATGGGTAATACGAATGGCGTCCTTTATGGTCATGGATATATAAAGTATGAAATCAAGAAATGAAAGTGTCATGAAGCAAACGTGACAGATATCACTGAATGTGTTTTTAATGTCTCACGCAGAACGAATCCTGCGTGTCCAAACGCGAATAATACGTCGGTGATGTCACTGAAATTCTTGTGGCCTGATTAATACATGGTACAAAAAATAGATATACCCTTTAGAGGGTACCATGAATTTCACAGGGTTGTTTCAGAAAATGGACGTGGGTCATGTGTCTTGACTCGTGTCTTGAAAAATATGCGAATGACATGTGTCTTGACTGATTTCCTGACATGTGTCTTCAGAAAATATACGTGAGACATGTGTCTTGACTGGTGTGTTGACATGTGTCTCGAGGTGTGAAACAGATTTATTTTGAGAATCTTATGTTATCATGCCAGAATTGGTGGATCGGTTGGGTTGCTGACCCTTTGAATTTTTGATCACATCCGTGACCTATGTTCTGTTGTGATTGCTAGAATAGTTGTTGTCGCACTAGTGGTTATTATCGTCTTGTCTGTCAGTTCCATGACGGTCGTTCTCATGACTGTGATTCATGTAACTACTCAGCTGAGTGGCCGGCTGGTACCAGTTCCCACTCATATGACTGGAAAGACAATGAATGACGTGTGACATATAACTACAAGGTCGGGACATGGATTGATGGAAATCATCTGGTGGTGAAGCATCTTCTCGTCCGATCGCTTTGATCTAACGCCTTTGTCTTCGGCTTGTAGGATCTCCAGGTTGTGAACAATATCAGCATCTCGTAGCGTCCCCAAATAATAAGCAGCATCAACATTTAGTAACGTCTCCAAGTTATGAGCGGTATTAGCATCTTGTAGAATATCAAGATGATTGAGCATCGACTAACAAACACTCGTGGAGTATTGTAAGTGAAACACACATGAATTACGGTACATGGAGTACACTTGGAATATGGTGTTGGGAATAAATTATGGGTCAGTTCACTAGACGCTGTTAAGAAGAATTCAAGCGCTGATAGGATGACATTGGACGCTGACAGCCAAGCGTTGACATTGAAGAAGTCAACGCTGACAGCCTTGAAGATTAGCACTAATGGAATATATCTTCATACGAATCTTTTTGTTTATTTGTTTCTTTATTTGTGTATGGTAAAGATAAGCTCGACATTGTATTTTCTATTATTATCTTTACCTAGAATAGTTGATTCGTAGCTTATTGTACAAGACTTCTTAATCTATAAAAGAAGGTCTTTTAGGTTAAAGTTGATAATCAGTTTTCATAAGTTTTCACAAGTTAAACCTCTTTCATTGTAATCAAGTTCGATCATTCTAATACAAGTGAAAGTTTGTTTAACATCTTTGTGTTTTAGATTAAGTGTTAATTCCGCATAACACTTAGTTACTTTATTCATAAGCAAAGGTTTCTCTACGTGTGGTACTTGATCTAATCTCGTATACACAAAGCTTAATCGATCTAAGTTTGGGATCAACAAGTGGTATCAGAGCTTGTTGAGAAACTTTTGATCTTTAAGTAACGCAAGAACCCTAAAACACCAAAAACCCTAAAAACCCTAAAATTCTCAAAACCCTAAAAACATCATGTCTGGCACAGATCAACCTGCTGCTTTGCTACAAAACAACTCCACAAATGCTAGTATCAAAATTCCCATGTTTGATGCCAGGAACTTCAAGCTTTGGAAGTCCAATTTTGAGCAATATATAGCTATTCATGACTACACTCTTTGGGAGATTGTTGAATATGGGAACACATTCGACAAAGCACGAAAGATAGTTGCTGCTATTGCCACAAGGACAGCTGTTCCTAATTGTCCTGAAGCTGATAAGAAGGAAAAGCCTGGAGATGGAAGAGCTGTATCTGTTGAAGATATAGCCAAGAAAAGGGTGGACATGAAAATCTTGAACATCATGAAACATGCCCTAGGTCATGAGAATCAGCACAAGTACAAACGCTTTGAGTCTGCAAAAGAGCTTTGGGAAGCTCTTGAAGTAGCACATGGTGGCAATGCTGACACAAAAGAAGAAAAGAAGAAGCAACTCTTGCATGAGTATGCTGTCTTTAAGGCTCAACCCAATGAGAATCTCAGCAGTGTGAGAAGTAGACTGCTTGACATCACAAGTCAACTTTCCTTCATGGGAACACGATTGATGACCCTGACTTGAATGCTACTTTTCTCAAAAGCCTTGGTGATGTATGGAAGATTGAGACAAGATCCATTCTTGTCAATAACACCCATAAGACTTCCAGGTTTGATGACATCTTCAACAAACTAAGACTGCTGGAAAATGAATGGCTTTTGGAGAGTGATAATAAATCTTCCAGTAGCAACATGGCCTTCTTCTCACAAAGTGAAGGCCAATTTGATTCCATGAACTCCTATGGACATCCAGTCACTGGATCTCAATGTGTCAACGCTGGAACACAGCCTGTCAGCGCTGGATCATATCCTGTCAACGCTTTATACTCAAGCGCTGACACTCACAACTTTGGCGCTGATAGAATTAAACCTGCTGGTTTAGATCTAGATACTGTGTGTGCATTCATTGCTTCTTTGCCCAGTGATTCAAGGATTACATATGAAGGTCTTGAGCAGATAAGTGATGAGCAATTGGAAGAGATGGACATCAAGTGGACTATGGCTCTTGTAAGTTTAAGAGCAAACAGGTTTAATAAAAGGTTCAAGAAGAAGATGACCTTTAATGCTAAGGATGTTGCTGGATTTGACAAATCCAAAGTTGAGTGCTACAATTGTCATAGGATGGGGCACTTTATGAGGGAATGTAGATCTCCAAGAAGATCTGATGCTGGTAAGCCTTCAAGCCAAATGGTTAAGAGCCAAGATCCCAAGGCCATGGTTGCTGTTCAACAAATTGATGGTGTTGGAGGACGGGACTGGAGCTGGAACTTTATGGCTAAGGATGAGGAAGAGGACAGAGCTTTGGTTGCTGAAGTTAAAGAAGAGCATGTTGAATATGCTCTCATGGCACACTCCTCCTCTTCATCAGATAATGAGGTATATGATGATGCTTTCTGTTCTAAGGGTTGTCGTCTAAATACTGAAAAACTAAATCAAGAGATAGTAAAATTATTAGATGAGGCAAGTACTGAAAGATGCAAAGTATCTAATTATCAAATTGCTCTTACCCAAACAGAAAAGACAGTAGCTGAGTATAAGAAAATGGAGTTTGATTTAAAGGATCAAATAAATATCTTAAAACATGAGTTACATCAAAGTAAAGATGTTCAAGATATAGTAAACAGGGTTAATCTTGATTTGATAGCTCAGTTAGAGGAGGCTAACAAAAATAAAGATAATGTGAGTCTTAAAATCCAGAGATTTGATAAGGCCACACAATCCCTAGGAGAGTGTGTTAGTAAACAAAGAGACTCTAAGGACATGAGTGGGATTGGGATGAAAGATTATACTGGTGTTCCACCACCAGCTGGGGATTTCTATGGTGTCCAATCAAAGGACTTATCTTGGACTGGCTTGCCAGAACTTCAAGAGAAGGAATTCATTCCTCCACCTAGAGTGACTTCCCCAGTTGAAGAATACAAACAAAAACTGACTGACCTAGATGAGTGGAAGAAAGCTAACCACACTTTGTTTGTTAAGGGAGGGTTGTTGTGTGAAAGTCCAAATGAGCCCACACCAATCACGAGCCATAATATTGTGGAGTCCAATGATCCTACACCTATTAAAATCACACACCCTATCACTGGCAAAGCTGTTGACCTTGGCCCACAAACTGTTAGAAAACCTAGTGTTAAGTATGCAGAGATGTATAGGAATACTAGGTCACCAAAAAGCCAGGTTAGTAACCATGGAACAGGCTTCTTTGCTTCTAGACCTAAGACTATGTCTAGAAAAGCTTGTTACTCATGTGGTAGCTTTTCACATTTGGCATACAAATGTATCAACGCTTCCAATGTCAACGCTGATAGGAACCATTTCAGCGCTGACAAAATTCAACATAGGTCAAACACTGTCAGACCCAATACCTTTGTGAACAAAAGTTCACAAATTGTTAGACCAGCCCCATTCTTTTCTAGAGGGTCTAACACACAAGGCCTAAGACCTTTCCAAAAGTCAAACACTTGGTCCAATAGGCAATGGGTTCCTGTAGCAAACCCTAGGTTCAACGCTGATAAAGGCAATCGGGGCGCTGACAAGAACAATTTCAGCGCTGACAGACACACTGCCAAACCTAGGTATTTGCAACCACAGGGAAATAGGTCTAAAGCTTCTACTAGCTTAACATGGAGACCAAAACAAGACCAAAACTCTAATTCTACTGGTGTTTCTATGACATGCAACAGGTTTCATTATATTTCAAAAGCCATGTCAACACCAATTGGGGTTAACTGGGAATTTCATTCAAAAAGGGATGAAAATGGGGTTGTTATGAGAACCAAGTCTGTTCTTGTTGAACAACCAGATGAATCCAAGTCTTCCAAGGCTTGGGTTCCCAAAGAAAACTAATGTGTTTTCTTTATGTGCAGGGCATTCAGAAGAAGATCAATGATTATGGATATTGGGATAGTGGATGCTCAAGGCACATGACAGGAAAGGAAGACTATCTGACAAACTTCACTCCTATTCAAGATGGTGATAAGGTATACTTTGGAGGGGGCTATGGCACCATCACAGGAAAAGGAACCCTTGTCACCAACAATCTACGGTTTGAGAATGTCTTCCTGGTAAAAGAACTGGATTATAATTTGTTTAGTGTATCACAAGTGTGTGATAACAAAAATAAGGTTCTTTTCACAGATACTGAGTGCTTGGTGTTAAGCAAAGATTACAAGCTCCCTGAGGAGAAATACATAGAATTTAGAACACCAAGGCATAAAGACATATATAATGTGAATCTTAATGGAATTAAGATAAATAATAAAATGATGTCATGTTTTTATGCTAAAGCCTCAGTAGATGAAAGTAATCTTTGGCACAGGAGATTAGGGCACATAAACTTTAAGAATATCAATAGACTTGTGAGGCTTGGTTTAGTTGATGGTTTGCCTGAAAAGGCTTTCCACAATGACCACTCTTGTGTTGCATGTCTTAAGGGCAAGCAGCACAAGGTCTCATTCAGCTCTAAACAGGTGCACTCTAGTTCTAAACCACTTCACTTATTGCATATGGACCTCTTTGGTCCAACTAATATAGAAAGTTTAAAGGGTAAATCATATTGTTTTGTCATCACTGATGATTTTTCCAGGTTTACATAGACTTTCTTTTTAGCCAAGAAAAGTGAAACTGCCCAAAGTCTGATTAATTTCATTACCCATATTGAGAAGAAGAATGGTAATGAGGTCAAAATTATTAGAAGTGACAATGGGGGTGAGTTTAGAAATCAGTTGTTAGATGATTTTTGTGCCAAGAAAGGGATTACTAGGCAGTTTAGCATAGCTAGAACCCCACAGCAAAATGGGGTTGCTGAAAGGAAGAATAGAACCCTAATTGAAGCAGCCAGAACCATGTTGGCTGATGCACACTTTCCTATAGCCTTTTGGGCTGAAGCTGTTAACACAGCTTGTTATGTTCAAAATAGGGCATTGGTCAACAAAATACATAATAAGACACCTTATGAGTTACTTTGGGGAAGGAAGCCAAATATTGGCTTTCTCAAGCCTTTTGGTTGTCATGTAGTTGTTTTAGAAACTAGTGAAGCCCTAGGTAAATTTGATTCAAAAGGTGATGAAGGCTACTTCATGGGTTATTCAGTGCAGAGCAAAGGATATAGGGTTTACATTAAAAAGGAAAAACGTATACTTGAAAAGGTACATGTTAGGTTCTTAGAGAGTAAACCTAGTGATCCTGAAAGTGGTCCAAATTGGTTGTTTGACTTGGAACCTTTATCTAGAGCTTTAAATTATATGCCTGTTACTGATCCAGACATTGTGAAGGTAACTTCAAGTGTTTTGGAAAAGAGAATTGGTAATGTTTCAGGTATACAGGTTGCTAAGGAGGATGGACCACCAGCAGTTGAGTCATCTCCCACACAAGAATATGTTACACTTCCTATATGGACAGATGAGTATTATGCTGCTGCTGCTGCTAGAAAAGATAATGGTGGTTTCCAAATACCACAAAATACAAACATGCATGGTTCTTCAGGCGCTGACAAAGGGAAATCAAGCGCTGACAAGAGCAATTCAGACGCTGATGGATCAGACGCTGACACCAACAGTTTAAGCGTTGTTAGCCCAAGCGCTGACAAATAAGGATCAGACTTTGACAACACCTTTCCACATCTTTTCTCTTCCCATTTTGAACAAGGTGGACCTTCCAATGTCCATGAAGAGATTTCTGTTGATCAAAGAGAGTCTGATGAAGAAGATATTGGCAACATGGAGCGTGAAGTTGAGGACACCAGACTTTTTGAAGGAGGAGTTCTCACTTCCACAGCAAAGGATCATCCCTCATCTCAGATCATTGGTGATGTTATGGCTCCAGTTCAGACACGAAGATCCCATCAAAATCTTGGTGGATTTATTGCCAATATACACAAGAAGGTTGATACCCCTCTTGTACAAGCATGTTTGTTTGCATGTTTTCTGTCACAAGAAGAACCCAAGAAGATTTTTGATGCTCTCAAAGAACCTAGTTGGGTGGAAGCAATGCAGGATGAGCTTCACCAATTTGCTATCCAGGATGTTTGGGAGCTGGTTGATTGTCCTAGATATGTGAGACCAATTGGGACAAGATGGGTTCTAAGGAACAAGAAAGATGAAAGGGGCATTGTGGTCAGAAACAAGGCACGTTTGGTAGCTCAAGGATATACACAAGAGGAAGGTATAGATTATGAAGAAGTTTTTGCTCCAGTTGCACGAATTGAAGCTATAAGAATTTTTCTAGCTTATGCCTCTTGTATGAACTTCACTGTTTATCAAATGGATGTGAAGAGTGCTTTCCTCTATGGAACAATTGTTGAGGAGGTATACGTTATGCAACCTCCTGGTTTTGAAGATCCTGAAAATCCAGACAAGGTCTATAGAGTGAAGAAAGCAATGTATGGACTTCATCAGGCCCCAAGAGCATGGTATGGTACATTGTCCACTTACTTGGTGGAAAATGGTTTTAAAAGGGGCACCATAGATCAGACATTGTTCACAAAGAAGAAAGGTAAGGATGTCTTACTTGTCCAGGTCTATGTTGATGATATCATCTTTGGATCAACTAATCCAAAGATGAGTGAAGACTTTTCCAAGCTTATGACAGATAAATTCAAGATGAGTGCAATGGGTGAGATGAACTTCTTTCTAGGTTTACAAGTTCAGCAGAAAGAAGATGGTATCTTCATCTCCCAAGACAAGTATGTAGCTGAAATCTTGAAGAAATATGGTTTTTCTCCACATGAAAAGGATGCTTCTACTCCTATGGATAGGGAACACCCTTGGGGAAAAATTGGAGCTGGAAAGGATGTGGATGTTAGGCACTATAGATCAATGATTGGTTCATTGATGTATCTTACAGCCTCAAGACCTGACATCATGTTTGCTGTGTGTGCTTGTGCACGCCATCAAGTGACTCCCAAAGAATGTCACCTTTTTGCTGTGAAAAGAATTTTTAGGTACCTAAGATGTTATCCAGATCTTGGCTTATGGTACCCAAAAGATTCTCCATTGGAACTTATTGCATATTCAGACAGTGACTATGGTGGTGACAAGTTTGATAGGAAATCCACAACTGGTGGATGTCAATTTCTTGGGAGCAGACTAATATCTTGGCAATGCAAGAAACAAACAGTGGTGGCAAACTCTACAACTAAAGCAGAATACGTTGCAGCAGCTGCTTGTTGTGGACAAGTCTTATGGATTCAGAACCAGCTGTTGGATTATGGGTATAATTTCATGCATACCAAGATTTTTGTAGACAATAACAGTACTTTATGCATTATTAAAAATCCTGTACATCATTCTAAAACCAAACACATAGAAATTAGGCATCATTTTATAAGAGATTGCTTTGAGAAAGGTTTAATACAACCAGATAGGGTAGCCACAGAAGATAATGTGGTTGATTTATTAACTAAACCTTTTGATGCTGAAAGATTTCAATATTTGGTAACAAATATTGGAATGGTTAATCTCACTTAATATGTGTTTTGGAACCTTTTTGTAAAAGTATGTACAGGATAGTGCATTGTTATTGGTCTTTGTGATGATTTAGATTTTTCCACTTTATTTTTCTAACACTGACAAAGGTAAATGTAACGCTGATAAGTGTTATTTTGCCGTTGTTAGAGATATTATTGTCTAACGCTGACAAGAGTTCCTTCAACGCTGATAAGTGTTGTCGGGACGCTGTCAGCAACAAATGTTGGTTTTGTGGTTTTCAATCTAAATGTGTAGGTGGTGGTAGCTTTATGCCATTGGATACAGAGTTGCTTATGGATCTTTGAAGAGCTATTTGGACATATTTTTGTTTATGGATGATGGTTGGAATATTTATATTCCTATCTTGACATAAATTTTTAATGTTCATATATATTTTGAGAAACTCATGTATCATAGTTTAAGGGGAGGTTTAAGGAACCTTTAGGACTTTTGGGTATTCTTATAATACTCTCATCACAATTCTAGATTGTGTCCACAGGTGAGTATGGGTTAGTTTTACTAAACCATGAGGCACTGTAGCATGCAAAGTTGACAAACTATGCATGCTGCCAAGACATTTTTGGCCTAGAATTGGTTATGGTCTGATGGGAGACTTGGGAATAGTTTTGTTATGGGTTTACCTAGGAGTTACAAAGAATTTTATGAAATAACTTTGTTGGTAAGTATTTTGGTTAGCAAGGGACACTAGAGGACATTTGTGTCTATCTTGCTTAAGCAAGTGTGCATAAATGGACAGTGCTTGCCGCCCAGTAATTATTATCAACTTGTAAGATATTTCCCTTAGAATAAATTACTTTGTTAAGGTCTTTTTCTTTTTAAAAATATTTTTATTTTTAGACGCTGACAAGTTTTTCTCCAAACGCTGTTACGTCCAATCGTGACGCTGACAAGGCTTTAGGCAAACGCTGACAAGAAAATATAGCCGTTGGGCGCTGATGGGCTATTTTTGACCGTTGACACCTAGTGGGCCCTACCCAGTTGTTATTTTTGACTAATCTTTGGCCGTAATTTTGGGGAGTTGTTACTTTTAATTAATGCATGAGATAAGTTATATTTGATTCAATATTTTCATTATTACTCTTTGAATATAACTGCCTCATTTTTGACCAATCAAACTCATGCATCTCTCCTATAAATTTGGCTAATCTTTTTATTCTGGGTATTCATATTTTCTTGTCTAACATTTTTCTCCTAGATTTTTCCCATATCACATAACCTAAACAGCTTTCAACATGGCACCAAAGTTCAACTCAAAGAACTTAACATTGGAGTTCAAGAGCCAACATAATATGGTAGCTTACTTGACTGCTGATAATGATTTGTTCCCTCAGTATTCACAAATGGTGGCATTTTTAAATGCATCCTCATTAAGGTATGCACTTTCTCATACACCATTAGTCCCTGTCGCACACATTAGACAGTTTTGGAATAATGTTAGTTCCACAACAGCTAATGGAGTGACCACATTAACATCTACTGTTCATGGAAGAACATGGGTGGTCACTGAAGCTTTGGTTCGCCAAGCTTTGCGTCTTGATGACGCTGATGGTGTGACTACCCTTGCCATTGCAACAATAGAACAAGGTCTTAGGGAATTGGGTTATCCTATTCCTGCTGATGTCACTTTAAATAAATATCATAAGCAGGAACTTCCTTCTGACTGTAAATATTTGATACATGTCCTTCTTCAATGCTTAAGTCCAAAATGTACTTCTTTTAATAAACAGGTCAATTGCAAGTGCTTTGGTTTGTATCACACGTGGGCTTAAGTATAATTTTTCAAAAATGATTTTTGAAGGGATGTGTAAAAATAAGGGAAGTAAAATGACTTTGGCTTACCCAAGATTTTTGCAAATGGTCTTTGATTTACAAGAATATTGTACTAGGGATCATGACACTTTTTATGAGATCCCTAAACAACAGAAAACCATTTTTGCCAAAATGAGCTCCACAAACAGATCCATACCTCTTACCCAAGCCATGCTTGAAGTAATTCAGGCTGCTCAACCACAACCAGACCCTGCACCTCAACTTGAGCCTATCCATGAACCTTTACCTTCCCCTGACCAAATGGACATTGACCAACCCAACGCTGACACTCAAAATGTTGGCGCTGACACAGCCAATCCCAACACTGATGACATCCCTGAACAATCCCAAACACCCCTTAACCAACCCACACCCATACAATCTACCTCATCTTCCACCCCATTACAATCTAGGTTGAATAAACGCCAAAGGACTACTGGAGTGTTCTCCTCTAGTGGTCCTAGCCTTGTTGCAGAGAGAACCACCTCCACAAGTGTGGCTGGTGACATGGATGAGGCTGGGGCTATTGACACAAGCTTAGATGCTGGTCAAGACAGTCCCAACATCATTAAGACCTCATCTATGCCCTATGATTCTATTTTGGGAGGTCAAATCCCCATTCTAGCTGAGGGCAGATTGGAACCTATGACATTGACTGAATTGACGGCTGCTGTCATTAGCTTGCAAAAGCAAAATGTCAGCCTTGTACAAATTGTCAACAAACAGGGCCGTGAACTCCAAGTATTGAGGGAGCGGGTAACTGTTTTGGAGAATCCAAGTAGCAGGAGTAGGATGGAGGAATCTTCCAAAGGGGAGGATGAAGAGGATGAGCTTATTCATACAGCCAGTGAGAAGAGTTCACAATTTAGTGAATCTTTAGGTATTGCTGAAGCTCTTACAAGTCTGAAGCAGCATCCTGTTATTGATACATCCAAGGTGACACCATTAAACTTGGAAGGATCTTTCACAGAAACAATGGGCGCTGATACAGGTTTGAACGCTGACACATCCAGCGCTGACAAAGGTAATCGGGGCGCTGATAGAGGTAACTTGAACGCTGACAAAGTTGCAGGTGGTGTTGATGTATTCCAGTCATCAACAATCATCAAAGATGTGTCCACACAGGTTTCTTCTTCTACTTTACCTATTATTGATCCAAAAGACAAAGGTAAAGGAAAATTGGTTGAAGAAGAGGTTCCAAAGAAAGATGCAGCACAAATTACATTTGATGAACAGTTGGCTGCACAACTTTTGGAAAGAGATTTGAAGAGGAGTGGTAGATCACCATTTGTTGCCACTTCTGAGAGTGAGGAAGAGAGTGGTGATGAAAAAGAAGGGGATAGCTCAGATTCAAGTGTTCAAATTATTGAAGATCCAGAAAGACTTGAATATGGGGATGAGTTAGCAAAGGAAAGATTGAATGATTTGAAGAATCAGATTGATTGGGACCTTCCAGAAATCACCAGAATGTACCATGCTTGGGAAGACAAGGTAATGGAAAACCCAGGGATGAGTTTGTCAGATCAAATTTGGGGGTTGGAAGTTCTTCTCAGAGTACAAGATGATATAAAGGTGATTTTGAGGTTTAATGCACAAGAGGTCAAGACTTGGCTCAAAAGAGATAGAAGGCAGTTGTATTACAAGTTGCTTAGATGCCATCAACCTAGATGGACATACAAGAAGTTGTTGGCTTTATCTTTTGAGGAGTTAGAGTATAGGGCACATCCTATTTGGAGGAATGTGCAAGAAAATAATGTCTACCAGTTTCTTTCAGAAGAAAGGAAACAAGAGCTTGCTGAGGAAATGCAGATTCAAAAGGAGATGAGGATTGCTCAAAGACCAGTGAAGAAAGGAGATCCTTTCCAATTTCCCAAAGATATGGATGTGTATTATCCAACTGAAAGTGTCATAAGGAAGCATCTCAAGCTTTCTCCATTGGAAGCTTCAGATTTGGTTAATGTAGTACCTCTAGATGACAGAAATCCAATCATAAGTTTTGATGAAGATGAGTGTGGATTTTGGAAGATTGGCAGATTTGGAAAGGAGGTACATACTTTTACTTCAGTCATTTCTATCTTTGCAAGCATAGACAGAGAAGACTTGGTGCATCTATGGAGATTGATAGAGGCCAAGTATACAGCTGAAGCACCTACTTCAGCAAATAGAATAAGACTTTGGAACACATTTTTGACTTTGTGTGGTCCAAGAGAAGCAGATCCTGCCATATGGAAGGATCTTGAAGATGATCTCAGTAATCTTCATTGGAGGCTTTATTCTACTTGTGGTGTATTTCATTTGAGCTCTACAAAGTTTTCAGAGTATCTACTTGTGGATGCTAACTATTTCTTGTCCAAAGAAGTATTGGAGAAGATGAAGGAGACACCCTTGGAGATTGATTATACTAGTGACGTGGCCAAAGACTTGATAAGATATGTTTATCACCAACATAAGAAGTTTTTGCAAGATTCCTCCTAAGCCTTAAGTTTTTATTCAGAAACTTGATCATTGGAATAGATATCAAGTTTAGGGGAGGATTGTTGGGAATAAATTATGGGTCAGTTCACTAGACGCTGTTAAGAAGAATTCAAGCGCTGATAGGATGACATTGGACGCTGACAGCCAAGCGTTGACATTGAAGAAGTCAACGCTGACAGCCTTGAAGATTAGCACTAATGGAATATATCTTCATACGAATCTTTTTGTTTATTTGTTTCTTTATTTGTGTATGGTAAAGATAAGCTCGACATTGTATTTTCTATTATTATCTTTACCTAGAATAGTTGATTCGTAGCTTATTGTACAAGACTTCTTAATCTATAAAAGAAGGTCTTTTAGGTTAAAGTTGATAATCAGTTTTCATAAGTTTTCACAAGTTAAACCTCTTTCATTGTAATCAAGTTCAATCATTCTAATACAAGTGAAAGTTTGTTTAACATCTTTGTGTTTTAGATTAAGTGTTAATTCCGCATAACACTTAGTTACTTTATTCATAAGCAAAGGTTTCTCTACGTGTAGTACTTGATCTAATCTCGTATACACAAAGCTTAATCGATCTAAGTTTGGGATCAACATATGGTACATAGAGTACACGTGGAATATGGTACATGGAGTACACATGGAATGTACATGACATGATCGGTATGGGGTCAATCATCTTACATGATCAGAGGAAGATAATGATCAAATGGTTAAAACCAAATTGAACAGTACAACATAATAGCCTAGCTAATATAGCGTAGACATTCTTCTAGTTGCGTACGCAGTACAAAAGCATGATTAAACGGAATCGAATGATGGCCAGCATGAAAACATGATTAATGAAACAAACCATGATTATCATGAAAGCATGATTAAATACAACCCATCAATGTCTAGCAGGAAAGCAAAATCAACACGAAAAAACATGGAACAAAATTAACTTAAAGGAGCATAAAACATAATCAGCATGAAAACAAAGTTAACCATGATAGTATGAAAACATAATTGACATAAAGAACATAAAAATTAATGAAGGGACATGAAAGAAATATGACTGTAAAGAAATGAGATCTGAAAATTCGCTGGTGTGGACGACCATGGGTTGGTTCACAAAAAAATTGACATGAGTAAGGATGAACGCCTATGGGTCGGTTCATCAAAACAAAATGACATGAGCTAATGTGAACGCCTATGGGTCGGTTCACCAAGCAAAATAATTCGAATAAAAGCACATGCGACTAAATATGGCCAGTCCTGTACCAACCATTACTTAGTCAAAATACCTACAACAATAATACATAAAAATAAATAAGTGAAAATCACCGTCAAAACTTAACAAAAAACGCGTGACCAAGTATGAACTACTATGGTTCAGTCCATATTATCCAAAGTTCACAAGGAAACATCATGCATAGCACAATGACATGTCACTAAGTATTGATGACGGTTGTTCAATCCATATTAGTAGAAGTAATTCCGAGGAAACATCATGGTTAAAACAACAAGGTGCTGAAAATATCAATGCGTGGAATATCAGACATCGGCTTAGGAAGCTCCTGGTGACTACCTACTAGTCACAGGTCAAGTTTTAGAGCCTACAAGTCGAAACCTTAGGCTCTGATACCATAATTGTAACACCCTACTTTGATAACTAGACCGTTACGTGTATTTATGGCGTGTCATCAAAGCACAATGTAATATGTACTAAAACATACATGACCAAAAGGAAAAAACCGGAATCAAACATCGGTTCCCAAAGATAAGCCCAAAACCTATAAATAAGTAAATGATATGAGAAGGATAAAACAAGTGTCCAAATAAGCATAAGTATAAGAAGCCAAAAGGAGAAGAAGTCCAAGGCAACTTCCATCCTATGTACGTCCTCCAAATGCTCAAGTCTGTCCATGGTTACCTGCCATTTTGGGACATGGAAAGAAAAGTAACAGCTGGGCAACACGCTCAGTAAACGGATATATGACATAGTATGAAATGACAAATTATAATAAAGACTGATTAGCGCGGAAATGTATAAGTCTTGAAAAACTTGGTACATGTATATAAAACTGCTTTTATAGTTTGAAAAGACTTATGTTTTTATATGAAAACTGTATTTTAATTAGCCAAGAGCCCATATAGGTCATGAGGTTTCACCGTGCATGAATATTTAGAGGGGTTACCTCATCATGCAATTAGAGGGGATGCCTCTAATTAATTTAGTCTGGGTAGGAGGGATCAAATCCTTGTGAAGGATGTGAGGCACACACCATATTCACCATGAAAATCCTGTAAAAACATGAAACTAGGATGCACCCATACTCCCCACATGATAATATAAATATATGGCCAAAACTAAAAATGGACGCCACGAGCAATCACTCCACCGTGGGGAAGTTATAACACTGGTGCCTCCAGTGTTATGGTTATTGTACCTCCATAACTAGATGACATGGCTTGCATGTATATGGCTTAGGAATTCAAAACTAAACTTAAGCAATCAAAACATATAAAACAAATACTTGGGGAAAATAGTTGGTTGCAAACGGGGAATCTTAATAAGGAAAGAGAGTGTCAATACTGAAGGACGAAATATCCGTACCTTATGTCCAGTGAATGATGAAAAATGAAAAGATGGAAAGTCCTACTCTGACTTCACAAGTGCTACATAAACAAGGGACATGTATGAGTTGTCTGATTACTGAGTGTGTTACCGGTTCTGGGTGTTCTTTAACTTATTTTATAAGTTCTTGTCATGTTTCACTTGTTTTAAATGTTATCTTGTATTTTATTCATGTTTTACTGGTAATCTGATTATGTATTTCATGTGTTATTGTATTACTATACTTGTAGTGTAATAATAAGTAACTTTCTAAAAATAGCATGTTTCCAAAAATAGAAAGTTTCCAAAAATAGAAAGTTTCTAAAAATAGTAAGTTTCCTGAAATAGAAAGTTTCCATAAATAGAAATGAGCTTGATTAATAAGTCTACAAATATAAGCTAGTGCTTATTAGTCATAAGTTATAAGTCATGATAAATTATTAATAAATTTTACTAAATACTACTATAGGTTAAAGTGATTATTAATTATTAACGAAATGCATGGTTTAATAATTAATAATATGTCATGATATATTAATAAACTTTACCTTATAACGTTTAATTAAATTATGTCATGTTTAATTTAATTAAGTCTAATAAAATACTTAGGTTATACATGTTTATTTAGTTAAATAAAATAACCTAAGTCATGGATTAATTAATTAACTATTAGTTCATGTAAATTAAGCAAAATAATTAATTAATTAAAATGTATAAATAAAACACTTAGGTTAATACGTGTATTATTAAATTTTAATAATTTGACCTAAGTTATTGTTTTTAATTAGTATTAATAATGCTTGAAGTGAAATAATTTTATTAATTAGTTTATAAAATAAACTTGGCCAAAATAAATATACCCGAGCCCCTAGCCCGAGTCACCAACAAACCAGACCAAACACCCCCAGCCGGTGGCTGGTGGTTTGGTCGTGGCTCACACCAGCGTCAACCGGTTGCCACTGGTCGACCAAGGTTCACCCCGACACTAGCCAGGTTCCCACTGATGAGCCGAATCACCCACCGACCCCAAGCTGGTTCCCACTGCCTAGCCTTAAGACCCACCGAGACCCTAACCGGTCTCGGTTGCCACTGGAATCAATCGGTTCCCCCCTGTGAGGGTCCTTGCTTGTTGCTACCCGACAACCAAACACCACCGCACCCAATTGGGTTGCGGCAGGTGGACTAATTAAGCCACCGAGAGCCATGAGGCTCTCGGTTTAGGTACGGCCGAGACAAAAACCAACCCAAACCTGAACATTAACATGGTTTTTAAGCATTCTTGATCATGGTTTCATAATTATTAAATAAAAGCATAACTAAATTATGAATTTAAAAGAAAAGGGTTTAGATTAAATACCAATGCTTGATTGTGTTAAAGTTTTGATTCACCAACACGAACCCTAATAACCAATTTTAGTATCCTTTTTTATATCGTTTTTCCTCGACTCGACTCGAATTGATTTCCAATTTTATCGTAGAGCTTAATTGTTTTTGGTTAATAGTACTTGTTTGGAATCTATTTCTAGTTAAACTTAAAAAATGGGAATATTATTTTAGGCTAGGGAATATACAGAAATAAAAAGCGATTAAAACAATAATAAAATTATACTACAATTTAAGATCTAGATTAAACTAATTAAATCTAAGATACAATAAAACTATATTATAATTAAAAATATTAATTACTCTAAATACAAAATTAATCTAAATGCAAGCACGTAATAACAAGAAAAAATGACAAGAAAAATTAAATCACAAAAACAAACTTAAGAATAAAGCCTAAAGCTTTAACCTTTATAGCTTATTAATATTTTTAGATAATAAAGCTTGAAGCTTTATATACTAAGAAGCTTAATAATCACAAAAAGGTGTAAACTTTATACTAATAGTAAGCTTATTTAATGAAAACTAATTTTTACAAATTTTAAATCTATTTTTAAAACAATAGTAATTTTTAAAGCTAATTAAAACGATTTTTATAAAAGAGATAATATTTAAAAACAATTTAAACTGTATTAATCTAATTAAATAAACTAAAACGATTAACCTAGGTATTTAAAAAGAAAAGAACTTTAGTACCTGTGGTCCGAAGAAAACGCTCTAAACAAAATCAACATAATCAATAAAATATGGCCCGTAAAGTACACGACATTCCAAATCAAACTCGAACCAAATCTATACAAACCATAAGCTCTTTACCAAACGTGATGAATCGATTCACCAATATCAAAAGAACACAAGAGGTTAGATTAATAAGCAACAATTAATATTTGATAAAGAGATTAAAACAAAACCAATAGATATAGACTATTTCTTTTTAATATTTTATAAAAATATTTTAATTTTTTAAACTTAAAACTAATAGATCTACACTATTTTATAAAATACCTAATAGATCTACAGTAATTTTATAAAAAAAACTAAGAGATCTAAACTAAAAGTAGATAATTAAAAAGCTAGCTTAGTAATAAGTTGTAAGCCTAAGCTTAGAAATTATGTGATTCAAAAAGCTTGAAAGCTAAATGAACAAATCACCCAAAATAAGCTAAATCTAGAAAAATAAGCCCACAATAAGCTTGAAATAAGTTAACTTATTTCAAACTTATATATAAATCTTAATTTATTTGGAAAAAGTTATAAGAAAAACTAATCCCAAAATAATAAGCTAGATTATAAGAAAAGATTAAGAAAGGTAAAATGAGAATAAGCTAAAAGAGAATAAGCTAAAACATAAACTTTTATCAATATGAAAGTGCTTAAAAATAAGCTAGTACAAAGTTGAAAGGAAATACATTAAAAAAACAAGAAATAAAATTGACATTATTTAGCTACCTAAAATCTACATACAAAATGAAGAAAAATGACGTGCTATTTATAGTTGAAGTCAAGGTGCTTAGGGTAGATTAGTCTTTTTAGGCTTTTTATCACCTTATCTTCTTTAACTTGAGGGCATCTTGGTCATTTGGTAGGTGATAATGTGTTTCCACCAATAGGATGAAAGATGTTTGTTAATGCAAGTGATGCCTAAAAACTTTATTAGTGTTAACTAATCTTTCTTAGTTTTGATCACAACAAACTATACAACACATTTAGGGTAGAAACACAAAACGAATTATTTAACTAACACTATCATCAAGGTAATAATCATATCACTAACTTTTCTTAATCATACTTAGTGATCATCAACGTGATTATCCTTAAAACTCACTTTTGTTAATATGACAAAAGATTTTTTACTAAACTTTCTCTTTAAAAAAATGCTTTATTAAAATGGAAAATGTAAATTTGAAAATAGCATATTCCATATGCCATAAGAATATCCTTTGAAGGTTTAAAAAACCTCAGACATTCCTACCCCACTAAAAGACAAAAAAGGGAGCGGACTCTACTGGGCGGTACCTTAAATAGCTAGGCGGTTCCTTATCGATAAGGTACCACCAGCTAGATAAGGATCCGCGCCCAGCTAGCCGTTGGACTTTGTCTTCTATAAATAGTGGATCAAATCTCATTTTCTAATAAGCCTCTTGGACGTTTTTCTCAGCCCCCTTTCTCTTTTCTATAGCATAATCATTAGTAAATGATCACTTAAAGTGTTAAGGATGTTTACATATGATTATCCTCTTGATCCCCTCCTTTACCTTGTCCAATGAGAAGATCACTCACTCACTAGTGTTCTGATAAAGATGAATCCATGAATTAGTCATGTTCATCATGTTAGCCTTTTTATTTTTGTTAATCCATTTGTATTTATGAAATACTTGGACTAGTTGTGTTCATCCAAGCTATTTGTGAATACTTGGATTTGTTGTGTACATCCATTGCATATGTGTTTGCTTAGATTTGTGTTGTGTAGATCCAAGCTACATGTGTGTACTTGGATATGTCTAGTTGAGTTGTAATAGATTTGTGTAGTAGTTCTCACTAAACTATAAAGTGATGTGGTTGTGTCTTGTGAGTTCTCACTAAACTTGAAAGTGATTAGTAGTTGTGTTGTGTGAAGTTCTCACTTAGCTTCAAAGTGAAGAGTCGTGAAGATTGGTTCTAGCTTTGGATTAGAACTCGACATCTAGCCTTGTGTCGTTAAATTGTGAAGTAGGCAACGTTGTGTAGATTGGTCCTAGCTAATGATTAGGTCTCTACATTTAGCTTAGAGTCGGAAAATAATGTAAGCGACGATGTAAGGCTTTCTCCGCCAAGAAGGGAGCTTGTGGATATAGTGGAAATATCGAGTAGGTTTACTCGAGGAGTGGAGTAGAAACGAGGATAGAGCCTCGTTGTTGAACCACTATAAATCTTGGTGTCTTGTCACTAGGTTGTCTCTTTCCTTACTCTTTACTTATTTTCATTATCATTATACTTACCTATTACCATTGCTAATGCATTTGAATTGAACCTAATCATTATGCAACTTAGCTTCAAGAAAAGATAGTTTTGATACACACTTAATTCAAAGTAATTTAAATTAGGTGACTAATTGAAGAGAAACTATTCAACCCCCCCCCCCCCCCTTATAGTTTCTACAATTGGTATTAGAGCGATGGTCACTCAAGATCTTTGAAGTATATTGTACTTTAAAACTTGAATCGATCCATTGTCTCCTCAAATTAGAAGGTCAAGTTGTACTAAAGTTTCTCTTTGGTTAAAACTATTTTTCTCAGACAATAGGTCTTTTAATTGGTAATATTGCATCCCTCTTAGATTATTAGCCCTTGTGCATTTTAGATCTATTCTTGAAATGTATCTACTAGTTTGCATCTTGCTTTGTGTAGGTACTCATGAAGATCAATCATTAAATTGGTTGTGGATTGAGTTACTTGCATTTGTAGAAGACTCATCTTCATTGATCTTCAACATCCTTGAATGATGACATCAAGATGATTGGGAATGATACTAGTCCTTGAAGACTTAGTACTCATTATAGTCATTGTTGGGCATTGCATTGATTCCTTGATGGATTGCTCTTTGTGGCCAAGGTACGCTTTCGTTCTTCCACACGCCCTTTGATCATTCTTTTGATCATTACTTGACTATGTGCTTGTTCTTGGCATCCTTGCCTTGACAATTTTTTGTGGTTTGTGATTCTTTTCTTTTATCCTCTCAAACCTTCATTGCTTGGATACTTGACTCACTATGGTGATGTAGAGTGAGTTAGTACTAGCTTAAAGTATCAAGCATGATTTCCATGGTTTGCACCCATACGGTTAGTAGGCCCTTTGTGGGAGAGAAATTGAATCAATACCTTGCTCATATTTTGGTTTAGACTAAGACTATTATTGAAAGTGATCTTAGTCTATGCATCAATAATTGCTTTGGGTATATTCATTACCAAAGTCGTTTAACGTTTCGCCGGAAAGGCACGTCTTAAACCACTATATATGACACAAGCTTTTCGTCTCCATGATTTGAAGATTGTCATTTATCCCTTGAGCATTGATCTTAGTTTTGTTTCACTTCCCTTGACATCTCTCCACTTTGCCTTTTCGCTACGAGTAGTCGTTTGTCCGTTTCGGTTCTTTTCGAACTCGATTCAACTCGTAATCCTTCATTAAGGCATATTGCTTAGTGTTATGATGATCCAAATGATATTCTAAAAGATTTAAGATATATTTGTTAGTATTTTATAAAATTTGGTTTTAAAAATTTTGGCGTGTTTCATTGATAAAAACCAGCCTCTGCAGGCGGTTCTTTATCTCTGGCGGCTCAAACCTGTGGTTCCTTATCGATAAGGTACCGCGGGCAGTAAAGTTTGTCAGAGCGCCAGTTTTATTAAAATAATCTTTTTCAAACCAAACCCTCTCTCTCCCAAAAACACACACCGAGGGGTTTCACGTTTTCCACCATTGTTAAAGCTTCAAAAATCTTCAATCACTCAAATTAATTGATTCCAAGTTGTGGTTTTCATTCATCCTTCATCAAACATCAAATAATTGTAAGTACTTTCTTTCAATTTCACCTATTTTGTTCTAGGGTTCATCCTTTCATAATTAGGGATTTTTAAAATTGAAATTGAATTAGAACCTTAATAGGAATATGGGTTGACATGGTTATTTTACTATGATTCCTTAGGTTCATATTCATTGAGATTTCACTAAAACCCACTTGTAGAACAAATTCGAACTTTAGCTAAATGATCTTGGTTAAAGGATGGAATTGAGATGAACCCATGAACAAATAGGTAGTTGCATTGTTAATGCTTACCTAAAAACCTTTTTTTAAAAAACCAATGTTCTAGTCTATTGTTGATCCAACATAGTTCATATGTTCTTGGTTAATAATGGAATAGATACATTGTGAGCATGAGAATGATATGGATTCAATCCTTTGTTTGTCAAGTAATTGATATAACACATTCTCATAATTTTGAGTTCTGATTTTATTTTTCATATGAGTGATTGGAAAAATATTTTCTTTTGTTTATATTAGGTACTAATCATGCCTTCTCAATACCAAAAGGATCATCAACTCACTAGAGAATACATGCCAAACCTTTCCAAAACCTATGCTTCCACTCAACTTCAAAACTCCTTTCCATCCCTTTCTACTCGTTGTTTCCATGAGGGTAGAGTCGTTGACGAGGGAATAACGGGTTATGACTATATCCAATCTATGTTTGAGCTTTCGGGGTTTGATTGCTTGCTCAACATAGAAGAAGATATTTACCCCTTGTTTTTTCTAGAATTCTTTAGCACTTACTCCATGTTTGATTACAATGGAGAAATCATTATTCGATTCTTGTTGAATGATCAAATCATTTAATACTCTATAGAAAATTCGGTGAGATTCTTGGTGTGCCATATGAAGGCACTTGTCGTTTCACGGATAAATGGAGACTTGATGCTCTCTTGGAATCCTACGACAAACCTCCAAATGATCATGCCGAAATTAATCCGGAGTTTAGCCTTGACATCATTTTGAAAGAGTGTGATGGAAACGTTGTGAGAAGCCTTCATTCAAATGTGCGAAATGTGAATCGCTATGAAGTGCTCTCTAGCGACCTTAAGGATTTTATGGTCCAATGGGCAAATATCCTTACGGAGAATGTATTTTGTCTTGGTGGAAACCGAGATCATATCCCGGCTTGTATGGTGCATATGTTGAGTTGCATCTTTACATCAACCAAGTACAATTTGGCATTCTATATCGCTCGACGAATAAATTATGCCCTTTCAAAGCCCAAAACAAACCTTCCCTATGCTATGCTTCTTACTCGCCTTTTCAAAAGGGTTGATCATGACTTTCCCCACCTCGACCTTTCTCGCTTTCACCTGGTTCATCGGGTTATGTTGCCTATTCAAGAGGTATATGCAAGAAAGCCTAGAAGTGATCGAGGTTCGCTAAAATCTGATCATCAAGAGATGGATGATGAGGACACCTATATGCCAACGAGTGATGGTTATGGCATAGGTTCTAGTTCTCACTTCAACTCTTCGAGTAATTCCCACCCATCCTCAAACTCATTCGTGGATGGACTTGAAGACTTAGCTCCTCCACCTCATTATTCCTCTAGTGAAGTACCGGAAGATCTCAACATGGAGCATCTCTACCGTGAAAATCTTAGGACTCGAGGTGAATTGCATGAACATCGGGTTGAGTCAAGGAAGGGATTCAAGTATTTGGGGAATATGATCAAGGGATTGGGCAAGAAAAGAAGGTGAAGACTTTGAAGTGTTTTCAAAGAATACATGTTGGTAAACATGTAATGTTGAACAATTTTTATCTTGGATGTGTATTAACTAGATTCTACTTGTTTGAATTATTTGTTATTTATCCTAAATGTTTGCCTTTTTGATCTTGTTTTTCATAGCTTTGTGCATCCTATGTGTTAGTTAGCTTCCTAGATTTTGGTCAGTTGTTAACTTTGGCTTGAAAATCCTTTGGTAAAAATCTAGGCTAACCAAAATTTGAGGAAGTACCATTTTTGAACACCACTGGTCGCGGTTCCTTATAGACCCACGGTACCTTATTGATAAGGAACCGCCGACCTTAGATAAGGAACCGCTGTGTCCGACAGAATCTTTGCTTTACACTATTTTCCTTAATCTATGTAAACCTTGCTTGATTCTTTGCAAAAACCTGCACATTTCCTAAACTAGGTTAGCTAAATTCATTGTGTTGGGAATAAATTAAGGCCAGATCACTTGAGCGCTGACAAGAACAAATCAAGCGTTGACAAGAACAAAACAAGCGCTGACAGCTCAAGCGTTGACAAGTTAAAGTCAAGCGTTGACACATTGAAGACAAGCACTGATGGAAGATATATTCTACGCGTGTATTATATTCTAGAATACTTCTAGTAAAGATAAGAACAACAATGTATTTTCTATATTTATCTTTACCTAGAATAGTTGATACGTAGATTATTGTACAAGGCTTCTTATGTCTATAAAAGAAGGCCTTTAGGTTAATGTTTAATATATAAGTTTTTATATAAGTTTTCGTTCGTAAACATCTTTCATTGTAAGCAAGTTTGATATTGATAATCAAAGTGAAAGTTTGTTTACATCATTGTGTGTTCTTGTTTAAGTGTTAAATTCCGCATAACACTTAGATTCATAAAGCATATACAAAGGTTTCTCTACGTGTATTACTTGATCTAATCTCGTATACACAAAGCTAATCGATCTAAGTTTGGGATCAACAAGTGGTATCAGAGCTTGTTGAGGAACTTTTGATCTTAAAGAACACCAGAACCCTAAAAACACCAAAACCCTAATTTTCTCAGAAACCCTAACAACATCATGTCTGAAGCAATAACCTCCTCCTCCTCAGCCTTACCAAACATCAAGATTCCCATGCTTGATGCAACCAACTTTGACTTATGGAAGTTCAACTTTGAACAATATCTGGGGATCTATGACTACACACTCTGGGAGATTATTGAATATGGAAACACATTCAATAAGGCTCAAAAGATTCTTGATGCCATCTCTCAAAGATCAGCTGTTGCTGGATGTTCTAAAGCAGATAAGAAAGAAAAACCTGGAGATGGTAGAGTTGTGGCTGCTGATGACATTGCAAAGAAAAGGGTTGACATGAAAGCCCTAAATATTCTGAAAGTCTCCTTGGGACAAGAAAATCAGCATAAATATAGAGGCTATGAATCTGCTAAGGAGCTTTGGGAAGCTCTTGAAGTTGCATATGGTGGCAATGCAGACACTAAGGAGGAAAAGAAAAAGCAACTTCTGCATGATTATGCTGTCTTCAAAGCTCAACCCAATGAGAAACTGAGTAGTGTGAGAAGCAGACTGCTTGACATTACTAGCAAGTTGTCCTTCATGGGGACACAAGTTGGTGATGTTGACATCAATGCTACCTTTCTTAAAAGTCTTGGTGAGGCATGGAAGATTGAGGCAAGATCTATTCTTGCCAACAATACCTACAAGAGCTCCTCGTTTGATGACATCTACAACAAACTAAGACTGTTGGAAGATGAAACTCTTCTAGAGCATGGAAGCAAATCTACCAACAGCAACATGGCCTTCTTCTCTCATAGTGAAGGTCAATTCAATCAGAAGGACTCTTATATGCATCCAGTTACTGGATCATCATATGTCAGCACTGGAACAAGTCCTGTCAACGTCTCCTTTTCAGACGCTGACACATTCAAGAATGACTCCCCAAGAGCTAAACCTGCTGGTTTGGATTTGGATACTATTTGTGCCTACATTGCTTCTTTGCCAAATGGTTCAGTGATTACATATGAGGACCTTGAGCAGATAAGTGATGAGCACCTGGAAGAGATGGACATCAAGTGGAACATGGCTCTTGCTAGCATAAGAGCAAATAGGTGGAACAGAAGGTTTAAGAAGAAAATGACCTTCAATGCTAAAGACACAGCTGGATTTGACAAATCCAAAGTTGAATGCTACAACTGCCATCGTATGGGGCACTTCATGAGGGAATGCAGATCTCCTAGAAGATCTGATGCTGGTAAACCCTCAAGTCAGGTTGTTAAAGCTCAGGATTCCAAAGCCATGGTTGCAGTTCAAGGAATTGATGGTACAGGATGGGATTGGAGCTATCTGGCTAAGAATGTTGAAGAGGATAAAGCTTTGGTTGCTGATATTGAAGAAGAAGAGCATGTTGAATATGCTCTCATGGCACACTCCTCCTCTTCATCTGATAATGAGGTATATGATGATGCTTTTTGTAGCAAAGGTTGTAGGTTAAACACTGAAAGACTTAACAAAGAGGTGTTAAAACTAAAAGATGATATGAGTACTGAAAGGTGTAAATTGTCTAATTACCAACTAGCTCTTACTGAAACTGAGAAAACCGTTTCTGAATACAAGAAAATGGAATTTGATTTAAAAGATAAGATCAATATCTTAAAACATGAGTTAGAGGGTAGTATGGATATTAGAAACATCATGGAAAGGGTTAATGGTGAATTACAGGCTAAATTAGATGAGGCCATTAAGAATAAAGATAATGTTGGCCTCAAAATTCAAAGATTTAATAGAGCCACCCAAACCCTAGGAGACTATGTAGCTAAACAAAGGGATCCTAAGGACATGACTGGGATTGGGATGAATGATTACTCTTTGGTTCCACCACCAGCTGGTGACTTCTATGGTGTCCAACAAAGGGACTTATCTTGGACTGGTTTGCCAGAGCTCCAAGAGGAGGAATTCATTCCTCCACCAAGAATTGTCACTCCAGTGGAAGAGTATCAACAAAAATTGACTGACCTAAATGAGTGGAAGAAGGCTAACCCTACCTTATTTGTTAAGGGTGGCTTGCTATGTGAAAGTCCTAATGAGTCTACACCCATTAAGGTTACTAACCCAATCACTGGTAAAGTTGTTGACCTAGGCTCAAACACTGTTAGAAGACCTAGCATTAAATATGCAGAGATGTATAGGAATACTAGGTCACCCAAGAGTCAAGTTAGCAATCATGGAACAGGCTTCTACTCTTCTAGACCTAAGGTTGTGTCTAGAAAAGCTTGTTACACTTGTGGTAGCTTTTCACACTTGGCATACAAGTGTGTCAACGCTCCCAAAGCCAGCGCTGACAGGAATAATTTCAGCGCTGACAGGAACAAAGTCAACGTTGTTAGGAAGTCAAACGTTGTCAGACCCAAACCTTGTGTGCAGCAAAGTCCACAAGTGATTAGACCTGCCCCATTCTTTTCTAGAAGGTCTAACACTCATGGACAAAGACCTTTTCAAAAGATAAACACCTGGTCAAATAGGCAATGGGTTTCTGTAGCAAACCCTAGGTTCAACGCTGACAAGGGTAATTTCAGCGTTGACAGGACAAATTCTAACGCTGACAGAAACGTGACCAGACCTAAATATTTGCAGCCACAAGGTAAGGGGTCTAAAGCTTCTTCAAGCTTAACATGGAGACCCAAGAAAGATCAAAACCCTAATGATAATGGGATTTCAATGACTTGCAATAGATTTAATTACATTTCAAAGGTCATTACAAAACCTATTGGGGTTAACTGGGTATTTCATCCTAAAAAGGATGAGAATGGGGTTGTTGTGAGAACTAAGTCTGTTCTTATTGAACAACCAGATGAATCCAAGTCTTTTAAGACTTGGGTTCCCAAAGAAAACTAATTTGTTTTCTTTATGTGCAGGGCATTCAAAGACATATCAATGATTATGGATATTGGGATAGTGGATGCTCAAGGCACATGACAGGGAAGGAAGACTATCTGACGAATTTCACCCCTATTAAAGATGGTGATAAGGTATACTTTGGAGGTGGATATGGAACTATCACAGGCAAAGGAACCCTTCTCACCAATAATCTGCGTTTTGAGAACGTCTTCCTTGTAAAAGAACTTGATTACAACCTGTTTAGTGTATCACAAGTTTGTGATAACAAAAATAAAGTTCTTTTCACTGATACTGAGTGTTTGGTGTTAAGTAAGGATTTTAAGATCCCTGATGAGAAATATATTGAGTATAGAACACCTAGGCATAAGGACATATATAATGTGAATTTAAATGGGATTAAAATGAATACCAATATGTCTTTTTTTTATGCTAAGGCCTCAGTAGATGAGAGTAATTTGTGGCACAGGAGACTAGGGCACATAAATTTTAAAAATATAAATAGACTTGTGAGGCTTGGTTTAGTTGATGGTTTGCCTGAGAAGGCCTTCCACAATGACCACTCTTGTATTGCATGTCTTAAAGGCAAGCAGCACAAGGTCTCATTCAAGTCCAAACAGGTGCATACTAGTTCCAGACCTCTTCATATGCTACACATGGACCTCTTTGGTCCAACTAATATAGAAAGTTTGAATGGTAAGTCATATTGCTTTGTTATCACAGATGACTTTTTTAGATTTACTTGGACATTCTTTCTAGCTATGAAGAGTGACACATCTGATGTTCTTATTGATTTTATCACTCAGATTGAGAAAAGGTCTGGCAATGAGGTTAAAATGCTTAGGAGTGATAATGGTGGAGAATTTAGGAACAAGAAGCTAGATGATTTATGTGCCAGGAAAGGAATTACTAGGCAATTTAGCATTGCTAGAACCCCACAACAAAATGGGGTTGCTGAGAGGAAAAATAGAACCCTAATTGAAGCAGCCAGAACAATGTTGGCTGATGCTCACTTTCCAATAGCCTTTTGGGCTGAGGCTGTTAATACAGCATGCTATGTGCAAAATAGAGCATTGGTTAACAAAATTCAGAACAAAACACCTTATGAGTTACTTTGGGGTAGAAAACCTAATATTGGTTTTCTCAGACCTTTTGGTTGTCATGTAGTAGTATTAGATACTAGTGATGCCTTAGGGAAATTTAGTGCAAAAGGTGATGAAGGTTACTTCATAGGGTATTCAGTGCAGAGCAAGGGTTATAGGGTTTATCTTAAAGAGGACAAACGTATAGTTGAAAGAGTACATGTTAGGTTTTTAGAGAATAAACCTAGTGATCCTGAAAGTGGTCCTAATTGGTTATTTGATTTGGAACCCTTATCTAGAACTTTAAATTATATGCCTGTCACTAATCCAGACATTGTGAAGGTAACTTCAAATGTTGTGGAGGAACAAGTTGTTAATGTTTCAGGTACACAGGTTAATGAGAGGGTTGGATCACAAGCAGAAAAGGCATCTCCTATATTAGAGTATGTCACAATTCCCATTTGGACAGATGCTTTTGCTGCTGCTGCTGCTGGACAAGATAATGGTGGTTTCCAAGTACCACCAGATACAAACATGCATGGTTCTTCAGGCGCTGACAAAGGCAAATCTAGCGCTGACAAGACCAATTCAGACGTTGATGGCTCAGACGTTGACAACAACAGTTCAAGCGTTGTTAGCCCAAGCGTTGACAAACAAGGTTCAAGCGTTGACAACAATTCTGCCCATCTTTTCTCTTCAAATTTTGAACAAGGTGAACCTTCCAATTTATATGAAGAGGTTCATCCTCATGTTGATGTAAGAGAGTCTGAAGAAGAAGATATTGGCAACTTGGAGCATGAGGTTGAGGACACCAGAATTTTTGAAGGAGGAGTTCTCACTTCCACAATGAAGAATCACCCCCCATCCCAGATCATTGGTGATATTATGACTCCAGTTAAGACTAGAAGATCTCATCAAGGTCTTGGTGGGTTTATTGCCAATATACACAAGAAGGTTGATACCCCTCTTTTGCAAGCATGTTTGTTTGCATGTTTTCTGTCACAAGAAGAACCCAAGAAAATATTTGATGCTCTCAAAGAACCAAGTTGGGTGGAAGCAATGCAGGATGAGCTTCACCAATTTTCAGTTCAGGATGTTTGGGAGCTGGTTGATTGTCCTAGATATGTCAGACCTATAGGGACAAGATAGGTTCTCAGGAACAAAATAGATGAAAGAGGTATTGTGGTCAGAAACAAGGCAAGGTTAGTGGCTCAAGGTTATACACAAGAGGAGGGGATAGACTATGAGGAGGTCTTTGCACCAGTTGCAAGGATTGAAGCTATTAGGATTTTTTTAGCCTATGCCTCCTGCATGGGCTTCACAGTCTATCAAATGGATGTCAAGAGTGCCTTCCTCTATGGAACTATTGTTGAGGAAGTTTATGTGATGCAACCTCCTGGTTTTGAGGATCCAGAGCATCCAGATAAAGTGTATAGAGTCAAAAAGGCTATGTATGGCCTTCATCAAGCCCCTAGAGCATGGTATGGTACTTTGTCTACCTATTTGGTGGATAATGGATTCAAGAGGGGCACCATAGATCAGACACTATTTACAAAGAAGAAAGGCAAGGATGTGTTGCTTGTGCAGGTCTATGTTGATGATATCATTTTTGGGTCTACTGATCCAAAGATGAGTGAGGATTTCTCCAAGCTTATGACAGACAAATTCAAGATGAGTGTTATGGGGGAGATGAACTTCTTTCTTGGTTTACAAGTTCAGCAGAAAGAGGATGGTATCTCCATCTCCCAGGACAAATATGTTGCTGAGATCTTGAAGAAGTTTGGCTTTTCTCCACATGAAAAGAGGGCTACTACTCCTATGGATAGATAACACCCTTGGGGAAAGATTGGAGATGGGAAAGATGTTGATGTCAGGCATTATAGATCCATGATTGGATCCTTGATGTATCTTACTGCCTCCAGACCTGACATTATGTTTGCTGTGTGTGCTTGTGCACGCCATCAAGTGACTCCCAAAGAATGTCACCTTTATGCTGTGAAGAGGATCTTTAGGTACCTAAGATGTTATCCTAGTCTTGGTTTGTGGTACCCAAAGGATTCACCATTGGAGCTGATTGCATATTCAGATAGTGATTATGGAGGTGATAAGTTTGATAAGAAATCCACAACTGGTGGATGTCAGTTTCTTGGGAGCAGGTTAATATCTTGGCAATGCAAGAAACCAACAGTGGTGGCTAATTCTACAACTGAAGCAGAGTATGTGGCTGCAGCTGCATGTTGTGGATTCAGAACCAGCTGTTGGACTATGGGTATAATTTCATGCATACTAAGATATTTGTTGACAATAATAGTACTTTATGCATCATTAAGAATCCTGTACATCATTCTAATACTAAACACATAGAAATTAGACACCATTTTATAAGAGATTGCTTTGACAAAGGTTTAATACAACCAGATAGGGTTGACACTGAGGAAAATGTGTCAGATTTATTAACTAAACCTTTTGATGCTGGGAGATTTCAATACTTGGTAACAAGTATTGGAATGGTTAATCTCACATAATATGTGTTTTGGAGTCTTTTTGTAAAAGTATGTACAGGATGATGCATTATTATTGTTGGTTTTATTGATGATTTAGATTTTCCACTATATTTTTCTAACACTAACAAAGGTTGCTTGAACGCTGATAAGTGTTTTTGCAACGTTGTCAGCAATATAATTGCCTAACGCTGACAAAGCTTCCCTCAACGCTGTCATGTGTTATCGGGGCGTTGTCAGCAACAATGTTAGTTTTGTGGTTTTCAATCTAAATGTGCAGATGGTGTTAGCAGTATACCATTAGATACAGAGTTGCTTATGGATCAATGGAGAAGCATTTGGACAAGTTTTTATTTATGAATGATGGTTGGAATGTTTCATTCCTATCTTGACATAAAAAAATTTTATGTTCATGCATGATTTTAGCAAACTTTTTGTATCATAGTTTAAGGGGAGGTTTTAGGAACCTTTAGGATGTTTGGGTATCCATATGATACTCTTATCACAATTCTAGATTGTGTCCACAGGTGAGTATGAGTTAGTTTCTACTAAATCATGAGGCACTTTAGCATGCAAAGTTGATATACTGTGCATGCTGCCAAGACATTTTTGGCTTAGAATTGGTTGTGGTCTGTTGGGAGACTTGGGAATGATTTTGATATGGGATTTACCTGGGAGTAACAAGGATTTTATAAGGTAACTTTGTTGTTAAGAGTTTTGGTTAGCAAGGGACACTAGAGGACTGTTATGTCTATCTTGCTTATGCAAGTGTGCATAACTGGACAGTGCTTACCGCCCTATGATAATTATCAGCTTTTGGTTATCTTCTCTAGGATAAATTACTTGTTAAGGTCACTTTTCACTTTTTAAAATAATTTTATTTTTGGACGCTGACAAGAATTTTCCAAGCGTTGTTGTGACCAAATTGGACGCTGACATGGCTATAGGCAAACGTTGACAAGATTATAGCCGTTGGGCGTTGATAGGTTATTTTTGACCGTTGACACTCAATGGGACCTACCCAGTTGTTACTTTTTGACATATTTTCAAGCCGTAATTTTAGGAGTTGTTACTTTCATTTAATGCATGAGATAACTTATCACTTTTTCAATATTTTCATGATTGATTTTTGAAAATCTTTGCCTATTTTTGGGCCAATCACATGCATTCTTTTTCTCCTATAAATTTGGCTCCTATTTTAAACAGGGTATCTATAATTCTTGTCTAACAATTTTCTCTTATCAACTTCATCTTCTACACTTAAAATTAACAGCTTTCATCAATGGCACCAAAGTTTAAACCAACATAATTGGAATTGGGGTTCAGATCACAACACAACATGATTGCTTATCTTGAAGCTGATGATGCTCTGTTTCCCCAATACACATAAATGGTGGCGTATTTGAACGCATCCCCATTAAGGTATGCTCTTTCTCATGCACCACTCATTCGAGTCACACACATTAAGTAGTTTTGGAACACTGTTAGTTCCTCAACAGTTAATAGAGTGACCACATTGACTTCTATTGTTCATGGGAGATCTTGGGTGGTTATTGAGGCTTTGGTACGCCAAGCCTTGCATCTTGATGATGCTGATGGTATAGCCACCCTTCCCATAAATGAGATAGAACAAGGGCTCAGGGCTTTGGGATATCCTTTTCCTGATGAAGGTACTCTTAATAAGTATCATAAGCAGGAATTTCCCCCAGCCTGGAAGTACCTCATACATGTCCTCCTTCAATGTTTGAGTCCCAAATGTACTGCACACAATGAGATCAATAGATCCATTGCCAGTGCAATTGTGTGCATTGCAACAGGGCAAAAGTATAACTATTCTAAAATGATTTTTGAGGGGATGTGTAAAAACAAGGGGACAAAAATGACTTTAGCTTATCCCCGTTTTCTGCAAATGGTTTTTGATGATCAAGGTTACTGCTCCAGGGATCACAATGATTTTTATAAAATCCCTGAGCAAAAGAAAGCTATTTTTATGAAGATGGATTCACCACCCCATAGAGACCTACCTTTAACCCAAGCCATGCTTGCTGTTATTGCAGCAGCACAACCCCAACCAGACCCTCAACCTCAAATTGACCCTCAACCACAACTTGAACCAATTCCTGGCCCTTTACCTTCACCTGAACAAATGCAAATTGACTCTGAATCCTTCAACGCTGACACCCTTAATGTTGGCGTTGATGTGCCTATTTCCAACGCTGACACACAACCTTCACAATCCCAAACACCCCTTAACCAACCCACATCTACTCACTCTTCTACACCATCTTCCACATCCCCTAAATATAGGTTGATGAAATGCCAAAGGACTACTGGAGTGTTCTCCTCTGGTGGTCCTAGCCATGTAGCAGAGAGAACCACCACCACAAGTGTGGCTAGTGACCTGGATGAGGCTGGGACTATTGGTTCTGGCTTAGAAGCTGGCCAAGGCAGTCCCACCATCATTAAGTCCTCATCCATGCCCAATGAATCTGACTTGGGAGGTCAAATCCCCATTTTAGAAGAGGGCAGACTGGAACCAACGACTCTTATGGAATTGACGGCAGTCTACATTAGCTTGCAAAAGCAAAATGCAGACTTGGTACAAGTAGTCAGCTCACAAGGCCTTGAACTCAAGCAATTGAGGGAGAGGATTGTTGTTTTGGAAAGTGATCGTGCTAGAAGGAGTATGGAGGAGTCTTCCAAAGGGGAGGAAGATCAAATAAATCTGAGTGATAAGGGCAGCCAGGATGGTCAATCAATGGATGTTGCTGAAGCCCTTACAACCTTGAAGAAACAAACAGGTTTTGATACGTCCTTAGTCTCTCCCACCAACTTAAATTTATCATTTACAGCTATGTTGAGAGAGGTTACATAAGGCGCTGAGGGAAGATATTTGAGCGTTGACAAAGAAAATTTTGCGCTGATAGAAGTATTTTGGGCGCTGATAGAACAAATTTGGGCGTTGACAGACCTGCACATGAAGGTGATGTATCCCAGTCATCATCTATCATCAAGGAGGTTTCTACTCAGGTATTACCATCTACCTTACCGACCATTGCACCATCAGATAAGGGTAAGGGCAAAATGGTAGAAGAGAATGTTCCAAAGGATGCAGCTAAGGTTGAGTTTGATAGAAGACTAGCTGCACAAATCATGGAACAAGATGAAAAGGAAAAGTCACCATTTGTTGTGACTTCAGAAGAAGAAAGTGATGGAGCTAGCTCAGACTCAAGTGTGATGATAATAGAACCAGAAAGGCTTGAGTACGGTGATGAGTTTGCTAGGGAAAAGTTGAGAGAATTGAAATTGCAGGTTGACTTTGACATGCCAGAGGTGGTTCAAATGTACAATGCTTGGGAAGAAAGATGCATGGATAATCCAAACTTGACCATTTCAGATCAAATATGGGGTTTGGAGCTTCTTCTTAGAGTTCAGAAGGATTGTAAGGTAATTTTGAAACACAAGGCAAGCAATATTCTCTCAGAATTAAAAAGGGATAGAAGGGAGCTCTACTTTATGTTGCTCAGATGTCATGGAGTTGGATGGGCATATTAGAAGTTGAAGGCTTTGACATTTTATGAGTTGGAAAACAGAGCTTATCCCATTTGGGTGAGAGTGCAAGAAGCAAACACTCTCAGACTTCTTTCAGATGAAATAAAGGAGGAACTTGCAGAAGAAATGGAAATCAAGAAAGCTATGATGGTTCCCAGGCCAGAGAAGAAGGGAATTAAATTTGAGTTTCCAAAAGATATGGATCCACTATATCCAAGTGAAGCAGTTATAAGAAAGAGCCTCAAGCTCTCCCCATTAGAAGCTTCAGATATGGTGCAAGTGTTACCATTAGATTCCAGGAACCCAATTGTGAGCTATGAAGAAGATGAATGCGGGTTCTGGAAGATTGGCAGATTTGGCAAGGAGGTACACACTTTTACCACTCTCATATCTTTGTTTGCAAGTTGTGATAGAGAAGACTTGGTGGACCTTTGGAGGTTGCTGGAGACCAAGTATGAGGCTGAAGCACCAACTTCAGCTAATGGAATAAAACTTTGGACCACATTCAAAAGAATGTATGGACCAAAAGATGAGGATCCTGCAATATGGAAGGATCTTGAAGATGACCTCAATGGTCTTCAATGGAGGTTATATTCAGCTGCTGGTGTATACCATTTGAGTTCTACAAAGTTTGCTGAGTATCTACTTGTGGATGCTCAGTATTTCATATCCAAGGCTATTTTGGAAAAGATGAAGGACACTCAGCTGGAAATAGATTATTCAAGTGACGTGGCAAAAGATTTGATCAGATTTATTCATTACCAATATGAGAAGGTTTGTAAGACTCCTCCTAGTCCTTAATGCTTATTCAGAAACTTGATCATAAGAGTGGATATCAAGTTTAGGGGAGGATTGTTGGGAATAAATTAAGGCCAGATCACTTGAGCGCTGACAAGAACAAATCAAGTGTTGACAAGAACAAAACAAGCGCTGACAGCTCAAGCGTTGACAAGTTAAAGTCAAGCGTTGACACATTGAAGACAAGCACTGATGGAAGATATATTCTACGCGTGTATTATATTCTAGAATACTTCTAGTAAAGATAAGAACAACAATGTATTTTCTATATTTATCTTTACCTAGAATAGTTGATACGTAGATTATTGTACAAGGCTTCTTATGTCTATAAAAGAAGGCCTTTAGGTTAATGTTTAATATATAAGTTTTTATATAAGTTTTCGTTCGTAAACATCTTTCATTGTAAGCAAGTTTGATATTGATAATCAAAGTGAAAGTTTGTTTACATCATTGTGTGTTCTTGTTTAAGTGTTAAATTCCGAATAACACTTAGATTCATAAAGCATATACAAAGGTTTCTCTACGTGTATTACTTGATCTAATCTCGTATACACAAAGCTAATCGATCTAAGTTTGGGATCAACACATTGTTCACATAAAATATTTTTAACCCATTACTAGTTTGGATCATCCGTTCACCCTTTTAAACCCACCTTGTTAGCATGTTCTTCACACATCAAACCATTCTTCCTTAAACCTTAAACCTTTCATTTCAACCATGGTTTCTACAAGAAGCTCAAGCTCATCCAAAACCTCCACCACAAAGAAAAATCTTAAAATTAAGATTAAAATGGCTAAACCTAACTCCTCACCCTTCCACACTCCCAAGAATGAGATTGTCCCAATTCTCATTTCTTCATCAAACTCACCACCTCTTGCTCCATGCAAGACTTCATCAACCCATGGAACCAACCATTCTCATGGTTCTACCTCCTCTTCATTCCAATCTAGGATGAATGAGCTTTCCTCACCCTTCACTCCAAGTAATCTCTTGGATGTGACTACCCAACCACAACCCATCCAAAGCATTCCGATTGTGAATGACTTTGATGATACCTTGGTGACTTCACCATTTACCCCTCCAAACTCACCCTTTTCACCCTTGGAGAGCATGCCTCCACACTCACCAACATCACCCTTGGAGAACATACCTCCTCCACCTCCACCTCCCTAAAACACTCCCATTTTGGTTGTTCCACTTCGCTTCTTTATGGGTGATCCTTACTTCCTTGGGTTCCTAGAAGTTCATGGTTCTCATTGTCCATGTTGCCTCTACAATAACTACATCATTCAAAACCTTAGGATGGAGATGTTGGGACTTCACATGAGGTTGCAAGATTTCTTGCTCACCTTGTTTAACATGCCTCCTCCTAGGAGATGAATGGTGATTTTCTTTAAAAATAGTTTTCAAGAAAATTCAAGCCAAGGAAGATTACTAATCAAAATCTAGTTTTAATTTGTCTTTAGTTTAGTTAATTATTTTTCTTTCCTTTATGTATCTCTTTCATGAGTGTTTTATGAGAATGAATTATGGACTTAGCATTGTATGCTTCTATCTTTATGTGGACATTAATAAACTTTAATTCCAAATTAAAATTGAACCTAAATCTATCACAACCTCTAAAACTTGACTAAAATTGGTTCAAAACGTTATCCAAAATTTGTCACCCTTTTTCAAGACATTCTTGGTGAATGTGTTGCTTTTATGCAACCCTAGCAAAATTTAGTGCTAATAGAGGTAAAATTCCAAGATTTGCATTTTTTTTGAAAAAGTCTTAGTTTTTCTCAAAACCCTGGAAAATCTAGGTTTCAAGTCCACTGCATGCGATTCCTTAAAGACGCGCGGTTCCTTAAGTGATAAGGAACCGCCGGTCCATATAAGGTACCGCGGATAGAAAAACATTTTATGGCTCGTTTTTTGTCTTTCTTCATCACCCTATTCCCAGTCAAGATTCCTTGTTTACTCAATTTGGCTAAACATTCCTTGACACTTTACATTTGATTTTCAAACCCTTGCCTTGTATACTTTCTTCTTATACCCCCACCTTGAGATCTCATTCTCACACCTCAACAATGCCTAACTCTCCCTTTCATAACGTTGACATTTCTTTGTCACAAACCTCCTCACCCAAAGCTTCCTCATCCAAGCTTTCCAAGAAACCGAAAATCTTGGTTAAACCTATTTGGATCAATAAAAATGAACCCTCTTCATCCAAACCACCCAAGAACCCTACCTTCTCTCCAATCAAGTATTAGAATGAGACCTACTCCATTAACCCCATCACCGGAGAAAAGGAGAATCTCCCCCCACCACCAAAACCCTTTGACACCCCTCAACTCAATGATCTTTCAACCTTCCCAAACCTCACAAGGCATTGTGATAACATTACCTACCCACTCTCCTCACCACCATCAAACCCTAGGTGTGATGGCCTTCCCCCATCAACTGAATTTGTGTTGCATCATGGATCCTCGTGTGCTTGTTGTCGATTTCAACAAATTAAACTTGCTCATGTGTATGAGAAGTTAAATTTTCTTGAATTCCTCCTCACTCGACCTCCTCTCAAAGTTTTCGTTCACGTGGACAAAACTTCGAATGATGCATTGTCGTCTTATTTTTTCAACTAAAGGGCTACACTCCCTTGGAGTCAATAGAACTTTAGTTGTTTTAGAGTCATTAGTGTTTTTAAGCAATCTTGGAAAATTATCACTATTAGACTAGCTTATGCTTTGTGGTTTATTTTCCATATCTTTTGCTTTAGATACTCATATTGTGTGTATGACTATCTACGTTGTTTATCTTTTTCATATTTATGTAATATGAAATCTTTGTGTTGTGTTTGTTTTCTTTATTTGATGGTTCTCTCTTCCTTTTGAGTTGATCGTGGTTAATATTTACAATTGTTTATGGGTGATTCCATCAATTCTAAATTTTAACCCCTTGACAAATTTATCATCTTCATTGGTTGGATGTTTCCTTTCTACCTACATTCCACCAATTGAACCTTGATTTTGTCATTTACCTTTTTGGACATACTTAGCAAATACTTGCTTCTAATTTGAGATTTCTTATCCTTCTCCCTCTCAAGTTACTTAGTAGGTAAGGATCATATATACATTGGTGTTTCTTTCCTTTCTACTAACCTTTGTGTAGCATGTCACCTTAGCTCATTCACTTGGTGCCCCAAGCTAGGGGAGCAACCACCAAGACGGAGCTACTAGCAAAGTCCGGATATCTTCAAAGACTTGTGCTTACCTTTTTGCTACGACAAAGGGGGAAAAATGATAGTGATAAACTCGTTAATAATTCGATATTTTGTGTTTCTAAGTAAATGAGTTTATAGTTTGTCGTAATCAAAAAGGGGGAGATTGTTAATGCAAGTGATGCCTAAAAACATTATTAGTGTTAACTAATCTTTCTTAGTTTTGATCACAACAAACTATACAACACATTTAGTGTAGAAACACAAAACGAATTATTTAACTAACACTATCATCAAGGTAATAATCATATCACTAACTTTTCTTAATCATACTTAGTGATCATCAAAGTGATTATCTTTAAAACTCACTTTTTGTTAATATGACAAAAGATTTTTTAATAAACTTTCTTTTTAAGAAAATGTTTTATTAAAATGGAAAATGTAAATTTGAAAATGGCATATTCCATATGCCATAAGAATATCCTTTGAATGTTTAAAAAACCTCAGATATTCCTACCCCACTAAAAGAAAAAAAGGGAGCAGACTCTACTGGGTGGTACCTTAAATAGCTAGGCGGTTCCTTGTCGATAAGGTATCGCCGAATCGATAAGGATCTGCACCCAGCTAGCCGTTGGACTTTGCCTTCTATAAATAGTGGATCAAATCTCATTTTCCAATAAGCCTCTTGGACGTTTTTCTCAGCCCCCTTTCTCTTTTCTATAGCATAATCATTAGTAAATGATCACTTAAAGTGTTAAGGATGTTTACATATGATTATCCTCTTGATCTCCTCCTTTACCTTGTCCAATCCATGAATTAGTCATGTTCATCATGTTTTATTTTTGTTAATCCATTTGTATTTATGAAATACTTGGACTAGTTGTGTTCATCCAAGCTATTTGTGAATACTTGGATTTGTTGTGTACATCCATTGCATATGTGTTTGCTTGGATTTGTGTTGTGTAGATCCAAGCTACATGTGTGTACTTGGATATGTCTAGTTGAGTTGTAATAGATTTGTGTAGTAGTTCTCACTAAACTATAAAGTGATGTGGTTGTGTCTTGTGAGTTCTCACTAAACTTGAAAGTGATTAGTAGTTGTGTTGTGTGAAGTTCTCACTTAGCTTCAAAGTGAAGAGTCGTGAAGATTGGTTCTAGCTTTGGATTAGAACTCGACATCTAGCCTTGTGTCGTTAAATTGTGAAGTAGGAAACGTTGTGTAGATTGGTCCTAGCTAATGATTAGGTCTCGACATTTAGCTTAGTGTCGGAAAATAATTTAAGCGACGATGTAAGGCTTTCTCTGCCAAGAAGGGAGCTTGTGGATATAGTGGAAATCTCGAGTAGGTGTACTCGAGGAGTGGAGTAGAAACGAGGATAGAGCCTCGTTATCGAACCACTATAAATCTTGGTGTCTTGTCACTAGGTTGTCTCTTTCCTTACTCTTTACTTATTTTCATTATCATTATACTTACCTATTACCATTGCTAATGCATTTGAATTGAACCTAATCATTATGCAACTTAGCTTCAAGTAAAAGATAGTTTTGATACACACTTAATTCAAAGTAATTTAAATTAGGTGACTAATTGAAGAGAAACTATTCAACCCCCCCCCCCCTTCTAGTTTCTACAATGTTTTTTTGATAGACCAATGGAAGTAATTCACATGGATCACTATCTTCACCTTTCATTATTCTTTTATCCAAGGGCTCTTGATTAATCTTCTTTAACCAACTCCACCATCTTTAATCTTCTAGAAACATGCACCTAATTACTCACAAAAGAAACACACATGCTATTTTTTTTCTTTTTAATATTTTTGTGTTAGTTTAAAAATAGATAAAAATAAATAAAAATAAAACTACTAAAACATAAAATATTTAAAAATCAAAATTAATTATTTCAATACTATACTAACTACTATAAAAAAAATTATTTAATTATTTTTTACTAAGGTTAATAAAGTGTTAAAATTAGAAATAAAATATTAGAATATGAAAAATGCAAACCGAGACGAGTTACGCGGCAAGGCCGGAACCGTTGGGCTTCGTAATTTTGTGCTTTTTCCATTCTCGTGCTCGTTTTGCTGTTTTCTTGTCCTGTTTCTTGGTGATTTCTCGATATCCGTTCCTCTTAATACTTTTGGTCCCTTGAGCATGTCTTTTGTCTTTTTCTTCAATAAAAGCCCGTGAAATCCCGTGTTTTCTTCATTTATGATCTTTTGTACATAATTCACAATAAAACACAAAACCACACGTAATTCTGACATTTACGTTTATAAATACACGTTTTGGTTTGGTTTTTCATTGTTTTAAGTGGTAAAAGGATAAGTGTTTTCACACTTATTAAACACATAATAACCCGAGATCAAAACTCACAAAATCACCTCCCTTGTTCTTGGTATAACTGGCGGCCAAAGAGGGTAGCTAGGGTTTCTGTTTTGTTTTCTTGAAAGCTAATAATGAATTAATTCTCTGATGTTTTGTTTACTACTTGGTTTAAAATTGGGCCGGTCCAAAAGCCCCTCTTCCTTTCTCTTTGTCTTATGCCACGGCTACAAGGAGCCCAAACACCAACACCATTAACTTTTCATGACCAAATATTTTATGTATGAGTTCGTGTTTAGATGTCGTAAATTTTTATATTATACGTAAATACTTAACGTGCATTAATAATATACGTAGTTCTTGATATTTAATATTCGTGACACGTGTCGTGTGTTATTAATGGAAAGTTTTAATTTGATCGTGTTTTCTTGTACGTACTGTTCATGGTATTTTTATGCGGGTTTTACATTAACCCCATGAATTTTCTTCTTTTTGACTCGTATTTGATTTTTTATACACTAAGACACTAAGGTGGAACTAGTTACCCATCTTTCATTCATCCTTTTTTTTTCTTCATTAAGTTGTCCGTGAAGAACATGTTTAAGTTTTATGAGTTTAGTGTTTTGAAGCTGAAAACATATTGCTTCTAATTTAGCTTGTTTGAAAATAAGTAAATCATCTCTACATTTGTTTAATTCGAAAAAAACTTTGCTATATTTCGAAAGCAAGTTTAATCTTTGCTCTTCGACAAACGTTAAATCAATGTTTATATACTTTAGACATTTCTGCCAATCAGGGTCTTAATCCATAGAGAGAAGAATGATTACCTTTCTTATGACGATATCAATCAAATCACCATTCCTAGCATAATTCTTCCTAATAGTGAGCTCGTCATCTATTAGAGCCATCAACACATGATATCTAAATTATTCGTCATCTAATGATACTTATTCATCATCCCAATGAAAGGTTTTAGCCACTGGACCTTAGTTTGAGAAGGTGTTAGCCTCAAAATATTGAGTCAAACAAGAATGTTCGGTCATAGGTTTCTATTTGTAATATTTATTAGAACGTTGTAATAAGTAGTTATTTAGTCGTGGTTCACGGGCTTGGATTTAAACTAATTAAAGTCCAAAAGACACGCCCGGCCCAATATATAGTCCATTAAAGCCCGCATGTGGGTGGACTATATATACTACCCTCCTAGCATGTTAGGAGGGTGGATGGTCATTTGTAACAACTTCTTTTCTTAATCTAATCTCACCAAGTTAATCATCTCCTCTCTACTTTCTCTCACTACTTTCTCTCTCTAGGAATTCATCTCTTCTTCATCTATTTTCTTTCTTTCTTCATTGCTTAATCAATCACAAATACATGGGACAACAATTGGTATCAATCGCCATGGGGTAGATTTGTGATTCATTGTTGTTATTATATTTGATTCGAATGATTTAATCCATAAATCATCTCGGATTTAAATTATTTTTTGTGTTTTTCGTGCTCTACTTCTTCATCTACATCTTCTACATAGTTGTAGTAGTGATTTGGTATATTTACTTTGGCTAAAAACACAAAATTTTTGGGTTTTTTGATCATTTTTTGGCTTAAAATCACGTATTGGTTGAGTTTTGTCCGAGAAAAGGGGGATATATTCCTATCAGTTATTCCGATCTGTGCAATCGGAAAAGGGTTTTAACATTCCGATCAGTATTCCGATTTGACTTTCCGATCAAGGATTATTCAACAACATTCCGACCAGCTCTTTCCGATCAACATTCCGATTGGACTTCGAATATTCCGACTGGACTTCAAATATTCCGATTGGTGCATTCCGATAACATTCCGATTGGTTATTCCGATTAGATCATTCTGACAAGGATTCCGATTAATACATTCCGATAACATTCCGATTGGTGCATTCCGATAACATTCCGATTGGTTATTCCGATTAGATTATTCCGACGAAGTGATTTCGATAATGTGTTTTTGCTAAATTTTGTTTGGGTATTTTTTAGACTTAGTCACTATCTAGACTAGTTTCAGAATATCGTTTCCACGAAGATCAAAAAAAAAAAAAAAAGAGTTAAAATTTTTTCCTCAAGTAAATTCAAATTTTTTCCATACTAGTTTTAGGACATTTCTAGCTCGATTTCAAATTTTGGCGATTACAAAATTTTTGGACTACCGTTTTTTTCGGACTGGAGAATTTATTGTCGGACTGGAGAAAAATTGCAATTTTCGGAATTTACACCACAACAACAATCACAACAAATCTACTTAAGATCCATATTCACTTCATCATTTCAGAGAATTTTGGGATGGATTCTACTGCAGAATATCGTGTGACGAACAACAACATCATGGTCGCGGGTAATAAAGAGAGACCACCAATGCTTGTGGCTGGTCGATATGCTCAATGGCAATCACGCTTCCTTCGCTATCTTGATACAAGACCTAATGGTGATGCCTTGAGACAATGTATTAACCATGGCCCATATGTTTTTTCTGAAATTGATGTTCCTTATACACCAGCCACAGACACATGTCCAGAAGTACCTGCAACAAAGAAAAAGGAAACTTTATCTGACATTACACCCGAGAAACGTGTTTGGCATGATGCAGAAAAAGAAGCGATCTATATGATCCTAAGTGGAATTGGAGATGATATTTATTCCACAGTCGATGCATGTCCTACAGCACAAGAAATGTGGATGGCCATTGAACGCTTGCAACAAGGAGAGTCTCTCAACAAGCAAGATGTCAAAACAAACTTGTTTTGGAACTTTGGTAAGTTTACTGCATTGGATGGAGAATCAATTGAGTCCTATTATTCAAGATTTTACAAGATGATGAATGATATGACAAGAAACAACTTGGAAGTCTCCACCATGCAAGTCAATGTGCAATTTTTACAACAACTCCAACCAGAGTGGACACGTTTTGTCACTTTGGTGAAACAACAGAAGCAGTTAGACAAGGTAAACTATCACACTCTCTTTGATATCTTGAAACAATTTCAGCATGAAGCAAATGAGATTCGAGCTGAACGAGTTGCAAAGACGGCTAATCCACTTGCTTTATTAACTACCACTCAAAATGTCCAAGATCATCGATCTCGTGCTCCTAAGCCATACTCTAGCCCATCATCCTCACCACGATATTCCACATCATCCAAGTCTTCATCATCCACAAGATCACGCGGCAAAGCACCAAGAGCACCTTCACCACCATCTGAGTCATCTTCTGAAGAAGATAGTGATGAAGATCAAGCTCAGAAGAATCGTGAGATGAAACAACAAATTGCTTTCATTATGAAGACTTACCAGAAGATCTACAAACCCACCAACAACAATCTTCGAACATCATCTAACACAAAGAACCGATATGTTGCGAGTCCTCCAAGGTATGACACACGTCGACGTGGTGAAAGTCCTTCTAGGTATGATCGACATAATCCAACACATGTTGAGGGTTCTGCAAGGTATGATCGTCAAACTGCCAAGTATGATACTCAGAGGATTGCTGCTGCTACTGGGAATAGGGAAACTGTTGGAACTCAAGTGGTTCAACAAAGTGGGATTCAGTGTTATAATTACCAAGGTTATGGGCATATGGCAAAGGAATGTAGGAAGCCGAAACGGGTTAGGGACTCTAGCTACCATAAGGAAAAGATGCTGCTATGCAAGAAGATGGAAGCAGGGGTCAAACTGTCAGCTGAGGAAGGAGCTATGCTTGATGACACTGATGATGAAGCCTCCGACCAGGAATTAGAAGCACATTACTCGTACATGGCACATGTTGAAGAAGTTCTCAAAGTCACTGAAGATGACAATGGTCCTATCTTTGACACTGAGCCAATCGATAAGGTACACACTACTGATGAATATAATGTGTTTGGTGATATTCCTGAGCATAGTGATCTACCCAATGCCATTAATGACACGTGTATGATGGAAACAGTTGATAGTAATACAACACCCGATTCATCAGACATGTGCAATAATGAGTCTGAGGATGATCAACATGCAAATGAATATGATGAAGAGGAACGTATTGCGCTTGCTAATTTAATTGCTACTTTACAAAAAGATGTCACTGAAAATAAAAAGAGTCAAAAGCAATTAAAGAAGGCAAATGCTACGCTCACTCAAAGTTTTGAAGAATGCAAAGCTGCTCTTATCAAATCTACTGAGATGACTGAAAGCTATAGAGATGAGCTCCTTCAGAAAACCAAAGAGCTTGAGGGGTACAAGGGAAGTGCGTTAAAAAGTCAAAAGGACGATTTTGAAAACAAATATAATACCACTCTTGAGTTATTAGCTAAAGAGAAGCGTCAATATAATGTTTTCTTAATGGATGAACGTCAAAAAACGTACCTTGCCAATACCAAAGTTAATGAACTTGAACAAAAGCTCTCTATGACCACTACTGATTCTACTAAAATTCTAGAGGATAAGAAACAAGAGGTAGATGCGTTAAAACAAGACTTCAAAAGTAGATATGATAAAGAAACCGAAAAAGTTACGAAACTAGAAGCACAAGTCGACTTTTTGAAGAACGTTGTTTATAAAACGCATGATTCTATTCAATCCGTAAGAATGCTAGCACCTCCATCGATGTTTAAGGGTCAAGCTAGCTTTGCAAGTCCTGAGTACCTTGCCAAAGCTCAAACTGTGAACCCGCATCTTTATCTTGATGAGACTGAAAGGACAGATCTTGACTGCATGCCTCTAAGTGCCAATAGTGAAGAGACTGCCCTTTGGGATGCTGATAGTCAACCATCAGTTAATAAGGAGTTTGTGAAACCATATAATTATGCTTATGAGAATAGTCTTTATGGTCTGTTCCACAAACAAACTCAGCAATCTCGTGAGGAAGTATTTTTAGAATGTAGGCAAAAGAGAATTCAATGGAAGAAAGCGTTTGCCACTAAGAAAACAAACGTTTCTAAGTTCATCAACTACTTGCCCCTAGATGCTTCTAAAAGCAAGAGTAGGCAGATATTTGGGTTTCTTACTCATTACATAGATAATATTAAGTCCATTGTTGATAATGATTGGAAACAACGACAAAATGACGAGTGGAAGAAACCAATTCCTCAAGACATAACTGTGCTTGTCAAACAAATCTTAATACCGAACGCGGCCACACTAAAAGAAAATGTTCTTAAATTCGAAAGCTTAATTCGGTCTGAAATGTTTGATGATTTACAATATGTTGAGTCTCTTGAGAAAGCAATTGATGATCTTCAAATGGACAAGTCCGTTTTCTCTGATGAATATGATTTACTCTTGCAAGAATGCGTTTCTAAAGATATTATATGTGCTTATTTTACATCTTGTGCTGATATTGATGAATATTCTGAAGTTGCATGCCAATATCTTGATAAGATCAAAGAATGTGAACGTCTTGAAATTGAGCTTTCGAAACGGAAAGAAAATGTCGACAAAAAGGCTTTTGAGTTACTTCAACACAAAACTGATTTCCTTCAAAAACATTGTCATTCACTTGAACTTACTTTGCAAAAAGACGTTGGTCGTTTTTCACATGATAATAAATTGCAAGAAAAACTTTCCCAAACATTTCGAGAAATGAATGAACAGAATTTGGAAATTAAAGAGTTGAAAGCTCAATTACAAGACAGGGACAGAGCGATAGCAGAGTTGCAGAAACTCATTGCTAAAATGGGTGGAAAAATTGTGGAACCTAGCATTAAGAAAAATGTTGTTAGACAACCCAATGCCTCTAAAGAGAATAGATCCTCTATCTTGGGAAAACCATCTGCTTTATCTAATTCCTGGTTTGCAAAACCTGTGTTTGCCCCCAAGATGGATGGAAAGGAAAGGTTACCACAAGCTCAACCAATAAGGAATCCTATAGCACCAAGCGTTAAGCACAATAATGTGATTAAACCAGGGATGTATAGAATGACCACTAAGCCCACAAACGAAGTTATTCAATCACCTCAGACTTCTAGAAACACTAATATTCGTGTGTCTTCTACCACAAGAATAGTCTCCACTACTAGTGTTAGCCGGCCTCAGCTTAAGAGCACTCAAGTGAATGATAAGGTCTGGAAACACAAGAATCAAGGGAAGATGAAGGAAGTAGAAGAACACCCTAGGAATTTGAATGTTTTTAAGAATAACAAGTCTGTAATCGCATGTAATGACGATTTGAATGTTGTGAATGATTTGAATGCTATGAATGTGAAATTTGTTTGTGTCAAATGTGGCAAGTGTGCTAATGCTAATCATTCTATGTGTGCTATAAATAAAGTCAAAGGCGTAGATACTAGAACTAAGAAGCAAGTTGCAATGCCTATTAGAGCTAGTAAACCCAAACGCAAAGTGAACCATTCTGGTGCAACCACCACTAAGAATAGTAATACATCAAACTCCACCACTAAGAATCCTAGAAGCAAAATTAAGGAATTATATGAGTCTGCTAGCAAGTCTTGGAAATGGTGGTTTGCTAATCAATGTCCTCCCGGATATAAATGGATGCCTAAAGATAGGACAGAAAATGTGAAAACGAGTGTTAGTTTGCCTTTAAATGTTGATAAGGACACTAATGATTCTACTATCACAACTACTGTGGTATCCAATTTAGCAAATTCTCCATCGTGTTCTAACTCTTCTGCAGGTGATACAAATAATTCTCTTCATAATGGACTCCGGATGCACGAAGCACATGACGGGGAATCTGAAACTTCTAATTAACTTCGTGGAGAAGTTCCTAGGTACGGTCCGATTCGGAAATGATCAATTTGCACCGATCCTAGGATATGGAGATTTGGTTCAAGGGAATATCACGATTAAAAGGGTATACTACGTCGAAGGGCTCAATCACAATCTTTTCTCGGTTGGTCAATTCTGTGATGCGGATTTGGAAGTTGCTTTCAGAAAGAAGACATGTTTTGTTCGTGATTATGATGGGAATGACTTACTTACCGGTACACGGGGTACTGATCTTTACACAATTTCACTTCAAGACACAACTTCATCAACTCCAATTTGCTTCATGGCTAAAGCTTCAACGACTCAGGCATGGTTATGGCATCAACGTCTTTCTCATCTCAACTTTGATACCATTAACTTGCTTTCCAAGAAAGATATTGTGAGAGGCCTTCCAAGCTTGAAATTCATCAAAGATCATCTTTGTTCTTCTTGTGAACTTTGTAAAGCTAAACGAAGTAGCTTCAAAACAAAGACAACACCAAGCTCTAAAGGACGGTTAGATCTTCTTCACATGGATCTGTGTGGTCCAATGCGTGTTCAGAGTATCAATGGAAAGAAATATATTCTGGTAATTGTCGATGATTACTCAAGGTACACATGGACTCACTTCTTGAGGTCCAAGGATGAAACACCCGACGTTCTCATCAGCTTCCTAAAATTGATACAACGTGGTCTTCAAGCTCAAGTTAAAGTGGTTCGTACTGACAGAGGTACAGAATTTTTGAATTCTAATCTGAGAAAGTATTTTGAAGCCGAAGGGATTGAACATGAAACATCTATTGCTCGAACACCCGAACAAAACGGCGTTGTTGAAAGACGAAACCGCACTTTGGTTGAAGCTGCTCGAACATTATTATCCGCTTCAAAACTTCCACTATACTTTTGGGCCGAAGCCGTGTCAACCGCATGCTACACACAAAACCGCTCATTAATTATCCCAAGACACGAAAAGACACCATATCACATAATTCATGATCGAAAACCTTCACTCAAACACCTTCATGTTTTTGGATGTACTTGTTACATTATACGAGATGGTGAAAATTTGGATAAGATGAAAGAAAAAGGTGATGCATGTATTCTTGTGGGATATGCAACTCAGTCTAAGGGATATAGAGTGTTCAACAAAAGAACAAAATTGATTGTCGAGACAATTCACATCCGATTTGATGAATCTCAAGAAATGGCACTTGAACAAAACAGTTTAAGTCCCGACCCACAACGACAAACGACTTCCGTTCACAACCGCACGGAACTCGAAACTCAAGACCACAGCAATGAACCGTCAAGTTCAACGCTGGTTCCAGAAAATGTTCCTAGAGCTGATATGACAGTCGACACGACAATTGAAGAGTTGGAAATGTTATATGGACCAATGTATGATGAATATTTCACGGGGGAGAAACAAGTTGTATCGAAGTCTTCCGTTGTCACTCATGATAAGAATGATGATACCAATCATCGTCAACAACTGGATACAACTTCATCTACTTCAACACGGGTTTCTGCAGATTCACCTCCTCAGAATATCACTTCAACAATCGATCCTACAACATCCACAACTACTGTCATTGCTCCAGAGATCACAAATCAAGCAGACAATGCATTATCTGACGAAGACGAATTTATCAACCCATTCGGTACACCGGTACACGAAACTGGAGAGTCTTCTACTCGCCATGTTGATCCGTCAAATATGCATACTTTCTATCAACGACATCCTTCAACACATCATTGGACCCGAGATCATCCTTTGGTTCATGTCATTGGAAACCCTTCACAGCCCGTTCGCACAAGACGACAGCTTAACACCGATGCCGATGTTTGTATGTTCGCACTCGCCGTGAGGTCAGCTGAACCGAAAAACATCAAAGAAGCATTAGCTGATCATGCTTGGATTGAATCGATGACGGATGAACTTCAACAATTTGAAAGACTTAAAGTCTGGGAACTTATTGACAGACCATACGATGTAACACCATTAAATCTTCGATGGATCTGGAAAAACAAGATGGATGAAGAAAACACGATCATCAAGAATAAATCTAGGCTAGTGGCTAAAGGGTATGGACAGAAAGAGGGTATTGATTTCGAAGAATCATTTGCACCAGTAGCTCGAATGGAAGCGGTCAGGATTTTCCTTGCTTATGTTGCACATAAGGGATTCATTGTCTATCAAATGGACGTAAAGACGGCGTTTCTTAACGGTCCTTTGAAGGAAGAAGTCTATGTCACGCAGCCGGAAGGATTCGTCAATCCTCATTATCCTGACAAGGTGTATCGTCTCCACAAAGCACTTTATGGACTCAAGCAAGCTCCAAGGGCGTGGTACGACGAGCTCGCAAAATTTCTGCTCTCCAAAGGTTTCTCAAAAGGTTCCATTGATTTAACTTTGTTTACTTATAAATATGGGGATGACATTTTGCTTGTGCAAATTTATGTTGATGACATTATTTTCGGGTCTACAAACCCAAAACTTTCAAAATGGTTTGAAAAAGTAATGCACAGCAGATTTGAAATGTCTATGATGGGCGAACTAAAATTCTTTCTAGGAATTCAAGTTCACCAATCCCCAAGTGGTATCTTTATTAACCAAGCTAAGTATTGTCAAGTGATAATCACAAAGCATGGTATGACATCATGTGACCCCGTTGGGACACCGTTATCAACCACATCCCTAGATGCTGATTTGGAGGGATTACCCATAGATCAAACGAGATATCGTTCCATGATCGGGTCCCTCATGTACTTGACAGCAAGCAGACCTGATATACATCATGCTACATGCTATTGTGCACGATATCAAGCACGACCCACTGAAAAGCACCTCAAGGAGGTTAAACGGATCTTTCGGTACCTTAAGAATACCATTCACATGGGACTCTGGTATCCGAGGGAAACCGGTTTCTTTCTAACGGCCTATTCAGATTCTGATCATGCAGGGTTTCTTGATACACGTAAAAGTACTTCTGGTGGTGCACAATTTCTAGGTCAAGACAAGCTTGTGGGATGGTCTTCCAAGAAGCAGGATTGCACGTCACTTTCATCAGCCGAAGCGGAGTATGTGTCTCTATCTGTGACTCAAAGTCTGCCATAGCCATCTCCTGCAATCCGGTATAGCATTCCTGCACGAAGCACATTGATGTCAGATACCACTTCATAAAGGAACAAGTTGAAAGAGGTATCGTTGAACTATACTTTGTTGGAACGGATTACCAATTAGCTGACTTGTTTACAAAAGCTCTTTCGAAAGAGAGGTTTGCGTATCTAGTTAGGCAAATTGGTATGAGATGTTTGACTCCAGCAGAACTGGAGGTTCTGGCAAAGAAGCCTGCTTGATTCATTTATCAAACATCTACCTGTAAATATTAATCAAAAAGCAAAATACAAAATTAAAAAATCTTCGATAATCCAAAAATATTCTTCTCGACATGTCTTTCAGTATCGATAATATGGACGTACCTAGAAATGTCGCTCAATAACGACACGGGTGTGTACATAAAGCTCGAATGAAAGTTGTAAATATTTTTCAAAACATGTCATTTCTATCTTTTCAAAAGGAAATTGTCTATTTTGGACAATATTTCCAACAACGGGTAGAGCAATCTATCTTGGGTTGAGCTTGTCACAAAACATTCAACGTTTTGAGCTCAACACAATGGCTTGTAATCACTTTCAGATTGCAACCCGGATCTAAATTCACGGGGGAGTGTACGCTTTTGTACTCTTACCCTTAGCAAAAGAAGTTAAATCTTCTTACACTTGATTGGATTCGTCAAGACATTCAAAGTCTATGAACTCAAGTTTATGCTTTAGAAAAACCTTTTCGTCAAAAAGAATTGATTGTTCAAAAAGCGTTGAACACAATTTTTTCAAGAATTTCTCAATTATACTCAAAATCTTTCAAAAATTGTGAGTTCAACAACTCCTATCCTCAAAAGTTTAATGTGGATCAACTCCTCGTAATGACAATTCCATTGGATCAATTTTTGAGGGGGAGCAATTCAACTTCATGCAAAAGATTAACACATTTTTCTCCCGAAGATTTTCAAGACTATTTTTCAAAATATATTTTAATCAAATTTGGTATCTCTAATATCAAAAGATTTTATATATTAGAGATAGGGGAGAAAATGTGATTAAAATGTGATCATATATAAAACTCAAGCACTTTAACTCTTACCCACATGTGCGAAACACTTTTGATTATCGATGCACATGTGACGGTGGAGCTTTTCTGAAACGACAAAACTAGCAAGGTGTTAAATGCTTTTCAAACACTTTGTTAGAATTTAAAGTGGTTTTCATGGTTACGATCAAATACCCACAACATCTTTAATTCACGACGTTATTGGTGTCAAAAGGGTGGTTAGGTTTAAGTCCTATGATCCAACCAGAACCGGAGGGATCTTCCCAGGGACAATCCAATAGATTATTAGAAGTCCTTAGGAAAGATGGAGTAGAATGTGAACGTAGCTGAATGCCGACTAAGTACTGATGATAGCACTGGAACAATCACAACAAGGTGCTATTAATGATGTCTTGGTAAGCATTGAAGGGGTTGAAGAATGAAAAAGAAATGTAAGGATAAAGGGTCTAAAGAAAGAAGCCCTCCATACAACTTAGGCAGAAACCGGGTCAACCCATCATGAAGACAAACTCATCATGGACCCAGTGATGTGAAGCACAACCCTTTCCTAGCTACTCATGCTTCTCTCAAAAGAACTTTGTTTTATTGTCACGGAGATGAACACGACTTCTATTGACTTTCTCACTCCGAGATAGTTGATATTGAGTAGGTGGCATCTGCTCCAGCCTCCGACCACTAAAAGTGCACAAATCGAGTCTAGAGCCAAGAGATCAATCAAATCTCGTTAGGACACACGGATGAAGATCAAGAGAGTCCTACGCTATATCCTTGCGATATTGCTAGAACACTCAGAGTGATACTACTTAGTATTCACAATGATGAGTGGAAATCCTTCCAGTGTTAACATCAAACAGCACTGCGGTAGGTCATATGCAAGATTCTTTATGAATTGAACATATGTAAAACTGAAAAGCAACAGTGGTTTGATTCTGAATTGATTCAAACTCGTTTCAGGTTTCTACGCAATATCTTTATGGTCTTGCCAGAACATTCAGAGTGATATTGATTAATATTCACAGTGACGAATGGAAATCCCTCTAGCGTCAACATCAAACAGCGCTACGGTAGGTGACTTGTGAGATTCTTATGAATCAAACTTGTGTCAACTGGAAAGCAACAATGGTAAGATTCTTAATGAATCAAACTTGTTCCAGGAATTTGAATTGACGACTGTAATCAAGCGGATATTTATCCAATTGATTCACTCTTTATGTTCGCAGTCTTGCTTTGAGACGGTCGAGTAAAGAGAACGGCTAGTACTGCCGCGAAATCCTGTCAAGGAGATTCTTAATTGAATCTACCTGATCACAGGTACGATATTTAATATTGTATAACGGTCTTCACCGACCAGAGGTAAAACGCTACCGATTTAGGACGAATGTCAAAGCCATTCAGTCCGTGTCTATGTTTTGTCTCGAGAAGGTGGCGTCACGGTGTACTCAGCAAAGTCAAAGATTCACAACCACATATTCATGCCCAAAGACTTATCCAACAATTGATAGTGTGAGCATGTGGATAAAGACACAAGATCACAAGATGGCAAAGACAAGTCAAGAATGATTTGAAGATCTCAAGACTTAAAGACAAAGTCGAAAGACAACGACAAAGGCTCAAAGATCACAGCATGAAGGAACAAAACTACTGTTACACGTTCAAGACTCATTTATGACAAAATTCATAAATCTCCATTGGAATCCAAATATCAAAGAGGAATGACCTCACATTGGGGGAGATTGTTAGCCTCAAAATATTGAGTCAAACAAGAATGTTCGGTCATAGGTTTCTATTTGTAATATTTATTAGAACGTTGTAATAAGTAGTTATTTAGTCGTGGTTCACGGGCTTGGATTTAAACTAATTAAAGTCCAAAAGACACGCCCGGCCCAATATATAGTCCATTAAAGCCTGCATGTGGGTGGACTATATATACTACCCTCCTAGCATGTTAGGAGGGTGGATGGTCATTTGTAACAACTTCTTTTCTTAATCTAATCTCACCAAGTTAATCATCTCCTCTCTACTTTCTCTCACTACTTTCTCTCTCTAGGAATTCATCTCTTCTTCATCTATTTTCTTTCTTTCTTCATTGCTTAATCAATCACAAATACATGGGACAACAGAAGGTTTTGAAGCCTGGGTATTTGAAGGTCCAGCCTCAAGTAATATATGTTTGGATTCAACCTTCTTGTACTCGTAACTATAATCCTTTTCAATTTCATCACCAGATTGAAAACTTTCATTACTTTGAGAAGGCTAAATTAGTTTAGGTGTAAACTTGGGTTAAAATTTGTCATTCCCTAAAGATGAGTTTGACCTTTATAAGAAGCAAGTGGTGTTTCTAAAAAATAATATTTTGAAAAATGACCAATTTTACCACATCTAAAACACTCTACATTTTTAGTGGATTGATATCCTGAAAACCTTGTTCTTTTAACAAATCATTTAGAACTGGCCAAAAGGGCTCTTTCAGTGAACTCTTGATGTAAATCTTTCAAATATTCGGAACTTGTTCTTTTATCAACTTCATCATCCGAGGTCTCTTGAGAGTCCTAATAATTCCATTATAATAAAAGGCAGTTGACATGGGGCCATTTGTTGGGCTTGGGGTGGTAGTTATCAAGGATTTCTTAGACTCAGTGAATCTCCTAAAGACGAGTCATCTTCATAGATAAACCATTCGTAAATATCAGCTAGATCCTAAGCCTAGGTATGGTTAGCATTTTTCAATATCTTAGAGAAGCTAAGACATTTTTCAGGGAGACTATTTACAAAAACAAAATTTATTTTTTGGCTCGATAGTTCAACCCCGTCATTAGATAACTCATTGAGTAAAGTCTTATAATGGGTGTAAGTCGGTGGAAGAGTTTTGAAAATTTTTGCTTTGTAAGTTATATATTTAAGTTTAATATCCATTATCCGATTTTCTTTAGTGTCAAAAGGGCCTTAAAACTATGGACTAGGTGTGTCTAACTTGCCTTATTTTTTTGATATCCTATGATAACCTTTATAATATCGTCAGGAAGACAAGATATTATGATACTTTTAAGATGGTCGTGATTCACCACCTTTCTTTCATCACTTGTCCATTGGAACTCAGGTTTGTCATCGCCTTCATTTGTTTTGGGTTTGAATAATTCATCCTTAATACATGTAGTGTAAAAGGGTTCCATTCCCGTCAAGTAGCAAAGCATTCACTTTTTCAACTTATTAAATTTCTCAACTTCGAGTCTAGGAGCAATAACAACGTAGCTAGCTCCTTTTATATGGACAAGTTGATGAACATTACTTTCAGCCATACTGGGTCAAGGGTTTTAAATCGTTTTAATTTCTATTAAAAATAAGGAATTGTTTTACAAACCTCCCGCTCCATAGCACTTGTTAGTCCCTTGTAATTAGACTTCTACTTACTAGAAAGATAAGTATAAGTGTAACCCATGGTAAAGTAATGCTATTAAAATAGTTTTAAGTAATGAATAAAAGACACAATTATTTTCTAATGTCTAACTCTTATTAAGTAGAGAATTATACTCATTGAAACTACAATAGGGATTGAATAAAAAATGTTTTTATATGTGATCTCCTCACCAAGTCATTAATTCTATCGATTAATAGAATTGAAGATTAATTCATTAATGAATTTAGAACTCACGTGCTTTTATCGTATTTGGAGGAGAGAAATTTTTTGGGAATGTTAAAATATATAGTGCATAAACTTATTTCTCTCCTTTACATCGAGTCCTATTTATAGACCTAAGGGTTTAGATGAGACAACTTATTATCATGTGCAATCCCCTTACATCGTTAAAGGTACAAGGTATGTTTTGTCTATACCTATTTTAAGTATTAGAACAAAGACCTTTACAATAGTCAATACCTTGGTATATCCTTAAAAGGATAAGTTTGACTTCACGTGTTATCCTTTGATCTTATCTTGTTCAAACTTACTCAACCCATTCTTTAGTCTTCAAGACTTTATTATTCCTAAGGAGACCGTATGGGGGCTTAGTGAGTTTATTGATACAACTTACTGAACCCATCACCTTCTTCTTCGTCTCAAGTACATCCTTCACTAAGTGCTGCTTCACTAAATACTCAAGTATTTCTTGTAAAATTGGGTTGAGAACTCTAAGGCAACTCACTGGGTGAATGTTCACTCATAAACCTCTTTGTGTTCAAGGTTATTTACACTTAGGCTAATTGTTACTCAAATCAATCAATGAGATCACTATGCACTGAATTGACCTAATAGTACGGTTCAATAAACTTACTCTCAACAAAAGAAGAGAAATCTTCTTACACTTGAGTCGATTCGTCATGAGAAAAAAAGTTTAGAGATATTTTTGGAGCTGTTATTATAGACGATTTTTAGGTTTTTTCAACCCTTGGTTATCCATTGTAACTCCATGTTTATTTAAATTAAAGATTCTAATCCATTTAATCTTTCAATATGTGTATGCACTGTTTGATTATTTGTTATTTGATTTCAGTTAACATTCTTGGCTACATTTAATTGTGTTTACTTATGCTTACATGAAACTTAGTTTGTAATTCCTTTTACAATTGCCTTTAGAAAGTGGTGTGAACATTACGCTTAAGAAAACATGATTGTGTTGAAAGGAACCATTTTTTATAGTCTTCATACTACCTAGCTCTCGTAGGTTTGATCTCCATTTAAATGTTTTATTATGTGTGATTGACCATCAAAAGCCTTGTAACAGTATTCAGTCTACCTTACTTATGTTTTGTAATAGTTGGTTATAATATAGATAACGGATTCATGAAACACGTTCATGAATTAGGAAATACTTACACATTTCACTACAAGGTGTCACAGGAAAAAGAATAAGGAAAAGTATCTAAGGAGTAGTACATGATTAAGTGAGCACGTTTGTTTATCCATAAGAGTTACCACATAATTATATCAGATTAAGTTAGATTAGTAAAATAGTAGGTAACTAGAGAAACCAAACTCTCTTTAAAACCCGAATTTTACTTACTTTCATAAAATTATAAAAAATTTCAAAATACAAAAATAATCTTCCTTAACCTCTAGACCTTTGTGACATATAATACGAACCTCAACACTATTCTCCTAGATAACAATAACAACCCCGCCTCTTGCCTATACTACACTACACTACACAACTAGGTACATTGCCTAGGGACTGTGAAGCTTTTTGAAGCGACATAACGTGAAATCAATATAAAATATTTCTCCTCGTACATTGGGTTTTCAGAGAAGTAATTAATCTGTCACTAGACTAACATGAACACCATAACAATCCATATGTATCTTTTTTAGGATTATTTGAGATTTGAGAAGTGGAAGCTTAATCAAGCATAGTGAAATCTGTTAAATCATACTATTAATTCCTTTTTTCTCATCCGAGTCAGTAATAAAAGTAGATCATAACATATTTCTTTGAGTTAAATTTGGTTTAAAGTATACACGAAGATTAAGAAGTAACTGGATATATATAAGATAAAATACTACAGATTGAACGGTTTCTTAGTTCCAAAGGTCAAATTCAAAAGTTAAGGTGAGTCTTTTCGTTTATAAGGACCATCTTCGTTGCTAAAAAAGAAAAGGATCGTCTTCTCTTTTTCTCTGGCTAGGACACGTCGAGATGGGATGGTCGTAACGAAGTCGACACGTCATTGAGTGGCTCGATCGAGAAGGAGGATCAGTGCATTGCGGGTCACCAATAGAATCGTGATTATCGCGATGACAATAATATATTCAGATATAAGTAAATACCCTAACAATGGCGGTAAGCACACCTTTTCTATTTTAATTATTCCTGTTTGATTATTATTCCTTGGATAACATAGGATCTTCTCCTTAACTCGTGATTATTCTCCTGATGGGTTCTTAAGGATTCAACGTAGTTGCATATCTTGGGCCATGATCTTGGACCAGTACTTAATTTGGTGTGATATTCATCCTTAAGTTCTTTTTAGGTTAATTTTCACATATCGGATTTGATCCATCTTTATCTAGGTCGACATAATCATTAGGTTGATTTTTAGGGTTTGTGTTTTTTCTCTCCTTAGATTATGTTATGTCTTATAAGATCGGACCTATGATGGTTAATTTTGGATATGTCAGTGAGGTCGTGAATGGGCATAGGCTTATGATTTTTATTGCTCCCTATGTTTCATGGGGATCACATATCCATAGTTTCCTGGTTCTTCATCTAGGGTTTGGTTTTTTAAGCTTTTCGTTTTCTTTTGGAGATATTGTTTAGGGTTTTTTTCTTTTTTTTCTTTTTGTCATGGTGGCGGATAAGTACCGCTATAATGCGGATAATACTCGTTCCATCTCTAAATCCATTTACGTTACAAATTTTCCGGATAACACTATGTCTAAATATCTTTGGGAGCTTTATAAGGGTTATGAGACTGTAGGTGATGTGTTTATTCCAAATCGTAGGTCGAAGGCGGGGAAAATATTTTCTTTTGTTCGTTTTATTAAGGTTGATAATGTTGATCGACTTGTGAGTAAGCTCTGCACACTTTGGATTGGTCGTATGCATCTCCATGCTAATATTTCTCAGTTCGAACGCCCACTTCAGTATGTTCCTCGTTTGTCTGGTATTAAGACACCTGCTCCTGCGAGGGTTAAATCTTTATCTTCAGTGCTAACATGTATTCCTCAGAATACCAATTACATCTCGTCTTCCCCTGCAATGGTTCTGGGAGATGAATGTATTTTCAATCGTGAGTTAGATAAATGTGTGATCGGGGAAGTTAAAGATTTTACTTCCATCAGTATCTTATATGTTATTTTGTCCAATGAAGGCTTTCAACATACGAAGCATGTTTATTTGGGTGGATTTGGGTTATGATCAATTTGCCTTCTGATAAGACCAAATCGAGGTTTATGAAACACGCTGGAGTTGCATCATGGTTCTGATAGATTAGTGAAGCACAATCTGATTTTGTTTCTAGAGAGAGGACTATTTGGGCTGATATCGAGGGGGTCCCACTACATGCTTGGTCGAGGTCTACTTTTTCTGAGATAGGTTTATGCTGGGGAGAAGTCATGGAAATGGAGGAGAATAAAGACGATTGTTTTGCTCGCAAGCGGATTTGTATCAAAACTAAGCAAGAAGACAATATACTGGAACGATTCAAGATTATACTTAAAGGAAAGATTTTTCTTATACGTGCTAAGGAGTTATTTTTCTGGTTTCCATCTTTCAAAGTTGTTAGTGATGTTGATTATTGTTCGGATAATGAATCCAAAGATGATGGTATTAGTAACATTAATGACGGTGTGAAATCCTAAGATTTACGATTGTTTAGGCTGCTAGGAATGATCATTGTTCATAATGATTATACAATCACACCGGAATAGAACAATAACCATTAAACAAGATGTTTAGAACAAACCTTTGATCTTTATTGAACACGAAACTTAAACACAAAACCTGGGTGTCTTACAAGATATTGACGCCTAGAGCACACACTCTGACTTAGGTTTACATTATGTAGAAACGTGATAATAAAACCTAAGACCCTTGGTTCCTTTTATAGCATAAGGAACAGGGATATACAAGAGATAAAATCAAATAAACATGAAGATCTACTATTCCTATAATTGATTTGCTGAATTCTTATCATAATAAGAATTTAGGCGTCGAAATAGGTCCTCCGTGCTTTCTTCTTTGAGTTTCTGCCACATCAACTTTTAGACCCAACAATCTTCCCCTATTTGATGTCGAAAAAACTCCTTATGTATCTCTTGTATATGGTACATGATCTTCAAATTTCTTTCCCTTAAGTTAAGCATCTATATCTTCCCCTTTTTGTCACATCAATAGAGAAGTAACAAATGTATGCAATCAAAGATTCTCCAAAAGTAGGCTTTGTGTAATGACCTTAAAGAAATATAAATATAATATTCCTGATGTAGAAGTAGAATGACTCAAACATGTATTCCAAGTCTTGCAATATCCATGTGACATCGAACATATACCGACTTTGAGAAAAATATAAGCAGACCTCGATCTCTTTGTCAAAATCCTCATCTTTTTATAAGACACTGAGCACGATAATGTAACTCCTTCAAGTGATAGCAAGGATGTAATCGCTATATTTGACATGTCTTCGTCACTAAACATTTAAGCACGAACAAGTTATCTTTAAAGTGAGTGTGACAAGAAACACCACAACTTTAAGATATGATAAAACACAAACCCGTGAAAACTACTTCGAACATCAATCTTTACCATAAAAATTCTTCCCCTTAATCATATACTTCTCTATGAACAATATTCGAGCCATTAATATCATAATGATATTTTGTATAAATATGAGATCCTATGTACCTATGTGTGTAACCTCCTCGTTTTGTGTGAAAAAACTCAACCAACACTTTAAAGATTAGAAAATCCTTCATCACCCGATATCCATCTTTTTCCGATAAGTAAGAACCATGTGTTGTCCAATATCTTATAATACTGTTCAGAGGATATAACAAATATATCGGACAAAACTACTTCTGTCAGAGGCTAGAATATGTATGTCAGTGGCTAGAGCTAGCCTCTAAACCCGTTAGTGGCTACACACCACATAACAATGGGTAGAATTTCAAAAGTGGATAAGGATAATAATATTAGTGGCAACCAAATACCTAATAAAATATCTTTTGTGAAGTCATATAATACCCACGTGTATATTGTTGTGTGAATAACTCCATGTTTCACGAGAAACAAATAAATCCTATAAAATAGGATGTAAAGTCTTACCCACGTCTTTGCCATATAAAAATCAGGGATCCTTTATTCTTTTAAATGTTCACACATTTTGCTAGTTGTTGTACCCACAAAGATAGGAAACTAAATCTCTAATCAGTTTAGAAAATCACATACGATAAACTTGGCTGAATATTCATGAATATACAACCTCTCACGTCTAAACATTAGCAATACCATAAACTAAATCAAGAACATCATAACGTGTTAGAAGAATACGTTTCTCTCTTGCGTCATAGCTGCTATTCCATGGCACCAGTATTATTGCACAAGCAAAGAAACAACCTCAAACGAATTAGGGTTTAAAGAAACCCTAGATTCTTCAAGACAGTATTGTTACCATAAATTTAAATTGAGATCAGCCATGAAACCTCCTTAAACACGTATTTTCTGTTGAAAAATCGATCTAGGGTTTCAACAAAACCCTAGTTTTGAGTTTATAACAACAGAATTTTAAAAAACATCTCTACAGCCAACTTCGACTACCTGTAACTTTTTCGTGAAGGCTCATCATCAAAATCGCTTCAGTGAGATCCTAGATACATATGTGTACATCACACACACCAAATTTCGTGGTGATCCAACGATTAACGAAAAAGTTATGGCCTTCCAACTAGTGTTGTACACACAAAACCGAACAGGAAACCCTACACGGGTTTCTTCTTTATTTTACAACACAAACACCTTATTAATCCTAGCATCGAGAGCCACGAGGCTCTGATACCAATTGTGAAATCCTAAGATTAACGTATCTTTAGGCTGCTAGGAATGATCATTGTCCATATGATTATACAATCACAACGGAATAGAACAATAACCATTAAACAAGATGTTTAGAACAAACGTTTGATCTTTTTTTTAACACGAAACTTAAACACAGAACCTAAGCATCTTATAAGATACTGACGCCTAGAACACACACTCTGACTTAGGTTTATATTGTGTAGAAAAGTGATAATAAAACCTAAGATCCTTGGTTCCTTTTATAGCATATGGACCAGGGATATACAAGAGACAAAATCAAATAAACATGAAGATATTCTATTCCTATAATTGATTTTCTGAATTCTTATCATAATAATAATCTTTAGGCGTCAAAATAGGTCCTCCATGTTTTCTTCTTTGAGTTTCTACCACATCAACTTTTAGACCCGAAAAAATTAATATGAATGACGATGGAATTAGTAAGACTGATAAGGTGTCGGAGACTCTTTTTGAAGATCAAGAGAATATTGAGGAACATGTGTCGGCTGGTAAGTGTCCGTCAGCTGAACAGGAGGAATCTAGTAATCCGATTAACATATATGAACTTCCGAATCGGCAAAAAAAGCAAGCCAACGATGCTAGTCATTTAGGCTCTGATTCTAGTGTTTCGTTTCCACCAGTTTTCATCCTAGAGAATGCCAATAAAGAGAATAAAGATCAGAATTCTTCTCATGGGTAGGGGGAGTTAATTCTCCAAAGCCTTGCAATTCTGATGGCCTTAGCTCTCGTCTTATGGAGGATGCGAATAATATAAATGTTCAACAATCATCTAAAGCCGACTTTCACCCTAAAACTAGAGGTTCTATATTGGAGGTACTTGAGAACATGATTAAAGTTGGTAATACTATGGGTTTTACCATGGAAGGGTGTATTAATGATATGGAAAGAATATAGGATCCCAAGGAGGTAGTGAAGGGTTCCAATGAATTGCATTTGTATAAATATTCAAGGGCATAGATCCAAGGCTAAGAAAGATTCGATTAAGGAGATTAATAATAAGCAAAAGGTGAGTTTTATTTCTATTCAGGAAACGAAAATAGGTGTTTCATTGGAAATGGATGTGAAGACTTTATGGGGTAATCATATGTTTGAGTTTATCAATAGTGAAGTTGTTGGTTTTTTAGGGGGGAATTTTATGTGTTTAGGATCCGAGTTTGTTTATTAAAGAACAACATATCATCTCGGATTATTTTGTTGCTCTTTATGGCATATGGGTTCCTAAGAAAATAAGACTTCTCATGATTTCTGTGTATGCTCCCTAGCCTCTTGTGAGCAAACGTATATTATAGGATTACTTATCGTCTCTTATTAGCCGATGGGATAGACATTGTTTAGTTATGTATGATTTTAATGAAGTCAGATGTATAGGTAATCGTATGGGTTCTGTGTTTAATGTTCAAGGAGCTAACGAGTTTAATCACTTCATATCTTATTCGGGTCTTATTGAAGTTCAATTGGAAGGTTATTCGTTTACTTGGTCGCATCATTTGGCTTAGAAAATGAGTAAATTATATCGTTTCTTTGTTTCAGATGGCTTAATTTCTCTTTGCCCTCATCTGTCGGCGGTTTGTCTTGATAGAAACTTATCAGACCATCACCTCATTTTGCTTCTTGAAGTGGTTACGGACTTTGGAACCCCCCCCCCCAATTTCAAATTTATCACTGTTGGTTTTCTTTTAAGGGTTTTGACTCAATGATTTCAAGTGTTTGGAATATTATTAATGTCGCTGATTCTAATAAGATGGTACGGTTTAAGAAGACACTTCAATTCCTCAAGAAGGAGATTAGAGGCTGGATCATCGATTACAAGCTAAAACAGTTTGGTTGTATTAAAGATATTCGAGCTAAACATCATGATATTGATATTGCTTTAGACAAAGGGGCTCTAATGATGATATTCTTTTAGCTCGTATGGATTTGATGAAAAGATTAAATGACATTCAATCTGTTGAGGCTCGATATAGACTTCAAAAGGCGAAAATTTGATGGGCGGTTGAGGGGGATGAAAATTCTAAATTCTTCCACGGAATCATCTGTTAGATATGTAAATCTTGCTTATGTTTTAGAGAGAGAAAGAGATAGAGAGATGGTGGAACTCACACAATTCTAGAGAGAAAAATGAAGTTTACTATGTGTAAAAATGAAGAACCACACACCCTCTCCATCTAAGGAGAGGGTTTATATACCCAAGCCCTTGTCATGGGCTTGGGCTTACATTTGGGCCGGCCTACACATGTTGTAGGCTAGGCTTGGGTTTGTTTGTTAAATAAAGATAAGTAACTAAACTACGAGCTATTACATGGACTATTGTTGGAGTGACCGATCCTTCTTAATACGTAAAACGTATTTCCAACAATCTCCCCCTAAGGTAGGTCACTCCAAACAAGGTCATTACCCAAGTTACAATAATAAGATAAACCTAGCATACTATGCTTGTCTTGAGCTCGTAGTCTTCGTCTTTCTTTTTCTTTTTCTTTTCTGGTGAACATGCTGATGTGATCTTTGATATCAGTCTCGAGCATTAATCTCTTGCCTTGATCTCGTGCATCCATCACTTTTGATCTTCGCCTCCTCGTGACACCATGTCCCACATACTTATACCTTCGTAATTCTTGAAAGCTTCAGAGTTTGATACAGCGGAAGACTTCACTTTTAGGCTTTCTTGAATTAGATGAGGTATTAAGTTCATAAAGTATAAGCATGCGGGGACGACTTCTTCTCGGATTCCGTAACGCCACCGTCTTCAAATGCCGCAACATAAGTAGACACGAACAAAATGGCTTTGAACATTTCATTCTAATTCGGTAGCATTTTACCTCTGGTCGGTGAAGACCGTTGGACGATATAAAATATCGTACTTGTGGCAGGTAGATTTAATTAAAAATCTCCTTGACAAGATTTCGCGGGTAAACCCGTTCTCTTTACTCGATCGTCCAAAGTTGACTGCGAACGTAAAGAGTGAATCATTTGGGTAAAATTATCCGCATGATTGAAGCCGTCAATTCTGATTCCTGGAACAAGTGAAACTCAATTAAGAACCGCACCATCGTTGCTTTCCAGTTGTCACAAGCTTGATTCATATTGAATCTTGCAAGTTACCTACCAAGTGCTGTTTGATGTTAACACTAGAAGGATTTCCACTCATCACTATGAACACTAAGGTATCACTCTGAGTGTTCTGGCAAGATCACTGAGATTTTGCATAGAGGCCTGGAACGTGTTTAAGTTCAACTAAGAATTAAACCACTGTTGCTTTCTAGTTATCACAAGTTTGATTCATAAAGAATCGCACAAGTCACCTACCATGAGGTTTTTGATATTCGCTCAAGAAGGATTTCCATCTTCATTGTAAATACTTTCGTATTACTCGGATGTTCAGGCAAGATCATGAAGATTTTGCGTAGGACTCTTAGATCTTTCTTACATTTCATAGTGTATAAAGAAGCAAGGAATTATGAAAGTGTGTCCTAATGAGATATTTGATGATCTCAAATGGCTCTAGACTCGATCGTGCATTTTGGATTTTAGTGATCGGAGGCTGGAGAGGAGTGCCACCATTTCAATACCAATTTATTCAGAATGAATAAATCAATAGATAACGTGTTGTCTCCGTGTGATTAAAACAAATATCTTTTATGAGATATCTGAGTTAGATGGGATGGGTTGTGCATTGCATCACTGGGTCGATGATTTCTATCTTCAGTATCGAGCATCATTAAAATGATCTCAATAGCATATGTGTTGACCCGGTTTCTGCCTAAAGTTGTAAGGAGGGCTTCTTTCTTTACACCCTTTATCTTTACAATTATTTTTCATTCTTCAACCCCTTCAATGCTTACCAATACGTCATAACTAGCACCTTGTTGTGATTGTTCCAGTGCTAACTTAATTACTTGGTCGGCATTCAGCTACGTTCACAATCTTTCTCCATCTTTCCTAAGGACTACTATTTCTAGCTATGGAATGCCCTTGGGAAGATTCCTCCGGTTCTAGAAGAATCATTGGACTTAACCTATCCTACCATCCTTATGTCACCATAATCTTCATCGTCGTGAAATAAATGGGTTTTGGGTAAGTATATGTCACCATGAAAATCCATTTTGATATGCAAGTCCGTTTTGCTCCCCCTTAACATATGCCACGATATTCGAAAACATTTCGCATATGTCGGGATGAGCCAGCACATTAAGTCAAACCATTTGTGATAATATCACATATTAAATCACATTTTCTCCCCCATATTAAAAATATTAACCCAATCGATGTTTTTAATATCAATTGATTTAATGAAATTTTAACAAAGGTTTTGGGAAGAAAAATGTAAGTCTGTTTAATCCTCATGATACCAAATGTATGAGATATGATACCAATTTGTAACATGATCACATATTCACCATATTAGAAAAGAATTGACAAGGTTGGACCTGATTGATGAGAACATCATATGAAAAGATCAAATGGTTCTTGTCAGCATATGTTGGTCGCCTCGTCACGTCTGAAGTCATCTCTTGACACCACATGTACGATTGGTATTGTTGTCTTGACACCAACTTGTGAACTTGACACGTTCGGCATCGAAGATTCTGAACGCTTGACAATTGCTACCCCCCAATTGTTTACCCGTGTTCTATTGAAAGAGTTGTGGTCATCGATTGAGTAGTCGCATCGTCGAGTATGTAGAAACCAATTGTAGATTGCTATGGTTGTAGAGATGATAACTGCATAAAAACAAGACTTCTCTTATTTTAACAAATAAATGCACTGAAACGTACATATATTTGTGTTAGACCAAGTTATAAAGTAAACTTGATCCCTTACAAGGTTTTAAAGTAAACCTTGCCCGAGAAAATTAATTCCCGTTGTGAGCTAAAGCTTTCATAAGAAATACTTGACTTTAATGTGAAAACCGGGTTGCAGTCTGAAATAACTACAAGCCATTAGGGCATGTTTTATAAAATATTTAAAACTTTTGTATGAACTCTATTTATGGTGCCGTGTCGATATTAATCAACATTTCTAAGGCCGTAAATATTATCGTACCAAAAGACACGCCTTTGAAAAATAAAGTAAAAATATTTTTTGGATTTTTATGAATTTTTCAATTTTTATGGTTTTTATATGGTTTTATATTTTTGTATTTTGATTTTGTGTATAAAAATATAAACAATATATACAGATGATCACCAAGGATACGGAGAATAGTTTACCATTACTATTCTTTCGCGTCATTGATGAGACTGCTTTTATACATAGTCTCATCGTCCAAATCAGGCTTAAATTGCATAAAATATCATTAAAACTGCCAAATATATGCTCGTGTTTGTTGCTTGTGTATTTTAGGTACGGATATTGAGGAAAAGACAAAAAGATCACAAGAATCATTCAAAAACGAACACGGGAAACAAAGCCGCACAATGAACCGGACCCAAATCTGGAATTACCTAAAATAGACCTTGAAGAAATCATCATTGGCAAAAGAAGACCTCCATGTTTGAAGATTACACAAGTTTTACCCTTGAAGAATCCAAAAATATGCATTTATGGTCCTTGTTTTAAGTTTGGAAACATAATGTGCCAAAAATGACAATCTACCAAAGTTATTTATAAAGGAAAGAAGTTTATAATGCTGTTTGTTACAACATGAAGAAAGAAGGAGAGTAGAGGGACTGAAAGAATCAAACAACCAAACTTCATCCACCAATATAAACCTGACACCTCACCACTTAACCCGACCCTACCCATTTACCCTACCCAACCCGTCCAAAACCCAACCCAAACCCACCAGGTTTATTAAATAAACCTGGTCAAATGGTCAACCAAATTTCCCACTTAACACTTAATTTAAAAAAACTAATCCCCTAATTCAGATCAAATCCTCACCTTCATCCTATAAACCCTAACATAAACCCAGTCCTAATTACCTTAATGTTTAACCCAAACCCCAATTAACCTTGGGGGTTTTAATCCCAACCCCACTCCCAACAAATCCTTACACCCAGAAAACGACCTATCATTCCCTTGTCCCCTCCCCCGTTACATCTTTCACGTGGTACTATTCACATCTACGTCCCAAAATGATTCCTTTGCCCCAAAGGAAGATTTAACAGCTAAGATTGAGTATCACAAGCTTCCAAACAGCTGGCCATCACATGGACGATTTGACCAAAGACCAAGAGGGCATTTCTGGAATTTAGCACATTAGGGTTTTGCTCAATGTATTATTTTATTTAAAATTCTAGAATAGTCCACTCTCCTGTATAAATAGAGGTTCCTGTACCTCTATTATTTCTTGTTCCAGATTTTTTCAAGTTATTGTAATTCCTTTTAAATTTTTATAAAAATGGTGTTTTTGCTAAATTATAACTCCTTTTATTATTTTTAAAGTTTGGTGTTGGCTTGATAAAATCTGAGTTCCATATTTCTTTTGATAAACACTTGGTGTTTATTTCAGTTTTCAAAAAAGTAAAGAGAGGGTTTCAAAATTTGTTTGAAAATTATCATAAATCCTTGGATCCTATGAAGTGAAAGTGGAATTGGATTCTTGGATTTCTGATATTGTTCTTGTTTCAAAAGGTGTTCCAAGTTCAAGGTTTATTGGATTGTACAAGTTGGTTTTAAAAGGTCTTAAAATCCGAAAGTTGGTATTGTGTGTTCATTTTTTTGGGCAGTTTCATTGCTTGCTTGTTTGTCCAAGAGGTTCTGCACAGACCCGGGTCTGTTAGGAGATGGCTAGCAGCCATTGTTGGGCCTGGATGTAGGCCCAACAAGGTAAATCCCTTGTTTCCAATTTGAGTTTTCAAATTTTCAGTTTATTTGTGATTTGCATGAAAGTTGTGAAAAGTGTTTAAGTGACTGTTTGATTGGTTGATTATGCTCATGCTAGTGTAATATGCATGTTAGAAGCAAGGTCAAGCAGATTTGTGCAAGTTTGATAGCTTTTGATTTGAGAAAAATCATATTTCAGATTTAAAGGGGTGCTTGGATTATGGCTTATATTGGGGTAAAAGATTTCAACTTTGCTGATAAACCTGTTATATCCACTCACTAGGTTGCTAGTAGTTTGTATGTTAGCTTGTCTTTCAGTTTGGTAGAATCTTGAACCAATTTGCATGCTAAAAAATGGATATTATAGCCTAAATCAGTAAGTGCTTGTTTTGACTGATTTTTGTGTGAATTTGAGCCTCCAAATCTTCACCATTGCTAGAATCTAGGTTGTTTGAGGATCGTGTAGGGCTTATATGCTATTTGGTGTCATTGTGTGCAAGTTCTTAGCATTTGAATCTCACTTTTGTGCCATTTGAACCAGCATCCTATTCATCAGATACAACAAGCTTCATCAGAAACTTTGTGTGCATTTTTGTGCTTGATTTTGCTAAGTGATTGTGTTCTTTTTGAGTTTACTCAGACTCCTCACAACCCAATTGGTGTGGGGGTGCCTTGTGGTCCAAAGAAAACCAAGCACAAGAGCTTTCCTAAGCTCTAAGGTCTCCTGACCAACAAAATACACTAGCAGTGGGAACAAACTTCCCACTGGTAGCACAATTGTTTCCCCTGCTTCACTAGCAGACAAACCAAACAAGTGTCACTTTCAGAAAGTTTAGATTTTTGTCTTTTGTGACTGAATTTGTGAATTAGACTTTCAAACTTGTGCCATTATTTTTCTAATTTAATTTAGGATTTTTTTGTTTAATTATTTTTTATTTTACTGTTCATTTAGTATTTTTTAGGTTTTATTGCATTTTTAATTAACTTTTAGTGTTTCTGTTTTTGGCATTTAGTGCCAAAAATACTTCTTTTTCAGTTTAAACATTTTTCTTAGATTTAGAAAAAGATTTTAAGGTTTTTGGTTTAAAAATATTCTACTGTTCACCTTTTTATTATTTTTTAGAATTAATTTAAGTTAATTAGGGTTTTAAATTAAACTGTTTTGTTCATTTAGTGGTAAATTTATTATTTTTCAAACTTTTTCAATTTTCTACTGTTCATTAGAGTAAATTAGGATTTTTAAAATTGGTAAATGATTATTTTATTATTTTTTATAATTATTTTAGTTTTAAAATAGTTTTTAGTGATTAAAAAATAGAAAATTAGTTTTTAAAAAATTAGGAAAAATACTTTTTAGTCTTTAGATAATATAAGTAAGTTATTTGTTCAATAAAATAATATTTTGGACATTTTGATTAATTATATTTAATTTTAGGGCTTTAATTAGCATTTAAAATTGAATATTTAATTAATAAAAGGTTTTAAAATATTTTTATTGGATTTTTATTCTTATTTATATTGTTTAAGACTTACTTTTAGCTTTAAATTAATTTTTAGGTTTTAAAATTTTTAATTTTGTAGTTTTTACGGTTTTACGTGAACGTCTTTTCGTCTTAGCTCGATCCGTCTTCGTAACTGTCATTTCTTTCTTATTTCTTTCTTTCCTTTTCAATCATAACAATATAATCACAAACATTAATCAATTCATTACACAACACACTAGCCTCCTCGAGAACGAACTCACTTTTAGGGTCATTCACACACGGTTTTCCTAAATCGTCGTGCTCACTTGCCCTATTTTGTTGCTCTTTTTCCTAAAAGGGTACAAAAACACTACATCATTTTGGCGCCGCTGCCAGGGAGGCGTGTTGTGTTTTGATTGAACAACTGTTGTTTTTATACTAACCATAATTAGTATTTGTATTAGTAGCACTCTACTAATACGTATTATCGTTTTTCGGTTTTTGTGTGAATATTATTACTATATTGTATACGTAGAACAATAAATTCACAAGTACTCCAAATACGTGAGAAATCACAACCTTGACTTGGGAGGTCATTACCCAATCATTGTATTCGAATCTCAAACCAAAGAAAAAAGGCAAAAATAGATAAATACTTTCGTGAAGCTCAATTTTGAAAATACAAACTATAAGGTGGGTATAAGGCGGTTGTATTTCACGACCTAAAGGAAAAAGGCTCTTAAGTGCTTCGCGCCGCCTCGTTTCCTCCGCTTGCTTGTGAGTATTTGATTTTGAGAGCTAATCGAGGGTTTTTCCGCCCAAAGTATTATTACATATCATATATATTTTCTTGGTTTCTATTGATTAAACCCTCTTGAACAATTTGGTGTTCCACCATCGTTCTAAAGTCATCGAAGGCGTTCACTCCACGTGATCGTTTTCATTCCTTGAGGCTTCTTTAATCAAGAGATTTGATTAAGGAGGAGATTTGTAGATTTGTGTCTACTTAATACATTCACCAATTTCCAAAAAAAGTTAATACCATCAAAAACCACAAAAAAATTGAAAAAATACAAAACACCAAAAAGAATCTTCTTTGCTCATCCCCTCGTTGTACGTGACGTTTATGCTTACTCGCAATCAAGCAAAACGTGCACGTAAACGTAGAAACCGAAAGGAGGCAACACCTACTCCTAATTTTTCTAGTGAAGAGACTCCAAGTGAGGAACCTATTGTAGAACAAGAAGCTATCATGGCTAATCGTACTATGATGGAGTTGCTTCAAGCACCCACCGAGGGTTTTGGAGAGGCCATTATGATTCCCGCCATCCTTGTGGAGAACTTCGAGATCAAGACGGGTTTAATGTCTATGCTTCAAGCAAACAAGTTTCGCGGACACGAAAAAGACAACCCACATTATCACATTAGGCAATTTAATCGTCTCACCGCGACAAGCAAGTTTAAGGATGTACCACACGATGCCATTAAGATGATGTTGTTTCCCTACTCGTTAGATGGACCCGCCAAGATATGGCTTGAGAAAGAACCGCCAAATTCGATTTTGACATGGGCCGATCTCGTGTCTAAATTTGTGAATCAATTTTTTCCACCATCTAAAACAACACATTTGAAAAACGAGATTTCACGATTTACACAAAGATCTAATGAAAGTTTTTCAATGGCTTGGGAAAGGTTTAAAGAAATGTTACATGAATGTCCACACCATGATTTTTCCGAATTGCATCAAATTGACACTTTTTATAATGGGCTTAATGATCATGAACGAGATTACTTAAATGTCGCCGCGGGTGGTAATTTTTTGTGCAAAACAACCGAAGAGGCTTTGAAAATCATTGAAAATAGGTCTAAGGTTTATAGCCCTCGTAACACACCGAGTGTTGCCAATTTGGGTTCGTCGTCGTCTCGTTCCATTAATGCCTTGCAAGATGAAGCAAATGAGGAGAATCGGTTTTTCGATAGGTTTTCGACTCTTATGTCTCATTGGAAAGCTCAAGAAGCTTCAAATTCCGCTTCGGTTAAAGCGGTTGCTAAGAGTTGTATTTCGTGTGGTGGAGCTCATGATTTTTCCGAGTGCATTACCGCGGATGGTAACACTTCGAATGCTTATGTAGCCACGGGAACTTATAACCAAAACGGTCAAGGTTCCCGCCAAAATCAAGCTCCACAAAATCAAAATGCTAATAACTATCGAAACAATCAAAGTGGTGGTTACCAAGGAAATCAACGTAACTATAATAAGGGTAATTATCAAAGTGGAAATGGGCAAATTTCAAACCAAAACCAAAACCGTGATTTTCAAACTACTACACAAGGTTTTCAAAATGATCACACCAAAAATCTTCAAGGAGAGTTTTTGAATTATGCAAAAGCTAATGTTGCTAAGTTTGATAATTTGCAACGTGAAATGGTTAGCTTAAGATCCGAGTTGAAAAACGAGCTTAAAAACGAACTTGCTAATGAACTTAAAACTCCTGCTAATAAAATGGAAGGAAATGTCACACATCTCCAACAAAATCAACAAAAAATGGAGCAAGGTCAACATGAGATTAAGCAAGAGTTGTTAAAAGCGGATGCTAGGCAATCTAAATTTGAAGACCGAATGGCTAAAATGTTTGAAGCTATCATGTGTAAGCCCTCTTCTTCGGGTGGTCTTCCTAGTGATACCATCGTGAACCCAAAAGGAGAATTGAAGGTTATTACTACTCGTAGTGGTAAAACTTTCAAAGAACCTATTTCTCGTCCAAGTACTTCTATGGAGAAGGAAAAAGAGAAAGAACCCGAGGTGGTGGTTAAAAAGGAGCAAATTCCAAGCCCACGAAGTACCGCTCAAACCACACCTACGGTTGAACCAATACCAATCATGGAACCCGAGATTCCAAGGCCTTTGCCTATGTCCCAACCCACACCACCCTTACCTTACCCTTCAAGACGAGACAAGGAAAAGGCACAAGAACGAAATAATTATCAATTTGAACTCTTTATGAAAATGTTTTGTGAATTGCATTTTAATATAAGTTTTGCCGACGCCTTAGTCATGATGCCTCGATTTGCCGCGAACTTCAAAAGTATGTTGAATAACAAAGAGAAATTGCAAAAATCGTCTACTTGTTCTTCGGTTTTTCTTAGCCGCATACCTCAAAAAGTCGGTGATCCTGGAAAGTTTTTAATCCCATGTGCAATTCAAGACATGGAAGAATGCTACGCCTTGGCCGATCTTGGTGCTAGTATTAATTTGATGCCTCTTGAGATTTTTAAATCGCTTAATCTTCCCAATCTCACTCCTGCAAGAATGTCAATCGAGATGGCCGATCATTCTACGATTCTAGCTTGTGGAGTAGCCGAGGACGTCTTCGTGAAAGTTGGAAAGTTCTACTATCCCGTAGACTTTATTGTTGTTGACATCCCTATCGATCCTAAAGTTCCTTTAATTTTAGGTCGATCTTTTTTGGATACCTCCAGAGCACTTATCGATGTGCATGCAAGGAAAATCACTCTTCGTTTCAATGAGGAAGAACTCGTCATTAATGCAACCCAAAACTCCACACTTTCTCATGTGTATTCTATCACGTCTTTGTACAATGTCAATCCCATCAAAAACATTTGCAAAAAGATTTCAAAAAGAGTTTTAGGAGTTGTTGAGAAAAATGAAGTTCCGTCCCCTCCGCCGGTGGAGGTTAAGAGTGTTAAGCCTACGGTTCTAATTGTGAATGATTCTTCGGATGATGAATATGTTGATCCCGGTGGGGGAGTTTTCTTTGTTGACAAACATTTTTAAAACTTGCCACCACCTATACCAAAACGCTTTTCAAATGTGAGAATTTTTAGTGTGACTAACATTGCTTTAGATACACCAAATATTTTTGACATAATTAAATCGGGTTTTCACAAGGAGAGTTTAAAAGATGAAAAAGGAAAAGATTTTGAATTGAATTTAAAATATTTTTCTACAACTCTAACTCCGTCATCACCACGTGTATTGAGTGCTACAAGCTCGTCTCCTCCTTTTGACGATGCTTTGTGTGGACTTAGTGTGGGGGAATCCCCTTATGTTCCCTCCCCTTTCTCCCCCGAGGACGAGATATTTGAACCTGGAATTGCTTATAAAGGGAAATCTCGGTCTTCCACCGATGCAATAAATGGAAAATCTTTTCATTTGATTGGTGCGAGTCTACCTCGAGTAGCTCAATGTTTTCATGACTTACCCATTGTCCCACCCTTCTATTTCTTCTCATCTATTTTCTTCAAACCATTTGGGTTTTTGTTGACTCTTGATGAAGTGGCGTTGATTTGTTTTTCCAATGAAAACGAGAACGCCATCTTCGATCCCGGTATTTTGCACCATCAAAGGACTTAGTCCTTTATACCGGTTGTTTTTGGGCCTTGTTTATCATGTAAGCCCCACCAAAAATTGACCACACCATGATTATCCCTAAATGATCACATTTATGGGGATTCGAGTCGAGCTTTTGACTCGGTTATCAAAACAAGGTGCCTCGTGGGGTAGACCCATGCTTATCCATGTACATATTATTGCTTTCTAATTAGTTTAATGTGAGGGGATTTGTGCACTTCCTACCTTTGTTCCGTGGTTGTTTGTGCATTGTGGTTTTTAGATCATGATCTTCACGATTGGAGCCTCTCGTGTTCGTTTTATGTGAGCACTCGATCGTTTGCTTTGGAAACATTTCTCAATATCCATGATATATCCTTGATTGTTCTAACCTTAGGGTTTTAGCACACTTCATAAACGGCTATTAATTTATTGGTTACACCCTTTCCATGCTAGATTAGGCATTCGACTACGTCTCTAGTATGGGGGTGTTTGCACCCCTAGACTCGAAACATTGAGGACAATGTTTAACTTTAGTATGGGGGGTGAATAGATACTTGCCTTGCCAAACCTTCACGCTTTCCAAAGTTTATCTTTTTGTTTATCGTTTTATGCAAAATAAGGCTAAAAATGGCCAAATTTTAAAATTTTTCTCATGTTTTATAAGTGTTTGAAGATACGAATGTAGATTTTCCGATGGCGAGAATAAGAGTAATTTTTGACTCGACCGTGCGTGTTGAGCACTTAGCTTTGATTCCTTAACTACATATTAGGCTAAGTCTCTTAAATGAGGACGAGAAATGATAGAGTTAATTATAAGTTACTATGCTAAACGTAGAGTACTCGTATTATTTCAAAAACACATGTGTTCTCGTTATTTTCTTATTCTCCCTTCGCATGTAAATATTTTTTTCTTAATAAATATTGACTTAGCGGTTTAGTTAGGATTGTTGGGTTTCTAGTCTTTTCTAGTAGCTTCCGTGTAATTAAATTGGGAAGACATTAAGGTATCACCAGCGTCACGGTTTTGAAGTATTGGCACCCGAATAATCAAAAGCTTCACCCAATAATAAGATTTCAAGTGCTCACCTAAATCTAGCAAACAATTTGAAGCCCTACAAGGCCGAAAAATCTATGCAAAATTGAAAGTGAATCAAGCCTTAATCTTCGAAGCTTTAAAGATCCAAAATTCGCTTTAGCGTGAGGATATACGTCTTTGGCTAATAAAACCATCGATGAGGCGGATAATAAAAGGCAAGGCAAGACCGAAGTCATAATAAAAGCTTCATGGCGAAGTTGAATAAAAGATGGAGGTAAACCAAAGATAATAAGGCCCTTCCGTTGGGGGGCGTATAAAAGTCTTGGTAATAAGTCTCATGTTTAAAACCGTTATAAAACCGTGTTTATCGATTCTTCTTGTCAACTTAATTTTTTAACATCGTTGTATATTAGGAGGGGTTATTGATTTGATGGTCTTAGTTACACCGTTAGGACTCTATTTTTAGACCTAAATCTCTATTATCGCATAAGTCAACAATGTATCCTCGTGAAACATTCAAGACATAATAAAATATAAGAGATACAACTTAGGAATAATGGGAGGATAAGCACGTGATTAGGGCATATGAGTAGTGTTAGCATTACTAACTTATAATGACAATGATCTCGTTGCACGCTTGGCATGGAATTAGGGTGAAAATCGAGGACGACGAAATTATTTCTAACGAAGCATTCACGTGTTCTTATTCTATGAACCTAAACGTCCCATTTTGCGATGAAAATCATACATTATGTCTAAAATGCAAGTAGTAGTAATAGTAGTAGTGTAGCTAGTTTATCATTCCAATAAAGTGAATAAAAATGAATTTTGGAAGTGTTGTGATACTTTATTCTAGCATTACGTGAGGGCACGAGAATGGTTTAGTATGGGGGAGTGATGAGACTGCTTTTATACATAGTCTCATCGTCCAAATCGGGCTTAAATTGCATAAAATATCATTAAAACTGCCAAATATATGCTCGTGTTTGTTGCTTGTGTATTTTAGGTACGGATATTGAGGAAAAGACAAAAAGATCACAAGAATCATTCAAAAACGAACACGGGAAACGAAGCCGCACAATGAACCGGACCCAAATCTGGAATTTCCCAAAATAGACCTTGAAGAAATCATCATTGGCAAAAGAAGATCTCCATGTTTGAAGATTACACAAGTTTTACCCTTGAAGAATCCAAAAATATGCATTTATGGTCCTTGTTTTAAGTTTGGAAACATAATGTGCCAAAAATGACAATCTGCCAAAGTTATTTATAAAGGAAAGAAGTTTATAATGCTGTTTGTTACAACATGAAGAAAGAAGGAGAGTAGAGGGACTGAAAGCATCAAACAACCAAACTTCATCCACCAATATAAACCTGACACATCACCACTTAACCCGACCCTACCCATTTACCCTACCCAACCCGTCCAAAACCCAACCCAAACCCACCAGGTTTATTAAATAAACCTGGTCAAATGGTCAACCAAATTTCCCACTTAACACTTAATTTAAAAAAACTAATCCCCTAATTCAGATCAAATCCTCACCTTCATCCTATAAACCCTAACATAAACCCAGTCCTAATTACCTTAATGTTTAACCCAAACCCCAATTAACCTTGGGGGTTTTAATCCCAACCCCACTCCCAACAAATCCTTACACCTAGAAAACGACCTATCATTCCCTTGTGCCCTCCCCCGCTACATCTTTCACGTGGTACTATTCACATCTACGTCCCAAAATGATTCCTTTGCCCCAAAGGAAGATTTAACAGCTAAGATTGAGTATCACAAGCTTCCAAACAGCTGGCCATCACATGGACGATTTGACCAAAGACCAAGAGGGCATTTCTGGAATTTAGCACATTAGGGTTTTGCTCAATGTATTATTTTATTTAAAATTCTAGAATAGTCCACTCTCTTGTATAAATAGAGGTGCCTGTACCTCTATTATTTCTTGTTCCAGATTTTTTCAAGTTATTGTAATTCCTTTTAAATTTTTATAAAATTGGTATTTTTGCTAAATTATAACTCCTTTTATTATTTTTAAAGTTTGGTGTTGGCTTGATAAAATCTGAGTTCCATATTTCTTTTGATAAACACTTGGTGTTTATTTCAGTTTTCAAAAAAGTAAAGAGAGGGTTTCAAAATTTGTTTGAAAATTATCAGAAATCCTTGGATCCTATGAAGTGAAAGTGGAATTGGATTCCTGGATTTCTGATATTGTTCTTGTTTCAAAAGGTGTTCCAAGTTCAAGGTTTATTGGATTGTACAAGTTGGTTTTAAAAGGTCTTAAAATCAGAAAGTTGGTATTGTGTGTTCATTTTTTGGGCAGGTTTCATTGCTTGCTTGTTTGTCCAAGAGGTTCTGCACAGACCCGGGTCTGTTAGGAGATGGCTAGCAGCCATTGTTAGGCCTGGATGTAGGCCCAACAAGGTAAATCCCTTGTTTCCAATTTGAGTTTTCAAATTTTCAGTTTATTTGTGATTTGCATGAAAGTTGTGAAAAGTGTTTAAGTGACTGTTTGATTGGTTGATTATGCTCATGCTAGTGTAATATGCATGTTAGAAACTAGGTCAAGCATATTTGTGCAAGTTTGATAGCTTTTGATTTGAGAAAAATCATATTTCAGATTTAAAGGGGTGTTTGGATTAGGGCTTATATTGGGGTAAAAGATTTCAACTTTGCTGATAAACCTGTTATATCCACTCACTAGGTTGCTAGTAGTTTGTATGTTAGCTTGTCTTTCAGTTTGGTAGAATTTTGAACCAATTTGCATGCTAAAAAATGGATATTATAGCCTAAATCAGAAAGTGCTTGTTTTGACTGATTTTTGTGTGAATTTGAGCCTCCAAATCTTGACCATTGTTAGAATCTAGGTTGTTTGAGGATTGTGTAGGGCTTATATGCTATTTGTTGTCATTGTGTGTAAGTTCTTAGCATTTAAATCTCACTTTTGTGCCATTTGAACCAGCATCCTATTCATCAGATACAACAAGCTTCATCATAAACTTTGTGTGCATTTTTGTGCTTGATTTTGCTAAGTGATTGTGTTTTTTTTAGTTTACTCAGACTCCCCACAACCCAATTGGTGTGGGAGTGCCTTGTGGTCCAAAGAAAACCAAGCACAAGAGCTTTCCTAAGCTCTAAGGTCTCCTGGCCAACAAAATACACTAGCAGTGGGAACAAACTTCCCACTGGTAGCACAATTGTTTCCCCTGCTTCACTAGCAGACAAACCAAACAAGTGTCACTTTCAGAAAGTTTAGATTTTTGTCTTTTGTGACTGAATTTGTGAATTAGACTTTCAAACTTGTGCCATTATTTTTCTAATTTAATTTAGGATTTTTCTGTTTAATTATTTTTTATTTTACTGTTCATTTAGTATTTTTTAGGCTTTATTGCATTTTTAATTAACTTTTAATGTTTCTGTTTTTGGCATTTAGTGCCAAAAATACTTCTTTTTCAGTTTAAACATTTTTCTTAGATTTAGAAAAAGATTTTAAGGTTTTTGGTTTAAAAATATTCTACTGTTCACCTTTTTATTATTTGTTAGAATTAATTTAAGTTAATTAGGGTTTTAAATTAAACTGTTTTTGTCTTTTAGTGGTAAATTTATTATTTGTCAAACTTTTTCAATTTTCTACTGTTCATTAGAGTAAATTAGGATTTTTAAATTTCGTAAATTATTTTTAGCATTATTTTATTATTTTTTATAATTATTTTAGTTTTAAAATAGTTTTTAGTGATTAAAAAATAGAAAATTAGTTTTTAAAAAATTAGGAAAAATACTTTTTAGTCTTTAGATAATATAAGTAAGTTATTTGTTCAATAAAATAATATTTTGGACATTTTGATTAATTATATTTAATTTTAGGGCTTTAATTAGCATTTAAAATTGAATATTTAATTAATAAAAGGTTTTAAAATATTTTTATTGGATTTTGATTCTTATTTATATTGTTTAAGACTTACTTTTAGCTTTAAATAAATTTTTAGGTTTTAAAATTTTTAATTTTGTAGTTTTTACGGTTTTACGTGAACGTCTTTTCGTCTTAGCTCGATCCCTCTTCGTAACCGTCATTTCTTTCTTATTTCTTTCTTTCCTTTTCAATCATAACAATATAATCACAAACATTAATCAATTCATTACACAACACACTAGCCTCCTCGAGAACGAACTCACTTTTAGGGTCATTCACACACGGTTTTCCTAAATCGTCGTGCTCACTTGCCCTATTTTGTTGCTCTTTTTCCTAAAAGGGTACAAAAACACTACATCAGTCATCTGCCAATTCCTTTTGAGTCTCAGGCGAGAAAGTTCTCATTCCTAGCTTGTCCGCCAAAAATTCAATTCGAGCGCGATCTAAAGCCTTCGTGAAAATATCCGCCAATTGATACTCAGATCGGACAAAGTAAATCTCGATCACTCCATTTTCCACTTGCTCCTTGATGTAGTGGTAGCGAATGTCAATGTGCTTCGACCGGGAGAATTGAACGTTGTTGCAGCATAAAGCAATTACACTCTTGTTGTCACAGTACATCGGAATCTTGTTGAAACCTAGACCATAGTCAGTTAATTGCGATCTCATCCAAAGAATTTGAGCACAGCAACCGGACATAGCTATGTATTTTGCTTACGTACTTGAGATTGCAGCGCTTTTCTGCCTTTTCGATGCCCAACTGATTAGTCGATCTCCTAGTAGTTGCAAAGTTCCACTCGTGCTATGCCTTGTATCTTGACAACCCGGGTGATCCGCATCTGCATATGCCATAAGTTGAATCGAAGAGTCCTTCGAATACCAAAGTCCCCGATTAATGGTTCCTTTAAGATATCGAAAGATCCATTTCACAGTAGCCAAGTGTAACTCAGTAGGACGAGTTTGATACCGAGCACATATACATATGGCAAACTAAAGATCAAGTCGACTAGCTGTGATATACAGAAGGGTACCGATCATTCCACGATAAAGTGTCGGATCAACGGCAACTCCATGTGGATCTGCATCAAGCTTAGTTCGTTCCACCATTGGAGTATCCACGGGGTCGCAAGATTCCATCTTATACTTCTTAAGTGATTCAAGGGCATACTTGGATTGATTGATAAAGATGCCTCTAGGACTCTGAGATATCTGAAGTCCTAAGAAGAATGATACCTTGCCCATCATTGACATCTTAAACTTGGAAGACATGAGTTTCCCAAATTCGTCGGATAAAGTTTGGGTCGAGGCTGCAAATATAATATCATCAACATATATGTGTACCATAATCATATCTTTACCTCGTTTCTGAATGAACAGCGTGGGATCCACCTTGCCTTTAGCAAAGCCTTACGTAATGAGTAATTGTGACAATAGATCATACCATGCGCGTGGAGCTTGCTTTAACCCATAGAGAGCCTTCTTAATCTTGTACACATGATTAGGATAATTAGGATTCACAAAACCATCCGGCTGTTGAACATAGACCTCTTCCTTGATTTCACCATTAAGAAATGATGTCTTCACATCCATCTGATAGACGATCATATTAATATGGGCTGCATAAGCGAGGAATAGTCTAATAGCTTCCAAACGGGCAACAGGCGCAAAGGATTCCATAAAGTCGATGCCCAATAATTTCTTGTATCCACGAGCTACTAGTCTAGCTTTGTTCTTCAATATTCCGCCTAACTCGTCAAGTTTCACCTTGTAAACCCATTTCAAAGTGAGTAACTGCACTTGATCCGGGCATGGGACAAGTTCCCAAACTTCAAGACGTATGAATTCGTTAAGTTCTTCTTGCATAGCTTCTATCCAATAGGATTGAGTAAAAGCTTGTTGCCATGTCTTAGGTTCAACTTCAGTGAGAAAAGCATCAAAATGACAAAACATTGCATTTTCTTGTAGCTGACTTCGTGTGGATACCGGACGATTAGGGTCACCAATAATAGAATCTATAGGATGATCCTTTGTCCACTTGATGTCATGTTCACGAATCCGTGGATTGGAGTAAACTGTAGTTGGAGCTTCCTCTGAGGTGGACGACCCGGCTTGATTAGGGTCAGGAATTGGTACACCAAAGAATGGAAGTTCACGCATTTGAGCGAATTCCAAATCGTGATCATCATCATCCTCTTCATCATCAATAGGCATGACATGGGTAGTTGATTCGGGTGTTGGTTGAGAATTACTAGTTGATGGTATATCTTGACCAATTGTAGGTGCAGATGTGTTTGATTGTGCTTCGGTTGTTGGAGCGACAACTTCGGTTACCGGAGCTATTACCTCAGGTTCTGGAGCAACAATACTTGGAGGAGTAAAGAATTCATCAAAGAACGGCTGAAACAACGTATCCCATTCAGTCCTAGAAGCTGGTGCAAATGATGATGAAGTATGGTTGTTTGGGACAAGACCAGAACTAATGTTACTGGGTCCCATTTCATGAAGTGCGGGTTCAGAGCTGCTTTGCTCAGAAGCCATTGTTGTCAGCTCATCAAAATGAACATTCATAGTTTCGAGGATCATACGAGACTTACAATTGTAGATTTGGTATGCCAACTTTACGGGTGAGTAACCAATGAAAATACCAATATCAGCCTTTGGTTGAAGTTTTCCCAAATTGTCACCATCATTATTTGGATAGCAAAGAGAACCAAATACATGAAGATATGATAAATCTGGTACTTTTCCATGGAGAAGCTCATAAGGTGTTTTACCATGGCGTTTACGAATTAGTGACCGGTTTTGGATGTACACTGCTGTAGATACTGAGTTGCCCATAAAAATAATGGAGCCTTTGCGTAAATTAACATCGTTTAAGCAGCTTCCATAAGTGTGCGGTTTCGCCTTTCAACGACACCGTTTTGTTGTGGAGTGCGTGAAACGGATGTTTCATGAGATATGCCAACTTCTTCATAATAATCACGCAAGATTTGATTCACAAATTCGGTTCCATTATCTGTACGAATGCGTCAGACAGTAGTGTTGAGACGCACTTGAATCATCTTGAGAAATCCGATGATGAATTTTGGTGCCTCATTTTTTGTTGTAAGAAATTTCACCCATGTAAACCGAGAGTAATCATCGACAATGACGAGGATGTACTTTTTACCACTAAGACTTTCAACACACATTGGCCCACAAAGATCCATATGCAACAGATAAAGTTTCTCTGGGTTGGTGTCTTCCGTCTTGGGTTTGTAAGATTTCTTAGTGCTTTTCCCCATTGTACACGCAGAACACAAATGATCCTTGTGAAATGAAAGTTTAGGAAGACCACGAACAAGTTCATTTTTCGCCAAATGATTAATAGCGTCAAAGTTAAGATGAGATAACCGTCGATGCCATAACCATGACTTAGTCTCCGATGCTTTGGAGAGAAGACATATGGGAGAAGCGGCCATCATGTCTTGTAGAGACAAAGTATACAAATTATTCCCTCGAGTACCTTTCAAAAAATCAACCCCTTCCAAATTACGAATGAAGCAGGTATGCTCTCGAAAAGCGACTTCTAGGTTTGCATCACAAAATTGTCCTACAGAAAATAAGTTGTGACTGAGACCTTCCACATAATACACTCTTGAAATAATAACATTCCCAATATGATATTCACCATAACCCATTATCTTTGCAATATGATCATTTCCAAATCGAACCGTACCACGAAACTTGCTGACGAAATTTCTGAGCTGAGAGCGATCTCCGGTCATATGCTTGGAGAAACCAGAGTCCAAATACCAGAGAACAATTTGGACCACCTGTTTTCAACAAAAACAGTAGACAATGCATTGGAAACTATTGGTTCCGGAGTGTTAGCAGATACAGATAAAATATTAACAGAATTGCTAACAGGTTTGTGACCCTTAGATTTCCTGCGTTTTCTAATGTGAGTTTTAGCACTAACAGGTTTTACTGTTCCAACATTCTTAGGTTTTGGATTATTCGCGGGCACTACAGTGGGAGTAGACCTATTTAAAGGGCACTTGGTTCCTATAGTAGTATCGGTGTTCCTAGTTAAAGGACACGCTTGTGTTTTGGTAGCCTTGGTACTCCTAGTTAAAGGGCACGCTTTCTTCGCTTTAGTGGGAGTGATCCTAGTCAAAGGGCACATATTTCCTACTATAGTGAAAGTTCTACCAGTGGGGCGCCACATCCAACCAACTTGGGTTAACACTTTCCCAGTCGGTTTCCATTCTAATCCATTTTTCCGGGCATGCATCTCATTCACATGGTCAATAAGGCAAGAATCATGACGACTTGAAAACATACATTCATTGCAATTCCAACATTTCAAGTTAGAATTCACAGTAGGCTTAGAACGCTGCACAACCGCAGAGCCTTTAGGTTTAGCTACATGATTCTTTTTATTCAAAACAGACATAACATTCCTAGGATGGGCTTCTACTTTATTCTTCACTTGACTACTAGATGGGGGCAAGATCCTATCATTCTTCTTGTTCTTTTAAGCTTAGATCTTTGAGCCTTAGTAGTGGTGCTTACTCCTGTAGAAGGCAACACGAGAATATTAGAAGCTGGTTTTGATTCCGCCTTATCTTTAGTGACCAAAGTTTGAGATGATTTAGTCCTAGGGCCCTTATTAAATGGTGTGACGGCTATAAGGTTCCTTTTGATTGCACTAGAGGACGAAGCTGAGACAGTGGCTGCGTTATCCACAACATTCTTACCTTTTAGAGTACGAAGTGTTTCCTTTAACTCAGCCAAGACCAGATTTTTTATCACAAGTTTGTTCCCTCAAATCAGATATTTCCACCGACTTTCGATTCAATTGTTCAATCAATGATTGATTATGTGCAGTGTTATCAACACATGCGGGCTTTACTGAATCGAAGAGTCGTGTATCTTTCTGTTTTAAGTTATCAACTTTCACTATAAGAAAATGAAGCTAATGCAACATTTTATAAGCAACACTTTTAAAAGAGTTGCATTTTAGAAAATATTAAAGTTAAAGCAACATTTTAAAAATAAGTGTTGCACATTTAAACCTAATGTAACATTTTTTAAAAAGTGCCGCAAATCTTGATAAAAATTTATTCCATCCCTTTCCAAAAAAATTCACTTTTCCGCCCTTCCAAATTTTTTCACTTTTTCGCCCTTTCCAAAAAATTTCACTTCCTCCGCCCTTTCTAAATTTTTTCCCCAAATCAACTTCCCTCTTTCTCACCCAAAACTGAAAACTTATTTGTAACCATTAACCACCGATTCTCCTTCCATTCATAACTCCTTTATAAATTTCTGGCCACTTTACAACCATATTTGCTCGAATCCAGAGTCTTTAATTTATTAAGGTAACAAAATAACTTCTATTTTAATAGTATGGTTAATATTATATGTCTTTGTTTGATTGTTAATCGTGTTTCTAATAAGTATCTAATTAGGTTATGGTGTAAGAACCATTTTGTTTCTTTAATTTTACTAGTACCCTATAATTGATTTTAACATAGATCTCGTCAATAATTTTGAGATTATTTTGTTAGAAACTATGGTTGTGTTATTCATACAGTGACTGTACTATACTCGGATTCCATATTTTACCTACACCCTACACATTTTGGGATAAAACTTATCCTTAAGGTTTCAATATTGGGGTGAGGGTGGGGGTTGTTTCTTATACGGCTTTGTTAGTCATTGCAGATTATGTTTTTGCTTTTTACATCCACCAATGTGTGCTTGGCATCATGGTTCAGCTTTATACACAGTATTGTATTTCAGTAATTCCATGTGTACACTTGCGGAGGGCTTGCCTTTATAACGTAGATGTACGCGTCCTCGCGGGATTAACACTGAGATCGTCTCGAACCCTTATCAGGCCATCCTCAATGTACAAACTGATATTTGTTCCTAGGCTTGTCTAAATAATGGTCTGAAGGATAAGGCTTTTTATATAATAGTAAATAAACTAATTAGCTATAGGATTAGACAACCTAAACCTTTACCTCTTGTATGGAAACAAAGACGTTTCCACTAGGACATTTGGTGATAAGTTACCATATAAGGTCATGTGTGCAAATCACGTACGATATAAGAAGGCACACTTGTTTGGTAATTATATACTGAACTTTTTTCTTAATCAGTTGGTTTAGTAATAAGTACATATATTAGGATGTATTATTTTGATAGTTTTATGAGTTAGTTGTCTGTATAAAGCTAACGTCACACTAGTTGAAATATGTAGCATTGGAGAAACATTAAATTATATGTTTTTAAATCACTGCTTATTGCATGAAAGTATACTGACTAAGTTGGGTCTTAGGTATGTTGGTATTATGTGACATTTGTCCTTACCAATTTAAATTTGAATGGATAGTTACATCCCCTGTCACGAAATAACTTTACTAACAAACCACATAATTTAAGATATATATATTTTATACTATATTTACTTTACCTTATGTCACTGAACTACAATAAAAATAGTGTAGCAAAACATATAAGATCACATGAGGATGTAATTTGGATGTGAATGGAATATCTGAAAATTACTAATGTGTGACTCTTAATTTTGAAAATTTACAAAAACATTGTGAATCGTATTAATATGGTTAGTGATATATTTAAGAAAACTTGAAAGATTTAGTGATAAGGATATTTGAGGGTATAAGTTATAACTACCTAATTTTGAATGTGTTAATTGTTTCGAGGAATAACTAGTAACAGCTATACACATTCATTGACATTATGGAATGAATGTAAACGCGGCTTCTATCTTTTGGAAGTTTGGCAATTATTTTGGTGCTTTTAGCAAATAATTTATGCGCTTGGATTGGACTACAGGAACAAGTGAGGAGAATGATGTGATTATCTGAGACTGACGATAACAATGTGAGGGACAAGAAATATATGGTTAAGATAAAGCATCAATTTTTGGAAGAATCTTCAGGTCTAGATGCTGCTTGAAGACATGGTTAAGTGCATTTTTGTCTGTAATTTTTAGTTAGTTCGTTTAATTACTCCATCATAGAATACTAGACATGCACGTCATTTTTTATTCATAAGGGTTTTGCGTTTATCTACAAAATACAATAGAGATTGCTGAAATTAAGATAAAACTGGATTTTGTAATGTGTTGATTTTACTCTTTATTATGATTATGATCATGGATCTTTTAGCACAGTTATAAGCTGATTTGAAACATTAGAAGTTAAGGAACTAAAGATCTATTTGATCTATCTATACAAGTTTAGTGTCTTTACATAGGTTTTAGGATTCTGATAATTGTTATACCGATATGGTTTGTAGAACCATATCTAATACTAATTACTTAATAGAAATGACTAAAAAGTTGCGAGTTTTAACCCATGACCCAAATTTCCCATTTTTGTTATCTTGACATATCCCTATAACCTACAATTCCATTGTAGGTGGTCGAAGACCTTGAGCATGGCTAGAGCCCTTTGTGAGCTGTAGTTGGAGCTGCAGTGTCTGACACCCACTGAAACGGATAAACAATAAACTCCCATGACTTAATTAGCTCCAACAAGCCCTGCAAAGTAACGAATAATAGAACCGAGAGTTAATTTACAACAAATATCAAGAAATGCTGCAAAAAGGTATTGAGACTTGAGATATTAAATCAGCAATCGAATTAGAATAGACTGTACTAAGACATTTATTGGCGTATAGGAGGCAAGTATTGCTCGCTTTGTCAAGAGCATGGCGAGGAAACAAAATTGCCCTTCCTTAGCAACATGGGTAATTTTCCTAGCCCAAACACACTGAACGGACACATTAAACACACAATGGCTTGGTTCAAGATTCGTCCGGTCACTTGATGAATTGCTTACAATGTGATCAGGTTACTAATTATCTTCTTATGTGCTTATGAATTTAGCATATTTTCTAAGGTACTTAACAATATCTTTCTACTTCCGATAACACAGATTGCTACAGCTGATGACACAGCTTGCAACTGAGGTTTGTAGTTGCTGACGCAACTTGTTACTGCTGATATCGTGACTAGCGACTTACTACTACTGATGTGAGTTGTTTCTACTGGCACGACTTAATGTTGCTCTTGCCATAACTTATGTCTTACTGGTGATGCGACTTACAGTTGCTGACACATATTACTGCTACTCACATTTTGGAATTTACCATGAAGATATACAATAGGTATGTATGATTGCTTGCGTATGCGATCAAAACTATATGTGTTATATTTTTGGGCACGCTCGTTTAGATAAAACTATTTTTATATGCGTAGATTTTGTCTACAACTTAGTTGGGTCGATACTTCAGTTGACTACTACATAAAATACTATATCTAAAAGATTCAATGGTAGAATCATTTATATTGAAAAGCTTTAAACCACACATCCAAGTATACTGGAATATCTATTATTATTAAATTGACTTATATGATACTACTGGACAAGCACATACTTATATTAATTTTAATAAATGTACAGGTTATGTTTGCTACAAATAGTTTGAGAGTGTTGGGTAGTGAAATATGTACAACTTTGCAAAAAGAGAATGAAGATATCTGAAAGAAGATGAGATATGTATTGGGACAACTATCTCATTTCACTGATGCACAACTTCCTCAAGAATTTGTGAGTCTTATATCTTCCATGTGTATTGGATTATTCTTCTATCATATTATATTGATGAGTTCATTAGTATTCTCACTTAGGAGCTCTAAATATGTTTAGTTATATAAGATATAAGTTACCTTTGGACAATGAAGACTACCTAGTTGTTCAAACACTCGTCACCTTTGAGTATGACTAGGTTGTTCAAGTTCTAAACAAGCATCAGATATGCAACATGAAAAAAATGATCTTAAATGACTGTGTTGTTATAGGGATGCATCGGATATGATTGTGTGCACTTGTGGAGCAAGGTAGCGGTACACTGGTAGGGGAGGGTGACGACTTATCTGTGAACATGTCATTATCATCAATAAGACTTGCTGAAAATGAGATCTCGTAATAGTTGGTAACAAAATAGAGTGCAAGAGAGTGGTTAGATGTTCTTCTGTTATTTGAAGTAACACGATAACCTGATGTTTAAAAGTTTTTTGAAATCGTATTATTAGAAGATTTACAGATAACTTATTTAAGATCAGTACTAAAAGCCTTTATTTGAAGCTGGTAGATCTACTCCTACTGTGGCACACATCACACAGATCTAAAACCAGGGTTCTAGCGAATGACATTCTTCACTTGTAATAACATATTATGAGATTTCACAATCTTAATTGTAACAATTAGATTATTTATTATAAAACATCTGCCCTTCATACTATACAAAAATTCAAAATTGGGTTCCAAAATAAAATAAGTAATGCGTTTAGATATACATACAGTAGCATCAAGTGACCCAGTGGTTTTTGCTATGATCTTTCTGTTTTGCGCTAGAAGAGACATCTATATGAGTTTAAAAAATGAGGCTATTGCATGTTTTTATACCAATTCTGTTTGCAACGTGTTCCTTTTTCTTTGTTTGGTTCATGTTTCATTCTTCCAAATGTGACAATTATGTTTACCAATTACAGAACTAACCGTATTCTCTTTTCATTTTCATATGCAACAGGCTACGTGCTTTTTTGGTCAATACCAACCTACGAGTAGAATTCTCAAAGAAGAGCTCAAGATTTGTAGGATTAGAATTTGATAACTTTATTTTATGTTGATTAGACAAATAATATTAGTTCTGTGTACATGTCAAAGTACTGCGACATTATTTATCGTATAATATTATTTCAATTACGGAATGCAAAATATTAATGTGTTAGACTTGTTATAACGAAATTAATATAAGTAGATTTTTTATCCCTCCATGGAACAAATGTGTTACAAATCATTCAAAAAGTGTTGCAACTGTGTGCTAGAAATAATTGAAAGTGTTGCCTTTAATAGATTAAAGTGTTGCAATTATAGTGTATTTAAATGACACTTCAGTGCAAAAGTGTTGTACTTCAGTAGAAAGTGTTGCATTTAGTTTGTAGTAATGTTGTAGTTGATTCAATGAAGTGTTGCACTTGAATGTCAAAAGTGTTACTATAGAAGGTAAAAGGTGTTGCATTTGAGTGTAAAAAGTGCTGCACATTAAAGTATTGCATTTGCTAGACATAAGCAGCACTTTCAAGAAGTGTTGCATATTCTTATAAAAAGTGTTGCTTAAACCTAAGGCGACGTTGCATAACGTGGCACTTGGTAAAGTGTTACATTAGGCATAATGCAACATTTTAAATACATAACACAACACTTTAGTAGTGTTGCTTTAGCTTCATTTTGTAGTAGTGTTTGGACAAAATCTTGGAAACTCGATTATCTAGATCAAGTTTAAAATTCTCAGCGGCCTCAAGTACGTTCACACAGTTAAGCTCCTTAGATTTCTCTATGTCTATCGGCAAAAGTTTAGCAACTTTGTCACTTGGCTGACGCTGTTTTGATTGTAAATTCAATCGAAAATTCTTTTCAAAGTTTGCATCATCGATATTAACACCTTCGAATGAAGTTTCAAAGATTTCTTGAATAAATTGTTGCTTGCATTCAAGCGAAATACAATGTGTTTGAATCTCATCACAACGTTTTGAAAGCGAAGAATATGAATCTTGAAGCTTTAAAATTTAGCGTCAGATTCGTGACAAGTACTATCTACCATATTATCCACAGATTCAACATTATGCACAATAGAATCATTATCAACACTTTTATTCACACAGACGGAAACTATATCATGAGACATCACTTGCTTCAGAAGCTGATCATTTTGGCGTGAAACCCGTTCTATTTCAAGTAAACTATTTTCATAAGCATCATCCATTTCATTGAAAACACGTCTAACTTCTTCTATTTCCAAAAGCAAATCTTGATCAAGATTACTAAGACAAGCTTTAACATTCTTTACAAACAGAACAATTTCGTCTCGGAATGCAGCTCTAGTGTGCTCAAAGTTCCATTCACCTTCCGTTATGGCCGTGGCCGTCGTACGTTCCAAAATGACCTTGTCAAAATCGGCTAAGTGTTGGTGTACCGCATTTAAGTTAACGGACGCCTTAGTTACCGGTGGAATTAACTTCGTTAAATCCGTTTTGACAAGTGTAGGAGACATACTAGGAGGGTTTTCATTTGACAAACTTTGGGGCACAAGAACTGTCAATTCAGCTAATTCCTTTTGTAAGCGAATGCGGGTCTTTTTAGACAATTGATCTTTGTTATACTAATCATAATCAATCGTATGGAATTTTGAAAGAATTTTAGAATGAGTTTCATCCGCAAGTGACTGTGTCTCCTCAGAACTACGAACAAAAGGTGCTTCTTTCGATTTGCCAATTAGGGTCATATCATAAAGACACGAAATAATTCCTGAGCTTGTTTTGCATAACCGGGATTAGGTGGTAAATCTTGAAGACGCTTAAGTTCGAGTTCTTTAAACGATTTAGTTAAAAGATGAACCTTTTCTGTGGAAGCGTATTGCTTTAAAAGCTGTTGTTCTTTGAATTTAAGACGTTTGGTAGCATTAATTTCCGATTCAAACTTTTTAGACTCGAGAGTTACGAAATCCATTTTAAGTTTCTGAAAATCATTGACAACCGACTCTTTTTCTTTTAATTCATTGGAAAGGTTATCTTTTAATGATTCTATTTCTTTCAAGTGTTCAATCTTTTCAAAACGAAATTGGTCAAATTCAGAATATGTTATTTTCTCTGCTTGAGGGACCATTTTAAATGTTTTGGCCTTTTCTTTATGCAACACAAGCTCAGCAGTTAGGGTGGAATTGTTATCTACGGATTGTCTGAGGGCCATATACATTTGATCAATAATATGTTTAGGTACCATGACCAAATCATGTTGAGCATAAGATTCCATACCCGTCGTAGCATTTGGTTGAGGTTCACTCAAATGTGTAGGATTGGGTACCACAACATTTGAGTTACTAGTTCCCGAATGCTGTTCGAGGTTGTCATTTTCATGCCCAACTTGATGTTGGTTATCATCAATATTATTAGATGTGGTTGGTACCTCACTGACGACATCAGAACCGTAGTGAGAGAGATTAGAAACGAGGGCAGCTTGGGCAGAGTGAATGTCATCACAATCCGAATCATATGCGTCAAGATCATCTGCTTGATAAGCTGCATTAGAAGTGGAAACGACTACAATGCCTTCAGTATATGTTGCCCCTGGGTCTGCAAGAAATGCTAACTCCTCTGAATCCAAAATCTTTCCCTTAGACTGAGCATCAACCAAATACATCTTCTCACGAAACCATGCATCATCCCTTCTCCTTTTCGGCTGAGTGCATTGCCTAGCCATATGACCTTGTCCTCGGCAATTGTAGCAAGTCACAACCTTTTGAGGACCAATGGGACTTCCATTTCCATTAGCTTGTGAATTCACAGCTTGAGCATTCACTATCTTTGTAGGAGGTCCATATGAATTTTGCCTTCCCTGAATAGGTTGCACTGTTACTTGACCATCTTGAATAGTAGCTTGTTGTCGAGGATTTGAAGAGGTGCGGAGCTGATTGTTTGTTGGTGGAAATCCTCTAGTTGCAACAAGTTTTGACAAGTAGGTAGTGAGATGGTTTAGTACATCAGCTGGCGTATCATTTGGAGTAAAGACCGGTGCTTGGATTGACGGAAGTTCATTAGAGTAGAAAGCTTGTGCTGGGTGTGCTTCTATTGTAAAATATCCTTGCTGAGGAGTATAGCCCATTGGATAAGTGTTGGCTTGTGATGGTGATGTCTGATATGTTGGTTGTTGTGGAAAAGATTGTTGATGAACACTTGGTTGAAATGCTTGTTGTGGCATCATCGGTGGTTGATAAGATGGTTGTTGTGGTTGCTGATAGGTGTGTGGTGGTGGCTGCTGCAAGTATGATGGTTGTTGATAAGTATAAGCCATGTTTTGTAGAGAAACGTACATTGCAAGTGGATCATGAACTTGAGGTGTAGACAACCGAGCCTCGATCACATGGCATTCGTGTTGTTGAACAAAAGCTTGAAGTTGATCCACATTGGTGTTATGCAAGTCCTTAGCCAATTTAACATCCGTCACGTATTTTTTCCATTCTGGGGGAAGAGTGTTCAAATACTTGGTGTTCAATTTAAAGGTAGGAATTGCCATGCCATAGATATTAAGCTCATTCAACAATAAGGTAAATCTCAGATAATAATCATTGAGAGTCTCCCCTGGCACATAGGCAAACTTATCAAAAGTATTATAAAGCTTACACTCTCGTTCTTGTTTAGTTAACGAGGTGCCTTTCATTAGAACACGAATTCTATCCCATAACTCTTTTTGGCAACTTTATGTTTGCTGACGAGTTTGTAGACATCTGGAGGAAGGGCTTGGAGAATGATATTAGTAGCTTGTTTATCACACTTGTCTTGTATCTTAGCATCTCCGGTTAGTTCACCCATTGTGCGAGGACGAGTAACAGCACCTTCCGTTACAGTACCATATACCAATGGTCCATTGAGCACTGATGCCCAAATTAGATGTCCATTCTCCTTGTTCAACATATAAAGTTCTATTCGGGAAGCCCATTCCTCATACATAGTCTTCACCAACATTGGTGGACGATTATCCGTACCCGAGAGGATGGACTTATCGTAAGAGATGTGTACTCCATTTCAATAAGTTAAGATTTACAAACGTTGATCGACCAATGAAATAAGGTTAAGTGTTTTTGTGTTGTTGTGAGTTAAAGTCGAGAAACAATGTTTAAATCCCCTAAAATATGTTCTCGATAAACCAAAAATTCCAAGTCAAAATTACACACGATTGTTCGAAATTTTTTAAGGAATAATTTTTGGATTGTCGGAATATTGATTTCTGTCGGAATGTTGCTGGTATCGGAATGTCTAGATCAGAATGTCCAGATCGGAATGTCACTATCGAAAAGTCCAGATCGGAATGTCACACTATCTGAATGTCCAGATCGGAATGTCACTATCGGAAAGTCCAGATCGGAATGTCACACTATCTGAATGTCCAGATCGGAATGCCACTATCGGAATGTCACTATCAGAAAGTCCAGATCGGAATGCCACTATCGGAATGTCCAGATCGGAATGTAGCTAAAATAAATTGGACAGAGTAACGACTCAAGATTCCTTAAAACCGTCGAATCCCAGATCGCAATGTTAGATCGGAATGTCACGTCGGAATAAGGTGTCGAAATCCAGTGATCGCAAAGTAGAACCAATAGGTTATTGCGATCAAACCACACAGTCTTGTACTTTCCAATGGAAACACTTGCAAGAATTTCGGAAAGTTTGAAAAACAAGAAATTTCCCAACTTTTGATCCAAAAGACTTATGTTTTAATCAAAACCAATATACCAAAATCACTACGACATGATTAAAGAATGTATTCGACTTTAGAACACAAACAAACACGAAAAAAAATTGATGATTCGGTAAAAAACAATCAAAACCACACGTTATGCATAAGAAAGCATAAACAACACAAGTACCAACCTATATTTCATCCCAAGCTCTTGATACCATTTGTTAGATATGTAAATCTTGCTTATGTTTTAGAGAGAGAAAGAGATAGAGAGATGGTGGAACTCACACAATTCTAGAGAGAAAATGAAGTTTACTATGTGTAAAAATGAAGAACCACGCACCCTCTCCATCTAAGGAGAGGGTTTATATACCCAAGCCCTTGTCATGGGCTTGGGCTTACATTTGGGCCGGCCTACACATGTTGTAGGCTAGGCTTGGGTTTGTTTGTTAAATAAAGATAAGTAACTAAACTACGAGCTATTACATGGACTATTGTTGGAGTGACCGATCCTTCTTAATACGTAAAACGTATTTCCAACATCATCAATCACAAACGTGCACACTTAGCTGTTATAGGTATCATGGTAGATGGAGAATGGTTAGATGATCCTTGTATTGTCAAAGAGGAATTCAAGCAACAATTTGCCAACATATTTTTAGCCTCGAATCCTAACCGCAGTAAGCTAAATTTTGTCTTTCCTAACCAGTAGAATTCTGATCAGTCGGATGATTTGGAGAGTTCGGTTACCTATGTAGAAGGGCGAAATGCTGTTTGGGATTGTGGAGAAAATAAATCCCCCGGTCCAGACGGTTTTACATTTGAGTTTTTCCGCAAGTATTGGGATATAGTTGGTTCAGATTTTAACGACGCGGTACAATGGTTTTTTGGTCATTTTTAGTTTGCCAGAGGATGTAATTCTTCTTTTATTACTCTTATCCCAAAATCTCAAGATCCTAAATTCGTCACTGATTTTCGTCCTATTAGCTTGATTGGGAACCTCTACAAGGTGCCAAAATTCTTGCTAATCGTTTATCACTGGTTATCTCTGATCTTGTCTCGGATGTTCAAACTGCTTTTCTCCCTAATATGCAAATCCTTGATGGCCCGTTTATTATTAACGAGTTACTGTCATGGTGTAAGATTAAGAAACAACAAGCTATGGTGTTCAAAGTTGATTTTGCTAAAGCTTATGATTTGGTTAGATGGGACTTCCTTTATGATGTGTTTGATGCGTTTGGTTTTGGTTCTAAATGGCGTTCATGGATTCGAGGTAATTTATACTCTGGTATGGCATCGGTTCTTGTAAATGGTAGTCCATCTCTTGAGTTCGAATTTCATCTTGTCCTTAAGCAAGGGGGTCCGCTAGCCCTTTACTTATTTATTCTCATAATGGAGTCTCTACATCTCTCGTTTTCTAGAGTCATAGACGCCGAGTTATTTCAATGGATGAATATTGGTGCGGATCTAAATATCTCACATTTATTGTACACGGATGATGCGGTCTTATTGGGAAGTGGAACGACTCTAGTCTCTCAGGTACGACTCATATTATTTGATTTATCTCTCTAATGTCTGGTCTTAGTATTAATCTTTCGAAGATCCAACTTGTTGGAATTGGTGTTTTGGATGAGGATGTTGGTATAGCGGCTTTGAATCTTGGGTGCTCCATTATGCGAAATCCTTTCAAATATTTAGATGTGATGGTAGGAGGTAATACTTCAAAATTACAGGCATGGGGTGATATTATTACTAAGGTTAAGGCTCATCTTTCTAGTTGGAAACTAAAAACTTTATCACTTGGGGGTAGACTTACTCTCCTCAAATCTGTACTTGGGTCGACACCTATTTATACTATGTCTATTTATAAAGTTCCAAAGGCAATCTTGCATACCTTAGAGGCAATTCGAAATTTTTTTTAATGGCGTTCATGCTGGTCAGAGGAATATTTCATGGGTAAGTTGGTCAAGAATCCTTGCATCAAAGAAATTCGGAGGCTTAGGGGTTTCCAGTTTATGCGCTCTAAATAGAGCGCTTCTTTTTAAGTGGGGTTTGGAGATTTATATCGTGAGATAACTCGTTATGGCTTTGCTTCATTAAATCTATGTATGGTACTTCACTATCTGCTGCTGCCACATCTAGGTCTTCGTTATGGAATAGCATCCTTAAAGAAATTTCGTCCCTTAAAGACCGTGGTGTCGATCTTTCATCCCAATGTAGCATTCGTGTGGGTAATGGGTTACGTATGCAGTTCTAGAATGATACATGGATTAATGGTTCACCTCTTCACCATTCTTTCCCTCGTATCTATTCTCTTGAGCCTGATAAAGAGTGTTTGGTGGCGTCTAAACCGCATAGTTTGATTACTCATTCTTTACGTCGAGATGTTAAAGGTGGGGTTGAAGCTTCGCAGCTTGTTCTATTAGAGGAGATTGTTACTTCGGTTGTGTTGTCGAATTTGGAGGACAGATAGGTTTGGAACTTGAATGGTGAAGGAATATTTCGGGTTAAAGATGTACGAAACCTCATGGACGATCGTTTTTTACCTAAGGCTGATACGCCTACTCGGTGGGTTAAATATTTTCCGATTAAGCTTAACGTTTTTGCATGGAAGCTCGTCCTGGATTATCTCCCTACTCGCTGCAATTTATCGCTTTGTGGTGTGCATGTTTCAGATTTATCTTGTTCTGTATTTTCCTCTGACCAAGAAACGTCGTCTCATCTCTTTTTTAGTTGTGGTTTGATTTCGTATGTTATTGTTCTTGTGTGTCGTTGGTGGAATTTATCTTGTAATCCTATAAGCTCGTATTCTGAATGGCTTATTTGGTTCAAATCCATCCGGCTTACTTCCTTTGCTAAAGACCTACTGAAGGGGCTATTTTATGTTTCGTGGTGGAATATATGGATGTTTCGTAACCAATTATTTTTCTCGGCACAAACTACCCGTAAGGATGTTATTTTTTGGCAATATAGTTTCTCGGTCAGTCATTTGCTGTCAATCTATATGTAGACGAACTTTTAGTTGGGATAGTTAGTTGTAACACCTTTATTTATTTACTTTGTAATTGTTTTTTGATCTAACTCCTTGTTAGTTTTAATAAAAGTTACCGTTATAAAAATCAGGATTGACTTAAATAGTCTTAGGAGGCGTTTGGTTTATGGGTTCTGGCATTTATTGAAGGGATAATGGTTGAAAATGATTGTTTGTTTCATATTCGTGGGCCCCAAATGTGGGGATGAATGCGTTTTTTTTCTCTTTGAAAAACCCAAGCAAGGTATCTCTTTTTCATATACTTTCCAAATTGAGTGGGACCTCTTTTTAACTCATCCACTTTGTTGGAAATTCACTTTATGTGACGACATTTAAGAATTCCCATTAGTTATCATAGTCACTCACAAAAATACTAGACTAGGAAACGATGTATAGTATGTAGCGTGAGTGACTATAAATACCCCTCCAAGGCTTCCAAGGAGGGGTTGTTGATTGTGTTTTTCCCATTTTTCATTTGAAAACTTTCTCCTTTCTCTTTACACACATAACCTCTCTCTCTAAACTCATTAATGGCTGCCACCATTTACCACCACCCACCAAGACCACCAGATCATAGTAAATAGCAAACTCACTATTGGCATCAGAGCTACGGTTCAATCCTTGGATCGGCGTGTTTTTTTATTTATTGATTATGGTGGTCAAAATTGTTTTTTCTGGTCCGAATCTGTCATATTTTTTGTCACGGGTTTTGATTGTTGTCCAATAATCATAACGTTTTGTCTTTGTTATTTTGTCATACAGTCTTCTGTCTCAATTGATAACTTTCATATCTGGTTCATGGTTTATCAGTTTTGATATTTTTGTCATATCGGGTTCATAGATGTTCACGGTAATTTGATATCACTGCCATGGTCTAACATTTTTTCAAGTCAAAAGTCAACATCTTTTTCCTGGATTCGATCTTGTTTTCACTAAACATAGTGTCTTAATGGTCAAATGATTTTTCTGGTATTTTTTTTATGAAGATGAAGATAAGATCCAGAAATCTCAAATCCAGAAAGCTAGATCTTGGAAAAACGGAAAAAGTACCATTCGGATAAGATTTCAGATTCTACATTCCGATGGATTTTGCACATTCCGATGCATCATTGTGATGACACATTCTGATGCATCATTGTGATGACACATTCCGATGCATCATTGCGATGACACATTCCGATGACACATTCGGATGCATCATTGCGATGACACATTCCGATGTCATTGCGATGGGTAGTGACTCTGAGCATTGCGATGGCTAAAAACATTGCAATGACTCTTTTTTTTAAAAGAAAGATTTGGAATATCTGACTATGACCCGTTTAACATAACCCAAAACCATGTTTAAAACACTGACCGAGACCCATGCCAAACATAACAGCCTTATATCACCTCAACACCAAATCTAATCCTAAATCCCATCGACACCTAGCCCATCTAATCTCAACACTTTCGTCTCAAATCAAAACAAAATCATAATTAATCAAGATCTCAGATTGGTTCTTCAAATATACAGATCTATAAAGATCTTGAGTTTGAACATAAATCATCACAGATCTGTAAATGGTTCTCACCATCTTTAATATTCGAATATAATTATAGTTTCATAACAAATATGTTACAAATTATAATTGTTTCGATTTATGAGAAACCCACATGTATGAACCATTCAACCTACCCGAGAACATTTAATTGTTCTTGAAGTCGTGATCTTTTTCAGCCTTCTAGGTCTCGTATAGAAGGATTCTCGAAGCTAATCAAGTCATGTTCGTCGTGGTTAGAAGCTATTGAAATAGCTTGGATGAGAGATCCATTGGATTTTATTAGATATTGAGATGGAGTAATTTTTGTGTGAATGATGTTTGGATCTCTTTTTTTTAGATAGATTGAGATGAGATGAAAAACTTTCGGTTAGAGAGATGAAAATCGTTGGATGAAGGAGATCTGGTTTTTGAATTAGTTGGGGGCAGAGGGAAATATGTAATGAGTTTTGGTTACTGTGTATTTGGTGGCTAATGCAATGTTGAGAAGTACTTGGGTTAAGATAATTTAAATATCCCAATATTATTGTCTACCGGGTCTTTTAATATGCATATGGGTCCAAATATATAATGTTTGCTATCCGAAATTAGATGTCATCTATTTGGATCGAGTTTCACATAGTTATGGTCCCTCATCCACATATTCACATTGGCTATGAATTTCGTTATAAGCACCACATGTATTTATACAATTTGGTAATTTATGATAACTAGTGTATTTTTACGTACATGGGTATTATATGGTTAACACTTTGGTAATGCTGGTCAATGACGTGTAGTATAAATGTGGATGTGTGGTTAATGGTACTGGATACTAAATGACAAAGTGACAAGAGAATATGACGAGACAAAAAGTGACGTGACAAACGTGACGAGACAAAGTGAAAATTTTTATTCTGGCGAGACCAAGAAAAATGGCTATATTTTTAGTGGCTACGGATTTTTTTGATCGGGTATTCTTATTTGAAGTTGAAGACGGATTTTTCGAAGGCGTGCACTTATTTTATCTTTGAAAGATAACTTGTTCGTGCTTAATCTTAGAATGAAGACTTGTTTATCTAGTTTCCGGGTTTGGGGTGGTTGGTTGATGACTTGGATAACTATCACTTAAAGGAGATACATTGTTGTACTCAGTGTCACACGCATAGTCGATGTGGATAATTTCAAGAGGTGTCGTGCTTATATACTTCTTCAGTAATGTATTTGGTACTTAGAGATTTCTCCACCGTTCTTCATTCAACAATTGTGCAAGCTTAAGTCACAAGGTCGAGGAACTCTTATTCAGTTTCACGTTTGGTATATCTGGCTCATTCTATCAGTGGTCACTTCAAATTGCCTACAAGGGGGTTGGTAAAGATAGCCATGGAGAGTATATGAGTAGAGAATTTCGATCAACAACTGATTCTCGCCAAATATATAATTCAACTTATTTATTATTCTCACGAGATTTCAGGCACATGTGCGTATGATTTATTGTTGGTTCCGAGGTTTAGAAACCATCAAGGGGGAAGAAGAAGAAGACATATTGAACGCACAACTAGTACACGTAATGAACTTCATACCTCCTTTTGATTTGAATACATTCCGGGAAGACAATTGTCATAACCGCAGAGAAAATCAGTGTTTTAACTCGTGGTGTTATCAGTCTCTAAACGGTACACTATTGTTTGATGTTTAATTGTTTTGATGTTGCAATTATTCATCATCATTATCCTATATGGAGAGATATGCACTTCCGGGACTTAATTGACTCTGGTGCATCTCCGGAAGAAGATATGTGCATTTCCGAGACTTAATTGACTCTGGTGTTACGATGTCAACTTCATGAATGGGATAAAGTGTCTACTTCAGTATTTGAGCTTTATACATGGGATTGGTTTCCTTTCTTCACTTACGTGGGGGAAGAAATGTCTTGATTCTTTCTAGTATGCATAACTTGAACTCTCATGGGGAAGAAAAATTTAGAAGAATTATTCAAGCGTGAGAAGAGAAGTTGTTGATCTACTTGGTGTGCCCCAAACTTTCAATCACTCATAAAAACATTAGCATTTCATATGATGGGGTTTGCTTGTCAAATTCCGTTGTGCGCTTAATCATTCTAAGCTTTATTGAAAGCTTTGAAATTGCTCATGAGGGTTGTCGGTTTAGGGGGAAGCTATTAAAAGCTTCTACATCAAGATTATGTGGCATGAATTACGGGGAAGTTAATTCAGAGGCTTCTCCTTAACCAGAAGTATATGAGTTACTTAGCTCGTGCCGTTACAGTATTTCTTCTACAAGTTACTACAAAGATGAGTCATTTTGAAGTGAAGACTTAAAGTCAAAGGCCTCAGAAGACTTCATCAGCATTGGACGCTTCATGTAAGCTTTTGTTCTTAATCATTATGTACTTGTTAGGAAAAATATTGTAAGGAATTTTACACGTCGTCCCATGGGGGAAGATTGTTAGAAATTCACTTTATGTGACGACATTTAAGAATTCCCATAAGTTAGAATAGTCACTCGCACAAAGACTAGACTAGGAAATGATGTATAGTATGTAGCGTGAGTGACTATAAATATCCCTCCAAGGCTTCCAAGGAGGGGTTGTTGATTGTGTTTTTCCCATTTTTTATTTGAATACATTTTTCCTTTCTCTTTACACACACAACCTCTCTCTCTAAACTCATCAATGGCTGCCACCATTTACCACCACCCACCAAGACCACCGGATCATAGTAAAAAGCAAACCCACACACTTATTTTGTTTTTAATTTAATTTTATGCCCAGTAAATTTAATTATAAATCATATTTTATTTATAAAACAAATTATTTAAATCTTTAATATATTTTCTCTCTCTTACATTAAACCCAACTTTAAACCCAAAACTAAGATTTGAACTAAAATCCTAAATCTAATCCTAAACCCATTTATGAACCAAACGGGCCCTTAACCATTTAGTTTGTCTAGTTTCCCAACAAAGACATTTATCCAACTATATTTAAAGAGTAAAATGGATAAATACTCCTTGTGGTTTGCCAAAATTGCATATTGACTCCCCAAATTTCAAAAAGTGCAGGCGTCCTCCCGGAGGACGAAGGTAAGTAGCAAAGAGCCTCCCTGGACCTAACTTGTGTTAATTTTTTCTCGTTAACTTTGTTTTATTTAAGGGTATTTACATCTTTTCTTATTTTCTTAGGAGTATAGTTTATGTTTATTGCACATTTACTCCCTGGCTAACACTCAAATACTCAATCTTCGCTAACATTTTGGCAAACCATGCTCCATTGGTTTCTGATTTTAGTCACCTTGTCCCAAACTCCCAAATGTATTGTTTCTGATTGTATGTTTTTTTATGAATCCAGGTAAGCTTTTTCAACGATCTCTTCTTAGGAACTTGCAATCCCTTACCCCTGAAACCGCACAAGATGTGGACGACTTGCAGGCCATTGAATCAATGATAGTTCACGGAGCCCTTGGATCAGGTATGCTTACCAAGGTGTTTGATATTTGTGTTTTTCAAGTGATTATGTGGTTTGCGTTTTCAAGTAGCTTTTTTATAAAGTATCTATTCTTTGGGATATAGTGGAAACATATTTCTGATTATTTAAGGGGTCAAATTATTCAGTTCTTGGATAAACAATCAAGGACTAGCTGCAACAAAACTGATTCAGAATATTTGATTTTATGTCATTTTACGTGTGAAATCTTAACCAGAATATTTTGAAGTCAAACACTTTGAACAAATGATTTATTATTTGCTTGAAACTTATACAGGAGATCATGAGGCATCAATTTCTAAAGTAAGAGAAGCAGTTGAAACAGCATACGAAAACGCATCAACAAAACCTAGGCTTTCTCATGTATCAGTATCTCGATATCCTCTGCCAATACCATTACCTTTCCCTTCTATATTTGGGAAACTTGTTGGAAAACGTGGGGAGCTGTTAAGTAGTCCCATATCAGAATCTCCGTCACAAAGGGGTTCACTTGACATCCACTCGATCCCTATGGCAGCCAGACTGCATTACAACACAGCTGCTTTATCATACTTGAAGAATAGATTGGGCAACATCAGGAAATTTGGTCTTGAAAGAGGATCAATTGGTTCTGAATTGCTTAGAGCTTGGGGTTTTGGTAGGGAAGAAATTGAAGATATTGGTAAGAATTTTTTCGAGTTGGCTTCGACACTTCATCAACCAAAGTATTCCTCTGATTCTGATTAAAATAAGGTATTTGTTGAATCATTACCCAAACATGTTAATGTATATGTTGTGCTATATCAAACTAATTGAGTCTATCATTATGATGGCTTCTTGTTTATCTTTAGTTTTATGGGCCGTCTTCTGGATGGACAACAATTGTTTCTTTGGTGGATGGCTATTGCAAGCAAAATCATGTCAGAATTGGTGCAAGTTTGGGTTTAAAAGGACGAGTTATAACCAAGTGAATCGGGTAAGACCATGGACCCAAGCCGGGTATATTATATTTAATACGAGAATTGAAAATTTTACCCCCACATAAAAATTGCCTTTTAACGATGGTTACGTCCAGGGAGGTTCTTTGCTACTTACCTTCATCCTCCGGGAGGCCGCCTGCACTTTTCGGAAGTTGGGGAGTCAATCTGCAATTTTGGCAAACCATAGGGAGCATTTATGCATTTTACTCATATTTAAATGTATATGATATTTTGGACTTTGATTCGTTTATTGTCATATATGTGTCACATTAAATAAGTGTGCACACGTTTACTTTTGTAAAGCATTGATATCATTCTTAGGGCTGCAATCAAGCCAAGCTTTTATCAAGCAACTCGAGCTCGAGCTTGAGCTTGGATCGTTCAAACCAAGCTTTTATCAAGCTCAAGCCCAAAAAAAATAGCTCGAAACTATATCAAGCTCAAGCTCAAGCTTTTGATAGCTCGGCTTGATTTCTTATCAAGCTTTTTCAAGCTCTATTAAAAATATGTTTTTATGATGAATTTATATCAGCAACTAATTGTTAATTTGAGTATTAACTTATTTTTAAAATCTAATTTTATAAATAAATAATATATTTTAAAAGGACTTTTAACTGTGATTACAATTATATTTTAGTTCTTTGTATTTTAAATAAATTTTTACTTTTGTAAATTTAATTATTGTATTTACACGGTACTTGGTGGAATCCAATACGTGTATAAATATTTTTCTTACTCTTATTAATACTAAACGCAACGTGTCTAAATTGCGCTCACACTCACATCACGCAATGACCTTTGGGGCTTTAATTGTATTGGATCGCAAAACACATTTTGAAACCAAGGTTTTACAATGATGTTATTGTTGGTTTTATTTGTTAAATAAATCGAATTTGTTTTAAGTAATGATTTTTTTTCTTCATTTTATACATATTTTTATTGATTAGTTTTAGAGTAAAATGCAAGTTTGCTCCTTGTGGTTTGCCAAAATTACAGGTTTGCTCCCCAACTTCCAAAAAGTGCAGGCGGCCTCCCGGAGGACGAAGGTAAGTAGCAACGAACCTCCCTGGAACTAACTCTCGTTAATTTTTTTAGTTAACTTTGTTTTGTTCAAGGGTATTTATGTCCTTTCTTAATTTCTTGTTAACTTAGAATATTTTTATTGCAACTTACTCCTTGTGGTTTACACTTAAATAGTCTCCTCTAACACTTTTGCAAACACACACCAGGATCAAGATCCCCTTTTCTAAAAACACATAAACCCTAAATATGAATTTCTTTTGTGGGCATGCATCAAGATGCTCTTGATATGTTAAATGAGACTACTGGGCTTGAAGAAAAACGAAAAAAACGAGATCGTCGAGGTTCATAATATCCTCATTGGTACACATTTTCATAAACAAACTAGTAAATAATTTGTTGTCAAATGTGGTTGACATCAAATTTTGGATGAATTTACATACAAAAATTGTTATATAAATGATAAATGCAAAGCTTGTTGATCAATGATCATAGTTCTTCTTGCAAACTTTTCGGCTTATATAAAGCGAAATCTTTCAAGTAAATCGAAATCAAAAAAAGAGGCTCAGATCTGCAAATATAGGAAGGGAAACACCCGCCATGGCTGCAACCACAATCCCAGATCGGGTTACCCGGCCAAGATACGGGCGTAATTTGACCCTAATTAATTATGCACAGAAAAAAAAATTATAAATGCAGAAGATGAAAAATGTCATCATCATCATTGCCTTTGATATAAATATATAAGCTTAAACAAACACCACCTTAAATTAGAAGCCCAATTCTTTAACAAACCAAACGGACCCTAATTAATTGGATAAAAACAGTAGAATATATAACAGCGGGTAGAATATATATATATATATATATATATATATATATATATATATATATATATATATATATATATATATATTGGGGAATGAAAGAAATCATGGGCTCTAAACTGAAATGATCCCGGCCCCTCCAAATCTCCAATATATATGATTGGTTCCCACAAAAGCAATTTATATTTAAGGTTTATGTGTTTTTAGAAAAGGGGATTTTGATCCTGGTGTGTGTTTGCAAAAGTGTTAGAGGAGGTTATTTAAGTGTAAACCACAAGGAGTAAGTGTGCAATAAAAATATACTAAGTTAAAAAGAAATTAAGAAAGGACATAAATACCCTTGAACCAAACAAAGTTAACTAGAAAAATTAACGAGAGTTAGTTCCAGGGAGGTTCGTTGCTACTTACCTTCGTCCTCCGGGAGGCCGCCTGCACTTTTTGGAAGTTGGGGAGCAAACCAACAATTTTGACAAACCACAAGGAGCAAACTTGCATTTTACTCTTAATTTTATTATAGAAAAAAATAAATTTATACACATTCAAGCTTTTCAAACCAATATCAAGCTTTTATCAAGGCTTATCAAGTCAAGCTCAAACCTGAATTGTTAAAGCTTGACAAGCTATCAAGTCAAGCTCAAACTTATAATTTTTATTTCAAGCCAAGCTCAAGCTTTATTAAAATTAAGCGCTTGAGCTTGGTTCGACTCAATTGCACCCTTAATCATTCCTACTATTTTCTCATTCATATTTACTCCACATATATAATTCTGTGTTATCCATTATTTGTCTCTTTAATTTTCACTATTGATTTTCACATTTGTCATGATTTAAAATGTAGGAAGATTACTAGGAAGTTTTTGTAAGGCTAGTGGGAGTGGCTTATAAGCCACGAGCTACTTAGCAAAACTAGCTAGCTAGTCCCATCCCCTTTAAATATGCCACGCGCGAGTTACTAGCTCTGAGGAAAAAAATAAGGACAAACTCACCATAGGTGAGTTTAACTTTTGTGGGCTCAAGTGTTTTTATTTTTTGGGTTAGGTTTATTTGTAGGTGCTTTTTGTGAGTGAGAGTGTTTAAATAATAAAAAATATGTATGAAAAGTGAGTTGTAGTGAGTTTGGGTGAGTGTCATAACCTCGTGTGAGGAGTTTAGGTAAGTTGTAGTGATTTTGTTAAAAAGATGATATGACGCTCACGTGATGGTGAGTGGGTTTCTTACGACTCCCACCAGCCTAAGAGTTAGATATTTGTTAGTATAACAACAGTTTGTTTGTTTCTAAAACACCTTTATGTAAAACAAAGAGAGAAATTGTGTTGGTGTGTTTTTATCATCTTGCTCAAGGTTAAAAAGAGAAGCTGTAAAATGATAAAAACGCTAATATTTTCTTGTTAAGACTGAATACAAAGTGGGATGTACAGTTAGTTCGAAAGATAATGAATTAATAAGAAACTCTTGTATGTTTTTGAAAAACAATATACTTTTTAAAGTTTGAACAGACTTCTAAACTTACTATATATAAGTAAGACCAATCATTATTTGTTAGCAAAATTTATACCAAACACAAGATGAACGATTTTAGCCATAGAGTTACTAAGAACAGTACACATCCATCATTTCTGTTGAGTTGTGATACTCCCAAAGAGGCAAAGAAAACAGACCAAGAAGAAATAATGGTTTGTTTAGAACAGAAAACAGTGACCATAAAAGGACTTTTGTAAAGCTATTCTCACACCTCCCACAAAAAAAAACTTTCAATTCAATTATTTTTGTTTTCTTTCAAAGTACATCCCTAAAAGCACCAAGTACATCTCTCAACTCTCAAGTTGTCAATGCCACATCTTTGTCAGTCCAGTGCTTCACCCTAAACCACCAGAAAATAAAAATAAAAAAGTACTACAGTCTTTATTACTCCGTAATAAACTTTCAAGGTAATCATCATCATCATCACCAATACAACAACAGTCTTGTCACACACAAGTTGTACTTGCTCTTTATTTGTTTTTGTTTCTATCCTAACTTTTATTCTATATATATTTCTTTTTTTATAATATTATAATATAGAAGGTTGCAAGTAAAAAAAACTTTATAAATAGTACTTTGATATTGGACCCACAAATTAAAAATGATGATTGAATTCATCCACTAGCAATACACAGGAGAGTACTCTACTCTTTTTGCACTTACACACACAACATACAATATGGAAATGGGTGGTTCAAGTGGCTCTTCTGAGTCACACTTTTTAAAAATTGGTCAAAAAGTTTACTTTGAGGATGTTAATGGTGGTGATGATGGCAAACAAGAAGATGGACTGTCACCAGTTGGTGGTGGGAGGCAGAAGAAAGGGAGGACTAGTGGTAGTGGTGTGGTGGTGACTGGTGGTCAGCAGCAGCCACGTAGGTGTCAAGTGGAAGGGTGTAACTTGGATCTGAGTGATGCTGAGAGAGAGTATTATGCTAAGCATAAAGTGTGTGTTTCTCATTCTAAGACTGCTAAGGTTATTGTTAATGGGCTTGAACAAAGGTTCTGTCAACAGTGTAGCAGGTTAGTTTGTTGTAATTAACTAGTAACTACCTCTTTTTTATAGTATTATTTTTGTTCCATTTATGTATCAATATTATTTTTTTTACTTTAGATATGTACTTGTTTCTATATTTATATGTTGTTAAACTGCAGACAAGTTCTTTTAAAGAAGTTTACTTATATCTTGCAACAACTAAAAAAGTACCATTTCAGTCTTTATTGATTGTGTTCTTAGTTTTGGTGCAAAAATAAAAGATTAAGGCAAATAAGTTAGTTACCCGAAATAGAAGTGATTGTAAGGACATAAATATACCAAAATATGGAAAAGAAGAATGAACAATGTATAGAGTAGGTATTGTTGGGTGTACTTGAGCTGTGTTTTGGGATTTCTTTGGATGGACTAGAAGATTCATGGGTGTGAATCCCATACTTACTACTACTTTTTATATAAACATACCCAAGATTGGAAGTTTACAACTTGTACTCAATAAATAAAAGTTTGAATAAAGACTAGTATGAACTAATTCATTACGCCTTTAGGTAATTCAAGTGGTGGTTAAAAAGTTCAATCAATCATCTGTTTGCAGGTTCCATCTGTTACCCGAGTTTGATCAAAAGAAAAGAAGCTGTCGAAGACGCCTGGCTGGGCACAATGAACGTAGGAGGAAGCCAACATCTGGAACTGTTCGCTATTCTACTATCATTGGTTAGAAATACACAACATTAATTCATCCTTTTTTCTATTACCTCAAAACTGTTATTACAAGCAAGTAAGTTTTCTAAGTTTTGGATTTTAATAAAAATTTTGACCATGTCAATTCTAATTTCCTGATAAATATAATCTGTAATCTTATTCTATATTTTACTTCTTATTTCCCGATAGCTAAACAAAGAAATTGACATGGTCACAACTTTCTTTGCTTAGAGCACGAGGTATGGTTTGGTGTTTTCGTGTTGAGCCGTGGGAAAAGACGGGAATTTTCAGGGGTATGGTGAGTGGTGGCTAAATGATCCCACCACACCACAAACACGAAAACACCACATTTCACGCTCCCTGGTTGGCTTGAGCCATGGGGGAAAAATTGGGCCCACTTTTCTTAAAAAAATAAAAAATAAATAAAATTATTTATGCACGAAAACGCGCGCCGTGCCCTTGGCTCGAGACACGAAAACGCTAACAGGAGTGTGGTCTCTCGCGTTTTGGTGTGGCGCCGTGGGAAAACGCTGAGCGAAAACGCCCCGCCCGTACACTGTGCTCTTAGCTATCGGGAAATTAAAAGTTATAATACAGAAATATAGATTATACTTGTTATAAAATACAATATAGATTTCCGTTTAGAAATTTTATTGTATAAAAAAGAGTACACATTACAGTTGTAAGAAAAGAAAACATTAATCATGAAACGGTTGACTTTTGAAGTCAAACTGCAGTAACTTTTAAAATTAAATCTTACATTATTTTTATTTTTGTTACACATTTGGAACAATGTTCAGCACCAAGTCTAATGTACTTTTTGTATAGAAAACTGGGAAACATAAACCTTTGACCTGAAAACTCAAGGGAGGTTGTTGGAACTAGTTGACCCGCAAAAAAAGGTCGAATTTTGACACCAATGTTACCTTGGAGAGCAACCTTGTAGCTGTTTGATCTCAAATTTTGACATCGATGTTACGCTTGCTTTGCTTTGACGACTCTTATAAAATAATTTTTTTTTTGACGACACCAATTGTATTTAAACTTTGCTTCTTGCCGATAGGAAACAATGCGGGTTCTGGAGGATATGTAATGGACTTTTCATCATGTTCAAGAGGAAGGTTTCACTGGGCTAACACAGCCACTGCCGACAAATTTCCTCCATTTCCTTGGCAGGGCAATATGGACAATCCACCACCATACATCAATCCAAGTGTTCCTCCTGGAACAGGTTTTAACGGTATGCAGGATTCGAATTGTGCTCCCTCTCTTCTGTCAAATGACTCAGCTTCAAGAAACCAAACCGCGAGCCACGACTACTATGTCAACCCTGATGCTGGTGCACACTTGTTTCATCCTCCAACTCACCCCATGGTTCATCAAGTTCATGGTCAGGGTCAGGGTCACTTCCCAGCAAGCACGAGTGCTTGGGGATATGACACAAATGCAGCAGCTCATTTGGGTTTGGGTCAAATCCCACAGCCTGGCTACCCTGGTGAGCTTGGGCTTGGCCAAACAAGGTGGAAGGCGATATGACTCTTCTACTGACAACCACATTGATGGGTCTCTTTGAGTGATTTATGTGTTACTATGTTCTGTAAACTATTTAACTGCATTATGTGTGTTTTGTTGTGACAAGATCACGTGACTGCCATTGATGCTGTATTAAACCCGAAACTGATTATCAAGGCCTTAGCCTTGTTTTAAATAAGAAATAAACTTTGCCTCGGATGCTAATTATTTGTTCATGTTTTTTCTTATTAGTTTGATAAAGTTTGTTTGAATTTGACATTCTTGTCTAGAGCATACAGGTAAATCTAACATTCGGGAGACGTAAGGGCAAGTTCATTTTCAGTTTTTTTTTTCTAGTTGGATACTTGGATGTTACTTTTTCATAAAATTTCGTCTCAAGGCGTGGTTCGGGGTTTGCAACTATACATCAGGTAATGTAAAATTGTGTAATTGCCATCGCTGAATAATCAGTTTGAGTACAACATAAATAATGCTAAATGATCAAACGAGTTTTACATAATATGAAATATTAGTCCACTAACATAAATTTCTTATTTTCTTGCTTTTTCACATTTTTTTCTTGAAAACTTTAGAGAAGATTATCTCCTGCTCATTCATATTTTCTTCGCATTTGGTATTATTAATATTCACAAGGCACACAACAATTTCCTTTATCTCGCTTCGTACTCAGTGGCGGAACCAGGATGTTAGGGGAGTGGGGGCAAAAAAATTTTTTTGGACAAAAGTTATTGTGTACACCAAAATAAATATAGAAATATAAGATTTTTAGGTTGTTTTTTGTCTTTTGGGGAGCAATTTAAAGTTTTTACATTGTTTTATTTTCGAGTGAGGGGCAATTTGATTATACAATATGGTGCACTTTAATAAAATGGTCATAAAAAAAAAAAATTTACACTGAAATTTGATATTTTTTAGCGAGCCATGGAGGGCACCGCCCCCCGCACCTTCCAAATACATCCGTCCCTGTTCGTACTCTTGGCGATTTCATGTCGAAATGAGAACGAAACTGGTGGCATAACATTCGAAGGGGCAGTGTTCCCTTCCCTAGCGTCATAGCGCCAAACTTTTCTGCTGACACTTTCCTTAGCTCCACACCCTAAACGCGATTTATAGTTAAAATAAGACCATGAGTGTGACTTTTTTTCTATTACCAAATGTCAAAAGAACACTATGGACTTGCGTTAAAGCAGACACAATTTCTAAACTTACTTTTGGCATGATCAAATCCTTACACTTGAAACAAAGTTGATATGTAAATCCCTCTTATGTAAATCCTTGTGCCTTGGTATTGATTAAAACTTGATACGTTTGAAAGTTTCTAGCCAGCTTTTTTGTTTAGTTTTTTCTCTACAACTTTAGTGAATGAAACAATAATTGAAACCTAGAACTTTTCATTTCATTTGAGCTGGACATAACAAGTACAATAGCAACTTTAGTGCATGAAATTATTGTTACTCTTCTTTTTCTTGTCTTTTATTCCTATTAAAATTGTCATTTCTCTCAAAGCTGGAAAACGTGAAAAACAATTACTCGTAGAACTTTGCACTACAAAATTTGTTAACCCTTACATTAATTTCATTAGATTCGTTTAGTTCTTTCTTTTCACTGTAAAATGGGAACGCATGGAGTGTTTTTTAAATTTTGGAAAAGATTGGCATGGCGACATGCCTCAGTTCCTAGTTAAGGAAAAGTCCAGAGATGGCTCGGTTTCTCTGATAACCAGGGTGAATTTAAGATATTTTATCGGATATTGCATAATTTGTTTTTAAGAAATTGCATATTATTTTGTTATTATAAATATGTTTTAACTTAAACAAAGTAGCACAAAAAATTTATTTTTTTTATTGCACATACTAGAAAATCAATACTTTTCAAAAAAAATTATAATTCGTAGCCTCAAATCGAGTGTGACCCATACCACACCCGGCTCCTATGTAGGTTCGCCTTTGCTAACCCGAACATGAATTTAAGTTTACTCGTTTACGCATGTGAGTGAGTTAGATTTGAGATCAATGTAAACGCTCCTTTTAACATAAAACACATCAGCTAATCATATTCATTTAAACAAACTTTTCAACTTTTTTTAAAAATTTAAATATCTCACAAACGGTAAATCTTCAAATGACAAAAAATACGTCATTACAACGAGAATTAAATCACCTTTCTATCGATGGGCACATGTATATAGTTTAGCCGAAGCTTTTTTCCTGAGAAAATCATATATGATTCGTATCACGGATCATATATGATTTTTCAAAATCATATATGATTCCGATATGAATCATATATGATTTTTCCAGGAAAAAAATTCGTCAAAAGTATATGCATGTGCCTCTCGATAGAAAGATGATTTAATTCTTGTCACGATCATATTTTTCGTTTTGCATAACGATTAACAATTTTTTTAAAAATAGTTTTTTTTTGTTAGATAAAAAAAAATGAATGAGTGTTTATTGATTGATTGGGTCTATGCTAAAAACAAGGTATACATTTAAGTTCATTTGAATAATAAACTTTATTTGGATACCAAGTGATTAATCTCAACTTTCCATATCCATTTTAATCCGATGGATGGTATAAAGAACAAAATATATTTTTACCCTCTTTTTCAAATATTACTACAATATTTTTTAAACCGTAATCGTTATGCCGAAAAAATATACTATTACGAAAAGCATTTAGTTATCTTTCTATAAATATGCTGTATGATACACTTTCGAGAAAAAAAAAAATCGTTTTTTCACGTTTTTTTTCGTTGTCAAAATTTATCATCTATGATACCAATATGATATATGATGTAACACCAGTATCATATTTGATACAATTTATCATATATGATATAAACCAATATTATATATCATTTGACAATAATTTATGATTTAATATTGGTATCATATATGATGAACGCTATCATTATTATATATGATATTACATGTAAATTTTAAGAACGAGAAGAAAATAATTTTTTTTCTCTAATAATATATCATAATGAATATCTATAGAAAGATAATTAAATGTCCGTTGTGATGGTATATTTTTTCGTTTAACATTTAACGGTTTATAAAATATTTAAATTATGAAAAATAAGTGAAAAAATAAAATATATTTTATTTTATCCATTAAATAGAAATAAAATGAACGGTTAAAACGAATCCCTTCGTATTTCCTGAGTGAGTTTTACAACTAAAAATGATGAAATAAACTTGTTGAGCTTCAAACTGATTTTAGTACAACACGGAGTAATGTGTAACGAAAAAATAGAGCCGTCAGAAGGTATCCAAGTCATAGCACAAGGAATCTGCTCCAACACTTGAGTTACTAGCTCTTTGTTTGTGGGCATAAAGTATGCCAACTTTTGACTTGTGAGGGTACCTCAAACCCACACCCTTATCATATTCGAAGGACTATCAAACCCGCATCCTACAACCAAACTGTAAAACACATTAGTAAAACAGAGTAGAAAGGAACTTGACAAGTATTATTGGTTGAACCAAATTATATTGTACTATAGTGGCAAAATAGATTTTCTTTTAATAATTGTATTAATATACTTATCACTGTAAAGTAAAAGATTAATATTAGGAGGGTTAAAACCACTCCTGATCTCTATTAAGTTTCGTCATGTGACCTATTATCTCATTCAAGTTGATAATCATACTGTTAAAATAAAAGGTGATTTATATATTCTGTAAGAAACTAGAAGGGGTGAATAGTTTCTTAAATTAACTAATTTAAAGTGGTTTTTAAAAATCTTTTTACAAAAACTTAGACTTAAAGATTATGTGAAATCTTCCTATGCACAACATGAACAAGAATAATGTAACTAAGCTAATGAACGCAAGTATATGCAAGTAAAGAGTAATGAATGTAAAGAGATAAGGAAATAAAAGATCAAACCAAAAACCAAAGATTTATAGTAGTTCTGAAACGAAGCTCACTCATCGAGTACTGCTTACTCGGGAGTTCACTAATCAACAAGCTCCTTATGATGGAGAAAACCGTACACGTCCCTTAACCAGTTTCTGACTCTAAGCTAAAAGTCGAGCCCTAATCTTAGATATGACCAATCTACACCAATATACTTTAATGCTTAAGTATTAACCACAATACATACATGATAACTAGATTTTACTCAGGTTAAAAAGATTCGTTTTAAGTATGTCTAATCGAATTGATCTTAGCTCTCTATGTGACTTTGTTTTATTTTGGTGGAATCAAAGATGTGTCGTTGTAGTGTTTTAAAATTAAAAGGAGCAAAACAATTAAAGTAAAAGTGCTCTTAAAGTAAATCTAAGTCTAATTAAAGTAAAGTGCAAGTATTAAAAACGTGACTAAAATTAAAGGGCACTAAAGTAAAATGACGTAGACTTAAATCTATCTAAGGCAAACTTAAAGTGCGACTAAAACTAAGGCAAATAATCTAGAAGTGCAATTAAATAAAAAGGCAAGTAAAATAAAGCTTGAAGATAAAAATTAAAGATAAAAGCTAATAAGAACCTGAATACAGCTCATTCGGAATAAACCTTCGTTTGGAACAATCACTCGTCCTAAATGTCACCTTTGGTTGAAATGATTTTTCTTCACTTGGAATATTACCAAAATCCTTGATCCGGAACAAATTTGTCTGAATATGTCACTTATCCAAAACAATCCTTCGTTCGGAACTTGCTGATTCGGAACTTGTAAATCTTGCCTTGATTCGGAAGTTTTGGTCACCCCCTGATTCGGAACTTTCCGGATGAAGCTCCTTTATTCGGAACTTTTGAAGTTCCGAATGAAGGCCCTTGGTTCGGAACTTTTGGAATTGGTTCGGAAGTTACTGATTCGGAAGGTTCCGAATGAAGAGTCTTGGTTCGGAAGTTTTGACTTCCGAATGAACAAGTTTGGTTCGGAACTTTTGAAGTTCCGAATGAGCAACCTTGGTTCGGAAGTTTTGACTTCCGGATGAAGTTCCTTGATTCGGAACTTTGGACTTCCGAATGAAGCCTTCTATCCTTTCCTTGGTTCGGAACTTTTTCTGGAAACACAGAAACAAAGCAAAACTCTTCCGAAGAACAAGGAAGATGAGTACCAGCAGATATAAACACAAATTAAGCAAAATCAACTCAACGAATTAATAAAAATAGTAACGAATCAACAAATATCATCAACAAACAATCAAAAACATGAAATCAAACAACTTTTACCACAATAATCAACAACCACTTAGATCAAAATAAAGCATGAACATGAACATAACATAAACTCATGAATCAAAGAATAAGAAAGGTAGATAAGAGATTGACAAGATAAAGTAAAGATTGACAATAATTAAATGAAAACTTACTTGAAATTAAATGAATTTAAGGTGCGAGACAAGGTAATTAAATTGACAATTAATGTAAATGACAAGTATTTAAATGGTGGAAGACTAATTGTCACCTTAGCCAACAAGAGTGAAATGATAACTAATCTAGTCTATTTATAGGGGAGACTAAAGCTTGCTTAGGAAGCTTCCTTAATTGCATACTTAGTCCCTCCTTCTTTAATCTTCTTCTTAATTGCAAGATTAAGTCCCTCTTTCTTTTATCTTCATTAAATGTAGACTTAAAGGACTTTTAGCTTCGGGATTTCTTTGAACTCGTCTTTAATTTCTTCAATAAATTAGACTTGAATTCTTCGGCTTTTGATAAACTTCCGTCTTTTGACTTTTTCTTCGATAAATCTTCAGAATTGGTCGTGGACTTCCGTTCTTTTTGCACTGTTGACTTCTTGACTTCGTCTTTCATCCTTTTCTTCAATAAAAGTCCATAAATGCCCGTGAATGTCCGTGTTTTATCCATTTTTCACCTTTTCATCCTAAATCACAACAAAAACACAAACCACGCATAATTCCGACATAAAAGACATAAAATACACGTTTTGGTCCGGTTATTATTGTAGTTAAGTGGTAGAAAAGATGGGTGTTTACACACCTATCAAATCCCCTACACTTGACCATTGCAATGTCCTCATGCAATGCATTAGTTACAAAGCAAGATTACACTTTTCATCGTAATCAATCCACATTGGCCTTTATTAAAGAGATAGAAAACTAAAAACATACAAAATAAAGAAATCAAAATCATACCTTGGGTTTTGAAAATGTTATGAATGATCATCATCCTCAAGTTTTCACTTTCTCCAAACCAAGCTTAAAAACGAGATCATTGTTATTATAAGTTAGTAAACTAACACGAACTCATGTGGGCCAATTACTCACTTAGACTCCCTTATTCCTAGGTGTATCTCTTATATTTTATTATTTGTCTTGAATGATCACGAAGATGCATTATTTGACTTATTTCGATAGTTATTTAGTCTGAAAATAAAGTGCACGATTTAATCAATAGTTAGCTAAAGGACCAAATCTTTTAAAACTGCTTCTCGGGATATCAGAAAGTTCATATCTTGGCATAACTTGGTTCGCGATTTGAGACCTTTCTCGGGCCGATATTTGGCAGTGACTTCATACTTCGAATCTTTGAGAGACGTTCATGAAATAATGGTCTTCTGTTCATAATTGGAATTTCTTCACTTGAAGTTTTGAGAGATTCATACTTGGACCACGACTTCTTCATTTTTCTCCAATCTTTATTTTGGACTTTGATATACAACGATCTGCCTCCTTTTATGACTTGGATCTATTTATCCTCATACCTTGTTAGGGTCTTTTTGGATACACTTCTCCATGACTTTTGGGGAGTTTTTGCTTTACGTCGTGTGTCTCGATCCTTCATATTGATTTTCGATAAATGATTCTTCACATCACTTTGGATCTTTAGCAACAAAACATAGCCCTCATGCCTTGTTAGGGCCTTTTCGGACTCGCCAATCTTCGCGCCCCGCTTCATAAGTTATGCCTTGGCTATGAACTCTCGTCATTACCGAGCAACTTTTAAACGATCTAGGGCTAGAAGCTAAGTAACTTTTCAAATCGTACAACCTTATTTATTAGCAAATAAATTATTAGCAAGCGATTGGAGAATAGGCTTATAATTAACTCACATAAATTCACGAAAGAATACCGAACTTATAATTGGCTCTATCATCTCTCGTTCTCCACAGTTAAAAATCTCAAGTAATGAGACTCGTGGATACTTAGCCTATTAAATCAAAGTTTTGGGTTTTCGAGTCGCCTATAGGATCTTGCAAATTCTTAGACTCTTTCAAGTTTAGAAATCGCATTTTAAAGTTCCCTTGATAAACGACTCTCTAGGACCAATTATAGGAACTTGCGAAAAGTTCTTGTTCTTAACCCGTGAGAGTTAAGACTTTCGCGTTTTATAGCTTCCTATATAAAAGCCTAGCAAAACTTTGACTTAAACACGTTAAGGATACTAGCTAGAGTAAACTCGGATTGAGTCAAAAGATTCACAACGTTTGAAAATTAAAACCACTTATTAAACATTTATTCTAGCAAAGAAAGAAAATAACTATACAAAGATAACAACTAATAGGCCAAAATAGATCAAAAATTTTGAAAAATGTCGAAAAATTGGTTTTCCGGTTAAAATGAGGACAAATACAAGGAAAAGACCACTTAACTTCGATAGAAGTCCCCCCTACACTTAAGATAAACATTGTCCTCAATGTTTAAGCACGTGGGAGTAAGCTCCCATACACTTAGAACATTGTGCACGTTGTTTAAATCTCGCTAAGGAAAAGACAACTAAAGAGATTCCTATTTTAATATTGAGAAAATATAAAATAGTGAATCGAAAAGAGTTTAGGATAGAACCGGGAAGAAGTAGAACACGGAATCACGGGTCGTCAAGAATCATCAACAGTGGGTCATTGAAGCTCGAATCCCTGATTAAGAAGTGAGGAGAGGAAATAGCAATCCAAAGGGGTCCCCCCTACACTTATGATAAAGAAAGCGGAAAGATAGATACATGGGTTGCCTCCCAAGAAGCGCTTGATTTTTGTTAACCGATTCGTGAGCCTGACTCGACCTTGATCATCAACGGAAGTAGCATGAAACAAATCCACCAGGATCGAAGACATAGTTTTCATCCATCAATAAGAACGAGCTTAAGGCGAACAAGGCAAGCCAAAAGAGAAATGGCAAGGTTCCCTTAAGCAGCGACGGAGCACGGTGGAAGCAAAGTTGAAGTGGAGCAAGCATGTGTTCAAAATTTCCAAAGATATTTCCTTTTATTTCATCAGGTGGATACTGAGATGGCTTAAAGACTTCAATACCGGGGTCGAACACCTTTTCCTTCAGGGGAAAATAGCACTCAGGCTCAGCCGAGTGGGAAGAAGATCCGCAAAGAAGCACAACCTCATCCTCAGAAGTGGGACAAAGAGGTGTCAAATCATACGTGCAACAGATTTCGGTGTCGACCGGTTTCTTCTCCTTTGACAAAATGCTCTTCAAATCCAAAGTAGGATCAAGACGATAATCTTCAAAGTCCAAAGGAGGTGCATCACTCTCATGAGGGAAGTATGTGTTGAGAAATTCAGAGAAATCTTCCTCAAATGAATAATCGTCCAAAGTAGGATCGAGTGATGGCGGAGGATCTTCATCATGTGAAGAATCGCTCGATAGAGTATCAGCCTCATCGAAATCATCGATAGTGGGCAGCTCGGGATACTCAGAAGTAAAATCATCCGAATCTGAGCTAGAATCATCATCATCATAAGCATCGAAGACCGGTTGAGAATCATAAATGGGAGAAGCGTCCAAATTAGAGTGAGAATCATCCACATTATCTTCAAAGAGTGGATTATCAGTGGAAGACTCGAATAGAGGATTGTCATAGACGGTAAAGTCATCGAGCACATTTATCATATTCACTGATTCTCGGCCTCCAAAAGATTTGCCTGTAAGCTTCCCCATTCTAAAAATTTTAGAATCATCCCCGACTCGTAAGATTAACTCACCTTCGGCCACATCTATTAAAGCACGTCCGGTTCTCAAGAATGGCCGACCAAGTATTAAAGGAATACGAGGGTCCATTTCATAATCAACTACGACAAAGTCGACCGGGAAAGTAAATGTGCCAACTTTAATAAACACGTCTTCGGCTATACCAACGGGGTAAGCGAGAGTGCGGTTTGCAAGTTCGAGAGTCATCTTTGTTGGAATGAGATCGGGCAATGATAGTGTTTTCCAAACACTGAGTGGCATCAAATTAATACTAGCCCCGAGATCAGCAAGGGCAGTAAATTCTTTAGTTTTGTTGAATACGCAAGACAACACAAAACGACCGGGATCGCCAAGCTTTTCCGGAAGTTCTCTAAGAAGGACTGCAGAGCAGTTTTCATTTAATCGTGTGTTGGCGAGTTCAATCAGCTTCTCCTTCTTGCTAAGCAATTCCTTGAATGCTTTGACAAATTTCGGCATGTGGCAAAGTGCTTCAACAAGGCTAATGTTGATGGTCATTTTAGATAGCATGTCCACATATTTCATTACATTACAGTCATTCTTGGTGAGCTCATTGGTCTTGCCTATGCGAGAAGGGTATGGGATTCTGGGATGATAAGGGTTAGGTGGAGGTGTAGTTGGTCAAGGTTGTGATGTTGAAGGGTCCTTCCGAGAGACATCGTCATGACGAGGCGGAGTCGGTAATGGTATACTATCACTAAGTGTAAGAGGAGTAGGGATACATGGTGGTGGAGGAGGTGTAGATAATGGTGGTGAATCAGGTGGATTGACAATGGTAATTCCACTACGCGTAGTTATAGCACTCACATTAGCTCGCGGATTAGTGACGGTGTTTGAAGGTAGAGAACCGGAAGAAGAAGAAGGTTGAGCTTCGGGCAAGAAACTAGCCAATAGATTCTTTAATTCAGTTGTTTGAGTGATGAAGGAGGATTGAAGGTTTTCACGAACCTCGGTTCTGATGTCATTACCTTGCTTCAAGATATCTCCTTTCAAATTGATTATTTGGCTCTGTAGATTCTTGATTTGCTCACCTTGAGTTCTCATGATTGTGTCAACATCGGGGTTAATGGGTGGGTGTTGTTGGGTGGGTGGTTGATAAGGGTTAGAAGCGCGAGGTGGGATTTGGTTGCTTCTATTGTAGTTGTTGGCGGGGTTTTGGTTTTGAGGAGAAAAACCGGGTGAAAGGTAATTGTTGGAACGGTAGCTCAGCAGGTTTCTATCCCCTTGTTGTCTAGCTTGGTAATTTTCTGGTGAATAATTACCGTAAGCTGCATACACATTTTCCGGATTTCCTTGTGTCGAAGGACAATCGGTTTATGAGTGAGGACCGCCACATGTTTCACAAGGATTAGCGACCGCTTTAACTTGATGTTGTTGTTGGTTTGAAGCGAGAAGCGTAATACTTTTGCTCATTTCAGCCATCATGCGGGTGAGTTCGGTCATCTCAGGGTTTGCTGAGGTAGAAGAAACATTGACTCTCGTGTTGTTTCTAGAAGAAGCAGAGGAATCCCAGTTCTTATGATGAGTAGTCATGTTCTCTATTAACTCTCTACACTCCTCGGGTCTCCTTTTCATGAATGTGCCACCGGCGGCTGCATTAATCGTATCACGATCTCGAAAAGTCAATCCGTTGTAGAAAGTATCGATCAAGGTGACCGGAAGCATGTTGTGGTTTGGACAACGGTCGATCAAGACATTATATCTCTCCCAAGCGTCGAAAAGAGATTCATCAGGGTCTTGCATGAAACCGCTGATCTGATTGCGAAGGCTTGTGACCATGGATGGTGGAAAGTAGCGCGAAAGAAAGCGTTGAGTCATGTCATCCCAAGTGTGAATAGAATTCTTCGGGAGACGATCAAACCATTTCTCGGCATGATGCGATAAAGTATGTGGGAAGAGTTGTAGGCGGAGAACATCCATTGTGGCCCCAGGCAACTTCATGCTTTGGGTGATTGTAATGAACTTGTCGAGGTGTTTGTTGGCATCATCATCAGGCAATCCTCTAAATGGGTTTGTTTGCACTTGCTGAATCATGTGGTGCTTCAACGAAAACTCAGGAGCGTTGATTTGCATCGGCGCAATCGGTCCTCCTCGTCCAAACATTGTTGGTTGACAAAGTTCCTCCATTGTCCGAAGATCGGGCTGTGGAAGAGCATTGTTGTTGTTATTATTATTATTGAGGTGCGGTAGTTGATTATTGTTGTTAACACCTGCCATATCTAAATCTTCTTGAGGCTCGGGCTCTTGATAATTAGAAGATCTAGTACGCATACACCTGAAAATGCAAAAGAAAAAGAAACCAAACACAAAGACAATATATATACACAAGAAAGATAAAATCTTTTTGTATTTTTGAAATTTTTAATTTTTATGGTTTTTTTTTTTTATCAATTTTTAATTTTTATGATTTTTGAATTTTTTAGGAAAGAAAATTAACGTTCACAAGTGAACGGATCCCAAAAAGCAACGTGTCTAGCACAGAAAACTGTTGATCTTAACGAAAAGAGCCGGCAGCGGCGCCATTTGATAACTAGATTTTACTCAGGTTAAAAAGATTCGTTTTAAGTATGTCTAATCGAATTGATCTTAGCTCTCTATGTGACTTTGTTTTATTTTAATGGAATCAAAGATGTGTCGTTGTAGTGTTTTAAAATTAAAAGGAGCAAAACAATTAAAGTAAAAGTGCTCTTAAAGTAAATCTAAGTCTAATTAAAGTAAAGTGCAAGTATTAAAAACGTGACTAAAATTAAAGGGCACTAAAGTAAAATGACGTAGACTTAAATCTATCTAAGGCAAACTTAAAGTGCGACTAAAACTAAGGCAAATAATCTAGAAGTGCAATTAAATAAAAAGGCAAGTAAAATAAAGCTTGAAGATAAAAATTAAAGATAAAAGCTAATAAGAACCTGAATACAGCTCATTCGGAATAAACCTTCGTTTGGAACAATCACTCGTCCTAAATGTCACCTTTGGTTGAAATGATTTTTCTTCACTTGGAATATTACCAAAATCCTTGATCCGGAACAAATTTGTCTGAATATGTCACTTATCCAAAACAATCCTTCGTTCGGAACTTGCTGATTCGGAACTTGTAAATCTTGCCTTGATTCGGAAGTTTTGGTCACCCCCTGATTCGGAACTTTCCGGATGAAGCTCCTTTATTCGGAACTTTTGAAGTTCCGAATGAAGGCCCTTGGTTCGGAACTTTTGGAATTGGTTCGGAAGTTACTGATTCGGAAGGTTCCGAATGAAGAGTCTTGGTTCGGAAGTTTTGACTTCCGAATGAACAAGTTTGGTTCGGAACTTTTGAAGTTCCGAATGAGCAACCTTGGTTCGGAAGTTTTGACTTCCGGATGAAGTTCCTTGATTCGGAACTTTGGACTTCCGAATGAAGCCTTCTATCCTTTCCTTGGTTCGGAACTTTTTCTGGAAACACAGAAACAAAGCAAAACTCTTCCGAAGAACAAGGAAGATGAGTACCAGCAGATATAAACACAAATTAAGCAAAATCAACTCAACGAATTAATAAAAATAGTAACGAATCAACAAATATCATCAACAAACAATCAAAAACATGAAATCAAACAACTTTTACCACAATAATCAACAACCACTTAGATCAAAATAAAGCATGAACATGAACATAACATAAACTCATGAATCAAAGAATAAGAAAGGTAGATAAGAGATTGACAAGATAAAGTAAAGATTGACAATAATTAAATGAAAACTTACTTGAAATTAAATGAATTTAAGGTGCGAGACAAGGTAATTAAATTGACAATTAATGTAAATGACAAGTATTTAAATGGTGGAAGACTAATTGTCACCTTAGCCAACAAGAGTGAAATGATAACTAATCTAGTCTATTTATAGGGGAGACTAAAGCTTGCTTAGGAAGCTTCCTTAATTGCATACTTAGTCCCTCCTTCTTTAATCTTCTTCTTAATTGCAAGATTAAGTCCCTCTTTCTTTTATCTTCATTAAATGTAGACTTAAAGGACTTTTAGCTTCGGGATTTCTTTGAACTCGTCTTTAATTTCTTCAATAAATTAGACTTGAATTCTTCGGCTTTTGATAAACTTCCGTCTTTTGACTTTTTCTTCGATAAATCTTCAGAATTGGTCGTGGACTTCCGTTCTTTTTGCACTGTTGACTTCTTGACTTCGTCTTTCATCCTTTTCTTCAATAAAAGTCCATAAATGCCCGTGAATGTCCGTGTTTTATCCATTTTTCACCTTTTCATCCTAAATCACAACAAAAACACAAACCACGCATAATTCCGACATAAAAGACATAAAATACACGTTTTGGTCCGGTTATTATTGTAGTTAAGTGGTAGAAAAGATGGGTGTTTACACACCTATCAATACACAACTTCCAAATAGACACAACTACTTGGATCTTCACAACAACACAAGAATCAAATAATGTTTGATCTTCAATGGATCTTTGAGGTATACACAACACTTCAAGGATAAAAGTGTTCTTCTCATTTGCACTTGAGAGGATGAGAGGGGAGGAGAAAGATTCACTTCTAGACAAGTAATAATCAACTAAATAACCAAGGATTTGAGTGATTTAAGAAGGTGGATTGAATCTGGAAATTGTGTGCAAAAGAGCTGAAGAGAAACTCTGGAAGTTGTCCACTATTTTTAAGACAAGGTTCCAACGGCTATTTCTGGGCGCAGTTCGTTATTTAGCATGCGGTTCGATATCGATAACGAACCGCATAGGCATTTAAAGAACCGCACTTCCTAGACTCCGCTCATTTTTATCTTTTAGTGGGTTAGTCACATCTGGTGAAGTTTTTATCCTCAAAGGATATTCCTAAACCATATGGAATATGCCATTTTCAAATTTTAAATTTTCAATTTAATGAAACATTTTCTTAAAAATAAAGTTTAATAAAAACTTTTATCACTTAAAAATAAAAGTGAGTTTTAAGAAAAACTAAATCCTTGATCACTTAGTCGGGTTGATAACTTGTTTATTCATACCTTACGTGATAACGAATGGAATGAAAAATACTTGAACTCAATAATTCAATTTTTGTCATTTTTGTAAATACTTGTTTTTATATATTGTCGTAATCAAAACTAAGCGAGACCGAATAATGCAAGTAACGTTTTTAGACATCATTGCATTAACAATCTCTCCCTTTTTTATTCTGACAATACATAAACTCAATCAAGTATGAAAACAAGATTTTAAAAGACGAGTTTATTTCAATTCTCCCTTTTTGTCGAAACAAAAAGGTAGCAAAAGTCTTTGTAGAAGACAAGAACCGGACTTTGCTAATGCTCCCCTTTGGTGCTTACTCCCCCTTGCTAGAGATCGAGCTATGGTGACAAGCTACATAAAAGGGTTAGAAGAAGAAAGGAAACACCCAACAAGATATAGCAATAGTCACAAAAGAAGTAAGAGAAGAAGAAGAGAACCAAGATCCATAATAAATCATGTTAAACTAAAAACATGAAAAGATACAAGGAAATTAAGTCATACAAAGATGTATGAAACACAATCCTAAATCATAAGCATGAATCTAATCTTAGTTATACTATAATTCTAAGATTGTTTGAATTAGATGTCTTATTAATAAGCAACCCACATGCTTAATTAGAAGACGAGGTGGTGGTGGAATTTGGTAGTGGTGAAGGCTTGGTAATGATCTCATAGTCATAATGAAGAGGCGGCTTGACTAAGAGACTCTTTATGTAGAGAAACTCCTCATAGATCTTAGCCATAACAAGATTTTGATATTGACAACAATGAAAATATGTTCCATAATGCATGACATTATCATGTGAGGGAGGAAGAACACAAAAGGGAAGAGGTGGAATAGAAGAGTTTCCAAATTAATATTCTTAGAAGGAGAAGAAATATGATTGAGTGTGTTCTTGGGTGAATTTAGATTGAAAGAAATTGGGGAAAATGGAGGAGAATCAACGCTTTCATTTGGTGAGTAAGACATTTTGATATGAGAAAAGATACAAAATGCTTAGGGTTAAGTAGAGAAAGCTCAAAATATTTTGGGGGGGGGGGGGTCAAAGGCTTGAAACAAAGATTCCAAAAAGTGTTGGAACAAATTTGGAGTTTCAGAAAACCCGAATCTGAAAGCTTCTGCCTGCGGTTCTTTATCTCACCCCGCGGTTCAATAAAATTATTGAGCCGCGGTAGAATTAAGGAACCACCCACAAAGGGTGTGTTTTGGAGGACAAAGAGAATTTGCGAATTCAGCAAATCCTAATTTTCTAGTCTAATCAATCATAGAGACATGGTTAAAAGCAACAAAAGACTATGAAACACAAAAGGACTCAACAAAACACGATTATGACCAAAAATATAGATTTTAAAGTAAAATCGATGTTGGATGTGCAGTTATCTTGACACAACAAGGCACATTTTGGTAATCCATTGATCCTCCATGATTCATTGTTGTTCTTGTTATAATTGAGTGATCCATACATATTAATTATGTATGTTCGAAAGTCAATAGCAAGAAACCATGAAAAACATTTTTAGATTGAATTAACAATGCAAGAACATTTCTCGACCATTTTACAAAGAACTTTGAGAAATTTTGAAAAAGAAGAGAAGAATTTTTCAAAAGAGTTTAAATAAACTCAAAGACTCAAAGAAATAAAACTTACAAAAAAAGAGAAAGACTCAATTAAAGAAAATACGCAATTAAGGTATAAATTCCATTAAACCTAGACCTAGACGCAAATAATTAAAAGGTTCCCTCTTAATTGACTTAGTGAAGATGTCGGCTAAGTTTTCTATCGAGGGTACCTTCTCAATCGAAATGTTCTCCTTTTGAACAGTATCCTTAAGGAAATGGTGGCGAATCTCTATGTGCTTAGTTCGCGAATGTTGCACGGGATTCTTACTAAGGTCTATTGCACCCTTATTATCACACATGATGGGAACATCATTGAGTGTAATCCCGTAATCAACAAACGCTTTCTTCATCCATAGAGCTTGTTGAAAAGCTTTTCCGGTACTCACATACGCGGCTTCCGTGGTGGATATGGAAAGAGCGGTTTGTTTCTTGGAGAACCAATAAGTTAAACAACAACCCATGAAGGTACAAACTCCACTAGTGCTTTTCCGGTCCACATAGTCTCCCGCATGATTCGAGTCCGCGTATACTATGGTTTCTATGCCAGTCCCTTTAGGATACCATAATCCTAAATGTATAGTGCCTTTAATGTATCGGAAGATGCACTTAACCGCTTCAAGGTGAGAGGTTTTGGAAGCCTCTTGGAAGCGAGCACAAAGGCAAACACTAAACATGATATCCGGTTGACTTGCCGTTAAGTATAACAAACTACCAATCATCCCTCTATATTTGGTATTGTCAACTGACTCTCAATCATTATCTACGATGAGTTTATTATCTAAGGCCATGGGGGTCTTCATAGGTTTAGAGTCCTCTAATCCAAATTTCTTTAACATTTCTTTCACATACTTAGATTGATTAAAGAATATGCCATCGTCCATTTTCCTAATTCGGAGTTCTAAAAAGAAGTATAGTTCTCCCATCATGCTCATATCAAACTCATCATGCATGATTTTGGCAAAGTCATCACACAAACTTTAAAAAGTTGAACCAAATATAATGTCATTAACATATATTTGTACGATTATGAGGTGAGAACCTTTCTTCTTTGAAAAGAGTGTATTGTCTACCATTCCCATGGTATACTCATGTTTGACAAGAAATGTTTTATGTCTATCATACCAAGCTTTAGGTGCTTGTTTAAGACCACAAAGAGCTTTCTTAAGCTTGTAGACATAATCCGGTTTCTCAAAATCAATGAAGTCGGGAGGTTGAGCCACATATACCTCCTCATTGATTAAACCATTAAGAAATGCACTATTTACATCCATTGTTGAAGCTTAAAGTTTAATGCACAAGCATAAGATAAAAGGATCCTAATGGACTCTAACCTTGCTACCGGTGCGTATGTCTCATCATAATCAATCGCTTCTTGTTGATTATATCCTTGAGCTACAAGTATAGCCTTGTTACGAGACACAACACCCGTCTCATCTAACTTATTCCTATACACCCACTTGGTTCCTGTGATGGTAGTACTTCTAGGTGGAGGAACAAGTTCCCAAATGTCATTAGCAATGAATTGATTCAATTCTTCTTGCATGAAAATGACCCATCTCTCATCCATCAAAGCTTCTTTAACATTCTTTGGTTCAATCAAGGAGACAAAACAAAAGAAGTTACTTTGATCTTGGGCTTGAGATCTAAGGGTTCTTTGATTAAGGTCGCTTATTAAGTTTTCGAGAGCATGATCCTTAGACTCCTTAATGTTTACTCCATTTTCAACATTAAGGTCTTCAACTCCTATTTTTCTAACCTCTTTGGCTTTAACTATGTATATTTCATCTAAGTCGTCATCTACCAAAGGTGATGTCTTAGATGAAGGATGGGTTTCATCGAATGTCACATTTATTGATTCTTCGATCACACCCGAGGTTCTATTGAGGACTATGTAAGCTTTACTAGTTTGAGAATAACCTAAAAAGATATCTTCGTACGACTTTGGGTCGAACTTAGTAAGGTAATCTTTGGTGTTGAGAATGAAGCACTTGCTTCCAAACACCTTAAAGTATTCTAATGAGGGCTTCTTACCTTTAAGAATCTCATAGGGTGTCTTTCCTAGAAAAGGTCGAATAAGAATTCGGTTGAGAATATAGGTCGATGTGTCCACGACATTGCACTAAAACTTTTAAGGCAAAGATTGTTCGTTTAACATGTTGATACTCATCTCTTGGATAGTCCTATTCTTCCTTTCAACTAACCCATTTGATTATGGAGTGCGAGGAGCCGAGAAGTTATGGGTAATACTATAACACCCCATTTGTTAAAATAGAATATCACAGTAATATATGGCGTGTCATCAAAGCATGCAAGGTAAATGTCTAAACATTCATGACCATAAATAGAAATACCAGAAACAAACATCGGTAGTCTAAGTAACTCAACACAAGCAAATATCAGTACTGTAAAGCAAAAGGACTAAACAATATCGAACATGAAATAAAGTAAGATAAAGTATGATAAAGTATGATAAATGCATAAGATATAGAAGGCTGGATAGCTTCCATCCGAATGTACATACTCTCGAGATCCTACTTGCGACCTTGGGTACCTACCGTTTGGGAACATAGAAATGGAAAACGGCTGAGCATAAAGCTCAGTGCACGGATATACAATAAAGCATGGAAACATAGAGAAATGAAAGCATATAAAGAGCATATAAAGCATGAAAGGCAGCAGAAATGAATAAGTCCTGGGAAACCTAGATGTATAACATGTTTACTGGTTTTAGTTCTGAAAACATAGCTTATGTTTACTTATGAAAAAATTGTATTAGTTTATTATACCAAAAGCCAATATAGGTCATGAGGTCAACAACGTGCATGAATACTTGGAGGGGTGACCTCATCATGCAATTAGAGGGGATGCGTCTAATTAATATAGTAATGGGTAGGAGGGATCAACTCCTTGGGAAGGATGCAAGGCACACACCACATTCACCATGAAATCCTGACTGGCACTGTAACTAGGATGCACCCATACGCCCCACACGATAATAAATAATAAAAAAGGCCAAATAAACTGAAAGGGACGCCACGAGCTATCACTCCGCCATGGTGATGTCATAACACTAGTGCCTCTAGTGTTATGGTTATGGTACCTCCATAACTAGGTGAAACTGGCAAGCATGTATAATAAGTGTGAAAACACTTATCCTTTTACCACTTATAACAATTAAAAACGAGACAAAAACGTGTATTTAATGTCATAAATGTCGGAATTATGCGTGGTTTGTGTTTTTATTGTGTTTTAGGACCAAAAGATGAAAAACGAAGAAAACACGGGTTTTCAAGGGCTTTTATCAAAGAAAAAGACAAAAGACGAAGTCAAAAGATCAAAAGTGCAAAAAGAACGGAAGTCAAAGGCATATTCTAAAGATTTATCGAAGAAAAAGACCAAAGACGGAAGTTTAACGAAGTCGAAGAACCAAGTCTAATAAAAGAAGAATATTAGAAGACAAGTTCATTTTATCTATCGACAAATCCCGAGACAAAGTCGAGAAAGAAAATTAATTAAGAAGACGAGAAGACAAAGAAAAAGAAGGAAACAACACCAACTTCCCTTCCACCTCTAAATAGAGAAAGAATTAGTCTTTTTCCAGAGGGGATAATTAGATAGATTAGTTTAGGAGTAGGTTAATTACTTTCTCTCTCTAGCTTTTCTTTAATGTTTTCAAGCTTTTCAATTTGAATCTTGTTCTCTTGAATCTTTAATCTTCATCTTAATTCAAGCTTTTTATTATAATTATCATTCTACCTTTCTTGTTCTTAAATCTTTTGTTTGATTTGGTTAATCATGTAGTTTTCTTGCTTATTTGATTGTTCTTATGGTTTTGATGTGATTGATCTTTTTAGCTTATTGTGCTTATTGCTTATTGTGTGTTTGTCTTATTTTTAATTAAGTTGATTTGGTAGATTAATCTTTTAAAAGTTGATTATTATATATTGGTGTTTGTTAGATTTTTATTAGTGTTTAGTTTGGCTTATTTCTAGAATAAATTTGCGTATTTTTTGCTTATTTTTGGTTCCCCTATTTTTTGAATCGTCTGTTATTTTGTTTATGTAGTTTTCAGAAAAGGGTTTAGTTATCCGAAGATTTATAATCTATTTTTATCCGAAAATAGCTTTATATAGTTTTTATCCGAAGATTAGAATTTATCTGAAATAGTTTTAGTCTATTTATCCGGAAAAGTCATGTTATCCGAAAATATGTAGTTTATCCGAAGATTCAGTTTTTATCCGAAAATAGGCTTTCTTGCGAAAATATAGTTTTATCCGGAAATAGATCTTTTATCCGAAAATATATTTGTTACATTTATCCGAATATCTCACATATTCCGAAACACCTAGCATTCATTTTCCCGCCAAAAAAAATTATTCCGAAGAACATATAGAATTCCAAATATGCGTTAGCTAGCTATCTTTGTTTCCCTCCAATTTTTTGTTCCCTTAGAGCCAACATGTTTGCTATTTTCCGACATTTATTTCGTAAGTCGATTTAGTTTTATCCAAAAGTCGTTTTTATTTTTATTCGGAAAGTCAGATACTTTTAGTTTTATTTTTCCGTAAATTTTAGTTTTAGTATTTTATCCAAAGTTTTAGTTTTAATTTTTATTAAGTGCCCGTTTTAATATTTGTTTCGTTTCTTTTTAATGTAGCTTTTTAATCCAATTTCCTTTATTTTTCTTACGTAAGTTCTATTTTTAATTCGAAAGTTTATTTTTATTTTTAGTTTTATTTTTATTAATTGTTTCTTTTTTTTTAATATTTGTTTTAATATTTTTTTATAGTTGTATTAAAATAAGTTCGTTTTAATATTTGTTTTATTTTTCTTTATTATTATTATTATTATTATTATTATTATTATTTTGGTAACTGTGATTTCCGACTCACTGGCCGACTAATCCACGGGGTTTGAGCCCACCGCCACACAGACTCAAACCAGGTAAAGCCCTCCCTTTTCAGGAGGTTGGCGTGGCCACTTCAAGTTTGTTTGCACATAGCAGGAATTGAACTTGAGACCTCACACACTTTAAAGTGATAGCCACAAATACTTTTGCCACTAGGCCACCCTTGAGTGGTTTTTTTCTTTATTATTTGTCATTTATCTTTAGTTTATTTTTAATATTTTTCGCATTTACTTTTTAAATAGTTATAGATAACCATTTTTTTAATCAACAAAAAACGACTGAGTCACACGTTTAAACCTTTGTCAATTCGACTCGATTCGAGAGAAACGAACTTTAATAAAATCTTTATATTAAAATGGCGCCGCTGCCGGCTCTTTTCGTAAAGATTAACGGTTTTTTATGAGAGACGCGTTGGATTTTGGGATCCGTTCACTTTTGAACGTTATTTTTCGTGTTAAAACATTTTTCAAATACAAATTAATCAAAAATTTAAAAAATCCAAAAACATTTTAAAAAATAACAAAAAGTGATGCTTTCCTAAGTGTTCACCAAAAATATTCCTCTTAATCCTCTATTGTGTTTAATTCTTTTTCTCACCCACTCTTATTTTTAATTCTTAATGGATTCATGTGTTGATTGTGTAGGGTGTGGGTGACCATCGTCAGGTAGTCAATCATGTCCATGGTGTTCCTGTGAACGGTACGAAAGAGATATCCTCAATTGCGGATTTGGACGTTGTCTATTGTGCAATTCGATCAATTCATACTTCAATTCAATCTTCACCAATGATTACACTATCTCACCCTCTTCCATATACGAGGATCCGTAAACGCAAAATACACCGGGTTTTTCTCAATACCCGTGTTGCAACAATTGTGGGGGCCCTCACAATACTTTTTCTTGTCAACAGATGAATTATTATGACACAAATTCGTGCTATAATTCCGGTTTTCATAATTTTGAGCCCCCACATTACACCCTCGATCATCAACCTTCTTTTGCAATGAGTGAAGACCAACGAAGCACTATTTTGAATGCACTTCTAAAAGTTCAAGACGAATTAGATCGACTTCAGATAAAATTGCAAGAGGAAAGGCGACAAGAGCAAGTATCTAATCTTAGTGTTTATACCTCTACGCCTCTTGTGAGACCATATTGTTATGATGATGACGAGGATGATATTTTTGATCTCAACCCATCTTCGATTACTACTCATACTCTTGATGTCCCAAATAAATCTAAGGATTGTGATACATCGAGTGAGATTAGTGAATTTGGTCTCGACAAATTCTTTGATGAGGTTTGTGATGAACCAACTTTTGCAGAGCTTACGGACGAGGTCACTATTAATGATGATTTTTCTCCATGCTATGAGAATTTCACTTTTGAAATTTCTCATTTTTCCCAATTTCCTCTTGGAGATGAGGGCAATGTTGATTTATTCTCTCCGACTTACGAGAAGTTCACCAATGAACTTGGTCTTTTAGATGAGGTGGAAGACGTTATTCTTCGTGACAAATTATTGAAAGTTCATCTTCTTATTGCTAAAATTGAAGCGTTGAATTCTACTCCTATTACTGAGTCTTTACCCCCGTCTCTTACTCCCGTTGAGAATAATGACACATTTATGGAGGGAATCGACATTCTCTCAATACCTCCGGGTATTGATGATGATGACACGGGGGGACATTCTTTTTGATAATTTGATGCATCAAGATATTGTCCCAAGTCCCCCTCTCGAGCACCTTTTATCCATATTTTAAAGACCATTACTAAGGATGATTGTTTTGACCCGGGAGGTGACATTGCTTATTCTATGATTGATACCTTTACGGCTTTGCCGCTTACTGATAATCATATGTCTTTTGGGGATGACATTTTGATTCCTTTACCCACCTCACCTCCCGTGGATGATAACTTCACATACTTCTCGTATGTTGAGAGGACCTTTTTACCTTTCATGACCTATCCTCCGGCCTCTCATTTATTATGTTCCTTCGAGAACGAGGACAAGATTTTTGATCCCGGTATTAATATTAGAGGATTCTCTTTGAATGCTTAATTCGGGTCGAGTCAGGCTCGTGATTCGGTTAAAAAAAACAAGCGCTTCTCGGGAGGCAACCCCCTAATCTATCATTCTTTATCCGTTTTATATAATAAGTGTAGGGGGAGACCCTCGTAGGTGTTTGTTGTTTTCTTTCTTATGATGTGCAGGGATTAGAGCTTTCAAAGATCCACTTTTGGTGACCTTTGACGACCCGTGATTCCGTGTACCCGTCTTCCTGGTTCTATCCTAAACTCTTTTGATTCACTATTTTATATCCAAAAATGTGAAATAGGAATCACTTTAGTTGTCTTTTCCTTAGCAAGATTTAAACAACGTGCACAATGTTCTAAGTGTAGGGGAGTTTACTCCCACATGCTTAAACATTGAGGACAATGTTTATATTAAGTGTAGGGGGACTTCTATCGAAGTTAAGTGGGCTTTTCCATGAATATGGCCTCATTTTTACCGGAAATTTGATTTTTCGACATTTTTCAAAAATTTTGATCTATTTTGGCCTAGTAGTATTTTCCTTTGTTATTGTTATTTTCTTTCTTCGTAATAAAATGGTTTTAATGAGTTTAGATATCTTTGATATATTAGCCCCGTCGTGAATATTTTGACTCAACCCGAGTTTACTTATTTGAGTTTACTCTAGCTAGTATCCTTAACCATATGGACCTTAATTGGTTTATTAGGCTAAGCATCCACGAGTCTCATTCCCTGAGATTTTAAATTCTGGAGAACGATAGATGATATAGTCAATTATAAGTTTGGTATTCTTTCATGAATTTATGTGAGTTAATTATGAGCTTTTTCTCCCATCGCTTGCTAATAATTAATTGCAATAAATAAGATCGTACGATTTAAAAAGTTACTTAGCTTCTAGCACAAGATCGTTTAAAAGTTGCTCGGGATTAATTAGAGTTCATAGCCAAGGCATAACTTATTGAAGCGGGATGCGAAGATTGGCGAGTCCGAAAAGGACATAACAAGGCATGAGGGCTCCATTTTGTTGCTAAAGATCCAAAGTGATGTGAAGAATCATTATTCAAAAATTAATATGAAGGATCAAGACACACGACGAGAAGCAATTACTCCTATAAAGATCATGGAGAAGTCTATCCGAAAAGACCCTAACAAGGTATGAGATAAATAGATCCAAGTCCGAAAAGAAGGCAGATCGTTGTATATCAAAATCCCAAATAAAGATTGAGAAAAATGAATAAGTCGTGGTCCAAGTTTAAAGAATCTCTCAAAAACTTCAAGTGAAGAAATTCCTATTATGAAGAGAAGACCATTATTTCAAGAACATCTCTCAAGATTCGAAGTATGAAGTCAATGCCAAATATCGATCCGAGAAATGTCTCAAATCATGAAACGAGTTATGCCAAGATATGAACTTTATGATGTTTCGAGAAGCAGTTTTAAAAGATTTTGTCTTTTATCTAACTATTGATTAAATCGTCCTACTTTATTTTTGGCCTAAATAAATTATCGAAATAAGTCAACAATGTATCCTCGTGATCATTCAAGATAAAAATAAAATATAAGAGATACACCTAGGAATAAGGGGTCTAAGTGAATAATTGAGCCACATGAGTAAGTGTTAACTATACTAACTTATAATAACAATGATCTCGTTTTTAGGCTTGGTATGGGGAACGTGAAACTTGAGGGTGATAAACATACATGACACCAAAGCTCTAATGTAAGTCTTAGATTTCTCTACAAGTTTCTTCCTTCAAACATTTTGAATTTTCTATCTTTTTAGTATCTTTAGTGTCGTAGTATAAAATAAAGGCCAAGGTAGGTTGATTATGAGGAAAATGTAAATCGTGCTTTGAAATTAATGCATTGCATGAGGTCATTGCAATGGTCAAGTGTAGGGGATTTAATAAGTGTGAAAACACTTATCCTTTTACCACTTAAAACAATTAAAAACGAGACCAAAACGTGTATTTAATGTCGTAAATGTCGGAATTATGCGTGGTTTGTGTTTTTATTGTGTTTTGGACCAAAATATGAAAAAGGAAGAAAACACGGGTTTTCACGGGCTTTTATCGAAGAAAAAGACAAACGACGAAGTCAAAAGATCAAAAGTGCAAAAAGAACGGAAGTCAAAGGCCTATTCTAAAGATTTATCGAAGAAAAAGACCAAAGATGGAAGTTTAACGAAGTCGAAGAACCAAGTCTAACAAAAGAAGAAATTATAAGACGAGTTCATTTTATCTATCGACAAATCCCGAGACAAAGTCGAGAAAGACAAATTAATTAAGAAGACGAGAAGACAAAGAAAAAGAATGAAACAACACCAACTCCCCTTCCACCTATAAATAGAGAAAGAATTAGTCTTTTTCCAGAGGAGATAATTAGATAGATTAGTTTAGGAGTAGGAGTAGGTTAGTTACTTTCTCACTCTCTAGATTTTCTTTAATGTTTTCTAGCTTTTTAATTTGAATCTTCTACTTTTGAATCTTTAATCTTCATCTTAATTCAAACTTTTTATAATAATTCTCATTCTACCTTTCTTGTTTTTAAATCTTTTGTTCGATTTGGTTAATCATGTAGTTTTCTTGATCTTTATGCTTATTTGATTATGGATTTGCTTATTTGATTGTTCTTATGGTTTTGATGTGATTGATCTTTTTAGCTTATTGTGCTTATTGCTTATTGTGTGTTTGTCTTATTTTTAATTAAGTTGATTTGGTAGATTAATCTTTTAAAACTTGATTTTTATATATTTGGTTGATTTGATGTTTGTTAGATTTTTATTAGTGTTTAGTTTGGCTTATTTTCTAGAATAAATTTGCTTATTTTTGGCTTATTTTTGGTTCCCCTGTTTTTAGAATCGTCTGTTATTTTGTTTCTATAGTTTTCGGAAAAGGGTTTAGTTATCCGAAGATTTATAATCTATTTTTATCCGAAAATAGCTTTATATAGTTTTTCTCCGAAGATTAGAATTTATCCGAAATAGTCTTAGTCTATTTATCCGAAAAAGTCATGTTATCCGAAAATATGTAGTTTATCCGAAAATATGTAGTTTATCCGAAGATTCAGTTTTTATCCGAAAATAGGCTTTATTGCGAAAATATAGTTTTATCCGGAAATAGATCTTTTACCCGAAAATCTATTTGTTCCATTTATTCGAATATCTGAAATATTCCAAAACACCTAGCATTCATTTTCCCGCCAAAAAAAATTATTCCGAAGAACATAAAGAATTCCGAATATGCATTAGCTAGCTATCTTTGTTTCCCTCCAGTTTTTTGTTCCCTTAGGGCCAACATGTTTGCTATTTTCCGACATTTATTCTGTAAGTCGATTTAGTTTTATCCGAAAGTCGTTTTTATTTTTATTCTGAAAGTCAGATATTTTTGATTTTATTTTTCCGCAAATTTTAGTCTTTGTATTTTATCCAAAAGTTTTAGTTTTAATTTTTATTAAGTGCCCGTTTTAATATTTATTTCGTTTATTTTTAAAGTAGCTTTTTAATCCAATTTCCTTTATTTTTCTTAAGTAAGTTCTATTTTTAATTTGAAAGTTTATTTTTATTTTTAGTTTTGTTTTTATTAACTGTTTCTTTTCTTTTAATATTTGTTTTAATATTTGTTTTAAAATAAGTTCGTTTTAATATTTGTTTTATTTATCTTTATTATTTGTCATTTATCTTTAGTTTACTTTTAATATTTTTCGCATTTACTTTTTAAATAGTTGTATATAACCATTTTCTTTTTAATCCACCAAGAACGACTGAGTCACAAGTTTAAACCTTTGTCAATTCGAATCGAGTCGAGAGAAACGAACTTTAATAAAATCTTTATATTAATATACATGGCTAAGGTAACTAATAAAAAATAAGCATTTAAATATGTAACTACTGGGAAAACAGTTGGCTGCATACGAGAAATCCTAATAAAGGAAGAGATTGTCCTTACCGAAGGACGGGAAATATGTACCTTGTGTCCAGTAAAAGCTAATGGAAACACCGAAGAACCTACTCCGCCTTGACGGATAATACTACATAAGAATAGGGACATGTATGAGTTGTCTGAATTACATGTGTTTTACTGGTCCTGTGTGTTCTTAGCTTATTATTTATGTTATGTCATGTTTTAACTGTTTAAGGTATTAATCTGTAGTTATTCTTGTATTCTTTTGTTTATTATTCATGTAGTATGGTATTATAATACTTGTATAGAAATACTAAGTAACTTTCTAAAAGTAGCAGGTTTCCATAAATAGTAAGTTTCTAAAAATAGAAAGTTTCTAAAAATAGTTAGTTTCTAAAAATATAAAGTTTCCAAAAATAGTAAGTTTCCATAATTAGTAAAACACAAGTTATGGTTCAAGTATTATAGGTTATTACATAATTAACTTGGTTAATTTAATATACTATACATTATATGAATTTAAATAAAAATACCATGTTTTAATTATTAAACTAAGTAAAGTACTTAGGTTACACATGAAATATTAATTTTAGTATTTAAACCTAAGTCATGCATTTAATTAAATTAAATAGTCTTGGAAAATAATTTAATTAAATTATTAAACTGTTTTAAAAATTTCCGTGCCCGAACCCGTGTTTAAAAATATACCCGAGCCCGAAAAACGCCTAGCCGACACCACATAGCTGGCGGCTAGTGGTGTCAGTCGGCGGCTGAATAACCACCGCAGCCAACCAGTGGCTAGACCGGTCATCCGGTTGCCACTGGTTAGCCTTCGGTTCCCACTGCCGAGCCACGGCTGCCACTGCCTAGCCCGGTTCACACCACCCTATTGTCGGTTACCACTGTTCTTGTTATACCGAGCCACACCGAGACCCCAGTGGTCTCGGTTAGTCCCGAACCAAATCAAAAGACACCAGACCATACCCCGTCCTTGCGTCGGGATCCCTTTATGCTGCGATCGAGCCACAGCCACACCAAGCCGAGACCATGAGGTCTCAGTGGTGGTGATTTAAACCAAGCCGAGATCCCCTTGGCTCTCGGGTGTGTCTCGGCCGAACAAGAAAACACCAAACACCCCTTAGTTCTTGATTTTTATTAATCTTACATGTTTTCCTTGTTTTTTGAAGATTAATTATAATAAGATCATGAATTCATTAAAGAATTAAAAAGAAAAGGGTTTGATAATTAACGAATGCGTGAAAGGAAAAAGGTTTATGATCACGTACACGTACACACAAAAATCAAGTAGCAAAAATCGTCCGAACACCCTTGGTGTTGATGTACAGCCGACGGCAAGAGGGAGAAAGGAGGCAGGGTTTTCTTATTTTTCTATTAACCTAAAATATGAGAAAAGTTTCCCTGTTTTTTTTCTTAAACATGGTTTGGTTATGGGTCATGGGCCAAAAGGCCCACTCCCTTTCTTTCTTTCTCTGGCCGCGGCCACATAATCCCACAAGGGAAAAACCCGTAACTTTTGTTAAGTTAAATAATTACGTATTAGTTCGTGTTTTATTTATCGTGCATTTATATGTCGTGATCGTAAACACATTTATAATATATACGTACGTACATGTTATTTAATATCATGACACATGAAATATATTATAAATGGAAAGTTTAAATTTTATCGTATTTTCATGTATTTACAGTTCATGTTTACTGTTCATGGTATTTTAATGCGGTTTTTACAGCTCTTCCCCTCTAAAAGAATAATTCGTCCTCGAATTGGAGAAAACATAAACTGAAAGAAACATACCCAAATCAGAACCGGAAATGAGGGTAAGAAGCCCGTATAGACTCCTCCGTCTTCCAAGTGGCTTCCCGCTCAGGATGATCCCTCCAAAGGATTTTGACGAAAGGGATCGTATTCCTCCGCATGACACGATCTTGTCGTTCAAGAACTTTCTCGGGTTCTTCGACATATGAAAGATCCTCTCGAATCCGATCAAGCAGATATTGAACAACATGAACTGGATGATAGTTGTATCCTCTGAGTAAGGACACATGGAACACGTTATGAACGTGTGATAGCTGAGGCGGTAACGCTAAACGATATGACACTTCACCAACGCGTTCTATGATGTCGAACGGTCCGATGAAGCGAGGACTGAGCTTCCCTCTGATTCCAAAACGTTTAACTCCTCATGCAGGTGATACCTTAAGGAAAACGTGATTACATACGTTGAAAGATACATCTCTACGACGTTTATAAGCATAGCTCTTCTGGCGAGCACGAGCTTCCTGAATCTTTGCCTTGGCGACAAAGACCTTCTCATTGGTCAACTCAATCATCTCTGGACCCTCAATCGGTCATTCGCCCACCTGATCCCAGCAGATTGGGGCGCAACACTTCCTACCATACAACATTTTGAACGGTGCACACTCGATGCTAGCGTGCCAATTATTGTTGTATGAAAATTCCACTAGGTATATATAATCATCCCAGCTTCCTGACCATTCTAGAGCACACGCCCACAACATGTCCTCCAATGTCTGAATGGTACGCTCTGACTGTCCGTCGGTCTGAGGATGAAAGGCAGTGCTGAGCTTAGTCTGGTGCTCCAAGATTTCTGCAGACTCTACCAAAACCGTGAGGTGAAACGGGGATATCTGTCTAGAATGATTTCTTATGGAGTACCATGCAATCTGATGATCTCCTTCTGAAAAGTGTTTGCCAATTTGCTGACCGGATGATCCTTGTGGATTGGCAGGAAATAAGCAGATTTGGTCAATCTATCAACAATAACCCAGATGGCGTCGTGTTTCCTCTGAGTCACTAGAAGACCAGTAACAAAATCCATGGAGATTTTGTCCCACTTCCATTCTAGAATATCCAGTGGTTGCATTAAACCACTAGCTCTCTGGTATTCGATCTTAACCTACTGGCAGATCATACATTTAGAAACAAAGGTGGCAACATCCTGCTTCATACCACTCCACCAGAAATGCTGCTTGATGTCGTGGTACATCTTGGTGGAACCAGGATGTATGGTAAATGGAGAGCTGTGAGCTTTAGTCAATACAACTTCCCTGAGTGTAGAGTCATTAGGAACAACTAGTCTAGTGCCCTGCCATATGATACCTTCATCATCAACACAAAACTCCGTCTGCTGATCAAGGTTCTAAATGATAGCCCAACTCTCACCATCGTCCTTTTGAGCTTCCTTGATCCTAGAATATAAGTCTGGTTCTACTATAAGATTTGCCCAGTAACCATGCTGTCCTCGTACACAAAACTCAATATCAATCATCTCTAGGTCACGGATGATCTCCTTTGCAATCCAGATGCCAACAATCATACCCGACCTTCTGCTTAGAGCATCTGCCACCACATTCGCCTTACTAGGATGGTACTGAATGTTGGTGTCGTAATCCTTCAAAAGCTCTAACCATCTTTACTGTCTCATGTGTAGTTCCTTCTGGGTGAAGATGTACTTGAGACTCTTGTGATCTGTGAAGATGTCACATGATTCACCGTACAAATAATGCCTCCAGATCTTCAACGCGAAATCAACTGCTGCAAGCTCCAAATCATGAGTAGGATAGTTTTCTTCATATGGTTTAAGTTGTCGTGATGCGTATGCAATAGCCTTCCCATGTTGCATGAGAACACAGCCTAGACCCTTTCCTGAAGCGTCACTATAGATCTGAAATCCACCTGTACCAGATGGGAGAGTAAGAATCAGTGCAGTCACTAACTTCTGCTTAAGGTCTTCAAAGCTCTTCTCTCTTTCCTCAGTCCAGACGGATTTCTCTCCTTTCCTCATCAGCTTAGCCAAAGGTAAGGCTAACCGTGAAAAGTTCTCTACAAACCTGCGGTAGTAGCCAGCTATACTCAGAAAACTTCTGACCTCTGTTCCAGATGTAGGTCTTGGCCATTTGGTGATAGCTTCAACCTTTGCGGGATCCATGGTGATCGCTTCTACAGATACAATATGGCCCAGAAATGCCACCTTGCTTAACCAGAACTCGCACTTGGGGAACTTGGCATACAACTGCTTCTGACGAAGAATCTGCAAGACTGTACGAAGGTGTTCCTCATGTTCCTCCTTGGATTTGGAGAAAATCAGGATGTCATCAATGAACACGATAAAGAACTTGTCCAGAAACTCATGGAAGACGCGTTTCATCAAATCCATGAAGACTGCTGGAGCATTTGTGAGTCCGAATGGCATGACTACGAACTCGTAGTGCCCATAATGTGTACGAAAAGAAGTCTTAGAGATATCCCGCTCTTTAACTCGTAACTGATGGTAGCCGGACCCCAGATCGATCTTGGAGAAATACTTGTCGCCCTGAAGTTGATCGAACAAGTCATCAATACGCGACAAAGGATAACGATTCCTGATCGTGATCTTGTTCAGCTCACGCTAGTCTATACATAAGTTCCCGCAGTTGATCTTTTAATTAACTGGGACGGATGAAACCTCGCTCCAGAAGTTCCCGCAGCTGATCTTTTAATTCTTTAAGCTCATTAGGATCCATGCGATAAGGAGCCTTGGAAATTGGCTCTGCAACTGGGATGAGCTCAATTCCAAACTCGACTTCACGAACAGGTGGTATTCCCGAAAGTTCATCAGGAAAAACGTCAGGAAATTCTGACACAATAGGTTGATCTTGGATCGATGGAGACTCGGCAGTAATGTCATGAATATTGGCTATAAAGCCCTGACTGTCGTGTGTTAGTAATGCACGCGCCTCCGTGGTTGAAATAATTTGTACCGACCTCCCTGGCAAAAAACCATGGTGTATGTACTCTGGAGATTTAACATCACCGAAGATAACCTGATAAGTGTGGCATTTTATAGTTGCCTGGTGTTTCGATAACCAGTCCATGCCCAATATCAAATCAAAATCGCACATGTCCAAAGGAAGTGCGTCAACTATGTGGATTTTATCATCAAAATCTAGGGGAAGATCTATGTCCACCTAAGTGATTCGTATAGAGTCCCTAAGTGGCGTGGAAATGCTTAAGGCATTATCTAAAGGCACAGGGGAAATCCTAACACTTACAGCAAAAGTAGTGGATATGACTGAATGAGTCGCTCCAGTATCAAACAGAACACATGCTGCCAAACCATTCATAAAGAGATTTCCAGTAATGGTACCTAAAGTCTTGTTCGCCTGGACTCTAGTAGTAGTGAACACGCGACCAGAAGTAGGATGTGGTTTGGAGTCGGCATGTCCAGAGGTACCTTCTATCTCACCTTGGCGACGATACTTTTTCTGATGGCCTTGCTGGCCACACTTGAAACAACCACCAGTACCTTTACGACAAACACCAGAATGTTTGCGCGAACAAGTAGGGCAGATAGGATACGTGAATCCTCCAGCAGGCGTCCTAGCTAGCTTAGAGCCTGTTTTAGGATTACATGCATGAGATATGATCGTGGAACATAAGCATGATTAGATAGAAGGTTTAATAGTTACCAGATGAAGTAGAACGGTTAGGCTATGAACCTCTACGCTCCTGATCCCTGCCGTTGTTATTGTTCCTAAATATGAGTCGTTGGAGTGTCAGAATACCATAACATAAGATATTTTAACATGAAAGGAGGTAAACTTAGGGACCTACTGTTGTTCGAGTTATTGGCATTGCTACGGTAATTATCATTATCGCCACGCCTATCTGAACCAGAACGATCGTTGGTCTGACCGTTTCCCTTAGATGCTTGTTGATGAGCGACCGCAGGTTTATGGTCGTCAGTCTTCTGTCTGAAATATTAAGTTTAACAGAGGATGATATGAAAAGGGAAATACTAAAAGAAATGAATGGTTTACAATTGGCGATTGAAGATACCTCTTCATTGATCGATCATCACCAAACTCCTCTCGTTCCTGAACCATCTCAAGCTTTCGGGATGCATCGGCCACCTGTGCCACAATAGTGAACGCAACACAAACCAAACTGTTGGCAACCGACGTGCGAAGAGCCCAGCAAAACTTCTCAGCTTGCTCCTCAGCAGTACCAACTGCTGCACCCAAGAAACCAGCCAAACAGAGAAACCTCTGCATAAATTCGTTGATGTTCTCCCCAGCAACCTGTCGGATATTATGATACTCCCTCTTAAGCTTCTCCAGCTTAGTATGTGGAAGTACTGATTAAGGAAGAGCTCCTTAAACTGGTCCCATGTAAACACTGCAACCTAATTATCACCACTGTTGGACTGCTTGACTGACTTCCACCACTGCATCATATCACCTTCAAACTTATAGCAAGCTAGTCTTGCCTTGAAAATGCCGTCACAACCCATCGCATCAAATATCTTCTCAATATGAGAAATCCAATCTTCAGCCTCGTTGGGGCTATCTGTCTGCTCAGAAGAACGGGGTCTTTGCTTGTTGAATCGCTCCAACCAAGTCATAAGGGTAACATGCGGTGGAGGTGGAGGATTGTTGTTGTTCTATGGATGAGGGCCAAATTGAACGCCCTGGGCTTGAATTTCAGCATGAAATTCGTCCCTGATTTCATTGCAAAGTTGGGGAAGGATGGCTTGCAAAGTTGCATTGACAACTGTAGCCAATTCTTGAGCATTACGTGTGTTCACCATCTGACAGTTTAAAACAAAAATGGAACATAAATAATGAGTCTGATGAAATATGACATGAATAGAAAAATGCATGAACATTGTATAAAACATGAATTTATTTATGATGCACAAAACAATTTTAAAATGCATGGTAAACTAAATATGATGATATGTCCATGAGTGAACGCCTATGGGTCGGTTCACGAAAACAAAAAGGCAAGTGTGGACGCCTATGGGTCGGTCCACTAAACAAACAAAATTTTTCAATAAAAACACAAGCGACTAAATAGAGCCAATCCTGTACCAACCATTACTTAGTCAAAATTCCCGCGACAATGAGATGAATGCATGAAATAAATACGTGAAATGAAAATGAAATGAATGCATGAAACCAACTTTCAGTTCTAGGAAGACGCTGGTGACTACCCGTAAGTCACATGTCATGTTTACAGAGCTACGGGTCGAAACCTTAGCTCTGATACCATAATTGTAACACCCCATTTGTTAAAATGGAATATCACAGTAATATATGGCGTGTCATCAAAGCATGCAAGGTAAATGTCTAAACATTCATGACCATAAATAGAAATACCAGAAACAAACATCGGTAGTCTATGTAACTCATCACAAGCAAATATAAGTACTGTAAAGGAAAAGGACTAAGCAATGTCCAACATGAAAAAATTAAGTTAAAGTATGATAAATGCATAAGATATAGAAGGCTGGATAGCTTCCATCCGAATGCACATACTCTTGAGATCCTACTTGCGACCTTGTGTACCTGCCGTTTGGAAACATTGAAATAGAAAACGGCTGAGCATAACCCCCATTGCACGGATATACAATAAAGCATGGAAACATAGAGAAATGAAAGCATATAAATAGCATATAAAGCATGAAAGGCAGTGGAAATGCATAAGTCATGGGAAACCTAGATGTATAATATGTTTACTGGTTTTAGTTCTGAAAACATAGCTTATGTTTACTTATGAAAATATGTGTTGGTTTATTATACCAAAAGCCAATATAGGTCATGATGTCAACAACGTGCATGAATACTTGGAGAGGTGACCTGGTCATGCAGTTAGAGGGGATGCCTCTAATTAATATGGTAATGGGTAGGAGGGATCAGCTCCTTGTGAAGGATGCAAGGCAAACACCGCATTCACCATGAAATCCTGACTGATACTGTAACTAGGATGCACCCATACGTCCCACATGAGAATAAATAATAATAAAGGCCAAATAAACTAAAATGAACGCCACGAGCTATCACTCCGCCGTGGTGAAGTCATAACACTAGTGCCTCTAGTGTTATGGTTATGGTACCTCCATAACTAGGTGAAACTAGCATGCATATATATGGCTAAGGTAACTAATAAAACATAAGCATTTAAATTTGTAACTACTGGGAAAACAGTTGGCTGCATACTGGAAATCCTAATAATGGAAGAGATTCTCCTTAATGGAGGACGGGAAATCCGTACCTTTTGTCCAGTAGAAGCTAACGGAAACGCTGAAGAACATACTCCACCTTGACGGATAATACTACATAAGAATAGGGACATGTATGAGTTGTCTGAATTACATGTGTTTTTACTGGTCGTGTGTGTTCTTAGCTTATTATTCATGTTATGTCATGTTTTAACTGTTTAAGGTATTAATCTGTAGTTATTCTTGTATTCTGTTGTTTATTATTCATGTAGTATGGTATTATAATACTTGTATTGTAATACTAAGTAACTTTATAAAAACAGCAGGTTTCCATAAATAGTAAGTTTCTGAAAATAGAAAGTTTCGAAAAATAGTATGTTTCTAAAAATAGAAAGTTTCCAAAAGTAGTAAGTTTCGATAATTCGAAATAAGCTCGACCATTAATGTCAAGTAAAGTTTATTTAGTAAAACACAAGTCATGGTTCAAGTATTATAGCTTATTACATAATTAACTTGGTTAATTTAATAGACTATACATTATAAGAACTTAATTAAAAATACCATGTTTTAATTAAATTAAACTAAGTAAAATACTTAGGTTATACATGAAATATTAGTTTTAATATTTAAAACTAAGTCATGCATTTAATTAAATTAAATAGTCTTGAAAAATAATTTAATTAAATTATTAAACTGTTTTAAAAATCCCCGAGCCCGAACCCGTGTTTAAATATATACCCGAGCCCGAAAAAAGGCCTATCCGACACCACATAGCCGACGGCTAGTGGTTTCAGCAGGCGGCTGAATAACCACCGCAACCCACCAGTGGCTAGACCGGTCAACCGGTTTCCACTGGTTAGCCTTCAGTTCCCACTGCCAAGCCACGACTGCCACTGTCGCGCCAGATTCATACCGGCCTACTGTCGTTTCCCACTGTTCTTTTTATACCGAGCCACACCGAGACCCCAGTGGTCTCGGTTAGTCTCGAAACCAAATCAAAACACACCAAACCATACCCCGACCTTGCGTCGGGCTCCCCTTATGCTACGATCAAGCCACAACCAGATCAAGCCGAGACCATGAGGTCTCGGTGGTGGTGATTTAAACCAAGCCGAGAGCCCCTTGGCTCTCGGGTGTGTCTCGGCCGAACAAGCAAACACCAAACACCCCTTAGTTCTTGATTTTAATTAATCAGACATGTTTTTCCTTGTTTGTTTTTAAGATTAATTATAATAAGATCATGAATTCATTAAAGAATTAAAAAGAAAAGGGTTTGATAATTACCGAATGCGTGAAAGGAAAAAGGTTTATGATCACGAACACGTACACACAAAAATCAAGTAGCAAAAATCCTCCCGAACACCCTTGGTGTTGATGTACAGCCAGTGGCAAGAGGGAGAAAGGAGGCATGTTTTCTTATTTTTCTGTTAACCTAAAATATGAGAAAGTTTCCCTGTTTTTTTCTTAAACATGGTTTGGGTATGGGTCATGGGCCAAAAGGCCCACTCCCTTTCTTTCTTACTCTAGCCGCGGCTACATAAGCCCACAAGGGAAAAACCCGTAACTTTTGTTAAGTTAAATATTTACGTATTCGTTCATGTTTTATTTATCGTGCATTTATATGTCGTGATCGTAAACACATTTATAATATATACGTACGTACATGTTATTTAATATCGTGAAACATGAAATATATTATAAATGGAAAGTTTAAGTTTTATCGTATTTTCATGTATTTACAATTCATGTTTACTGTTTATGGTATTTTAATGCGGGTTTTACAAATACCATGAGCTTCACAAAAGGCACCAAATTGCACTTCATTGTCAAAGTCCCTACCATGATCCGTCCTAATAGAGACAATTGGATATCCTAGTTTATTTTGGATCCTCAGACTAAAGACTTCGAAATGATCGAAAACTTCATTCTTAGTAGCCAAAAATCTAGTTCAAGTGAATCTAGAATAGTCATCAACTATAACTAGGGTATAAAGGTTACCTCCATAACTCCGTAACGAGATCCATATATAGGAGGTCTAAGCACCGATAGGTCGATACCAAATTCTTGGCCTTGTGACTTGAGTGAACTTGCTTCCCAACTTTACAAGCATCACAAAAGTGACTATCAAACTTCATCTTGGGGGGATGTCTCACCAACTCCTTAGAGACTAAATATTGAATCAAACGCATATTAGCATGCCTAATCTCCTATGCCAAAGAGTAGAACTATCATCTAAAGTCGCTAGACATAAGTTGTCCTTAGACTACCTATTGACCTTCATGACATAAAGCCCATGATTTTTAACACCTTTTTCAATGATCTTTCAATCTTTTACGATTTCACTATCATGTTCCGAAAAGATGACCTTACACTTATTGTCAGAAATTTGACGTATACTTAGTAAATTAAAACATAAGTTATCTACGTGCTCAACATTTTCAATGGTCATGGAGTCAAGAGAAACTGTACCTTTGCCAATGATGTTACCACGTAGTTTACTAGAAAAAGTAACGTTACCTCCATTGTATTCTTTGTAAGTAGAGAACAAACTTCGATTACCCGTCATGTGTTTAGAACAATCACTATCCTTAATCCACTCGTCGGGATCTAAATCGATTCCCAAGCATATATAGGTAACAACACAAGATAACAAACATTTGGTCCCCAATATCTCAGGGGTCCAAAATTTTTAGTTCCAAACATCCCTTGCACTTGGTTGGGATGCATGAATGGAGGACGCATACCCCGCGTAGAAAAGCATTATTGTTGAAAATAATTCCAATTCATATGAGAATTTTGATGTCTATTGTTTTTCTTAGGAGTGTTTGATCTTGATCTAGAATTACTATTGTTTCTAGGTGTTGGTGTTTTACTTCTAGGTCGTGACTTAGAGTGATCATTCTTTTTAGGTGTTGGTGTTCTACTTCTAGGTCTTGAATCATTTCGTACTCTGGGAGGAGTAGATGATTTTCTTGATATGTTTCTCATTCCCATTAAATGTTTACTTAAAGGCTTGTAGAATTTATCAAGTTCCTTTACATCAAGTATATGTAATTTAACATTGTTAACTACAAGATGTCTTGTCCCTTTACCCAAAGTAGACTTTTCAGAAAGTTTTGAATGCTCTTGAACTTCTGTTCACGGTTCATTATCTGACCCTGCGGTTCCATAATTATATGGAACCGCACCATACTTTGGCGAACTGCGGCCAGTAGGACGTTTTTTCTAAAAATCTGACTTGTTTGGTTCACTGGTAGATGCTTCATTAGTGTTAAAACCCAACCCAAGTCTTTTTTTAGAATGAGTTTGTCTACTTAACATATCATTAAAAACACTAGTACCTTTCATGAACGTTTCCAATTTATTGGAGGTGCTCTTGAGATATTCATTCTCTTGTCTAAGACTTTCACAACTTAGACAACCTAAATCAACTTCTTTGTTTTTCTCAAGCTTAGCTAATTTATCTCTTAGCTCACTAATCTCTTTTTCAAGCTTGGTCCTACTTGATTTTAGCACTTTGTTCTTTTCAATGAATTTTAAACTTAGTTTGCATAAGTTATTATATTTAGCTTCTAGTTCTAAATCATCTAGAGAAGAACTATCATTGCGATAGTACTCGATTTAGGAAAAATGTACCTCTTTAGAAGAATGATCCATGAGACACTTCTCATGTTTAGCGTTATCCTCACATTATTCTCCACTATCGCTTCATAAACCTCCAACAAACGCCGTGTGATTCTTGTCGCGAGATGGTTTAGGACATTAACCGATGAAATGATTTGGGTTGCCACATCTAAAGCATTTCCTATCACCTTTGTTGTAACGTCCCACTTTGATAAGAAGACTGTTACATGATATTTATGGCGTGTCATCAAAGCATGCAAGGTAATATGTCTTAAAAACATAAATGACCATAAAGGAAAGTCGAAATCAAACATCGACCCCCAAACATAAGCTCAAACCTGCAGAAAGTAAAGAATGTAGAAAAAGGACTAAACATTATCCAACCAAGCATAAGTATTTAAGTGCAAAAGGAAAAGAAGCCTAAGGTAGCCTCCATCCTATGCACGTACTCTCAATTGCTTAAGTCTGTCCTTAGGTACCTGCCATATGGGACATGGAAAGAAAAATGCGGATGAGCAATACACTCAGTGAACGGATATAACGACATGAATAGAATAACTGAAATATAAGCAAAAGATATGAAATGCAGCGTAATATACGTATGTCTTGGAAAACCTGGAAGTTGTTTTAAAAACAGTTTTATACTAAAAAAGTCTTATGTTCTTGCATGGAAAGTAATTTAAATGCCAAAGAGCTCATATAGGTCACAACATATATCAACGTGCATGAATAGATAGAGGGGTGACCTCGTCATGCAATTAGAGGGGTGACCTCTAAAAATATATAAGTCTAGGTGTAGGGATCAAATCCAATGTAATGGATGTAGAGCACACACTACAATCACCTTGTAAACCTGCAAAGCATGTACTGGGATGCACCCATACGTCCTACGTGATAACAATAATAATGGCCAAAGTAAATTGAAGGGACACCGCAAGAAATCACTCTCGCCGTGGAAGAGTCATGACACCGGTGCCTCAAGTGTCATGGTTATGGTACCTCCATAACTAGGTGGTCATGGTCATGCATGTATATAGCTCATGCAATTTAAAAATGATAGCATGGCAAACAATGAAAAGTTTTATCATATGAAAACTGGGGAACACAGATGGCAGCAAACGGGGAATCCTAATCATGCATAAAAAGAGATGTCCTTAGTAAAGGACAAAATATTCGTAGAAGATGAAAGGCAGAAAGTACTACTCCGACTTCACGTGTGCTACATAATAAAGGACGTGTATGAGTTGTATGTTCATGTATAACTTACTGATTCTTAGCTTGATTTACTTGTTCTTGACTTGTTTTACTTGTTCTTGACTTGTTTTACTTGTTCTTGACATGTTTTACTTATTCATGTTTTATCGCGTCTTTCTTAATATTATACGTTTCATGTGTTCTTGATTAACGTATAACTTGTTTCATGTGTTATTATACTTGATGTTTCATAATTAGTAACTTCCTAAAAATAGCAGGTTTTTATATATAGTAACTTTACAAAAATAGCAGGTTTCCATATATAGTAACTTTCCATAAATAGTAAGTTTCCATAAATAGTAAATTTCCAAAAATAGTAAGTTTCCATAAATAGTAAGTTTCTAAAAATAGAAAGTTTTCATAAATAGTAAGTTTCCATAAATAGTAATAAGCTTGTTTAATAAGCATATCATATAAGCCGAGGCTTAATGAACATATTTTATAGGTCATGATTTATTAAATGATATAAGAGTAAAGCTTATTTTAATAAATACTTTAACATGTCATAATCTTATAATAATTATTAATTAACAATATAGCATGGTTCAATTAATTATTAATTAATATAAATCATGAATTTATAATTAATAATACTTACCCTTATCTTGATAAACTGTATAATTACATTATAATATTAATTAAATTAATTATGCCATGGTTAAAAATTATCTTGTTAATAAGTCCTTTTTAATAATAAACTTTCATATACTATAGTTTATAAGTAATAATTAATTATTAATATATCATGTTATATACGTTAATTATTAATTAATAATGCTTCATGAATTTTAATTAGTTAAAATTAAAATAGCCATATGAAATAAATTGTATTATTATTAAGAAAAATCAAATAAGCCCATGTTAAGCCCGAAATACTTAAGCTAAAATCATAACCAACATACACCCTTTTGTGTTTCGGTTTACCCGAGCCCCGAACCAAAGCCCACCGAGACCCTTTTGTCTCAGTTGCACGCAACAAAACAAACAACCAAACACCCATCGGTCGTAGCCTTTACCACTGGTTAGCCGGGTTCCCACTGTCCAGCCGTGGCTTGCCACTGCCTGTGTAGTTCTCCCACTGGTGGCCCATAATTCCCACCGAGACCTTGAAGGTCTCGGTTGCCACCGATTGCACAAAACCCCCACCGAGGGCCACTATTGTTGCGGCTAACAAAAGGACCCATCCACCGATCCTTAAAGTCGGTGGCTGTGGGTGAAATATCCCCACCGAGACCTCCATGGTCTCGGTTTTCGTGTCCAAACCAAACCAAACCCGATCTATTACATGTTTTAATCATTCATACATGTTCATATATTTATTTAATAAAATCCTTGATTCGTGAATGATAATAAAAGAAAAGGATTAGTGATTACCGAATGTATAATTGACTTAGGAAAAACAAGCACGAATCATACCCGAATGATTTAAATATCAAAAGTCTTTTCTCCTTCCCTTTTTCTTTTTTTTGATCGGCGGCTACACCATAAAACGTTAGGGTTTTCTTATTGTAAGCTTGTAAAATGAAACTACATGGAATGGTTTTTACTAGTTAATGCTTAACGGGCCGGGCTTTGGGCCCCCTTTGTTCTTTCTTTTAATCCGGTCACAAACACCCCTTTATATCGTATTTTCGTGTTTTAATAATTCCCATGTATCGTAAATACGTAACTTAAGTTCGTGTTATATCGTTTCGTGATTTATTTATTAAACGCAAATACTTGTCATTAATTAAATAATATACGTAATACTTGTCGTGCATTGATGTGTTGAAAATAAAATATACGTTATTACTTGTCGTGTATTTATGATTTTTAATTCCATGTCATATCTTGTCGTGTCGTATTAAATATACGTAGTTACTTATCATGATTATATTAAATAATAAAAGTTTTAATGGTATTTTTAAGCGGGTTTTACATTTGTCATTCTTGACAAATCGGTTTTTGGAGAAGGCTTTCTTGTCGTTGTTTGGTTGTCTCACGTGTTGACCTCGTCTCTTGAAGAACTTCTTGAAGTCTCTAACCGCCATAACATATTCCTCATTATCACTATCCGAGGAGGAGCTTTCATGGTCACTTTGTACTCTTGGCCTTTAGTGCTAAAGACTTTCTTTCACTCTTTGTTTTCACCATTTTCGAGTCCTTCAAGATTATCTTTTCATGAACCTTCAAGTTGCCAATATTTCATCAAGTGATAATGTGGTAAGGTCCTTTGATTCTTCAATCAACGTGACTTTAGCTCTCCACTTTGGATGCAACGCCCAAAGAAACTTCCTAACATTGTTCTTGCTAGAAAAACCTTCTTCAAGTGCTTTTGGACTAGTAATAATAATATTAAACCTAGCAAATGCACTATCAATAGTTTCATCTTCTAAAATGACAAATTGTTCATATTTTTGAACAAGAATATCGATTTTGCTTTCTTTGACTTAACTATTACCTTATTTGTTTACTAAAAGAGTGTTCCAAATATCTTTAGTGGTTTTACACATAAAAATCCTTTCATACTCTTTCTTAGGCAAAGCATTATAAATCACCATATTAGTGTCATCATTTGATTTTTCGAAAGCAACTAGTTCTTTCGTTTTAGAAACTTCATTATATTGATAAGGAAAAAAGTCACCATTTGTAATAACATGCAAAAGATCTAAATCTTTTGATTTCACATAAGTCTCAAATCTATTTCTCTAATAAATAAAACTATCGATTTCAAAAAGTGGTGGTCTTTGTATAGATTGCCCTTCTAGGTACTTGTTGGAATCCGTAGATCAATTCAAGTTTTAAAATACAATATATTTTAAAAACGCTTGAGCAGCTGAGCTCTGGTACCAATTGTAGACACTAGAGGGGGGGGGGGGGGGGGTGAATAGTTTCTTAAATTAACTAGTTTAAAGAACGGTTTTCAAGAATCCTTTTTAAAAAACATAGACTTGAGGGATTAAATGAAATCTTCTTATGCACAATATGAACAAGGGTAGTGTAACTAAGCTAATGAACGCAAGTATATGCAATAAAGAGTAATGAATGTAAAGAGATAAGGAAAATAAATATCAAACCAAACACCAAGGATTTATAGTGGTCCGGCAACGAAGCTCACTCCTCATTCCTACTCCACTCCTTGAGTACTCCTTACTCGAGAGTTCACTAATCAACAAGCTCCTTATGATGGAGAAAATCGTACACGTCGCTTAACCAATTGCTGACTCTAATCTAAAAGTCGAGCCCTAATCATAGATAGGACCAATCTACACCAATATACTTTAAGGCCTAAGTATTAACCACAATACATACACAACTTCTAAATAGACACAACTACTTGGATCTTAAAAAGAATGAAATAATGTTTGATCTTCTATGGATCTTTAAGGTAGACACAACACTTCAAGGATGAAAGTGTTCTTCTCTTTGCACTTGAGAGGATGAGAGGGGAAGAGAAAGATTCACTTCTACACAAGTAGTAATCAACCAAATAACCAAGGATTTTAGTGATTTAAGAAGGTGGATTGAATCTGGAAATTTATGTGCAAAAGAGGTGAAGAGAAAATCTGGAAATGGTCTACTATTTTTAAGACAAGGTTCCAACGGCTATGTCTGTGCGCACTTCGTTATTTAGCATGCGGTTCGATGTCGATAACGAACCGTATAGGCATTTAAAGAACCGCACTTCCTAGACTGCGCTCATTTTTATATTTTAGTGGGTTAATCACATCTGGTGAAGTTTTTATCATCAAACGATATTTCTAAACCATATGGAATATGCCATTTTTAAATTTTCAAATTTCTAATTTAATAAAATATTTTCTTAAAAATAAAGTTTAATAAAAAATTTTGTCACTTAAAAATAAAAGTGACTTTTAAGAAAAACTAAATCCTTGATCACTTAGTTAGGTTGATAACTTGTTTATTCATACCTTAAGTGATAACGGATGAAATGAAAAATACTTGAACTCAAGAATTTGATTTTTGTCATTTTTTTAAATGCTTGTTTTTATATATTGTCGTAATCAAAACTAAGCGAGACCGAATAATGCAAGTAACGTTTGTAGGCATCATTACATTAAAATATTCTTTAAAATGATTGGAACACGCAACCATAGATAAAGTACATTTGTAAACATGGTACGACTATGTAATATACATAATTGATGGGTTGTTTGTTTGCTAATGAATAAAGTAATGGAATGAAGTTATCATTCGGCTGTTTGATTTGTTGTGGGTCCTTTTTTTGCTATGAAACAATCAAAGCACACCCATAGATTGAAAGGAGGCCACACAGGTTGATATGGGCTGGTTTATTTTTTTATTTTTTGTCTTCTTCATCACACACTCAAATAAGTTTTGCCATTTTATTCTATTTTCTTGATTCAACTCTTCAAGTCCTATCAACTCAAACAACCACCATAATCGATCTTGTATCCAAAGTTGCTATCGTAGTTCGATGGCCTCTAATATTTGGGAGATTCAGGTTATTTGATCGGGGTGTGTTCATTGTCATTCAGAGTAAGCTTTTAGAGAAGATGGTTTTTTTCACATATAGTTTGCATGAAATATAAGAATGATGATTATTTCATTTTTCATCTATAACAACGAAATAAATTTTGAGTTTAAGGGTACTTTTTTTAGGAATAAAAAAACACACTCGGTACTTTTATTATTTTTTATCAATATTTTTTTCTTCATATTTTGAAGAAAAAAACCATAAATAAATTGTACAATAACATTTTTTTCATTTTAGAAATTAAAACACGATTTCCACAATAATTAAACCAAACAACATCATTTGTATTGATACCGAAATGTATACTCATTGCCATTCCATCAATCAATCAAACTCATATCCATTGGGATTCCGAGCAACAAACCAAACGCCTCTTGTGTTGATCCCAAACTTAGATCGATTTAGCTTTGTGTTAACGAGAGTAAATCAAGTTTAACACGTAGAGAAACTTTGTGTATTCAACAATCTAAGTGTTATGCGGAATTAACACTTAGAACAAAGAACAATGTAAACCAAACTTTCACTTTGATTAATGATCAAACTTGCGTACAATAAAAGTGTAAAACTTGTTATTAACCTAAGAACCCTACGACCTCCTTTTATAACATTAGGAGTCGTGTACAATAGTCTACCTATCAACTATTCTAGGTAAAGATAAATATCTAAAATATGATATTGAACATATCTTTACTATAATTACAAAACGTTTAGACTAAGTATTCCATCATTGGTTGAACTTCCTTTTGTCAGCGCTTATTTATCCTTTGTCAACGTTCACCTGTCAGCGCTTCTTTTACTCTTGTCAGCGTTCAAGTTCTTCTTTTCAGCGTCCCAATGACTTAGTTAATTTTATTCCAACAATCCTCCCCTAAACTTGATATCTATTCTAGTAATCAAGTTTCTTGAATAAAAACTAAATACAAGGAGGATTCTTACAAATACAAACTAATTCTGAATTTGAGAATAAATAAATCTAAAAAAATGCTTACTAACATCACTGGTATAGTCAACCTCTAACCTTGTGGATACCATCATCTTTAAAACATCTTGAGGCATAGGATATGTACCATCAACCAAAAGATATTCTTCAAACTTTGAAGTACTAAGATAGTATACACCAGCAACTCAAAACAACCGCTACTTCAAACCACTGAGGTCATCCATATCCAACCATATTGGATCAACTTCATCTGGAAAAATCATTCTCTTGAATGTGGTCCAGATCTTTTTTCCATTTACTGAAGAAGGCTCTTCAGCTTCATACTTAGCTTTCATCAAATCCCACAAAGCTACCAAATCCTCTATATCCATACTTGCAAACAAAGAAATCAAAGAAGTGAATGTGTGTACCTTGTCAGCAGCTCTGTTGACCACCCAGATACCACTTGCATCTTCCTCATACTTGACTATAGGGTTCCTAAAGTCCAAAGGTACCACCTCTGTAAGATCTGAAGTTTCCAATGGTGAGAGCTTCATAGTCTTCATTAACACAGCTTCACTTGGATTTAATTGATCATGTTCTGGAAATCCAATCTTCATTCCGTTCTTCACTAGCCTTGGGACTACATATGCCTTCTTTATCTTCATCTGTTCCTCCATTTCCTCTTGCCTTTCCTTGGAGAGTAGCCCAAAAGTCTTATCGTTACATACAAAATCCCAAATTGGATAAGCCAAAGCCTCAAAATGGTCAAATTTGAGATTTTTGAGCTTTGTGTAGGTCCACCCAGTCTGATGACACCTTAACATCGTGTAATGTAACTCTCTCCTTGTTTTCTTGTTCTGTTGAAGAATGTTGTAAGCTCTATTTTGCTCAAACACCTTAAGATCCTTCTACAGTCTCAATAACCCTTCTAAACACCAAATTTTATCTGACATAGAAGTATCTGGATCATTCAAGACTTCCTCTTCATACCTAAAATAGAGCTCAACAATCTTGGGCATGTCAAGATTAAACTACAACTTCAATTCCCTAAGCTTCTCCCTAGCCAATTCATCCTCCCCATACTCTAACCTTTCTGGCTCTTCAAGTATCATCACACTAGAAATAGAGCCCTCATCGTTAGATTCTGAAGAAGTCACAATTTATGACTCAATAAAAGTCTTAGCAGACTTTATTCCTTCTTGCTCTTAAAGTTGTGCAACCAAAATAGAATCAAATTGTACCTGAGCTACATCCTTAGGTAAATGTCCTTCTACCATAACTCCTTTACCCTTATCCAAAGCTCCAATAGTTGGTAAAGTTGTTGATGGTTCCTGTGTAGAAACATTCTTGATAATAGCTAATGGTTGGGATGCACCAGCTAAACCTGCAAGTCTGTCAGTGTCTGATTTATGCATGTCAGCGTTTAAATATTGACTGTCAGTGGTTGACTCTATAACCTGCTTCATCATCTGTATAAATGACAACTGCTTAGGAGTAACCAAAGAAAGATCAAAACCTGGATTCTCCTTCAAACCTGTTAGTACTTCAGCTACCTCCACATCTTTGTTCCCATAAGAAACACCCTCTTGTGAGCCCTTGCCACTCAAATTTATAGGCTCTATAGCTACATCCTCACCTTTGTAAGAATCCTCCCCTGAAGAAAGGACCCTAACCTGCCTTCTCCTAGCATGGGCAGTCTCCAAAGTAACCAACCTTTCCCTCAACGAAGTGAGTTTAAGGCCTTGAGCTGTGACAATCTGTACAAGATCTGTAATTTGCTTTTGCAAGCGTATGCAGATCACCGTCAATTCCATTGCTGATAATGGTTCCATTCTGCCCGCCTCTATCAAGGGGATTTGACCTCCAAAAAGATATTCATTGGGCATGAGTGTGGTCTTGATGATGTTAGGACTGTCTTGACCTGCTTCTAAGCTAGTGTCAATAGTCCCAGCCCCACCCATGTCACCAACCACACGTATGGTGGTGGTTCCCTCTACTACATGGCTAGCACCACTAGAGGAGAACACTCTAGTAGTCCTTTGTCTCTTCTCAAACCTATAATCATGTTGTTCAGAGGAAGAAGTGGAATGTGGGTCATTTTGGGTGTGAGGGGCAATGGTGTCAGCGTCTGGGTTGGCTGTGTCAGCGCCGCCATTGTGAATGTTAGCGCCTAAAGGTTGAGGATCAATATTCATGTATTGTGGTGATGGAGGTTGTTCTGAGATAAGGTCTTGTTAATGCAATGATGCCTAAAAACGTTACTTTCATTTTTCGGTCTCACTTTGTTTTGATTACGACAATATGTAAAAACAAGCATTTAAAAAAATGAAAAACGAATTCTTAAGTTCAAGTATTTTTCATTTCAACCATTATCACTTAAGGTATGAACAAACAAGTAATTCTCCTAATTAAGTGATCAAGGATTTAATCTTTTCTTAAAACTCACTTTTTATTAAGTGTGACAAATTTTTATTATTAAACTTTCTTTTTAAGAAAATGTTTTATTAAATTAATTATTTGAAAATTTGAAATTTGAAAATGGCATATTCTATCTTGGTTTGGAATATCTTTTCAGGATATTTTAATCCCCAGATTCGAACCAATCCACTAAAAGACAAAAGGGATCGGACTCTACGCTGGCGGTTCTTTAACGCCTATGGCGGTTCCTTATCGATAAGGAACCGCAGGCTCCAATAACGAACCGCGGGCAGATATAGCCGTTGGATGTTTGTCTTATAAATAGTGGACCATTCTCAGACTTTCAATCCACCTCTTTTGCACATACATTTCCAGATTCTTTCATACTTCTTAAATCACTCAAATCCTTGATCATTTGTTTGATTACTACTTGTTTAGAAGTGAATCTTTCTCCTCTCATCTTTTCCTTTCAAAATGCAAAGAGAAGAACACTATCATTCTTGAAGTGTTGTGTCTACCTCAAAGATCCATTGAAGATCCAAACTTTTTTATTCATTGTTGTGTCATTATTGTGAAGATCCAAGTAGTTTTGTCTATTTGGAAGTTGTGTATGTATTAAGGTTAATACTTAGTCCTCAAAGTATATTGGTGTATATTGGTCCTAGCTAAGATTAACGCTCGACTTTTAGCTTAGAGTCGGAAATTGGTTAAGCGACGTTATGTACGGTTTCTACACCTTAAGGAGCTTGTTGATTAGTGAACTCTCGAGTAAGGAGTACCCGAGGAGTGGAGTAGGAACGAGGAGTGAGCTTCGTTGCCGAACCACTATAAATCCTTGGTGTTTGGTTTGATCTTTCCTTCCCTTATCTATTTACATTTGTTATTCTTTATACTTGTGATTATTAGTTTAGTTGCACTATGCATTCATTATTCTTTATACTTGTGATTATTAGTTTAGTTGCACTATACCTTGTTCATATTGTGTATAAGAAGGTTTCACATAAATACTCAAGCTTAAGTTTTTGAAAAAGGATTTTTAAAACTAACCTTTAACAAGTATATTTAAGAAACTAGTCAACCCTCCTTCTAGTTTCTACAATTGGTATCAGAGCGTGGTTGCTCAAGACTTTTTAAAATATATTGTATTTTAAAACTTGAATCGATCTATGGATTCCAACAAGTATCTAGAAGGGCAATCTATGCAAAGACCACCTCTTTTTGAAACCGATAGTTTTATTTATTGGAAAGATAGGTTTGAGACTTATGTGAAATCAAAAGATTTAGATCTTTGGCATGTTATTACGAATGGTGATTTTTTGCCATTTCAATATAATGAAGTTTCTAAAAGTAAGGAAATAGTAACTTTTGACAAAGCTAATGATGATACTAAAAGGAAACTTGCTAAAATAATGAGGCTAAAATGGTGATTTATAATGCTTTACCAAAGAAAGAGTACGAAAGGGTTTTTATGTGTGAAACCGCTAAAGACGTTTGGAACACTCTTTTAGTAACCCACCAAGGTAATAGCCAAGTCAAAGAAATTAAAATCGATCTTCTTGTTCAACAATATGAAGAATTTGTCATCTTAGAAGATAAAACCATAGATAGTGCATTTGCTAGATTTAACACTATTATTACTAGTCTAAAAGCACTTAATGAAGGTTTTTCTAGCAAGAACAATGTTAGGAAGTTTCTTACGGTGTTGCATCCCAAACGGAGAGTTAAAGTCACGGTTATTAAAGAATCAAAGGATCTCGCCAAATTATCAATCGATGAACTCATTGGTAACTTGAAGGTTCATGAGATGATAATTTTGAGGGACTCGGAAATGGTGAAAACTAAGAGTGAAAGAAAGTCTCTTGCACTCAAAGCCAAGAAGGCACAAAGTGACCATGAAAGCTCCTCGGATAGTGATGATGAGGAATATGCCTTGGCGGTTAGAGACTTTAAGAAGTTCTTCAAAAGACGAGGTCAATACGTGAGGCAACCAAACAACGACAAGAAACCCTTCTCCAAAAACCGATTTGCCAAAGATGATAAAGGTAATAGGAAATGCTTTAGATGTGGTGATCCAAATCATTTCATCGGTGATTGTCCTAAGCCTTCACGCGACAAGAACCACACGGCGTTTGTTGGAGGTACATGGAGCGATAGCGGTGAAGATGTTGATGATAACCCCAAAGATGAGAAGTGTCTCATGGCTCACATTTCTAAAGAGGTACTTTCCGAAACCGAGTATTATAGCAATAATAGTTCTTCTCAAGATGATAGTGAATTATAAGGTCAATACAATAACTTGCATAAGCTTAGTCTAACATTCATTGAAAAGAACAAAGTGCTAAAATCAACTAGAACTAAGCTTGAAAACGAGATTAGTGAGCTAAAAGAGAAATTAGCTAAGTTGGAGAAAAATAAAGAAATAGATCTAGGATGCTTAAAATGTGAAAACCTTAGACAAGAAAATGAAAACCTTAAGAGCACCTCCATTAGACTTGAAAAGTTCATGAGAGGTACTAATGCTCTTGATTATATGTTAAACAAACAAATTCATTCTAAGGAAAGACTTGGGTTAGGATATAACACTAATGAAGCATCAACTAGTGAACCAAAACAAGTTAGGTTTTCTATTAAAACACTCCCTTGTACGCGGTGCTCCAATATATGGGGCGGTTCCTTATCGCTATGGAACCGCCGATGGAGCTAAGGAACCACGCCCAGAAGAAGATTTTTGTGAAAATCCCGAACTTTCTGAAAAGTCAGTTTTAGGTGAAGGACCAAAACATATTCTTATTAACAAGGTCAAAGTATCTATAATTGAAAAGTATACTCTAGATAAATTCTACAAGACCTTGAGTAAACCTCTAATGGGAACTAGAAAATTATCTAGACAAACATCTACTCCTCCAAGAGTACGAAATGAATCTAAACCTAGAAGTAGAACACCTACGCCAAAAAGAGATGATCAAGCTAAACCACGACCTAGAAGTAAAACTCCAACACCAAGGAGGAATAATAATAATACTAGATCAAGATCAAAGACACCTAGGAGAAACTATGGACAACAAAATGGCCATATGAATTGGAATAATTTTCAACAACAATACTTTACCCCATGGGGAATGTCTCCATCATTCATGCATCCCAACCAAATGCAAGGCATATTTGGAACTAACAATTTTAGACCCATGAGATATTGGGGACCAAATGTTTGATCTTGTGTGTTTTTACCTAGATATGCTTGGGAATCTATCTAGAGCCCGACGAGTGGATTAAGGATAGTGGTTGTTCTAAACACATGACGGGTAATCGAAGTTTGTTCTCACACTACAAAGCATATGATGGAGGTAACGTTACATTCACAAGTAATCGACGTGGTAATATCATTGGCAAAGGTACGGTCTCTCTTGACTCTTTGACTATAGAAAACATAGAGCACGTAGATAACTTAGGTTTTAACCTTCTAAGTATAGGTCAAATTTGTGACATAATACTCCGCTTTTGGCTAAGTATAAAATCTTATCGTCCGAATCTTTTCGAATTGACTATTGGTTTAAAGTGCGACTCAATCGTCTTTTGGTGAACAAGAGAATGGTTTTGGTTAATTATCTATTTTAAACTAATAGCAAATAAGTAAGTGTCGTTGAGTAAAGTAGAAGTTCAAAGATTAATACTAAAATGACGAGTTAAAATAAATGCTTGAAAACTTAAAGACAAGTTTAGAAAAATACTAGCATACTAAATAAAATTAACACTTGGAAATTTGTGAAAACAAGAAACCAAAGCTATCGGAAAATGCAAGATTACCAAATCGGAATAATCTAAGTTCATACAATCAGAATGTTTGGAAGGGCACTGATCGGAATGTATTCCGATCTATTGATCGAATGTAAACACCTTGCGCCGTCGGAATGTTTGACAAATACCTCTAATCGGAATATTGCAAATTGGCCCAATCGGAATAACACAAAACTGCCAAATCGGAATACGAGACCCAATTCCGATTCAAAGTGATCGGAATGTATAGGTTCAGATCGGAATATCTAGAAACCCTTTTCCGATTTGCCAATCGGAAAGAGGGGTTGTGTTGCTGTCGGAATACGCAGATCGGAAAGGGGTTTATACCCTTTCCGATTTAAATGGGATTCGGTTATAAGCTAGGTAATAAGCTAAGTTGAATAAGCTAATACCCAAAACTAAACGAATCAATAAAGAAATAGATCAAATAAGCACTAATCACAACTTATCCAACTTAAAATAAGCAAACTTTAAAATCAAACAATAAAAATATGAACTTTTTAAGAAATCATTTAAAAAGTAAATAAGCTAATCATGTAAATAAGCCAATAAGCATAAGAATCTTAAAGCTTAATCAAATGAAAACTGTTGTTCCCAATCAATCCATAACACAAGATTCTTAGAGAGAGAAAGAGAAGAAAAGTAGAAAGAGAAAGTAGAGAGAGAAGTGGAAGGTTTACACTAAAACTATGTGTTTAATGAAATGAACCAACACCCTCTTTCACATGTGAAAGAGGGTTATATACCCCACGGCTCTAAGGCCTTTGTGGGCTTCATCTTGGGCCGGGCTTGGCTTTGTTTTGGGCTTACGCCCCTAACTTATACAATATTAGCTTAAAGTCCAAGCCCGGTTTTCCCAACTAACCTATTACAATACAAGACCATTTAACAACTGAGATGACCTATTACATTCTTGTTCGACTATATAAAATATAGGGCTAACAATCTCCCCCAATGTATCGGTCATCTTAAAATGCTTAAAAAGCATAAGATGGTTGAGTGAATACATTCTTGTAGAGGAGATCTTCCTTCTTTGGTCTTGTATCTTGATCTTGATCTTGTTTGTAACAGCTATGTTCCTTCATGCTTTCGTGATCTTTATCTTGAGCCTTTGTCATTTGACTTTGAGTGCTTGAGATCTTCATCTGTACTCCTTGTGACTAAGATGATCTATTACATTCTTACATTCTTAGGTATCTTGATTATCGCCATCTTGTGCTCTTGTGACTTCTGAATCGACATCGGTTACACAGCTACGCCACCTTCTTGATATGCAGCAACACATATAGACTCGGATGAAATGGCTTTGAACATTTCACCCTAACTCGGTAGCGTTTTACCTCCGGTCGGTGAAGACCGTTAAACGGTATTAAATACCGTACCTGTGATCAGGTAGATTCGATTAAGAACCTCCTTGACAGGGTTTCCCGGCGGTAGTAGCCAGTTCTCTTTACTCGACCGTCTCAAAGCAGACTGCGAACGTAAAGAGTGAATCATAAGGATAAATTATCCGTCTGATTAAAGTCGTCAATTCATATTTCCTGGAACAAGTTTGATTCTAAAAGAATCGCACCATTGTTGCTTTCCAGTTTGTCACAAGCTTGATTCATAGAGAATCTTGCGAGTTACCTACCGCAGTGCTGTTTGATGTTGACACTGGAAGGATTTCCATTCGTCACTGTGAACACTAATGAGTGTCACTCTGAATGTTCTGGCAAGATCACATGGATTTTGCGAAGAAACCTGGAATCAAGTTTGAATCAATTAAGAATCGAAACTTAGTTGCTTTCCAGTTTTCACAAGTTTGATTCGTGTAGAATCGCACAAGTTACCTACCATGAGCTTGTTTGATGCTGGCTCAAGCAGGATTTCCATCTTCATTGTGAATCGTATCACTCAGATGTTCTGGCAATATCACAAGGATAATGCGTAGGACTCGATTGTGTCCTAATGAGATGATAAATTGATCTCGATTGGCTCTAGACTCAATAAGTGCATTTTGGTAATCGGAGGCTGGAGCAGACTGCCACCTTTTCAATATTAACTGACTCGGAGTGAGAAAGTCAATAGATACGTGTTGATCTCCGTGACAATGAGACAAGTTTCTTTTGAGAGAAACTCGAATGGCTGGGAAGGGTTGTGCATTGCATCACTGGGTCCATGATGACTTGTCTTCAATAGATGTATTGACCCGGTTTCTGCCTAAGTTGCATAGAATATTCAACTCCTTCAATGCTTACCAATACGTTATCATTAGCACCTTGTTGTGATTGTTCCAATGCTAACTTAAGTACTTGGTCCGCATTCAGCTTCATTCCACTCCATCTTTCCTAAGGACAACTATTTCTAGCTATGGAATGTCCTTGGGTAGATCCCTCCGGTTCTGGTTGGATCATTGGACTTAGTTTCCTATCCTAAACCACCTTTTGACTCCATCGTTCCGTCGTGGATAGTAGGTTGTTTTGGGTAAAGATCGTAACCATAAAACCATTGAAAACCATTCAAAGTGTTTGATAAAAATCAAAACTTTTAACACTTGAAAGTTTTTCATTTCCGAAAAGCTCCCCTACACACATGCATCGATATACGAAATAGTTTGGCATGTGAAGGAAAGAGTTGCACTTGAGTCTTTAAGATCACATGTTGCGATATATTACATTTTAATCACATTTTCTCCCCCTATCTCTAATATAAAAACATCATATTAGAGATACTAATTGATTAAAATATGACAATTTCTGAAAACCGATTGGGAGAGAAACATGTGTGCACGTATGAAGCATGGAACATGTTCAGTCGGGTCGCTCCCCCTCAACAATATATGTGTGTCTTGAGACAAAATTTGACAAAATTTTAGAAAAACGACACCACAGAATATGTTGAGATACGGAGTTGAGATGCCTTTTCCGAGATAATATATTACATTTGACAATTTCATATCATTTTCGGAATGTGTTGGATACATAAAATATGACATTTTAGAGATGTACCCAACAACATTAAAAGGCTTGATTTTAAAACGCTCCCCCTCAAAAATTGATCAAAATAATATATGACAATTTTGAGATATGAAAACCACTTATGAGGAAGGGAGTGTTGAACACACAATTTTGAAAGATTTAGAAAAACCTTTTTGAGAAATTCTTGAAAAATTGTGTTCAACGGTTTTAAAATAATCAGGATAGAAGACTTCTCTTCTATTGATTAGGGAAAGCACACTAAAACGTACACTCCCCTTTCGGGTCCGTTTTTCATGAGCTCAAAACTTTGATTGTTTTGTGACTAGCTCATGACCGAGAAAAATAAATTTCCCGTTATGAAGGATAAGTTATCATCCGTGATAAACTTTCCTTAAGTTGAAGTTCGAGTTCTAAGCTGACATTTACTTAGAAATCGTTTTTCATGAACTTAAAAACTTTGAATGTTTTTATGAGAAGCTCATGACCGAGAAATATGAATTTCTCGTTGAGAAGGATAAGTTATCGTCCGAGATAAACTTTCCTTAGTTGAGGTCCGAGTTCTAAGCTGTGATGCGCCTAGAAGTCATTGTGAGAGAATATCAAGCAGCTTCATTTGCCAAAACCTCCAAGTCTTCTAGAGTCATATACTTCATACCAAGACGGCCAACGAGATACGCAAACCTATCTTTCGATAGAGCTTTTGTAAACAAGTCTGCCAGCTGGTACTCAGTTCTGACAAAGTATAATTCCACGATGCCGCGTTCCACTTGTTCCTTGATGAAGTGATATCTGACATCGATGTGCTTGGTGCGGGAGTGCTGAACCGGATTGCAAGATATGGCTATGGCCGACTTTGAGTCACAATACATAGGTATTTTATCAAAGTGGAAGCCATAATCCGTGAGTTGAGTTCTCATCCAGAGGACTTGAGCACAACACGCGGATAGAGCCACATATTCTGCTTCAGCTGATGAGAGCGAAGTGCAATCCTGCTTCTTGGACGACCAGCTGACAAGCTTGTCTTCCCCTAGAAATTGTATGCTACCAGAAGTGCTTTTACGACTATCAAGACAACCTGCGTGATCAGAATCTGAAAAAGCCGTTAGATGAAAACCGGTTTCCCTCGGATACCAGAGTCCCATGTGAATGGTATTCTTAAGGTACCGAAAGATCCGTTTAACCTCTTTGAGGTGCTTTTGAGTAGGTCTGGCTTGATATCGTGCACAATAGCATGTGGCATGATGAATATCAGGCCTGCTGGCTGTAAGGTACATAAGTGACCCGATCATACTGCGATATCGCGTTTGATCTACGGGATATGAGTACAAGTCAGCGTCTAGGGATGTGGTCGACAATGGTGTACCAACGCGAGCACATGAGGTCATACCATGCTTTTTAAGTATCTCTTGAGCATACTTAGCTTGGTTAATGAAGATACCACGTGGGGATTGATGAATCTGGAGGCCTAAAAAGAATTTTAGCTCCCCCATCATTGACATTTCAAATCTGCTGTGCATTAATTTTTCAAAACGTTTTGAAAGTTTTGGGTTCGTAGAACCAAAAATAATGTCATCAACATAAACTTGCACCAACATTATGTCATCCCCATATTTATTAGTAAAGAGAGTAGGATCAATAGAACCTTTGGAGAATCCTTTGGACACCAAGAAGTTTGAAAGTTCTTCGTACCATGCCCTGGGAGCTTGTTTAAGTCCATACACAGCCTTCTTGAGACGATAGACTTTGTCAGGATGATGAGGATCGACGAATCCTTCCGGCTGATTCACATACACTTCTTCCTTCAAGTGACCGTTGAGAAAAGCTGTTTTGACGTCCATCTGAAAAACCGTGAAGCCCTTATGTGCAGCATAAGCAAGGAATATCCTGACTGCTTCCAAACGAGCGACTGGAGCGAATGATTCATCGTAATCTATGCCTTCTTGTTGACGGTATCCCTTAACCACAAGACGAGATTTGTTTTTGATGATGGTTTGTTCTTCATCCAGTTTGTTTTTCCAGATCCATTTGAAATCTAAAATTGACATTCCATAGGGTCGGTCAACAAGTTCCCAAACATTTAGGCGTTCAAACTGATGAATTTCGTCTTGCATTGATTCAATCCACGCATGATCAGTCATGGCTTGTTTGATGTTTGTAGGTACAGTTGAACTCACGGTGAGTGCATACATACACACATCGCCATCGGTTTCGAGTTGTCTGCGTGTTCGAACCGGTTGTGAAGGATTTCCAATGACTCGCTCCAATGGATGATCACGTGTCCAATGGTGAGTGGATGGATATGGTTGGTAGAATGTATGCATGTTGGACGGATCAACATGTTGACTAGAAGACTCTCCGACTTCGTGTACCGGTGTACCGAACGGATTGATAAATTCTTCATCGTCAGGTTGTGCATCGACTGCTTGATTGTTGTTTCCTCCTTCAGCATTGACGGTTGGTGATGTTGGTTGTATGACAGTTTCTTGAGTTTGTTGAGTATCCACTGGAATTGTCTCTTGAGCAACGGTTGCTGAAGTAGAGGCAGTTGTGTCTTGTTGATTTTGTTCAGGTGCATCAGCAGTATTGACAGCGGAAGGCTTTGACACAACTTGATTGTTTCCATAGTAATATTCATCAAACATAGGATCATATAAGTCAGCCAACTCATTCATATGTGTCGTATCCGTCGAGTCTGCTGTAGGAGTACTTTGTTGACATTCTTGCACGGGACGTACACTGTTTTGTGTAGGTGCCATTGTTGGACATTGAGGTGCGGGACTTGAGCTGTTGTGATCAAGTACCATTTGTGGCAATTCGTCAAAGTTCACATGAATTGTTTCGACAATGATCTTTGTTCTCTTGTTATAGACCCGATATCCTTTCGACAATGTCGCATACCCCACAAAAATACATGCATCACCTTTTTCTTTCATCTTGTCGAGATTCTCACCGTCTTTAAGAATGTAGCATAAAGATCCAAATACGTGAAAGAATTTGACAGTAGGTTTCCTGCCATTGATGATGTGGTAAGGTGTCTTTTCATGTCTAGGGATAACGAGAGAACGATTCTGAGTATAACAGGCAGTTGCAATTGCTTCAGCCCAGAAGAATAGTGGTAATTTTGAAGCAGAAAGCATTGTTCGAGCAGCCTCAACCAAAGTACGGTTCCGCCTTTCGACAACGCCGTTTTGTTCAGGAGTTCGAGCAATAGATGTTTGATGTTCGATTCCTTCTTCTTGAAAGTAAGATTGCAAGTTCTTGTTCAAAAATTCAGTACCCCTATCCGTTCTTACGGTTAAGACTTGAGCTTGAAGATTGCGTTGTATCATCTTGAGAAAGTTTTTGAGAACCTCTGGTGTTTCATCTTTGGACCTTAAGAAGAAAGTCCATGTGTATCTAGAGTAATCATCAACAATCACTAGAATATACTTTTTCCCGTTAATACTCTCTACGCGCATGGGACCACATAAATCCATGTGTAGAAGTTCCAATCGTCCTTTTGAGCTTGGGGTGGTCTTTGATTTGAAAGACTTCCGTTTTGCTTTCCCCAACTCACAAGAAGAACAAAGATGGTCTTTGACGAATTTCAACTTAGGAAGACCGGTCACAATATCATTCTTAGAAAGCAAGTTGATGGTGTCAAAGTTGAGATGTGACAATCGTTGATGCCATAACCATGCTTGAGATGATGATGCTTTAGCCATTAAGCAAATTGGATTTGTTGAAGATGTGTATTGAAGAGTTACTGTGTAGAGATCAGAACCACGAGAACATGTAAGAAGGTCATTCCCATCGTAGTCTCTAACATAGCAAGTAGATTTCCGAAAAGCCACTTCCAAATCCGCATCACAAAATTGACCAACCGAGAATAAATTGTGATTCAGTCCTTCGACGTAATAAACCCGTTTTATAGTGATATTCCCTTGAACCAAGTCTCCATATCCGAGTATCGGTGCAAATTGATCATTTCCAAACCGTACCGTACCCAGAAACTTCTCCACGAAGTTAATGAGAAGCTTGAGATTGCCCGTCATGTGCTTTGTGCACCCGGAGTCCATTATGAATAGGATGAGTTCGACGAGCTGCAGAAGAATTAGAAGACAATGTAGCATTTGACAAATGGGAGCCCTTGATAGAAACGGGTTCCAAAATAGTAGTGGACCTAGATTCTAAAGGCAAGCTAACATTCATAGACCCAATTAGAATGGGGGTTGTCTTAGGTACCCATTTGTATCCAGGTGGTGTAAATCTTGAATACCCCCGTGTACATGTCCTAATCATGTTCTCATAAAGCTTCTTTAACCTGCTTTGTTTACGTAGAGTAGTGGATTCTAACGCACTTAGTTTCTTAAGTGGTTGCTCAGTGGATTGGTTCAAAGTTCTTGTGGGTTTACTAGTACTAGTGGGCATACGAATAGGCTTCCTAGTTCTAGTATTCACGCCATTATAATTAAGAGCACAAGCATCATGATTGAAAGTACGAACACATTTGCCACATTCAACACAAACAAATTCAACATTCGAGGTCTTAGCATTTAAACTGTCATTACATGCAGTTACAGACGTTTTATTCTTAGAAAACTTAAAATTCCTACGGTGGTCTTCTACTTCCAACTTCTTTCCTTGACTATTGTTAGGCATGACCTTATCTTGCATTCTATTGCTCTTAAGCTGTGGTCCGCTAACGCTAGTAGTGGGGATTACTCCTGTAGAAGAAGACACACGTTGATTAGTTTTCTTAATATTCTGAGGTAACCGCGATGTTCCAGTTTGAGTGGGCTTAGTGTTCATCTTATACATTCCAGGTGCTATCACATTGGTACTCTTATCATTTCCTATCTTAGGCAAAGTCTGTGGGGATTGTCCCAAAATAGATGATTTAGGGCATTTAACCGCATTTGGTTGACGAACGGCGGATGGTTTACCCAAAACAGACTTTCCTTTCATTTTCTCAATGAGTTTCTGTAACTCACTTATGGCAATGTCCCTTTCTTTTAGCTGAGCTTTCAAATCATTTATTTCAAAATCTTTTTCATTTAGTAGACGAAACGAAGAAGCTGACATTTCTTGACACTTTTTATGATTATGAGATTTTTCACCTTTTTGTAAAGCAAGTTCAAGAGAAATGGAGTGTTTCTCAAGTTGAGAAAAGCTTTTCGAAAGTTTGTTATATGACTGAATTTGTTTTGAAAGCTCTACTTCAAGATTGCGACATTTCGCGTCCGATTCTGACACAAGACATGCTACATGACAATATTGATCAAGATCGGTATACACACCAAGTATAGCATTCATATGGTCAGCATAAAAATACTCCTTAGAAAGTCGATCAATTTCGTTAGAAAGTTGGTGTTCTTGTGTCTTTAATTTAATTTGAAGAAAATCAACTTCATCTTCAAGAGATTTGGCATAGCTTAAATCAGTTAACATTTCCTCAGTGAGAGCATTATAAAACATTTCCACATTTTTTGAAAGATCATCAATGGTTGGAATAATGCATTGTTGGATGACGACTTCTACTTGTGGGTTAGGTTTAATATTCCAAATGGTATCCCTAGAAACTTTTTCATAGTCGACGACACCTTTGTACAAATTTAAAACCCCTTGTTTTATAAACTCAAATTGCTGAACACTTTTGCTTTTCTCATCCCATTTACGTTTTTCATCCAAAATTCGTTTTTCTAACAAAATTGATTGCTTTTTGAAACTCCTTTTTAAAGAAACTTTCTTTTGTGGTTCATCACTTGGTGGTGGAACACTATTATACATCTTTTGTTCTTTTGAAAGTTCTTTTTGAGGGACAAACTTAATATGATTGTTAGAATCAGAAAGGTTTATTAAATCACTTAAGTTTGATCGACTTTCTTCTTGTTGACGAATGATTTCGTCGCAGTCAGGGGAAAGCATAAGAGCAAGATTATCAACATAACAACCGATATCATAAAGAGCAGGCTTAGTACTTTGAGCTTTCTTGAGATATTCAGGCTTGACAAAACTCGTTTTCATATTTCTATTGAGCATATTCATAGTTTGAATAGACTGACCCGTTTTGTAAACAATGTTGTTTAACGTGTCGACTCTCTTTTCCAAAGCAAGAATTTTTTCAATATCCTTTTCTTCACGAGTTTTATAAAGCTCAGTTTGTTCTTTGTTAACCGACTCTAATTCAGTAATTTGGAGTTTATGTAGCAGCAGTTGTTCTTCAAGTTCCGATATCTTCTGTTTTGACATATGAATTTCGTGTGTTGCTTCAGAACAATATTGTTCGTTGAGCACCTTACGTTCATATACCAAACCATTAGCTATGCAACTCGTCGATCAGCTTCTTTTACATAATCACACTCTTTAAGCCTGTCTATCTCCTCGGCTAAGGATGTGTTTGCTTGCTTTAAACATTTATTAGCTTCTTTGTTTTCATCAATTTCACGTTTTAAAGAATTCATAATAGACGCAAGCAAATCACGGTCCTCATCCGAGTCAGTATCCTGAACAGCTTTTCCGTCATCATTACACATATGCTGTGAATCCGTAGAGATATTGCTATCCTCCGTGTCCATTACATATGTGTCATTGATGCTTTCGGGTTGCTCAGGATGCCGTCGTTCATTAGCAAACACATTATAGTTATCATGTGATGGTACCTTTTCAAGTGGCTCAGAATCATAGATGGGTCCAGAAGTATCATCAGTCTCTGGGATCACTTCTTGAATCTTTGCCATGTACACATAATGTGCCTCTAACGCTTGATCATCGGCTTCATCATTAGTGTCATCACGCCAGTCAACTTCATCTGCTGTGAGTGGAATTCCTGCTTCTTCTTTCTTGCACAGCAACATCTTTTCCTTGTGATATCCCGAATCCTTAACCCGTTTTGGCTTCTTACATTCCCTAGCCATGTGCCCAAATCCCTTGCAGTTGAAGCATTGAATCCCAGTCTTCTGCACCACCGGAGTGCCTACAGTATCTCTAGCCCCAACTTGATTCAGCATCCTCTGATTATCATACCTAGAATCACGATCATACCTAGGTGCATGATCAACTTCCTTATATCTAGCATTGGATGATGATCTGAGGTTGTTGTTGTTAGGTTTGTAGATCTTCTTATAAGTTGTGGTGAGTAAAGACATGAGTTCTTCAATCTTCTTGTCCCTTGAAGTTTGTTCATCATCACTGTCTCCATCTGACTCGGTGTCATACTTTGGAGGTGGAGTGGGGACAATTGCTTTTGCTTTGTGTTTAGCAGCAGCTAGAGGTTTGGTGGATGAGCTTGATGACTTCGAGGAATGATTAGGTGGTTGTTGACGAGGAACGGGTTTTGTTGAAGTAGCAGCCACAAAAGCAATAGAATTAGCAGACCGTTCTGCCTTTTCAGCCCTTAGTTCATTCACTTCATTCTGATGTTGTTTCAAGATATCATAAAGTTTGTGGTAAGATATAGTTTTGATATCCTACCTTTGTTTGACCAAAGTCACAAACCTTTGCCATTCTGGTTTGAGTTGAAGTAGAAACTGAACATTGGCATGATGATTGGAGATGGTGCACTGATTTCTTACAAGCTCATTCATCATTTTGTAGAATCTCGAGTAATATGAGTCAATGGATTCACCATCTTCAGATGTGAATTTTCCAAACTCCCAAAGTAGATTAGTCTCGAGATCTTGAACATTGATTGACTCACCTTGCTTCAATCGATGAATTGCATTCCACATTTCCATAGCATTAGGACATGCATCAACTGTGGAATAGATATCATTATCAATTCCAGTGAGTATGAAATTTACAGCATCAGCTTCAGCTTGGAGGAGTTTCTTTTTCTCAGCAGAACATGTGTCAAAATCCTCCATAGCTCGTATAGTTGATGAAGTACCATCCTCTGCCTGTGTTGTAATTGGTTTGAATTCAAAAACTGGAGGTGGGTTCTCAAGGCAGTGACGAAGAGCAGTTCGGTTTTCTTTTCCATCGAGAAATCTAAGAAAACGAGATCTCCATTGAACGTAGCAACCGGCAGTGAGCACAGGTGGGTTACCGTTGCCACCTTGTTCCAAACGAATTTGATTAGCAGTTGCAATGTTGATGTTGTTGTTAGACATGGTGAATACTTGTGGATGAATTGCAGATCTTAGTGGATTTGTTGTGATGATGTGTGGTTAAAATTGAAATTCCGAAAATTCAAAAAAAAAAAAAAATTTCTCAGTCCGACAATTAAATTCCTCAGTCTGACAAAACGGTAAGCCGAAAAATTTTGTATCGCCAAATTTTGAATTTGAGTTAGAAATAGCCAAAAACTAGTAGGGAAAAAAATTTGAATTTACTTGACCTAAAAATTTTAACTCTTTTTTTTTTTTTTTTTTTTTTTTTTTTTTTTTTTTTAATCTTCGTGTAAACTACGTTCCGAAACTAGTCTAGATAGTGGCTAAGTCTAAAAATTACTCAAACAAAATACCCATCGGAATGACCATCGGAATACTTATCGGAATGTCCAGATCGGAATGCTCAATCGGAATGCACAGATCGCAATGCTCAATCGCAATGCTCAGATCGCAATGCTCAGATCGTAATGTCCAGATCGCAAAGCCTATCGGAATACTCAACCGCAAAGCCTATCGGAATACTCAGATCGCAAAGCCTATCGGAATGTCCAGATCGCAATGTGGCTGTCAAAATTCAAGCAGAGTAACGACTTAAAATACTTCCTTATACCCGTCGAAATCCAGATCGCAAAGTACGATCGGAATGTCCAGATCGGAATAAGTAATAAAAACCCACGATCGCAATGTAGAACCAAACCCTTTCCGATGGTAAGGTTATTGCGATGGAAGCCCAAGTACAATTTGTACTTTCCGATGGAAGTTTCTGCTAGAATTTCGGAATGAAGAACAAAAAGAAATTTCGCAACTTTTGATCCAAAAGATTTGTGTTTTAGCCAAAACCAAGATACCCAAATCACTACTACTAGTATGTATATGATTTGTATCGAGAAAAGACCATGAAAACACAAAAAGAAAAAATGGGACGTGAGATATGGATCAAAAATGTCACGAAAAATCAAGAACAAACCACACGAATCTTCAATCACCTATCCACTATAGGCTCTTGATACCAAATGTTGTTCCCAATCAATCCATAACACAAGATTCTTAGAGAGAGAAAGAGAAGAAAAGTAGAAAGAGAAAGTAGAGAGAGAAGTGGAAGGTTTACACTAAAACTATGTGTTTAATGAAATGAACCAACACCCTCTTTCACATGTGAAAGAGGGTTATATACCCCACGGCTCTAAGGCCTTTGTGGGCTTCATCTTGGGCCGGGCTTGGCTTTGTTTTGGGCTTACGCCCCTAACTTATACAATATTAGCTTAAAGTCCAAGCCCGGTTTTCCCAACTAACCTATTACAATACAAGACCATTTAACAACTGAGATGACCTATTACATTCTTGTTCGACTATATAAAATATAGGGCTAACAAAAACTTATGTAATGATCAAAAGATTAACTTTTTAAGCACGAAATCATTAAGAACAACACGGATCTATTGAAATTCGCACCAAAATTAATCTAAAAATCAAAGAAAGGTAGAATGAGATGAAAGATTAAAAGCTTAAACTTAACTTGATTAATGAAATAAGCAATACATAAATGTTTAATCTTGAAAGATTAAAAGAAAAGATGAAACTTAGTGAGAGAAAGTGGAGAACTTTCTCTCTCTAAAAACTAGAAAGAAAAGTGCAAAATGAAAAACTAAAAATTAAAGACTAACTCCCTCTTAATGTGTATTAGGAGGGTATTTATAGGGAAGGTGGAAGGAGTGCATGTGTTGCATCTTCTTTCTTTCACGTCTTCTCGAGTCGACTTTAATTCTTTGTCTTTTCTCGATGTCGTCTCGGGATTTGAACTTGTCTTTTAATTTTCTTCTTCTATTAGACTTAAGTTATTAAACTTCCGTCTTTAGACCTTTTCTTCGATAAATCTTCAGAATAGGTCTTGGACATCCGTTCTTTTTGCACTCTTGATCTTTTGACTTCGTCTTTTCCCCTTTTCTTCGATAAAAGCCCGTGAAAGCCCGTGTTTTCTTCCTTTTTCATATTTTGGTCCTAAAACACAATAAAAACACAAACCACACATAATTCCGACTTTTACGACATAAAATACACGTTTTGATCTTGTTATTATTGGAAATAAGTGGTAAAAGGATAAGTGTTTTCACACTTATTAAATCCCTTACACTTGACCATTGCAACGCCCTCATGCAATGCATTAATTTTAAAGCATGGTCTACATTTTCCATCATAAATAACCCACCTTGGCCTTTATTAAATACTAAACATAAAAAGATAGAAACAAGTAAAGAAATTAAAAACTTACATTGGGTTTTGGCTACCATGAACGTTTATCTTCCTCGAGTTTCACGTTCCCCATACCAAGCTTAAAAACGAGATCATTGTTATCATAAGTTAGCAAACTAACCCGAATTCATGTGGGCCAATTATTCACTTAGACTCCCTTATTCCTAGGTGTATCTCTTATATTTTATTTTTGTCTTGAATGATCACGAGGATGCATTGTTTGACTTATTTCGATAGTTATTTAGGCCGACAATAAAGTGAACGATTTAATCAATAGTTAGCTAAAGGACAAAATCTTTTAAAACTGCTTCTCGGGACCTCATAAAGTTCATATCTTGGCATAACTCGCTTCACGATTTGAGACCTTTCTCGGATCGACATTTGGCAGCGACTTCATACTTCAAATCTTTGAGAGACGTTCTTGAAATTATGGTCTTCTCTTCATAATAGGAATTTCTTCACTTGAAGTTTTGAGAGATTCTTCATCTTTGGTCCACGACTTCTTCATTTTTCTCCAATCTTTATTTTGGACTTTGATATACAACGATCCGCCTCCTTTTAGGACTTGGATTTATTTATCCTCATACCTTGTTAGGGCCTTTTTAGATAGACTTCTCCATGATCTTTAGGGGAGTATTTGCTTTTCGTCGTGTGTCTCGATCCTTCATATTGATTTTCGATAAATGATTCTTCACATCACTTTTGGATCTTTAGCAACAAAATGTAGCCCTCATGCCTTGTTAGGGCCTTTTCGGACTCGCCAATCTTCGCATCCCGCTTCAATAAGTTATGCCTTGGCTATGAACTCTAATCCGTACCGAGCAACTTTTAAACGATCTTGGGCTAGAAGCTAAGTAACCTTTTAAATCGTACAACCTTATTTATTGCAGATAATTTGTTAACAAGCGAAGGGAGAATAGGATTATAATTAACTCACATAAATTCACGAAAGAATACCGAACTTATAATTGACTCTATCATCTCTCGTTCTCCACAGTTTAAAATCTCAAGGAATGAGACTCGTGGATGCTTAGCCTATTAAATCAAAGTTTTGGGTTTTCGAGTCATCTATAGGATCTTGCAAACTCTTGGACTTTTTCAAGTTTAGAAATCGCATTTTAAAGTTCCCTTGATAAACAACTCTCTAGGATCAATTATAGGAACTTGCGAAAAGTTCTTGTTCTTAACCCGTGAGAGTTAAGACTTTCGCGTTTTATAGCTCCGTATATAAATGCCTAGCAAAACTTGACTTAAACACGTTAAGGATACTAGCTAGAGTAAACTTAAATAAGTAAACTCGGGTTGAGTCAAAATGTTCACGACTAAGAAAAATTTAAAACCACTTTATTGAAAATTTATTCTAGCAATGAAAGAAAATAACTATAACAAAGGGAAATACAACTATACAACTAGGCCAAAATAGATTAAAAATTTTGAAAAATATCGAAAAATCAAATTTTCCGGTTAAAATGAGGGCAAATTCATGGAAAAGACCACTTACTTCGATAGAAGTCCCCCTACACTTGATATAAACATTGTCCTCAATGTTTAAGCATGTGGGAGTAAACTCCCCTACACTTAGGACATTGTGCACTTTGATTAAATCTTGCTAAGGAAAGGACAACTAAAGTGAATTCAATGTGAATCATATAAAATATGAAATATTGAATCACAAGAGTTTAGGATAGAACCGGGAAGATGGGAACACGGTATCACGGTTCGTCAAAATTCATCAAGGTGGATCTTTGAAGTTTTAATCCCTGCACAGCACAAGAAACAAGACAACAAACACATACGGGGCTCCCCCTACACTTATTATGAAAGCAGTAAAGGATAGATCACGGGTTGCCTCCCGAGAAGCGCTTGTTTTTGTTCACCGAGTCACGAGCCTGACTCGACCCAAATTTAGTTCATGGGAAACGTGGTGAGGGACGGAATCATCTCATGAGAGATGTCCTCACCAAAGTACAGCTTCAAACGCTGGCCATTCACTTTGAAATTGGGCCCATTTGGCTGAGAAAGCTCAATGGTCCCATATGGAAAGACTTTGGCGACGGTGAATGGACCAGACCAGCGGCTCTTCAACTTGCCAGAGAAGATCTTCAACCGAGAGTTAAAAAGTAAGACTTGATCACCAACGTGGAACTCTTAGTTCTTGATTTTTGCGTCATGAATGATCTTCGTCTTCTCCTTGTAGATCAGTGAGTTCTCGTAAGCTTCATTCCTTAGTTCACTGAGCTCGTTGAGTTGAATCTTGCGATGATCACCGGCTTTGTTGATGTCGAAGTTAGCCCACTTCAAGGCCCAGTGCGCCTTATGTTCCAGCTTGATGGGGAGGTAGCAGGCTTTCCCGTACACAAGACGATAAGGTGTACAACCGATCGGGGTCTTATAAGCAGTACGGAAAGCCCACAGAGCATCATCTAACTTATCGGCCCACGCGACACGATGCTCTCCCACAGTACGCTCCAAAATTCGCTTCAATCCACGGTTGGATATCTCGGCTTGCCCATTGGTTTGGGGATGATAGGCGGTGGAAAGACGGTGATTGACACCATACTTAGCCATGACTCTTGCAAATTGATCGTTGCAAAAAGGAGTCCCGCGGTCACTGATAATAGCACGAGGAACGCCGAATCGAGCAAACAGCTGCTTCAAAAAGTTCACAACTACCCTCACATCGTTCGTAGGGAGAGCCTTGGCTTCAACCCATTTAGAAACGTAGTCAACGGCTACGAGGATGTACTTGTTCCCTTTGGAGGATGGAAATGGCCCCATAAAGTCGATGCCCCATACGTCAAAGATTTCACATTCCTGTATGAAATTTTGAGGCATCTCATCCTTATGTGTGATCTTGCCTTGGCGTTGGCAAGCATCACAATGCTTAACCATTTCGTGAGCATCACGATAAATGGTGGGCCAATAGAATACAGAGTCAAACACTTTCTTAGCGGTGTAGTTGGGACCAAAGTGACCACCGGTGGGTCCTTTGTGGCAAGCCTGGAGAATGTCAAAAGCTGCCGGTCCGTCAACACATCGACGAATGATCAGATCAGCACATTGTTTGAATAGATAAGGGTCATCCCAAAAGTAAGTCTTAACATCATTCAAGAACTTTTTCTTTTGTTGGGATGTTAACCCTTTGATGAGGATACCACCCGCTAAGTAGTTTGCAATATCTGCAAACCACGGGGTGTCATCAAGATTGAGATTTATAGACATTAAGGTCTCAAGGGGGAAAGAGTCATTGATCTCTTTGTTCGGATGATCCCCTTGATATGGATCCTCAAGTCGACTCAGATGATCCGCGACTAGGTTTTCGGCACCCTTCTTGTCACGAATTTCAATGTTGAATTCTTGAAGGAGTAAAACCCAGCGAAGAAGTCTTGGCTTAGAGTCGTGTTTAGTCATCAAGTACTTCAACGCGGAATGGTCCGTGTATACGATGGTGGGGGATAAAACAAGATAGGGGCGAAATTTTTCAAAAGCATAGACAACAGCTAAAAGCTCTTTTTCGGTTGTCGTATAATGAAATTGAGCCCCCGTCATTGTTTTGCTAGCATAGTGGATTGGTTGGAAGTGTTTATTCACTCGTTGGCCCAAAACTGCACCAATAGCAAAGTCGCTAGCATCGCACATCAACTCAAAAGGCAGCTCCCAATTAGGGGTAACCAAGACCGGTGCCTTAGTTAGCTTGTCCTTAAGAAGGTTGAAGGCTTCGATACACTCTTTAGAAAAGATAAAAGGAGTATCTTTTTCCAAGAGGTGGGTCATCGGGCGAGCGATTTTAGAGAAATCCTGAATGAATCGACGATAGAAGCCCGCATGACCCAGAAAACTTCTCACACCCTTCACGGTTGAAGGTGGAGGTAATTTGGCTATGACATCTACTTTAGCACGGTCGACTTCAAGACCGGCTTTAGAGATTTTGTGTCCTAGCACAATGCCTTCTTTTACCATAAAATGGCATTTTTCCCAATTCAGAACAAGGCGAGTGTCTTCGCACCGCTTAAGCATACGTTCCAAATTGTCAAGGCAAGAAGAGAAGGAATCCACAAAGACCGAGAAATCATCCATGAAGACTTCCATGGTTTGCTCAACCATGTCATGGAAGATAGCTAACATGCACCTTTGGAAAGTCCCGGGGGCATTACATAAGCCAAAAGGCATCCTTTTGTAAGCAAATGTGCCATAGGGACAAGTGAATGTTGTCTTCTCTTGATCTTGGGGATCGATGGGTATTTGGAAATAACCCGAGAAACCATGAAGAAAGCAGTAATATTCATTACCCGCTAAACGTTCAAGCATTTGATCCATAAAAGGTAGAGGGAAATGATCCTTTCTCGTGGCATCATTGAGTTTGCGGTAGTCTATACAGACTCTCCACCCAGTAACGAGACGGGTAGGAATCAACTCGTTGTTTGCATTGGGCACAACGGTGATTCCGCCTTTCTTAGGGAATGGACTGGACTAACCCATGGTGAATCCGAAATAGGGTAAATCATACCCGCATCAAGAAGTTTGATAACCTCTTTTTTGATGACTTCATGGATTTTGGGATTCACCCTTCGTTGGCTTTGAATTGCGGGCTTAAAGTCGTCCTCCATGAGAATTTTATGTGTGCAAAAGTGAGGATCAATTCCGCGAATATCGGAGATCTTCCAAGCGATAGCTTTTTTATGCTTCGTCAACACGGCGATAAGTCGGGACTTTTCTTCTTCTTTCAGGTCCTTCGCGATGATGACCGGTAACTTCTCGTTGTCTTCAAGAAAAACGTACTCTAGATGAGGAGGTAGGTCTTTAAGCTCAAGAGTAGGAGGATCCTCAATAGATGGTGTAACTAACGATGGATCATCATTAGTCACCTCTTTAGGAGAAGGAGGAGAAAACGGGTCTTCATTGAGAAGTCTCTCAACAGTACGAATGTCTTCATCCCAATCAGTGGACGAATTATCATACTTAATATCGAGAGGACCCAAGCTAGCTTCGAAATCATCCAAGTCACTTTCTCCAAAAGGAGTCAATGCCGGAGCAATTGAGGCAACGGTCTCAACATTAGTTATAGAAGAGAGAGTACTTTTGCAAGCATCATGAAAATGTTCTTCACAAGCCTCATCGAGAACATCAATAGCATTAACACTCTCATATGAATAAGGTTGCTTAGAAATCTTACCCATGTTGAAGACAATTTTATCGTCACCAACTCTCATGATTATTTCGCCCGCGGCTACATCAATGAGAGTGCGACCGGTCCTCAGGAATGGACGTCCAACGATTAATGGAACACGAGGATCCACCTCGTAGTCAACGACAACAAAATCCGCCGGGAAGGTGAATTTGTCAACGCCAACAAAGACATCTTCGGCTATCCCCACTGGATAAGCAACCGTACGGTTGGCTAATTCCAAAGTCATTTTGGTGGGGACTAGCTCGGGGAGAGATAATTGCTTCCAAACACTTAAAAGGCATTAAGTTTATACTGGCACCTAGATCGGCTAGGGCCATGCAATTCTCTACTCCCGGGAAGTTGCAAGGAATCAAGAAGCGACCCGGATCACCAAGTTTGGTGGGCAATTTCCTTAAGAGCACTGCGGAGCAGTTCTCATTAAGTTGGGTCTGAGCAATGTCAAGAAGCTTCTCCTTGTCACTTAGAAGATCTTTAAACATCTTAGCGTATTTAGGCATGTGAGCGAGAGCCTCGGCAAAGGAGATGTTAAAATTCAATTGTTTAAACATTTTGAGAAAGTTTGAAACTTGAATATCATCCTTGCTCTTTTGCTTCTCTTTCCTCAACCTTGAAGGATAAGGTATATTGGATGAAGAAGAAGGCTTTAGGGAAGTAGGATCACTCACAACCACGGGTGGTGGGGAAATGGGGATAGAAGGTGAAGGAGGTGGGGAAAGTTGCTCTTTTTCCTTATTCACAATCACGAGTGGAGGTGTAGGAAGCTCGGGTTCCGTATAACCTTTTCCACTACGAGTGGTGATTGCTTTCATCTCCCCTCTTGGGTTTGCAATGGTGATACTCGGAAGAGTACCCGAAGAAGAGGGTTGATTACCTTGGATGAGCGAACCAATCATATCACGTATGTTGAGCGCTTGAGTGCTGAAATAGTCTCTGATGTCTGCACGAATTTCATTGCTTTGTTTTGCCATGTCATTCCTTAGCTCGGCTCGAATATCGTTCCCTTGTTTCTCCATTTCGCCCTTCAAGTTGATTACTTGACTCTGAAGATTCGTCACCATCTCCCGATTAGTCTTCATGAACGTCTCGACGTCTTGATTTAATGCCATCGTTTGATTGAGAGGTGGAGCTTGGTAAGCTTGAGAATTTCCTTGAGTTGGGTATGGGTTTCTTTGGGATTGATATTGATTGTTAGCACGAGGTTGGGATTGGTTGTTTCGGTTATAGCTTTGTTGTTGGTTTTGGTTCTGAGGAGGGAAACCGGGTGGAGCAAGATAATTTTTGGAACGATAACTTAGCAAGCTACGGTCTCCTTGAGGACGAGCTTGATAGCCTCCCGTGGGATAAGTACCGTATGCTGCGTTAACGTTTTCAAAAAAATTGCCTTGGGTAGAAGGACAATCATTATAAGAATGAGGACCACCACATGTGTCACAAGAAATAGCAACGGCTTTAGCTTGTTGAAAGTGGTTTGTGGCCATGGTCATGAAATTCTTGTTCATCTCAGCGAGTTGTCGAGAAATTTCAGTCATCTCAGGATTGGAAGTAGTAGAAGAAACATTGACTCTCGAGTTAGATCTTGAGGATGCGGATGAATCCCAATTCTTGTGGTGAGTAGTCATGTTTTCAATCAACTCTCTACACTCCTCCGGTCTCCTTTTCATAAAAGTACCACCGGCGGCGTCATTGATCGTGTCACGATCACGAAAAGTGAGACCATTGTAGAAGGTATCAATGAGAGTGACGGGGAGCATGTTGTGACTTGGACAACGGTCGATCAAATCATTGTATCGTTCCCAAGCATCAAAGAGCGATTCATCATTGTCTTGCATGAATCCACTAATTTGGTTACGAAGGCTTGTGACCATGGATGGTGGAAAGTAGCGCGATAAAAAGCGTTGAGTCATGTCATTCCACGTATGAATAGAATTCTTAGGAAGACGGTCAAACCATTTTTCGGCATGGTGAGAAAGCGAGTGGGGAAAAAGTTGAAGGCGAAGGTCATCCATAGAAACACCGGGGCACTTCATGCTTTGGGTGATGGTAATGAATTTGTCGAGGTGTTTGTTGGCATCATCATCCGGAATTCCGCGAAATGGGTTAGTTTGCACTTGTTGGATCATGTGATGCTTCAACGAAAACTCCTGAGCCGTGACGTGCATCGACGCAATCGGGCCTCCGCGTCCGTTCATGGTGGGTTGACACAATTCCTCCATTGTTCGTAAATCAGGTAGGGGGACACTGTTGTTGTTGTTGTTGTTATTCAAATTGGGTAAAGGTGGGTTATTATTGTTTTTATGAACACCAGCCATATCTAAATCTTCACGAGTCTCGGGCTCAGAATAGTTCGAAGATCTAGTACGCATACACCTGCAGAAGAAAAATATACACAGAGAGAATATCTATATAATCTTTTTGGTGCAAAATCGTTTGGAAAAGAATTGCTTTTTCTGATTTTTTAATGTTTTTGCGTTTTTGAAGAGTTTTGTATTTTTTAGGATTTTTGAAAATTTTTAAAGCAAGGAAAATAACGTTAAAAGAACGGATCCCAAAATTCAATGCGTCTCTCACTAAAAACCTTTAATCGTAACGAAAAGAGCCGGCAGCGGCGCCATTTAATACTCCGCTTTTGGCTAAGTATAAAATCTTATCGTCCGAATCTTTTCGAATTGACTATTGGTTTAAAGTGCGACTCAATCGTCTTTTGGTGAACAAGAGAATGGTTTTGGTTGATTATCTATTTTAAACTAATAGGAAATAAGTAAGTGTCGTTGAGTAAAGTAGAAGTTCAAAGATTAATACTAAAATGACGAGTTAAAATAAATGCTTGAAAACTTAAAGACAAGTTTAGAAAAATACTAGCATACTAAATAAAATTAACACTTGGAAATTTGTGAAAACAAGAAACTAAAGCTATCGGAAAATGCAAGATTACCAAATCGGAATAATCTAAGTTCATACAATCGGAATGTTTGGAAGGGCACTGATCGGAATGTATTCCGATCTATTGATCGGAATGTAAACACCTTGCGCCGTCGGAATGTTTGACAAATACCTCTAATCGGAATATTGCAAATTGGCCCAATCGGAATAACACAAAACTGCCAAATCGGAATACGAGACCCAATTCCGATTCAAAGTGATCGGAATGTATAGGTTCAGATCGGAATATCTAGAAACCCTTTTCCGATTTGCCAATCGGAAAGAGGGGTTGTGTTGCTGTCGGAATACGCAGATCGGAAAGGGGTTTATACCCTTTCTGATTTAAATGGGATTTGGTTATAAGCTAGGTAATAAGCTAAGTTGAATAAGCTAATACCCAAAACTAAACGAATCAATAAAGAAATAGATCAAATAAGCACTAATCACAACTTATCCAACTTAAAATAAGCAAACTTTAAAATCAAACAATAAAAATATGAACTTTTTAAGAAATCATTTAAAAAGTAAATAAGCTAATCATGTAAATAAGCCAATAAGCATAAGAATCTTAAAGCTTAATCAAATGAAAACTTATGTAATGATCAAAAGATTAACTTTTAAGCACGAAATCATTAAGAACAACACGGATCTATTGAAATTCGCACCAAAATTAATCTAAAAATCAAAGAAAGGTAGAATGAGATGAAAGATTAAAAGCTTAAACTTAACTTGATTAATGAAATAAGCAATACATAAATGTTTAATCTTGAAAGATTAAAAGAAAAGATGAAACTTAGTGAGAGAAAGTGGAGAACTTTCTCTCTCTAAAAACTAGAAAGAAAAGTGCAAAATGAAAATCTAAAAATTAAAGACTAACTCCCTCCTAATGTGTATTAGGAGGGTATTTATAGCATTGTTCTAAATAGCTCGCTATAGCTCGCCTTAAGGCGCGCTAAAGCTTGAGGCGTGGCCTTCACGCAACGCAATAGGTTAAGGCGCGCTAAGACATGAGGTGCAATAATTTTTTGAGTTCAACTCTAGGAAACGAATATTGTCACATGTAAGGAGAGTTTTCTAGCTTTAATTATTATGTACAACACTAATTATGAACTTAATATAAATATAATATTGAAATACATAAAATAAATAAATCTTTATATATGTTGTGCCGCTATAAGCCACGCTTTAGAAACGCTAAAGCTTCGCCTTAGCCGCTAAAGCATGTAGCTTGGACATGCCGCCACGCCACGTTTCACGCTATTTATAACCTTGATTTATAGGGAAGGTGGAAGGAGTGCATGTGTTGCATCTTCTTTCTTTCACGTCTTCTCGACTCGACTTTAATTCTTTGTCTTTTCTCGATGTCGTCTCGGGATTTGAACTTGTCTTTTAATTTTCTTCTTCTATTAGACTTAAGTTATTAAACTTCCGTCTTTAGACCTTTTCTTCGATAAATCTTCAGAATAGGTCTTGGACATCCGTTCTTTTTGCACTCTTGATCTTTTGACTTCGTCTTTTCCCGTTTTCTTCGATAAAAGCCCGTGAAAGCCTGTGTTTTCTTCCTTTTTCATATTTTGGTCCTAAAACACAATAAAAACACAAACCACGCATAATTCCGACTTTTACGACATAAAATACACGTTTTGATCTTGTTATTATTGGAAATAAGTGGTAAAAGGATAAGTGTTTTCACACTTATTATGACAATAAGTGTAAGGTCATCTTTTCGGAATATGACAGTAAAATCGTAAAAGATGGAAAGGTCATTGGAAAAGATGTTAGAAAGCATGTGCTTTATGTCATGAAGGTTAATAGGAAGTCAAAGGACAACTTATGTCTAGCGACTTTAGATGATAGTTCTACTCTTTGGCATAGGAGATTAGGTCACGCTAGTATGCGTTTAATTCAATCTTTAGTCTCTAAGGATTTGGTAAGACATCTCCCCAAGATGAAGTTTGATAGTCACTTTTATGATGCTTGCAAAATTAGGAAGCAAGTTCACTCAAGTCACAAAGCCAAGAATTTGGTTTCGACCTCGGTGCTTAGAGCTCCTACATATGGATCTCTTTGGACCTTCTACCATACGGGGTTATGGAGGTAGCCTTTACACCCTAGTTATAGTTGACGACTACTCTAGATTCACTTGGACTAGATTTTTGGCGTCTAAGAATGAAGCTTTCGATCACTTCGAAGCCTTTAGTCAAAGAATTCAAAATCAACTAGGATGTTCAATTGTCTCTATTAGGACGGATCATGGTAGGGAATTTGATAATGAAGTGCAATTTGGTGCCTTTTGTGAAGCTCATGGTATTCCCCATAACTTCTCGGCTCCTCACACTCCATAATCAAATGGGGTAGTTGAAAGGAAGATTAGGACCATCCAATAGATGAGTAGGACGATGTTAAATGAGTAATCTTTGCCTCAAAATTTTTGGTGCAATGTCGTGGACACATCGACTTACATTCTCAACCGAATTCTTATTCGACCACCCCTATGAGATTCTTAAAGGTAAGAAGCCCTCATTGGAATACTTTAGGGTGTTTGAAAGCAAGTGCTTCATTCTCAACACCAAAGTTTACCTTACAAAGTTCGACCCAAATTCTTACGAAGGTATCTTTTTAGGTTATTCTCAAACTAGCAAAGCCTACATAGTCCTCAATAGAACCTCGGGGGTAATTGAAGAATCACTTAACGTGACATTTGATGAAACCCCTCCTTCATCTGAGACACCACCTTTGGTAGATGATGACTTAGATGAAATAGACATAGTTAATGCCAAAGATGTTAGAAACATAGGAGTTGAAGACCTTAGTGTTGAAAAGGGAGTAAACATTAAGGAGTCTAAGGATCATGCTCTCGATAACGTCATAGGCGAATTAAATCAAAGGACCCTAAGATCTCAAGTCCAAAATCAAAGTAACTTCTTTTGTTTCGTCTCCTAGATTGAACCAAAGAATGTTAAATAAGCTTTGATGGATGAGAGTTGGGTCATCGCTACGCAAGAAGAATTGAATCAGTTCATTGCTAATGACGTTTGGGAACTTGTTCCTCTACCTAGAAGTTCGACCATCATAGGAACCAAATGGGTATATAGTAATAAGTTAGATGAGAATGGTGTTGTGTCTCGTAACAAGGCTAGACTTGTAGCTCAAGGCTATAATAAACAAGAAGGTATTGATTATGACGAGACATACACACCCGTATCTAGATTAGAATCCATTAGAATCCTCTTAGCTTACGCGTGTGCTTTAGACTTTAAGCTTTAACAAATGGATGTAAATAGTGCATTTCTTAATGGTTTGATCAATGAGGAGGTATATGTGGTTCAACCTCCCGGCTTCATTGAATTTGAGAAACCGGATCATGTTTACAAGCTTAAGAAAGCTCTTTATGGTCTCAAACAAGCACCAAAAGCTTGGTATGATAGACTTAAAGCGTTTCTTGTAAAACATGAGTATACCATGGGGATGATGACATTATATTTGGCTCAACTTGTCAATCATTGTATGATGAGGTTGCCAAAATCATGCATGAAGAGTTTGAAATAAGTATGACGGGAGAACTTAACTTCTTTTTAGGACTAATAAGTGTGAAAACACTTATCCTTTTACCATTTAAAACAATTAAAAACGAGACCAAAACGTGTGTTTAGTGTCAAAAAAGTCGGAATTATGCTTGGTTTGTGTTTTTGTTGTATTTTAGGACCAAAAGATGAAAAAGGAAGAAAACACGGGCTTTCACGGGCTTTTATCGAAGAAAAAGACAAAAGACAAAGTCAAAAGATCAAGAGTGCAAAAAGAACAGAAGTCAAAGGCCTATTCTGAAGATTTATCGAAGAAAAAGACCAAAGACGGAAGTTTAACGAAGTCGAAGAACCAAATCTAATAAAAGAAGAAAATTAGAAGACAAGTTCATTTTATCTATCGGCAAATCCCGAGACAAAGTCGAGTAGGACGAATTATTTAAAAAGAAGAGAAGACAAAGAGAAAGAAGGAAGCAACAACACCACAACCCTTCCACTATAAATAGACCATTTTCCATCATTTTGTAGTTAGTAGATTTTAGTTTTAATTTTCAAGTTTTAAGAGTAGATTATTTTCTCTCTCTAATTTTTCTTTCATGTTCTTAAGTTTTTCATCTTAATCTTTAAGTGTGTGAATCTTAATCTTCATCTTTAATTCAAGCTTATTAAATATATCTCATTCTTCCTTTCTTGTTTTAAATCTTATGTTTGATTTGGTTAATCATGTAATTTGTTTGATCTTATTGCTTATTGGAGTGAATTGCTTATTTCATTGTTCTTATTGTTTTGATGTGGTTGATGTTATAGCTTATTGTGCTTATTGATTATTTGTGTTTAGCTTTTTTTTTCATTCAAGTTGATTTAGTAGTTTAATGTTTTAAAAGTTGATTTTATATATTTTGCTTATTTGGTGTTTTTAGAGTTTTTAATTTGTGTCTTATTTAGCTTTTTCTAAAAATTAGTTTGGTTTAATTTTAGCTTATTTGCTTATTTGGTTTTTGCTTATTTTTCATTTAATCCGAATTCCTAAACCCAAATATTCCGACTTGTTATCTTAAACATTATCCGAACTGTGTCTTAATTTTGATTATTCCGAATTATTAAAATTTACTTTTTCCGAATTATAAATATAACAGCTTATTCCGAATTACATATAAAACCAATATTACGAATTACATGCAAAAGGTTATTCCGAATTATATTGTTATTAGTTTTTCCGAATTACCTTTTGTTCATTTTTCCGAATTAGGTAAAAATGTGTATTCCGAATTATAGTTTTTAGCGTATTCCAAATTAGGTCAGTATTAAGGATTCCGGATTAGGCCACATCACACATTCTGAATTACCATTCTGAGAGAATTCCGAATTAGGTAAAGCTTTAGACTATTCCGAATTAGGTGTTTTATCTTGATTCCGAATTATGTTTTACATTTTATTTTGACTTATGAATTTTAAATGTATATTTCCGAATTAAGTAATTGCCTTTAAACTTTCCGAATTGTTTTCTTTGGTTAAATTTTCCGAATAGTTTCTTAATGTTTTGAATTCCGAATTATTTTTAAATTTGTATTTTCACACCATATTTGTCAAGTTTATTTCTTAAAGTGTTTTGTTTTATTTCTTTAAATTTGATTTTTATAAAATTTTAAATTTATTTAATTTCTTTAAGATTTGTCATTCATTTTAAAGGTTTAATCTTTGATAGATTTAGATAATCAATCTTTCTTTTTCTTAACCAAAAACAATTGAGTCACATTTAGAACCCGAGATCAATTCGATTAGACATATCAAGAACGAGCAATTTTACAGTTATTAAAATGGCGACGCTGCCGGCTCTTTTCGTAAAGATTAGCGGTTTTTGTGAGAGACGCGTTGGATTTTGGGATCCGTTCACTCGTGAACGTTATTTTTCTTGCTTAAATTTTCAAACATTTCCAAAAATCCAAAAAAATCAAAAATTTTAAAAATCCAAAAACATTTAAAAAGTCATAAAAATCATTTCTTTTTCAAAAGTTTTGCACCAATAATATTTTCTTTTTACGTTAACTTTGTTTCTTCTTCTATTTCTTTGCTATATTTTTCTTTTGTAGGTGTATGCGTACCCGTTCACGAAGGAGGAAATCCATTCAAGCCGCTATCATCGAGCCTCCTTTTGTTAATACCATGGATAACCGTCCAATGATCGAGCTCTTGCAATCACACGTTGAAGGCAATGACGATGCGATTGTGGTGCCGGCTATTGACGCCAACAACTTCGAGCTCAAAACCGGTTTTATTTAAATGGTTTCCGCAACACCTTTCTTTGGCCGCACTCATGATGATCCTCACGATCATATCAAGAGGTTTGTTCACTTAACTAATACCGGGAAATACAACGGGGTCTCACAAGAGGCAATTTGTTTGCTCCTCTTTCCTTTCTCTCTCGAGGGATAAGCCCAGACTTGGCTTGATAAGGAACCACCCAAAAGTATTACAACATGGGCGGACTTGAGACAAAATTCATAAATTACTTCTTTACACCCTCACGTACTACCGCTTTGCGGAATGAAATCATTAATTTTGAACAAAAGTAGGGTGAGACGTTTAGTCAATCTTGGGATCGTTTTAAGGAACTTTTGAGAAAGTGTCCACAACACGGTTTTACTAAGGTGCATCAAATTAATAATTTTTATAATGGATTAAGTTTGAATGACCAAGATTCACTAAATAGTGCTTCAGGGGGTAATATTCTTGTCAAATCAATGAATGATGCTTGGGCAATTATTGAAAAGAAGGCTAAAGTGCAAACTAAAAGTGTAAGGGCTACTATGGCTAGTACTAGTGATAGTGAGACAACCAATCAAATTCAAGCACTTACAACAATAGTGACTAAACTTGCCTTACATGTTCAAAACACCCCTAGTCAACATGTGAATGCCCTTAATGTTACTTGTGAAACATGTGGTTGACCACATTCTTATGCTAATTGTGATAAGGCTTATGATCAATCTCAGGGGGAAGTGTATGCTTACAACAACGCGGAGAGAGTTCATTTCAAGCTGAATGTCGATGTTAATCATTTGTCATATAATTCGACTAATTACTTGGCTCCACCCGGTTTTCAACAAAGACCACACCCACCCACCCAAAACAACCAAGGGCCACCACGAGCTAATTTTCAATAAAATGAAAATGTGAGGGACTTCAATGCAAACCAAGGAACTTATCAAGTGCAAAATCAAGGCTATCCAAACCAAGGTTTTAATCCTCAAGGTTTTCCCCCATAAAACCAATACCCAAACCAAGGTTTTCAACAACAAGGGTTTAATTTACCTAATCCGCAAATGGACTTAGTTCTTCCAAAGATTTCAAAACAAGATAAGAAATTAAAAGAAATGCAAAAGTCCACGGATAGGAAATTCATTCAAATGTTTCAAGCCCTTCGTCCCCAAGGTGCTCTTCCTTCAACAACCAAAACAAACCCTAGAGCTAATGTGAGTGCTATTACTACACGCAGTGGAGCAACTTTAGTAGGACCTTCTATCCCTCTCCCAGTTACTCCATCTTCACCTCCTCCACCCCCATTTATCCCTCCTACTACCTTACCTAGTACTAGTTCTCCATTACCGTCTCCACCTCTTACTAAAGATGTACCCAAGGAATACCCTTCACCCTCTCAACCTTCAACCTCTCAACATTCACCTTCTACACCTACGTCTTCTCCACCTACACCTCCTAAACCTAATATTCCTTATCCCTCTCGGTTAGACAAGTGAAAATTGCTCACTAAGGAGGAAACTCAAGTTACTTCCTTTTTGAAGATGATCACAAAAATGAACTTTAACATTAGCCTTGTTGAAGCACTTGTCCAAATGCCGAAATTTGTGAAAGCGTTCAAGGAGTTGCTTAGTAAGAAGGAGAAGATGGCTGAATTTGTTAATACACGATTAAATGAAAATTGTTTTGCAGTCCTTCTTACAGAACTTCCAGAGAATCTTGGAGATCCCGGTCGTTTTGTGCTACCTTGTTCATTTTCTCAAATTAAAGAATGTACTGCCTTACCCGATCTCGGGGCTAGTATCAATTTAATGCCATTAAGTGTTTGGAAGAAGTTATCATTACCCGATCTTATACCAACCCGTATGACCCTTGAGCTAGCCAATCGAACTCTCGATTACCCCGTTGGTATTGCCGAAGATGTTTTTGTTAAAGTTGGTACCTTCACTTTTTCGGTTGATTTTGTTGTTGTTGATTATGAGATGGACCCTTGTATTCTGTTAATACTTGGACGGCCATTCTTAAGAACCGGAAAAGCTTTAGTCGATGTTGCCGAAGGTGAACTAATTATAAGGGTCGGGAATGATCAACAAGTGTTTAAAATGGGGATGATTACAAGCAATACCAATGGAAAAGAATTGGTGAAAATGATTGATGTGCTTCAAGACAAACTTGTTACAACTACTTTGGAAAGTACAAAGCTTGATGATTTTGTACTACACAACAATCCTCTTTTCGATACCTTCTATGATAATCCACTTTTTCAAGAACATGTGGTAGATTCTGATGATTCTCTTCCCAATTTGGATGCTGCACGAATCTATGATGAATATGATGATTATACTTTCGATTTGGATGCTCCACCAATTTTTGATGAATATGATGATTCTACTTTCGAGTATGAAGACATGCCGATTTATGATGACTTTGATGATGTTGACACTCTTTCTAGTTATTCTTCAAGTGTTGTGTCTTCTAATGATGATTTTGCTCCTATTTTTGATGAGGATCCTCCACCAACAACGCTTGATACTACTTTGGAGGATTACTCTTTTGAGGAAGATTTCGCCACCTTTCTCAATGCTTATTTTCCTAATGAGCATGATTCTCCTACTTTGGATTTTGATTATGGCTTCTACCCTCCTTCGGATGTTAAGAAACCCCTTTCAAAGGAGAAGAAACCGGATGACACCAACATTCGCAGTACTTATGTTTTGACACCTCTCTTTCCACCTTCTTCGGATGAGATTGTGTGATATATGGGAGAATCTTCCTCATGATTTACTGAGTGTCATTCTTATTTTCCCCTAAAGGAAAAGGTGTTCGATCCGGATATCATAGTTTTTAAGCCATCTGAGTATCCATCTGATGAAATAAAAGGAAATAATTTTGGAAAATACGGAGCTATGCTTTCACCATACCAAACCTTCTACCACCGTGCTCAACTTTTGCTTAAGGGAACCTCGCCTAATCTACTTTGGCTTGTGCTCTTCACCTTAGGCTTGTGCTACTTGTTGGATGAGAACCATGTATTTAACCCCGGAGGATCTTCTTCAAGGTCTTTTATGAGCTTCCAACCATAGTATTCGAGGTCGAGTCAGGCTCGTGACTCGGTGAACAGAAACAAGCGCTTCTCGGGAGGGAACCCGATGATCTATCCTTTTTATCCGTTTTTCATAATAAGTGTAAGGGGAGACTCTAGTATGTGTTTTTTGTTTTCTTTCTTATGATGTGCAGGGATTGGAGCTTTCAAAGATCTACTTTTGATAACTTTTGATGACCCGTGATTCCGTGTACCCGTCTTCCCGGTTCTATCCTAAACTTTTTTGATTCACTATTTTATATCCATAAATGTTGAAATAGGAATCACTTTAGTTGTCTCTTCCTTAGCAAGATTTAAACAACGTGCACAATGTCCTAAGTGTAGGGGAGTTTACTTCCACATGCTTACACATTGAGGATAATGTTTATATTAAGTGTAGGGAGACTTCTATTGAAGTTAAGTGGGCTTTTCCATGAATTGGGCCTCATTTTAACCGGAAAATTGATTTTTCGACATTTTTCAAAATTTTTGATCTATTTTGGCCTAGTAGTATTTTTCCTTTGTTATTGTTATTTTCTTTCTTCGTAATTATTAAATAAAATGGTTTTAACAAGTTTAGATGTCTTTGATATATTAGGCCCGTCGTGAATATTTTGACTCAACCCGAGTTTACTTATTTGAGTTTACTCTAGCTAGTATCCTTAACCATATGGACCTTAATTGGTTTGTTAGGCTAAGCATCCACGAGTCTCATTCCTTGAGATTTTAAATTATGGAGAACGAGAGATGATAGAGTCAATTATAAGTTTTGTATTCTTTCATGAATTTATGTGAGTTAATTATAAGCTTTTTCTCCCATCGCTTGTTAATATATAATTGCAATAAGTAAGGTCGTACGATTTGAAAAGTTACTTAGCTTCTAGCCCAAGATCGTTTAAAAGTTGCTCGGGATTAATTAGAGTTCATAGCCAAGGCATAACTTACTGAAGCGGGATGCGAAGATTGGCGAGTCCAAAAAGGCCCTAACAAGGCATGAGGGCTGCATTTTGTTGCTAAAGATCCAATCATTATTCAAAAATTAATATGACGGATCGAGACAAACGACGAGAAGCAATTACTCCCATAAAGATCATGGAGAAGTCTATCCGAAAAGACCCTAACAAGGTATGAGGATAAATATATCCAAGTCCGAAAAGGAGGCGGATCGTTGTATATCAAAATCCTAAATAAAGATTGAAAAAAAATGAAGAAGTCGTGGTCCAAGTTTGAAGAATCTCTCAAAAACTTCAAGTGAAGAAATTCCTATTATGAAGAGAAGACCATTATTTCAAGAACGTCTCTCAAGATTCGAAGTATGAATTCAATGTCAAATATCGATCCGAGAAAGGTCTCAAATCGTGAAACGAGTTATGCCAAGATATGAACTTTATGAGGTTTCGAGAAGCAGTTTTAAAAGATTTTTTCCTTTAGCTAACTATTGATTAAATTGTCCTACTTTATTTTCGGCCTTAATAAATTATCAAAATAAGTCAAAAATGTATCCTCGTGATCATTCAAGACAATAATAAAATATAAGAGATACACCTAGGAATAAGGGGGTCTAAGTGTATAATTGAGCCACATGAGTAAGTGTTAGCTTTACTAACTTATAATAACAATGGTCTCATTTTTAAGCTTGGTGTAGGGAACGTGAAACTTGAGGGTGATTAATATTCATGACACCAAAAGCCCTAATTTAAGTCTTAGATTTCTTTACGAGTTTCTTCTTTCAAAACATTTCCGTAATTTTCTATCTTAGTGCCGTAGTATGTAATAAAGGCCAAGGTGGGTTGATTATGAGGAGAATGTAAATGTTGCTTTGTAACTAATGCATTACATGAGGTAATTGCAATGGTCAAGTGTAGGGTATTTAATAAGTGTGAAAACACTTATCCTCTTACCACTAAAAACAAATAAAAACGAGACCAAAACGTGTGTTTAATGTCGAAAAAGTCTGAATTATGCGTGGTTTATGTTTTTGTTGTGTTTTAGGACCAAAAGATGAAAAAGAAGAAAACACGGGCTTTTACGGGCTTTTATCGAAGATAAGAACAAAATACAAAGTCAAAAGATAAAGAGTACAAAAAGAACGGAAGTCAAAGGCCTATTCTGAAGATTTATCGAAGAAAAAGACCAAAGACGGAAGTTTAACGAAGTCGAAGAACCAAATCTAATAAAATAAGAAAATTAGAAGACAAGTTCATTTTATCTATCGACAAATCCCGAGACAAAGTCGAGAAAGACGAATTATTTAAAAAGACGAGAAAACAAAGAGAAAAAAGGAAGCAACAACACCACAACCCTTCCACTATAAGTAGACCATTTTCCATCATTTTGTAGTTAGTAGATTTTAGTTTTAATTTTTAAGTTTTAGGAGTAGGTTATTTTCTCTCTCTAGTTTTTCTTTCATATTCTTAAGCTTTTCATCTTAATCTTTAAGTTTGTGAATCTTAATCTTCATCTATAATTCAAGCTTATCAAATATATCTCATTCTTACTTTCTTGTTTTAAATCTTATGTTTGATTTGGTTAATCATGTAGTTTGTTTGATCTTATTGCTTATTGGAGTGAAGTGCTTATTTCATTGTTCTTATTGTTTTGATGTGGTTGATGTTATAGCTTATTGTGCTTATTGATTATTTGTGTTTAGCTTATTTTTTCATTCAAGTTGATTTAGTAGTTTAATGTTTTAAAAGTTGATTTTATATATTTTGCTTATTTGGTGTATTTAGAGTTTTTAATTTGTGTCTTATTTATCTTTTTCTAAAAATTAGTTTGGTTTAATTTTATCTTATTTGCTTATTTGGTTTTTGCTTATTTTTCATTTAATCCGAATTCCTAAACCCTAATATTTTGACTTGTTATCTTAAACATTATTCCGAACTGTGTCTTAATATTGATTATTCCGAATTATTAAAACTTGCTTTTTCCGAATTATAAATATAACAGCTTATTCCGAATTACATATATAACCAATATTCCGAATTACATGCAAAAGGTTATTCTGAATTATATTATTATTAGTTTTTCCGAATTAGCTTTTGTTCATTTTTCCGAATTAGGTAAAAACGTGTACCCGAATTATAAATTTTAGTGTATTCTGAATTAGGTCAGTATTAAGGATTCCGGATTAGGTCGCATCACACATTCCGAATTACCATTCTGAGAGAATTCCGAATTAGGTAAGGCTTTAAACTATTCCGAATTAGGTGTTTTATCTTGATTCCGAATTATGATTTACATTTTATTCCAACTTATGAATTTTAAATGTATATTCCGAATTAAGTAATTGCCTTTAAACTTTCCGATTGTTTTCTTTGGTTAAATTTTCCGAATAGTTTCTTAATGTTTTGAATTCCGAATTATTTTTAAATTTGTATTTTCCCACCATTTTTGTCAAGTTTATTTCTTAGAGTGTTTTGTTTTATTTCTTTAAATTTACTTTTTATAAAATTTTAAATTTGTTTAATTTCTTTAAGATTTGTCATTCATTTTAAAGTTTTAATCTTTGATAGATTTAGATAATCAATCTTTCTTTTTCTTAACCAAAAACAATTGAGTCACATTTAAAACCCGAGATCAATTCAATTAGACATATCAAGAACAAGTAATTTTACAGTTATTAAGGACTGCAAATTAAACAAATGGACGATGGTATTTTCTTTAATCAATCCAAGTATGTTAAAGAAATGCTTAAGAAATTTGGACTCGAAGACTCTAGACCATTGAAGACCCCTATGGCCTCGGATACTAAACTCACCGTAGATGATGATTGTGAGTCGGTTGAAAACACCAAATATAGAGGTATGATTGGTAGTTTGTTGTACCTAACGGCAAGTCGACCGGATATCATGTTTAGCGTTTGCCTTTGTGCTCGCTTCCAAGAGGCTCCCAAAACCTCTCACCTAGAAGCGGTTAAGCGTATCTTCCTACATTAAGGGCACTATACATTTAGGATTATGGTATCCTAAAGGTACCAGCGTAGAAACCATTGTCTACGCGGACTCGGATCATGCGGGAGACTATGTGGACTGGAAAAGCACTAGTGGAGTTTGTACCTTCATGGGTTGTTGTTTAACCTCTTGGTTCTCCAAGAAACAAACCGCTCTTGCTATATCCACCACGGAAGCCGAGTATGTGAGTGCCGGTAAAGCTTGTCAACAAGCTCTATGGATGAAGCAAGTGCTTGTTGATTACGGGATCTCTCTTGATAATGTTCCCATCATGTGCGACAACTAGGGTGCAATATACCTTAGCAAGCATCCCGTACAACATTCGCGAACTAAGCACATAGATATTCACCACCATTTTCTTAGGGATAATGTTCAAAAGGGTAACATTTCGATAGAGAAGGTACCCTCGGTAGAAAACTTAGCCGATATCTTCACTAAGCCACTTATGAGGGAACCTTTTAATTACTTGTGTCTAGGTCTAGGTTTAATGGAACATATTCCTTAATTATGCATTCTAATTTATCAATTATGTTTTATCTTTTCAGTCTTTTCTTTCTTTGAGCTTTTGAGTATAATAAACTCTTTTTGGAAAACTTCTCTTCCCTTTTTCAAATTTCTCAAAGTTCTTTCGAAAATGGTCAAGAAATGTTTTTGCATTGTTAATTCAATCTAAAAACGTTTCTCAAAGATTCTTGCTATTCATAATGAGCTTACATAATTCATATGTATGGGTCTCTCAAATATAGCAAGAATAAAAGAGAACTATGGAGGATCATTGTGTCATGACATTGTGTCTAGTTCTACACACCTCCTACATTGATTTTATTAAAAATCCATGTATTTTGGTCTAAACCTCGTTTGGTGAGCTCTTGTGTGTTTTCTTTGTCTATCTTTGCTTCTTAGCATATTCCCATGATTAGTTAGACTAGAAAAATAGGATTTGCTGAATTGGAAAATCCTCCCTCATCACCAAACTTAACCCACTATGGGAGGTTCTTTATTGATACCGCGGTTCCCCAGTGATAAGGAACCGTCGGCTGAGGTAAGGAACCGCGCCCAGTACTCTACTTTTCGGGTATTCTTGAAACTCCAAATTTGTTCCAACACTTTTTGGAATCTTTGTTTCAACCCTTTGACCACCCCTAAATTATCATGGGCTTTCTCTATTTAACCTTAAGCATTTTGCATTCTTTCTCAAATCAAAATGTCTTATTTCCCTAATGAAGGCTTTGATTCTCCTCCATTCTCTCCAATTGCTTTCAACCCCAATTCACCCAAGAACACTCAAAATCACATCTCTTCTCCTTCTAAAAATGTTGATTGTGTAACTTCTTATATTCCACCACTAGCCTTTAGTGTTCTACCTCCTTCACATAATAATGTCATGCATCATGGAACATATTATCAATGTTGTCAATATCAACATCTTGCTATGGCTCATATCTATAAAGAGTTGAACTACATCAAGATTGTCTTAGTCAAACCTCCTCTTTACTATAACTATGAGATCTCTACCAAGCCACCACCACCTCCTTCCACCACTAGCTTGTTTTTTTATCTAATCATTGGTTGCTTATCTTCAAGACATCTAGTTCAAGCAAATCTTATTTCTAGTTTAACGATTATTAGATTTATGCTTTTTCTTTTGGATTGTGTTTGTGTCTCATACATCTTTGTATGATTTATTTCCTTGTATCTTTTATCATGTTTTCTTTTAACATGACTTATCTTGGATCTTTTGTTTCTTATTTTTTTGTGACCTTTGCTATATCTTGTTGGGTGTCTCTTCTCTACTACTAACCCTTCTATGTAGCTTGTCACCATATATTGATTCCTTGGTGCCCCAAGAAAGGGGGAGTAAGCACCAAGAGGGAGCATTTGTAAAGTCCGGTTCTTTTCTTCTTCAAAGACTCTTGCAACCTTTTTTCTTTGACAAAGGGCGATAAATGATAACTCGTCTTCGAAAATCTTGTTTTAGTAGATGATTGAGTTTATGGATTGTCAGAATCAAAAAGGGGGAGATTGTTAATGCAATTATGCCTAAAAACGTTACTTGCATTTTTTGGTCTCACTTTGTTTTGATTACGACAATATGTAAAAACAAGCATTTACGAAAACAATGAAAAACGAATTCTTGAGTTCAAGTATTTTCCTTTCAACCATTATCACTTAAGGTATGAAAAACAAGTAATTATCCTAATTAAGTGATCAAGGATTTAATCTTTTCTTAAAACTTACTTTTTATTAAGTGTGACAAAGTTTTATTATTAAACTTTCCTTTTAAGAAAATGTTTTATTAAATTAATTATTTAAAAATTTGAAATTTGAAAATGGCATATTCTATCTTGGTTTGGAATATCCTTTCAGGATATTTTAATCCCCAGATTTGAACCAATCCACTAAAAGACAAAAGGGAGCGGACTCTATGCCGGTGGTTCCTTAGCGTCTATGGCGGTTCCTTATAGATAAGGAACCGCGGGCTCCAATAAGGAACCGCGGGCAGATAAAGCCGTTGGATGTTTGTCTTATAAATAATGGACCATTCTTAGACTTTTAATCCAACTCTTTTTCACATACATTTCCAGATTCTTTCATACTTCTTAAATCACTCAAATCCTTGATCATTTGTTTGATTACTACTTGTTTAGAAGTGAATCTTTCTCCTCTCATATTTTCCTCTCAAAGTGCAAAGAGAAGAACAATATCATTCTTTAAGTGTTGTATCTACCTCAAAGATCCATTGAATATCCAAACTTATTTATTCATTTTTGTGTCATTATTGTGAATATCCAAGTAGTTGTGTCTATTTGGAAGTTGTGTATGTATTAAGGTTAATACTTAGTCCTTAAATTATATTGGTGTAGATTGGTCCTAGCTAAGAATAGGGCTCGACTTATAGCTTAGAGTCGAAAATTGGTTAAGCGACGTTATGTACGGTTTCTCCACCTTAAGGAGCTTGTTGATTAGGGAACTCTCGAGTAAGGAGTACTCGAGGAGTGGAGTAGGAACGAGGAGTGAGCTTCGTTGCCGAACCACTATAAATCCTTGGTGTTTGGTTGGATCTTTCCTTCCCTGATCTCTTTACATTCATTATTCTTTATACTTGTGATTTTTAGTTTAGTTGCACTATACATTCATTATTCTTTATACTTGTGATTATTAGTTTAGTTGCACTCTACCTTGTTCATATTTATACTTGTGATTATTAGTTTAGTTTCACTCTACCTTGTTCATATTGTGTATAAGAAGGTTTCATATAAATACTCAAGCTTAAGTTTTTTGAAAAAGGATTTTTTAAAACCAACCTTTAACAAGTAATTTAAGAAACTATTCACCCTCTTCTAGTTTCTACAGGTCTGGTTGTGGTTCAGGGTTTGCAGCTGCCTAAATGACAACTAGCATGGCTGGGGTGAATGGAAGGTCTCGAAAGGGAGGGGTATTCATGTTACCAAAAATAGTTTTCTTTTGAGTAGGGACCTCATAAAAGTTTTCATGATCCCTACGGCAATATTGTTGTGCATCAAAGATCATTTGGAAAAACCTGGGGTAAGCAAGAGTTATCTTCTTACCCTTGTTGTGACACATGCCATCAAAAATCAATTTAGAAAAATTATATTTTTGCCCATTTGTAAGGCAATCAAGAGCACAACCGACCGATTGATTTCATTGAAAGACGAGCATTTGGGACTCAAACATTGTAAGATGACATGGATCTGGTACTTCTAGGCTGGGGGAAATTGTTGTTTAGAATATTTGTTTATATGCCCAACTGGGGAAATTCATATCCCAAGCTTCTAACCCCTCACTCTAGCTCTGCTAAGGGAAGGGTAGTTATACCATCAGCGTCGTCAAAATGTAAAGCTTGACGAACTAAAGCTTCAGTAACTACCCATCTAGCCCCATGAACAATGCCAACTAATGTAATCACTCCATCAATTGTGTCAGAACAGTGTTTCAGAACTGCTTGATGAGTGTGATAGGGACAAGTGGAGTATGAGAAAAAGCATACCTTAAAGGAGACGTCATCAAATACCCAATCATCTCAGTGTATTGGGGGTGCAACACATTATCTTCAACCAAATACGCCACCATATTGTGGTGACTTCTGAACCCTAACTCCACACTAGCAGATTTAAACTTTGGGGTCATTTGAATGATTTGTGAAAACTTAAGATGGTTAACAATGGAGGTTGGAAGGTTTGAGAATTTAGAAGAAAAAAATAGTAGTTACCTTGTGTAAAAAAGTGAGCCTTATTTATAGGAGTGGTATAAGCACACGATTGATTGAAAAAGAAGGTGGTTATATTCAAAAAGTAATTATTACAATCGTGAAAATATATAACTTATCTCTTTCATTAATTAAAAGATAACAACTCTCTAAAATTCCGGCCCAAGTTTTCATCCAAAATAACACCTGGGTAGGACGCATTGTCTGTCAACTGTCAAAAATTAAATATCAGCGTGTAACGGCCATATTTTCTCAGCGTTTAAATTTTGCCATGTCAGCGTTTAAATTGGTCTTAGCAGCGTTGGAAGTAAACTATGTCAGCGGCCAAAAATAAAAATAAAGAAAAATAAAAAGACCTTAACAAAGAAGTTTACCATAATGAATAATAACTCTTACTCTGAAAATGACTGAAGGTTAGCAAGCACTGTCCAACCACGCACCCTAACATAAGCAAGATAGACATAATTGTCCTCAAGTGTCCCTTGCTAACCAAAATTCTTAAAAGTGAAGAAATCTCATATAAACTCTTTGTAACTTCCTAGGTAAGCCCAATTAAAATTTACACCAAGTCTCCCAACCGACCAATCCCAATGCTAAGCCAAAAAGTCTGGGCAACATGCACAATATATCAACTTTTCATGTTATAGTGCCTCGAGGTTTAGAAATTCCAACAATTTCATAATGAAAGAGCCTTCATTATTTCTAACCCTCACTCACCTGTGGACACAATCTAGAATTGTGATAAGAGCATTCTTAGAATACCCAAGATCCTAAAGGTTTCCTAAAACCTCTCCTTAAACTATGATATACACAGTTGCAAAATAATAGAGATATGACAAATTTTTATTTCAAGATAAGAATGTAAACATTCCAACCATCATAAATAAACTTTTGACACACTCCTAGTAAGCTCAAACGATCCATAAGTAATTCTGTATCGAATAGTACAATGCTCATAATGCCTGCATGATTAGATGAAAACCCACCAAAACTAACATGTTGTTGTCAACGGCCATTTTAGAAAATAAACTGGAAAATCTAATAATGTACAAATTATAGTGCACATCATGTACATACTATATAATGATTTCAAAAACACATTTAGGTTAGATTGATCATTCCAATACTTGTTACCAAGTACTGGAACCTCTCAACATCAAAAGGTTTAGTTAAAAGATCAGCTACATTCTCCTCTGTGTCCACCCTATCTGGATGTATTAAACCTTTTTCAAAACAATCTCTTATAAAATGATGCCTAATTTCCATGTGTTTAGTTTTAGAGTGATGTTCTAACACCCCACCAAATGCTATGCGCAGCGGAACTACAACATTTGGGTGCTAGGCAGTTATCATCGCACACAAGATATATCGAACGACTCCAAAGAGACGTCAAATTTAAACTTAAATTAAACATTGTTAAAAATGTACTTGTCTACGGTTTTCCAATCCCCAAATGATACAACAGAGTTTTGCGTTTTCGGTCCCCATGAATCTCAACCCCAAAAGTTTCAGTTTTCACAACAACATGACATCAAAGTTAAAATGTTTAAGTAATAACGGGAGGAAAAACAAGTAGACTCCAAGCTCCACACACAACACCCATCCAATGCACGCTCCATGCTACACTTCAGCGGTTACCTGAAACACATGCTAAATTTGGTCAACGAAAACGTTGAGTGGAATTCATAGGTTTTACAATTCATTTTGAACATATGTGAAATAAAAACCATTCACGATCATTCATAGACTTGTCGATCAAACAATCTATATTCAAGATACTGACAATTGTGTTTAAGCTCATGACATTAAACCGTTAACTCAATCACCCGCGTAATAATTACCGGCGTGATTCAGATGAAACCAGTGCCCCTACTAAGGCATCAGTTGCAATTATACCTTATCTCTTATCACAAATTATCCGTCCGCAGGGGGTATCAACGTACTAGCCCTCGTCTCGGATAGGGTAGTCAACCCCATAGTACTATCACTTTGTATAAGCGGCTATTTCTAATCCACGCTAGGACTAAACAATAGTTAATAGTTCATGAATTTAGGGCCTTTTGCAACTAGGTACTCAACACAATTTCAAAGGCAACATTCGGGTCCAACAATCATTCATGACATATGTTCATTTTGAAAACTAGCATGCATTTCCCTCGCGGGTAAAACAGTTTGAAATAATAATAAGCGAGGCTATAAATTCACACCTTATATAACAAGTAGTCGATAGTTCGAGAGACGGTCACTGACGACGATACGGATGCCCGGGTAAATCAACACCTATCAAACCAAATAACGCGTAATGAGTAATCTCATTTTAAAACCTTATGGTACTGTATAAAATACATAAATACTAGTCACTTGTGACAATTACAACTCACGCTAAAACAAAACAACAAGCGTTACTCGTTTTATACCATTTGTCCTTATTATTAACGTTATCCATTTTTACTTGTTTTCGCCGATACTTACCAAAAGTACGGACTGTTTTACTATTCTTAACCATTTTTATAAAATTTGAGAAAATTCTCAAAAATACTTTAAGACCTGTAGAAATCACATATTTAATCCCAACAAAAGTTTTTACTTCTACGACCCGTTACTCAACACTTTTCCAAAACTACGTTTTTCGGACTGAAATTGTACTTTGACCAAGTCGGATTCATTTGACCCGTTTAAAATACTCCATTGACCCATTTGACACCTAAGTCCTATAATAGACTCAAATGTGCAGGTTTGAGACCAAAATTCAACCCTTGACCATTTACCAAACTAAACTTATAGTCCCCGGGATTTGACCTAAAACCAAGCATAATTTCGGATCATGTCAGTTTTCATCTCCCGGTACACGAATTTCAAAACGTCGTAACTTTTGACTCGTTAGGAGTCGTAAGCTCTACCTTATGCCGAATCGAAGCTAAGAAGATGCTCTACAACTCTATCCTACTCACAAGACCTGTTTACAAAATATTTTTTACGAAAACACCCTAAACTTTCTGCCTAAAATCAACTACACCAAAATCATACCAACGCTCGTTTTCAAACCCATTTATCAACACTAGACATCATCCTAAGCATCCCTAATCACAACCAAACACCATTTTCAGTCCTAAACCCCTATTGATCATCAACCTCATAAAACCCAATTCATAAAAACAAGCATGCAAGTAAATATACTCATCTAAAAACATGTAAATATAAGATTAAACACCAAATTAAACATCAAAACATTGATCACCATGATCCCCAAACGCCCCCCTTTGAGCCGTGGGGTTTGGGTGATCAAAACCCACCAACCAAATTGATTTTGGTTGATTTGTTTGGTGTTCTAGCATCATTTTAGCATGAATTAAACATGCAAATGTCCAATTAACATCCAATTGGACTTTTGAAAAATCTTGAATTTTTGGAAGAATTTTTGTTAATGCATGTTTGAAATAGCCATGGATTAACACTTACTAAATGATTTTAGAAGGTGGTCTTTGATTAGAATTAATCAAAACTCAAAAAAAATTGAAGTGGTGGTGGTTTTGGGGTTTTGGCCGTCGGCCTAGAGAGAACAAGGGAGGGGGTTTGATCTTTTTTTTTGTGAAATATTTTGTGTGTGTGTGTTAGTTCCCCTTTTGTGAAATGGGAGGGACTTGTGGTGCAATTTAAGCATTCTTTTGGCCTTAAGCAATGAAATTAAGATTTTGCTAGTTGAAAAAGTTCGTTTCTCGGAATCTCTTCGAATTGATCACGGTTAAATGTGTGAAATTAGTTGTTCTTGGTGGCAAATAAAATGGTTTGGTTATCTATTCTACTTAAAAGGTAAATGCACAAAATAAAACAATAAACTAAAAGCGATTAATTAATAAAAACAAAACAATATAAAAAAAATCAAACGTAAATTTAAAGCGAAACAATTAATAAAAATAAAACTAAAAGACGAAATTAACTATCGACTTGAAAATAAAGTTTACTAAATGAAAAAGGAGAGAATAAAATTAAAATGGTACTTTAAAGCTAAACGAGGCAAAACCTAAAGCGGGTACTAAATAAAAGATATAACTTAAACTTTACCAAAAAATATTATTACTAAAAATCGACGAAAAATTCAGCTAAAAATTCGTAACTTTCAAAAATAAAATCGGAACAACTTTCAGATAAAACTAGACAATTACGGAACAATACTAGTAAATAAGCAAGCAGGCAGGCTAGCTGCTGGAAGCAGCCAGCCTGGCTGCTCATTTTGGCGCCAAACATTGGTTAAGCAGCCAAGCAAGCTCGTCAACCTATCGCAATGTAAGACTTAAAAAATCTATCGGAATGTTGTTTTGATTAGTATCGGAATGTGTTTTTCTAATTGTAGTATCGGAATAATTATATTTTTTTTTTATTTTTTTTTTATTTTAAACTATTGGAATGTGAAAAAGAGAATCTATCGGAATACTAAAAAGACGAACCATCGGAATGTGATTAAAACTAAAGCTATCGGAATGTTTAAAAATGGTCACCATCGGAATAACATAAAGTGAAATCCATCGGAAAGTGGCTAAAGAAAATTGGGCAGCACTTCGACTTAACAAAGACCTTAAGACCCGTCGGAATATGCGATCTCAATGAGCGATCGCAATCCCGATCGGAATAAGGGGGATTTACCAACCTATCGCAAAGTAGAACCCACACTTGGGTTATTGCGATAAAAACCAAGAAGTCCGTCGGAATGTGTATTACCCTCAATATTGCGATGAACACCAACAAATCCGAAAATGGAGATAAGCAAAAATCTCAATAAGCACTTTCAATAAGCACACTAAACCAAAACTTGAACAACTTAATAAGCATAAATTTGAAAGCTTTTAAAAAACGAAATTCATAAACTTTATAAAAACACAAAATAAGAAAACAAAATAAGCAAACTTTAAAGAGACAAACTTTTTAAGAAAACTAAAAAGCAAATAAGCTAAGTACAAAATAAGCCAATAAGATTGTCAAACTTATAGCTTATTTCATACGAAAACTTATATAGAAGTAAGAAGGTGAACTTTTTACTCAAATAAGCAATATGATTAAGCAAAACCAAAACTTAATCCGAACCAAAATCAAATCAAAAACAAGAAAAGTAGGATGAGAAAGATAAATAAAAGCTTGATAAAAGGGAAATTAAGATCCAACAATTAAATTAACTTACTTGGAATTAAACGTTACGAAATTTAAGACATGTAATTAAAGTGACAAGAAATTAAAAGGTACAAGTAATGAAAATGGTGGAAAGACTAATTTTGTCAAAATTAGCTAACAAGAATGAAATGTAGATCCTAATGACTATTTATAGGGGAGGATTAAGGAAGCTTCCTCCCCTCTTTCCTTTTCTCTTAATTGCGTCATTAAGTCCCTCCTTCTTTTAATCTTCATTAATTGCATACTTAGTCCTTTTCTTCTAATCTTCTTTAAACTTGGACTTAAGGGACTTTTGGCTTCGGGATTTCTTTGAACTCGTCTTTAAATTCTTCAATAAAATAGACTTGAATTCTTCGGCTTTTGATAAACTTCCGTCTTTTGACTTTTTCTTCGATAAATCTTCAGAATTGGTCTTGGACTTCCGTTCTTTTTGCACTCTTGACTTCTTCACTTCGTCTTTCATCTTTTTCTTCAATAAAAGTCCGTAAATGCCTGTAAATATCCGTGTTTTCTCCACTTCTCACCTTTTCGTCCTAAATCACAACAAAAACACAAACCAAGCATAATTCCGACATAAAAGACATAAAATACACGTTTTGGCTCGGTTATTATTGTAATTAAGTGGTAAAAAGGATGGGTGTTTTCACACCTATCAAATCCCCTACACTTAACCATTGCAATGTCCTCATGCAATGCATTAGTTACAAAGCACGTTTTACACTTTCCATCATAATCAACCTACCTTGGCCTTTATTAAACAACTATGGAAAATCAAAAAGATAGAAAATAACAAGATGCAACAAGGAAGAAACTTGTAAAGAAATCTAAGACTTACATTAGGGCTTGTGTGTCATGAATGTTCATCACCCTCAAGTTTCACGTTCCCCATGCCAAGCTTAAAAACAAGATCATTGTTAGTACAAGTTAGCATAACAAACATTTACTCATGTGGTTCAATTAATCACTTAAACTCCCTTACTCCTACGAGTATCTCTTATATTTTATTGATGTCTTGAATGATCACGAGGATGCATTGTTGACTTATTTCGATAATTTATTTAGGCTGAAAGCAAAGTAGGACGATTTGATCAATAGTTAGCTAAAGGACAAAATCTCTTAAAACTGCTTCTCGGGATATCAAAAAGTTCATATCTTGGCATAACTTGGTTCACGATTTGAGACCTTTCTCAGGCCGATATTTGGCATGTACTTCATACTTCATATCTTCGAGAGACGTTTTTGAGATAATGGTCTTCTCTTCGTTATAGAGTTTCTTCACTTGGAGACTTTTTGAGGAGTACTCTAGCTTTGTTGACCACGACTTCATGATTATTCTTCAATCTCTAATTAGGATATTGAGATACAACGATCCGCCTCCTTTTCGGACTTGGATCTATTTATCCTCATACCTTGTTAGGGTCTTTTCGGATAGACTTCTCCATGATCTTTATGGGAGTTTATTGCTTTTCGTCGTGAGTCTTGATCCTTCATATTGATTTTGGGAATAATGCTTTTCACATCACTTTTGGATCTTCAGCAATAAAATGGAATCCTCATGCCTTGTTAGGGCCTTTTCGGACTCGCCAATCTTCGCGCCCCGCTTCATAAGTTATGCCTTGGCTATGAACTCTTATCATTACCGAGCAACTTTTAAACGATCTTGGGCTAGAAGCTAAGTAACTTTTTAAATCGTACGACCTTACTTATTGCAGATAACTTATTAGCAAGTGATGGGAGAAAAAGATCATAATTAACTCACATAAGTTAATGAGAGAATACCAAACTTGTAACCAACTCTATCATTTCTCGTTCTCCACAATTTAAAATCTCAAGGAACGAGACTCGTGGATGCTTAGCCTAATAAACCAATTAAGGTCTACATGGTTAAGGATACTAGCTAGAGTGAACTTGGATAAGTAAACTCGGGTTGAGTCAAAATATTCACAACGGGCCTAATATATCTAAGATATCTAAACTTGCTAAAACCATTTTATTAAAATGCTAGAAAGTAACAAAAATAAAGGAGACTACAACTAGGCCAAAATAGATTAAAAATTTTGAAAAATGTCGAAAAATTGATTTTCCGGTTAAAATGAGGGCAAATACAAGGAAAAGACCACTTAACTTCGATAGAAGTCCCCCCTACACTTAATATAAACATTGTCCTCAATGTTTAAGCATGTGGGAGTAAACTCCCCTACACTTAGGACATTGTGCACTTTTTTTAAATCTCGTTAAGGAAAAGACAACTAAAGAGATTCCTATTTTAACATTAAGAAATATAAAATAGTGAATCGAAAAGAGTTTAGGATAGAACCGGGAAGAAGGGAACACGGAATCACGGTTCATCAAAAGTCATCAAGAGTGTGTCTTTGAAGCTCTAATCCCTGCATATGATAAGAAAGAGAACAAGAAACACCAACGGGGCTCCCCCTACACTTATGGTGAAAACAGGAAAGATAGATAGATAATTGGGTTGCCTCCCAAAAAGCGCTTGTTTTTGTTGACCGAGTCACGAGCCTGACTCGTCCCCGAATTAAATGGTCCATGGGGAAGCCTCGAATGTGATACCGGGATCAAAGACCTTGTCCTCGTTCCCGGTTGACATCAACAAAGGAGAGGCGGGGGGATAAGTCTTGAAAGGGAGAAAGGTCCTTTCAACATACGAGAAGTATGTGAATTCAAGATCCACGGGAGGTGGGGTGGGTAAAGGAATCACATTGTCATCCCCCAAAGACAATGGATGTTCAGCAGCAAACGGCAAAGCCGTAAGGTCATCAAGCATAAAATAATCAATGGCACCCCCCGGGTCAAAGCACTCATCCTTATGAACGTTAATCTCTTCGATTTCTTCATCATAGATAGGTGCGTCAAACCAAGGTTTGTCGTTCCCATCATTGAGGATTTCAGAAACTCGCTCGAAAAGATCACGATCAAGTACGAAACCATCATTCATTTGTGGGGATTGTTGATAAGTTAAATCCGCACGAATGTGGTAAACGTAATTCTCAGTGGAGGAGTGTTGATTAGGTAACTCCTCGAGAATAGGATGATTGGTCAAGTGAGTTGGTTCGTCATTATTATGAAAAATAAGACGCTCCAACTCATCAAGTTCGGCATCGATGTTGGAAAAATCGACCTCGCTTGTAGGAGGAAGCATAGGTAAAAGAGCTAGCTCTCGTTCGATAATTTCCGCAATCTCAGGCTCGAATTGGAATTCATCATTAAAAGCGACCTCATCCTTACGTTCAGCAAAAGTCGGAATATCACAAACCTCATCAAAGAATTCTTCAAGACCAAAATCACGAATCTCACTCAAAGTATCACTATCCTTAGACGCATTGGTGTTATCAATAATAAGAGTAGTAATCTCAGAAGATGGGTTGAGATCATAGACATCATCCTCGTCATCATCATAATAGTATGGATACACCGGAGGAGGAGTATAAGTCTCGATATTCGATATTTGCTCTTGTCGTTGATCCTCTTGCCATTTTTCGATGATCTTGTTGAAAGTTTCTTGAATTTGTTGACTTTGCTTAACAAGAGAGTTCCATTGTTCGTGGGGGCTCAATTGTTCGAAGGAAGGTTGATGATCGATGATGTGCTGTGGGGGTTCAAAATGTTGAAAACCTGAATTATAGCATGGTTGTGGCTCATAGTAGTTCATCGGTTGAGAAGAATTATAAACCGGGTTTGGTTCATAATAATCCACTTGTGAAGAAAACTGAGGGCACGGATTTGGCTCATAACAATTCATTGGTTGACAATAATAGGTATCGTGAGGACCCCCACAGTTGTTGCAGAACGGGGGAGGAGAAAGACTGGGTGCGTCTTGTGGATAGCTATTATCATTGTCATACTTGTACCCCGGTTCTTGTCCGTGAACAGACGGGTATTGAACCGGGCACGAAACATGCCAATGAGAATCGCTTCCACAATAGATGCACGGGGAAAGAGTAGGTGGGTTCAAAAAGGACGAATTAAGTGAGTGGCACAAAGGACAAAATCCTGGTATTAATTGTGTATCTTTGATATCGTTTCCGCACCGCTCACATGTACACCATTGACAAGAGTCGTTCCCGTACAATCGTCTCCCACAACCGACGCAATGGACATAAGAATCCATAAAGAAAGATAGATGAGCAAGAAGAATATTTTTGAAGCAAAACTTTGAAAAAAAAATGCTTTTTATGATTTTTCAAATGTTTTTGGATTTTTTTTTTTTTTGAAAATTTTTGAATACGAAAAATAACGTTCAAGAGTGAACGGATCCCAAAAGCCAACGCGTCTCTCACAAAAAACCGTTAATCCTCACGAAAAGAGCCGGCAGCGGCGCCATTTGAAATTAAGATTTTGCTAGTTGAAAAAGTTCATTTCTCGGAATCTCTTCGAATTGATCACGGTTAAATGTGTGAAATTAGTTGTTCTTGGTGGCAAATAAAATGGTTTGGTTATCTATTCTACTTAAAAGGTAAATGCACAAAATAAAACAATAAACTAAAAGAGATTAATTAATAAAAACAAAACAATATAAAAAAAATCAAACGTAAATTTAAAGCGAAACAATTAATAAAAATAAAACTAAAAGACGAAATTAACTATCGACTTGAAAATAAAGTTTACTAAATGAAAAAGGAGAGAATAAAATTAAAATGGTACTTTAAAGCTAAACGAGGCAAAACCTAAAGCGGGTACTAAATAAAAGATATAACTTAAACTTTACCAAAAAATATTATTACTAAAAATCGACGAAAAATTCAACTAAAAATTCGTAACTTTCAAAAATAAAATCGGAACAACTTTCAGATAAAACTAGACAATTACGGAACAATACTAGTAAATAAGCAAGCAGGCAGGCTAGCTGCTGGAAGCAGCCAGCCTGGCTGCTCATTTTGGCGCCAAACATTGGTTAAGCAGCCAAGCAAGCTCGTCAACCTATCGCAATGTAAGACTTAAAAAATCTATCGGAATGTTGTTTTGATTAGTATCGGAATGTGTTTTTCTAATTGTAGTATCGGAATAATTATATTTTTTTTTTTTATTTTTTTTTTTATTTTAAACTATTGGAATGTGAAAAAGAGAATCTATCGGAATACTAAAAAGACGAACCATCGGAATGTGATTAAAACTAAAGCTATCGGAATGTTTAAAAATGGTCACCATCGGAATAACATAAAGTGAAATCCATCGGAAAGTGGCTAAAGAAAATTGGGCAGCACTTCGACTTAACAAAGACCTTAAGACCCGTCGGAATATGCGATCTCAATGAGCGATCGCAATCCCGATCGGAATAAGGGGGATTTACCAACCTATCGCAAAGTAGAACCCACACTTGGGTTATTGCGATAAAAACCAAGAAGTCCGTCGGAATGTGTATTACCCTCAATATTGCGATGAACACCAACAAATCCGAAAATGGAGATAAGCAAAAATCTCAATAAGCACTTTCAATAAGCACACTAAACCAAAACTTGAACAACTTAATAAGCATAAATTTGAAAGCTTTTAAAAAACGAAATTCATAAACTTTATAAAAACACAAAATAAGAAAACAAAATAAGCAAACTTTAAAGAGACAAACTTTTTAAGAAAACTAAAAAGCAAATAAGCTAAGTACAAAATAAGCCAATAAGATTGTCAAACTTATAGCTTATTTCATACGAAAACTTATATAGAAGTAAAAAGGTGAACTTTTTACTCAAATAAGCAATATGATTAAGCAAAACCAAAACTTAATCCGAACCAAAATCAAATCAAAAACAAGAAAAGTAGGATGAGAAAGATAAATAAAAGCTTGATAAAAGGGAAATTAAGATCCAACAATTAAATTAACTTACTTGGAATTAAACGGTACGAAATTTAAGACATGTAATTAAAGTGACAAGAAATTAAAAGGTACAAGTAATGAAAATGGTGGAAAGACTAATTTTGTCAAAATTAGCTAACAAGAATGAAATGTAGATCCTAATGACTATTTATAGGGGAGGATTAAGGAAGCTTCCTCCCCTCTTTCCTTTTCTCTTAATTGCGTCATTAAGTCCCTCCTTCTTTTAATCTTCATTAATTGCATACTTAGTCCTTTTCTTCTAATCTTCTTTAAACTTGGACTTAAGGGACTTTTGGCTTCGGGATTTCTTTGAACTCGTCTTTAAATTCTTCAATAAAATAGACTTGAATTCTTCGGCTTTTGATAAACTTCCGTCTTTTGACTTTTTCTTCGATAAATCTTCAGAATTGGTCTTGGACTTCCGTTCTTTTTGCACTCTTGACTTCTTCACTTCGTCTTTCATCTTTTTCTTCAATAAAAGTCCGTAAATGCCTGTAAATATCCGTGTTTTCTCCACTTCTCACCTTTTCGTCCTAAATCACAACAAAAACACAAACCAAGCATAATTCCGACATAAAAGACATAAAATACACGTTTTGGCTCGGTTATTATTGTAATTAAGTGGTAAAAAGGATGGGTGTTTTCACACCTATCAAGCAAAAACGACTCTAAAACTTTACGGGATTGACTCACTAGTCATTTTAGAAAATTTTACGGGAGTCGGGAATCATCCCAAACACTCCAAAATACTTTTGGGATACTTTAAATGTACCCGGAAAGCAATAAAACTCACCTGACTCGACTTAACACGAACCGTAAGTAAAATTCTCGAAAAATTACATTATCGATAAAACGTCAATAATTATAGAAATTTGGGCATCCATCGGGATCGTATTCGTCATCGTCCTCCTTAAATCGTCAATCGTCAAAATTATAACCTTGAACATCGGTTTCTACCAAAATACTAAAATATATAGCAATTAAAATCTATTAAAAATTTCAAAAATAAGCGTAATTTAGGGGTAATGTTAGTGACCTCGGTTCTAGGGTATCACATCCACCCCTCCTTAAAGAGAGCAACGTCCCGGCGCTCGCCTCTTCTTATACTCACATTTCGTGCCGCTGGAACAGATGAGGATACCTTTCCTTGAAAAAGTCCTCACGTTCCCAAGTGTATTCCGGTCCACGCTTAGAATTCCATCGAACCTTCACAATGGGAATTCTACTACGCTTCAGCCTCTTGACCTCTCGGTCCATGATTTCCACGGGTTCTTCCACAAAATGCATTTTGTCGTCCAGTTGAATATCGTCCAAAGGAATCACCAATTCCTTATCCGCCAAACTCTTCTTCAAGTTCGATACATGAAACGTGTCGTGGATAGCACTAAGCTCGCTCGGAAACTCTAACTTATACGCTACTGGTCCAATTCGTCTAACGATCTTGAATGGTCCAATATACCTCGGACTCAACTTTCCTTTCTTCCCAAAACGAATTACACCCTTCCACGGCGATACCTTAAGCATAACCATATCTCCGACTTCAAATTCCAACGGTTTTCTTCTGTTATCGGCATAACTCTTCTGTCGGCTTCTTGCAGCAAGTAGTCGGTTCTTGATTTGCACAATCTTCTCTGTCGTCTCTAAAACCATTTCGGGTCCAGTCAATTGACTTTCTCCTACTTCACTCCAACACACAGGCGATCTACACTTCCTTCCATATAACGCTTCGAACGGTGCAGCCTTGATGCTCGCATGGTAACTATTATTATACGAAAACTCCACTAAAGGCAAGTGGCGTTCCCAACTTCCTCCAAAATCAATCACGCATGCTCGGAGCATGTCCTCCATCGTCTGAATAGTTCGTTCACTCTGGCCGTCAGTCTCCGGATGATAAGCCGTACTTAAATTCAATTCAGTGCCCATCGCACGTTGAAGCGATTTCCAAAATTTCGAAGTAAATCTACTATCGCGATCCGAAATGATCGATAACGGTACTCCATGTCTGCAAACGATCTCCTTCACGTACACACTGGCCAGCTTTTCCATACTGTCCGTCTTCTTCATAGGTAAGAAATGAGCAGATTTCGTCAATCTATCCACTATTACCCAAATCATATCACATCCACTAGGAGTTCTGGGTAAACCCGTCACGAAATCCATAGCGATTTTCTCCCATTTCCATTCTGGGATCTCTGGTTGTACCAACAACCCAGACGACTTCTTATGTTCGGCTTTAACCTTCGCACAAATCAAACACTTACTAACGTAACAAGCAATATCCGCCTTCATATTCGGCCACCAATAGACTTTCTTCAGATCCTGATACATTTTGTCCGATCCAGGATGTATCGAGTACTTCGACATATGAGACTCGTTCATAACCAAATCTCGTACTCCAGGCTTTCCTTCCTCAGATGGACACAACGGTAACCAAATCCGATTCTCGAAATATCTCAGTCCGTCTGACCTAATCACAAAAAGAGGTTTCAACATTCTTCCCAAGTTCTCAGCATCAACATTCTCTTTCATTAATCCCCTCTCTTGAGCCTTCCGTATAGTCTCGGTTAAGTCAACACTCTCAGTCATCACCAATGCTCTGACTCTCAAAGGTTTTCTCGTTCCTTCCTACTAAGTGCGTCCGCTACAACATTCGCCTTGCCAGGATGGTAGCGAATTTCACAGTCATAGTCACTCAGTAATTCTACCCATCGTCTCTGTCGCATGTTCAACTCCTTTTGATCTAAAATGTGCTGCAAAATCTTGTGGTCAGTGAATACAACACACTTCGTCCCATACAAATAGTGTCTCCACAACTTCAACGCAAAAACCACTGCTCCTAATTCCAAATCGTGCGTCGTGTAGTTCTCCTCATTCTTCCTCAGTTGTCTCGACGCGTAAGCTATCACCTTCTCGCGCTTCATCAACACCGCTCCATAACCCTTACGAGATGCGTCACAATACACTACAAAGTCTTCGGTTCCTTCAGGTAATGACAATATCGGTGCGGAACATAACTTGTCCTTGAGCGTTTTGAAAGCGAATTCTTCCTCATCTCCCCATTCATACACTCTATTCTTTTCGGTAAGCTTTGTCAATGGCTTCGCAATCAACGAAAATCCTTCAATGAATCTCCGATAATACCCAGCTAAACCAAGGAATTGTCGAACTTCAGTCGGCGTTGTTGGTGCCGACCATTCCCTGATCGCTTCGACCTTGGCAGGATCCACGCGAACTCCTTTGCTATCAATTACGTGACCAAGGAATTGCACAGACTCTAACCAAAACTCACACTTCGAGAACTTCGCATACAGTTTCTCTCTCTTCAGCAGATCCAATATCTTTCTCAGGTGCTTCTCGTGCTCCTCCTTATTCTTAGAGTAAATAAGAATATCATCGATAAAAACAATGACAAACTTATCTAGATACGGCTTGCATACACGATTCATAAGGTCCATGAATACAGCAGGTGCGTTTGTCAACCCAAACGGCATCACTCGAAATTCGAAGTGTCCATACCGCGTACGAAAGGCAGTTACAGGAATATCCTCCTCTCTTACACGCAGTTGATGATACCCTGATCTTAAGTCGATCTTTGAGTATACACAGGATCCTTGCAATTGATCAAACAAATCGTCAATCCTCGGCAATGGATACCGATTCTTAACCGTCAGCTTGTTGAGTTCTCTATATTCAATACACATCCGAAATGACCCATCTTTCTTCTTCACAAACAACACTGGCGCTCCCCATGGTGATGAGCTCGGTCTAATAAATCCTTTGTCCATCAACTCCTTCAGTTGATCCGATAACTCCTTTAACTCGGATGGTGCTAACCGATAGGGTGCACGCGCAACCGGCGCAGCTCCTGGCACCAAATCGATTCGAAACTCGACCTCACGGGTGGGTGGTAAACCCGGCAGCTCGTCTGGAAAAACTTCCGGATAGTCGCAGATTACAGGTACCTCTTCAATCCTCGCCTCTAAATCACCATAACTCGAAACTTGTGCCAAAAACACATCGCATCCACTTTCTACATACTTCATCATTTTTAAACAAGAAATCACTTTCAAACGAGAAGTGCATTCGTCTCCCTTCACAGTCAAGACTTTATTCCTCAACGGGATCTGAACTAATCTCTCACCACAGACGATCACAGCACTGTGCGCCATCAGCCAATCCATTCCCACGATCACATCAAACGATCCTAGCTCTATAGGCATCAAGTCGATTTAAAAGCGTAATTTCCTAACTTCAAGGTACACCCTTTCAGTATAGAATTCGTACTAACAATTTTCCCATCAGCTAGTTCCACGTTATAACTAGTCGCTAACAACACCGGTTTTCTATCGATATGACGACTAAATTTAACATCTACGAAACTCTTGTCGGAACCAGAATCAAATAAAATACTAGCATAACAAGCGTCTAGCAAAAACGTACCGGTAACCACGTTAGGACCCTGTGGTTTATCAGCCATCCCTACTTGATACACAGCAGCAGCATTGTTACCTCCTTGCTTGTTTCCTGCCTTCGGGCAATTTCCTTGCTTATGGCCTCTTTCTCCACATCCAAAACAACCCGTCACTCTTGTAGCATTCGCCCCAGTGGCTACCCCCTTTGTTCGGCAATCAGACATCCGATGGCCCGCTTTTCCACATTCGCCGCACGCAGGCGGGCAATGCCCTACATGATACAAGTTGCACCGACCACAGTGGGGATTCACCTTCGCTCCTCTGGGGTTTGTCACAGCTCTAATCCCTTCATTCCTTCGCTGGTTGAACTGCTGATTGCAGTTCTGACCATTGTTGTTACGGTTTCCACCTCGGCTTTGACCCTGGGATTGGTTGCTCTGTGCCGCCTCCCACTTCCTCTTATTTCCTTCAGCAATGAAGTTATTCTTGTCTTGGAGTTTGACATCCATCAACGCGTGAGCCATCTGGACCGCTTCATCAAACGACCCAGGTTTAGACGAAGTCGTCTCACCCTTGATATTACTGGATAGACCTTTGATGTACTGTTTCATCTTCTTGTTATCATCGACAAAGGTGTCTGGACACAAAAGGCTTAGTTCATTAAACCTCCTGGTGTAAGCAGTGATATCATTGTTTTTCAAAGTCAGGTGCCTCAACTCATCTTCCAATTGACCTAACTCCTCTTCAGGACAGAACTTCTTAGTTAAAAGAGCTTTAGTAGCAGTCCATGTTCTTGCATTCGCTACTGCTAACCCAACAGTGGCTACTTGGGTGTTCCACCAACTCAATGCATCGTCAAGAAAAGTAGCAGCCGCAAACTTGACCTTGTTCGCTTCTGAGCAACCACTAATCTCGAAAGTACTTTCGACCTTTTCTAACCATCTCCTAAGTTCTAGAGCTCCACCAGTTCCACGAAATTGCGTGGGACCACATTTTATGAAACTGGAGTAAGTACATTCTCTTGGGGCTTGCTGTCTCCCCGCATTTCTTCCCTGATCTGGATTCCTTCCTGCTCGATCTGCTTCTAGCGCATTCGCAATGGCTTCCTGAATCATTGTGTTCACACGGTTGGCGGTTAGTTTTGGAGGCATGGTGCGTTATCAAATACACCTCTCTGCAAAGACAGGGAAAATAGAAAAACAATGTAAGTATACACATCAAGATTAAGATGGATTTCTCTTTCAAGACATAATATAAATACAACGACACATCACTACAGAGTTACTAATATTCATCAATTCACATCACAAAAGATCAAATTAAAGACATATCACAGATCATGAAAGGTAAACATGGATTGTATTGATAATCAACCAAAATTGTGACAAGTATTGCCACTACAACCAGTCACCATAAAACTTCAGTCCTCAAGTTTTTCGTCACAATGCCATCATACAAAAGTCTAAAACAGTTCTATTACAACGATCAAAGATAAAATACAAGACAAGCAACTAGGCATGTGGTGATCCACACGGCCTCTTGGATGGCGGTTCATCATTATCTTCCTCGGGTTCCTCATCGCTATCATCCTCGTCCACTTCATCCATCTTTCTCTTTCCTTTGTCATTCGGCCCACATTCAGTCGCCTTCTTCGTCCCTGACGTAGACCCACACTCAACCGCTACATGATTTCCCACAGTGATACAAGCACCTCTGGCAGGTGGCTAGATCATGAAGTCATTAGCTTCCATTTCCAAATCGTCCACAAATCTCCAATCTGGGGGCAATGATGCTCTCACTCGATGCTCCCAACTCTGCATCCTAGACAATCTCGCTTGATCTTCTCTAACTTGATCAAGACTGGCGCTCAAGTTCGCGATCATCGATCTTAAACTGTTGATATCACTCTTGTTTGCATTTCCATCATACTCAATTCTTGAAGTTCTTGCCAATAATCTTTGGTGTTCTCTCTCATTCTTATCAAACCTCTTAATTACCCTGGTCTCTACCACAAACCGCTCATACATCAACCTATCCATCCTCCTCAAACGACCCTCGGGATCCCAGTAGTGTCTTGGTCTCAGAAAGTAGACTCTCGCGATATTCTCATGAATAGATTGTGACTTAGATGAATTGCTGGATTCTGCACCACTCCCATTACTTACTCGAACAAATCCTGGCACTGTCCTCAGGTAGTCCTTACAATTGTCCATCGGGCGACTAAAGGGTTGCTGCTCATATTGATCGGTCGGAGGCACTTCATAACCCTTTGGCGAATTTGTAGATTGAAATAAATCAGGTTCGGTCTGACCGACAGCATTCTCGGGAATTCCATCATCTATTAGTTCCTCGGGCTCTTCCTCAGAATCCTCACTCTCATCACTACTGATACTGAAGTTGTCCACGTCACTTTTGTCACTGTCATTTCCCGGCTCTATTGCTTCTTCTGGAGCGATCCATCCATTGTCATTATCCGGCGGGTTCGGAGGAAACGGTCCCCCTTCGTGACCTACGACATAATCGTTTCCATTACCATTAGGCGGTACCTCGGCCATTCCTGCAATAACAGAGAGTTTTGGAGGGTACGTAAGATAACTATACAATATTTATAAATACATGCATGCCAATGCAATGCAAAGGTGGTACACATGCCCAAAATACGATAATATGATGCTTATGCATGATTAATACAAGAATTACGGTGTCGGGTATTCCACGTATGATTTCAACGTTTACATATAGTAATTTCCATATTTACGTAATAAATACCCACATATATACTTCAACTCAAAAGTATACGTCAAATGCCATGAATACAAAAATAAACCTTACCGGAGCCATGCAGGATAGTTGTGTGTGCTTGGACAATTTCATACGACACCAAAAGTTATAGTTTAGGAATTTTCAAAACGACCTAGTTCTCTATAACTCATGGCTCTGATTACCAATCTCTAACACCCCACCAAATGCTATGCGCAGTGGAACTACAACATTTGGGTGCTAGGCAGTTATCATCGCACACAAGATATATCGAACGACTCCAAAGAGACGTCAAATTTAAACTTAAATTAAACATTGTTAAAAATGTACTTGTCTACGGTTTTCCAATCCCCAAATGATACAACAGAGTTTTGCGTTTTCGGTCCCCATGAATCTCAACCCCAAAAGTTTCAGTTTTCACAACAACATGACATCAAAGTTAAAATGTTTAAGTAATAACGGGAGGAAAAACAAGTAGACTCCAAGCTCCACACACAACACCCATCCAATGCACGCTCCATGCTACACTTCAGCGGTTACCTGAAACACATGCTAAATTTGGTCAACGAAAACGTTGAGTGGAATTCATAGGTTTTACAATTCATTTTGAACATATGTGAAATAAAAACCATTCACGATCATTCATAGACTTGTCGATCAAACAATCTATATTCAAGATACTGACAATTGTGTTTAAGCTCATGACACTAAACCGTTAACTCAATCACCCGCGTAATAATTACCGGCGTGATTCAGATGAAACCAGTGCCCCTACTAAGGCATCAGTTGCAATTATACCTTATCTCTTATCACAAATTATCCGTCCGCAGGGGGTATCAACGTACTAGCCCTCGTCTCGGATAGGGTAGTCAACCCCATAGTACTATCACTTTGTATAAGCGGCTATTTCTAATCTACGCTAGGACTAAACAATAGTTAGTAGTTCATGAATTTAGGGCCTTTTGCAACTAGGTACTCAACACAATTTCAAAGGCAACATTCGGGTCCAACAATCATTCATGACATATGTTCATTTTGAAAACTAGCATGCATTTCCCTCGCGGGTAAAACAGTTTGAAATAATAATAAGCGAGGCTATAAATTCACACCTTATATAACAAGTAGTCGATAGTTCGAGAGACGGTCACTGACGACGATACGGATGCCCGGGTAAATCAACACCTATCAAACCAAATAACGCGTAATGAGTAATCTCATTTTAAAACCTTATGGTACTGTATAAAATACATAAATACTAGTCACTTGTGACAATTACAACTCACGCCAAAACAAAACAACAAGCGTTACTCGTTTTATACCATTTGTCCTTATTATTAACGTTATCCATTTTTACTTGTTTTCGCCGATACTTACCAAAAGTACGGACTGTTTTACTATTCTTAACCATTTTTATAAAATTTGAGAAAATTCTCAAAAATACTTTAAGACCTGTAGAAATCACATATTTAATCCCAACAAAAGTTTTTACTTCTACGACCCGTTACTCAACACTTTTCCAAAACTACGTTTTTCGGACTGAAATTGTACTTTGACCAAGCCGGACTCATTTGACCCGTTTAAAATACTCCATTGACCCATTTGACACCTAAGTCCTATAATAGACTCAAATGTGCAGGTTTGAGACCAAAATTCAACCCTTGACCATTTACCAAACTAAACTTATAGTCCCCGGGATTTGACCTAAAACCAAGCATAATTTCGGATCATGTCGGTTTTCATCTCCCGGTACACGAATTTCAAAACGTCGTAACTTTTGACTCGTTAGGAGTCGTAAGCTCTACCTTATACCAAATAGAAGCTAAGAAGATGCTCTACAACTCTATCCTACTCACAAGACCTGTTTACAAAATAATTTTTACGAAAACACCCTAAAATTTCTGCGTAAAATCAACTACACCAAAATCATACCAACGCTCGTTTTCAAACCCATTTATCAACAATAGACATCATCCTAAGCATCCCTAATCACAACCAAACACCATTTTCAGTCCTAAACCCCTATTGATCATCAACCTCATAAAACCCAATTCATAAAAACAAGCATGCAAGTAAATATACCCATCTAAAAACATGTAAATATAAGATTAAACACCAAATTAAACATCAAAACATTGATCACCATGATCCCCAAACACCCCCCTTTGAGCCGTGGGGTTTGGGTGATCAAAACCCACCAACCAAATTGATTTTGGTTGATTTGTTTGGTGTTCTAGCATCATTTTAGCATGAATTAAACATGCAAATGCCCAATTAACATCCAATTGGACTTTTGAAAAATCTTGAATTTTTGGAAGAATTTTTGTTAATGCATGTTTGAAATAGCCATGGATTAACACTTATTAAATGATTTTAGAAGGTGGTCTTTGATTAGAATTAATCAAAACTCAAAAAAATTGAAGTGGTGGTGGTTTTGGGGTTTTGGCCGTCGGCCTAGAGAGAACAAGGGAGGGGGTTTGATCTTTTTTTTTGTGAAATATTTTGTGTGTGTGTGTTAGTTCCCCTTTTGTGAAATGGGAGGGACTTGTGGTGCAATTTAAGCATTCTTTTGGCCTTAAGCAAAAACGACTCTAAAAATTTACGGGATTGACTCACTAGTCATTTTAGAAAATTTTACGGGAGTCGGGAATCATCCCAAACACTCCAAAATACTTTTGGGATACTTTAAATGTACCCGGAAAGCAATAAAACTCACCCGACTCGACTTAACACGAACCGTAAGTAAAATTCTCGAAAAATTACATTATCGATAAAACGTCAATAATTATAGAAATTTGGGCATCCATCGGGATCGTATTCGTCATCGTCCTCCTTAAATCGTCAATCGTCAAAATTATAACCTCGAACATCGGTTTCAACCAAAATACTAAAATATATAGCAATTAAAATTTATTAAAAATTTCAAAAATAAGCGTAATTTAGGGGTAATGTTAGTGACCTCGGTTCTAGGGTATCACAGATGTACAGGATTCTTAATGATGCACAATGTACTATTATTATCTACAAAAATCTTGGTATGCATAAAATTATACCCATAATCCAACAGCTGGTTTTGAATCCATAGAACTTGTCCACGACATGCAGCTGCAGTCACATACTCAGCTTTAGTTGTAGAATTTGCCATCACTGTTTGTTTCTTGCATTGCCAAGATATAAGCCTACTCCCAAGAAATTGGCATCCACCAGTTGTGGATTTTCTATCATGATTATCACCTCAATAATCACTATCTGAATAGCCAATAAGCTCCAAAGGAGACTCTCTAGGATATCACAATACCAATGTAGGAAAGCATCTAAGGTATCTAAAGATCCTTTTAGTTTCATGAAGGTGACATTACTTGGGTGTGACTTGATGACGTGCACATGCACATACTGCAAACATGATATCAGGTTTTGAGGTTGTAAGATACATCAAGGATCTAATTATAGATCTATAGTGCCTGACATCAACCTCTTTACCTTCTCCAATCTTTACCCATGGCTGTTCCTTGTCCATGGGAGTGCTAGCTCACTTTTCATGTGGTGAAAATTCAAATTTCTTCAAGATCTCAGCCACATACTTATCTTGAGAGATGAAGATACCATCCTCTTTCTATTGAACTTGAAGACTAATAAAGAAGATCATTTCTCCCATAGCACTCATCGTAAACTTATCTGTCATAAGTTTAAAGAATTCATCACCTATTCTTTGGTTAGATGAACCAAAGATGATATCATCGACGTAAACCTGAACAAGAAGAAAATCATTGCCTTCCTTCTTTGTAAACAATGTTTGGTCTATGGTACCCCTCTTAAAGCCATTATCCACCAAATAAGTGGAAAGTGTTCCATACCATGCTCTAGGGGCCTGATGAATGCCACACATAGCCTTCTTTACTCTATAAACTTTATTTGGATGCTCAGAATCTTCAAAACCAGGAGGCTGTATGACATAGACTGCTTCTTTGATTGTGCCATACAAAAATACACTCTTCACGTCCATTTGGTAGAGTTTGAAACCCATGCAAGAAGCATAGGCTAGGAAAATCCTTATTGCCTCAATTCTAGCAACAGGTGCAAAAACTGAAGGTTTATTTGTATCATAACAATTATATAAAACCCTAAACGAGATCAAAGAACATATAGCGGATGCGATTTAACAAGATCATAATTAATAACACAATTATAATTAATCGAATTAGGTTACATACCTTTACGCTAAAGCAATTCCACAAGACGAAGAACAAATCACCGATTCGGGTTTATACTGTATATACCAAGATATAGTATAAAGTAAGACTATATTACGTTCTTGTACACACGTAATACAACGAGCTAACCGTGATTCTAGCACGTGAACACCGAGCTACAACACTTGTAATTAATTTACCCAACAACCCTTGAGAAGGGCTAGGACTAGATTAAGTATACTATCGATCAACTAATAAAACCAACCGAAAACCCTTTGTTGGGGGGGGTGGCGATCTACCAAAGAGAAATAAAGGGGAGAAAGATTATTGTTGTGTTTATGAGGGGATTAGGAGGTTTATTTATAGACTTCCAACCCATTGTATCCCAATAAATATAAGGCAACTTTTGCCCCCCCCCCCCCCAGGGTATAACCGACGGTCGAACACCCCTAACGGGTGTTCCGGAATCTTTCAAACTTCTTTCTTTTTGTTTATACATACTATAAGTTTATTTAACGCTCGTTATAACTTAACTATTAATTATTAACGATCGTTAAGGTTATATAGTTCCTTGCTCGATTAAATTAATAAATACATAAATATATTTATTAAATAAATTAATAAATACGATAAAGATATTTATTAATTATATTAACTCTTTACGTATTGTGTCCAATCCCGTAATCTCGAGTTCGATCCTATCAAACGACTATTAAATATAAGTCCATAAACTTACAGCTCCCACTTGGACATATTTCGAATATCGTGATCACATTGACTAGCATCTAGTTACACTAGCAATGTCTCTAGTACAACTCGAGTAAGGTCTCCTGGACAAAACCTTTTAACGATTCTACATCGTTATTATTATCCTTTTATTTCTAATACAACGTGAATAAGTATATGAATCTCAGTCATTCCTTTCTTTAACCATTCTGTTTCTCGTTCATATATTAAGCAAGATTACCAAAACAAATTTGGGTGTGGCCACACAAACATCTTACTAATCCCACGACGGGCCCAGCTGTATTAAACTCCAAAACAAAATTGAGGAAAAAATTCCATATTGACTACGAGCAAAACTTATGAATTTTGCAACACTTCTGAAAAGAATCCTTATAGCTACCAGTTACGTTTAGCGTTAGATTATTCCACAGTGATGCACTAGACTCATAACAGTTTCCTGGTATCTCAAGTCTAAGGATAACTATTTATGTTTTACTTAATGACAAAGATCCATAAAGTAGTAGCATATAGTTGGGATAACTCCTATATTCGATTCATCGAATATCATCCAAAATTGACCAATATACTTTCAAGTATACTCTGTCACCATTTTGATTTGTCTTAATTTAATAATATTTTTATATTATTAATCGACAACAACAGACATTTAGCATAACTTTTATTCAGGGATTAAAACATGTAAAATAGGATACACTAATTAAATAATAAAAATAAATAAAACCCAATTTTTATTTTATTATATAATAATGTTATAACATCCTTTATCCAAATACTAATCACAGATTTATTGCATGAGTTCGCTAGCTAGTGTTGGGAATAAAATGAGCCAAGACACTTAGACGCTAACAAGAGGAAATTGGACGTTGATAAGAAGAAATCAAGCGTTGTCAGATCAAACGTTGACAAGTAGAAATCAAGCGCTGATGAGAAGAATTCCAAGCACTGATAGAATACTTAGTCTACACGTTTTATGTTTCTAGTAAAGATATGTTCGACAATGTATTTTCTATATTTATCTTTCCCTAAAATAGCTGATACGTAGACTCTTGTGCAAGGCTCCTTAATCTATAAAAGGAGGCCTTTAGGTTTTAGTTTAATATACTTTTTACACTTTCATTATACACAAGTTCGATTATCAATCAAAGTGAAAGTTTGGTTTATTTGTTTTGTTTGTTCTTCATTCAAGTATTAATTCCGCATAGTACTTGAATTGTTTACACAACAAAGTTTCTCTAAGTGTTTAAATTGATATATTCTCATTTACACAAAGCTAAATCGATCTAAGTTTGGGATCAACAAGTGGTATCAGATCTTGTTGAGGAACTTTGAGCTAAAGAACACAAGACCCTAAAAACCCTAAATCGCCAAAAACCCTAATTTTTCAAGAAACCCTAAAAATCAGATAAGATGTATACTCCAGAGATGACTTCCTCCTCTAGTCACAATCTAAAAATTCACATGCTAGACCCTGACAACTTTGAGCTATGGAAGTTCAATTTTGAGCAGTATCTTCAAATCCATGATCACACTCTATGGGAAATTATTGAATATGGAAACACATTCGATAAGGCTGATAGGATTACTGTTGCTATTGCTGCAAGATCAATTCAGGGCTCAACAGAAGAGGATCGAAAAGAAAGACCTTCAGATGGAAGAGCCGTCGTAACTGAGGACATTACAAAGAGAATGAATGACATGAAAACTCTAAGCATTCTCAAACTTTCTTTTGGACCAGCAAATCAGCACAAGTATAGAGGTTTTGAGTCTGCCAAAGAGATTTGGGCAACCCTTCAAGTCAATTATGGTGGTAATGATGATACTGCCTCAGAGAAGAAGAAACAACTCTTGCATGAGTGTGTTGTGTTTAAAGCTCTTCCCAATGAAAAGCTAAGTGGGGTGAGAAGCAGACTTCTTGACATCACAAGCAAATTGTCCTTTATGGGAACAGTGTATGATGATGTTGATATCATTACCACTTTCCTTAAAAGTCTTGGTGATGCATGGAAAATTGAAGCAAGGTCTATTATTGCTACCAATGCTCACAAAAGTTCCACTTTTGATGACGTCTACAATAAATTGAAGATTGTATAGAATGAAACCCCTTTTGGATCAAGGAAGTAAATATACCTCTGGAAACATGGATTTCTTCTCACATAGTGAAGGTCAATTTGATCAAAGGGAGTCATATGTGCATCCCGTTACTGGATCACCTTGTGTCAACGTTGGATCAAGCTTTGTCAGCGCCCCACATTCAGACGCTTACACATACAATGTTGACTCACCAAGGATTAAACCTACTGGTATTGATCTAGATACAGTGTTTGTATACATTGTTGCATTGCCCAATGGTTCAGTGATTACATATTAGGACCTTGAGCAAATCAGTGATGAAAATTTGGAGGAGATGGACATAAAGTGGAACATGGCACTTGCAAGCATAAGGTCCAATAGATGGAATAGGAGATTCAAGAAGAAGATGACATTTAATGCTAAAGACACTGCTGGGTTTGATAAATCCAAGGTGGAGTGTTACAATTGCCATAGTTAGGGACACTTTATGAGAGGATGCAAATCTCCAAGAAGATCTGATGCTGGAAAACCTTCAAGCCAAATCATCAAGGTTGAAGATACAAATGCTATGGTTGCCATGCAAGAAATTGATGGTGTTGGCTGGGACTGGAGCTTTATAGCCAAGGAGGTGGAAGAGAACAAGGCCTTGATTGCAGAGAAGGAAGAAGAGGAGCATGTTCACTATGCTCTCATGGCACATTCTTCATCTTCATCAGATAATGAGGTATATGATGATGCATTTTGTAGTAAAGGTTGTCGTTTAAACACTGAAAAACTTAACAAAGAAATTTTGAAGTTAAAATCAGATGTTTTTGATGAAAAATGCAAGTTATCTAATTATCAACTGGCACTTGTTCAAACTGAAAAGACTGTGGCTGAATATAAGAAAATAGAGCTTGACCTAAAAGATCAAATTAACGTTTTATCTCATGACCTTAAAGTTAGTGTTGACCTTAGGGATATTTTGGAGAGATCCAAAGGTGTCATACAAGCTGAGTTAGATGAGGCCATTAAAAACAAAGATACTATAGGGCTTAAAGTTCAAAGATTTGATAAAGCTTCTCAAACCCTAGAAAAATGTGTTAGTGAACAAAGAGACTCTAGGGATATGACTGGGATTGGGATGAAAGAGTATGCTGATGTTCCACCACCTGCTGGGAACTTCTGTGGTGTCCTTAGAAAGGATTTGTCTTGGACTGGTATTCCAGAACTCCAAGAAAAGGAATTCATTCCTCCACCAAGAGTTCTTACTCCAGTAGAGGAATATCAGCAGAAAATAATTGATTTGGAACAATGGAAGAAAGCCAATCCTACTTTGTTTGTTAAAGGTGAAAGCCTAAATGAGTCTACACCCATAAAAGTGACCAACCCTTCCACTGGAAAACCTATTGACCTTGTCTTAAATGTTGATAGAAAACCTAGTGTTAAGTATACAGAAATGTATAGAAAACCTAGGTCATCAAAAAGTCAAGTTAGTGATAATGGGACAGGTTTCTTTTCATCTAGACCTAGGGTTATGTCTAGAAAAGCTTGTTATAGTTGTGGGAGTTTTTCACATTTGGCGTTTAAGTGTGTCAATGCTTCAAAATTCAACGCTGATAAAAAGTCAACCATTGTCAAACCCAGACCTTTTGTCCAGCAATGTCCACAAGTTACTAGACCAGCTCCATTCTTTACTAAAGGGTCTAATACTCATGGACAAAGGCCTTTTCAAAAGACCAATACATGGTCTAACAGACAATGGGTTCCTGTAGCAAACCCTAGTTTTGGTACTGACAAGGGTAATTTTGGCGCTGTCAAGAACAATTTTAACGTTGACAGGAATGTTTCCAACGCTGTTAGACCAAGTAATAACAAATACTTGCAACCAAAGGGAAAGGGGTCTAAAGCTTCTTCTAGCTTGACATGAAGACCGAAAGAAAACTATTTTTTTTTCTTTATGTGCACGGCATTCAAAAGGTAAATGATTATGGATATTGGGATAGTGGATGCTCTAGGCACATGACGGGGAAGGAATATTATTTGACCAACTATACCCCCATTAAAGATGGTGACAAAGTGTACTTTGGAGGAGGATATGGAACTATTACTGGCAAAGGCACTCTTATCACCAACAATTTGTGTTTTGAAAACGTATATCTGGTAAAAGAACTTGATTATAATCTGTTTAGTGTATTACAAGTTTGTGATAACAAAAGTAAGGTTCTTTTCACTGATACTGAATGCTTGGTGTTAAGAAAAGACTTTAAAATACCTGATGAGAAGTTTATTGATTATAGAACACCTAGGCACAAAGACATTTATAATGTGAATCTTAATGGAATTAGGATGAATAATAATTTGTCATGTCTATATGCTAAGGCTTCAGTTGATGAAAGTACTCTTTGGCACAGAAGGTTAGGGCACATAAACTTTAATAACATAAATAGACTTGTGAGACATGGTTTAGTTGATGGTTTGCCTGAAAAGGCTTTCCACAATGACCACTCTTGTGTTGTATGCCTTAAAGGCAAACAACACAAAGTCTCCTTTAAGTCTAAACTTGTGCACTCTAGTTCTAAACCACTTCATTTGCTGCATATGGACTTGTTTGGTCCAACTAATATAGAAAGCTTAAATGGTAAATCTTTTTTTGTCATAACTGATGATTTTTCTAGATTTACTTGGACTGTCTTTTTAGCTTTAAAAAGTGAATCTGCCACTATTTTGATTAACTTTATTACCCAAATTGAAAAGAAAACAGGGAATGAGGTTAAAATACTTAGAAATGATAATGGTGGTGATTTAGAAATAAGTTGTTAGATGACTTTTGTGTCAAGAAAGGGATTACTAGGCAATTTAGTGTAGCTAAAACCCCACAACAAAATGGGGTGGCTGATAGGAAGAATAGAACACTCATAGAAGCAGCTATGACAATGTTGGTTGATGCTCATTTTCCCATTGCTTTTTGGGCTGAGGCTGTGAATACAGCCTGCTATGTTCAGAATAGGGTATTGATCAACAAAATCCACAATAAGACACCTTATGAGCTATTTTGGAATAGAAAACCTAATATTGGTTTGTTAAACCCTTTGGATGTCATGTAGTTATACTTGATACTAGTGATGCCTTAGGAATGTTTAGTGCTAAAGGTGAAGAAGGCTATTTTATGGGCTTTTTAGTGCAGAGTAGAGGATATATGGTTTACATTAAGAAAGAAAAATGTATACTTGAAAAGGTACATGTTAGGTTTTTAGAAAGTAAACCTAGTGATCCTAAGAGTGGACCAAATTGGTTCTTTTATTTACAACCTTTATCTAGGACCTTGAATTATATGCCTGTTACTAATCCAGACATTGTGAAAGTGGATTCACATGTTTTGGAAGAACCAGTTGTTGAAATTTCAGGTAAACAGGTTGACAAGGAAGTAGAATCAAAAGCAGTCAAATCAGCTCCTATACTTGAGTATGTCACCATTCCTATTTGGACAGATGGATTTGCTGCTGTTGTTGCTGCTGGAAAGGAAAAAGATGGTCCACAAGAGAAACCAATTGATGAAAACATGCATGAATCTTCAAGCGCTAACAAAGGCAAATCTGGCACTGATAGGCCAAATTTAGGCGTTGATGGCTCAAACGTTGACCGGCCTAGTTCAGGCGTTGACAACCCTTTTGACCATTCATTCTCTTCTAATGTTTTTGAACAAGGTGAACCGTCCACAGTACATGAAGAGGTTCATTCAGGTGATGATGGAGGAGAATTTGAAGATGATATTGGCAACATGGAGACTAAAATTAAAGACAACACAATTCTTGAAGGAGGAATACTTACATCTACTATCAAAAATCATCCTTCTTCTCTAATCATTGGTGATGTGATGTCTCCTGTTCAAACAAGAAGGTCTCATCAGAATCAAGTAGGTTTTATTTCCAATATCCACAAGAAGGTTGATACCTCTCTTGTACAGGCATGTTTGTTTGCTTGTTTTCTATCACAATAGGAACACAAGAAGATATTTGATGCTCTCAAAGAACCAAGTTGGGTGGAAGCAATGTAGGATGAGCTTCACCAATTTGCTATTCAAGATGTTTGGGAGTTAGTAGATTGTCCCAGATATGTCAGACCTATAGGGACAAGATGGGTTCTTAGATACAAAAAGGATGAAAGAGGGATTGTGGTCAGAAACAAGGCACGTTTAGTTGCTCAAGGTTATACACAAGAGGAAGGGATAGACTATGAAGAGGTTTTTGCACCTGTTGCAAGGATTAAAGCAATGAGGATTTTCCTGGCCTATGCTTCTTGCATGGGCTTCAAAGTTTATCAAATGGATGTGAAGAGTGATTTTCTTTATGGCACAATTATAGAGGAGGTTTATGTAATGCAGCCTCCTGGTTTTGAGGATTCTGAACATCCAGACAAGGTGTATAGGGTGAACAAAGCAATGTATGGACTTCATCAAGCCCCAAGAGCATGGTATGGCACACTGTCCACATATCTGGTGGAAAATGGATTCAAGAGGGGCACCATAGATCAGACTTTGTTTACCAAGAGGATTGGTAAGGACTTTTTACTTGTTCAGGTCTATGTGGATGATATCATCTTTGGCTCTTCAAGTCCAAAGATGAGTGAAGACTTTTCCAAGCTCATGACAGACAAATTCAAGATGAGTGCAATGGGAGAGATGAACTTCTTTCTAGGTTTACAAGTTCAACAGAAAGAAGATGGTATCTTCATCTCTCAAGACAAATATGTAGCATAAATCTTGAAGAAGTTTGGATTTTCTCCACATGAAAAATGGGCTAGCACACCCATGGATAGGGAACACCCTTGGGGAAAGATTGTAGATGGAAAAGAGGTGGATGTCAGGCATCATAGGTCAATGATTGGATCATTGATATATCTTACAGCTTCTAGACCTGACATTATGTTTGTGTGTGTGCATGTGCACGCCATCAAGTGACTCCCAAAGAGTGTCATCTTCATGCTGTCAAGAGGATCTTTAGATATCTTAGGTGCTATCCCACCTTGGGATTATGGTATCCAAAGGATTCTCCATTGGAGCTTATTGGTTATTCAGACAGTGATTATGGAGGTGACAAGTTTGATAGAAAATCCACAACTAGTGGATGCCAATTTCTTGGGAGCAGGTTAATATCTTGGCAATGCAAGAAACAAACAGTGGTGGCCAACTCTACAACTGAAGCAGAATATGTAGCTACAGCTGCTTGTTGTGGACAAGTCTTATGGATTCACAACCAACTGTCGGATTATGGGTATAATTTTATGCATACCAAGATTTTTGTAGACAATAACAGTACTTTTTGCATTATTAAGAATCATGTACATCATTCTAAAACAAAACACATAAAAATTAGACATCATTTTATAAGAGATTGTTTTAAAAAAGGTTTAATACAACCAGATAGGGTTGACAGAGAAGAAAATGTGGCAGATTTATTAACTAAACCTTTTGATGCTGGGAGATTTCAATACTTGGTAACAAGTATTGGAATGATCAATCTTACATAATATGTGTGTTTGGAACTTATTGTAAAAGTATGTACATGCTAGGCACTGTTATTGGTCTTTGTACAAAATTAGGTTTTCCACTTTATTTTTCTAACGCTGACAAAGGTTATTTTAACGCTGATAAGTGTTAAAATGGACGTTGACAACAACATGTTAGTTTTGTGGTTTTTGATCTAATTATGCAGGCATTATGAGCATTGTACAAATGGATACAGAGTTGCTTATGGATCTTTGGAGCTTACTTGGAGTGTGTTCAAGTTTATAGATGATGGTTGGAATTTTTACATTCTTATCTTGACATAATTTTTTATTGGATATATTATGTTTGGCAACTTGTATATCATATTTTAAGGGGAGGTTTAGGAAACCTTTAAGACTTTTTGGGTATTCATATAATACTCTTATCATAATTCTATATTGTGTCCACTGGTGAGTACGAGTTAGTTTACTAAATCGTGAGGCACTGTAGCATGCAAATTGATATACTTTGCACGCTGCCAAGACTTTTTGACCTAGAATTGGATGTGGTCGGTTGGGAGACTTGGGTATGATTTTTATTGGGCTTACCTAGGAAGTTACAAAGGATTTTATGAGATAACTTCATTGTTAAGAACTTTGGTTAGCAAGGGACACTTGAGGACAATTATGTCTATCTTGCTTAAGTAAGTGTGCATGATTGGACAGTGCTTGCTACCCTCTAGTGATTTTCAGTCTATAAGTTATCTTCACTAGGATAAATTACTTTGTTAAGGTCCTTTTTCTTTGAATTCTTTTTATTTTTGGACGCTGACAGTTTTCTTTCCAAGCGTTGTTAAGACCAATTTTGAAGTTGACATGGCAAAAACTAACGTTGACAAGAATATAGCCGTTGGGCGCTGATAGGTTATTTTTTACCGTTGATAAACATTGGGTCCTACCCAGTTGTTATTTTGACGAAAATATGTGCCGTACTTTTAGGAGTTGGTAACTTTTTATTAATGCTAGAGATAAGTTATATATTTTCAAGATCTTCATGATTATATTTTGGATATAACTGTCTCATGTTTTGACCAATCACATGTTTTCACGTCTCCTATATATTTGGCTCGTTTCTTTTAAAAAGGGTAACTGCTTATTCTTGTCTAACTAAATTTTCTCAAACCTTCATCCTTCATAACTTTATCACAGCTTTCAACATCAATGGCGCCTAAGTTTAAACCTAGAGATTTAGAATTGGGGTTCAGAATTCAGCATAACATGGTTGCTTATTTACAAGTTGATAATACTCTGTTTCCTCAATATACTCAGATGGTTGAGTATTTGAATGCATCCCCAATAAGGTATTCACTTTCTCATGCTCCTCTTATCCCTGTCACACATATTAAACAGTTTTGGAATACTGTCACTTCCTCAACAGTTAATAATGTGACTACATTGACTGCTATTGTCCATGGGGTTCCATGGGTGGTTACTGAATCTCTGGTTCGTCAAGCTTTGCATCTTAATGATGCAGATGGTATAACCACCCTACCCATTGTAGAGCTAGAACAAGGACTCCAAGCTTTGGGTTATCCTTTGCCAAAAGATGTCCATTTAAACAAATATACAAAACAAGAATTTCCCCCAGCTTGGAAGTACTTGATACATGTCATTATTCAATGTCTGAGTCCCAAATGTACTGCACACAATGAAATCAACCGATCTATTGGGAGTGCCATTGTGTGTATTGCTACTGGGCAAAAATATAATTTTTCAAAAATGATTTTTGATGGCATGCGTCATAACAAGGGTAGCAAGATGACTCTTGCTTACCCAAGGTTTTTACAAATGGTGTTTGATTTACAAAGATACTGCAATAGAGATCACAATGATTTTTATACGATCCTTGTTCAAAAGAAAGAAATTTTTGGAAAGACGAATTCTGAACCTTATCGAGACGTACCTCTTACCCAAGCCATGCTTGCTGTTATTACAACAGCACAACCTCCACCAGACGCCCAACCACAACCAGACCCATTGCCTGAAAAACCACCATCACCCTAGCAAATGGAAGTTGACCAAGAATCATTTAACGCTGACACTTTAAATGTTGGCGTTGACACTCCAAATCCAAACGCTGACAACCTTTTACCATAAACCCAAACACCCCTTAACCTTCAAACAGCCTCTCCATCCACTACATCTTCTACACCCCCTGAATTTAGGTTGGTAAAACGCCAAAGGACTACTAGAGCGTTCTCCTCTAGTGGTCCTAGCCATGTTGCAGAGAGAACCACCACCACAAGTGTGGTTGGTGACATGGGTGGGGCTGGGACTATTGGTTCTAGCTTAGATACAGGCCAAGCCAGTCCTAACATCATTAAGACCCCATCCATGCCCCATGAATCTACTTTGGGAGGTCAAATTCCCATTTTAGAGGAGGGCAGATTGGAACCTTACACATTGTCAGAATTGACGGTTGTCTGCATTAGCTTGTAAAAGCAAAATGCAGACCTCGTACATACTGTCAACACACAAGGCCTTGAACTCAAGCAATTGAGGGAGAGGATTGATATTTTGGAAGGAGCTAACCTTAGGCGTAGAGAGGAGGATTCTTCCAAAGGAGAGGATGAACAGGTACATGTGAGTGACAAAGGCTCACATGAAGGTGAATCTTTAGGTATAGCTGAGGCTCTAACAGCTTTAAAGAGGCAACCAAGTTTTGATGCTTCATTGGTTACCCTACAAATTTAAATTTGTCTTTTACTGAGATGTTGGAGCAGTTCACAAAGCCAAGTGCTGACAATAGTAAGTTAAGCGTTGACTAGCAAGTTTTGGACGCTGATAGACCTGTAGGTGTGGTTGATGTATCCCAGTCATCAGCTATCATCTAGGATGTGTCTACACAGGTACCATCAATTTCTTTACCCATTATTGATGTATTGGATAAAGGTAAAGGGATTATGGTAGAAACAATAGTTCCCAAGGATGCAGCCTAAGTGCAGTTTGATTCTATGTTGGCTGCACAACATGAGGAAAATGAGAAGAACACTGCTGCTATTGAGTCACCATTTGTGGCTACTTCTGAAAGTAATAAGGGAGGCAGTGATGATGAGATTACTGATTCAAGTGTTATGATCATTGAAGATCCAGAAAGGCTTGAATATGGTGATGTGTTGGCTAAAGAAAGGCTTGCAGAATTGAAAAATCAAGTAGATTATGAGATGCCTGAAGTAGCTCAGATGTACTTTGCATGGGAGAATACGGTTATAGAGCATCCAGACATGACCATTTCAGATCAAATTTGGGGTTTGGAGATTCTCTTACGAGTTCAAAGGGATTGCAAGGTAATCTTGAAGTATACGGCTAGCAAGGTTCTTTCACAGTCTAAGAAGGATATAAGAGAGCTCTACTATATGCTTCTCAGATGTCATCAAGGGGGTTGGACTTTCCAGAAGTTACAGGGTTTGTCCTTTGATGAGTTGAAGTTTCGTGGCTTATCCTATATGGGCAAGTGTTCAAGAGTAGAATACTATCAGAATTCTTTCAGATTAAAGAAACGAAGAACTTACAGAAGAGATGCTGATCCAACAGGCTTTAATTGCACCAAGGCCTTTGAAGAAGGGAATTCCAATTGAGTTCCCAAAGAATTTGGATAGAGTGAATCCTAGTGAAGCAGTTATTAGAAGGAGTATTAAGCTCTCACCTTTGGAAGCTTCACATATGGTAGAGGTATTACCTCATGATTCCAGAAACTCTATAGTTCATCATGAAGAAGATACAAGTGGGTTTTAGATGATTGGCAGATATGGAAAGGAGGTACATACTTTTACTACTCTTATCTTTTTGTTTGCAAGCCTGGATAGGGAAGACTTGGTAGATCTTTGGGGATTGTTGAAGACCAAGTATGAGACTGAAGCACCTACTTCAGTCAATGGAATAAAGATTTGGTCCACATTCAAGAGAATGTGTGAGCCAAATGATGAAGATCCAATATGGTTGGATCTGGATGATATCAGTGGACTTCAATGGCGTCTACATTCAGCAGCTGGTGTTTATATTTTAGTACTACAAAGTTTTCTGAATATCTTCTTGTGGATGCTGAATATCCCATGTCCAAGGAAGTTTTGAAGAAAATGGTTTCAACACAGCTGGAGATGGATTCCACAAGTGATGTTGGCAAAGATCTAATTAGGTTTATTTATTTCCTAATTAACAAGTGATTTGTATTTGTAAGAATCCTCCTTGTATTTAGTTTTTATTCAGAAACTTGATTACTAGAGTAGATATCAAGTTTAGGGGAGGATTGTTGGGAATAAAATGAGCCAAGACACTTAGATGCTGACAAGAGGAAATTGGACGTTGATAAGAAGAAATCAAGCGTTGTCAGATCAAGCGTTGACAAGAAGAAATCAAGCGCTGATGTGAAGAAGTCCAAGCACTGATAGAATACTTAGTCTACACGTTTTTTATGTTTCTAGTAAAGATATGTTCGACAATGTATTTTCTATGTTTATCTTTACCTAAGATAGCTGATACGTAGACTCTTGTGCAAGGCTCCTTAATCTATAAAAGGAGGCCTTTAGGTTTTAGTTTAATATACATTTTACACTTTCATTATACATAAGTTCGATTATCAATCAAAGTGAAAGTTTGGTTTATTTGTTTTGATTGTTCTTCATTCAAGTATTAATTCCGCATAGTACTTGAATTGTTTACACAACAAAGTTTCTCTAAGTGTTTAACTTGATTTAATCTCGTTTACACAAAGCTAAATCGATCTAAGTTTGGGATCAACAACTAGTTGCAGCCCAATCGCCTTGTCATGCTTAACTACCTTTGGTCAAGGAAATGCCTTAGTCAAAGTATCTGCTATGTTATTATCTGTTTGAACTTTTATCAATTTGATTTCCTGAGCTTCAACTTGTTCTCGGACGTAGTGATGTCTACGCGTAAAGTGTCTGGCGCCTTTCATGACTCCAAAGTCATTGGCAAATATTATTGTGGCAGAATTGTCACAATACATATCAATAGGTTCTTTAATTGAAGGCGTCACTCCAAGATCTTCAATAAACTTCCTAATCCAAGCAGCTTCCATTGTAGCTTCTGAAGCAGCCATGTACTCAGATTGAGTAGCATGCATTGAAATCGTTGTCTGTTTCTTGCTCTTCCAGTCAACTGCTCCTCCATTGATAACAAAAACGTAACCCGTATGAGACTTCGTATCGTCTTTATCACATTGCCAGGACGCATGACAGAAACTTGTAACATTCAGTTCTGTGTATGGTTTTCCACCATATACCAAAAACATATCTTTCGTACTCCTCAAATACTTTAGAATATGTTTAATAACAATCTAGTGGAGCTTCCCTGGATTCTGTTGGTATCTACTAACCAAGTTCTGAGCAAACTCCACATCAGGCCTTGTGCATCTAACATCATACATTATAGATCCTATAGACGAAGCATAAGGCACCTTCTGCATGTATGCCTCCTCTTTAGGAGTTGATGCATCCATCTCATGACTCAGATTATGCTTAACTTCCATAGGTTGAAAACCTTTCTTGGAATTATGCATACTATACTTCTTCAAAATCTTATATATATAAGCATCTTGACATAGACCAATTAACTGTATTTTCCTATCCTGATAGATCTTAATTCCCAGAATGTATGCAGCTTCTCCTAAATCCTTCATAGAAAAACATTTACCAAGATAATCCTTAACATCTTTAAGTCTTGGAATGTTACTTCCCATGATTAATATGTCATCAACATATAGGACTAGGAATACTACATCACTCCACTAGCTTTGCGATATACACATGGCTCATCACGATTCTGAACAAATCCAAACTTTTTGATTTCTTCGTCAAATCTTTTTTCCATTGACGTGATGCTTGCTTCAAACGATAAATGGACCTCTGAAGTTTTCACACATGTCCTGGATTCTCAGGATCAACATACCCTTCTGGTTGCTGCATATAAATGTCTTCATCTAAGTGACCGTTCAAGAAGTCATTTTTAACATCCATTTGCCATATCTCATAGTCATAGTATGCTGCTATAGCTATGAGAATCCTAATAGCTCTTAAGTCTGCTATTGGAGAAAATGTCTCCTCGTAGTCTATGGCAAAAGTTTCTGTAAATCCTTTATGTAGAATCTTGATAACCTATGAATCTATGAAGTGGGTTGATGTTTTCTAGAGAGAGAAACTAGAGAGAGAAAGTGAGAGAAACTATGTGTCTTTTTATTCAAGTGAAAAAACAAGAAAATGAACAACAACCAACCCCTTTCCATGGTGGAAAGGGGTATTTATATCCAAGGCCTTATTTGGACTTGGGCCGGCCCATGACAAGCCCATGGGCCGGTTTCTTACTTAACTAAATAAGTAACACTAACTACGAGCTATTACAACATTAATAATATTGTGGAGTGACCGATACTTCTAATATACGTAAAAATGTATTTCTAACAATCTCCCCCTAAGGGAGGTCACTCCACGTTTACAAAGTTCTAAACCTAGCATACTATACTAAGTCTTCGTTCTTCAGCTCGTAGTCTTTTTCTTCTTTCTTTTTGTTGTGAATATTTTGATTTGATCTTTTAGGCTTTGACTTGAGAGCATTGTTCTTTTGGCCTTTCACGTGCGATCTTTGCCTTCTTGTGAAACTTGCCTCCTCGTGACTCCATGTTCCACACACTTATGTCTTTTTGTTGAATTCTTGAAAGCTTCAGAGTTTGGTACAGCGGAAGACTTCATTTTGCACTTTCTTGAATTTTGCTGAACTTTGATGCAGAAAAACATAAGCATGTGGGAATGACTTCTACAGGTACACCGCAACACCACCGTCTTCAACTGGTACACAGCAACGCCACCGTCTTCAACAGGTACACAGCAACGCCACCGTCTTTAATAGGTACACAGCAATGACACGAATAAAATGGCTTTGACATTCTATTCTAATTCCGTAGCATTTTACCTCCGGTCGGTGAAGACCATTGGACGATATCAGATATCGTACCCGTGACGGATAGTTTCAATTAAGTAACTTCCTGACAGGATTTCACGGGTAAACCCGTTCTCTTTATTCGACCGTCCAAAGCTGACTGCGAACATAAAGAGTGAATCACTTGGATAAATTATCCTTGTGATTTGAAGCCGTAAATTCATGAAACCTGGAACAAGTGAATTTCAATTAAGATTTTCACCATCGTTGCTTTCCAGTTATCACGAGCTCAATTCATAAAGAATCTTGCACGTCACCTACCAAGTGCTGTTTGATGTTAACACTAGAAGGATTTCCACTCGTCACTGTGATCAATAAAGAGTCACTCTGAGTGTTCTGGCAAGATCATATGATAATGCGTAGAGGCCTGGAACGAGTTTAAGTTCAATTAAGAATTAAACCACTGTTTCTTTCCAGTTTTTTCACAAGATTGGTTCTAACAGAACCGCACGTGTAACCTACCATGAGCTTGTTTGATGTTGGCTCAAGCAGGATTTCCATCTTCATTGTAATACTTACGTATTACTCGGATGTTCTGGCAATATTACAAGAATACTACGTAGGACTCATGAAAATCTCTTACTTTTCACAATGTGTGAGAAAGCAAGGAATAAATGGAAAGTGTCCTAATGAGACTTTTGATGATCTCGTGGCTCTAGACTCGATAGTGCGTTTTGATTTAGTGAGCGATGGCTGGAGAGGAGTGCCACCTTTTCAATATCAGTCTATTCGGAGTGAATAAACCAATAGATAACGTGTTGATCTCCGTGTGATTAAAACAAATACCTTTTGAGAGATATTTGAGTTAGCTGGGAAGGGTTGTGCATTGCATCACTGGGTCCATGATGTCTTTCTTCAATATCAAGAATCATTAACAAAAATGATCTCAATAGCATATGTATTGACCCGGTTTCTGCCTAAAGTTGTAAGGAGGGCTTCTTTCTTTACACCCTTTATCTTTACAATTCTTTTTCATTCTTCAACCCCTTCAATGCTTACCAATACGTCATAACTAGCACCTTGTTATGATTGTTCCAGTGCTAGCTTAAGTACTTGGTCTGCATTCAGCTACGTTCACAATCTTTCTCCAACTTTCCTAGGACTTCTAATTCTATCTAGGGAATTGTCCTTGGGAAGATTCCATCGGCTCTGATGAATCACTGGACTAAACCTATTCCTACCACCCTTTTGTCACCACATTCGTCGTGAATTAAGCGTGTTTTGGGAAAGTATAGCCACCATGAAAAATCATTGAAAATCACCTAAGGTACTTGTGATATTGAAATCAAAAGTTTGTACCTTATGTGTTTTGTTCATCAAAAACGCTCCCCCTTAACATGTGCTGTACACATATTAAGTTGGATTATCGTTAAATCTTTTTCATCTTTTAGCCAAGTATCATTTAAATCTCCTTAATCCCATTTTTCTCCCCTTATCCAAAGTGTTAACCATTAATATTTGGGATATTGAATGGATTAACCGGTCTTTGGGTAAAAAAATGAAATCGATGTGTGGCCATAGAACATGTTAATGCTCCCCCTTAAATTAATAAGGGATAGTTGTAGTGCTTTAATATGATATATTTTGAAAGATTTAGAATCTCGTGAGAAATTCTTGAAAAATTATCATACCTTAACACTACATCAAGCCGCAAAAGCACAATATTCACAAATATACATATTCACAATTGAAACCCAATATAAAGTGAACCTGAAATGTATGACCCATTAGATGGATCGTTGCAGTAGCTTGTGGTGCACTAAATATGGTCTACCACCAACGAATCTTTCCAAGCTCCTCATCAATCTACGTTCACGGAGCTTTTGATCAATCTTCTTGATCACATACTTCGCCATTTGCCGATAACCCTGATGCCAATCCTCAGTCATCTCTGGTAGAGTCCCACCCGAATTAAGATGCTCCAACTTTCCTCTGACGTATAGGAGAGTCCCATCACTGTACTTATAAAGCTCACCAACCCTCATAAACTTCATTAACCCTCGACTGTTCAAGTAGAAAATGCCGCAATTCGGGACAGAAATGCCGGTATAGGGACATCTATCTACATGTTGAGGTAACACTTGATTCACTGGACGGGTTAGGTTAAGCTTCCTTTGGTAACTTTCGACTCCCAACTGAAGATCTTCAACTCGTTTCTTGATAACAACGCTTCGTGTGAACATACGAAGTGCTGTATTCAAAGCAATGATGTCTTCACGAGGAATATGTGTGAGTTGATCCCGGGTCATCATAAGCAACATATCTTCGATATCCTCAAGGCGAATGATAGAAAAATCTCTCTGCTGGATTTTGTATTCTCTGTCATCCTCCCTTTTTAGACGAATCTCCGTCACATGATAATAGCCATTCTTGGCTTCAGTTTTCATCCCTAAAATACTGGAGATGCGGATATCGGATCTAACGTTGCTTCCTGAATTGGCTAAGCAGCAACCCCTGTACGCCCTTCGGACTCGTTCGTCCCAATGAGATGCACCTATAACAGCATACATATCATAATTACGAGTTACCCTTGGGACCCAGAGTCGGTTTACCTTTTCCTCGATCCAGGGTATTGTCCCCCAGTTGGCAGCTTTCAGCAAGGTCAAGGAGGTTGCGTACTTTGATGAACCCTTCAGAAGATACTCAAGATCATAGGTGACGAAGAAGTCGAGAGCAATCTGATTATCTTGAGAAGGATCAAGTGGAGGTGGAGCTCTCTCTGATTCATGGAGGTCTGGCCTTTGAACGGTGTTAAGAGCTTTCAGGATCTCGTCAGCATAATACTCGAACTCCATTCGGGTTAGCCTGGTTTTGGCGCGAATTATCTTATCCTTCAGCGCTCTCTTTACCAATGACGGAGTGACCGAAGATTTATACTCATGAGCCAGAAATGCGCACAAGTCAATCGGGCTGCGGATACGGAGATATAAAATACCTCTGTCAGCGTCTGTGATTGGATCATATTGAGCCGCTGTCGTGATCCAAGCTTGTGGCGGTGCAGTCTCGTCAATCTCCAACGTGTCTGCCCAGTCCCGTGTGCTTGACTCAGGAACAGTAGATTGTGGTTCTTGTTGTAGAGGAGTGGAGACTTGAACACGTGCTAGTTCTGATTCAGGCATCTCGGCGGTGTCATGAACGGGTGAGTGTTGTGCAGCTTCAGGTTCAGTTACCGATTATGCAATCACAGGAGCAACAACAACATAACTAACAGGGTTAGTGGTAACAGGTATAGACACAGCAATAGATGTACCAGGAATTGATGATGCCGTAGTAGCATTCACATCATGACGCCACTTGGATCGTCTTGATTCCATGGAAGTAGATTTTTCCTTTGCCGCTGCATCTTTCTTAGACTTGGTTCCAGACTTAGAAGGTTTCTTTGTGCTGGCAACCTTATCCCCCTTTTTAGGCTGTGTACCATCATCATCCTCATCGCTATCCTCGTTGCTCCCCTTAGCACTTTCCTCATTACCATCACCACCATCATCACCATCATCATCATCATCATCATCATTCTCATCATCATCACCATCATCGTCATCGTCATCATCCTTTTCTTCTTCTTCTTCTTCTTCACCTTCTTCTTCACCAGTACCCTCTTCTTCTTCACTTTCTTCCCTTTCTTCCTCAGGCAGAATGTGGTATGGTACCACACTTCCAAACGTTTTAAATAACCTATCATTCTCCATGATAGCGTCATTCAGGGATTTGTAAAGAGCCCGTTGAATCCTAGATTTATCAAAAGATCCAAGTTCCCTCATACGAGCTTTGAGGATCTTCTTTAATTCAAAATCCGTCAAGTCATAGGCAATTTTGTAGGCGGATTCAGAAGGATTGGATGACTTGATCATCAAGTTATCAGCCGCGAGTGTCTTCAACTCATCACGCAGTTTAGGCATAATGGATTCAACGGATTCTTTCACTCTCTCTTCAACAGAAGCTTCAAGTGCTTCTTTTTGCTCCTTGTACTTATCCCTCATCGCTTGAAGTCTCGTGATACGTGCAACATGCTTATCAGCCTCAGCCTGCTTGACCTGAGCTAGTTCTTCTGCATGAGCTTTTCGTGTTAACTCCATCTCTGCAGCGAACTTAGCAAGCATCTCTTCTTGGGCTTTCTTAGATGCTTCTTCACTTTGAGCTCGTCTATGTAGCTCTTGGCGAAGTTCATCCATCTCTCTTTTGTGATTATCCGTATGTTTATCCAACATTTTTGCCATTACAAATGCAGCCATTGTAGACGATGCAGAGCTGCTCTGGGTTGGTTGAAGAGGCTCGGTTGTGACCACAGTACTGAGAATGGGAGTTATTGGAGGTGGAAGAAATGGTGTTGAGACCGGTCGGGTTGGTAAGGGTTGTATTGGTGGAGGTTGAGTTACTAAAGGTTGAGTGGGTACCATGATTGTAGGAGCACCAGACTCCTTTTCAACACTTGCTGAAACGGGGATGGATGTCTCCTTCGAAGTAGAATACCGTTCAGGTGATCCAAACTCATACACATCCTCTGGCTCCTCGTACTCTTCTTCAATATTCATCTGTGCACCCGAACCACTACCGCCCGTATCTTTCCTACTCCTTTCAATAGCTATCTTCATTAATTTTCTCTCAGCCTTGTCAAGAGCAGGATCATCAACATTTTCTTCGTCACGTAGAACTAACTCATCAGCCTTGCCCTTTCCCTTCTTAGCTTAGTCTTCTTCTTCTTGGTTTCGGGTTCAGGTAAAGCAGCTGGTTGCTTGCGTTTACCTTTACTCTTGACCGTAGTAGACGAGTCTTCTCCAGTCTGAAGGCTTGCTTTTAGCTTCTTGATTTCTAGCAGCAGTAGCTTGTAATCAGCAGAACCTTTAATTTTATCCGTTAGAAGATAATCGGGAATAGGACCAGGAATCACACCACCAGATGGTCCTTCATGTCTTAGATCTACAGTATGATCAGCCTCTTCAGTGTGATGACGACTTGTTGCACGCCTATCAATAGTAACATCATTCTTCATACACTAATTAATGATAAGCTTGATAAACCGAGGGTAAGGAAAGAAGTTATTCTTCAGCTTCTTGTTTTGGAAGAGTTGAAAGGTGAATTCTTCCCATAACAATAATGCATAATCTGCATTTGCGCCTGTGTACATTCCATGGAAGATGTTCATAATTGGACTACGCAAAGCATCATGCCCACTGGTTTTGGGTGTAAGACATCTACTGAGAATACCCAACATTTCTCTCCAAGGTTGACCTACTTTAGCAGTGGTAAACTCAGACACAACTCGTATGTCAGGACATCCAAGAGCATCGAACAACTCCATAAGTTCGTCTTTAGTAGGATCCCTCGAAAATGCCATACCTTTGGGTGTATCCCGAGTGCCAAATATCTTACGGAAGTCTGAAACAGTAAGTGTTTGCTGCTTGTTGTCGATAGTGAAGGTGATCTTGTTTGAAGTGCTTTCCTTGGTGGCCCAGAACTCATACATGTAATCATAAGGCACCGAGGCAGTACTCCTTAAAGCATTCTTGAAATGAGATTGATCAAGGATTGCTATGGCGACTTTAAATCCATGGTGAGTGGATTTTGAGACTTGCTTCAGCCGGTAATTGTTTGGTATGAATTTGAGTGTTCGTGCTTCGGCAATTGCGGCTGCTCGAGAGTCTTGGATTGCTTGTACTGTTGGATTAGTCATCGTATCTGCTTAAGATAAGACATGAAAGGTTGATGCACAAAAATATATAGATATGTATCATTATTACTTCTAAGCATAACACATTTCATAACATAATTCCACAAGTACTTATAACAGGCAAACACTATTAATCAAACAACTCTTCATCCGGAACTTTCCTTCATTCGGAACTCTTCATTCGGAAGTCCTTCATTTGGAACTTCTTCATTCGAAACTTCTTCATTCGGAAGTTCTTCATTCGGAACTTCTTCATTCGGAACTTCTTCATTCGGAAGTTCTTCATTCGGAACTTCTTCATTCGGAACTTCTTCATTCGGAACTTCTTCATTCGGAACTTCTTCATTCGGAACTTCTTTCATTCGGAACTTCTTCATTCGGACGTTCATCCGGAACTTCCTTCATTCGGAAGTTCGTTCGGAACTTCCTTCATTCGTAAGTTCGTTCAGAACTTCCTTCATTCGGAAGTTCGTTCGGAACTTCCTTCATTCGGAAGTTCATCCGGAACTTCCTTCATTCGGAAGTTCATCCGGAACTTCCTTCCTTCGGAAGTTCGTTCGGAACTTCCTTCATTCGGAAGTTCGTTCGGAACCTCCTTCATTCGGAAGTTAGTTCAGAACATTCCTTCATTCGGAAGTTAGTTCACCATGTTCATCCGGAACTTCATAAACGCAGCCATAGAAGATTAATCTTGTCGCATTTGTGAATTGTAAGGCAATCTAAGGTAACCTAACACAATCTAATGATATTCCGAACAAAACCCATCAAAAACCCTAATCAATTAAACCCTAATTAGGCAAACGATCCCTAATTTTGATAAATTTGATTATACGAATCAATTAACATGATTTAACTGATGAAATAGACGAATTATAAGTTAAAGATTGATGTTATTACCTTTTTGAATGAATGGAACAGATTGTTGTGATTGAATCGAAAGATTTGAGAGCTTAAGTGTGTGTATTAATGGCGGAAGTGTAAACAGTGAAGAGGATAAAGACTAAAAGGGACGGGGGGTTTGTATTTGACTTAGGTCAAATTTTTAACAACTTTTACAAATTGTCATTTTTAACCCTACACTTTTCAATTTTACCTTTTATTCCTTGTTTTTTCTAGTCTCCTTAACCATCGATAAACTTAGCCAACTTATCGTTGCTTAGGTAAACTAATCACGACAATTTCACACAACTTAAAGCATCACAACCTATTAGCAAATCTCCAAGATCTTAAAGCTATTCCAATCACATTGATCGGGCACAAGTCGTATTCTAAAGCAAAAACCACTCACAAACCATTTAGCCAATTAAGTTTCCACAATCACTTTTGAAAATCATTTTGATGACGAAGATGAATTAATATTTTCTCCCCCTTAAACGATGACCCGTTTTCTATTTAAAGAGCTGTAGTCATTGTTTAAAGAGTCAAATATTGATGAAAGCATTTCCAATTAGTATCTTGAAAAAGATTGATTCGTGGTGTCAATAAGATTTCTCTTATTTTAACAAATTAATGCACTGAGACGTACATTAACTCGTGTTAGACCAAGTTTTAAAGTAAACTTGATCCCTTTGCATGATTTGGCTTGTAAATCATGCCCGAGAAAATTAATTCCCGTTGTGAGCCAACGTTTTCCAAGGAAATACGTGACTTTAATATGAAAACCGGGTTGCAGTCTGAAATAACTACAAGCCATAATGGGCATGTTTTAAAAATGTACAACTTTTATACGGACTCTATTTATGGCGCCGTGTCAATATTGATCGACATTTCTAAAGCCGTAAATATTACCGTACAAAAAGACATGCCCGATTTAAAAACGAAAAATATTTTTGGTTTTTCTTGATTTTATAATTTTTATGGTTTATCTAGGTTTTATATTTTTTTATGGTTTTTCTTGGTTTTATATTTTTGTATTTTTCTTTTGTGGTTTATATATTTACTATAATATACATGATCACGAACAAAGGATACTCCTGAATAGTTTACCACCACTATTCAGCTGATTCTTCTGCCAACTCTTTGAGAGTCGCTGGAGTGAATGATTTCATGCCAAGCTTGTCGATCAAAAACTCGATTCGTCCTCGATCTAAGGCTTTGGTGAACATATCTGCCAGCTGATACTCAGTAGTTACAAAATACAGCTCGATCACTCCGTTCTCCACCTGCTCTTTAATGAAATGGCAGCGAATGTCTATGTGCTTGGCCCGGGAGTGTTGAACATAGTGCAGCAAAGGGCAATGGCGCTCTTGTTGTCACAATACATCGGGATTTTGTTGAATCCCAAACCGTAGTCAGTTAATTGTGATCTCATCCAAAGGACTTGAGCATAACAACCGGACATGGCGATGTATTCAGCCTCCGTGCTAGAAATTGCAGCGCTTTTCTGCCTTTTTGAAGACCAACTGATCAATCTATCTCCAAGGAGTTGCACAGATCCAGAAGTGCTACGCCTCGTGTCTTGACATCCAGCATGATCGGCATCTGCGTATGATATTAAAGCAATAGAGGAATCTTTCAGATACCCTAGACCACGATGAAGTGTTCCTTTGAGATACCGAAAGATCCTTTTAACAACATGTAGGTGCTTTTCGGTAGGCCGAGCCTGATACCAGGCACACATGCATACAACAAATTGCAAATCAGGCCTGCTAGCAGTCAGATAGAGAAGGGTGTCGATCATCCCACGGTAAAGTTTTGGATCGACAATAGTCCCATTCCTATCTTCATCTAACTTGGATTTCTCCACCATTGGAGTGTCCACGGGGTCACAATTTTCAAAGTTATATTTCTTTAAAGATTCTAGAGCATATTTGGATTGATTAATAAAGATTCCTCTGGGATTCTGAGAAAGTTGTAATCCTAAGAAAAATGAAAATTTTCCCATCATTGACATCTGAAAGCGTGTGGACATTATCTTCTCAAAGCGTTTGGACAATTCTATGTTAGAGGCAGCAAATATTATATCATCAACATAAATTTGTACCAGAATCATGTCGTTGTCCTCCTTGAGAGTGAATAGAGTGGGGTCCACCTTGCCTTTGGAGAAGCCTTCCGAGATGAGATATGTTGAAAGGAGATCATACCACGCGCGTGGAGCTTGTTTCAACCCATAGAGAGCCTTCTTAAGCTTGTACACATGATTAGGAAACTCCGTGCTAACGAACCCATCCGGCTGACTAACATAGACTTCTTCCCTTAGTTCACCGTTCAAAAATGCCGTCTTCACATCCATTTGATAGATGATCATGTTCATATGAGCAGCATACGCAAGGAATAGTCTAATAGCCTCCAATCTTGCAACAGGAGCAAAAGATTCTTCAAAGTCTATACCCAAGGCTTATTTATATCCTCTAGCAACCAATCTAGCCTTATTCTTCAAGACTGCACCCATCTCATCTAGTTTAACCTTATAAACCCACAACAAAGTAAGGATATTAACCTTGTCAGGGAGAGGAACTAATTCCCATACTTCAAGTCTTTGGAATTCATTTAGTTCCTCCTGCATAGCTTCAATCCAAGATGATTGAGTCATAGCATGTTGCCAGTTTTTAGGTTCAACTTCGGAGAGAAATGCATCAAAATAGCAATAGAGTGCACTCTCTTGTAATTGATGGCGTGTAGAGACTGGTCGATCTAGATCTCCAATGACATTCCTAATTGGGTGATCTTTTGTCCATTTAGTGTTATGGTTGTCAATCCTAGGTGGTCTGGAGTGAATAATAGAAGGAGCTTCTTCTGAGGTAGACGCGGCTGAAGGGTTTTCTGGTATCACTACACCAAAGAAAGGAAGCTCTTGTAGGTGAGCATATTCCAAGTCGTGATCAATAGAATCCTCTTCCACATCATTAGGCACAAGTAAGGGTGACGATTCAGGTGTAGTTTGAGAATCACTTGGTAAAGGTGCATCCGGTTCAATGTTAATTGAAGATGCATTAGATAAAGCTTCATGTGATTGAGCAACCACTTCAGGGATTGGAGCGATCACTACAGGTGCTGGAACTTCATCATTCGGGGGATCAAATAATTCATCAAACAATGGTTGAAACAATTTATCCCACTCGGGCCTTGTAGGTGGTAAAAATGATGTAGAAGTAGGATTATTGGGAACTAATCCGGAACTAATAGCACCGGTTCCCATCTCATGAAGCGCGGGTTCAGAGCTGCGTTGCTCAGAAGCCATCGCTGTCAGCTCATCGAAATCTGCGTCCATAGTTTCTACAATCTTACCAAGACGACGGTTGTAAATTCGGTATGCTTTCTTGGAGGGTGAGTAACCAATGAAAATACCTATATCGGCTTTCGGTTGAAGCTTGCCCAAGTTCTCACTATTAATGTTTGGATAACAAAGAGCACCAAACACATGAAAGAATGAAACATCGGGTTTACGGTCATGTAGAAGCTCGTAAGGTGTTTTTCCATGGCGTTTCCGAATGATACAACGGTTTTGGGTGAAACATGCAGTAGATATAGCTTCTGCCCACAAGAACAATAGAGCGTTCGCATAAATTAGCATAGTCCTAGCAGCTTCCATAAGCGTATGATTCTGTCTTTCAACGACACCGTTTTGTTGTGGAGTACGTGCAGCGGATGTTTCATGAGAGATACCAACTCCTTCATAGTAATCACGAAGAGTCTGGTTGACGAACTCTGTTCCATTGTCTGTACGAATACGGCGGACAGTAGTATTTAAACGTACCTGAATGAATTTCAGAAAAGTGATGATAGCCTTCGGTGCTTCATCCTTTGTACGTAAAAATCTTACCCATGTAAACCTTGAGAAATCATCCATAATAACGAGAATGAATTTCTTACCGCTCACACTTTCAGTTCTCATTGGCCCACAAAGATCCATATGCAAAAGATGAAGTTTTTCTTGATTGGTGTCTTCAGCTTTGGGCTTGTATGATTTGTTGGTACTTTTCCCCCTTGAACACGCGGAACATAAATGGTCCTTGTGAAATTTGAGCTTTGGAAGACCACGAACTAATTCGTTTTTAGCCAGATGATTAATAGCATCAAAGTTAAGATGAGATAATCTGCGATGCCATAACCATGACTTGGTCTTAGATGCTTTAGAGAGAAGACATACTGGAGAGGCGGCCATCATGTCTTGTAGGGACAACGTATAAAGATTTGCACCACGAGAACCCTTCAACAAGTCTTTTCCTTCCAAGTTGCGGATGAAACAAGTATGTTGTCGAAAAGCAACCTCTAGGTTGGAATCACAAAACTGTCCTACTGAGAATAAGTTATGACCAAGACCTTCTACATAGTATACCCTTCAAATCGTAACGTTTCCAATCTGATATTCACCATACCCTATTATCTTTGCAATATGATCATTACCGAATTTAACCGTTCCAAGAAACTTGCTGACGAAATTTCGGAGCATCGAGCGATCTCCGGTCATATGCTTTGAACAACCGGAGTCCAAATACCAGAGGATGATTTGGACCACCTGAATATATCACCACAGAAGGACAATGTAGAGGTATCGGAATCTGAATGTTCCTTGTTATTAGCAGGTACAGATTTAATAATCTTAGATTTGCTAACTTTAGGTTTCTTAGATTTCCTAGCCTTCTTCTTCCTAGTTGGTGGTGTAGATTCTAGTTGGCTTAAATCCTGAGGTATTTCTTCACTGATAGGCACTATAGTGGGGGCTGACCTAATTAAAGGGCGTTGTTTCCATACTTTAGTGCTAGTGTTCCTAACTAAAGGACGCTCTGACCTAACCTCAATGGATGCATTCCTAGTTAAAGGGCACATTTTTCCATCTAATGTAAAGGTCCTACCAGTGGGACGCCATTGCCAGCCAACTTGGGCACGAGTTCTACCAGTTGGCTTCCATTCAAGATTATTCCTAATGGCATTCATTTCATTCACATGATCAATAAGACACAAATCATGACGTTGGGAAAACATACATTCATTACAATTCCAACAATTCAAATTAGAATTCACGAATGGCTTAGGCTTCTGCACAGGCGCAGAGCTTTTAGTCTTAACATGATTTATTTTATTTAAAACTGAACTAACATTCCTATGGTGAGCTTCTACTTTCTTCTTGTTGGTACTACTAGTGGAAGGCTTGATCTTATCTTTCTTGAGTGGCGATCCTTTAGCCTTAGTAGACTCTTTTACTCCTGTAGAAGGAAAAGTGGGAACATTAGCAACAGATTTTAAAGCTGCCTTACTTGATTGTGCCAATGACGGTTTTTCTCCTGGGGTCTTATTGAATGGAGTTACAGCAATGGGTCTATTAGTGAGTAGTGCAGAACCTGGTTTACCTATGTATTGCAAGTAGGCTAAGCAATATTGAACGCGCTTAATATATTCATGGGCTGAATAATAGTAGCTACTTGAGGGATCTAAGGCATAAAGATCGTCTAAAATATCCCTAACAAGATCTACATGCTTAATTGCGTTCCTCATATAATCATCGTAGGTAACCGGGTTTCTCTTATGGAGCGGGTTCTTATAGAGCACTACTGACTTGTTTGTTGGAGCACTAGTGGACGGTGCAGAGTCGGTAGCTAAGTTATCAACAGCTTCTTGTCGGGTGAGAAGAAGTGTCTCCTTTAACTCGTCCAAAACCATGTTTTTGTCAATGAGCAGGATGTTTAAGTCAGAGATTTCCTCACACTTTTGGTTCAGTTGTTCAACATAAGATTGTTGCTGTGCTGCATTAAAAGCTAAGCGTTCTTCTATTGAACCATAAAGAGCGGATAATCCCTGTCTTGCCCGATCCATCTCCCCTAGAATAGACGAAAGTCTAATTTCTAAGTCCTGGTTTTTAGACTCTGCGGCCTCTAGTTCCAATTTTAATGTTTCATTTGATGACACATCTCTCTTCAATCTCATGATCTCTTCCTCTAATGTCTTAACTATTGCAATCATCTTGTCACTCGTCTCAACACCGTTTTCACAACCATTTGATATCAAAAGATCCTCATTTTGAGTTTGTTGTTCTAATTCTAAAGATATCCAATGTTGTTCTAGTTGATTAAAGCGTTTTGAAAGTAAATTGTAAGAATCTTGTAGCTTTAAAAACTCAGCGTTAGATTCGTGACAAGAATGATTATCTACCTCATTTACCGTATCAGCAACATTTAAAGAGAGATCACACACATCATCACATATATTCACAGCATCACAGTTAATCATAGCGGATGTAAGCTCATTCGAATAATTGACATTTACAGTAGTAAGCACATCACACGAAATTACTTCGGATAAGAATCGGTCATATTCGGATAAAATCTTTTCCTTTTCAATTAGTTGTAGTTCGTAAGCGGTGTCCATTTCATAAAACACTTTTTGAACTTCTCCAATTTCAAACTCAAGATTTTCCTTAAGAGATGCAAAACTTCCTTTTAGACTTTCGACAAACGGATTGATCTCATTCTTAAACACCTCGTTCATGTGTTCGAAAGCCCATTCTCCGGCGTTTAGGCCATTTGAAGTCGTACATTCCAAAATGACCTTGTCAAAATTAGTAAAGTATTGATTAATCTCTTGCAAGTTTAACCATACAGTGCTAACAGGTGGAAGATCCTTTGGAATTTCCTTAGGACCTTCCATTTTGACAAGTGTATGAAGTGTACTAGGGTTTTCTTCATTCAACATGTAGGTTGGTGCTGTAATGAGATCTTTGTCCATATGGAAGTGAATTCTAAAATCCGTTTTAGCAAGCTCCTGATTCATTTTAAAATAATCACAATCGGGATATTTTGCAAAGTTGTATGACCGATCCTCATCAACTAGATCCTTACTTGTGCGATCATCGAAAATAACAATCGGTTCTAAGACCAATCCTAATTGGGTTGCATTATAAAGTCTAGGACTATGGCTTAAAGCTTGTTTTGCATACCGTGGGTTAGGGGGAAGGCCTTTTTGACGTGATAAGTTAAATTCTCTAAACGAAGCATCAAATAAGTGCACTAGTTGAGAAGCAGCGTATTGTCTTAAAAGCAAATAATCTAGACTTCTAATCTTATTAGCAGCATTAATCTCCATTTCATTCTTCTTAGACTCGAGTAATTCAAAATCCGTTTGAAGTTTTTGAAAATTAGTGACCACTAACTCTTTTTCGTTAAGTTCGTTAGAAAGATTTGCTCTTAAGTTTTCAATTTCTTGCAAATGACCCATTTGTTTGTTTCGAAAATGATAATATTCGGGATTAGTTAGAACACTAGACGAAGGCACTAATTCCAAAGTGTGAACTTTCTCGTTGCTTAAGGCAAGCTCATCAGACAAATTCTTATTCTTAGCTAGGGTTTCTAAGAGTGCAGCATTCATTTGGCTAAGTAATGTAGCAGGAACCATGACCAAATCTTGTTGAGCAGGAGTAGGCGTATGCGAAATGGCTCCCGGTTGTGATTCACTCAAAGTCTGGGGACTCACATTGATATTACTATCATTGATTGTCTCCTCATTTGAAAGACTCACCACCGAAGACTCATTCGAATCAGCACTCTCTTGCACAACTTGATATGGTTGAATACTAGCATCAGTGGTATTATCAGTGGTATTAATAAGTACCTCAGATCTCTTTTCTGGCCCTAAGCTGGAGATAGTTGCCATAAGAGCTGCCTGTGCAGATTGAAGTTCATCGCAGTCTGAATCATAAGCATCAAGATCATCTGCTTGGTATGTTGCATTCTGTGTAGTGACAACGTCTTGTTCAGCAATCCCTGGATCAGCAAGAAATGCAAGCTCCTCTTCATCAAGTTCCCTTCCTTGTGCCTGAGCATTCACCAGATAGATCTTCTCTGCAAACCATTGACCATCCCTTCTCCTCTTGGGTTTCTTGCAATCCCTGGACATGTGTCCTTCTTCCTTGTAGTTGTAGCATGTAATCATTCTCAACTTGCCTGTGGAATTAGCCCGTGGAGGATTGTTGACCATTGGAGCAGGATTGACCGTGCGAGCATTGGTGGTTGATGTAGTAGGTCTCCCCTGATAAGGTTGAATAGGTTAAACCATTACCCTGCCATTCTCAATAGTAGCTTGTTGGCGAGAATTGGATGAATTCCTCAACTGATTGTTGGTAGGAGCTGATCCTCTAAATCCTCGTTTGCTTAATGTCCTTGTGAGATAAGCAGACATAGTGGTTAACACTTCAACTGGGTCAGTTCCTTGTTTGAACACAGGAATGGGGACTTCATCATCATCACAATACATTGCTTGGTCTTGTTGAGCTGCATAATCACTAGAAGGAATACTCATGTGGTCAGGGTAGCTTGTTGGATATGCTGCATTCTCTTGAGAATATGAAGACTGAGCATAAGGTGCAATGCTTGCTGGGTGATGTTGTGAAGCATAGTATGGTGAAGGTGCATTAAACCGATATTGTTGCTGATGTGAGGTGGGTGGTTGCGGTAGAATCGAATATTGGGGGAAGCTTGGTGTCATGTAAGGTGATGGATGATAGGCTTGGTGTCCCAAAATATAAGGAGTGTTGTTGTGTGACAAGCTTGGTTGATTCGCCATCAAAGCTAAAGAATCAGGGTACATACCTCGAGGCGAACGGTGCATGATCACATGTTTCTCATGCTGCTGAAGAAAAGCATATAGTTGATCCAAATTGCACTTATGCAAATCCTTGGTTAACTTAACATCGGTAATATACTCACCCCATTCAGCTTGAGGTAAAGTATTCAAAAACTTGGTGTTAACCTGGAATGGAGCAATCACGAGATTGTATACATTCAGATCATTCATGAGAGTAGTGAATCTGAAGTAATAGTCGTGAAGCGTTTCCCCTGGGTTGTAAGTGAATCTATCAAACAGATCATACAACTGACATTCCCTTTCCTGTTTGGTAAGAGACGTACCTTGTAGCAACACCTTTAGACGTTCCCATAAATCCTTTGCCACCGTATACTGACTTACCATTCGATAGATGTCATGTGGAAGAGCTTGGAGAATGGTTTGAAGAGCCTTTTCGTCTGCATCTGCAACAAGTTGTTGAGCTGGTGTGAGTTCTTAAAATTTCTCTTGGTCGAGTCACATTGTTAACCACGATGGTACCATAGTCAAGTGGACCATTTAAAATTGACTTAACCATAAGCCTCCCATATACCGGTTTTCCCTTAAGGTAAGACATCATCCGGCCTTGCCATGCTTCAAAAACTTCTTTGATAAGCATTGGAGGGCGATTATTCGTTCCCGTAATGACGGAAATATCCGTAAGTGATGTCATCTGAGGCATTACTGAATTCGGATTCATTTTGTTCACTTCAAAGAGACAAAGATTATCAGTTGATCGAGCAGTGAAGTAAAGCTTGTGAATTGTGTTGAGTTTTTGTTGTAAGAAACCAAGATTAAATCCTCTAAAAAATCGTCGAAAAAACAAGTAAAATATCCCTTGATTCGGAACTTCTGTTGATTCGGAAGTGTTGATTCGGAAGATTTTGGCTTGGAATACCTTGATTCGGAACTTTTGGTTCGGAAGATTTGATCCGAAACTTTCCTTGATCCGGAACTTTCCCTTGATCCGGAACTTTCCCTTGATCCGGCACTTTACCTTGATCCGGAACTTTCCTTGATCCGGAACTTTTCCCTTGATCCGGAACTTTACCTTGATCCGGAACTTACCTTGATCCGGAACTTTTGGTTCGGAACTTTTGGTTCGGAACTTTCCTTGATCCGGAACTTTCCTTGATCCGGAACTTTTGGTTCGGAACTTTCCTTGATCCGGAACTTTCCTTGATCCGGAACTTTTGGTTCGGAACTTTTTGGTCTGGAACTTTTGTTGATCCGGAACTTTTTGATCCGGATGTTTTTGGTTCGGAACTTTACTGGGTAAACAGAAACTTGTTTCGTGATGAACAGTCGATCAAAAAGTGAAGATTAAACCCAGATTTTTACCAAATAACCCAAAAAGTTTTGTGATTTCTACAATAATAAGTAAAAACTAATACTTATCTACTAATCCCAATCACAAAAACACCAAAAACTCCAAGAATCAAGATGGATCTTCTTAAAGAACACTAATACAATCAAAAACTAAAAAACCACACAAATCATTACCTTAAATCACCCCATAGCTCTGATACCAAATGTAGAATCTTGATAACCTATGAATCTATGAAGTGGGTTGATGTTTTCTAGAGAGAGAAACTAGAGAGAGAAAGTGAGAGAAACTATGTGTCTTTTTATTCAAGTGAAAAAACAAGAAAATGAACAACAACCAACCCCTTTCCATGGTGGAAAGGGGTATTTATATCCAAGGCCTTATTTGGACTTGGGTCGGCCCATGACAAGCCCATGGACCGGTTTCTTACTTAACTAAATAAGTAACACTAATTACGAGCTATTACAACATTAATAATATTGTGGAGTGACCGATACTTCTAATATACGTAAAAACGTATTTCTAACACTTTAGCTACTAAACGAGCTTTATAGGATTGTACTTTTCCGTCCATGTCGGTTTTCTTCTTGTATAACGACTTATGTCTCACTACTTTAGAATTCCGTGGTGGTTCTACAAGAATCCAAATATCTTTTACTTTCATGGAATTCATTTCCTCATCCATAGCAACCATCCACTTATCCTTTTCAAGATCAAGTATGGAGGATTTATAATTAGCGGGTTCACCAAGATCCCCTAACTCATCATCATCCTCTATGTTAAGACACATATTGCTATTTTCGTTTTTAATCCTTACGGATCTACGCAGAGGGACTAATTCCGATGGAACCGGCAGACTTTCTGGTTCTACAAGAATTACATCGCTAGTGTTTTTAGAAGGTAATGTATCTATATGACTCTCCTCAAGATCATAATTTCTCCCACTGATTTCTTGGTTTACAAGATCATATTCAAGGAAGTCTCCATACCTAGCAACAATTACCTTGTTCTCAGTTGGATAATAAAAGTAGTAACCCATAGTTTCCTTAGGGTATCCTATAAAGATACAGTTTACAGATCGTTGTTGGAGTTTGTCACTCGAGTCATGTTTCACATACGCCTCGCAACCCCAGAGCTTTAAATAAGAGAAATATGGCTTCTTGCCATGCCATAGTTCATATGGTGTCTTATCGACCTTCTTTGTGGGAACCATATTTAATATGCGAACAACAGATTCTAGAGCATAATCCCAAAAGGATAAAGGTAAAGTTGTAAGATTAAACATAGATCATATCATATCCAATAATGTACGATTTCTCCTTTGGGATACACCTTTTTGTTGTGGAGTATAGGGAGAAGTAAGATGCTAAACAATTCTATTCTCACTTAGATAATCTATAAACTCTTGACTTAAATATTCACCACCTCTATCAGAACGAAGATCTTTAATCTTCTTCCCTAATTGCAGTTCTACTTCTGCTTTAAACACTTCGAATGTTTCAAATACCTCATGTTTATGCTTAAGTAAATAAACATAACCATAACGGCTATAATCATCCGTAATGTTAAGAAGAAGCTAGCACCTTTCCTTGACGTATGTCTAAGTGGTCCACACACATCAGTATGTATAAGTCCAAGTAGATCAGTAGCCCTTTCAATATTGTTATTAAAAGGTTTCTTGGTCATCTTTCCAGAGATACAAGAGTCACATTTATCAAATGATTCATCATTGATATTTTCCAAAAGACCTTCACGTTGAAGCTTTTGTATGCGAGTCTTCCCAATATGGGCAAGTCTACAATGTCAAGATAAGAAGCGTTCTTGTCAAAATTTCTCTTCTTACTCATGCTAAATACAGATTTACCGTTCTTGGATTCATTATCATGCATGTCTAATTCAAACACACCATTCACAGAAATTGCATTTAAATAGAAAATACCATTTTTCCAAACAGAAATTCCATTATTATCAACCGTGTGAACGAATCCATTATTTAACAAACAAGAAAAGGAAATAACACCCCTAAAAATTGTAGGTGCATAATGACAATCATTTAATCTCAGTACTAAACCCGAAGGTAAAACTAGATCAAAAGTTCCTATAGTTTCAACTGCTGCTTGTGCACCATTTCCCACTTGCAGATATTGTTCCCCATAGGAAAGTTTCCTTTCCAGATTAAATCCCTGCAACGTATTACAAATGTTAATACCGCATCCCGTATCATATACCCAGGAATTTAATTTGTATGTTAAATTGAACAATTTAATCATAAATAAAGTACCTGAAGCTGCAGCGCTCTGCTCAGACTTCTTCTTTATTTCTCGCAATTCTTCGAGGTAAAGAGGGCAATTCCTCTTCTAGTGACCACTTGCCTTGCAATGGTGACAAGTCTCATCCTTTTGAGATTGACTCCTCTTAGCAAAGTTTTGCTTGGGTTTCGAATAAGTCGCAACTTGTTTGCCCTTATTACCCTTGCCTTTGCCTTTCTTCTTATTCGCTTGCGGTTTTGGCTTACTCACTCTACCCTTTTTTATGGTTAGTACAGAAGGCATAGCGGTAGATGCCTTTTCTTTCAACCCCTTTTCATAGTCAATGAGCATTGCATCCAAATCATTAACTGTCTTCCCCGTGTAATGCATATTATAGTTTCTAACAAAATCATTGAAGTCCTTGTTAAGGGACCTATTGATCAAGTTGATAGCCATATTATGATCATAGGGTTGTCCGAGTGCAATGAGCTATTCCATATAACCCCTCATCTCCAAATAATGGGCACTTACACACTTTCCTGGAGCTTGCGTGCAGCTATGCAAAGTATCTACTAAGTCGTAGATCTCCACAGCTTGTGGCTTTTCAAACTTAGCCTTGAGCTCATCAAGTATTCGCTTTGGAGAAAATAGCTCATACTTTTGTTGAAGTGTAGGAGCCATTTTTCCTAGCATTAAGCAAGCCACCTCAGAGTGCTTCTTAATATTAGCAGTGTGTTCAAGCCTTTGCGCATCAGATGCTCCTTCAGCAAGATCCTCCGGATAGGGAGTATTCAAGATATCGATAGTACCCGCTGCTCTCTAGACAATTCTTAGCGAGCGATACCAATCATTGAAGTTTGGGCCAATAAGTTCAGGTCATTCAAAGAAAGCTTTAAACGCAGAACTTATCATCTTATTGGTGGGTTGAGCCATTTCTACATAAATAAGTTCAAATATTAGTATTTTTGATAACAAATACTTTCAAGGAAATAAGATTACTCCGGTATTACAACCATATTATTTTCCTTGAATTCTAGAACTATATTGACATAGATCTATTACATCAGTTGTTCTGCTAGTAATGAATGTACTCAACACAACGACTTTTCGAACAATTCAATTGAAAAACAATTTTCAATTTCTAGATATTTGTAAAGCCCGCATGCTTTTACCATGAACAGTACACTTATAATCGTACGTACATGATTAAAACTTTCCTTATATAACATGTTTACATTTCACGAATATTAAATACAAGTATTACGTACGTATTATTACACGATAAGTATTTAATAAGTATTAATACACGATAATTATTATCAACAATAATTATGATCACGAACATGAAAACATGAACGTGAATAATCACGAACGTATTATTATGTATTTACGTAATTAATATTACGACTACGTATATGTATATATTATAACACGAACATTTAATTATAAAGTCACGTAAACACGACCATGAGAACACGTAACTTTTTAGAACACGGAAAGCGTTGGGTTTCACCCTTGTAGGCCCCACATACCCGCGGACAAGACAAAGAAAAGGGCCAAGCCCACTTTAATTTTTACTAAATAAGAAAAAGGGGAAAACATGTTTTCATATTACAGAGTTTTCTAAAAAGTACAAAACCCTAGCCTCCCTTTTTCTTCTCCCTTTGGCCGTCGGGTATAACACACCAAGGAGAGGTGTTATCGTTCTCCTTTTGTTTCACGCATTGGTAATCCTATAACCTTTTCTTTTTAATTATTTTATTAGATAAAGAACACATGAAATCATGGGTTGATTAAAAACTAGCAATTAAACATGTTAATTAAATCATGAGGGTAAATAACATGGTGGTTTTCGGGTGTTTTGGTTCGACCGACACACACAAACCGAGAGCCGAAGCTCTCGGTGTCTCATGTGTGACCACATCCGAGACCTTCGGGTCTCGGTGTTGTCTTTGTGGTTCGGCAGTAGGCGAAACAAGGGACCCCGACGCGAGTCAGGGTGGCCTTGTGGTTTCTGGGGGTCTCGGCTGAAAACAAATAAGCACCATCGGCCCAAGCCGGTGGCTAATATGAACAAGCAGGGGGAATTCGAGCCACGGCAGGGGGGAACCACCGGCTAACCGCCGGTGGGAACTTCACATGGGCAGCGGCTAACCGAGGACCAAGGGAACCACCGGCTTAAGCCGGTGGCATTTTTACACAAACAGTGGCAACGGGCCAAGCCGGTTCGCCACTGTTAAGGGGGTGTTTGTTTGGTCCGGTTCAAGGTTAAACATGGTCCGGTTCACGACTTAATTTTACAAGCCTAATTAATTTTTACAAGTTAATGATTTACAAGATTGATTAAATTAATTTAACATGTTATATAATTAATTTAATTAAGACATGACTTAGGTTTATTATTATTATTATTAATACATGATTTTAACCTAAGTATTTTATTATTTAATTTAGACTAAAGTAATTAATTAATTATAAAAACATGGTATGTAATTAATTAATTTTCATGACTTAGGTTATATTAATAATAAATATTAATACATGTTTTAACCTAAGTATTATATACGCTTTAATTAAATCATGTTTTATTTAATTAAATCTTATAACATATAGTTTATTTAACTTACATGTATTAATTAATAAATTATACTATTAATCACATGACTTAGAATATTAATCAGTAAAACTTAAGCTTATTAATCCAGCTTATTTCTAAATATGGAAACTTTCTATTTTTAGAAACTTATCTATTTTAAGCAGTTAATCTCTTTATGAAAACTGTCTATTTTTAGAAACTTATTTATTTTAAGCAGCTAATCTATTTTTGGGAACTTTCTATTTTTGGAAACTTTCTATTTTAGGAAACCTGCTATTTCTAGGAAGTTACTTATTATTACACAACAAGTATAATAATACAAGGAATACAAGTAATACTTTATCAGAATATCCAGAATACATGATAAATACGGCGTAATGTTATAATCAGTAAAACATGACATGAACATATAAAACAAGCTAAGACATGATATAAAACAAGTTACATACACAGTAATCATAACACTTATACACGTATATTATTTATGTAGCATTAGTGAGATGAAGTAGGACTCTCTTCCGTTCGTCTTCTTTGTTCATTGGACATAAGTTACGGATTCTCCGTCCTTTCAGTATGGACATTCTTTCCTTACTAGGATTTCCCCGTATGCAGCCAACTGTTTTCCCAGTATATGTTTTATATGTTTTGATTTGCTTATGTTTAATTAAATGCCTAAGCTGATGACGTATACCAGCCGGGTTATAAACCCGGCCCACGGGTACTACCCGCATCCGGCCCATCACGAATGGTGGGATTAATGTTATTTAAGCTTATGGGCTTAGATGAACAGTAATCGCACACACGTGTGCGGCCCACGGCCCGGCATGACCGGTACAGGGTTAGACAGAATCATATTCTGTCTATGAATAGGATTTACCCCAAAAGAAGAGGATATTCACTCACCCTAATTAGAAGATAAAAATCAATCTAATTTTGGTGCTTATCCTTTCCTTGGGGCCGAAGCATCAGTGACAGCCCATTAGGGTTTCACTGCCTATATAAGGAACCCCTAAGGGTTCCACAAAGGTATTACATTCTACACTCTAAAACTCTCATTCGATTCCTATAAACCCTAACCGATTACTTACTCTCACGCCGGAGTCTAATCGTGAGAAACATTCCCACGATAAGCCTAACGCGTGTTGTTTAGTGTGCAGGATCCCAACCATACAATTCACTTGGTGCAGGAGCTGGAGTCCAGCCAACCTGAATTAAGCCTAATTCGGGTCTAGCAAGGATCACCCAACTTTTGTATCAACAAGTTGGCGCCATCCGTGGGACCATTACACTAAGCTAGAGAGAAATCTCATCTTGAATTCTCAATGACGAAGGGGCATCCGCAAGGCAACCCCAGGAACACAAATCCTGGAAATCGGAAGTCCCAGGGGGAAGGGATACTCATTCCCAATCGATCCCCTAGCCATCAAGCGGGCGGACCAAACAACCGGAGTGGTTTTCAGTCCATGGGTGTGACAAGCATGATCTCCATGACTCCACCACCTACTTCGACCTTGGACAATCCTGATCCAGGGAGTGCGCCCAATCCCCCTAACAAGGAGCCGCGCAGACCATCGATCGAGGAAGAGGTAGAAGTTGAACCACTCAGCGAGGAAGATCTCACTCGAGTTCTCACGCATAACTTTGAGAGGCTCGTCCCAGGAATCGCGTCAAGGTTGAATCTAGGGAGGGACCTCCAATTTAGGCTCAAGTTTGGCAACACCGGACCAGGTACTTCTTCTCAAAATCAGAGGAAAAGAAGGGCACGACCCCAGGAGCGGAATCTCTTTGAGGAAACTCCCCAACCCAGGAATGTGTTCGAACGCATAGGGGATTGCCTCATGCAGGAACTAATGCAGCCTCGAGAAGAGGGAGAGAGGTCTGACGGTTCACCCGAACGACCAGATCTGGAGCTGGCCAGAGCCAATCGCCGCACAAGTGTGTGGGATAGGATGAATATCGGGAAGAAGGATCCTAGCTCTTCTCAAAAGAGCGGTCCTCACCCAAGAGATGGGGCACCACCTCCTTCTCCCGGTCCATCAGGAGAGGACTCGGATGACCATCCGCCCAAGCGTCGCCGACCTAGGCGTACTCCTCCACCACCACCAAACAATGATGAGTACTATGGCGGTCCCTATTATCGAGAGACGGAAGCAGAAGATCTTTCCCAATCGTGGTGCGACCCTAGTCTCACCCGTCCATGGGCAGACCCCAGGGAAGATCCTTTTACTCTCCGCATACGGAATTACTCCGAGGACACAAAACGTCGCATGCCGGCGTGTGTCAAGACTTATGATGGAACTGGTGATCCGGATGATCACCTCAAGATATTTGATATGCAGGCTAAAATTGAGCGATGGCTCATGCCTATATGGTGCCAAATGTTCAATTCAACTTTGATCGGCAATGCTCGTGACTGGTTTGAAGGACTTCCTCCGCGAAGCATTGATAGCTTCACTGAATTACGCACTGCGTTCAAGAATAATTATACTCAGCGGAAGAAGTATAATAGGGACCCGGTCTCATTGGCAACTGTCAAGCAACGGCCGGGGGAGTCTACAGAAGCCTTCACTGAACGCTTTAATGACGAGTGCACACGCACAAAGACAATGCCGGAACTCCTGAAAATTTCCGACTATATGCATGCCATAACAGACAGGGAATTAATCAGGCGTCTCAATGACAAGCGTCCGGAGAGGTATGACGACCTCATGGAAAGGGTCAGAAAGTTCATAGACCGAGAAACAGCGGTTGCCGCGGCCTTCCCTTCAAAAGGAAACGGCTACCGATCGAACGACCAGTCCAGGAGACAGTCGGGCGGTCAAAGCAACCAGAACAATGGTAGGGGCTCAGAGTACAAGAGCCAATATAAGGGAGGACGGTCGGACGATAAGTTTACCCCTCTAAAGATGTCCTACCGGGAGATCTTGCTGACAGAAGGGGCTAATTTTCCGAGGCCTCCCCCAATGACGACTCCGCTGGACCGTCGCCAAGGAAATCGTTTCTGCGAGTTCCACAACGACAAGGGACATGGCACGGAGGAGTGTATCCAGCTCAAGAAGCACATTGAGTCACTGATCAAGTCAGGCAAACTCAAGAATTTGGTTAAGGATTTGAAGGATGGAAAAGACAACAAGAAGTATGACAAGAAGGATCCCCAAAAGGACAAACCTTCGACTATATACATGATCCAATCCAGACAACGCCGCACGAGGCAGAAAATTGGTCAAAATTTTTCACGCGGCAGGGAAATCTCATTCCCTCCCATCACAGCAGGTGATGTGATTGATGCGCCTCTCACTATTGAGATAAGCATTGGAACACACAATGTTCGTCGCATGTATGTGGATGGAGGGTCATCAGCAGAAGTACTGTACGAACACTGTTTTGTACAGTTACGACCAGAAATAAAAAGCCAATTAGTACCGGCCACGGCGCCGCTCATTGGTTTTAGTGGAGACACCAGTTGGCCAATAGGGCAACTGCGTCTGCTTGTAACCATTGGGAATCAAGAGCACTCCACCACTGCGTGGATGAACTTTATGGTCATACGCTCACACTCTCCATACAATGGGATCATAGGTAGACCAGGTATTCTGGCCATACGGGCGGTACCTTCCACGGCACATGGAATGATTAAATTCCCTGTGGAGGGAGGAATTGTTACTATCTACAACACAATCGTACCAGCATCCGAGTGTGAAAACACTGGTTCCACATGTTCCACCTAAGGATGGATCACCACCTCCCAATTGGGGGGTGGCAATCCATCCTGATTACCCGGAACAAGAGGTCTCCATAGGGGGAACGCTCTCGGATAACGGAAAAAGGGCCATGTGCTCTCTCTTGAAGGCAAATTTAGATGTGTTCGCATGGGAGCCCAAGCATATGACGGGCGTACCACGCGCGATAGCAGAACATAAGCTCTAGATCCGCCAGGGGTACCAACCCGTCAAGCAAAAGAAGCGCGGTCAGGCATCTGAACGCAGCCAAGCGATACTAGATGAGGTACGGAAACTAGTGGACGCAGGTATCATGCGCGAGGTATACTACCACGAGTGGTTATCCAATCCAGTCATGGTCAAGAAGCATGACGGAAGCTGGCGCATGTGCGTGGATTTCACGGATCTAAACAAAGCCTGTCCGCAGGATTGTTACCTGCTGCCAGAGATTGACTGGAAGGTGGAATCTCTATGTGGATATCCCTTTTAAGTGCTTCTTAGACGCATATAAAGGATACCACCAGATCCAAATGGCAGAGGAGGACGCAGAGAAGACAGCGTTCCATACTAGTCAGGGGGTATATTGTTATACAAAAATGCCGTTCGGACTAAAGAACGCCGGGGCAACATACCAGCGGATTTTTGACAAAGCCTTTGACTCACAGATAGGCCGCAATCTGGAGGTCTATGTGGATGACTTAGTCATCAAAAGTCATACGGAGGATGCACTTCTCCGAGACGTCCAAGAGACGTTTGACACATTGAGGAGGATTAATATGAAGCTAAATCCAAAGAAATGCACGTTTGGGGCAACGGAAGGAATGTTCCTTGGATATATGATTGATCTAAATGGCATTAAGCCTTGCCCAAAAAAAACAGACGCAGTAATACAGCTACCATCCCCTCAGACACAGAAAGAGGTACAGTCCTTAAATGGGAAGCTGGCCGGGCTAAACAGGTTCTTATCAAAGTCCGCAGAGAAGTCACTTCCCCTATTCAAAACACTTAAGAAGTGCATTAAGAATGGAGACTTCTGGTGGACAAAGGAAGCTGAGGAAGCCTTTGGTCAACTCAAGCAACACCTCGCATCTCTCCCCATGCTAGTAGCTCTCCGGCCAAAGGAGGAGCTCATTATGTATCTATCAGCCACACATGGAGCAATAAGTGCGGTACTCATGACAGATAGGGACACAGTCCAAACTCTGGTCTACTTCATAAGTAGAACACTGCTAGGGCCGGAGTTGAATTACTCACCTATGGAAAAATTGGTTTTGGCACTAGTGTTTGCTACAAAACGGTTTCGGCGATACTTTTAGGCGCACCCAATTGTAGTCATTACTGACCAACCAATAAAACAAGTCATCTCTAAACCGGATGTGGCAGGTAGGCTACAAAAGTGGAGCATTCTATTGGGAGAACACAACATATCTTATAGACCAAGGACGGCTATTAAAGGCCAAATCTTGGCGGATTTCTTGATAGAGAAGCCGGATGAAGAAGGACCAGTCGTGAAACAAGACGAAACTCCAGCAGAACCATGGGTGTTATTCACAGACGAATCTTCGTGTACGGATGGGTCAGGAGCTGGTCTCATCCTTACGAACACGGAAGGAATGGAGTTTACGTACGCCCTTCGCTTTGAGTTCACAGCCACCAATAATGAGGCAGAATATGAAGCATTGATTGCGGGTTTCAAAATCACCGCTAGAATGGGAGTCCGCAACCTTGAGGCCTACGTGGACTCATGGCTTGTCGCGAACCACATTCTGGGAGGATATATAGCTAAGGAGGATAACATGGTCCGATACTTGGAGAAAATCAAATCACTCATCGTGGCTTTCAGCAAGTTTTCTATCAAGCAGGTACCAAGAGGTGAGAACAAGAAGGCGGACGCTCTTAGCAAGATCGCATCTACAAGTTTCGCCCACCTATCCAAGCAAGTCTTGGTGGAAATACTCAAGGAAAAGTCTATAACAGAAGGGGAGGTCGCTGCTATAGTTGAGGAGGACGGACCTACATGGATGACCCCGATCGTCAACTATTTGACTAATGAAACCCTTCCGGACGAGGAAAAGGCGGCGCGGCGCATCAAAAGGAAGTCGCAGCACTTCGAGCTTCGAGAATGTATCCTTTATAAGCGTTCTTTCTTGTAGCCGTGGTTGCGATGTGTGGGACCACGTCAGGCCACTTACGTGATTAGTGAGATACATGAAGGGTTATGCGGCATGCACGCGGGCCCCCGATCCGTGGTGGCTCGAGCCCTACGCACAGGATATTATTGGCCTACCATGCATAGGGACGCACGCGACATGATTCGCAAGTGCAGTGATTGCCAAGTGCACAGACCAGTGTCGCGACATCCGCATCAGGAACTTACACCTATTACATCCCCATGGCCATTCTATAAGTGGGGGATCGACATTGCAGGACCATTTCCTGTAGCTGCGGGGGGAGTTAAGTTCTTGATTGTCGCAATGGACTACTTCACACGTTGGATAGAGGCAAAAGCAGTTAAATCCATCACAGGCAAACAAGTTAAAAAATTTGTTTGGGAGAACATCGTGTGCGGTTTTGGCCTACCAGGAGAAATCATCTCGGATAACGGGAAGCAGTTCGCGGATAATCCATTTAAGGACTGGTGCGCAGCATTAAATATCAAACGGCGCTTCGCGTCTGTTAAGCACCCGCAGACAAATGGTCTGGTGGAACGAGCAAATAGAAGCTTGGGAAATGGCATCAAAGCACGCTTGGAGGAACGAAGTGCTAAATGGGTGGACGAACTACCACATGTTCTATGGGCGCATAGGACTATGATCAAAACAGCCAACGGGGACACTCCATTCGCATTTGCCTACGGCACTGAAGCTGTTATACCAGCAGAGATAGGAATGCCTACCATCCGCACGGCGGAGGTTAATGTCGTCACGAACGACGAGCAACTCCGGATCAATCTAGATTTGTTAGCGGAAAAAAGGGAAATAACGTCTATCAATGAGGCCAAGTCCAAGGCTAAAATGAAAGCTTACTATGATGCCAAGGTTAAAGGTGTTTCTTTTCGACCGGGAGATTATGTTTATCATGCTAACGAGGCAAGTCGAGCGGAGAATACAGGAAAGCTGGGTCCTAAGTGGGAAGGACCGTATGAGGTCACGGAAGCCTTAGGGCGGGGCGCGTACAAGTTACGTGACATGGATGGCCGCGATCTGGAACGCACGTGGAACATCTCCAATCTCAAAAGGTGTTATCTTTGAAAGCTACGGCTTCCGCATGGACACTTTGCTATATCTGGCTTTAATGAAGATCCATGTGCTCCCTCTGTTTTGTTTCTTATGTTTTTTCTAGGTTCTTTTTTGTTTTTAGGATTTCTCATTCTTGTTAAAACAAAAAATGTAAACGTTCTAATAAAATGCCGTGGTGCCTAGCTAGCTCCACGACTTGTTTTGTGCAAAATTATTTTATCCTTTAGATTCTATTATAGTCATATGGATTTAGTTATTATTATAATATGCCATGTCTCATTCATATGCATTCATTCAATCACCGTACATGTACTATACGCCTCCAGGCGGGGTAAAGAGGATTAAGTGAACCTACTAATTCAACTTGTCGCATAAGAGGGATGCAACCCCAGCGACGCGGATCATGTATCCTTACTAGACACCTTACTCACAAGACGTTATGATAAGTTTCTGTATGATGTACTCACGTAGTGCTTTGCATAGTAAAGACGCACGTCGCACGTCTAGTAAATTATAGGCTTGATTGTATTCTTTTTTGAGTAAGACATGACATGTCATGTAGTGTAGGTATATGATATCCAACAAAAAAATACACAAGTTTCAGAATCGTAACAAAATGGCCGTGGTTATCACGGATTTACTTGCATACATATGACAAGTTATTTCACACATCAGTCTTAGCCGTGTACATACACGGACGAATAAAAGATACAAATGTTTTCAAAGTAAATTACAACGGAGGTGTGAACTCCCCTATATCATTCTTCCCTTCTTCAATCATGGCACGGAGGGCCTCCCCGCGAGCATTCTTCCCATCCTGTGCCTTGATCGCATTCGCATCCAACGCCTCGGCAAGCAGTTTTTCACCTTTTATTACCTTCGACACGGAGTCATAGGTAGGCAAGGTCAGTTGGATGGGATCAACAGTAAGCTTGGACATTATTACCTCATTAGGGGCATCTTTCAGCGCTTCTAGCTCGTCCAATAGAGGATGTTGTATTTCCGCGAGAGCATCCATTGACGCAGTCATCTTGTCCGCGGCTAGGGGGTTGTGGTAGGCGTGCTGAGTAATATCTTCATTTTTACCTATCAGCTCCGCAGCTTGGACCAGGCCTTCGTTCCTACCACGGTCAATCCCATCCGATACGACGCCTGCGAATGCTTGCAGCAAGTAAGGAGCATCCAAAACCTTGCTCACGGCGAGGCGCATTCCCTGACCAATCATCCACCTGTGCCCAGCTATGGCGGATAGCAAAGGAGGACACATCTTTTCAGCATAATCCGTGGCCATCTTGCTTAGCTCCTCCTCAGTTGTCGTAGCTTGCTCATCCAAAGTAATCCGTGCTTGGGTTAGCTCATCTTTCAACGCGTCGCGCTCTTGTGCGATGTTGAATGCTTGTACGGTTACAGCTTTGGTAGAGGCTTCGGTTGCGGACACCTACATATGGCACTTAGAATTATCACAAGAATAATGTGGTTTTTTCTCTTGTGTACAAATAAATGTTCATGTTGAAAGCATACCTTTTCGTTGGATGCGGCTACAAGGGCCTCAAGCTCGGCGATGCATTTTTCCCGAGTGTTGGCGTGATGGGCCTGCTCCTTCATGGTGGACTCTGCTACAACCAATGCCGTCTGCAAGGATGCGATGGTCTTCTCGTGCTTCACAACTAGTGCTTCACGACGAGCTATCTTTTTGTCCGCACGCTTCACATTCGCCAAGGCCTTGATCAAACGGCGTCTTAATGTTGCACCCACTGTCACTTGGTGTGTGGATGACACATCAAACTGCTCCAGCAAGGACTCATGGTCTAGTTCGTCCAAGTCTTGAACCAAGGCCGGAGGAGTAATATGCTCGATAAATTATGTGCATTCAGACTCCGCCTCCAACCTTGTTAAACTGGATAGATTCCGTGCTAGGTGCAGGCTGGTCTCTGGTCCTTCAGGAAGTGGCTCCTCGGCATGTGTCACAGGAGGGGATGGAGGTCTTATTGATGTCATGAGGGAAGGGTCCCTTTCCACCTCTTTCTCTTGGGCTACTATCGACGGATCCGCCCTGTTATTGACAAATTAAATTTTGTTCATACATTCTATCTTTTTGCCTAAAAAAAACAACAAGAGACAAGGGGAGAATAAAGAACGAGAAGGTGCTTACGTGGTACCAGTTGCAGGTTCCGAGACGGTAGGAGCTACGGTACTCACGGGGGTAGCCATCTAGACTTGTTCATCTACGTGCGGTGTGGGGTTGGACTGGGCCGTCGCAGTACCACTTCCCTCCTGGTACTGAGGGTGGTCTTTTCTTAGTTTCTTTGGGGGAGCATTGGAGGCCCCTGCCCCATCCCCTAGTGTCTTTGCCACCCTCCTGGTGGTCTTTCTCTTTTTGGATATGGGCTTGGGGGACCCAGAGGCTTGGGTAACTTCTTCATCCTCACCAGTAAGGTTGAGGAAATCCTCTTCTTCTGCATCTTCCTGGTGCGGCACGACGCCCTCCAGCAGCAACTCTCCACCATCTTCATTATGGAAATCCAGAGGGGATTTCTCGATAATAGGCTTCTCTTCATCCGATCTTTGCTCGGAAGTTTCTTCAAGGGGAATGGTTCGGTCTGCAGTTGCATCAAGAAGGGGGAGTTCATTCTCTTTCAACAGGCGGAATCCTTCAGGCACTTTCATTGCGTCGCCCTGACGCAATAGTCCGTGTAGGTTCATCTCTGCGGACATTTGCAATTATACAGATTAGTAAGGTCCTAACATGCAAATGACATTTATCACATCTACAAAGTATAAATAAACCTACCATGTCCTCGTTCCGTCAGGAAGCACGGATACAAGTCCTCCCTCCCATAGTAGTGGCGGCTTAATCCTACTAAGCACAGAAAATGTTTCGGCAACCCCCTATGGAATTCTGTGTGGTGGGTATCTAGTATTTTCAAGTCTTTGCTGCTATAGTCTTTGGATTTAGGCGGACAATCTTTGGGTACTCTGGTTTTAAGGACGAAAGGAGTGGGGAATACTTTCTCATCAACAAAAAAGTAATGATCGTACCAGTTCTTAAGGGAGTCTAAGGGCTTCCTATACGTCATGGGGGCGTTCCCGGATCGTTTTTTAAACGACAACCACCCATTCACTAGTTGGGGGGAATAAAAAGCCCTAAATAGGTTCACGGTCGGAGTTACTCCGCATGTATGGCATGTAATCTCAAATTGATTGATTTTACACGCCCCTATGCAGTGCAGCTGGGTTATGTGGAAGTCATAATAAAGAAGCAGATCTACCAAAAAAGTGGATAAGGGGATGCGGTAGTTAGCCGAATCAAATAGGCGCGTGTACACGCCTATCTTTCCCCTCGGCGCATCTGTAATTGCTTCACCTTCACCTGGATAGGTTGGGTGTACGCTTTCGGGAATATAATACTTAGACAAGAAGTCTATGTATTTTTCCGCAGGCATCACGTTCAGGACATCCGTAATGAGGGGGTTGTCCTTTACCATGTTTTATAAAAAGGGTTTGCAAGGCGTGATGATCTAACCTGCGGCGGAGGAAATCCGTGGAATAAGAGGCAAAAGATTGAAGGAAGGAGCTTGGAAATAACAAGGCGGAAAGAGTATGAACTGTGTGTGTAACAATAGCACACACCAACTCTTATATAGGGTTGCCTCGATTTCCGAGGTAACGTGGATATTTGCCATGTGTAGGCCACTACGCCTATCCAACGGATGGGATTTCTGACACTTCTGAAACGTAAGAAGGGACCCACGGGTCCCTTCTTAACAGTTTTACGTGGCTCAATGGTGGGCATTAATGGTGCACTTTTGCAGAAGTGCGACTGACTAGTTGACTACCATTAATGCATTCATTCTTGTGTCGGGATATGCGGTCTTACGTAAGACCACATTCAATGCTACATTTAATTTGTCTCGGTCGTTACTGCGACTAAGGTATAATTGGAATAAGTTCCTGAATCAGGTTGCTACGTGCGGCCGAAATTTTTTTTTTGATAAATTTATCATTCCTTAAGGGTCTTTCTTGGTACGTCCGGGGGGCATCTTGATAGTCTAGAGGTTACGCCTACGGCTGTAACAACTAGACTGGGGGACATGATGACGTATAGTCCCCAGCCGGGTTATAAACCCGGCCCACGGGTACTACCCGCATCCGGCCCATCACGAATGGGTGGGGTTAATGTTATTTAAGCTTATGGGCTTAGATGAACAGTAACCGCACACACGTTTTAGACAGAATCATATTCTGTCTATGAATAGGATTTACCCCAAAAGAAGAGGATATTCACTCACCCTAATTAGAAGATAACAATCAATCTAATTCTGGTGTTTATCCTTTCCTTGGGGCCGAAGCATCAGTGACAGCCCATTAGGGTTTCACTTCCTATATAAGGAACCCCCAAGGGTTCCACAAAGGTATTACATTCTATACTCTAAAACTCTCATTCGATTCCTATAAACCCTAACCGATTACTTACTCTCACGCCGGAGTCTAATCGTGGGAAACTTTCCCACGGTAAGCCTAACGCGTGTTGTTTAGTGTGCAGGATCCCAACCATAAAATTCACTTGGTGCAGGAGCCGGAGTCCAGCCAACCCGAATTAAGCCTAATTCGGGTCTAGCAAGGATCACCCAACTTTAGTATCAACATAAGCCATATACATGCATGAGCAGTTTCACCTAGTTATGGAGGTACCATAACCATAACACTAGAGGCACCAGTGTTATGACTTCACCAAGACAGAGTGATAGCTCGTGGCGTCCCTTTCAGCTTTTGGCCATATTATTATGTTATCATGTGAGGCGTATGGGTGAATCCTAGATTACATGTTTATATAGATTATTCAGGTGAATGTGGTGTGTGCCTTGCATCCTTCACAAGTAGCTGATCCCTCCTACCCAAACTTATATTAATTAGAGGCAGCCCCTCTAATTGCATGATGAGGTCACCCTTCCAAGTATTCATGCACGTTGATATTTCATGACCTATATTGGATAATGGTAAACATGTTAAACAGTTTTCTTAAGATAAACATAAGGCTTTTCAAACTATAAAACCAGTTTTACTAAGCCATACCAAGTTTTCCAGGACTTAATCTATTCCGCTGCTATGTGTTGTATATGCTTATGTTATTCATTCTATGCTTGTATATCCGTGCACTGAGCGTTATGCTCAGCCTTTTTCCTTTCATGTTCCCAAAATGGTAGGTACTCAGGGACGCTCGTAGACTCTAAGCGTACGTGCATATGGATTGGAAACTATCTAGCCTTCATTACTTTATGCATTATTCATACATTTTGCTACTCATTTCCATGGACATTGTTTAGTCCTTTTCACTTACAGTACTTATGTTTGTGTGTGATGAGCTTTTACTTTGGCGTACCGATGTTTGTTTCTGGTATTTCCTTTATGGTCATGTAATGTTTAAGACATTTATCCTTATGCTTTGATGACACGCCATAATCATGCGTGACACTCTATTTACCAAAATGGGGTGTTACAATTATGGTATCAGAGCCAAGGCTTTGACTTGTAGGCTCTCAAAACACGACCTGTGATTAGTGGGTAGTCACTATGGTCTTCCTAGAACTGACAGTCGGTTTTCATGCATTCATTATTTCCATGCATTCATATATGTCATTGTCGCTGGTTTATGACTAAGTAATGGTTGGTACAGGACTGGCCCTATTTAGTCGCATGTGCTTTTATCGAAACTTTTAACTTTGGGACCGACCCATCGGCGTCCCCTCGCCATGTCTTTTGTTTTGAGTGAACTGACCATAGGCATTCACTCTCGCGCATATAAAAGTTTTCATAAAACTGCATCATGCATTCATATACTAGTTTTCCTGCATAAAATTTTTCTCATGATTTATTGGTATAATTTTTTTCATGTATATATTTTATGTTTTGATCAGTTTAATCATGTATTTTTATGTTATACTGTCAGATGGTTCTACACGCGAGCAGGAACAACTCAATGCAGCAGTCCAAGCTGCGATGCAAGCTATGCATCCTCAGTTGAGGAACGAAATCAGGGCTGAGGTGTAGTGTGCCAACAATCAGCAACAACACCCAGTACCTCCTCCTCCTCCTCCAGCAACATTGGTCACATGGCTGGATAGATTCAATAAGCTACGCCCTCGATCTTTCGAGAAAACAGATAGCCCCAGTGAAGCTGAAAGCTGGTTTGCTCACATTAAGAAGATCTTCGATGCTATGGGCTGTGACCCCGTCTTCAAGTCGAGGTTGGCCTTTATAGGTTCGAAGGTGATGTGATAGCATGGTGGAAGGCACTGAATCAGTCTGAGGGAGGTGATGATTGGGTGGCTGGTTTGACTTAGGCTCAGTTCAGGGATTTAGTGATGGGACAGTTCTTTCCCAAGGCTGAGCAAGACAAACTGAAGAGAGAGTACCATGGGATCAGACAAAGATCTAGGGAGAACAGCAACGAGTTCATGCATCGCTTTCTTTGTTTGGTAGGTTTCCCTGGGGATCGGTCTCAGCCGGCTACTCAGCAACAGCCTACTCAGCCCAAGGGAAACGGTCAGACTCACGACCGTTCTGCTACGAATAGGCGTGGCAGTAATGATAATTACCGTAACAACGCTAGAAACTCCAACAGCAGCAGGTCCTTACATTTACTCATTTTCTTATGTTACATGCAATAATTCATAATTCTCACACATTAGTAATCTTCTACCAGGAATCATGGTAACGGGAGGGACCAGAACCAAAGAGGTTCACAGCCTAACCGTCCAGCTATCACTAGTATTGCATCTTACGAATTTTCCGCATTGTCCTTTGTACCTATTACCATGTCTCATGTATACTTTTCTTAACAGGCTCTCAGCCAGCAAGGGCACCTGCTGGAGGATATACTCATCCTCTTTGCACTACCTGCAACCGTAGGCACCCAGGGCCATGTCACCGCGACAACGACGCATGCTACAAGTGTGGCCTCCCTGGCCATCACATGAAGGACTGTCACAAGGGCGAGATGGAGGGAACATCTGGACATGATGATACTAAGCCGCCTCCTACTAGTGGACGCGTTTACACAACTTCTCGCGATTATGCCAATAAGTCTACAGGTACCATCACTAGAATCTTGTATATGTATGGTCAAGCTGCATGTGTTCTATTTGACACGGGTACTACTCATTCGGTCATTGCTACTGCTTATGCTAAAAATGTTAGGATATCCCCTATGCCATTATAGAATGTACTGAACATTTACATGCCTTTAAGAGACTCTGTACGCATAACCCATGTGTACAAGAGCCTCCCCCTAGAGTTTAACGACAAGATTCGTCATGTTGACGCACTTTCGCTGGACATGAATGATTTTGACATGATATTGGGCATGGACTAGCTATCCAAACATCATGTTACCATAGACTGCCATTCATATCGAGTCATCTTCGGTGATGTTAATGCACCAGAGTACATTCACAACGGGTTCGTACCTGAAAGGTCTGTACAAATCATATCAACCCTCCAAGCACGTGCAATACTTTCACATGGTTGCAAGGGAGCTACTGTCCATGACATGGATGCTGAATCTCCATCAATTCAGAATCAGCCGATAGTGTCAGAATTTCCAGATGTATTTCCAGAAGAACTTCTGGGCATACCACCTGCATGTGAAGTAGAGTTTAATATCGAGCTCAACCCCGGAGCTGAGCCGATTTCTAAGGCTCCTTATCGCATGGCTCCCATATAGTTGAAGGATCTGAAGGATCAATTGCAAGAACTTCTGGAACGAGGCTTCATTCGACCGAGCACATCACCATGGGGCGCACCGGTCTTATTTGTGAAGAAGAAGGACGGCAGTATGCGTCTTTGCATAGATTATCGCGAGCTCAACAAGATCACCATCAGAAATAGGTATCCTCTACCACACATTGACGGTCTGTTTGACCAACTCCAAGGGGCCAAACATTTCTCCAAAATTGATTTGAGGTCGGACTATCATCAGCTGGGTTAAAGAGAAGGACATCGTCAAGACTGATTTCCGTAGACACTATAGCCACTACGAGTTTGTAGTCATGCCATTTGGCCTTACCAATGCTCCAGCAGTGTTCATGGATTTGATGAACAGAATCTTCCATGAATTTCTGGACAAGTTCTTCATTGTCTTCATTGACGACATTCTGATATTCTCTAAGTCCAAGGAGGAACACGAAGACCATCTTCGTACAGTATTACAGATTCTTCGCCAGAAGTAGCTGTATGCTAAATTCTCCAAGTGTGAGTTCTAGATAGACAAGGTGGCATTCTTAGGTCACATTGTATCAACAGAAGGAATCACTATGGATCCAGCAAAGGTTGAGGCTATTACCAAGTGGCCAAGACTGACATCAGCGACCGAGGTTCGCAGTTTCCTAGCCTTAGTTGGTTACTACCGTAGGTTCGTGGAGAACTTTTCCCGTTTAGAGCTACCATTGATCAAACTGATGCGGAAAGGGGAGAAATTCGTCTGGACTAAAGAAAGAGAGAAGAGATTTGAAGACCTAAAGCAAAAGCTAGTATCTGTACCGATTCTTACTCTCCCATCTGGTACAGGTGGATTTCAAATCTACAGTGATGCATCGGGGAAGGGACTTGGCTGTGTTCTCATACAACATGGGAAAGTGATCACGTACGCTTCACGACAACTTAAACCTTATGAGGAAAATTACCCTACGCATGACTTAGAACTTGTAGCAGTCGTGTTTGCATTGAAAATATGGAGGCACTACTTGTATGGAGAATCATGTGACATTTTCACGGACCACAAGAGCTTGAAGTACATCTTCACTCAACGTGAATTGAACATGAGACAGAGGAGATGGTTAGAGTTGTTGAAGGATTATGACATCAATCTGCAGTATCATCCCGACAAGGCGAATGTAGTGGCAGATGCACTTAGTAGAAAGTCCAATGTGATAAACGGCATTAAAATTGAGGAGGAAATTATAAGAGACTTGGAGCGACTAGACATTGAGATCATGGTACGTGGACAGCACGGTTACTGGGCTAATCTTAGAGTGGGACCAGAGTTACTCTCTAGAATCAAGGAAGCTCAGAAGGATGATGGTGAAATCTAGGCGATAATTCAGAATTTGGAGAAGCAAACTAAATTTCGAGTAGACGCAGACGGTATCTTATGGCAGGGCACGAGACTTTGTGTTCCTGATGAGCAAGAACTCTGGGAAGCATTGTTAGTTGAGGCTCATAGCTCCCCATTTCTCTATTCATCCTGGTTTGACCAAGATGTACCATGACATCAAGCAATACTTTTGGTGGAGTGATATGAAACAGGATGTTGCGACGTACGTTTCCAAATGTCTTACCTGCCAGCAGGTTAAGATCGAGCATCAGCGATCTGACGGTCTTCTACAACCGTTAGATATTCCAGAGTGGAAGTGGGACAAGATCGCCATGGATTTTGTTACCGGTCTTCCGCAGACAAAGAGGAAGCATGATGAAATTTGGGTTATTGTTGATCGACTTACTAAGTCAGCTCATTTCTTATCGATCCGCAAGGAAGATTCGGTCAGTAAACTCGCCGATACTTACAAGAAGAAGATCATGAGACTTCATGGTGCTCCATCCAGCATCGTCTCAGACAGAGATCCTTGTTTCACTTCGCGATTTTGGAGGAGTCTACCGAAAGCTTGGGGTACAAAACTTAAGGTTAGCACGGTTTTTCATCCTCAAACAGACGGGCAACCAGAGCGAATGATTCAGACTTTGGAAGACATGTTGAGGTCATGTGCGTTGGAATGGGTGGGAGAATGGGACGATTGCATCTGTTTGGTAGAGTTTGCATACAACAACAGTTGGCACGCAAGTATTAAGTGTGCTCCATTCGAGATGTTGTATGGCAGAAAGTGTCGCGCCCCAATCTGCTGGGATCAGGTTGGTGAGCGAACACTTGAAGGACCAGAAATTATAGAGTTAACTAACGAGAAGGTCGCAGTAGCTAAGCAGAAATTGTAAGAAGAAAGGTCACGTCAGAAGAGTTATGCCGACAAGCATCGTAGGGACTTACATTTTAACGTAGGAGATCACGTCTTCCTTAAGGTATCACCGGCATGTGGTGTTAGACGTATTGGAATCAAAGGGAAGCTCAGTCCTCGATTCATCGGACCGTTTGATGTCATCGAGCGAGTTGGTGAAGTATCTTATCGTTTAGCTTTACCTCCGCAGCTTTCGCATGTTCACGATGTTTTCCATGTGTCCTTACTCAGAGGGTACAAGTATCATCCCCTTCACATGGTTCAGTATCCACTGGAACAGATTCATGAAGATCTTACCTTCATAGAGGAACCCGAACGAGTTCTTGACAGGCAAGAACGAGTCAGGAGGAGGAAGACGATCCCATTCGTCAAAATCCTTTGGAGGGATCATACCGAGCGGGAAGCCACTTGGGAAACAGAGGATTCTATCCAGGCTTCTTACCCTCATTTCATATTTTAAATTCGGGTATGTTCCTCTTTTCCAGTTTACGTTATCTATAATTCGGAGACGAATTATTCTTTTTAGGGGGGAAGAGTTGTAAAACCCGCATGCTTTTACCATGAACAGTACACTTATAATTGTACGTACATGATTAAAACTTTCCTTATATAACATGTTTACATTTCACGAATATTAAATACAAGTATTACGTACGTGTTATTACACGATAAGTATTTAATACGTATTAATACACGATAATTATTATCAACAATAATTATAATCACGAACATGAAAATATGAACGTGAATAATCACGAACATATTATTATGTATTTACGTAATTAATATTACGACTACGTACAAGTATATTATAACACGAACATTTAATTATAAATTCACGTAAACACGACCATGAGAACACGTAACTTTTTAGAACACGGAAAGCGTTGGGTTTCCCCTTGTGGGCCCTACATACCCGCGGACAAGACAAAGAAAAGGGCCAAGCCCACTTTAATTTTTACTAAATAAGAAAAAGGGGAAAACATGTTTTCATATTACAAAGTTTTCTAAAAAGTACAAAACCCTAGCCTCCCTTTTTCTTCTCCCTTTGGCCGCCGGGTATAACACACCAAGGAGAGGTGTTTGTTGATTTTTGGTGATCCAATTCAAGTGGAATCGTTCGTGTTATCGTTCTCCTTTTGTTTCACGCATTGGTAATCCTATAACCTTTTCTTTTTAATTATTTTATTAGATCAAGAACACATGAAATCATGGGTTGATTAAAAACTAGTAATTAAACATGTTAATTAATTCATGGGGGTAAATAACATGATGGCTTTCGGGTGTTTCGGTTCGGCCGACACACACAAAATCGAGAGCCGAAGCTCTCGGTGTCTCATGTGTGACCACAACCGAGACCTTCAGGTCTCGGTGTTGTCTTTGTGGTTCGGCAGCAGGCGAAACAAGGGACCCCGACGCGAGTCAGGATGGCCTTGTGGTTTTTCGGGGTCTCGGATGAAAACAAATAAGCACCACCGGCCCAAACCGGTGGCTAATATGAACAAGCAGGGGGAACTCGAGCCCCAGCAGGGGGGAACCACCGGCTAACCGCCGGTGGGAACTTCGCATGGGCAGCGGCTAGCCGAAAACCAAGGGAACCACCGGCTTAAGCCGGTGGCATTTTTACACAAACAGAGGGGGTGTTTGTTTGGTCCGGTTCAAGGGTAAACACGGTCCGGTTCACGATTTAATTTTACAAGCCTAATTAATTTTTACAAGTTAATGATTTACAAGATTAATTAAATTAATTTAACATGTTATATAATTAATTTAATTAAGACATGACTTAGGTTTATTATTATTATTAATAATACATGATTTTAACCTAAGTATTTTATTTAGACTAAAGTAATTAATTAATTATAAAGACATGGCATATAATTAATTAATTTTCATGACTTAGGTTATATAAAAAATTAAATCTTAATACATGTTTTAACCTAAGTATTATATAAACTTTAATTAAATCATGCTATATTTAATTAAATCTTATAACATATAGTTTACTTAACTTACATGTATTAATTAATAAACTATACTATTAATCACATGACTTAGAATATTAATCAGTAAAACTTAAGCTTATTTTATTAGCTTATTAATCCAGTTTATTTCTAAATATGGAAACTTTCTATTTTTAGAAACTTTTCTATTTTAAGCAGTTAATCTATTTATGGAAACTTTCTATTTTTAGAAACTTATTTATTTTAAGCAGCTAATCTATTTTTGGAAACTTTCTATTTTAGGAAACCTACTATTTTTAGGAAGTTACTTATTATTACACCACAAGTATAATAATACAAGAAATACAAGTAATACTTTATCAGAATATCCAGAATACATGATAAATACAGCGTAATGTTATAATCAGTAAAACAAGACATGAACATATAAAACAAGCTAAGACATGATATAAAACCATTTATGTACACAGTAATCAGAACACTTATACACGTATATTATTTATGTAGCATTAGTGAGATCGAAATAGGACTCTCTTCCGTTCGTCTTCTTCGTTCACTTGACATAAGGTACGGATTTTCCGTCCTTTCAGTATGGACATTCTTTCCTTATTAGGATTTCCCCGTACGCAACCAACTGTTTTCCCAGTATATGTTTTATATGTTTTGTTTTGCTTATGTTTAATTAAATGCCTAAGCCATTTACATGCATGACCAGTTTCACCTAGTTATGGAGGTACCATAACCATAACACTGGAGGCACGAGTGTTATGATTTCACCACGGCGGAGTGATAGCTCGTGGCGTCCCTTTCAGCTTTTGGCCATATTATTATGTTATCATGTGAGGTGTATGGGTGCATCCTAGATTACATGTTTATACAGATTATTCAGGTGAATGTGGTGTGTGCCTTGCATCCTTCACAAGGAGCTGATCCCTCCTACCCAAACTTATATTAATTAGAGGCAGCCCCTCTAATTGCATGATGAGGTCATCCCTCCAAGTATTCATGCATGTTGATATTTCATGACCTATATTGGCTAATGGTAAACATGTTAAACAGTTTTCTTAAGATAAACATAAGGCTTTTCAAAGTATAAAACCAGTTTTACTAAGTGAAATTAAGATTTTGCTAGTTGAAAAAGTTCGTTTCACGGTGTCTAATCGAATTGATTTCCGGTTAAATGTGTGACTCAATTGTTTTTGGTTAAGAAGAATGGAAGTTGATTATCTATAACTAATTAAAAAGTAAACGCGGAAAGTATTTAAAAACAAACTCAAGACAAGTACAAATAATAAAAGTAAAACAAGGTGAATATTAAAAATTAAAAGTTAAAACGATATTAAAACTAATAGTAAAACAAATAATAAAACGTAATTTAAAGCGAAACAATTAATAAAAATAAAACTAAACGAAGAAATTAACTATCGACTTGAAAATAAAGTTTACTAAATGAAAAAGGAGAATATAAAACTAAAATGGTACTTTAAAGCTAAACGAGGCAAAACCTAAAGCGGGTACTAAAAAAAAGATAAAACTTGAACTTTACGAAAAAATATTAATTTTAAAATTAAAAGAAAAATTCAACTAAAAATACGTAACTTTCAGAAATAAAATCGGAACAACTTTCAGATTAAACTAAACGATTACGGAACAAAAACAATAAGCAAACAAGCTAGCAGGCAGCTAGCTCAAGCTAGCACCCTGCTAGCTCAAATTGGCGCCAAAATAGGAAGTAAGCAGATAGACATATGGTCGCAATGTGTATTAGATAAAAACAATATATTAAAGAATGTATCGCAATGTATCGCAATATGTTTAATATGTATTAAAAAAAGAATGTATCGCAATGTTGTTTATTTAATATATTGCAATACATCGTAATATATTAAATAAAAATTGTCGCAATATGTATTATAAAAATAAAATTGTCGGAATATTAAACAAAAAATCCATCGGAATGTCTAAAAAATAAAAATTGTCGGAATAACTAAAGCACCAAAATCTATCCGAATGTGGCTGTCAAAATTTGGGCAGCACTTCGTCGCAATATACCTTAAGCTCCGTCGGAATATGCGATCGCAATGAGCGATCGCAATCCCGATCGGAATAAGGGGGATTCACCAACCTATCGCAAAGTAGAACCCACACTTGGGTTATTGCGATACAAATCAAGAAACCGTCGGAATGTGATAAAACCCTTATATTGCGATGAACACCAACAAATCCGAAAATGGATATAAGCAAAAATCTCAATAAGCACTTTCAATAAACACACTAAACCAAAACTTGAACAACTTAATAAGCATAAATTTGAAAGCTTTTAAAAGACGAAATTCATAAACTTTATAAAAACACAAAATAAGAAAACAAAATAAGCAAACTTTAAAGGTATACAAACTTTTTAGAAAACTTTAAAATCAAATAAGCTAAACACAAAATAAGCTAATAAGATTGTCAAACTTATAGCTTAATTCGTATGAAAGCTTAAATTGAAATAAAAAGGTGAACTTTTTAATCAAATAAGCAAAGAGATTAAGCAATATCTTGCTTAATCCGAAATTGAGATAGACCAAAAACAAGAAAAGTAGGATGAGAAAGTTAAAGAAAAGCTTAATTAAAAGTGAAGATTCAACAACAAAATTAAAAACACTTACTTGAATTAAAGGAATTAAAGTGCAAGACAATCAATTAAAATGACATGAAAAATAAAGTTGCAAGAAAATGAAAATGGTGGAAGAGCTAATTTGTCAAGTTAGCCAACAACTACAATATGAAGTCCTAATGATTTATTTATAGGGGAGGAGGAGGATTAGTGGAAGGAAGCTTCCTCCCCTCTTTCATTTCTTCTTAATTGCATGATCAAGTCCTTAAGCCTTTAATCTTTTGTTAATCTTCTTAATACTTGGACTTTGTCTTGGGATTTCTTTAAACTCGTCTTGAATTTTCTTCATAAATAAGACTCGAGTTCTTCGGCTTTAGTAAACTTCCGTCTTTTGACTTTTTCTTCGATAAATCTTCAGAATTGGTCTTGGACTTCCGTTCTTTTTGCACTCTTGACTTCTTGACTTCGTCTTTCGTCTTTTTCTTCGATAAAAGCCCGTGAATGCCCGTGTTTTCTCCACTGTTCACATTTTCGTCCTAAATCACAACAAAAACACAAACCACGCATAATTCCGACATTTACGACATAAAATACACGTTTTGGCTCGGTTATTATTGTAATTAAGTGGTAAAAAGATGGGTGTTTTCACACCTATCAAATCCCCTACACTTGACCATTGCAATGTCCTCATGCAATGCATTAGTTACAAAGCACGATTACATTTTTCATCATAATCAATCCACGTTGGCCTTTATTAAAGAGATAGAAAATTATAAACATTCAAAGTAAGAAAGAAATCAAAAACATACCTTAGGGTTTTGAAAATGCCATGAATGATCATCATCCTCAAATTTTCACTTTCTCCAAACCAAGCTTAAAAAGGAGATCATTGTTATTATAAGTTAGCAAACTAACACGAACTCATGTGGGCCAATTATTCACTTAGACTCCCTTATTCCTAGGTGTATCTCTTATATTTTATTGTTGTCTTGAATGATCACGAGGATGCATTGTTGACTTATTTCGATAGTTTATTAGGCTGAAAATAAAGTGGGACGATTTAATCAATAGTTAGCTAAAGGACAAAATCTTTTAAAACTGCTTCTCGGGACCTCACAAAGTTCATATCTTGGCATAACTCGCTTCGCGATTTGAGACCTTTCTCGGACCGATATTTGGCAGCGACTTCATACTTTAAATCTTGAGAGATGTTCATGAAATAATGGCCTTCTCTTCATAATAGGAATTTCTTCACTTGAAGTTTTGAGAGATTCTTCATAAATGGACCACGACTTCTTCATTTTTCTCCAATCATTACTTTGGACTTTGATATACAACGATCCGCCTCCTTTTAGGACTTGGATCTATTTATCCTCATACCTTGCTAGGGTCTTTTCGGATAGACTTCTCCATGACTTTTGGGGAGTATTTGCTTTTCGTCGTGTGTCTCGATCCTTCATATTGATTTTCGATAAATGATTCTTCACATCACTTGGGATCTTTAGCAACAAAATATAGCCCTCATGCCTTGTTAGGGCCTTTTCGGACTCGCCAATCTTCGCATCCCGCTTCAATAAGTTATGCCTTGGCTATGAACTCTAATCCATACCGAGCAACTTTTAAACGATCTTGGGCTAGAAGCTAAGTAACTTTTCAAATCGTACAACCTTATTTATTGCAGATAAATTTATTAACAAGCGATGGGAGAATAGGCTCATAATTAACTCACATAAATTCACGAAAGAATACCAAACTTATAATTGACTCTATCATCTCTCGTTCTCCACAGTTTAAAATCTCAAGTAATGAGACTCGTGGATGCCTAGCCTATTAAATCAAAGTTTTGGGTTTTCGAGTCATCTATAGGATCTTGCAAATTCTTAGACTTTCACAAGTTTAGAAATCGCATTTTAAAGTTCCCTTGATAAACGACTCTCTAGGATCAATTATAGGAACTTGCGAAAAGTTCTTGTTCTTAACCCGTGAGAGTTAAGACTTTCGCGTTTTATAGCTCCCTATATAAAAGCCTAGCAAAACTTGACTTAAACATGTTAAGGATACTAGCTAGAGTAAACTAAGATAAGTAAACTCGGGTTGAGTCAAAAGATTCACAACGTTTGAAAATTGAAACCACTTATTTAAAAATTTATTCTAGCAAGGAAAGAAAATAACTATACAAAGGGATAAACTAATAGGCCAAAATAGATCAAAAATTTTGAAAAATGTCGAAAAATGGATTTTCCGGTTAAAATGAGGACAAATACAAGGAAAAGACCACTTAACTTCGATAGAAGTCCCCCCTACACTTAATATAAACATTGTCCTCAATGTTTAAGCATGTGGGAGTAAAACTCCCCTACACTTAGGACATTGTGCACTTTGTTTAAATCTCGCTAAGGAAAAGACAACTAAAGAGATTCCTATTTTAATATTGAGAAATATAAAATAGTGAATCGAAAAGAGTTTAGGATAGAACCGGGAAGAAGGGAACACGGAATCACGGTTCGTCAAAAGTCATCAAGAGTGTGTCTTTGAAGCTCTAATCCCTGCACATGATAAGAAAGAAAGCAAGAAACAGCACGGGGCTCCCCCTACACTTATGGTGAAAACAGGAAAGATAGATAGATAATTGGGTTGCCTCCCAAAAAGCGCTTGTTTATAATAACCGAGTCACGAGCCTGACTCGTCCCCGAATTAAATGGTCCATGGGGAAGCCTCGAATGTGATACCGGGATCAAAGACCTTGTCCTCGTTCCCGGTTGACATCAACAAAGGAGAGGCGGGGGAATAAGTCTTGAATGGGAGAAAAGTCCTTTCAACATACGAGAAGTATGTGAATTCAAGATCCACGGGAGGTGGGTTGGGTAAAGTAAGCACATTGTCCTCCCCAAAAGACAATAGATGCTGAGCAAGCGGCAAAGCCGTATAGTTATCAATCATAGCATAATCAATGTCACCTCCCGGGTCAAAGCACTCATCCTCCATGATAGTGGCTAAAGGGGAGGATGAAAGGTGCTCGGGAGGGGGACTTGGGTCAATACTATCAAGTAGCAAATTATCAAAAATAATATCCCCCTCCATGTCATCGTCATCATTACCTGGTGGTATGGAGTGAGTGTCGATTTCCTCCAGCAATGGGTCATTATCTTCAACAGGAGGAATAGATGGAGGCGAAGACTCGGAAAGAGGAGGAGAAGTCAACGCTTCGATTTGAGCAATAAGAAGGTGCACTTTCCGTAATCTATCGCGAAGAAGCACGTCTTCAACCTCATCCACAAGATCATGTTCATCGGTGAACTTCTCGTAAACCGGAGAGAATAAATCGTCATCGCCCGCATCTCCCGGTGGAGATCGAGAAATTTCAAAAGTGAAATTCTCATAGCTTGGAGAAAAATCGTCATCATTAGGATCGACCTCTTCCGTAAGAGCAACGTCGTCCTCAAGCTCCATAGCAGTCGGTATGTCACAAACCTCATCATCAAACAATTTATCAAGACCAAATTCACTAAGCTCACTCAATGTATCACAATCCTTAGACAAGTTTGGGATATTGAGAGGAGGGATGACAATTGCACTAGGACATTGAGCAGTAAGGTCATTCCAAGAAATAGTAGGCTCATCGTCATCATCATCATAATAGTATGGATACACCGGGGAAGGAGTATAAGTCTCGATATTCGATATTTGCTCCTGTCGTTGATCCTCTTGATATTTTTCGATGATCTTGTTCCAATTTTCTTGAATTTGTTGACTTTGTTTAGCAAGAGTGGCACATTGTTCGTGGGAGCTCAGATGTTCGAAGGAGGGTTGATGATCGATGGGGTGCTGTGGGGGCTCAAAATGTTGAAAACCTGAATTATAGTATGGTTGTGGCTCATAGTAGTTCATCGGTTGAGAAGAATTATAAACCGGGTTTGGTTCATAATAATCCATTGGTGAAGAAAACTGAGGACACGGATTGTGCTCATAATAATTCATTGGTTGACAATAATAGGTATCATGAGGACCCCCACAATTTTGGCAAGAAGGGTAAGGAGAAAAGTCGGGTGCGTCTTTTGGATAGCTATTTTCATTGTCATAATTGTGCCCCGGTTCTTGTCCGTGAACAGACGGGTATTGAACCGGGCACGAAACATGCCAATGAGAATCGCTTCCACAATAGATGCACGGGGAAAGAGTAGGTGGGTTCAAAAAGGATGAATTAAGTGAGTGGCACAAGGGACAAAATCCTGGTATTAATTGTGTATCTTTGATATCGTTTCCGCACCGCTCACATGTACACCATTGACAAGAGTCGTTCCCGTACAATCGTCTCCCACACCCGATGCAATGGACATAAAAATCCATAAAGAAAATAGATAAGCAAGAAGAATATTTTTGGTGCAAAACTTTGAAAAAGAAATGCTTTTTATGATTTTTCAAATGTTTTTGGGATTTTTGAAAATTTTCGATACAAAAAATAACGTGCACGAGTGAACGGGTCCCAAAAGCCAACGCGTCTTTCACAGAAAACCTTCGATCCTCACGAAAAGAGCCGGCAGCGGCGCCATTTGAAATTTAGATTTTGCTAGTTGAAAAAGTTCGTTTCTCGGTGTCTAATCGAATTGATTTCCGGTTAAATGTGTGACTCAATTGTTTTTGGTTAAGAAGAATGGAAGTTGATTATCTATAACTAATTAAAAAGTAAACGCGGAAAGTATTTAAAAAAAACTCAAGACAAGTACAAATAATAAAAGTAAAACAAGGTGAATATTAAAAATTAAAAGTTAAAACGATATTAAAACTAATAGTAAAACAAATAATAAAACGTAATTTAAAGCGAAACAATTAATAAAAATAAAACTAAACGAAGAAATTAACTATCGACTTGAAAATAAAGTTTACTAAATGAAAAAGGAGAATATAAAACTAAATGGTACTTTAAAGCTAAACGAGGCAAAACCTAAAGCGGGTACTAAAAAAAAGATAAAACTTGAACTTTACGAAAAAATATTAATTTTAAAATTAAAAGAAAAATTCAACTAAAAATACGTAACTTTCAGAAATAAAATCGGAACAACTTTCAGATTAAACTAAACGATTACGGAAAAAAACAATAAGCAAACAAGCTAGCAGGCAGCTAGCTCAAGCTAGCAACCTGCTAGCTCAAATTGGCGCCAAAATAGGAAGTAAGCAGATAGACATATGGTCGCAATGTGTATTAGATAAAAACAATATATTAAAGAATGTATCGCAATGTATCGCAATATGTTTAATATGTATTAAAAAAAGAATGTATCGCAATGTTGTTTATTTAATATATTGCAATACATCGTAATATATTAAATAAAAATTGTCGCAATATGTATTATAAAAATAAAATTGTCGGAATATTAAACAAAAAATCCATCGGAATGTCTAAAAAATAAAAACTGTCGGAATAACTAAAGCACCAAAATCTATCCGAATGTGACTGTCAAAATTTGGGCAGCACTTCTTCGCAATATACCTTAAGCTCCGTCGGAATATGCGATCGCAATGAGCGATCGCAATCCCGATCGGAATAAGGGGGATTTACCAACCTATCGCAAAGTAGAACCCACACTTGGGTTATTGCGATACAAATCAAGAAACCGTCGGAATGTGATAAAACCCTTATATTGCGATGAACACCAACAAATCCGAAAATGGAGATAAGCAAAAATCTCAATAAGCACTTTCAATAAACACACTAAACCAAAACTTGAACAACTTAATAAGCATAAATTTGAAAGCTTTTAAAAGACGAAATTCATAAACTTTATAAAAACACAAAATAAGAAAACAAAATAAGCAAACTTTAAAGGTATACAAACTTTTTAGAAAACTTAAAATCAAATAAGCTAAACACAAAATAAGCTAATAAGATTGTCAAACTTATAGCTTAATTCGTATGAAAGCTTAAATTGAAATAAAAAGGTGAACTTTTTAATCAAATAAGCAAAGAGATTAAGCAATATCTTGCTTAATCCGAAATTGAGATAGACCAAAAACAAGAAAAGTAGGATGAGAAAGTTAAAGAAAAGCTTAATTAAAAGTGAAGATTCAACAACAAAATTAAAAACACTTACTTGAATTAAAGGAATTAAAGTGCAAGACAATCAATTAAAATGACATGAAAAATAAAGTTGCAAGAAAATGAAAATGGTGGAAGAGCTAATTTGTCAAGTTAGCCAACAACTACAATATGAAGTCCTAATGATTTCTTTATAGGGGAGGAGGATTAGTGGAAGGAAGCTTCCTCCCCTCTTTCATTTCTTCTTAATTTCATGATCAAGTCCTTAAGCCTTTAATCTTTTGTTAATCTTCTTAATACTTGGACTTTGTCTTGGGATTTCTTTAAACTCGTCTTGAATTTTCTTCATAAATAAGACTCGAGTTCTTCGGCTTTAGTAAACTTCCGTCTTTTGACTTTTTCTTCGATAAATCTTCAGAATTGGTCTTGGACTTCCGTTCTTTTTGCACTCTTGACTTCTTGACTTCGTCTTTCGTCTTTTTCTTCGATAAAAGCCCGTGAATGCCCGTGTTTTCTCCACTTTTCACCTTTTCGTCCTAAATCACAACAAAAACACAAACCACGCATAATTCCGACATTTACGACATAAAATACACGTTTTGGCTCGGTTATTATTGTAATTAAGTGGTAAAAAGATGGGTGTTTTCACACCTATCACTAAGTCATACCAGGTTTTCCAGGACTTAATCTATTCCGCTGCTATATGTTGTATATGCTTATGTTATTCATTCTATGCTTGTATATCCGTGCACTGAGCGTTATGCTCAGCCGTTTTCCTTTCATGTTCCCAAAACGGCAGGTACTCAGGGACGCTCGTAGACTCTAAGCGTACGTGCATATGGATTGGAAGCTTTCTAGCCTTCATTACTTTAGGCATTATTCATACATTTTGCTACTCATTTCCATGGACATTGTTTAGTCCTTTTCATTTACAATACTTACGTTTGTGTGTGATGAGCTTTTACTTTGGGGTACCGATGTTTGTTTCCGGTATTTCCTTTATGGTCATGTAATGTTTAAGACATTTATCCTTGTATGCTTTGATGACACGCCATAATCATGCGTGACATTCCATTTACCAAAATGGGGTGTTACAATATTTAAGGGATTTACATTACCAAAAATGTTTTGCATTGTAAACATGTTTCATCCCTTCTGAATGCATTAAGTTTCCAGATCTCACTAAGTAACTTTATTAAGTCGTCTAATCTGAGTAACGTAAAACCATCATACGAATTCTCATTCTACAAACGGTTTTATCTCGCTCACAACATCATCCAAAAATCTCATTTGATGACGAAGTAATTTCAAGTGTTCATCGGTTAGGAGCATTCGACTTAAATTTTAAGGGTATAAATTTTGTTGACAAAATCTATGTATAGAGAAGCATGCATACAATCTCCATAGCATAAGTTTAATAAAACATTTAGTAAACTTATTCATGAGATTAAATTTTCTTCATAAATTATATTGTGGTATTTGTTAAACCAATTAAAGAATTTACCCACAACTCATCACATCGTACTTTGCTAGAACTCGGCTACGCACAAAGCAATACCCTTATTCATTGTGGTTCGGATGTGAATTTGTGGTAAATCGCTCTTAAGGTATAATTCAATTAATAATCGTAGGTAATTTCAATATTTTGACACACAGGCGAGCCGGGAATTTAGTCTGCCACTAATGGCATAACACCTCCTTCCTTAACAGGGTACATGACCAGCGGTGCGTTAAACCCACTTTATAGTTTGTCTAAATTAAGTAGGCCGTTAGATTATTATTGTAATTCACCAATCAACGTAATCTTATGTAATTTAAAATCTCTTAACAAATCATTATTTTTAATATGATTTAGTCCATATTATTTCTTTTAAAAAAACCCTTGTTTATAACAATTCAACAATTTTATATATAAACAAGTAAAAAAAACTAAATCATAAACACATAATAACAATTTATATATGCAACAAATATATCAAATAGCCACATGCATACGATTTATCCAATAATCATCAAATCTAGGTCTTTATATCTCTATATAAAAGTCTTCTCTAATTCTAGATTTATTGAATCAAATAATGACGTAACACATAAAATCATATAAACATATAATTTTACGATCCATGAAAACATGCATGTAATCATGGAATCCGCACAAATCTTAACAATTAAATCTCTACGGATCATAACCATACATGGCATAACAATTAATCATGCAATTTAATCTAAAATTATCCCACATGTAATTTAGGGTTTCAAAAGAATTCTTTTTTTATTAAAAATAGAGTAAAACCCTAATTTTTAAAAAATAAAACCCTAATTTTATGAAAAACCTTAAAAACATGTAGTTTTAAGTTAAAAAATTATAATTAAAAAACTTTAGATTTTCGATAATTATAACATGTTGAAACGGCTCTCTGATACCACTGAAGGATTATTTTTTTGGTAAAGGGAGTTACCCCAGTAAATATATTAACCAAAAAAACCAATGTTAAGCACAAATGGAATACAACTGAAGTACCATTTAACCTCAAGCCAAAAGCTTAATCAACAAGTGCTTATGACAGGCCATAAACACAACAACACTAATCTAACAGTACAAATCGAAAACTAGTGTAAAAAACAGCATTAGTAAACTCCAATAAGAAGAACCCTTGGAACCAGGCGACCACCCCACAACACCAGCAGCAACATAATGGAAGTAAAGGATCCAGATAAGGCTGCCTCCTTAAAAAACCTTTTTGAGAAAAACCCTGTGGGAAAAACCCCAAAAAGGAAAAAAGAGTACAACCCTTACCCGGTACCCCCATCCTGAGAAACACTTGAGGACGGAAGTGTCCACCGATCCGAAATAGCCAAAGACCGTGTAGTCATCTTCTTGAATCTGAAAGTAATAAGCTTGAGGCGAACAGTAGAAGTAATGATACTAACAAGTTTATCCACAGAAAGTTGTTTCCCTTTGAACAATCTAGCATTCCGTTCCATCCAAACAAAGTATACAGTAGCCGCAACAACCAGACGAGCAATAATACTACTAGTAGATTTTCCTTCGGATATTGGTATAAGAAATGCCAAAACATCATCCAAACAAGGAGGAATAGAATCCATACCACAAAGCACCCTAACTTGCGTCCAAACCTGTGAAGAATAAGAGCACTCAAAAAATGAATGAGAATGACAATCGGGAGTAACTTTACAGAAAGGACACCGAAGAAGTCTTAAATCCACGGCAGGCCCAATATCCCATTGCCGCAAACGATCCTGAGTCTTCAGTTTCTGCTTAACAACAAGCCACATATGCAACGAGTGTCGTGGAATACAATGAGAGAACCAAACAACATGGTACCATACCACAGCCTGGCGCCTAGTTCGCAGCGTATCCCAAGCCAGAGCCACAGAAAATGACTGCAAAGAACCACCACCATCATGTCATACCAGAGAATCCGGCCGCCCCTCATCTAGAGCAGGGACAGGGATAGAGACAATAGCAAGAAATCTGTCCACCCAATCAGTCGGCCATTTCCAAGCGTTGTTCTAAATCAAGTCATAAACAGTATCATGAAGGGTAAAACCAGAGCTAACAATATTGCATATCGTAAGAGTATCTCATAACGGACACTCAGCAGCCCACCTATCAAACCACATAGACGCAGATTTACCATCATGAAGCCTATGCCAAATAAAAGGCTGCACACATGTCCTAAGCTGAAGAAGCTTATGCCAACCCCAACTTACATTACCAATACAAGGAACATCCCAAAAGCTCCTACCCCTTAACTTATACGAATGTATCCATTGAACCCATAAGGATTCCTTACGCGTGAGAAGACACCAAATATGAGAGGTAATAAGAGCAGCATTAAAATCATCAAGCCTCCGAATACCAAGACCACCCTCACTTTGTGGAATACAAACATCATCCCAAGCCACCTTTGCCCTCCCCTTTTTCATCTCACCTTGACACCATAAAAAATTCCTCAAAAGCTGCTCAAGATCATGAATAATCCGAACAGGAAGGATAAAAACTGAAGCCCAGTACAGGTGCATAGATGATAGCACAGATTTAACAAGTTGAAGTCTCCGTGCAGTAGATAGAAATTTGTTACGCCAATCCTGGACCCGACTCTCCAATTGTTCAACAAGTACTTTGCAATCCCTATAAAGCAGCCTAAACAAGATAAGAGGAACCCCAAGATAACGCACTGGCAATGTGCCTTCCGGAAACGGCATAAGATCTAGAATACTAGCTTTCACATCAGGTGGAACATTACAGAAGAAAGCGGTACTCTTAGGAATACTAGGAACCAAACCTGATACATTTTTAAATTCCTCCATAGCATCCATGATGGTCCGAACCGAATCCAGATGCCCCCTAGCGAAAATAAATAAATCATCTGCAAAACATAGATTAACAATACGTTGGTGCTCACAATGATTATGATACAGAAACTCCTCCGCCAAACGAACACGCCTCTGCAGCAGGAGAGTCAAAACTTCCATAACCAACGTAAATAAATAAGGTGACAAGGGATCACCCTGTCTTAGCCCACGCTTACCTTTAAACCAGCCATGGAGATTCCCATTAATACAAATAGAATATGAGGTCGTAGTCATGCACTCCATAATCCATGCAACGATCGTAGTATGAAAGCCAAACCCAAGCATTATCACCCTAAGAAAACCCCAAGCAACAGTATCATAGGCCTTTTGAATATCCACTATGAAAGCAAAACGAGGAGTTCCAATATTCTATGATAACTTCGCATTAATTATTATGTACGTAATATATTATCCGAAATCCTACGCCCCGGAACAAAAGCAGATTGATTAATATTAATCAAGTCCCCCAACAACACTTTAATGCGGTTAGAAATAATCTTCGTAATGCATTTGAAAATAACATTACAGCAAGAAATAGGTCTATAATCCGTGATCTTATTAGGAACAGTCACCTTTGGAATAAGCGCAATAATGGTATGATTTATTTCCTTAAGCAACTTACCATTAGTGAAAAAGTCCCGAATAGAACATGTAACATCACCACCCACAATATCCCAGGCATTCTTAAAAAACGCAGCCGTAAAACCATCCGGACCAGGAGCTTTATCATCACCCATCGAGAATGGAGCATTCTTAATCTCATCATTCGACACCACCTGAACCATATCCAAAGCACGATGCGCATCTAGAACATTAGAGAACAAATCCTGTGATTCCAAAGGGATAGAAAACCCCTCCAAACCAAGAAACTGCTCATAATGTGCCACAAACGCATTCGCAACATCATTGCCTTCACAGAACACATTAGACATGTCTCGTACCATATCAATCATGTTGCGGGCATTAGAACACTTAACAATTTTATGAAAATAAGCTGTATAAGAATCACCTACATCAAGTCACTCAATCTTAGCTTTCTATTTTAAAAACCTTTCCTCATCAAGAGACGATTCTTTAAATGCCAAAAGACACTGAGCATGAGCTTCACGGACATCAGTATTTGATAAATTTAAATCAAGAGCCCTTTGAGCTGCGTCAAGGTCATCTCTGGTCCGAATCACATGCGCGTGTAGATTACAATTCTCATGAAGTAGCTTGCGAAATGGCGCTTTAAGATGTTTCAGACGTTTAACCACACGATACATAGCACAGCCCGAAACACTAACATTTCACCCATTTAGAACAGCAGAACGAAACCCTTCCTTATGAACAAGAAAGTTAGAGAATTTGAAAGGTTTTGGATTTGGTCTAACCTTAGGAATACAAAGAACACACGAAGAATGATCCGATATACGATAAGGCTGAAACACCCCAAGAGAACCCGGAAACTCATTAATAAAAACCAATTAGACATAATCCTGTCAATCTTTTTAAGAACACCACAGTCACCCTGAGGTTTTTGATTCCATGTGAAGTGAAGTCCAGTAGCATTAACATCTATAACCTCCATAAGTTGAACACATTCTTTAAATTCACGCATAGCAATATTCGGCTCATACCCACCATAGGAGTGATCTTCAAGATTAAGAGCAGCATTGAAATCACCCACCAAAACCCATGGCTTATCACGCATAAGATAAGCATGAGCATCAAGATCATTCCATAACACACGACGATCCACATAGTAGTCGGCAGCATACACAAAAGAACAGAAAATGGTTTTCCGGTCAGCCTGCGTATTAATCTGACAATGAATAACCTGTTCTGTTTAAGCCATAACACCAACATCAACCATATCATCATTCCAACCAACAATAATACGAGAACCTTTAGTACACAAGCTACCATTAGAAAGCCACTTCCATCTCCTACACACCTTACGACATATATCATAAACAATAGACACATCAACATGAGACTCCAAAATAGCACAGACACTTAAATTGTTTTCATTCACAACTTTCTTAACCTCCTTTTGTTTAGGGGATTGGTTTAAGCCCCTTATATTCCATGATGCAATACTAAACATTAGGAACATTCACAGCATGAGTGCTTGCCCCTGAAATAGAACTAGTAACAATATTCACAGATTCATCATAAATAACCTCAACCTCCTCCTCGTCATCTATAGTGCCATTTCCTTCATCCTTATTATGAGTAGATAAAAGATTATAACTATTAGAAACTAAAACAGTAGGAATAGAGGAAGATGATGTACCCCCATGGGAATCACAAGACCCTCCCTCAATTGGTGTTGGCACGACCTTCTCCTTTGCCTTGGACGTAGGCTGATTAGACTCGTTAAAAACAGTCCCAGTTGGCTTAAAAGCATTGCTAGTAGGCTTATCATTTGTGCGACCAGAACTAGATCCCACATTATTCTGATTATCAGTATTCTTAGGCACATGCTGAAAATTCTTCGGAATAGGGACACCCGTATTCAAAACACTCTTGCTAGATCGATTATTATTACGTCTATGCTTAGTAACTTTTTGAAAACCATCATTAAAAGGCGCAACCTGTGGGATATCAGTAACAACTTTCTTAGGGCACTCTACATCAGTATGGCCAAAAATCTTGCAAGCATCACACCATGGTGGCCTCCACTCGTATTCAAGTCGAATAACCTCCACTATGTGGCCTGCCCCCTTATCAATAGGAACCCCCACCTTAATAGACTCCTTAAGATCAGCACTCGAACCGATTTCTATCAAACAATGCGCAAAACTGCTTCTACCCCATGAATCCACACACATAGCACTAGTGAAAGAATCAAGCATGATTAGAGTGCCAATTTGAGTAGCAAGAATACTAATACCATCCTCCGAAAAGACCTGTAGCAGAACATCATGAAGCTGAACCCAAATAGGGACACGAGTCAACTCATCTTTAGAGAGGCTAGAATTAACGGACCATTTCTTCAAAATGATTGGGCTATTCTTTATCATCCAAGGACCACCTTCAAGAACAGCCGCACGGCCATCGCATGAATCAAATTTAAAGAAAAAGAAACCTTTGGAGTTCAACATAACCCGTTTAAGACCATGCTTAGCCCAATTATTTCGAACAAAATATTCAACCACCGAAAAGGCAATACGCTTACCAATAAAGTAACCACACAAAGTATTCTCAAATCTTGCACTAACATTTTCAACAATCGATAAAGGCATCGAGACATCAACCCCCTCATACACATTCTCCACCCTTAATGTACGAAACTTAGATTCACCTAAGTTACCACCACGACCCTTACCGCCCGCAGCACCCGCATACGTACTAGTAATACCACCTGGTTGAATAATGGGGCATCTTGGTTAATATTAGTCGTCCCTTGCGCTCCCTTTTGAGAAACACTAGCATAAGTACCACCGGTAGCACTCTTACCAAGTAATCCTTGAGACAGAAAACTCGCAGTCTTAGCATCTAAAGCACCAAGGGTAGAGCTCAAACCTCAAGCACCATTATTGATATCAGCAACAAAATTTGGTCCCACACTAGTAGTAACATGTTGTTGATCCCCAACATAATTAGGGTAGGAAACCCTAGCCCCATCACCTCCCCAAACACCCTGATCGTTGCTAGCAGAATAGACATTGGGTTCTACATCAGGCGTCGCATTCAAACTAGGGAAAGACGAAACCCTAGCAGGAAGCGACGTTTGAACTTCATCCCCAGATCGCTTATCAGAAACCCTAAAATTATGACCACTCAAGGAGTTACCCCAAACAGGTTTACGATCCCCCAAACCACTCTGATTCATCAAAGACGACATTCGTTTCTTCAAAGCATCCAAATCAATTGATCCTGGATCCGACATAAAATAAATCGAAACCCTAAAAAATAAAAACCCTAACCACTAAAACACCACCAAACAGATATAAAGATTAAAAAAACACCAAGCTCCTCGTCCAACTTGATCGATCTCCTCACAAGGGAGGATTATAAAGCACACAAAGTCCCTAACCGACTATCATAATATCGACTAAGGAATGAATAATAAGAAACAGCGACACATAATTCTAACAAATAAATCAATACCCTAAACAACACATAAACGAATAACCAAATAAAAAGGTCAATTAGGTCGGTATGTATCAAGAGAATTGGTTCGTGGGCCTACCCAAATTGAAACGATTATCAAAATCACAATAACACAACCACCAAATAAAATATGTTAAAGCATCAGAGACATCAATAACAATAATATTATAAGGTAGACATATGAATATGTAATAAAGGAATCGATCAAAAAAGGTCAAAGCTAGGAAAATCATTTGCCGCCATTAGACATAGAGAGAGGATTTTTTAGGGTTTTTTTGGGTTTTCAAATTGAACAATGTCCTAAAGGAATTTCTCCCACTGAAGGTTTATTAGTATCATAACAATTATATAAAACCATAAACGAGATCAAAACACATATAGTGGAAGCAATTTAACAAGATCATAATTAATAACACAATTATAATTAACCGAATTAGGGTTACATACCTTTACGCTAAAGCAATTCCTCAAGACGAAGAACAAATCACCGATTCGGGTTTAAACCGTATATACCAAGATATAGTGTTGGGACTTAGATATCTTGAGTTGATATGACAAAACAAGATGAAGGACCTAGTAGTAATATATTAGCTTCTATAGTAAGCTAGGGTTGTGATGTAACCCTAGTACCTCTATTATATAAAGAGGGTTAGGCACACATGGTTATTCACTCATTCACAAACAATGTAAACCATAGGTGTGTGTGTGTGTTCCTCCTGGTGTCAAGCCTATAAGGCACAAGGAGTAGTAGTTAATAGTTTATTAATAGTAATCATTTCATTAGTGAAAGCCTTGTTCTTGGTTATGATTGTGTTTATTATGATTCCGCTGTGCATTTACAATCATGATCATGATATCCCAGATGAGTCTAGATCCTAAGACTCAACAAGTGGTATCAGAGCTTGTTGGCTCTCGATCTGGTTGATTCACAAGGTTTTCGGTAATATTTTCTGTTTTTATATAAATAAAGTTGCTGACCTAGGGTTTTTCCCAACAACCCTAGATGATTCGTTGTTCTGCTGCTGCTGCTGCTGATCTATCATGTTGTTGTTGTTCATATGTTGTTGCAGTTAATTCATGTTGTTGTGTTTGATCAAGAAGGCAGCAGGTTCGTGCTTGATGGTAGTCATACTGGTTTTGGTGAGTTGATTCTTGAATCAACGATGAACCCCGTATGATCAAAGGTGAATGTCGTGTATTGTTGCTATGATTTGTAGAGGAAATTCGTTTTAGGGTTTTGTGTGTTTATGAAACCCTAGATCGACATGAGAGAAGGTTCTGAGATATGTTATTCTGATATTAGGGTTTTCTTTCAAACCCTAAATACAGGTGGTCATGGTTTCGAGGAACAAAAATATGCAGCAGAAGGTATGATCGTATTATTTGATGTTTCTAGTTCAGGGTCAGTAATACAGATGTACACGTTGTTGATTGATGATACGAACCATGGCTGCTAATACAATCTTCTTGTGTTCTTTTTCCCTATATGGTCTTGTTCAAAAGTATTAGGGTTTCTGTTCAAACCCTAATCGATAATGATGGTATACAATAGCAGAGGTTAAGGTTTGATGTTTTTGATCAGATATAAATTCATGTATGTTGCTGCTCTATTGAATTGCTTGATGAACATCAGGAGGCAGTATGATCTTGTGGTCAGAATACGTTGATATGCATAAATGGTCGCAGGTATGGACTCGAATATTTTGGACGTGAGATGAGTATTTTGTATTCGTGTGGTCCTGTTCTATATGTATTCTGAATATAGGTGCAGTAGAAAGTCAAGAGACATGTGATGGGTTGAGTTCAAATTCTGTGGTCCATGTTAATACAAACGTGACAGAAGGTACTTTCTGCTTGTCCTTTTATTGATCTCTTGGTATGTTGATGCATATGGTCCAAGGTATCTTCCTGAGATAAAACATATCAAAAGGCATATATATACATGTTTCACGAATTTTGGACGAGAATGCTTGTCAAACGAACGTGTGTTATGGCTGGTTTTTGTTTTGGAGTGTATTTGAGTAAGTTAAATGCATCCCTGAGTTTAAGGGATTATGACGTCTCATGGGTATGAATATGCGCTAATTCTGAGCAGATTCAAGGTATGACGTGTATTTTATTTTGTGATATGCAGTTATTCCTAATTCTTAGGGATTATGATTTGGTTGTATATGGAAAAAGTCATGAGATTGATTCGTGGGTTTATGTGGGGTTTGAACGTGAATGGAAGATTAATTAGAGGAGTTTTAAGTGCTAATTTTTAGGGATTGCCTTTTAAAGGTTCCTTAAATAATTTCCTATATTTTTGGGATGTGATTTGAATTGATCCGAGAGTTTTGATGGTTAGACACATTTGAGATTTCAAGTTTGTTATGGGTGACCTACTTAGACGGGCCTAAGACACAGGTACGTCTTTATTCACAGCCACAAGGGGAGACGTGTTTGAAATTGGCAATAGCTTTGGCAACAGGTGGTGACAGAATTTAAAAAAAAACAAAAAAAACAAAAAAAAATTATTAAAAAAAAAAGAAAAAAGAAGAAGGACGGGGGTTTGAGATGCTACTGGTAGGTTATGCTGTTCCTACTAGTGACCTATGGTTCCTATGGGTCATATATTGTTCGTGGTGGTTTTGTTCTCGGTTCCTCCTAGTAATATTTGATGGTTCCTCCTGGTTGAATCATCGGTTCATACTAGTCGGTTTCTACTGGTCCGTACCACTGGTTGGTTCCTAGTGGTTTGTTCCTCCTGGTAGACGTATGTTCTTGTTGACTTGATTATGGTTCCTGCTGGCTTGTTTTATACTAACTTTCTTTGATCGGTTTTGGTTCCTACTAGTCAAGTAAGATTGCTACTACCCTGATTTAGTGACTAGTCTGATGTCACTACTGTTACTGGAGGAGGAGTTCTCAGCCATCATCATTTCGTTGGGGTGATTCATTGAAGAAGAAATTTTATTATCACTGATTTTATGTTGTAGTTGATTTTCACAGGTTTTGTGTTCTTGTCATATCTTAAAAGGAAGGGAGTACCTTTTAAGATAACTTGCTTGGTTTGTATGGTGACGAAGACTCCACATATCTAGCGAAGGGGTACGATCTATTCATATCTTAAAAGGAGTAGCAGCCTTTTTAAGATAACTTGCTCTATGCGTACATTTGTTATCGCTTGAAGGGGTTACGTTATTGTGCTCAGTGTCTCATTTATTTGAGGATTTTGTTCATGCTCGACGTCACGTGGTTAGTGCAAGACATAAGACACAAGTTTGGGAGATTCCACTTCTTCATCAAATTCGTTATACTTGATTTTCTCCATCAGTGATCTCTCCATGGAACCTACTGGATTTGCCGTGCACTTCATAAGGGGAAGACGATCCTTTTTTAGTTGATGTGACAAAAAGGGGAAGAATGCATGGATCAAGTGGAAGCTTAGCCTTCATCTATATTAGCTTCAGGGGAAGCTTGTGCTTACTAGTTTTGTCAAAGCAACTAGGGGAAGTGTTAGGACTTAGATATCTTGAGTTGATATGACAAAACAAGATGAAGGACCTAATAGTAATATATTAGCTTCTATAGTAAGCTAGGGTTGTGATGTAACCCTAGTACCTCTATTATATAAAGAGGGTTAGGCACACATGGTTATTCACTCATTCACAAACAATGTAAACCATAAGTGTGTGTGCGTTCCTCCTGGTGTCAAGCCTATAAGGCACTGATAAGTTGTAAAATTACACTTGTTTAGGAAAACAAGGCAATTAGGGTAAGTATTAACGAGTAGTTTAGGAAAACCACAAGTTATGACCCAAATAAGAGTGAGTTCGTTCTCGAGGAGGCTAGTGTGTTGTGTAATGAATTGATTTTGATTGTGATTTTATTGTAATGAGAAGAAAAGAAAATAGAAATAAGAAAGAAATGACGGTTACGAAGACGGATCGAGCTAAGACGAAAGGATCGTTCACGTAAAACCGTAAAAAACTACAAAATAAAAAAAATTTAAACCTAAAAATTAATTAAAAGCTAAAAGTAGTCTAAAATAATATAAATAAGAATAAAAATCCAATAAAAATATTTTAAAACCTTTTATTAATTAAATATTCAATTTTAAATGCTAATTAAAGCCCTAAAATTAAATATAATTAATCAAAATGTCCAAAATATGATTTTATTGAACAAATAACTTACTTATATTATCTAAAGACTAAAAAGTATTTTTCCTAATTTTTAAAAACTATTTTTCTATTTTTAAATCACTAAAAACTAATTTAAAACTAAAATAATTATAAAAAATAATAAAATAATGCCAAAAATAATTGGACACTTTTAAAAATCCTATTTTACTCTAATGAACAGTAGAAAAATGAAAAAGATTGAAAAATATTAAATTTACCACTAAAAGACAAAAACAGTTTAATAAAAACCCTAATTAAATTTAAATTAATTATAAAAAATAAATAAAAGATGAACAGTAGAATATTTTTAAACCAAAAACCTTAAAATGTTTTTCTAAATGAAAGAAAAATGTTGAAACTGAAAAATATGTATTTTTGGCACTAAATGCCAAAAACAGAAAATTAAAAAGTATTAAAAATAGCTATAAAACCTAAAAAATAGCAAATAAACAGTAAATAAAAATCTAATTAATCAGAAAAATCAAAAATAAAATTAGAAAAAATATGAAACAAGTTTGAAGGTCTAACTCAAAAATTTGCCCACTAAAGACAAAAATTCATGAAATCTGATAGTGACATGTGACAGACTTTTGTCTGTTTGCTTAGCAGGGGAAACAAATGTGCTAGCAGTGGGAAAGGAGTTCCCACTGATAGTGTATTTTTTTGTTCAGAAAAGCAATAAGCTTAGGAAAGCTTATTTTGAGTGCTTATTTTGGACAATAAGGCACCCTTATACTCAGTTGAGTATAAGGAGTCAATGTAAACACAAAATCACACAAATTACTTCACAAAAATTCACACAAGAAGCACACAAAGTTTCTGATTAAGCTATGGTAGGTCTGATGAACAGTAAACACAAATTACTTGCATAAAAACGGATTTTAAAGGCTCATAACTTGCACATAAGCTCACCAAATGACAAATAAGCAATAGCAAACCCTGCTTAATGACCTACTCTAGCAGATTATCAAGATTTGAGGCACAATTTCCACCAAAATCAATCAAACAAGGCACTTTTCTGATTTTATGCTATATGACCAATTTTTTTTTACATGCAAACTTGTTTAAAATCCACCCAAACTGAAAAACAAATATACTTACCACCTAATAACAACCTAGTGAGAGTGTCTAACCAGTTTATACCCCAAAAATATTTCAACAGCCTTGATTAAACACCAAATCCAAACATCCCTTTTAAAAACTGAAAATCAATTTTAACAAAGCAAGTCCTAACAAAACTCAACCAACTGATTCCTAAACTATCTAAACATGTAAGAACAATCTATTGGGGCACAATCAAGCAAAAAACTTCAAGAAATGAACACAAGAACAGATTTCATGCAATTTTTCACATTAATCACACAAATCATGAACTAGAAAAATGAAACAAGTGAACAAGGGATTATACCTTGTGGGACCCACATCCAGGTCCCACCAAGGCTGCTATGCCTTCTCCAAACAGACCCGGGTCTGTGCAGACTTTTTGGCTGATTGAAAAAGAAATGGAAATAATGATGATGATGATGATGGTTGATCTTGTTATGAACCTGCACACTCACCACCAAACCAGGAAAACAAAGTCCAAGCCTCAATAAGCCAGACCCACAAGCTGGTGTCAAGAGCTTGTGGGGAAAAGCTTATGAAACAGTAAGGGTAGAACCAAGAAATAAACAGAAACCTTTTAAAAAAAACTGATTTTCTTCAAAAATCTTTACCCAACTTTCAAACCAACAAACTTGGGAACTAGTGACTTGGATTAGCTTTCACCTCACCAATTCACAAGCTTCCAACTTATGAAACAATATCCAAAAACTTTTTACTGATTTTCTGAAAATGATTTCAAAATACCTTTGACAACTCACAAGACTTCTAACAAATAATTTTTGGAACACAGCCTAGCTTTCAAACACACATACCAAACTTTTAATAACCATAAAAAGGAATTAAATTGCTCAAACACAAACACCAAACTTTTATATTACTAAAAAGGGATTACAAATGGTGAAAGCTAAAAACTGGAACAAGAAATAATAGAGATACAGGCACCTCTATTTATACAGGAGAGTTGACTATTCTAGAATCTTAATAAAATAATACAAGGAGAGAAACCCTAGCTAATACAATTCCAGAATTGCCCTTAGTCAATGTTTGATTCTTTAGTCAAAATGGCCTTTACGTGAAGATGGAGATGTGCAAGCTGTGTAGGAGTAATCTAAACCGTTTGTTAAAGCTTTGGCTCCAAGGAATATCATCCAACCCTTCATCTTGTCTGCTTTTGGGGCTTTGGGGAGAAAGTGACGTTGTAGGGGAGGTCCCTACAGTCACATGGTTGTGTTGGGAGAAGGTTTGTGAGTGGGTTTAGGATGAGAAACACCCTAATTAGCAATCTGGAAATAATCATCCATTGGCCCTTTCATTTAGGGTGATTAGGACCTGGGAAAATTTTAGGGTTTAAGGGTGTTTAGGGGGTGGTTTAATCCGGTTTGGGGGTTAAGTATTTTAAACATTGTGTTTACCCCCAAAAATGGTTAACTGATTATTTAAAATCAGTTTAAAGTTGAGTGGAAAGTGAGGTGGATGAGGGGATGCTTCTGATTGGTTGAGGAAAGAGGGGGGGTGACGTGGCGTAAGGTGATAGGGTGTTGGGAGGTTTGTTGTCTGGGCTAAAACAGTCCCTTGTCTTCCATCCTTTGTTTACTTTGTATAAAATACCCAAAAACCTTGAATCCTTTTGTAATAACTTTCACAAACTTGTCAAATTTGGCACATGCATTTCCAAACTTTTATCAAGGGTTTTAAATGCACAATTTGCATTCTTCAAGGGCCATTCTTGTAATGTCTTCAAACTTTAGGGACCCTATTCATATTTATGAATATTTGAGGGGTATAAAGTGTTAATCTTCAAAAGTTGAGGGACCAAACTTGCCAATCTTCGATTCTTCAAGGTCATTTTTGGAAATTCAAAACTTGGGCCTGGTTCATTGTGCGGCTTCGTTTCCTGTGTTCGTTTTTGAATGATTCTTGTGATCTTTTTGTCTTTTCCTCAATATCCGTACCTAAAATACACAAGCAACAAACACGAGCATATATTTGGCAGTTTTAATGATATTTTATGCATTTTAAACCCGAATTGGACGACGAGACTATGTATAAAAGCAGTCTCATCACTCCCCCATACTAAACTATTGTCGTGCCCTCACGTAATGCTAGAATAAAGTATCAAAGCATCTCCAAAATTCATTTTTATTCACTTTATTGGAATGATAAACTAACTATACTACTACTATTACTACTACTTGCGTTTTAGACATAATGTATGATTTTCATCGCAAAATGGGACGTTTAGGTTCATAGAATAAGAACACGTAAATGCTTCGTTAGAAATAATTTCGTTGTCCTCGATTTTCACCCTAATTCCATGCCAAGCGTGCAACGAGATCATTGTCATTATAAGTTAGTAATGCTAACACTACTCATATGCCCTAATCACGTACTTATCCTCCCATTATTCCTAAGTTGTATCTCTTATATTTTATTTTGTCTTGAATGTTTCACGAGGATACATTGTTTGACTTATGCGATAATAGAGATTTAGGTCTAAAAATAGAGTCCTAACGGTGTAACTAAGATCATCAAATCAATAACCCCTCCTAATAGACAACGATGTCAAAAAATTAAGTTGACAAGAAGAATCGATAAACACGGTTTTATAACGGTTTTGAACATGAGACTTATTACCAAGACTTTCATACGCCCCCTAACGGAAGGGCCTAATTATCTTTGGTTTACCTCCATCTTTTATTCAACTTCGCCATGAAGCTTTTATTATGACTTCGGTCTTGCCTTGCCTTTTATTATCCGCCTCATCGGTGGTTTTATTAGCCAAAGACGTATATCCTCACGCTAAAGCGAATTTTGGATCTTTAAAGCTTTCGAAGATTAAGGCTTGATTCACTTTCAAGTTTGCATAGATTTTTCGGCCTTGTGGGGCTTCAAATTGTTTGCTAGATTTAGGTGAGCACTTGAAATCTTATTATTGGGTGAAGCTTTCGATTATTAGGGTGCCAATACTTCAAAACCGTGATGCTGGCGATACCTTAATGTCTTCCCAATTTAATTACATGGAAGCTACTAGAAAAGACTAGAAATCCAACAATCCTAACTAAACCGCTAAGTCAATATTTATTAAGAAAAAAAAAATATTTACAAGCGAAGGGAGAATAAGCAAACAACGAGAACACATGAGTTTTTGAAAGAATATGAGTACTCTACGTTTAGCATAGTAACTTATAATTAACTCTATCATTTCTCGTCCTCATTTAAGAGACTTAGCCTAATGTGTAGTTAAGGAACCAAAGCTAAGTGCTCAACACGCACGGTCGAGTCAAAAATTACTCTTATTCTCGCCATCGGAAAATCTACATTCGTGTCTTCAAACACTTATAAAACATGAGAAAAATTTTAAAATTTGGCCATTTTTAGCCTTATTTTGCAACAAAACGATAAACAAAAAGATAAACTTTGGAAAGCGTGAAGGTTTGGCAAGGCAAGTATCTATTCAACCCCCCCCCCCCCCCCATACTAAAGTTAAACATTGTCCTCAATGTTTCGAGTCTAGGGGTGAAAACACCCCCATACTAGAGACGTAGTCGAATGCCTAATCTAGCATGGAAAGGGTGTAACCAATGAATTAATAGCCGTTTATGAAGTGTGCTAAAAACCTAAGGTTAGAACATCAAAAGGATATATCATTTGGATATTGAGAAAGTCTTCAAAGCAAACGATCGAGTGCTCTCATAAAACGAACACGAGAGGCTCCAATCGTGAAGATCATGATCTAAAAACCACAATGCACAAACAACCACGGAACAAAGGTCGGAAGGGCACAAATCCCCTCACATTAAACTAATTAGAAAGCAATAATATGTACATGGATAAGCATGGGTCTCCCCCACGAGGCACCTAGTTTTTGATAACCGAGTCAAAAGCTCGACTCGAATCCCCATAAATATGATCATTTAGGGATCATCATGGTATGGTAAATTTTTAGTGGGGCTTACATGATAAACAAGGCCTAAAAACAACCGGTATTAAGGACTAAGTCCTTTGATGGTGCAAAATACCGGGATCGAAGATGGCGTTCTCGTTTTCATTGAAAAACAAATCAACGCCACTTCATCGTGTGCCAATAAAAACCCAAAGGGTTTCAAGAAAATAGATGAGAAGAAATAGAAGGGTAGGACAATGGGTAAGTCATGAAAACATTGAGCTACTCAAGGTAGACTCGCACCAATCAAATAGAAAGATTTTCCATTTATTGCATCGGTGGAAGACCGATATTTCCCTTTATAAGCAATTCCGGGATCAAATATCTCGTCCTCGGTGGATAAAGTGGAGGGAACATAAGGGGATTCCCCCACACTAATTCCACACAAAGCATCGTCAAAAGGAGAAGACGAGCTTGTAGTACTCAATACACGTGGTGATGACGGAGTTAGAGTTGTAGAAAAATCTTTTAAATTCAATTTAAAATCCTTTCCTTTTTCATCTTTTACACTCTCCTTGTGAAAACCCGATTTAATTATGTCAAAAATATTTGGTGTTTCTAAAGCAATGTTAGTCACACTAAAAATTCTCACATTTGAAAAGCGTTTTGGTAAAGGTGGTGGTAAGTTTTCAAAACGTTTGTTAACAAAGAAAACTTCCCCATCGGGATCAACATATTCATCATCCGAAGAATCACTCGAGATTGGAATCGTAGGCTTAACACTCTTAACCTCCACCGGCGGAGGGGACGGAACTTCATTTTTCTCAACAACTTCTAAAACTCTTTTTGAAATCTTTTTGCAAATGTTTTTTATGGGATTGACATTGTACAAAGACGTGATAGAATACACATGAGAAAGAGTGGAGTTTTGAGTTGCATTAATGACGAGTTCTTCCTCATTGAAACGAAGAGTGATTTTCCTTGCATGCACATCGATAAGTGCTCTCGAGGTATCCAAAAAAGATCGACCTAAAATTAGAGGAACTTTAGGATCGATAGGAATGTCAACAACGATAAAGTCCACGGGATAGTAGAACTTTCCAACTTTCACAAAGACGTCCTCGGCTACTCCACAAGCTAGAATCGTAGAATGATCGGCCATCTCGATTGACATTCTTGAAGGAGTGAGATTAGGAAGATTAAGCGATTTAAAAATCTCAAGAGGCATCAAATTAATACTAGCACCAAGATCGGCCAAGACGTAGCATTCTTCCATGTCTTGTATAGCACATGGGATTAAAAACTTGCCGGGATCACCAACTTTTTGAGGTATGCGGCTTAGAAAAACCGATGAACAACTAGACGATTTTTGCAATTTTTCTTTGTTATTCAACATAATCTTGAAGTTCGCGGCAAATCGAGGCATCATGACTAAGGCGTCGGCAAAACTTATATTAAAATGCAAGTCATGAAACATTTTCATAAAAAGTTCAAATTGATAATTATTTCGTTCTTGTGCCTTTTCCTTGTCTCGTCTTGAAGGGTAGGGTAAGGGTGGTGTGGGTTGGGGCATAGGCATAGGCATCGGCCTTGGAATCTCGGGTTCCATGATTGGTATTGGTTTAACCGTAGGTGTGGTTTGAGCGGTACTTCGTGGGCTTGTAATATGCTCCTTTTCAACCACCACCTCGGGTTCTTTCTCTTTTTCCTTCTCCATAGAAGTACTTGGACGAGAAATGGATTCTTTGAAAGTTTTACCACTACGAGTAGTAATAACCTTCAATTCTCCTTTCGGGTTCACGATGGTATCACTAGGAAGACCACCCGAAGAAGAGGGCTTACACATGATAGCTTCAAACATTTTTTCCATACGGTCTTCAAACTTAGATTGCCTAGCATCCGCTTTTAACAATTCTTGCTTAATCTCATGTTGACCTTGCTCCATTTTTTGTTGATTTTGTTGGAGTCGTTGGACATTTCCTTCCATTTTATTAGCATGAGTTTTAAGTTCATTAGCAAGTTCGTTTTTAAGCTCGTTTTTCAACTCGGATCTTAAGCTAACCATTTCACGTTGCATATTGTCAAACTTAGCATCGTTTGCCTTAGCATAATTCAAAAACTCTCCTTAAAGATTTTTGGTGTGATCATTTTGAAAACCTTGTATGGTAGTTTGAAAATCACGGCTTTGGTTTTGGTTTGAAATTTGCCCATTTCCACTTTGATAATTACCCTTGTTGTAATTCCTTTGATTTCCTTGATAATTACCACCTTGATTGTTGTTTCGATAGTTATTAGCATTTTGATTTGGTGGAGCTTGATTTTGGCGGGAACCTTGGCCAATTTGGTTATAAGTTCCCGTGGCTACATAAGCACTCGAAGTGTTACCATCCGCGGTAATGCACTTGGAAAGATCATGAGCTCCACCACACGACAAACAACTTTTAGCAACCGCTTTAACCGAAGCGGAATTCGAAGCTTCTTGATTTTTCCAATGGTTCATAAGGTTAGCAAATCTATCAAAAAACCGATTCTCTTCATTTGCTTCATCATGTAAAGCATTAATGCTACGAGACGATGATGACGAGCCCAATTTGGCAACACTCGGTGTGTTACGAGGGCTATAAACCTTAGACCTATTCTCTATTATGACCAAAGCTTCTTCAACCGTTTTACACAAAAAATTACCACCCGCGGCGGCATTTAGATAATCTCTTTCATGATCATTAAGTCCATTGTAAAACGTGTCTATTTGGTGCAAGTCGGAAAAACCGTGATGAGGACATTCATGTAACATTTCCTTAAACCTATTCCAAGCCGTTGAAAAACTTTCATTTGATTCTTGTAAAAAACTTTGAAATCTCGTTTTTCAAATGCGTAGTCTTAGAGGGCGGAAAAAATTGGTTCACAAATTTCGACACGAGATCCTTCCACGTCAATATAGAATTGGGTGGCTCTTTCTCTAACCAAATTTTAGCGGGCCCCGCTAAGGAATACGGAAAAAGCATCATCTTAATCGAGTCATTCGAGACATCCTTGAATTTGCAAGTAGCGGTAAGACGATTAAATTGGCGGATATGGTTGTGGGGATTGTCCTTCTCATCACCACGGAATTTGTTGTTTTGGATCATCGACAACAAACCCGTTTTCACCTCAAAATTCTCCGCAAGGATAGCGGGAATCACAATAGCTTCTCCATAACCCTCGGTGGGTGCTTGAAGTAACTCCATCATAGTTCGATTCGCCATGGTTGGTGCTTCTCGTACAATGGGTTCGTCAATAGGAGACTCCTCACTAGAATGAGTTGGAGTGGGAGTTTTGTTCTTTCGTCTACGTCACGTTTTGCTTGGTTACGAGTTAGCATAAACGTCACGTACAACGAGGGGACGAGCAAAGAAGATTCTTTTTGGTGTTTTGTATTTTTCAATTTTTTTGTGGTTTTTGATGGTATTAACTTTTTTTGGAAATTGGTGAAATGTATTAAGTAGACAAAAAATCTACAAATCTCCTCCTTAATCAAATCTCTTGATTAAAGAAGCCTCAAGGAATGAAATCGATCACGTGGAGTGAACGCCTTCGATGACTTTAGAACGATGGTGGAACACCAAATCGTTCAAGAGGGTTTAATCAATAGAAACCAAGAAAATATATATGATATGTAATAATACTTTGGGCGGCAAAACCCTCGATTAGCTCTCAAAATCAAATACGCACAAGTAAGCAGAGGAAACGAGGCGGCGCGAAGCACTTAAGAGCCTTTTTCCTTTAGGTCGTGAAATACAACCGCCTTATACCCACCTTATAGTTTGTATTTTTCAAAATCGAGCTTCACGAAAGTATTTATCTATTTTTGCCTTTTTTTTGGTTTGAGATTCGAATACAATGATTGGGTAATGACCTCCCAAGTCAAGGTTGTGATTGCTCACGTATTTGGAGTACTTGTGAATTTATTGTTCTACGTATACAATATAGTAATAATATTCACACAAAAACCGAAAAACGATAATACGTATTAGTAGAGTGCTACTAATACAAATACTAATTATGGTTAGTATAAAAACAACAATTGTTCAATCAAAACACAACACGCCTCCCCGGCAGCGGTGCCAAAAATTGATGTAAAGTTTTTGCTACCCTTTAGGAAAAGAGCAACAAAATAGGGCAAGCGGGCACGACGATTTAGGAAAACCGTGTGTAAATGACCCTAAAAGTGAGTGAGTTCGTTCTCGAGGAGGCTAGTGTGTTGTGTAATGAATTGATTTTGATTGTGATTTTATTGTAATGAGAAGAAAAGAAAATAGAAATAAGAAAGAAATAACGGTTACGAAGACGGATCGAGCTAAGACGAAAGGATCGTTCACGTAAAACCGTAAAAAACTACAAAATAAAAAAATCTAAACCTAAAAATTAATTAAAAGCTAAAAGTAGTCTAAAATAATATAAATAAGAATAAAAATCCAATAAAAATATTTTAAACCTTTTATTAATTAAATATCCAATTTTAAATGCTAATTAAAGCCCTAAAATTAAATATAATTAATCAAAATGTCCAAAATATGATTTTATTGAACAAATAACTTACTTATATTATCTAAAGACTAAAAAGTATTTTTCCTAATTTTTAAAAACTATTTTTCTATTTTTAAATCACTAAAAACTAATTTAAAACTAAAATAATTATAAAAAATAATAAAATAATGCCAAAAATAATTAGACACTTTTAAAAATCCTATTTTACTCTAATGAACAGTAGAAAAATTAAAAAGATTGAAAAATATTAAATTTACCACTAAAAGACAAAAACAGTTTAATAAAAACCCTAATTAAACTTAAATTAATTATAAAAAATAAATAAAAGATGAACAGTAGAATATTTTTAAACCAAAAACCTTAAAATGTTTTTCTAAATGAAAGAAAAATGTTGAAATTGAAAAATATGTATTTTTGGCACTAAATGCCAAAAATAGAAAATTAAAAAGTATTAAAAATAGTTATAAAACCTAAAAAATAGCAAATGAACAGTAAATAAAAATCTAATTAATCAGAAAAATCAAAAATAAAACTAGAAAAAATATGAAACAAGTTTGAAGGTCTAACACACAAATTTGCCCACTAAAGACAAAAATTCATGAAATCTGATAGTGACATGTGACAGACTTTTGTCTGTTTGCTTAGCAGGGGAAACAAATGTGCTAGCAGTGGGAAAGGAGTTCCCACTGATAGTGTATTTTTTTGTTCAGAAAAGCAATAAGCTTAGGAAAGCTTATTTTGAGTGCTTATTTTGGACAATAAGGCACCCTTATACTCAGTTGAGTATAAGGATTCAATGTAAACACAAAATCACACAAATTACTTCACAAAAATTCACACAAGAAGCACACAAAGTTTCTGATTAAGCTATGGTAGGTCTGATGAACAGTAAACATAAATTACTTGCATAAAACGGATTTTAAAGGCTCATAACTTGCACATAAGCTCACCAAATGACAAATAAGCAATAGCAAACCCTGCTTAATGACCTACTCTAGCAGATTATCAAGATTTGAGGCACAATTTCCACCAAAATCAATCAAACAAGGCACTTTTCTGATTTTATGCTATATGACCAATTTTTTTTTACATGCAAACTTGTTTAAAATCCACCCAAACTGAAAAACAAATATACTTACCACCTAATAACAACCTAGTGAGAGTGTCTAACCAGTTTATACCCCAAAAATATTTCAACAGCCTTGATTAAACACCAAATCCAAACACCCCTTTTAAAAATTGAAAATCAATTTTAACAAAGCAAGTCCTAACAAAACTCAACCAACTGATTCCTAAACTATCTAAACATGTAAGAACAATCTATTGGGGCACAATCAAGCAAAAAACTTCAAGAAATGAACACAAGAACAGATTTCATGCAATTTTTCACATTAATCACACAAATCATGAACTAGAAAAATGAAACAAGTGAACAAGGGATTATACCTTGTGGGACCCACATCCAGGTCCCACCAAGGCTGCTATGCCTTCTCCAAACAGACCTGGGTCTGTGCAGACTTTTTGGCTGATTGAAAAAGAAATGGAAATAATGATGATGATGATGGTTGATCTTGTTATGAACCTGCACACTCACCACCAAACCAGGAAAACAAAGTCCAAGCCCCAATAAGCCAGACCCACAAGCTGGTGTCAAGAGCTTGTGGGGAAAAGCTTATGAAACAGTAAGGGTAGAACCAAGAAATAAACAGAAACCTTTTTAAAAAAACTGATTTTCTTCAAAAATCTTTACCAAACTTTCAAACCAACAAACTTGGGAACTAGTGACTTGGATTAGTTTTCACCTCACCAATTCACAAGCTTCTAACTTATGAAACAATATCCAAAAACGTTTTACTGATTTTCTGAAAATGATTTCAAAATACCTTTGACAACTCACAAGACTTCTAACAAATAATTTTTGGAACACAGCCTAGCTTTCAATCACACATACCAAACTTTTAATAACCATAAAAAGGAATTAAATTGCTCAAACACAAACACCAAAATTTTATATTACTAGAAAGGGATTACAAATGGTGAAAGCTAAAAACTGGAACAAGAAATAATAGAGATACAGGCACCTCTATTTATACAGGAGAGTGGACTATTCTAGAATCTTAATAAAATAATACAAGGAGAGAAACCCTAGCTAATACAATTCCAGAATTGCCCTTGGTCAATGTTTGATTCTTCAGTCAAAATGGCCTTCACGTGAAGATGGAGATGTGCAAGCTGTGTAGGAGTAATCTAAACCGTTTGTTAAAGCTTTGGCTCCAAGGAATATCATCCAACCCTTCATCTTGTCTGCTTTTGGGGCTTTGGGGAGAAAGTGACGTTGCAGGGGAGGTCCCTACAGTCACATGGTTGTGTTGGGAGAAGGTTTGTGAGTGGGTTTAGGATGAGAAACACCCTAATTAGCAATCTGGAAATAATCATCCATTTCCCCTTTCATTTAGGGTGATTAGGACCTGGGAAAATTTTAGGGTTTAAGGGTGTTTAGGGGGTGGTTTAATCCGGTTTGGGGGTTAAGTATTTTAAACATTGTGTTTACCCCCAAAAATGGTTAACTGATTATTTAAAATCAGTTTAAAGTTGAGTGGAAAGTGATGTGGATGAGGGGAGGCTTCTGATTGGTTGAGCAGAGAGGGGGGGTGATGTGGCGTAAGGTGATAGGGTGTTGGGAGGTTTGTTGTCTGGGCTAAAACAGTCCCTTGTCTTCCATCCTTTGTTTACTTTGTATAAAATACCCAAAAACCTTGAATCCTTTTGTAATAACTTTCACAAACTTGTCAAATTTGGCACATGCATTTCCAAACTTTTATCAAGGGTTTTAAATGCACAATTTGCATTCTTCAAGGGCCATTCTTGTAATGTCTTCAAACTTTAGGGACCCTATTCATATTTATGAATATTTGAGGGGTATAAAGTGTTAATCTTCAAAATTTGAGGGACCAAACTTGCCAATCTTCAATTCTTCAAGGTCATTTTTGGAAATTCAAAACTTGGGCCTGGTTCATTGTGCGGCTTCGTTTCCCGTGTTCGTTTTTGAATGATTCTTGTGATCTTTTTGTCTTTTCCTCAATATCCGTACCTAAAATACACAAGCAACAAACACGAGCATATATTTGACAGTTTTAATGATATTTTATGCATTTTAAGCCCGATTTGGACGATGAGACTATGTATAAAAGCAGTCTCATCAGGCACCAGGAGTAGTAGTTAATAGTTTATTAATAGTAATCATTTCATTAGTGAAAGCCTTGTTCTTGGTTATGATTGTGTTTATTATGATTCCGATGTGCATTTACAATCATGATCATGATATCCCAGATGAGTCTAGATCCTAAGACTCAACATATAGTCTAAAGTAAGACTATATTACGTTCTTGTACACACGTAATACAACGAGCTAACCGTGATTCTATCACGTTAAAACCGAGCTACAACGCTTGTAGTTAATATACCCAACAACCCTTGAGAAGGGCTAGGACTAGATTAAGTATACTATCGATCAACCAATAAAACCAACCGAAAACCCTTCGTGGTGGGGGTGGCGATCGACCAAAGAGAAAGAAAGGGGAGAAAGATTATTGTTGTGTTTATGAGGGGATTAATAGGTATATTTATAGACTTCCAACCCATTGTAGCCCAATAAATATAAGGCAACTTTTGCCCCCCGTAGGGTATAACCGACGGTCAAACACTCCTAAGGGGTGTTCCGGAATCTTCTAAACTTCTTTCCTTTTGTTTATACATACTATATGTTTATTTAATGCTCGTTATAACTTAACTATTAATTATTTAACGGTCGTTAAGGTTATATAGTTCCTTGCTCGGTTAAACTAATAAATACATAAATATATTTATTAAATAAATTAATAAATACGATAAATATATTTATTAATTATATTAACTCTTTATGTATTGTGTGTAATCCCGTAATCACGAGTTCGATCCTATATTCCTATCACACGACTATTAAATATAAGTTCATAAACTTACAAAAACCTCTTCATAATCAATACCTTCTTCCTGTGTGTATCCCTGAGCAACCAGTCTTGCCTTGTTTCTAATAACAATGCCTCTCTCATCCTTCTTGTTTCTTAGAACCCATCTTGTCCCAATAGGCCTGACATACCTTGGACAGTCTACTAGCTCCCAAACATCTTGAATAGAAAACTGATGAAGCTCATCTTGCATTGCTTCAACCAGCTTTCTTCTTTAAGAGCATCAAAAATCTTCTTTGGTTCTAATTGAGAGAGAAAACAGGCAAACAAACATTCTTGAACAAAAGGAGTATCTTCCTTCTTGTGAATATTGGCAATGAAACCACCTTGGGTCTTCTTAGTTCTCCTTGTTTCAACAGGAGTCTGAATATCACCAATTATTTGGGAGGGAGGATGATCTTTGGCCACTTTTGTAAGTATTCCTCCCCCAAATAGTGAGTTGTCATGAATAGTGGACTCCATGTTGCCAATATCATCTTCATTGCTACACCCATCCCCACTTGAACTTGGAGGTATGTTGTCAGTGGTTGGAACTGATCCACTGACATCTTGATTGGGTATGGGGTCTTGAATATGTTCTAAAATATTTCTGTTGGAGGAAGAGAATAAAATTCCAAACAGACTGTCAGCGGCTGAATTCAATGTGTTAGCATCTGAATTGGCTTTGTCAGTGGATGAAGATGCATGCATGGATTCATCAACTGATTTTTCTTGTTGCTCTTCTTCCTCCTTTCCAGCAGCAGCAGATGCTTGCACAAACTTATCAGTCCATATAGGTATGGTGACATAATCAAATATGGGAGTTGGCTCAACTACATGTGATCCTTCTTCTTTTTCAACCTGTGTACCTTCAATTTCAACAATAGGTGCTTCCAATACAACTGGATTAGTCACAGGCATATAATTCATGGACCTTGATAATGGCTCTAAGTCAAATAGCCAATTAGGTCTAGACTCAGGATCACTTGGTTTATTCTCCAAGAAGTCAACATGAATATTTTCTGTTAGAATTTTAGACTTCTTGTTATAAATCCTATACCCCTTGATATTTGTGGAATATCCCATAAAAAGTCCATCATCACCCTTAGAATGAAACTTACCTAGGTTATCACTAGTATTGAAAATCACTACATGACACCCAAAAGGCCTAAAGAAGTCAATATTAGGCTTCCTATTCCAAAGTAATTCATAGAGAGTCTTATTATGAAACTTATTGACCAAGACCCTATTCTGAACATAGCAAGCAGTGTTCACAGCCTCAGCCCAAAAAGCAATGGGTAGATTTGCATCTGCCAACATGGTTCAAGCTGCTTATATAAGAGTTCTATTCTATCTTTCAGCTACACCATTCTGCTGTGGAGTTCTAGCTATACTAAACTCCATAGAGATTCCCTTATTGACACAAAAGGCATCTAGAAGGTTGTTCCTAAATTCACCCCCATTATCACTTCTAAGAATTTTAACCTCATTACCCGTTTTCTTCTCAATCTGTGTTATGAAGTTAATTAAAGTCTTAGCAGTATCACTCTTTAAAGCCAAAAAGAAAGTCCAAGTAAACCTAGAATAATCATCAGTGACTATAAAATAGTAGGATTTACTATTTAGGCTTTCTATATTGGTTGGGCCAGATAAGTCCATGTGTAATAGGTGAACTGGCTGAGGACTGGTATGAACAAGCTTAGACTTAAATGAGGCCTTATGTTGCTTGCCTTTAAGGCATGCAACATAACTATGATCATTGTGAAATTCTTTTGAAGGCAATCCTCTTACAAGATCATGTCTCACAAGTTTGTTCATGTTTTTAAAGTTAATGTGCCCTAACCTTCTGTGCCATAGTTTGCTTTCATCTATTGAGGCCTTAGCATAAAGCCAAGACAAGTTGTTATTCATTTTAATACCATTTAAATTCACATTATAAACATCTTTATGTTTGGGTGTTCTTAATTCTATGAACTTGTCAGTAGGAATCTCAAAGTCTTTACTTAAAACTAAGCACTCAGTATCAGTGAAAAGAACCTCATTCTTGTTGTCACAAACTTATGACACACTAAACAGATTATAATCAAGTTCTTTTACCAGGAAGACTTCCTCAAACCTTAAGTTGTTGGTGATAAGTGTGCCTTTGCCAGAAATGTTGCCATAACTGCCAACAAAGTACACCGTATCACCATCTTTAATAGGAGTGAAATCAGTAAGGTAATCTTCCTTCCCAGTCATGTGCCTTGAACATCCACTGTCCCAATATCCAACATCATTGACCTACTTGTGAATACCCTGCACATGAAGACAACAAATTAGTTTTCTTTGGGAATCCAAGCCTTTGCAGACTTGGATTCATCTGGTTGTTCAACAAGAATTGACTTATTCCTTGCAACAACCCCCTGTTCATCCCTTTGTGTCCTAAACACCCAATTTACCCCAATAGGTTTAGTGAGGACCTTTGCAAGAAAATTAAATCTATTGCAGGTCATAAAAATTCCATTTGAATTAGGGTTTTGGTCTTGTTTAGGTCTCCATGTCAAACTGGATGAAGCTTTAGACCATGGTCCCTTAGGTTTTAGATACCTATTACTTGGTTTAACATAAGGTATAACAGAAGCCAGTTGTGGCATTTTCATACCATATACCAAACCTAGATCTGTCAGCAGCTGATTTTGTCTTGTCAGCGAACAATTTGTTCCTATCAACGGTTGAATTAGGGTTTGCTACAGGAACCCATTGTCTGTTGGACCAAGTATTGGTCTTTTTAAAGGGTCTTTGTCCATGAGTGTTAGTCCCTCTAGAAAAGAAAGGAGCTGGTCTAGTGGCCCGGGACTTGTTTGGACAAAAGGTCTAGGTTTGACCATGGTTGACCTATTGTCAGTGGTGGATTTAGAGCCACTAACACACTTATAAGCCAAGTGAGAAAAACTCCCACATGTGTAACAAGCCTTTCTAGACATAACCTTAGGTTTAGATTGAAAGAAACCTGTCCCATTAACACTTGCTTGGCTTTGAGGTGATCTAGGTTTCCTATACATTCAGTATATTTAACACTAGATTTGCTTTTAGTTGTAGAGCCAAGGTCAATAGTTTTTCTAGTTGTAGGGTTAGTGATGACAATGGGTTTAACTACAGTTTCTTCATCACTAAGAAGCCCCACTTAACAAACAACATAGGGTTGGATTTCTTCCACTGTTCAAGATCAGTCACCTTCTGCTTATACTCTTCTACTGGGGTAAGCACTCTAGGTGGAGGAATAAATTCCTTTTCTTGGAGTTCTCGGATTCCAGTCCAAGAAAGATCCTTTTTCAGGACACCATAGAAGTTCCCAGCAGGTGGTGGAATGGGAGCATACTCTTTCATCCCAATCCCCGACATGTCCCTAAGGTTTATTTGTTTACTAACACATTTTTCTAGGGTTTGGCTGGCTTTATCAAACTTTTCAATTTTAAGCCCCATATTTTCTTTATCCTTAATGGCTTCACTTAACTAAAGTTGCAAGTCAGTCCTACATTTCATTAAAGATTCTCTAGCTTCATCACTGACTCTTAATTCTCTAGTTAAAATATTAATTTGATCTTTTAGGTCAAACTCCATTTTCTTATATTCCTCTACAATTCCATCAGATTGTGCAGCCCCCTTTGATAGTTTGCAAGTCTAGTTTCTACATCAAAAACATTTGATTTAAACTTTAAAATTTCTTTGTTAAGTTTTTCAGTGTTTAACCTACAACCTTTGCTACAAAAGGCATCATCATATACCTTATTATCTAATGAAGACGAGGAATGGGTCATGAGAGCAAAGTGAACGTGCTTTTCTTCTTCCCTTTCAGCAACCAAAGCTTGATTCTCTGCCATATTTTCTGCCATAAAGTTCCAATCCCATCCAATGCCATCAATACCTTGCATGGCAACCATAGCCTTTGTCCCAGCGTCCCCAATAGTGACAATTTGTCTTGATTTCTTTCCAGCATCATCACTCTGTGGAGATCTACTCTCTCATGAAGTGTCCCATCCTATGACAGTTATAGCATTCAATCTTGGATTTGTCAGATCCAGTTGTGTCTTTATCATTAAAAGTCATCTTTCTGCCAAATCTCCTATTCCATCTATTGGCCCTTATGCTTGCAAGTTCCATATTCCACTTGATATCCATCTCTTCTAGGTCAGCATCACTGATTTGCTCAAGATCCTCATAGGTAACTAAGGAACCATTGGGCAATGCAGCAATGTATGCACATACTATATCCGAATCAATACCAGCAGGTTTAAGACTTGGTGAGCCAACATTTTATGTGTCAGCGTCAAAAGTCGACCCACTGACAAGAGTTGATCCAGTAACAGGATGTACACTCAATCCGTTAACATATGAGTCTTTGTCAATAGTTTGAGATTCACTATGTGAGATGAAGGCCACGTTTCCAGATGTTGAATTCTTCCCATATTCAAGTAAGATCTCATTCTCGATAATATTTAGCTTATTGTATATATCATCAAAAAAGCACTCTTATAGGCATTGGTAGCAATAATTGATCTGGATTCAATTTTCCATGCATCACCAAGACCTCCAAGGAATGTAGCAACGATATCAGCATCTTCAAATTATGATCCTATAAAAGACAACTTGCTAGTGATGTCTTGAAGCCGACTTCTTACCTCACTTAGCTTCTCATTGGGATGAGCCTTAAATATAACATATTCACTGAACAGTTGCTTCTTCTTTCTTTGGCCGTATCTTCATTGTCACCATAGGTAACTTGAAGGGCTGCCCAAAGATTTTTAGCAGATTCATAGCTTCTGTATTTGTGCTGGTTCTTTGAACCCAAGGAAAGATTAAGAATGTTCAAAGTCTTCATGTCATTCTTTCTCAAGGATATCTTAGTGGTTGAGACTGCTTTTCCATCTTGAGGTCTTTCATTAAGATCATCACTAGTTTGTCCAGCAGTTCTTCGTGCTCCAATAGAAGCCTGAATCTTAGCTGCTTTATCAAATTGATTTCCATATTCAAAGACTTCCCAAAGAGCATAGTCATTGACTTGAAGATATTGTTCAAAATTGAACTTCCATTGTTCAAAGTTGTGAGGGTCGAGCATAGGAATTTTGAGGTTATGATTTGATGAGGATGAAGATTCTGTGGTAGCCATCTTGTTTGGGTTTTAAGGTTTTTCAACGATTTAGGGTTTTGGAGATTTAGGGTTTTTAGGGTTTAGTGTTCTTTAGATCAAAGTTCCTCAACAAGCTCTGATACCACTTGTTGATCCCAAACTTAGATCGATTTAGCTTTGTGTTAACGAGAGTAAATCAAGTTTAACACGTAGAGAAACTTTGTGTATTCAACAATCTAAATGTTATGCGAAATTAACACTTAGAACAAAGAACAATGTAAACCAAACTTTCACTTTGATTAATGATCAAAATTGCGTACAATGAAAGTGTAAAAATTGTTATCAACTTAAGAACCCTACAACCTACTTTTATAACATAAGGAGTCGTGTACAGTAGTCTACCTATCAACTATTCTAGGTAAAGATAAATATATAAAATATAATATTGAACATATCTTTACTAGAATTACAAAACGTGTAGACTAAGTATTCCATCAGTGGTTGAACTTTCTTTTGTCAGCGCTCTTTTATCCTTTGTCAACGTTCACCTGTCAGCGCTTCTTTTACTCTTGTCAGCGTTCAAGTTCTTCTTGTCAGCGTCCCAGTGACTTAGTTAATTTTATTCCCAACACCTTGAATGTCCCAATCTAGATCTTCTAAGATTAAACTCAAGATTGTTTTTCGATTTTATAAAATTGAGATCGTAAAATCAATTCAAAACTTTAAATCTTATTATAGTGTCATTTTTTTTAACAATGGGTAATATTATAAAAATCAACAATATATTGTACATCATAAATAAAAAGTTATATGAATGGTATATAAGTGTCCAAAATAATGATGGTGAAATGTGTAAAAAGATTATCATGTTATATTTTATTCATAAAACGTACTTCATAAATTTACATTTTTTTCAGTTTGAAGTTGGAAAAAATAAATTTGAATCGTGTTAGATCAGAAAAGTATATGGTTGAAATAAAATTCATATAAGATCTTAAATTTAAAAAGTTCATCGAGATCGATTTTACTTCACAAAATCAAAAAATCGTAAGATAACCATGACCTTTTTATTCTTTAACCTGAGTTTCGACTTGATATTACAAACCGTATAATTTCATAGCGACCATGTTTTTCAATAGCTTAAAGTCATCACATATAAATTTTCATGACCAATAGGGGTTAATTTTCTCCCATGAGTTTGAACCCAAAACCTCTAGACACTTTCTTCCCAAGATTGTTAATAACCACCATCCTAATCATATTTCAGAATGTGCAAATCAATTCCCATTAAACAAGCCACCATACTTTATGCTTTCATAAAAACTAGTATCGTACATGTGCAATGCAACGACGAATCCTCATTAACAAATTTTTTTCGCAATCAAATTAACTTTAAAATGTAAAAAAAATTGAATCAAAATAAATCAAACCCACTAAAAACAAAAAAAATCTTTAAAATATATTAAAATAGTTTTTGAATTAAAAACATAAAACTTTAAAAAATTAGTTCGTAAAAAATAATATTGAAAAATATTTCAATATAAAAATAAATGTAATTTTTTTAATGACTTGTTATAAATATATTAAAAAATTGTTAAAAAATTGTTTAAAAGATGGATAGTTAAAATTACACCTTCTTATATTAAATTAAATATATCTAGTGATTGATATTTGTTTTTCTAACTTTAATTTTTGATTTCGAATTATGTTTGGAAAATATTTTTTTAATGGTTGAGATTTGTTACGGTGATCTTAATTCTTAGCTCGAAATGAGGGTTTTAGTTAGGATAGAGATATACACCTTTATATATATTAGCATGGTATCAGCGCAATATAAGACGAATATTTGATGACTATTTGTTTTTATGAATAAATATTCAAGTTTTACATACTAAGTTTGTATTTAAATTAAAGTTAAATTTTGTAAGAAAAACTTAAATTATAATAAAATAAATCCACTAAAAATTAATATAAAAAAATTTAATGAAAATATCAAAGTTAATGTTGAATTAAAGAACACAAAATTTTAAAAAATTAATGAAATTAGATTATGAATAAAACTAAACAAAGAAATTTTTTAATTTTTAAAAATAAAATAATTTTTAATAATCTGTTACAAAAAGTGGTTAAAAATAAATAAATGAGATTAATTTATAAATTATCATCTAATAATTTAAATCTAACATTTATATCTTAATTTTAGTTAGTTTCAGATTCAATATTAAAATCAAAGTTATGTTAAAAATAATCTCGAATAAACATAGATAGCTAAGCCACCAAAAAAAAACCAACCAACCATAAAGATAACTCATCGTACAAGAAAAAACCAACATGGCTATGTTTTACACCTATGAACGAGGACGCCTCTATTCAATGCAAAATCGATATATTCAAGTGTGCGACACTTTTCATTTGACAAATTGCATGAATATTATGACACATTGGATAGAGAGAATTTAAAAGTTAAAGATAAGATAAAAAATACGATTTCAAAGAAATGAAATTGATTGACCAGTTTACTGAATTTTACTGTTTAATTACGTCAAAAATAAAATAAAAAATAATCACAGGAACCGTTTTTTATCTTCAAGAAACATTTAAATAGAAAAGAGTTGTAATATTGCTCAAAAATAAATTTCAAAATTTTATAAGAGTACTAGATACGGTCGGCTTGAGCCGTGGGATAACACTAAAATTTTTTGACGGTATAGTTAATTTTGTGTAAATGTTCTCACAACACCAAAGAGCAACTTGGACAAAAAGAAACGAAGTGGCTTAGACAAATCTTTTTTTGTAGATAACCTCTCCTCAATATCAAAACTTTACCCTCCTTGGTTGGTTTGAGTCATGAGAAAAAAGTTAAGGCCTCATATTTCCACGTGTCAAGAAACTATTCGTTTAAAAATAATAATAAATACGCGAAAACGCAAAACGAAAACGCGAAATAATAAATACGCGAAAACGCAAAACGAAAACGCGAGAACCGGTACGGTTCTCGCGTTTTTGTGTCGCGTTTTCGCACGAAAACTCGCGCCGACCCCTAGGCGCGAGGCACGGTGTGATTTTTGGCGTTTTCGGGTGGCGTTTTCCCACGGCGCCAAAAACATTCTCCCCGTACTCTGTGCTCTAAGCATGAGATGTTGCATGTAATTTGTTTACATAAATTCAAAAAGAAAAATTATTTTCAATAATGAGTTATGAAAATGATTACAAAGAAAATAATAAAAATAATAAAACATTTCTTCAAAATTACAGCACATTTCTTTAATTTCTCCATAAAAACAATAAAAATGAATACCAACAAATAACACTACTCAACTTTTTTCATTTTATCATCAATTTCTCCTTAATTCTCTATATTTTTTTATTAGATTAAATAATGCTTGTAAAAATAAACCATGAACCGAACCCGTGTTTTAAATCTAAACATGTCATGAACCGGTCCGTGAACCTCTTGAACCGGATCTACACCCTTAATCATGGCAAACAGCCACCGGCCTAAACCGGTGGTGCGTGTGGTTTTCAGCCGAGACCCCCCATGATCACCAAGGCTAACCCCGACATGCGTCGGGGTCCCTTGGTTCCTCGCGGCCGAGCCACCAAAACCAAACTGAGACCTTGTGCTCTCGGTTGGTGGTGATCACGTAACCACCGAGAGCTTTAGCTCTCGGTTATACCCACTAGCCGAACCAAAACACCCCTTAAACCATATGTTTTTAATCCCACTTGATTAGATCTACATGTTTATGAACTTGTTTTTAATAACCCCATGATTTCATGTTTTTAGATCTAATAAACAATTAAAAAGAAAAGGTTTAAGAAGATTATCGATTCGTGGATCAAAAGGAAATTACTAACACGAACAACCTTGCAATAAATTGGATCTACCAAAATCAACAAACACCTCCTTTGTGGTGTTTGTATGCGGCGGCTACAAGGGAGAAGGAAGAGGAGCAGGGTTTTTGATTTTCTAATTATTCTTTATTATGAAAATCTCCTTCCCTTCTTTTCCCTTTTAAGTTAAAGTTTTAAGTGGGTTGGGCCCACTTCTTTGTCTATGTCGCGGCTATAAGGGGCCCACATGGGGAAACCCGTTGTTTTTCCATGTTCTATTTATTTACGTGTTATCGTGTCGTGTTTACGTGATTTAATTATTAGTCGTTCGTGTCGTAAAATATATTTATACGTAATCGTAATAAATATATGTAAATACATAATATTAGGTTCGTGATTATTTACGTTCACGATTTTCATGTTCGTGATTATAATTATTATTGATAATAATTATTGTGTCTTAATACGTAATAAATACTTATCGTGTAATAACACGTACGTAATACTTGTAATTCCTATTCGTGAAACGTAAACGTGCTAAATAAGGAAAGTTCTAATCATGTACGTACGATTATATATGTACTATTCATAGTAAAAGCGTGCGGGTTTTACAACTCTCCCCCCTAAAAAGAATAATTCGTCCCCGAATTATAGATAACGTAAACTGGAAAAGAAGAACATACCCGAATTCAAAATATGAAATGAGGGTAAGAAGCCCGAATAGACTCCTCTGTTTCCCAAGTGGCTTCCCGCTCGGTATGATCCCTTCAAAGGATTTTGACAAATGGAATCGTCTTCCTTCGCATGACTCGTTCTTGTCTGTCAAGAGCTCGTTCGGGTTCCTCTATGAAGGTAAGATCTTCACGAATCTGTTCCAGTGGATACTGAACCATGTGAAGGGGATGATACTTGTACCCTCTGAGTAAGGACACATGAAAAACATCGTGAACATGAGAAAGCTGCGGAGATAACGCTAAACGATAAGATACTTCACCGACTCGGTCAATGACATCAAACGGTCCGATGAATCGAGGACTGAGCTTCCCTTTGATTCCAAAGCGTCTAACACCACGTGTCGGCGATACCTTAAGGAAGACATGATCTCCTACGTTAAAATGAAAGTCCCTACGATGCGTGTCGGCATAACTCTTCTGACGTGACCGTGCTTGTAAAACCCGCATGCTTTTACCATGCATAGTACCCTTAGGATCGTACGTACTAGTTAAACTTTCCTAATATAGCATGATTACGATTACGTGTTAGGAGTTTATGTATTACGTACGTGTTAGAACACGATAAGTATTTACTATGCACGATCACGTAATAATTATTTAACAATAATTAATCACGAGCATGCGATCATGAAATCATGAACGTAATTAAAACACGAACTATTATTAATTACGCATATATATTTATTACGAGCGTAATTAAATATAGTAGATCATGGTATTTACGTAACGAGAACAATTAAAACACGAACATAAATAAACACAAATGAGTAACTAAATAACGAGACACGGAAAAAGGTACGGGAACCCCAAGTGGGATACCTACCCGCGCCCAAACAAGGACAAATGGGCCAAGCCCATTTGTCAAATTTACTAAAGGGGGTTTTATTTTTTTTACACTACACAAAATACTTTACAGAAGATTTCAAGAAAAACCTAAAACCCTCTTCTTCCTTGTTCTTTGTGCCGCCACCCTCAAACCACCATACAAGGTGATTTTTGATCTTTGATCTTGAAGATTTGGTGATTGATCGTGTTTGTTCTTCGTTCTCTTGATCCACGAATTCGGTAAAACCTTTTTAAACCTTTTCTTTTAATTTAATCTTTTTATTAATTATGAACATGTGATGTTTTTATAAAAACATAATAATTAATCATAGGTCTAACATGTTTTGGTGTTAAATTAAATCAAAGGGTTGTTTTTAAGGGGTGTTTGTTTTGGACGCAGGCTGCAACCGAACCCGAAGGGGTTTCGGTTTGCCAAGCTGACCACCACCAAGACCATATGGTCTTGGTTGGTGCGTGTGGGTCTCACGGCAGCAAGGGGAAACACGGGGTACCCTGAGTTGGTTCGGGGTACGGTGTCGATTCATGTCCGGTTCATGTTTTTAGCCTAGATCCGGTTCATGGTGTATGTTATTTTTTTTTATGTTTATAAACTTATGTTAAAATTAAATTAATAAAAGATGTGATTAATTTAATTACATGACTTAGGTTATTTAATTATTAATGATCATGAAATTATTTTAACCTAAGTATTTATATATTTAAGACTTATAATTAATTAATTATTTTAAAACCATGGATATAATTAATTAATTAACATGACTTAGGTTATATTATTAATATATAATAATACATATTTTAACCTAAATATTTAACTTATTTAATTAAAAACATGTTATACTTTAATTAAATATTATGACCTATAGTTTAATTAAATTACATGAAATAATTATTAAACTATACAATATACCATATGACTTAGAAAATAATCATGAAAAACACTTAGGCTTATATACTTAGCTTATTTAACCAGCTTATTTCTAATTATGGAAACTTTCTATTTTTAGAAACTTAATTAAATAAGGCAGCTAATCTATTTATGGAAACCAGCTATTTTTAGAAACTTATTTATTTCAGGCAGCTAATCTATTTATGGAAACTTATTTCATTAAGGCATCTAGTCTATTTATGGAAACTTTCTATTTTTAGAAACTTATCTATTTTAAGCAGTAAATCTATTTTTGGAAACTTTCTATTTTTGGAAACTTCCTATTTTTAGAAACTTTTTATTTTTGGAAACTTTCTATTTTTGGAAACTTTCTATTTTTGGTAACTTTCTATTTTTGGAAACTTTCTATTTTTGGAAATTTTCTATTTTTGGAAACTTTCTATTTTTGGAAACTTTCTATTTTAGGAAAGCTGCTATTTTTGGAAAGTTACTTATTATTACACAGTAAGTATAATAACACATGAAATACCAGAAATACTTAATCAGATTAAACAGAATATAAGATTTAGCACAGTTTAAGGCTTTAAAACAGTAAAACATAGTAAGAACACATAAAATAAGCTAAGACATGACATAAACCAGCTATGTATTTAGTAAGCAGATACTTATTCATGTACGTATTTATGTAGCACTAGTGATTCGGAAGTAGGATTCTCGCAGTTCGTCTTTCTCGTTCACTGGACATAAGGTACGGATTCCCGTCCTTTCAGTATGGACATTCTTTCCTTATTAGGATTCCCCGTATGCAGCCAACTGTTTTCTCGTAGTATAAGTTATGTGTTTGATTTCTTATGTTTAATTAAGATTACCTATAGCCATATACATGCATGACCAGTTTCACCTAGTTATGGAGGTACCATAACCATAAAACATTAGAGGCACTGATGTTATGACTTCACCTCGGCGGAGTGATTGCTCGTGGCGTCCCTTCAGCTTTTGGCCATTTATTTATATTTATCATGTGGGGCGTATGGGTGCATCCTAGTTACATGTTTTTATTCAGGATTACATGGTGAATGTGGTGCGTGCCTTGCATCCTTCACAAGGAGCTGATCACTCCTACCTAAAAACCAGTATATTAAATTAGAGGCAGCCCCTCTAATTTGCATGATGAGGTCACCCCTCCAATTATTCATGCACGGTAGATTTTCATGACCTATATTGGCTAATGGTAAAATATGACAAACAGTTTTTATAAGATAAACATAAGACTTTCAAACTATTAAACCAGTTTATTTCAGACTTAACCAGGTTACTCGAGACTTAGTTTTCTTCTGCTGTTATTATGTTATATGCTTATCCTATTCATGCTTTATTGTACATCCGTGCACTGAGCGTATTTGCTCAGCCGTTTTCCTTTTCTATGTTCCCAAAACGACAGGTACTCAGGGACGCTCGTAGACACTAAGAGTACGTGCATATGGACTGGAAGCTGTCTAGCCTTCTTTACATTATGCATTTCCTTTCTTATAATACTTATGCTTTGGACATTGTCTAGTCATTTCCTTTATTATACTATGTTTGTGTGTGATGAGCTTTACTCTTGGACTACCGATGTTTGATTCCGGTATTTTCCTTTTTATGGTCAAGTAATGTTTAGACATTTTACCTTGTATGCTTTGATGACACGCCATAATTACTGTGATATTTCCATTTCCAAAATGGGGTGTTACAATTATGGTATCAGAGACAAGGCTTCGACCTGTAGGCTCTCAAATATGACCTGTGATTAGTGGGTAGTCAGTACGGTCTTCCTAGAACGGACAGTTGTTTTCATGCATTCATCATTTTTAAGCATACATATACATGTCATTGTTGCAGGGTTTTTGACTAAGTAATGGTTGGTACAGGACTGGCCCTATTTAGTCGCATGTGTTTTATCGAAACTTTTAGATTTGGGACCGACCCATAGGCGTCCCCTCGCTATGTCTTTGTTTTGGGTGAACTGACCAGAGGTGTTCACTCTCGAGCATACAAAAGTTTTCATAAAGCTGCATCATGCATTCATACACAAAATTTTCTTGCATAAAATTTTTCTCGTGAAATTTTAGTATAAATTTTTTTCATGTATATATTTATATTTTATGTTTTGAACTGTTTAATCATATGTTTTATGTTATACTGTCAGATGGTTCTCACACGCAAACAGGAGCAGCTCAATGCTGCAATTCAGGCTGCCATGCAAGCCTTGCTTCCTCAACTGAGGAATGACATCCGGGCTGAAGTTCAAGCTGCCAACAATCAGCAGCACAATCAGCCACCTTCTCCTCCTCCTCTAGTGACATTAGCAGTATGGCTGGAGAGATTCAACAAGCTCCGCCCTCGAGCTTTTGAGAAGACAGATAGCCCCAGCGATGCTGAAAGCTGGTTGGCTCACATCGAGAAGATTTTCAACGCTATGGGCTGTGACCCCGCATACAAGGCGAGGTTGGCATGCTATCGTGTGAGAACCCCGAAATCAGGCAAGAAACAAGTAGGCAGCAAGGGGGTGCCACGTCATGGTACAAGAAACAATAAAATATATTTGACACAAAATTGACGTAATAAAACATTTACATTATATCATAAAAGATCAGAGTTTTTTTTAAAGGTCCCAGAGTTTTGAAACATAAATACTAAAAGAACAGGATAAATATTCTTTGGCATCTTTTATCAAAATAAAGCTTTAAAACGACACAGAATTCTCCAAGCTGCGAAAATATCCTACGGGCTCCCATCCTTAGCAAAATTAAGCATTAGCATTACCTGAGAAATAACTTGTAAAAATGTCAACATAAAATTGAGTGAAATTCATAGGTTTAATAAGTAGTGATGTGAAATACAAACATTAATTTTATAAGAATAGCAACAGGATATGATTTGGTACCGTCGTACAAAATCATTTATATTTATTTATTGCAATAGCTCACGACACCGAAGCTTTAACATAACTGTTTTACCCCTAGTAAGTATCTAGTCAAAATACTTAGGTAATCAAATGTAAGTGTGTCAAGGTAATCGGGACGGGGATTGTCAATCCCAATGGATCCATCCACAACATTCGCGCTTGCAAAATGTGAACTAACGGTTCATGATGTAGGGGCTTTTTGACTAAGGTACTAATGCAATAAGTAATGTGTAATCTGGGGAAGCATACAGTTCTCGGATAGCATACTAAAAGTTTTAAATGATTGTATTTCACGCATGTTATTCTCACCCCGCAATTTGTAACAAAGTATATAAGAAAAGGGGCTATGAACTCACCTTAGTAAATGTAGTAGTATCGATCGGTCGAGAAGTCTTGAAACGGAAGGATTACAACAACGAACGATTTACCGCAAACCGCGACCTATAATGGTAACGAGTACTTTATAATTGTACTCGAACCTGGAAAATATTTATATTACTAGAAATCGACACAAAACATACTTGTGATAAGTAATATATATGCATACTTCAAGAATCCATCCTAAAAGTTATAAATTTTAACTTATTTTACAAATTTCTGAAAATTTATGACTTCCTGAGCTCTCACGCGGCTTCCTAATAAAATACCAAACGACCTCGAAAATTCACCAAATTCGAGATTTAGGTCCCTCCATGAATTGTTTACTCCCCAAAATTTTCCCGAAAGCTTAAGACAAGTAAAACCCATTTTTATAATTTTTATTTGATAAAAGGTACTCGAAATTAGACCTGCAGGAACATACCAAATGTCCCTACTGTTTTGACCCACTTAGACAACTCCAAAATTCACGAAAAAATCAAGGAACTCACACACATTATGAATAAGCTACGGTTTTAATTTCGTTGAAAAATATTAAGTTTAGACCACTCAGCTTTCAGTTTTACTACAATTGAAATTTCGGACAGTTTAACAACTCAACTTGTAAAATCATTTTAACTAACTTGTACTTACTTTTAGAACTCACAACCACTTGCGTTTGAAAGTAGACTCGAAGTACTTGGTTCTAGGATTTTAAAAATCAACAAAAGCCCTTAGTATGATCAAGTAATTGCTATCGCAAGATGACTCAAATTTTTGCACAAATTCGCCACGTGCAGAAAATTTACCTTATGAAATCAAATAATAAATCGACCATAACAAACTCGTTTTTAGGAGTTAAAAGGTGAATTTTATGTCAAAACGATCACATGGACAAACCCCACGACTTGAAACCTTAAAATCTCAGTTCACGACACATTAACTTGACCGAAAAATTAATCCAAAAATATGGACAGCAAGTAGTTCTCGTGTAGAACTTTCCAATAAAAACCAAATCATAAATCCGCTATAACTTATTCGTTTTCAGGAGTTAGAAGTCGAATTTTATATCAAAACGATCACAAGAACATACCCCACGAATACAAACCTTAAAATCTTAGTTCATGACACTTTAACTTGACCAAAACGTAAATCTAAAATCTGGACAGCAAGTGGTTTTCGTGCAGAAATTTCCAATAAAAACCAAATCATAAATCGGCTATAACTTATTCGTTTTTAAGAGTTATAACCCGAATTTTATATCAAAATGATCCTTAAGACATCACTTTGCAGCCAAGACACTAAAATATCAGTTTGGAAAACTTTAAATTTGCTGAAATAAGACTCAAACCGGCTGTCCTAAAATGGCCACCACAAAACGCCTCTAAACATTATTTTCACCATTATCAATCATCACAACCTCGACTAACTAGCCTATCTCCATTCACAACTAGCCTTAACCTAATCAAAGCTCATAATATTAACATGAATCATCATCTATGGGTTCTTGAAGTAGAAAATAAGCAAGGATACAAATCAATAATCAAAATAGCAATAAAAGATCAAGAAGAACTTCCTTACAATGAGTGTTATGATAATCAAAACCAAAAACATAAACCCTACGTGGGTTGTTGATTTAGGACGCAAGCAAGAAGATCAAAAACAAATCTTTGATTTTGGGCAACCAAACTTCGCAAGAACACTTCATTAGACTTCCTTAGAAAACCTCATATATCAATTTCGGATTTCAAGCTCTAATTCTAAAAGATGAAAAAGTATTAATTTTCAAAAATCATGAATATGGTTGATTTTGGTGATTGGTTTATGTTTAAGATTAATGTAGGAGTGTTTTCATGTATAATGCAAGTGATTTGATTATGAAAAAGTGATGATGGTGGTGGTTTGGTGATGGTGTTCGTCGGACCAGAGGGACAAGAAAGGAGGAGTCAGATTTTTTTTTTGACTGTTAATTTGTATGTCTGTGTTTTTTTTTTTAAGTTTAAGTAGTTAAGAGTAAGGGAGTGTTTGGAAATTGGTTTTGTAGGAGCTAGTTAAAAAAGTTAAAGGGGTGTTTGGTTCTTGGATAAAAGACAAAAGAAAATAGTTTCGGCCCGAGTTTATTTACTAAAAACGAATGTATTATTTAAAACTTTATCCCGTTAAACAAACTCACGCATCAAACTTGTAAAAGACTCGTTATCGACTCGTTTTTGATAAAATACGAAATTAAGTATAAAATTAAGTCGAAAATAATAATATGGAGGTAAAAATTATTTACGACTAAAATGCGGCGTTCGTAGACTTCTCGATCGATAAATCGGATGGTTTAGATAATAAAACTTCGCGAGGGATTTAAATCAGTATCCGTGATTTAAATAAATATGGAAAAATATAGTAAAATTTCCATAAATCTAAATAAATTATTGTAAATGGATAGGAAAATAATTAAAATAAAGTTTAATTAAAATCTCGAAATCTCAAAATTTACATATGTTAAGGTAAAAGAAAAAGTAAAATACCATTAAAATCGATAAGTAAGAATAAAATGATATAATTTAATTATCGGAAAGTGCGAGTTCTCACAGTCGACCCCCCTAAAGGAACTCTGGTCCCTCAGAGTTCAACTAGAGACGAGAGAAGACGTGAATAGATAGGTATACTTTGCTTTACACTGGTCTTAAATACGAAAGGATTTTTAAAAGGTAGAATAAACACAATAAGTGCTTGGACGGACAAGATGCGCTAAAACGGATTAAAATGGATAATCGACAACGAATCGTAAATCACGCAAACCGTATAACACAATAATCCACTATACTAAGAAAATGATGGCGAAACATGAATTACACATAGATAATAAAAATACGGGTTGCCATAATTATTTGTCCCAGATTTGTTATTAATTTAAAACTAGACTTATGTATTTTCTTGATTACAAACATGTAAGGTTCCTACAATTATGGTGTTAAAATGTTATACCGCTTTCAAAATGGTGACAATATAGTTATAGTTGTTTAAAAAGGTGTTTGGTGATTTGAGATCAAAACTACTAGTAAGGAAAATTTTAACTATGTTATATAGGGATTAACACAAAATTGTATATTTAGTAGGTAAGCAATTGTTAAGTCTTTTTCTTGATAAAAAAAATGGTGTTCAAAATAGAATTAAAATAAGTACAAAAGTTATTTTGATTGTCTTAAGAAATCTTAGGATGATTGTATGAAATGTTTATTGAAACTCGAGCTTTTGTTTACGATAAAAAAAATATAATCTATTTTCCAAATTATTTTAAATCATTAATAGGAAAGAAGTTTAAGACGGTAATTTCATTAAATTAGAAGTTAAAATATGATGAAGAATCAAAATAGTTCAAAAGGTAATGCATGGTGTCATTTTAAACATAAGTCAAGTTTTTATTTATTTATTTATTTTATTTTATTTTTTACAAAGAAAATTTATAGATCCGACATTTTAGCTTGAGGCGGTTATTTTGGTAATTTAAATGCTTGGTAGAATATGTAAAATTTTCATAAAAATTTATAATAATCCATGAAAATCCGTTAAGGTGTTTAATGCATCAAATGGTAAACAGGGGACATATTCAGTTTTCAAAAGGTGACAAAATAGTAAACAGATGATACATAAGCAATGGTATACGGGGAACGAAGCAAATGTCGTAAGAATTCTTCAAATGATGCGACGAAATATATGTGTCGATGATGAGACAAATAGAAACCAAGGATTTAGCAAGAAATTAATTATCGAGTGTGGTTGGTGTTACCAACATCGGCTTATTAAGTTCTCGGTGATCGATACACGATCGAAAGAGAAAAGCCACACAATAAATTTTCGAATCAAATAAAATTCTTAAAAAGTCATTTGTGAATTATTCTAGTGAAATGAACAACATTAGCAATGAGAGCGAAATCAACACATGATTCACACGAGCGAATTTCGAGGCTAGAGAGTCTGACACACATCATGACGGATATATGAAATCATTATTCACGTCTAGTCATAAATCGTTATTCGCGTCCGAAGACATTTGGAAGGTCTACCAAAATTTACTCATAGAAAGTTGGTCAAAGAGAAAGTATAGAAACACTAGAAGTTCCAAGTACGATATCAATAGTCAGTAATTAAACGAGCGGTAAGGAGAATTGTATCCTGAGAGAAAATGAAGTAATAAGTAGAACAAGATCATTGAGTAAAGGAAAATGTACTCGCAGACTCGTAATTTGTTCAAGAAAAGATAAGTAAACATATGCATATGTCATGAACGTTGTTACTTGCATAATATGTAAAAGTTTTCAAAACTTTATTTCAACTTATTTCATTTTATTTTATTTTATCTAACTTTTTCAGAAACACGAGTAAAAAGTTGGTTCTTGTCAAAATATTTAAGGTGACTACTATTCAGCCTCGCATGGCTCCTTCTAAATTATACATAGGTGATCAAGCTATGCATAATTTAGGGCTAGCAATGTGATGCTCAATTTTCGTCAAATTAGTATTACGTGTCATATATTAAAAACATATAATTCATATCGTTTGTAAAATGGAAATAATAAAATAAATAATAAAATAAAATTATGAAACTTTTCGGAAGTAAGGTAATTTGCTAGATTTATAATAAGCAACTTTAATGTTACAAAAATTAATTTATAAGACCAAAGTAGAACAATTTATGAAAATAAATGGTAAAACAATATCAGAAAATTTATAACGCGGCATTATGATTACTTACACAATAGCAAGTGGTTCGCATGAGAGTAGCAAGGAGTAATTAACAAGATCGATTGAGATGGTTACAAGATGATAAAGTTTAGAAAAGAAAAAAAAATTAACGAAATCGTCATGAGACACGGGTTATCGATGATAATGAAAGATGTGAAGATAAAACTTCAAATCTCGATCCAAATCGTTGGTATGACAGTCGAAAAGAAAGAATAAATGTAATGACAAATAAGTCATGTATATAAAAGATAAGTGAATCTATATGTGTGCAAATCGTAAATTATTCGACATAAATTTGCTTACAAAAAAATAGAATATCGTTTTTTTTTAATACAACTAACCCGAAAAGTTTCTATTTCTAGAAAGTTTCTATATTATGAAATTTCCTATTCTGGAAAGCTTGGAGATTTAAGACGTTAGGGTTAGCTCATAAAAATGTACACTTTTTCGATAAGACTAGTTCACCATCGGTTTTATCCAAACATTCGAGTTCAGAAGTTTATTATAAATATATGTATAGTTCGGTCTAAATTTCTATCTTTTGACATTTTTAAACGTACCCAACTTTTGTTATTTGAAAATACCAATCGTTAATGTTTCACGAGCTCGAAGGAACTCAAAAACGCCTAAAACCATATTTTCGATTCTATCAACTTTGACTTTTTGCCTTAAAAACGCAGGTTTGAATTATAAATTTTGACTCGTCTATACTAATTTTCGGACATGGCTTTCTACGCGGTAAAAGTAAAACGACATTTCAGACAACCTTCGTATTTCGGCTGAAGGCCGAAACAGACGAGAAATGACGATTTTACCCCCCTGTAGTTTTGCACCAACACTAAATTTAAATTAATTCGTAAAATTACAAATTTTAAATGAGCGCAATTTGCTCGTTTTTAAGAGTTACGGTTCAAATTTTATGTCCACACGACCGTCTCAACAAGTTGGAACATAATTTTATCTAAAGTTTATAAAATATATATATATATATATATATATATATATATATATTTTCTCGACACCGCTAAATACCTTTAAATTTTCTGCAGAAAATATATCTTTCGACACACCTCGAATTTAATCAAAATTCATCAAAATTACTCGATTACAACTCAATTCCAAATTCACGTCATCTAATATATTTTACCAACACTTTCTAACAACCCAAAATTTATATACACACATGACTTGTGGATTAGTTAAAAAAATAGATCATATAAATGAGCGTAAAAAGAAACATAACATCGAAATATGGTTCTAGAAATACAACGAGAATCTAGGAAGTCAAAACGGCGCATGGCATCCATGACTTCGATTTTCAAGATGTAAGGTAGAAAAGTCTCTTTGGCGGCATGATTCCCCAAAACATAAAATATATAGGGGAAAAAGGAATCTTTAATTAGTTGCGTTCCCGGAGCGAGAAGGTATTGTGAAAGATTACGATTGAAGTTTATACAAGTAAATTCGTATTCCGATCAACCGCCACATTATAAAAGATGAATTACAAGATGACAATGGTGTTTCCAAGGTACAAACGAACGTTGCAAATTTGAAGTCGAAACGTAAATTGGTCAATGAAATAAGAAGTTTAATCGATACTCGAATGTCTTGTGAAACGGTGACGTAAAAAGTCAACGAAAGATTATGAAAACCCATGATGTCAATCAACACGATTTCAAGAATCCTTTCAAGATGTTATGACTTGCACGATGGCCTTTAGTCTTTTCCGGGGACACATTGAGATACACAATAGTCTATAGACTATTTTTCAAGACATCCCATCACAAATGGTCAAAAAAAATGTGGATATCGAAATAGATGTCTTAAAGGAGTTAAACAATGAGAGTAACACGCACGGTTGTAAAGTGATAATCGAAAGTTTCATCGAACAGAAAACTTATTAATCCCAAACAATGGTATCACGAGAGTATGCACAACATATAAAAGTGAGTCGAGAAGAACAGACGATTCAAAAAGAACGAATATATGAGGTCGGTCATTTCACGCATAAACGAAATAACATTAGTACCCATAAAAGTGAGTATGATAAGTCGACAACATACTCGCCTCGAATAAAAGTATGTAATGTTATAACAAATTAAAATTATTGCAACAAGATCAAATTAACAAGAATAAGAATTCAAGAATAAAGTAAGGGTCGATGTAATCACAGTGATATTTAATGATAATTCATTAAGCACAAAGGATTTAGAAATAGATAGCAATTATCGTAATGAAGGTAATGTAATATTTCAAAATGTAATCAAGAAATGAAATGCTACAATGATAATTAAAAGTAAATAATAAGGATTAGAGAATTACCCGCGCAGATATCGAACAGCAATGGCAGATTCTGTGTTTGACACTAAGAAACATGAAACATTAAAATTTTCGGTTATAGACCAAGTTTTGGAAAACGACTCAGTTCCCTATAACCTCTGCTCTGATACCAATCTGTGAGACCCCCGAAATCAGGCAAGAAACAAGTAGGCAGCATGGGGGTGCCACGTCATGGTACAAGAAACAATAAAATATATTTGACACAAAATTGACGTAATAAAACATTTACATTATATCATAAAAGATCAGAGTTTTTTTTAAAGGTCCCAGAGTTTTGAAACATAAATACTAAAAGAACAGGATAAATATTCTTTGGCATCTTTTAACAAAATAAAGCTTTAAAACGACACAGAATTCTCCAAGCTGCGAAAATATCCTACGGGCTCCCATCCTTAGCAAAATTAAGCATTAGCATTACCTGAGAAATAACATGTAAAAATGTCAACATAAAATTGAGTGAAATTCATAGGTTTAATAAGTAGTGATGTGAAATACAAACATTAATTTTATAAGAATAGCAACAGGATATGATTTGGTACCGTCGTACAAAATCATTTATATTTATTTATTGCAATAGCTCACGACACCGAAGCTTTAACATAACTGTTTTACCCCTAGTAAGTATCTAGTCAAAATACTTAGGTAATCAAATGTAAGTGCGTCAAGGTAATCGGGACGGAGATTGTCAATCCCAATGGATCCATCCACAACATTCGCGCTTGCAAAATGTGAACTAACGGTTCATGATGTAGGGGCTTTTTGACTAAGGTACTAATGCAATAAGTAATGTGTAATCTGGGGAAGCATACAGTTCTCGGATAGCATACTAAAAGTTTTAAATGATTGTATTTCACGCATGTTATTCTCACCCCGCAGTTTGTAACAAAGTATATAAGAAAAGGTGCTATGAACTCACCTTAGTAAATGTAGTAGTATCGATCGGTCGAGAAGTCTTGAAACGGAAGGATTACAACAACGAACGATTTACCGCAAACCGCGACCTATAATGGTAACGAGTACTTTATAATTGTACTCGAACCTGGAAAATATTTATATTACTAGAAATCGACACAAAACATACTTGTGATAAGTAATATATATGCATACTTCAAGAATCCATCCTAAAAGTTATAAATTTTAACTTATTTTACAAATTTCTGAAAATTTATGACTTCCTGAGCTCTCACGCGGCTTCCTAATAAAATACCTAACGACCTCTAAAATTCACCAAATTCGAGATTTAGATCCCTCCATGAATTGTTTACTCCCCAAAATTTTCCCGAAAGCTTAAGACAAGTAAAACCCATTTTTATAATTTTTATTTGATAAAAGGTACTCGAAATTAGACCTGCAGGAACATACCAAATGTCCCTACTGTTTTGACCCACTTAGACAACTCCAAAATTCACGAAAAAAATCAAGGAACTCACATACATTATGAATAAGCTACGGTTTTAATTTCGTTGAAAAATATTAAGTTTAGACCACTCAGCTTTCAGTTTTACTACAATTGAAATTTCGGACAGTTTAACAACTCAACTTGTAAAATCATTTTAACTGACTTGTACTTACTTTTAGAACTCACAACCACTTGCGTTTGAGAGTAGACTCGAAGTACTTAGTTCTAGGATTTGAAAAATCAACAAAAGCCCTTAGTATGATCAAGTAATTGCTATCGCAAGATGACTCAAATTTTTGCATAAATTCGCCACGTGCAGAAAATTTACCTTATGAAAATCAAATAATAAATCGACCATAACAAACTCGTTTTTAGGAGTTAAAAGGTGAATTTTATGTCAAAATGATCACATGGACAAACCCCACGACTTGAAACCTTAAAATCTCAGTTCACGACACATTAACTTGACCGAAGAATTAATCCAAAAATATGGACAGCAAGTAGTTCTCGTGTAGAACTTTCCAATAAAAACCAAATCATAAATACGCTATAACTTATTCGTTTTCAGGAGTTAGAAGTCGAATTTCATATCAGAACGGTCACAAGAACATACCCCACGAATACAAACCTTAAAATCTTAGTTCATGACACGTTAACTTGACCAAAACGTAAATCTAAAATCTGGACAGCAAGTGGTTTTCGTGCAGAAATTTCCAATAAAAACCAAATCATAAATCGGCTATAACTTATTCGTTTTTAAGAGTTATAACCCGAATTTTATATCAAAATGATCCTTAAGACATCACTTTGCAGCCAAGACACTAAAATATCAGTTTGGAAAACTTTAAATTTGCTGAAATAAGACTCAAACCGGCTGTCCTAAAATGGCCACCACAAAACGCCTCTAAACATTATTTTCACCATTATCAATCATCACAACCTCGACTAACTAGCCTATCTCCATTCACAACTAGCCTTAACCTAATCAAAGCTCATAATATTAACATGAATCATCATCTATGGGTTCTTGAAGTAGAAAATAAGCAAGGATACAAATCAATAATCAAAATAGCAATAAAAGATCAAGAAGAACTTCCTTACAATGAGTGTTATGATAATCAAAACCAAAAACATAAACCCTACGTGGGTTGTTGATTTAGGACGCAAGCAAGAAGATCAAAAACCAATCTTTGATTTTGGGCAACCAAACTTCGCAAGAACACTTCATTAGACTTCCTTAGAAAACCTCATATATCAATTTCGGATTTCAAGCTCTAATTCTAAAAGATGAAAAAGTATTAATTTTCAAAAATCATGAATATGGTTGATTTTGGTGATTGGTTTATGTTTAGGATTAATGTAGGAGTGTTTTCATGTATAATGCAAGTGATTTGATTATGAAAAAGTGATGATGGTGGTGGTTTGGTGATGGTGTTCGTCGGACCAGAGGGACAAGAAAGGAGGAGTCAGATTTTTTTTTTTGACTGTTAATTTGTATGTCTGTGTTTTTTTTTAAGTTTAAGTAGTTAAGAGTAAGGGAGTGTTTGGCAATTGGTTTTGTAGGAGCTAGTTAAAAAAGTTAAAGGGGTGTTTGGTTCTTGGATAAAAGACAAAAGAAAATAGTTTCGGCCCGAGTTTATTTACTGAAAACGAATGTATTATTTAAAACTTTATCCCGTTAAACAAACTCACGCCTCAAACTTGTAAAAGACTCGTTATCGACTCGTTTTTGATAAAATACGAAATTAAGTATAAAATTAAGTCGAAAATAATAATATGGAGGTAAAAATTATTTACGACTAAAATGCGGTGTTCGTAGACTTCTCGATCGATAAATCGGATGGTTTAGATAATAAAACTTCGCGAGGGATTTAAATCAGTATCCGTGATTTAAATAAATATGGAAAAATATAGTAAAATTTCCATAAATCCAAATAAATTATTTTAAATGGATAGGAAAATAATTAAAATAAAGTTTAATTAAAATCTCGAAATCTCAGAATTTACATATGTTAAGGTAAAAGAAAAAGTAAAATACCATTAAAATCAATAAGTAAGAATAAAAGGATATAATTTAATTACCTTTCGTACTCGTTATAGCCACTACGAGTTTGTAGTTATGCCATTTGGCCTGACAAATGCTCCAGCAGTGTTCATGGATCTGATGAACAGAATCTTCCATGAATTTCTAGACAAATTCGTCATTGTTTTCATCGATGACATCCTGATTTTCTCAAAGTCCAAGGAGGAACACGAAGACCATCTTCGTACAGGGCTACAGATTCTTCGCCAGAAGCAGCTGTATGCTAAATTCTCCAAGTGTGAGTTCTGGTTAGACAAGGTGGCATTCTTAGGTCACATTGTATCAGCAGAAGGAATCACTATGGATCTAGCGAAGGTTGAGGCCATTACTAAGTGGCCAAGGCCGACATCAGCGACGGAAGTCCGCAGTTTCTTAGGCTTAGCTGGCTATTACCGTAGGTTCGTAGAGAACTTTTCCCGCTTAGCACTACCATTTACCAAACTGATGCGGAAAGGGGAGAAATTCGTCTGGACTGAAGATCGAGAGAAGAGCTTTGAAGACCTGAAGCAGAAGCTAGTATCTGCACCTATTCTTACTCTACCATCTGGTACGGGTGGATTTCAAATCTACAGCGATGCATCGGGGAAGGGACTTGGCTTTGTTCTCATGCAACATGGGAAAGTGATCGTGTACGCTTCACGGCAGCTTAAGCCTTATGAAGAAAATTACCCCACGCACGATCTGGAACTTGCTGCAGTCGTGTTTGCATTGAAGATATGGAGACACTACTTATATGGAGAATCATGTGACATTTTCACGGACCACAAGAGCTTGAAGTATATCTTCACTCAGCGTGAATTGAACATGAGGCAGAGGAGATGGTTAGAGCTGTTGAAGGATTATGATATTAATCTACAGTATCATCCCGGAAAGGCAAATGTAGTAGCAGATGCTCTTAGCAGGAAGTCCGGAATGATCAACGGCAATAAAATCGAAGAGGAAATCATCAGAGACTTGGAGCGATTAGACATCAAGATCATGGTATGTAGACAGCACGGTTACTGGGCTAATCATAGAGTAGAACCCGAGTTACTATCTAAGATCAAGGAAGCTCAGAAGGATGACGGAGAAATCTGGGTAATAGTACAGAATTTGGAGAAGCAGACAGAATTCAGAGTAGATGCAGATGGTATCGTATGGCAGGGCACTAGACTTTGTGTTTCTGATGACCAAGAACTCCGGGAAGCTTTGTTAGCTGAAGCTCATGGCTCCCCATTCTCGATACATCCTGGTTCGACTAAGATGTACCATGACATCAAGAAGTACTTTTGGTGGAGTGGTATGAAACAGGATGTGGCCACTTACGTCTCCAAATGTCTTACCTGCCAGCAGGTTAAGATCGAGCATCAGCGATCTGGCGGTCTCCTTCAACCGTTAGATATTCCAGAGTGGAAGTGGGACAAAATCACCATGGATTTTGTTACCGGTCTTCCGCCTACCAAAAGGAAGCACGATGCAATTTGGGTTATCGTTGATCGACTTACCAAATCAGCTCATTTCTTACCGATCCGCAAGGAAGATCCGGTAAGTAAACTCGCAGATACGTATAGACGAGAGATCATGAGACTCCACGGTGCACCATCCAACATCGTCTCAGACAGAGATCCTCGATTCACTTCGCGCTTTTGGAAAAGTCTGCAGAAAGCTTGGGGTACACAACTTAAGCTTAGCACGGCTTTTCATCCTCAAACAGACGGACAGTCGGAGCGAACCATTCAAACATTGGAAGATATGTTGAGGTCGTGTGCGTTGGAATGGACGGGTGATTGGGACGAATACATCTGTTTAGTGGAGTTTGCATACAACAACAGCTGGCACGCAAGCATCAAATGTGCCCCATTTGAGATGTTGTATGGCAGAAAGTGTCACGCCCCAATCTGCTGGGATCAGGTTAGCGAGCGAACACTCGAAGGACCAGAAATCATAGAGATGACAAATGAGAAGATCGCAGTAGCTAAGCAGAAGATTCAGGAGGCACGGTCAGGTCAGAAGAGTTACGCCGATAAGCATCGTAGGGATATACACTTTAATGTAGGAGATCACGTCTTCCTTAAGGTTTCGCCGGCACGTGGTGTTAGACGCTTCGGGATTAAAGGGAAGCTCAGTCCTCGTTTCATCGGACCGTTTGATATCATTGAACGAGTCGGTGAAGTATCTTACTGATTGGTGTTACCTCCGCAGCTTTCGCATGTGCACAATGTGTTTCATGTGTCCTTACTCAGAGGGTACCAGTATCATCCCCTTCACATGGTTCAGTATCCTGGAACAGATACGTGAAGATCTCACTTTTATAGAAGAACCCGAACGAGTTCTTGACAGACAAGAACGAGTCATGAGAAAGAAGACGATTCCATTCGTCAAAATTCTATGGAGGGATCATACCGAGCGGGAAGCCACTTGGGAAACGGAGGAGTCTATCCGGGCTTCTTACCCTCATTTCATATTTTGAATTCGGGTATGTTCTTCTTTTCCAGTTTACTTTATCTATAATTCGGGGACGAATTATTCTTTTTAGGGGGGAAGAGTTGTAAAACCCGCATGCTTTTACCATGCATAGTGCCCTTAGGATCGTACGTACTAGTTAAACTTTCCTAATATAGCATGATTACGATTACGTGTTAGGAGTTTATGTATTACGTACGTGTTAGAACACGATAAGTATTTACTATGCACGATCACGTAATAATTATTTAACAATAATTAATCACGAGCATGCGATCATGAAATCATGAACATAATTAAAACACGAACTATTATTAATTACGTATATATATTTATTACGAGCGTAATTAAATATAGTAGATCACGGTATTTACGTAACGAGAACAATTAAAACACGAACATAAATAAACACAAACGAGTAACTAAATAACGAGACACGGAAAAAGGTACGGGAACCCCAAGTGGGGTCCCTACCCGCGGCCAAACAAGGACAAATGGGCCAAGCCCATTTGTCAAATTTACTAAAGGGGGTTTTATTTTTTTTACACTACACAAAATACTTTACAGAAGATTTCAAGAAAAACCTAAAACCCTCTTCTTCCTTGTTCTTTGTGCCGCCACCCTCAAACCACCATACAAGGTGATTTTTGATCTTTGATCTTGAAGATTTGGTGATTGATCGTGTTTGTTCTTCGTTCTCTTGATCCACGAATTCGGTAAAACCTTTTTAAACTTTTTCTTTTAATTTAATCTTTTTATTAATTATGAACATGTGATGTTTTTATAAAAAAATTATAATTAATCATAGGTCTAACATGTTTTGGTGTTAAATTAAATCAAAGGGTTGCTTTTAAGGGGTGTTTGTTTTGGCCACAGGCTGCAACCGAACCCGAAGGGGTTTCGGTTTGCCAAGCCGACCACCACCAAGACCATATGGTCTTGGTTGGTGCGTGTGGGTCCCACGGCAGCAAGGGGAAACACGGGGTACCCCGAGTTGGTTCGGGTTACGGTGTCGATTCATGTCCGGTTCATGTTTTAGCCTAGATCCGGTTCATGGTGTATGTTATTTTTTTTTATGTTTATAAACTTATGTTAAAATTAAATTAATAAAAGATGTGATTAATTTAATTACATGACTTAGGTTATTTAATTATTAATGATCATGAAATTATTTTAACCTAAGTATTTATATATTTAAGACTTATAATTAATTAATTATTTTAAAACCATGGATATAATTAATTAATTAACATGACTTAGGTTATATTATTAATATATAATAATACATATTTTAACCTAAGTATTTAATTTATTTAATTAAAAACATGTTATACTTTAATTAAATATTATAACCTATAGTTTAATTAAATTACATGAAATAATTATTAAACTATACAATATACCATATGACTTAGAAAATAATCATGAAAAAAACTTAGGCTTATATACTTAGCTTATTTAACCAGCTTATTTCTAATTATAGAAACTTTCTATTTTTAGAAACTTAATTAAATAAGGCATCTAATCTATTTATGGAAACCAGCTATTTTTAGAAACTTATTTATTTCAGGCAGCTAATCTATTTATGGAAACTTATTTAACTAAAGCAGCTAATCTATTTATGGAAACTTTCTATTTTTAGAAACTTATCTATTTTAAGCAGTAAATCTATTTTTAGAAACTTTCTATTTATGGAAACTTTCTATTTTTGGTAACTTTCTATTTTTGGAAACTTTCTATTTTTGGAAATTTTCTAATTTTGGAAACTTTCTATTTTTGGAAACTTTCTATTTTAGGAAACCTGCTATTTTTGGAAAGTTACTTATTATTACACAGTAAGTATAATAACACATGAAATACCAGAAATACTTAATCAGATTAAACAGAATATAAGATTTAACACAGTTTAAGGCTTTAAAACAGTAAAACATAGTAAGAACACATAAAATAAGCTAAGACATGACATAAACCAGCTATGTATTTAGTAAGCAGATACTTATTCATGTACGTATTTATGTAGCACTAGTGATTCAGAAGTAGGATTCTCGCAGTTCGTCTTTCTCGTTCACTGGACATAAGGTACGGATTCCCGTCCTTTCAGTATGGACATTCTTTCCTTATTAGGATTCCCCGTATGCAGCCAACTGTTTTCCCGTAGTATAAGTTATGTGTTTGATTTCTTATGTTTAATTAAGATTACCTATGGCCATATACATGCATGACCAGTTTCACCTAGTTATGGAGGTACCATAACCATAACATTAGAGGCACTGATGTTATGACTTCACCACGGCGGAGTGATTGCTCATGGCGACCCTTCAGCTTTTGGCCATTTATTTATATTTATCATGTGGGGCGTATGGGTGCATCCTAGTTACATGTTTTTATTCAGGATTACATGGTGAATGTGGTGTGTGCCTTGCATCCTTCACAAGGAGCTGATCCCTCCTACCCAAAAACCAGTATATTAAGTTAGAGGCAGCCCCTCTAATTTGCATGATGAGGTCACCCCTCCAATTATTCATGCACGGTGGATTTTCATGACCTATATTGGCTAATGGTAAAATATGACAAACAGTTTTTATAAGATAAACATAAGACTTTCAAACTATTAAACCAGTTTATTTCAGACTTAACCAGGTTACTCGGGACTTAGTTTTCCTCCGCTGTTATTATGTTATATGCTTATCCTATTCATGCTTTATTGTACATCCGTGCACTGAGCGTATTTGCTCAGCCGTTTTCCTTTTCTATGTTCCCAAAACGGCAGGTACTCAGGGACGCTCGTAGACACTAAGAGTACGTGCATATGGACTAGAAGCTGTCTAGCCTTCTTTACATTATGCATTTCCTTTCTTATGATACTTATGCTTTGGACATTGTCTAGTCATTTCCTTTATTATACTATGTTTGCGTGTGATGAGCTTTACTCTTGGACTACCGATGTTTGATTCCGGTATTTTCCTTTTTATGGTCAAGTAATGTTTAGACATTTTACCTTGTATGCTTTGATGACACGCCATAATTACTGTGATATTTCCATTTCCAAAATGGGGTGTTACAGTGCTTCTTGCAGTTTCTGCTTAGCTACTGCGACCTTCTCGTTGGTCAACTCAATCATTTCTGGTCCTTCAAGTGTTCGTTCACCAACCTGATCCCAGCAGATTGGGGTGCGACACTTTCTGTCATACAACATCTCAAACGGAGCACACTTGATACTTACGTGCCAACTTTTGTTGTATGCAAACTCTACCAAACAGATGTAATTGTCCCAATCTCCCGTCCATTCCAACGCACTTGACCTCAACATGTCTTCTAATGTCTGAATCGTTCGTTCCGATTGCCCGTCTGTTTGAGGATGAAAAGCCGTGCTAAGCTTAAGTTTTGTACCCCAAGCTTTCTGCAGACTTCTCCAGAATCACGAAGTGAAACGAGGATCTCTGTCTGAGACGATGCTGGATGGAGCACCATGAAGTCTCATGATCTCCTTCTTGTAAGTATCGGCGAGTTTACTGACCGAATCTTCCTTGCGGATCGGTAAGAAATGAGCTGACTTGGTAAGTCGATCAACCATAACCCAAACCACATCGTGCTTCCTCTTTTTCTATGGAATACCGGTATCAAAATCCTTGGTGATCTTGTCCCACTTCCACTCTGGAATATCTAACGGTTGAAGAAGACCGGCAGATCGCTGATGCTCAATCTTAACCTGCTGGCAGGTAAGACATTTGGAGACGTAAGTCGCAACATCCTGTGTCATACCACTCCACCAAAAGTATTGCTTGATGTCATGGTACATCTTGGTCGAACCAGGAAGAATAGAGAATGAGGAGCTATGAGCCTCAGCTAACAATGCTTCCCGGAGTTCTAGATCGTCAGGAACACAAAGTATCGCGCCCTGCCATAAGATACCGTCTGCGTCTACTCGAAATTTTGTCTGCTTCTCCAAATTCTGAATTATCGCCCAGATTTCACCATCTTTCTGAGCTTCCTTGATCCTAGAGAGTAACTCGGGTTCCACTCTAAGATTAGCCCAGCAACAGTGTTGTCCACGTACCATGATCTCAATGTCTAGTCGCTCCAAGTCTCTTATAATTTCCTCCTCAATTTTAATGCCGTTTATCATTCCGGACTTTCCGCTAAGTGCATCTGCCACTACATTCGCCTTGGCGAGATGATACTGCAGATTAATGTCATAATCCTTCAACAGATCTAACCATCTCCTCTGTCTCTTGTTCAATTCACGTTGAGTGAAGATGTACTTCAAGCTCTTGTGGTCCGTAAAAATGTCACATGATTCTCCATACAAGTAGTGCCTCCATATCTTCAATGCAAACACGACTTCTGCAAGTTCCAAGTCATGCGTGGGGTAATTTTCCTCATAAGGCTTAAGCTGCCGTAAAGCATACGCGATCACTTTCCCATGTTGCATGAGAACACAGCCAAGTCCCTTCCCCGATGCATCATTGTAGATTTGAAATCCACCTGTACCAGATGGGAGAGTAAGAATCGATGCAGATAATAACTTCTGCTTCAGGTCTTCAAAGCTCTTCTCTCTTTCTTTAGTCCAGACGAATTTCTCCCATTTCCGCATCAGTTTGGTCAATGGTAGTGCTAAACGGGAAAAGTTCTCCACGAACCTACGGTAGTAACAAGCTAAGCCTAGGAAACTGCGAACTTCAGTCGCTGATGTCAGTCTTGGCCACTTGGTAATATCCTCAACCTTTGCTGGATCCATAGTGATTCCTTCTGGTTATACCATGTGACCTAAGAATGCCACCTTGTCTAACCAGAACTCACACTTGGAGAATTTAGCATACAGCTGCTTCTGGCGAAGAATCTGTAACACTGTACGAAGATGATCTTCGTGTTCCTCCTTGGAATTAGAGAATATTAGGATGTCGTCAATGAAGACAATGACGAACTTGTCCAGAAATTCATGGAAGATTCTGTTCATCAAGTCCATGAACACTGCTGGAGCATTGGTAAGGCCAAATGGCATGACTACGAATTCGTAGTGCCCATAGCGTGTACGAAAAGCAGTCTTGGCGATGTCCTGCTCTTTAACCCGTAGCTGATGATAGCCCGACCTCAGATCAATCTTGGAGAAATGTTTATCCCCTTGGAGTTGGTCAAACATATCATCTATACGTGGTAGAGGATACCTATTCCTGATGGTAATCTTGTTGAGCTCGCGATAGTCAATGCAAAGACGCATACTGTCGTCCTTCTTCTTAACGAATAAGACCGGTGCGCCCCATGAAGATGCGCTCGGTCGAATGAAGCCTCGTTCCAGAAGTTCTTACAATTGATCCTTCAGGTCCTTCAACTCTGTGGGAGCCATGCGGTAAGGAGCCTTGGAAATCGACTCAGCTCCTGGGATGAGCTCGATATTAAATTCTACTTCACGTGCAGGTGGTATGCCTGGAAGTTCTTCTGAAAATACATCTGGAAATTCTGACACTATCGGCTGATTCTGAATTGATGGAGATTCAGCATCCATGTCATGAACAGTAGTTAGATAGCCCTCACAACCATGTGAAAGTAATGCACGTGCTTGCAGGGTTGATATGATTTGTACAGACCTTCTGGGTACGAACCCGTTGTGAATGTACTCTGGTGCATTAACATCATCGAAGATGACCCGATATGTATGGCAATCTATGGTGGCATGGTGTTTGGATAGCCAATCCATGCCTAATATCATGTCAAAATCATTCATGTCTAGCGGAAGTGCGTCAATAGGACGAACCTTGTCATCAAACTCTAGGGGAAGGCTCTTGTACACATGGGTTATGCGTACAGAGTCTCTTAAAGGCGTGGAAATATTCAGTATATTCTCTAATGGCATGGGGAGTATCCTAACATTCTTAGCATAAGTAGTAGAAATGACCGAGTGAGTAGCACCCGTGTCAAATAGAACACATGCAGCTTGACCATACATATACAAGATTCCAGTGATGGTACCTGTAGACTTGTTGGCCTGATCGCGAGAAGTCGTGTAAACACGTCCACTAGTAGGAGGCGGCTTGGTATCATGCCCTCCATCTCGCCCTTGCGGCAGTCCTTCATGCGATGACCAGTAAGGCCACACTTGTAGCATGCGTCGTTGTCGCGGCGACATGGCCCTGGGTGCCTACGGTTGCATGTAGTGCAAAGAGGATGAGTATACCCTCCAGTAGGTGTCCTTGCTGGCTGAGAGCCTGATAAGAACAGTATACATGAGACATGATAATAGGTGCAAAGGACAATGCGGATAATTCGTAAGATGAAATACCAGTGATAGCTGGACGGTTAGGTTATGAACCTTTCTAGTTCTGGTCCCTCCCGTTACCATGATTCCTGGTAGAATATTGCTAATGTGTCATAATTATGAACTATAGCATGTAACATAAGAAAATGAGTAAGTGTAAGGACTTGTTGTTGTTGGAGTTCCCAGCGTTGTTACTGTAATTATCATTACCGCCACGCCTATTCGTAGCAGAACGGTCGTGAGTCTAACCGTTTCCCTTAGGCTGAGTAGACTGTTGCTGAGTAGCCGGCTGAGACCGGTCCCCAGTCTTCTGCCTCTTCTCGGGTCTCTCTGCTTCCCCGAACTCTTCTCTTTCATGCAGCATCTCCAGCTTACGTGCTGCATCGACCACTTGTGCCACCGTGTTGAACGTAGCACACACTAAGTTGTTTGCGACCGATGTACGAAGAGCCCACCAGAAGTGGTATGCTTGCTCTTTGGGAGTACCTGCTGCTGCACCAAGAAAACCAGTCAAACGGAGAAAGCGCTGCAAGAACTCGTTGTTGTTCTCCCCAGCTCTCTGTCAGATTCCATGGTACTCTCTCTTCAGCTTTTCTTGCTCAACCTTGGGAAAGAACTGTCCTATCACCAAATCCCTGAACTGAGCCCAAGTCAAACCAGCCACCCAAGCATCACCTCCCTCGGACTGCTTCAGTGCCATCCACCATGATAGCACATCACCTTCGAACAGGTGGCAGGCCAACCTCGACTTGAAGACGGGGTCACAGCCCATGGCATCGAAGATCTTCTCAATGTGAGCCAACCAGCTTTCAACTTCACTGGGGCTATCTGTTCTCTCGAAAGCTCGAGGGCGTAGCTTAATGAATCTCTCCAGCCATGTGACCAATGTTGCTGGACGAGGAGGAGGATGAGGTACTGGGTGCTGGTGCTGATTGTTGGCAGCCTGCACCTCAGCCCTGACTTTGTTCCTCAGCTGAGGAAGCATAACTTGCATTGCAGCTTGGACTGCTGCAGTGAGTTGTTCTTGCTCGCGTGTGAGAACCATCTGACAGTATAACATAAAAATACATGATTAAACTGATCGAAACATAAAATATATACATGAAAAAAATTTATACCAAATAAATCATGAGAAAATTTTTATGCAGAAAGACTAGTACATGAATGCATGATGCAGTTTTATGAAAACTTTTGTATGCGCGAGAGTGAACGCCTATGGTCAGTTCACTCAAAACAAAAGACATGGCAAGGGGACGCCAATGGGTCGGTCCCAAAGTTAAAAGTTTCGATAAAACACATGCGACTAAATAAGGCCAGTCATGTACCAACCATTACTTAGTCATAAACCTGTGACAATGACATATATATGTATGCATGAAAACAATGAATGCATGAAAACCGATTGTCAGTTCTAAGAAGACCATAGTGACTACCCACTAATCACAGGTCATGTTTTAAGAGCCTACAGGTCGAAACCAGGCTCTGATACCATAATTGTAACACCCCATTTTGATAAATGGAATGTCACGCGTGATTATGGCGTGTCATCAAAGCGTACAAGGATAAATGTATAAAACATTATATGACCTTAAAGGAAATACCAGAAACAAACATCGGTACCCCAAAAGTAAAGCTCATCACACACAAACATAAGTACTGTAAATGGAAAGGACTAAACAATGTCCATAGAAATGAGTATCAAAGTATGTAGAAGTGCATAAAGTAATGAAGGCTAGGAAGCTTCCAATCCATATGCACGTACGCTTAAAGTCTACGAGCGTCCCTGAGTACCTGCCGTCTTGGGAACATGAAGGAAAACGACTGAGCATAACGCTTAGTGCACGGATATACAAGCATAGAATGAATAACATAAACAACATATAGCAGCGGAAATGTCTAAGTCCTGGAAAACTTGGTATAACTTTATAAAACTGGTTTTATAGTTTGAAAATCCTTATGTTTATCTTATAAAAAACTGTTTAACATGTTTACCATTAGCCAATATAGGTCATGAAAATATCAACGTGCATGAATACTTGGAGGAGTGGCCTCGTCATGTAATTAGAGGGGTTGCCTCTAATTAATATAAGTTTTTGGGTAGAGGGATCAGCTCCTTGTGAAGGATGCAAGGCACACACCACATTCACCTGAATAATCTGCTGAAAACATGTAACCTAGGATGCACCCATACGCCCCACATGATAATAATAATATGGCCAAAAGTTGAAGGGACGCCACGAGCTATCACTCCGCCGTGGTGAAGTCATAACACGGGTGCCTCCAGTGTTATGGTTATGGTACCTCCATAACTAGGTGAAACTGGTCATGCATGTATATGGCTTAAGTCATCTAATTAAACATAAGCAATTCAAAAACATATAAAACATATACTGGGAAAACAGTTGGCTGCATACGCGGAAATCCTAATAAGGAAAGAATGTCCATACTGAAAGGACGGAGAATCCGTACCTTGTGTTCAGTGAACGAAGAAGACGAACGGAAGAGTGTCCAACTTCGATATCACTAATGCTACATAAATCATATACGTGTATAAGTATTCTGATTACTGGGTACGTAACTTGCAAAAACCCGCATGCATTTACCATGCATAGTACCCTTAGGATCGTACGTACTAGTTAAAAACTTTCCTAATATAGCATGATTACGATTACGTGTTAGGAGTTTACGTATTACGTACGTGTTAGAACACGATAAGTATTTTATATGCACGATCATGTAATAATTATTTAGCAATAATTAATCACGAACATACGATCACGAAATCACGAGCGTAAGTAAAACACGAGCTATTATTAATTACGTATATATATTTAATACGAGCGTAATTAAATATATTAGAGTATGGTATTTACGTAACGAGAACATTTAAAACACGAACATAATTAAACACAAACGAGTACTAAATAACGAGACACGAAACGAGGTACGGGAACCCACGGGGGGGGGGGGGGGGGGGGGGGGGGGGGGGGAAGGTCCCTACCCGCGGCCAAAACAAGGGTAATGGGCCAAGCTCATTACCAATTTTACTAAAAGGGGGTTAAGTAATTTTTACTACTCAAAAATTACTTTACAGAAGATTACAGGAAAAACCTAAAACCCTCCCTTTTCTCCTCTCTTTGTGCCGCCACCTACAATCACCAATCAAAGTGATTCTTTGATCTTGGATCTTGTTGATTTATTGTTTGTTCGTGTTTGTTCTTCACCCTCTTGATCCACGAATACGGTAAAACCTTTTTAAACCTTTTCTTTTTAATTAATCTTCTTATTAATTATGAACACGTGATGTTTTTTTATAAAAACACATTAATTAAACATAGATCTAACATGTTTTGATCATTAATTAAATCAGAGGGTCGATTAAGGGGTGTTTTGTTTTGGGCCGCAGGCTGCAACCGACCCCAAGGGGGTTTCGGTTTGCTTAGCCGACACCACCAAGACAATATTGGTCTTGGTTGGTGCGTGTGGGTCCCACGGCAGCAAGGGGTACCTCGATTTGGGTCGGGGTACGGTTCGATTCATGTCTGGTGCATGTTTTTAAGCTTAGATCCGGATCATGGTTATGTTAGTTTTGTTTATGTTATAAACTTATGTTAAAATTAAATTAATAAAAGATGAGATTAATTTAATAACATGACTTAGGTTAATTATTTATTAATAATCATGAAATTATTTTAACCTAAGTATTTATATTATTAAGACTTATAATTAATTAATTATTTTAAAAACCATGAATATAATTAATTAATTAACATGACTTAGGTTATATTATTAATAATTAATAATACATATTTTAACCTAAGTATTTATTATATTTAATTAAAACATGTTATACTTTAATTAAATATTATAACCTATAGTTTAATTAAATTACATGAAATAATTATTAAACTATATAATATATCATATGACTTAGAAATAATCATGAAAATACTTAGGCTTATTTACTTAGCTTATTTAACCAGCTTATTTCTATTTATGGAAACTTTCTATTTTTAGAAATTTAATTAAATAAGGTAGCTATTTTATTTATGGAAACCAGCTATTTTTAGAAACTTATTTATTTAAGGCAGCTAATCTATTTATGAAAACTTATTTAATTAAGGCAGATAATCTATTTATGGAAACTTTCTATTTTTAGAAACTTATCTATTTTAAGCAGTAAATCTATTTTCGGAAACTTTCTATTTTTGGAAACTTTCTATTTTTGGAAACTTTCTATTTTTGGAAACTTTCTATTTTTGGAAACTTTCTATTTTAGGAAACCTGCTATTTTTGGAAAGTTACTTATTATTACACAGTAAGTATAATAACACATGAAATATCAGAAATACTTAATCAGAATGAACAGAATATAAGATTTAATACAGTTTAAGGCTTTAAACAGTAAAACATAGTAAGAACACATAAAATAAGCAAAGACATGACATAAAACCAGTTATGTATTTAGTAAGCAGATACTTATTTCATGTACGTATTTATGTAGCGTTAGTGATTCAGAAGTAGGATTCTCGCAATTCATCTTTCTCGTTCACTGGACATAAGGTACGGATTCCCGTCCTTTCAGTATGGACATTCTTTCCTTATTAGGATTCCCCGTATGCAGCCAACTGTTTTCCCATAGTATAAGTATGAGTTTGATTTCTTATGTTTAGATATGATTACCTATAGCCATATACATGCATGACCAGTTTCACCTAGTTATGGAGGTACCATAACCATAACATTAAAGGCACTGATGTTATGACTTCACCACGGCGGAGTGATTGCTCGTGGCATCCCTTCAGCTTTTGGCCATTTATTTATACTTATCATGTGGGGCGTATGGGTGCATCCTAGTTACACGTTTTTATTCAGGATTACATGGTGAATGTGGTGTGTGCCTTGCATCCTTCACAAGGAGCTGATCCCTCTTACCCATAAAACCAGTATATTAAATTAGAGGCAGCCCCTCTAATTTGCATGATGAGGTCACCCCTCCAATTATTCATGCACGGTGGATTTTCATGACCTATATTGGCTAATGGTAAAATATGACAAACAGTTTTTATAAGATAAACATAAGACTTTCAAACTATAAAACCAGTTTTATTAAGACTTAACCAGGTTACTCGGGACTTAGTTTCTTCCGCTGTTATTATGTTATATGCTTATCCTATTCATGCTTTATTGTACATCCGTGCACTGAGCGTATTGCTCAGCTGTTTTTCCTTTTCTATGTTCCCAAAACGGCAGGTACTCAGGGACGCTCGTAGATACTAAGAGTACGTGCATATGGACTGGAAGCTGTCTAGCCTTCTTTACATTATGCATTTCCTTTCTTTATGATACTTATGCTTTGGACATTGTTTCGTCCTTTTCCTTTACTATACTATGTTTGTGTGTGATGAGCTTACTTTTGGACTACCGATGTTTGATTCCAGTATTTTCCTTTTTATATGGTCAAGTAATGTTTAGACATTTTACCTTGTATGCTTTGATGACATGCCATAATTACTGTAATATTTCCATTTCCAAAATGGGGTGTTACAATTATGGTATCAGAGCCAAGGCTTCGACCTGTAGGCTCTCAAATATGACCTGTGATTAGTGGGTAGTCACTACGGTCTTCCTAGAACTGACAGTTGTTTTCATACATTCATCCTTTTTAAGCATACATATATATGTCATTGTTACAGGGTTTTTGACTAAGTAATGGTTGGTACAGGACTGGCCCTATTTAGTCACATGTGTTTTATCGAAACTTTCAGATTTGGGACCGACCCATAGGCGTCCCCTCGATATGTCTTTTGTTTTGAGTGAACTGACCAGAGGCGTTCACTCTCGAGCATACAAAGTTTTCATAAAATTGCATCATGCATTCATACACAAAAATTTTCTTGCATAAAATTTTTCTCGTGAAATTTTTAGTATAAAATTTTTTCATGTATATATTTTATATTTTATGTTTTGAACTGTTTAATCATATGTTTTATGTTATACTGTCAGATGGTTCTCACACGCGAACAGGAGCAGCTCAATGCTGCAATTCAGGCCGCCATGCAAGCCTTGCTTCCTCAACTGAGGAATGACATCCGTGCTGAAGTTCAAGCTGCCAACAATCAGCAGCAGAATCAGGCACCTCCTCCTCCTCCTCCTCCAGTGACACTAGCAGTATGGCTGGAGAGATCCAACAAGCTCCGCCCTCGAGCTTTTGAGAAGACTGATAGCCCCAGCGATGCTGAAAGTTGGTTGGCTCACATTGAGAAGATCTTCAACGCTATGGGTTGTGACCCTGCATACAAGGCGAGGTTGGCATGCTATCGGTTCGAAGGCGATGTACTCAACTGGTGGTTAGCATTGATGCAATCTGAAGGTGGTGACGAGTGGGTTGCTGGTTTGACTTGGGCTCAGTTTAAGGAAAGGGTGATGGAGCAGTTCTTTCCCAAGGTTGAACAGGACAAACTCAAGAGAGAGTACCATGGGATCCGTCAGAGAGCTGGGGAGAATAGCAACGAGTTTATGCAGCGTTTTCTTCGTTTGGCTGGTTTCCTTGGTGCGGCAGCAGGTACTCCTGAAGAGCAGGCACATCACTTTAGATGGGCTCTTCGCACATCGGTTGCAAACAATGTGGTGTGTGCTACGTTCAACACTGTAGCACAAGTGGCCGATGCAGCACGAAAACTGGAGATGCTGCAGGAGAGGGATGAGTTCGGGGAAGCTGAAAGACCCGACAAGAGGTAAAACCTTCGTATTCAAGCGGTGACCAATCCGTATACTTTCCATATGTCAATTATTCATCTCTTTAAATGTATCTTCCAGGCAGAAAACTGGGGACCGGTCTCAGCCGGCTACTCAGCAGCAGCCTCATCAGCCCAAGGGAAACGGTCAGACTAACGACCGTTCTGCTACGGATAGGCGTGGCGGGTAATGACAATTATCGTAACAACACCGGGCACTCCAGCAACAGCAGGTCCTAATACTTACGAAATTCCTTATGTTTTATGTTATAACTCATACTCTGACACTTTATCAACTTCTACCAGGAACCATGGAAACGGTAGGGACCAGAACCAGAGAGGTTCACAGCCTAGCCGTCCAGCTATCACTGGTATTCAATCTTACGATTATCCGCTTCGTCCTTTGTACCCAATTACCATGTCTTATGTAAAATGTTTTATCAGGTCCTCAGCCAGCCAGAGCACCTGCTGGAGGATACACTCATCCTCTTTGCTCTACTTGCCACCGTAGGCACCCAGGACCATGTCGCCGTAATACTGATGCGTGCTTCAAGTGTGGTCTTCCTGGCCATATTATGAAGGATTGCCGTAAGGGCGAGATGGAGGGTACATCGGGACATGCTGATACCAAGCCGCCTCCTACTGCCGGGTGTGTCTACACGACATCTCGAGACCAGGCCAACAAGTCTACAGGTACCATCACTGGAATCTTGTATATGTATGGTCGCGCTGCATGTGTTCTTTTCGATACGGGTGCTACTCACTCGGTTATTTCTACTGCTTATGTTAAGAACATTAGGATGCCTCCCTTGCCACTAGAAAATAGGCTGACTATTTCCACGCCTTTGAGGGACTCTGTATTAATCACCCATGTATACAAGAGTCTTCCCCTAGAATTTGATGATAAGGTTCGACCTGTCGACGCACTTCCGCTGGACATGAATGACTTCGACATGATTTTGGGCATGGATTGGCTATCCAAGTATCATGCTACTATAGACTGCCATTCATATCGAGTTATCTTCGGTGATGTCAACGCACCAGAGTACATTCATAATGGGTTCATACCCGGACGGTCTGTACAAGTCATATCCACCCTGCAAGCGTGTGCACTACTGTCACATGGCTGTGAGGGTTATCTAGCTACGGTTCACGACATGGATGCTGAATCTCCATCGATTCAGGATCAACCAATAGTGTCGAAATTCCAAGATGTGTTTCCAGCAGAACTTCCGGGCATACCACCTGCACGAGAAGTGGAATTCAGTATCGAACTAGTTCCAGGAGCTGAACCAATCTCCAAGGCCCCTTATCGCATGGCTCCCATAGAGCTGAAGGAGCTGAAGGATCAACTGCAAGAACTTCTTGAACGAGGTTTCATTCGACCGAGCGCATCTCCATGGGGCGCACCGGTCTTGTTTGTTAAGAAGAAGGACGGCAGTATGCGTCTTTGCATAGACTATCGCGAGCTCAACAAGATTACCATTCGGAATAGGTATCCACTGCCACGCATTGACGATCTGTTTGACCAACTCCAAGGGGCCAAACACTTCTCCAAGATCGATCTTAGGTCAAGCTATCATCAGCTACGGGTCAAGGAGCAGGACATCGCTAAGACTGCTTTTCGTACCCGATATGGCCACTACGAGTTTGTAGTTATGCCATTTGGCCTGACAAATGCTCCAGCAGTGTTCATGGATCTGATGAACAGAATCTTCCATGAATTTCTGGACAAGTTCGTCATTGTCTTCATCGATGACATCCTGATTTTCTCAAAATCCAAGGAGGAACACGAAGACCATCTTCGTACAGTACTACAGATTCTTCGCCAGAAGCAGCTATATGCTAAATTCTCCAAGTCTGAGTTCTGGTTAGACAAGGTGGCATTCTTAGGTCACATTGTATCAGCAGAAGGAATCACTATGGATCCAGCGAAGGTTGAGGCCATCACTAAGTGGCCAAGGCCGACATCAGCGACGGAAGTCCACAGTTTCTTAGGCTTAGCTGGCTATTACCGTAGGTTCGTGGAGAACTTTTCCCGCCTTGCACTACCATTGACCAAACTGATGCGGAAAGGGGAGAAATTCGTCTGGACTGAAGATCGAGAGAATAACTTTGAAGACCTGAAGCAGAAGCTAGTATCTGCACCTATTCTTACTCTACCATCTGGTACGGGTGGATTTCAAATCTACAGCGATGCATCGGGGAAGGGACTTGGCTGTGTTCTCATGCAACATGGGAAAGTGATCGCGTACGCTTCACGGCAGCTTAAGCCTTATGAAGAAAATTACCCCACACACGATCTGGAACTTGCTGCAGTCGTGTTTGCATTGAAGATATGGAGACACTACTTATATGGAGAATCATGTGACATTTTCACGGACCACAAGAGCTTGAAGTATATCTTCACTCAACGTGAATTGAACATGAGTCAGAGGAGATGGTTAGAGCTGTTGAAGGATTATGACATTAATCTACAATATCATCCTGGAAAGGCAAATGTAGTAGCAGATGCTCTTAGCAGGAAGTCCGGAATAATCAACGGCATTAAAATCGAAGAGGAAGTCATCAGAGACTTGGAGCGACTAGACATCGAGATCATGGTACGTGGACAGCACGGTTACTGGGCTAATCTTAGAATAGAACCCGAGTTACTATCTAAGATCAAGGAAGCTCAGAAGGATGACGGAGAAATATGGGCGATAGTACAGAATTTGGAGAAGCAGACAGAATTCAGAGTAGATGTAGATGGTATCGTATGGCAGGGCACTAGACTTTGTGTTCCTGATGACCAAGAACTCCGGGAAGCTTTGTTAGCTGAAGCTCATAGCTCCCCATTCTCGATACATCCTGGTTCAACTAAAATGTACCATGACATCAAGCAATACTTTTGGTGGAGTGGTATGAAACAGGATATGGCCACTTACGTCTCCAAATGTCTTACCTGCCAGCAGGTTAAGATCGAGCATCAGCGATCTGGCGGTCTCCTTCAACCGTTAGATATTCCAGAATGGAAGTGGGACAAAATCACTATGGATTTTGTTACCGGTCTTCCGCCTACCAAAAGGAAGCACGATGCAATTTGGGTTATCGTTGATCGACTTACCAAATCAGCCCATTTCTTACCGATCCGCAAGGAAGATCCGGTAAGTAAACTCGCAGATACGTATAGACGAGAGATCATGAGACTCCACGGTGCACCATCCAGCATCGTCTCAGACAGAGATCCTCGATTCACTTCGCGCTTTTGGAAAAGTCTGCAGAAAGCTTGGGGTACACAGCTTAAGCTTAGCACGGCTTTTCATCCTCAAACGGACGGACAGTCGGAGCGAACCATTCAGACATTGGAGGATATGTTGAGGTCATGTGCGTTGGAATGGACGGGTGATTGGGACGAATACATCTGTTTGGTGGAGTTTGTATACAACAACAGCTGGCACGCAAGCATCAAGTGTGCTCCATTTGAGATGTTGTATGGCAGAAAGTGTCGCGCCCCAATCTGTTGGGATCAGGTTGGCGAGCGAACACTCGAAGGACCAGAAATCATAGAGATGACAAATGAGAAGATTGTAGTAGCTAGGCAGAAAATTCAGGAGGCACGGTCACGTCAAAAGACTTACGCCGATAAGCATCGTAGGGATTTACACTTTAACGTAGGAGATCACGTCTTCCTTAAGGTTTCGCCGGCACGTGGTGTTAGACGCTTCGGAATTAAAGGGAAGCTCAGTCCTCGTTTCATCGGACCGTTTGATATCATTGAACGAGTCGGTGAAGTATCTTACCGATTGGCGTTACCTCCGCAGCTTTCGCATGTGCACAACGTGTTTCATGTGTCCTTACTCAAAGGGTACCAATATCATCCCCTTCACATGGTTCAGTATCCACTGGAACAGATACGTGAAGATCTCACTTTTATAGAAGAACCCGAACGAGTTCTTGACAGACAAGAACGAGTCATGAGAAAGAAGACGATTCCATTCGTCAAAATTCTATGGAGGGATCATACCGAACGGGAAGCCACTTGGGAAACGGAGGAGTCTATCCGGGCTTCTTACCCTCATTTCATATTTTGAATTCGGGTATGTTCTTCTTTTCTAGTTACTTTATCTATAATTCGGGGACGAATTATTCTTTTTAGGGGGAAGAATTGTAAAACCCGCATGCTTTTACCATGCATAGTACCCTTAGGATCGTACGTACTAGTTAAAAACTTTCCTAATATAGCATGATTACGATTACGTGTTAGGAGTTTACGTATTACGTACGTGTTAGAACACGATAAGTATTTTATATGCACGATCATGTAATAATTATTTAACAATAATTAATCACGAACATACGATCACGAAATCACGAGCGTAAGTAAAACACGAGCTATTATTAATTACGTATATATATTTAATACGAGCGTAATTGAATATATTAGAGTATGGTATTTACGTAACGAGAACATTTAAAACACGAACATAATTAAACACAAACGAGTACTAAATAACGAGACACGAAACGAGGTACGGGAACCCACGGGGGGGGGGGGGGGGGGGGTCCCTACCCGCGGCCAAAACAAGGGTAATGGGCCAAGCCCATTACCAATTTTACTAAAAGGGGGTTAAGTAATTTTTACTACTCAAAAATTACTTTACAGAAGATTACAGGAAAAACCTAAAACCCTCCCTTTTCTCCTCTCTTTGTGCCGCCACCTACAATCACCAATCAAGGTGATTCTTTGATCTTGGATCTTGTTGATTTATTGTTTGTTCGTGTTTGTTCTTCACCCTCTTGATCCACGAATACGGTAAAACCTTTTTAAACCTTTTCTTTTTAATTAATATTTTTATTAATTATGAACACGTGATGTTTTTTTATAAAAACACATTAATTAAACATAGATTTAACATGTTTTGATCATTAATTAAATCAGAGGGTCGATTAAGGAGTATTTTGTTTTGGGCCGCAGGCTGCAACCGACCCCAAGGGGGTTTCGGTTTGCTTAGCCGACACCACCAAGACCATATTGGTCTTGGTTGGTGCGTGTGGGTCCCACGGCAGCAAGGGGTACCCCGATTTGGGTCGGGGTACGGTGTCGATTCATGTCTGGTGCATGTTTTTAAGCTTAGATCCGGATCATGGTTATGTTAGTTTTGTTTATGTTATAAACTTATGTTAAAATTAAATTAATAAAAGATGAGATTAATTTAATAACATGACTTAGGTTAATTATTTATTAATAATCATGAAATTATTTTAACCTAAGTATTTATATTATTAAGACTTATAATTAATTAATTATTTTAAAAACCATGAATATAATTAATTAATTAACATGACTTAGGTTATATTATTAATAATTAATAATACATATTTTAACCTAAGTATTTATTATATTTAATTAAAACATGTTATACTTTAATTAAATATTATAACCTATAGTTTAATTAAATTACATGAAATAATTATTAAACTATATAATATATCATATGACTTAGAAATAATCATGAAAACACTTAGGCTTATTTACTTAGCTTATTTAACCAGCTTATTTCTAATTATGGAAACTTTCTATTTTTAGAAACTTAATTAAATAAGGCAGCTATTTTATTTATGGAAACCAGCAATTTTTAGAAACTTATTTATTTAAGGCAGCTAATCTATTTATGAAAACTTATTTAATTAAGGCAGCTAATCTATTTATGGAAACTTTCTATTTTTAGAAACTTATCTATTTTAAGCAGTAAATCTATTTTTGGAAACTTTCTATTTTTGGAAACTTTCTATTTTTGGAAACTTTCTATTTTTGGAAACTTTCTATTTTTTGAAACTTTCTATTTTAGGAAACCTGCTATTTTTGGAAAGTTACTTATTATTACACAGTAAGTATAATAACACATGAAATATCAGAAATAATTAATCAGAATGAACAGAATATAAGATTTAATACAGTTTAAGGCTTTAAACAGTAAAACATAGTAAGAACGCATAAAATAAGCTAAGACATGACATAAAACCAGTTATGTATTTAGTAAGTAGATACTTATTTCATGTACGTATTTATGTAGCGTTAGTGATTCAGAAGTAGGATTCTCGCAGTTCATCTTTCTCGTTCACTGGACATAAGGTACGGATTCCCGTCCTTTCAGTATGGACATTCTTTCCTTATTAGGATTCCCCGTATGCAGCCAACTGTTTTCCCGTAGTATAAGTATGAGTTTGATTTCTTATGTTTAGATATGATTACCTATAGCCATATACATGCATGACCAGTTTCACTAGTTATGGAGGTACCATAACCATAACATTAGAGGCACTGATGTTATGACTTCACCACGGCGGAGTGATTGCTCGTGGCGTCCCTTCAGCTTTTGGCCATTTATTTATATTTATCATGTGGGGCGTATGGGTGCATCCTAGTTACACGTTTTTATTCAGGATTACATGGTGAATGTGGTGTGTGCCTTGCATCCTTCACAAGGAGCTGATCCCTCCTACCCATAAAACCAGTATATTAAATTAGAGGCAACCCCTCTAATTTGCATGATGAGGTCACCCCTCCAATTATTCATGCACGGTGGATTTTCATGACCTATATTGGCTAATGGTAAAATATGACAAACAGTTTTTATAAGATAAACATAAGACTTTCAAACTATAAAACCAGTTTTATTAAGACTTAACCAGGTTACTCGGGACTTAGTTTCTTCCGCTGTTATTATGTTATATGCTTGTCCTTTTCATGATTTATTGTACATCCGTGCACTGAGCGTATTGCTCAGCCGTTTTTCCTTTTCTATGTTCCCAAAACGGCAGGTACTCAGGGACGCTCGTAGATACTAAGAGTACGTGCATATGGACTGGAAGCTGTCTAGCCTTCTTTACATTATGCATTTCCTTTCTTTATGATACTTATGCTTTGGACATTGTTTCGTCCTTTTCCTTTACTATACTATGTTTGTGTGTGATGAGCTTACTTTTGGACTACCGATGTTTGATTCCGGTATTTTCCTTTTTATATGGTCAAGTAATGTTTAGACATTTTACCTTGTATGCTTTGATGACACGCCATAATTACTGTAATATTTCCATTTCCAAAATGGTGTGTTACATAACTGGTTTTATATCATGTCTTAACTTGTTTTATATGTTCATGTCATGTTTTACTGATTTTATCGTTATGCTGTGTTTATCATGTATTATGTCTATTCTGATTAAGTATTACTTGTATTTCTTGTATTATTATACTTGTTGTGTAATAATAAGTAACTTTCTAAAAATAGCAGGTTTACTAAAATAGAAAGTTTCCAAAAATAGAAAGTTTCCAAAAATAGAAAGTTTCCATAAATAGATAGTTTCTAAAAATAGAAAGTTTCCAAAAATAGAAAGTTACCAAAAATAGCTGTCTTAAATAAATAAGTTTCTAAAAATAGAAAGTTTCCATAAATAGATTAGCTGCCTTAATTAAATAAGTTTCTAAAAATAGAAAGTTTCCATAATTAGAAATAAGCTGGATTATTAAGCTAATAATATAAGCTTAAGTTTTACTGATTAATATTCTAAGTCATGTGATATATAGTATAGTTTATTAATTATTACATGTAAATTAAATAAACTATAGGTTATAAGATTTAATTAAATATAACATGATTTAATTAAATAAAAGGTAATAATAGTTAGGTTAAAAACATGTATTAATATTTATTATTAATATAACCTAAATCATAGAAATTAATTAATTATATGCCATGTTTTAATAATTAATTAATTAAATTATAAAATACTTAGGTTAAAATCATGTATTACTATTACTAATAGTTAACCTAAGTCATGTCCAAATTAAATTAATTACATAGCATGTTAAATTAATTTAATTAAATCTTGTAATTATTTAACTTGTAAAAATAAATAACTAACTTGTAAAAATAAACCGTGAACCGAACCCGTGTTTTAAATCAAAACATGTCATGAACCGGTCCATGAACCCCTTGAACCGGATCTACACCCTTAATCATGGCAAACCGCCACCGGCCTAAACCGGTGGTGCGTGTGGTTTTCAGCCGAGACCCCCATGATCACCAAGGCTAACCCCGACATGCGTCAGGGTCCCTTGGTTCCTCACGGCCGAGCCACCAAAACCAAACCGAGACCTTGTGGTCTCGGTTGGTGGTGATCACGCAACCACCGAGAGCTTTAGCTCTCGGTTCTACCCACTAGCCGAACCAAAACACCCCTTAAACCATATGTTTTTAATCCCACTTGATTAGATCTACATGTTTATTAACTTATTTTTAATGACCCCATGATTTCATGTTTTTAGATCTAATAAACAATTAAAAAGAAAAGGTTTAAGAAGATTACCGATTCGTGGATCAAAAGGAAATTACTAACACGAACAACCTAGCAATAAATTGGATCTACCAAAATCAACAAACACCTCCTTTGTGGTGTTTGTATGCGGCTACAAGGGAGAAGGAGGAGGAGCAGGGTTTTTGTTTTTCTAATTATTTTGTATTATGAAAATCTCCTTCCCTTCTTTTCCCTTTTTAGTTAAATTTTTAAGTGGGTTGGGCCCACTTCTTTGTCTATGTCGGGGCTATAAGGGTCCCACATGGGGAAACCCGTTGTTTTTCCATGTTCTATTTATACGTGTTATCGTGTCGTGTTTACGTGATTTAATTATTAGTCGTTCGTGTCGTAAAATATATTTATACGTAATCGTAATAAATATACGTAAATACATAATATTAGGTTCGTGATTATTTACGTTCATGATTTTCATGTTCGTGATTATAATTATTATTGATAATAATTATCGTGTCTTAATACGTAATAAATACTTATCGTGTAATAACACGTACGTAATACTTGTAATTCCTATTCGTGAAACGTAAACGTGCTAAATAAGGAAAGTTCTAATCATGTACGTACGATTATATATGTACTGTTCATGGTAAAAGCGTGCGGGTTTTACATTGTGTTAAGGGTATTAGTACTAATAACATTGGAGTATTTGGTTTACATTTTTATTCATACAATTCACATAATCTTCATAATATCAAATAGTAGATTCCTCATATTCTTTGGTATCATTCAAAGTTTCTACTATGTCTATATAGCATTTATCCTGTGTAGTCTAGGGCTACAAGCAAGACTAACAAGATCATAAGGGATCAACATCAGAGCTTTTGGGGAATCCTGTTGTTCAGTCGCTTAATCAGTTCTTGATTGGTTATCTTGTTCATGAATCCAGAGATCTTCAAGATATCCGGTCATGCCTTGACATGTATACATTCATATTTGAATTGTTCCGTGTACGCGTCCAAAGATACGCCCAGTCATTTTTTTACCCTACTGAGCTCAACTGGGCTCTTAGCGTACTTCTTTCACTATGTGAAGTTCCCTCTGTAGTTCTTTGAAGCCGTCAATGCTTCGGCGTGGTAGTTTGTCAAACTAGTTTTGTGCGCCACCTATCAATGTGGAATTGAACATATGGCACCACGTATGCTCTAACCAATTTTCAATGCGAGCAGTTGACTCAAAGACCGTTAGATGGTCGTCCGGGTCCCTCGTGCCGTCATAGATTTTGACATTGGACGACATCCTCCTTTTTTTTGTCATTTGTGACATTTCGAATGCGATTCGTGAATGCATCGATTTTCTGGCGACGCCATGTGAGGGAGAAGTCCTCATTACTTCACTTGTGACGTTTGTGCATGGATTTCCAGTGCCTTGTATCGCTATCCTCATAGTCTGAGATTCTAGCGGGGATGCGTTATCTCTCTTGTGACGTTTGTGGTGGTGGGAGTCTGAGTCAAAACTGGAAGGGTCCCAGCTAAAGGATCGCTCCCTTCTTCTAGATCGGTTGCGGCGCCTCCTTCTAGACCTTCGATCTCGAGAGTCTGGAGTTGAACTCCTTCCCCTCTAGCGTCCAACAAGTTTCTCGTGGACGCTTGTGCGACATATGTTTTCATCGGGTGTCTTTGGAGCTCCATGACCTATTGACCCCTCTAAATAATCGGAAGCTTGTTCCTCCTCCATATGGTCATCAAGGACCTTTTCGATGATTCGTTCGGAGACATGGGGTCTCTTGAGACGTTCCTCCATGATGCGCCTCCTGCGACGCCTAGGAGAACATTGTGGTGAATTTTCGCGCTCGACTTCAAAACTTATTCAAGCTTGCAAATCTCTACCATGATTGTTTCTCATCTTCTCAATCATGAGAGGGACGAGAGCTTCATAGTTTTGATTGACACAGTCTTCGAGGTTTTCCTCGATCGTGGAAGAAATTGTGTCGTCCTTTAGCTTTGCATTCGACTGATGTCGAACTTCTTTTTGTGGTGGGGGTGATACCACTACCGAACTTGTAGTCCCTATCGCCAGTGTCGACACAAAAATCATGAAGGGCGAGTTGACCACCTGAGGTGGTGGCTTGGCTCCCACGTTCCGATTGTTCGGTCCACTAGTAGTCGTAGAGGTTGATTGGGTAGAGACCATAAGTCTCTCGTTTGGTTGCGATTTCTTAACAAACGAGGTCTCGTGGACACCTTTGTAACAGATGTTTTCATCGGGTGTCTTTGGAGCTTCTCGACTTCTTGACACCTCCGAATACTCAAAAGCTTGTTGCTCCTCCATATGGTCATTTGGGCCCTTTTCAACGATTCATTCGAAGACATGGGGTCTTCTGAGACGTTGCTCCATGATGTGCCTCCTTCGGCACTTTGGATAACTTTATGGTGAATTTCGCGCTCAACTTCAAAACTGAGTCAAGCCTGCAGATCTCTACCACAGTTGTTCTCATCTTCTTAGCCATGAGAGGGAAGAGAGCTTCATAGTTTCAAGTGGAAAGTCTTTGACATTTTCCTCGATCGCGGGAGCAATTGTGTCGTCCTCTAGCTCTGCGTCCGACACACACCGAACTTCTTTTTGTGCAGGGGTGGTACCACCGCCGAACCTGTAGTCCATGTGGTCGATGTCGGAACAGGAGTCGTGAAGGGAGAGTTGACCACCTGAGGTGGTGGCTTGCCCCCTACGTTCTGATTGTTCTGTCAACTAGTAGTATCGTTGGCCGATTGGGAGAGACCATAAGTGTCTCGTTTGGCTACGATTTCTTACCAGACGGGGTCTGCTGGTTGGAAGATCCGCCTCCCACCATAGTCATCTTAGAGCTTAGTTTACAGTCACACGGATGGCGTCAACTTATTGATACAAAAGTTGGATGGACCTTGAATGACCCGAATTAGAGGTAATTCGCGTATTGAGGTTTCGGCTCCTGCACAAAGTGAATCTTATATTTTAGGGATCCTGCACACTAAGAAAAACACCGCTAGGCTTACCTTGAGATTGTCTCCCACGATTAGACTCCGACGTGAGAGTAAGTAATCGGTTTAAGGTGATAAGCGATTAGGGTCTAGTGATTGCAGTGAATCGTACCTTGAATGTAACCTAGGTTTAGGGGTGAGCATGGGCCGGGCCGGTGCGAATATTGGCAAAAATCAAACCGCATCCACGATTGTGGGTTTTAGAAAAGTGCGGATCCGCACTACGCGGTTTTATGCGGTTTCAGTTTTGCGGGTTTTTGTGGGTTTTGTGGATTTTAACCGCACGCGCCACCACTTCTGATTTATATAATTAATGTGGGGTTTTGCGGTTTTTGGTTCACAATGTAGGTACTTTCAGCTATAACAATGCATATATTTGATGTAAACACACACATTATTTATAATGTTAATGATAATATGCACAAAAACCCTCATAACACACGTTATATAATTGATGTGTCGTTTTTGGTTTTATATACTTAATGTGCGGTGCGGTTTTACGAGTAAATCCACGACTGCACTGCATTTACGATTTTGTTTTTTAAACCGCTCCACCGGTTTTTGTCGTGGGTCGGTTTTGGGGTGTGTTTTTTTTGCGGTTTTTGTGGTGCGATTTCTGCTCACTTCCTTTTATAGCATGTGAAGCCCAAGTAGGGCTTCCTGATAACGCCCAAATCCAACATGTTTTTGGGAGCGTTATCCGTACTTTTGTGCATGTATATTGGTTATATCTATTATACTTTTGTGCATATTTGTGCCCAATTGTGTTTGCAAGTCTTTGTGTAGCCAATTGCAGGAATGAAGTGTAAAACAACGCAAATGTGAAGATTAGTACGAGTACGAAGAATCCTAGTCAAGTTCAAGACACGTGTACAAGTTACAAGCCTTTGAAGATCAATTTCGGGTGCAAGAAAAACTATATCCAAGGAGCATACAAGCCACCAACACCATCAAGTTGCCACTTCCAATAATCATCAAAGAAGCCACCAACATGATGAAGAAGCCACCAACTTTTGTGTAGGCAGAAATTGTGTATACATACATGCAAGATCATACAAGAAGCTTCTAGACTTGCTTTGGCTCCAAGCACTTCTCTTTGGCTCCAAGTATTTGCCTTTGACTCCAAGCCATGCATTCACTCCATGCCATCAACTTTGCCTATAAATAAGACCCTAGGGGTCATGTAATCATATGCCTTCCAATACTTTTCAATGTCTCTTCATATCATCTCATAAATAACTCTCTCAACCTTGTCCAAACCTCCATTCCCGGATTTGAGAAAGGTGGTGCAAGAAAAGTCACTTTTGGAGTCCGAAAAGCAAAGTTAACATCACGAAACTCTTAGGGGTTATTACCCTAATCATTAGCAACATATTTTCACTTTGTAAGACTCTTAATTATGACTTGTAAGACTATTATTTCAGAGTTTATTTCATCATTTGTTATGAGTAGCTAAATCTCATTCTACACTTGGTAGGATGATGTTTGTGGTATGAAGTAGTGGTTGTGATTGTGATTTATGTTTATTTCAATGTCAAAGTTTCGTATGAACCATTAGTACTTATGTTTCATGTGACAGTTGTTATCAAAACTTAATTTGTTGGTGAAGATTTCATAGGTCGAAAGGGTTATTTTCTATCAACAAGTCATAGTCGGTTTGTCTATGATTGGCTATCTTTTTTATTGATCATTTCTTAAGAAGTTTTGATTATCAAGAAACATAATTATAAGTGTTAGCAAATTCGTGAAACGACCGTGAATTGAATGTGTTGAAATTGGATTAAGTCTTGAATTGAGTGATTGAGTCTAATGCTTGTTTTCTTTAACCTAAGTCTTGACGAGGATTGAAGCTTTTGAAAACAATAGATTGGATTATCCATCTAATTATCATAATCATATTTGTTAAACGTGTCATCACAATCATACCACTACGGATGCTCAAACTAGTCTTTACCAAGTGTTGTCTTTAATCTTATCATTCATCTCATTAATTTTACTTGTTATTTGTTTGTCAACAACTGCTACAATCAACGATTATAGTTTTATTTTTGAATGATCATGGGTTTTCCAAATTCCCGTGAACGATCTCGGTATTACCACATAAAAGCTATACACAAACGAAAGGGTTATACTTGCTCGTGCGTTTTTTAGTCAATCTGGTAATTTGTGTTATAAATTTAAAACTTGCTCTCCAAATCCATCACACGATGGACGCATCAAGTTTTTGGCGCCCTGTCGGGGATTTGATTGTGTTCTTAGTTCCAAAATCATCCTATAATAAAACCCATTGTAGCGTTCTTGTTGCCAAAAAGCACAAAAATCAAAAAGTAAAAAAAAATCAGCAAAATCACCTATGCCGACCGGCATCTCCCTTTGCCGCCGGCTTCTGCCAAACAGTCCCTTACAAGCCGACCGGCACAAGTAGAAGCCGCCAGTTTCTGTCAAACAGTCAGCTACAAGCCGACCGGCTTCCATAGAAGCCGACCGGCTTCTCTAAAAAAATAAATAAAATAAATAAAATTTTATGATTTTATTTTGTTTAGTTTATTTAATTTCCTATTTACTTATTTTCCTATTAGTTATATTTTGTTTGTTTTTATTTTTGTTACTTGTAGTCTTTTTTCAAAAGTTCTTCAAGACTTGAATGAACACACGTTCTTCCGGTCAAGAATTGCTTAGTCCACACACCGATCCCGAACGTTATATTCATCAATCTCGAAAGAAAAACCGCAAGAAGCAACCCTTTGTTTCTTTTGAAAACCGAATTCCAAAAACCAAAATCCCACCAATACATAATCTCTTAGACGCATTTGTCATCTATAACCCATTTAATGATCTACCATTCTCAATGTCCGACGATCAATCTATGTGGGCAGCCAACCGAGTAGTAGCACCTACCCCTGAGGCTGCTATTGTTCAAGTTGAGCTTGGAGAAAACTTCACCGTGAAAGGTCATCACCTTTCAATGATCAAAGACCGCCAATTTGACGGTCGCACGCGGGCCGATCCGCATAAGCACATATCCGAATTTATAGAAATTTGTGGCATGTTCCGATATGGAGCCGACGTCGATGGAGACGCTATAAAACTCAATATCTTCCCATCATCTCCATTATGAGATGCAAGAGTTTGGTATAATGAGTTGACGCCCGGTACCATTGAAACATGGGAACAAATGAGAACCGCTTTTGTTAGCCGTTTCTTTCCACCCGCCATGTACGAAAGACTCATGGGAGAAATCCGAGGTTTCGCCCAACTTCCACAAGAAACACTCATTGATGCGTGGAACCGAATGAAAGACCTACTTCGTAGTTGTCATGGACATGGTTTATTAAAAGGAACCATCATCCAAATCTTTTATCATGGTCTCAATGAACGGATGCAAGCAATCCTTGACTCCGGTGGACTCTTTCTCTATAAGACTCCCAACGAAGCATAATTGCTCGAGGACCGAGTTCTCTTAAAACTCGATTGGTCCAAAGACAACCGTTCCAAACCTTTCAAGAAAACCGTTGCTTTCCTTGAAAGTAGCGAAAATTCTAAACTCATGGAAAAGATAGACGCTCTCACATCTAAATTCGACTCGCAATTCAAAACAATCAAAGACGAAATGAAAGAGATGTGAGGCGAATGTACTCTTTGTGGAGGACCACACCCATCTACGGAGTGTGATGACACACCAATAAGAGAACCACCACAAGAAGCAAACTACGCCCAAGGATACCGAGGAAGTGGTTATCGAGGTAACTACTACGGTAGAAACCCGTGCATTTTACGTGAGTACCCCAAAAACGAAAATCGTAACTCACAACCTCGTGAGAACGATAATTCCGTTCCATCAAACGAGAAGAAACCCGACGGATTGAACTTAGAGAAAACATTGTTAGCTTTCACAGAATCTCAAAAATCAACAAACACGTTCATTAAGAACCAATTCTTCGATCTCAAAGCCAACGTTGAAAGAGGACAAAAACACCACACCGCCACTATTAGTGATCTCGAAACCAAGATCGGTCGAATCAATGACCAATTAGCCAATCGACCAAGTGGTTCGTTGCCAAGCAACACTCAAACAAACCCAAAACCATCTACGGATAAACCATACCGCCCACCCTCCTCCCGTAATGAACATGTGATTGTCGTATTCACAAGGAGTGGGTTGAGTTATGATCCACCAAAAAACCCAAACCCAAATGCTCCCACTTTAGCTGATGAAAGTGAAGATGAAGCCGATGAGCCCGAGAAGGAAGAAACCGTTCCTCCTTCCAAACTAAAACAAACCACACCCATTCCAACACCAACACCAAAGGCGTATACACCCAAAATTCCATATCCTCAACGCCTACGAAAAGAAAAGATGGAGGCTCGTAATTCCAAATTCCTTAAGATGATCAAAGAAGTTAAGATCAATGTGCCCCTTGTTGATATCTTAACCGGCATGCCCAACTATGGGAAATTCCTCAAAGATCTTGTGAGCAACCATAGTAAGACGGAGCAAATATCTGCTGCGTTTTTTAATGAAGAATGTTCTACAGCCTTGCAAAGCAAACTTCCACCAAAGCTCTGAGATCCAGGAAGCTTTCTCATACCATGTACCCTAGCCAACAATGTTGAATGTCACGCCTTGGCTGATCTAGACGCGAGTATCAATCTTATGCCATACTCATTATATAAGAATATTTCAAACAATACTTTGAAACCTACAAGTATGAGTATATGTTTGGCTAACCACACCTACCAATATCCCATTGGGATAACCGAGAACATGCTTGTTTAAGTTGGAAAATTCATATTTCCTGCCGACTTCGTAATCCTTGAAATGGAGGAAGACCATCACGTCCCTCTTATTTTAGGACGACCATTCTTGCACACCGCCGATGCTATCATTCGTGTGAAGAATAAAGAACTCAACCTTGGAGTTGGTGACGACCGAGTCACTTTCTTAGTCGATAAAGCTATGCAACATTCTCACTCCAATGATGACACATGCTTCCGCGTGGATGTTATCGATGAAGTAACGGAAGAAGAGTTGGATGCATTGCTTGATGACAACGAAACATTCCAAACAACTTCAGAAAAGATTAGCGATACCGATCGTGATCGTGAATTCGAAGTATTCATGGCCGTTGATTCTGAAGAAACTATCGAAGAAGAGGAAAACAAACCCTTCGAAGTATTGCCTTCGAAGTCGAACTTTGTAGTCCACAAATCTATTCATGATCCACCGACGGATCTTGAATCAAAACCTCTTCCCAAACATCTCGAGTACGCTTATCTAGAGAAGCATTCATTCCTTCCGGTGATTATCTCAGCCTCACTCGAGGGAGATCAAAAGAAACATCTTGTTTCTATGCTCAAAAACCACAAAGAAGCATTTGCATGGAAAACATCCGATATACCGGGAATTAATGAGCAATTTTGCAAACATAAGATCAATCTTGAAGACGATGCCAAACCCGTTATTGAGAGGCAACGTTGACTTAACCCAAACATGAAGGAGATTGTAAAAGCCGAAGTAATCAAACTCCTTGAAGCAGGAATCATCTTTGCCATAGAAGATAGTCCTTGGGTTAGTCCTATTCACTGCGTTCCTAAGAAAGGAGGAATGACTGTTGTGACTAACGAACATAACGAACTTGTTCCTACAAGAACCGTTACCGGTTGGCGTGTGTGTATTGATTACCGTAAATTAAATGATGCCACACGAAAAGATCATTTTCCTCTACCATTCATGGACCAAATGTTGGAAAGAATAGCGGGGAACAAATTCTTTTGTTTTTTCGATGGCTTTTCCGGATATTTCCAAATACCTATCAAACCATCCGATGAAGACAAGACCACTTTTACATGTCTTTTTGGAACATTTGCTTATAGGCGTATGCCTTTTGGTCTTTGCAACGTACCTGCGACTTTTCAAAGGTGTATGATCGCGATCTTTCAAGACATGATCGAAGTATCCATGGAAGTTTTCATGGATGATTTCTCAGTCTTCGAAAACTCATTCGAGTCTTGCCTTTTTAATCTAGAGCACATGCTCATCCGATGCAAACAAGCTCATCTCGTGCTCAATTGGGAGAAATGTCACTTTATGGTGACTGAAGGAATTGTGCTTGGACACAAAGTCTCCGGAGCCGGATTGGAAGTAGACAATGCCAAGATCAAAGTGATATCCAAATTACCACCACCCACTAACGTTAAAGCCGTTAGAAGTTTTCTATGTCATGCGGGATTCTACCGCCGATTCATAAAAGACTTTTCCAAAATCGCTAGACCGATGACCAAACTCCTTGAAAAAGACATAGTCTTTGATTTCAATGAAGAATGCATAAAGGCATTTGAAAAGATTAAAGAAAAGTTAACGAATGCACCAATCATGGTTTCACCGGATTGGTCGCGACCGTTTGAACTTATGTGTGATGCAAGCGATTTCGCTATAGGAGCCGTATTAAGACAACGCGAAGGAAAACATTTCCGTCCTATACATTTTGCGAGCAAAACTCTAAATAGCGCGCAGCTCAACTACACAATCACCGAGAAAGAACTACTTGTCGTAGTTTTTGTTTTTGACAAGTTTCGATCCTATCTCGTGTTGTCAAAAACGATTGTATTCACCGATCACTCCGCGTTGATCTATTCTCTAAACAAGATGCTAAGCCGCGTCTTATTACATAGATTTTACTACTCCAAGAATTTAACATCGAAATTCAAAACAAGAAAGGAGCTGAAAACGTCGCAGCCGATCATTTGTCACGACTTGAAAATCCAAACATGGAAGAGTTAAGGGACGAAGATATCGATGACTATTTTCCCGATGAAACTCTTATGAAAATCTCTACGGACGAATCCCCGTGGTTTGCAGATTTTGCAAATTACCTCGTTGAAAGAATTCTAAGAAAAGGTTTAACCTATCTCCAATGATGTAAATTCTTCTCCGACCTAAAACACTATTTCTGGGAAGATCCCTATCTTTTCAAGGTATGCCCCGATGACATGATTAGGAGATGTGTTTATGGTGCGGAAACAAGAAAGATCCTTGATGAATGTCATCATGGCCCTACTGGGGGACATTATGGTCCTTCCACCACCGCGAAAAAAAGTGTTTGATGCTGGTTTCTATTGGCCAACAATTTTTAAAGAGGCCTATACTCTAGTCGAAAATTATGATGCTTGCCAACGTATTGGTAGCCTCTCACGAAGAGATGAGATGCCTCAAAACAACATCCAAGTTAGCGAAATATTTGACGTATGGGGAAATGATTTCATGGGACCCTTTCCCAAATCCCATAAGTTTGAATATATCTTAGTCGCTATTGATTACGTGTCCAAATGGGCCAAAGCCGAAGCTTTACCCACGAACGATCCACGAGCCGTAATCAATTTTCTGAAAAAACTTTTCTCTCGTTATGAATGCCAAAAGCTTTAATTATGGATCGAGGTTCCCATTTTTGCAACAAATAAATGGAGAAAATCTTAAAGCGTTATGGAGTCACCCATCGCTTTGCCACCGCATATCATCCACAAACGAGTGAACAAGTTGAGAATACCAACAAAGCCTTAAAACGAATACTCGAAAAAACGGTTAAGGACAATCCTTCCATTTGGTCAAGGAAACTTGACGACGCTCTGTGGGCATTCCGAACATCTTATAAGACACCAATTGGCACAACACCTTATCGTTTATTGTACAATAAAACGTGTCACTTGCCCTTCGAAATTGAGCACCGTGCTTATTGGGCATTGAGAAGCTGTAATCCTGATCTCAAGATCGCTAGAGAAAATCAATTCTTGCAATTGCATAAACTCGATGAATTAAGACTCTAAGCTTATGAGAATTCCAAATTATACAAAGCACGTACCAAAGCTTATCATGACAAGAAACTTCGAATCCGAAAATAATTTAAGAAGGGAGACAAAGTTCTCTTGTTTAATATGCGATATAAATTCAAAGCTCCAAATCTTAAACAAAAGTGGTACGGTCCTTTTGTAGTAAAACATGGATACCCGCCCCGGTTATGTTGAATTATATGACAAGAATGGAGGAAGCTTCATTGTTAATGGTCACCGTGTTAAACTATATCATGAAGAGTGGAGTGAATACTTTCCGCTCGATAAAAATAAAGAAAAACAAAAAGAAGTACGAGTCAGGCTGATGACTCTATAATAAAATAAGCGCTTCTCGGGAGGCAACCCGTGTATTTTTGAATTTTTAAGTGTGATTTTCCTTTTTAAAATAAATTCATGCTTACACCCCATAATTTTTAACCAATGTTTTGCTTAAGTGTGAGGGGGTGTAGCATGTGTCGCTTTTATAAAAACCTATAAAAACCAAAAATAGAGTGTTTTCGTCTTTTTGTGTGTTTTATCTTTTTTTTGTAGGTACCGCAAGTTGAAGGCGAAGACAAGACTCTTGTATGATGCATGATATGCCCGTGATTCTGGTTTTTCTCTCATTCCGTATACTTTTGTTCAGTTTCATCACATTGAGGACAATGCTAAACTTAAGTGTGAGGGGGTTGTAGGGAAATCGAGAAAAAGATGCTTAGTTGCCATATTTTTGAGCTATTTTTAAAATTTTGTTTTGTTTTGCCCTTGTAAATAAAAAGTTTCAAGCAAATGTATATAAATAATCAAGAAATTATCCAATCAGTAATTTTTGAAAATTTGAGATATATTTTGTGTCAAACTTACCCAAGTCAAAGTCTCATATCATAGTAGAAGAAAAATCCAAAAAGAGGAGAAAGTTGCAAGTTCCATGTTTGTCAATACAACATAAACTTTGTAAGTATGTTGATCCATGGCTAGGAGTTTTAGCCAAGAAAAAAAATAAAAAAAAGAGAAAAAGAAAGAAAAAGTCAAAAAGACAAATAAATAGCCAATGAGCTATAATGTTATGAAGTTGAAGGAAGAAGAAGAAATAAAAGGTATCGATTAGCCAATAGCTAAGTCGGGATACATGTTGCTTCAATTCATATGTTATTAGTGTAGTTAGAAAAAAAAGACTTTCTATATTTTTATGGGTATTGACTTTATATCTCAATCTTTCAACCTTAAAAACTTAAGACGATGAGTTTTATCTTGTACCTGTACTTGGTAGACTTGCATCGAATTTATAAAATACATGTACCTTTGGATTTAATTTTCTTTTCTTCTTTCTTGAGGGCAAACAAAACTTAAGTGTGAGGGGATTTGATAACGCCCAAATCCAACATGTTTTTGGGAGCATTATCTGTACTTTTGTGCATGTATATTGGTTATATCTATGATACTTTTGTGCATATTTGTGCCCAATTGTGTTTGCAAGTCTTTGTGTAGCCAATTGCAAGAATGAAGTGTAAAACAACGCAAATATGAAGATTAGTACGAGTACGAAGAATCCTAGTCAAGTTCAAGACACGTGTACAAGTTACAAGCCTTTGAAGATCAAGTTCGGGTGCAAGAACAACTATTTCCAAGGAGCATACAAGCCACCAACACCATCAAGTTGCTACTTGAAATAATCATCAAAGAAGCCACCAACATGATGAAGAAGCCACCAACTTTTGTGTAGGCAAAAATTGTGTCTACATACATGCAAGATCATACAAGAAGCTTCTAGACTTGCTTTGGCTCCAAGCACTTCTCTTTGGCTCCAAGTATTTGCCTTTGGCTCCAAGCCATGCATTCACTCCATGCCATCAACTTTGCCTATAAATAAGACCCTAGGGGTCATGTAATCATATGCCTTCCAATACTTTTCAATATCTCTGCATATCATCTCATAAATAACTCTCTCAACCTTGTCCAAACCTCCATTCCCGGATTTGAGCAAGGTGGTGCAAGAAAAGTCACTTTTGGAGTCCGAAAAGCAAAGTTAACATCAACAAACTCTTAGGGATCATTACCCTAATCATTAGCAACATATTTTCACTTTGTAAGGCTCTTAATTATGACTTGTAAGACTATTATTTCAGAGTTTATTTCATCATTTGTTATGAGTAGCTAAATCTCATTCTACACTTGGTAGGATGATGTTTGTGGTATGAAGTAGTGGTTATGATTGTGATTTATGTTTATTTCAATGTCAAGCTTTCCTATGAACCATTAGTACTTATGTTTCATGTGACAATTGTTATCAAAACTTAATTTGTTGGTGAAGATTTTGTTGGAAATACGTTTAACGTATATAGAAAGTCTCGGTCACTCCAACAATATAGTTATAGGCTCGTAGTAGTGTTTAAGTTACTTTTATTAAATAGCTCGACCCATGAGCATGTTCATGGGCCGAAGGCCCAAGTCCATTAAGGACTTGGGTATATAAGCCTCTTTCCATCATGGAAAGAGGTGTTGGTTGTTTCATTTCTTACTTTCATAATACATAGTTTCTTTCATTTCTCTCTCTAAGTTTCTCTCTCTAGAAAACATCAACCCTCTTGATTCATAAAGATTATCATTGTTCTACAATTGGTATCAAGAGCATGGGATGAAATATAGGCTGGTTTTAGTGTTGTGTATGCTTTCTTAAGCATTTCGTAGCTTTTGAGTTCTTTTTGCCGAAACATCAAAAAAAAATTTGTGTTTGATTGTGATTCAAGTCGTATAACTTATTTAATCGTGTTGTAGTGTTTTTGGTATCTTGGTTTTGGTTAAAACACAACCTTTCTTGGATCAAACGTTCAAAACTATCTTGTTTTTCTTCATTCCAAAATTTAAGCAAGTATCACCATCGGAAAGTACAAGTGAGAGGGATTTGTTCGCAATAACCAACTGGTTCTACTTTGCGATCACTGAATTACGATACCTTATTCCGATCTGGACATTCTGATCGTTCTTTGCGATCTGGGATTCCGACGGTTTTAAGGAATTTTGAGTCGTTACTCTGCCTAATTTGTTTCAGCCATATTCCGATTTGAACATTCCGACGGTACATTGCGATCTAAGCATTCCAACAGGTTTACATTGCGATCTAAGCATTCAGATAGTGTGACATTCCGATCTAGACATTCCGATACCAGCAACATTCCGACAGGTTTACATTGCGATCTAAGCATTCAGATAGTGTGACATTCTGATCTAGACATTCCGGTCTAGGTATTCCGACAGAAAGCAACATTCCGATAGAACTTGTTTTTGGATACTTAGCGGATTTTTTCTATCTTGCATTAAATTTGGTAATTTGGTAAATTTCAAAAGCAAACACAACAAAAAGATAACAACATATTTCATTTAACAACACAAAGACACATAACCTTATTTCATTGTTCGATCATTTTTTGATAATCTTTTGTCAAGGGATCATAAAATGAATTCACATTCATATATGTCGACAATGACTTCGCTTACCGATATCTCAATCATCTCAGGTACCGATACTCGCCCACCTTTGCTCATCAAAGATTTATTTGAAGCATGGCAAGGTCGCATGAAAACGTATATCATGGGCAAACCCAGTGGTCGACTTATGCTTCAATCAATTGAGAAAGGTCCTTTAGATTGGGGAGAGGTTACAGTCAACAATGTGACAAGGGCAACGGAGTATCATGAGTTAACCGATGCTAACAAAATCATTGCAAATGCAGATGAAAGGGCTGTTCAGACAATTCTTCAAGCCCTTCCACCCGATATCTTTAGAATGGTAAGTGAACATAAAGTGGCAAAGGATCTTTGGGATCGACTAGCTTTTTTGTTACAAGGGACATCTCTAACTAAGCAAGAACGAGAGTGTCAGTTGTACGACTTGTTTGATAGGTTTACATACATTCCAGGGGAGACTCTTCACGATTACTACTGGCGTTTTACCACTTTGATGAATGACATGAACGTGTATAATCTAAGGATTGAACAGTTTCAACTAAACACAAAGTTCTTGAACACGTTACCCCAAGAATGGAGTCAATATGTCACCGATGTTAAAATGATTCGCGATTTGCACAAGTCCAATTTAGATCAACTCTATGCTTTCTTACAACAACACGAGAAGCATGTGATCCAAAAACGACTCTCTCAGGGATCTTATCATGAACCATTGGCATTAATGGCAAACCATCCTACACTGTCATACCACAACTCTCAGCTTGCTTTGAGACACCAATCTTCATATCAACCTTTGTATCAAACACCAAGCTTCCCACAGTACTCGATCTTGCCACAACCACCTACATCTTATCACCAACAACTCAAGCAACCAGCAACATCATCACCAGGAGATTCACATCCGTTACCTTATGCTTCACACGAGTACTCACTGTATCAACCTCCAATAAACCCTACGGTTACCTATCAACAACTTGAGGCTCCTCAACCCTATTACTCACAACAAGTTAGTGCTCTATCAAATCAACTTGTAGCTCAATCAGCACCAGCATTCTACTGTGATGATGAGATCCCTGTTCCTGAGTTTAGACAAGGGGACAGTCCTACTGATATACTTGCTCAAATGTCTGCTTATCTCACTCAAACATTGAATAAACGAGGTTATAGAGGTCCAGCAACAACTAACAATCAGTTAAGGAACTCTTCTAACTCTCGACAACAGGCTACAATTTAGGATGGCAGAGTCATGGTGCAACCACTTCAGGGGAGACCCAATTCATCTACTGCTGGTGCACGTTCATCTAACACTGCTGCTACAAGAGGTAATAGCACTAGTAAAATGAAGGTGATTATATGCTACAACTGCAAAGGAGAAGGGCACATGGCCCGAGAGTGCAAGCAGCCTAAGTGGAAAAGGGACGACACATGGTTTCAGGAGAAGATCTACTTGGTGAATGCTCAAGCCCAAGGACGTGAGCTCGATGAAGAAGAGTTGGCATTTCTCGCAGATCCGGGAGTAGCGGATACTGACGGTCTCACAGCAGCCATCACAAACAATGCCACATATCAATGTGATGATTTGGATGCATATGACTCTGACTGTGATGATCTCAACACCGCTAAAGCAGCTCTCATGGCAAATCTTTCACTTTATGGAGCTGATACAATTTCTGAGGTACCAAATACTGCTACAAATACTAGTATTGTACCTTATCAAGTTGAGCAAGTGTCTGAGTATTCGGAACAGCCTCTGGTGGTTAGTAACTCAATCGAGGAGACAAACAATGATAGCAATATCAATGCAAGTCCCCAGACTTTGAGTGAACCACAACCGGGAACTATTACGACTGCAAATTCGTCTGCTCAACCTGATTTGGTTATGGTCTCGGCATCTTTTGCTTAGCCAAATGAATAATGCGTCCTTGAAACCCTTAATGTTAATCAGACTCTATCTGCCGAGCTTGCTTTGCATAAGGAAAAGGTTAAAACCTTGGAATTGACTCCAGTGTCCACTACCTTAACCAATCCTGAATTTGATAGGTTCAGGAAAGTTCAAATGGACAATCTGCTAGAAATTGAGAGTTTAAGAGCAAATCTTTCGAATGAACTTAAAGAAAAAGAGTCAGTCGTTAATAATTTTCAACAGCTTCAAACGAATTTCGAAATTCTTGAGTCCAAACGGATTGAAACGGAAATTAAGACGTCTGAAAGAATAAAAGAAACAAAAATTAAGCTTTTAAAACAATACACTGCTTCACATCTAGTACACTTGTTTCATGCATCATTTAAAGAGTTCAATCTATCGCGTCTAATAGACCTACCACCTAACCCGGGGTATGCAAAGCAAGCGCTTCACCATAACCCACGACTTTATGATGCAACCAAGTTAGGATTGGTATTAGATCCGATTGTCTTCTTGAATGATTCTGAGAGTATGACACCATATGAAGAGAAGCGGTTAAAATTACTTCCTACATATCCTGAATATGATTATGCTCAAATGAATGAAAAAAAATGCTACAATAGATCTTAGAACTCGATTTAATATGCAAAAGAGAACTATCCAAACATCCACTTTCATGCCTACTAAAGAATGCCTTAGTATAATTCCTACACTCGTTAACTCAGACCAACCGAAGGAAATTCCTAAGAATCTTCCACCGGTTAGTACGGTAGAGCTCAGCTTGGAAGAGATTGAGCGATACCTTACCGAGTTTGACAAGGTCATCCTGGAATGTACGACTTCAACGGCTCTAACCGCTGGAGAATGGGCGTTCGAACACATGAAAACGGTGTTTGAGAAAGAGATCGTTCTGTTTGTGAACCATATTAAAAATGGAGTCTATGATCTGTGAAGTTCAAAAAGTTTTCTATGAAATGGATGATGCTTATGAACAACATTTAATTGAAAAAGAAAATATTTTATCCGAATATGACCGATTCTTAGAACATATGGTGTCTCTCGAAGTGATGTAAGTTGTTACTTTTAAATATACTCATGAGATTTCATCTAATGTGAATATTTGTGATGATGTGCATGAATCTGTGAATATTGTTGAACATGTGAATACTGTAGATAATCATTCTTGTCATGAATCCAACGCTGAATTTTTAAAGCTTCAAGATTCGTATAACACACTTTCAAAAAGTTTTAATGAGCTTCAACAACATTCTATATCTCTTGAAATTGAAAATCAATCTAAAAATGAAACTCTTTCAAAACCAAATGATTATGGAAACTCCGTTGAGACAAGTGACAAGATGATTCAGATGGTTCAGGATTTAGAGGAAGAGATGATGAGAGTTAAGAGAGAATTACTAGAAACAAAAACGGAACTAGAGGCTGCAGAGACTAAGAATCATGTCCTAGAAAATAGAATTAATTCTATACTAGGAGAGCATGAACAAGTAAGGCATGGTGACACACAAAATTCTGGTTCAATAGAAGAACGCCTCGCTTTTAATGCGACAGAGCAAAAGTCATTAATTGACAAACTGAACAAGAAATGTGAGGAAACGTCTGACCTAAAAATTCAGCTCATAGACAAAAACATGGTTATAGCAGAATTAAAGGAGACACTTCAACTCAAAGGACGAGAAAGTTTTGATAATCTAGCTACTGTCTCTGCCTCGACCTCTAGTGCTCCCAAAACCAACCCACGTGTGCTATATCGGGATCCAAACTTTAAGAAGAGTCCCACTAAGTTTGCCACATATATGAAAAATGCCTTAGAACATGCTGATCTTGCAAGAGAGATCGTTGATGACATGCGTGAACTAGATCCCACAAGTCATTTTATATATGAGCTTTTACTATATGTGGATCGCGTTCAGGATTGTTTAGCAAATTAGAGTACATTGGGCAACCGATATCTGTACCCCCGAAACAGCAAACCCCCACCATTGCCATTACTCTATTCAATAAGAATCTAGGATCTAAACCTATTTTAAACACACCCATCAAGGCTACATCAAAATATGTCACTAATGTTCCCATGGCTTCTACAGGAGTAATTATGTCTACTAAGGCTAAAGGATCTCAAGACAAGAAAGATAAGATCAAGCCTTCCACTAGTAGGATTGCCAAGAAGAAAGTAGAAGTTCACCCTAGGAATGTTATTTCAGTTTTAAATAAAAAGAATCATGTAGCTAAGACAAAAGGTTCTCCCTCTGAATGGAAACCTAAGCAAAATGTGAATTCTAATTTGAAATGTTGGAATTGTAATGAATGCATGTTTTCTCAGCGTCATGATTTATGCCTTGTTGATCATGTAAATGAAATGTATGTTATTAAGAACAATCTTGAATGGATTCCAAGGGTGAAGAAATTCACCCAAGTTGGTTGGCAATGGAAACCCACTGGTAGGACCTTCACTGCTAATGGAACTAAGTGCCCTTTAACTAGGATCACATCCACGGAAGTTAGGTCTAAGCGTCCTTTAAATAGGAACACTAGCACTAAGAAATGGATAAAGCGCCCTTTAACTAGGTCTGACCCCACTATTGTGCCTACCAGTGGTAATGTCCCCAGTCAAAAAGTACCTCATAATACTCGACAACTAGAATCTAAGCCAACAACTAGTAAGAAAATCTGGAAGCCTAAAGTTTCGTCTAATAGCAAATCTAAGATAATTACATCTGTACCTGCTAACTCAGAGGAATAATTAGATTCCGATACATTGTCTTTGGTAATATATTCAGGTCGTACAAATTATTCTTTGGTATTTGGACTCGGGGTGCTCCAAACATATGACTGGAGACCGCTCGATGCTCAGAAATTTCGTCAGCAAGTTTCTAGGAACGGTTAAATTCGGCAACGACCATATTGCGAAGATTATGGGTTATGGTGAATACCAAATTGGGAATGTTACAATTTCTAGGGTTTATTATGTGGAGGGACTTGGTCACAATCTATTTTCAGTGGGACAATTTTGCGATTCAAACCTTGAAGTAGCCTTTCGACAACATACTTGCTTTATTCGCGATCTTGCAGGAAATGATTTGTTAAAGGGTTCTCGAGGGGATAATCTCTACACACTGTCGATTCAAAACATGATGGCCGCCTCTCCTGTTTGCCTGCTCTCCAAAGCATCTAAGACCAAGTCATGGTTGTGGCATCGCCGGTTATCTCACCTTAACTTTGATGCTATTAACCATTTGGCTAAAAACGAACTTGTTCGTGGTCTTCCAAAACTTAAGTTCGACAAGGATCATTTATGTTCCGCGTGTTCTTTGGGGAAAAGCACCAAGAAATCTTACAAACCTAAAGCAGAAGACACCATGTAAGACCCCAAAAATCTGGTAACGGGACAGGTAAGCATTGTGGGGTCCCACATCATGGTAACAGCATACACGGCAATAAGGTAAATAAAAGACAGAGCAAATAAAATGACACACTTCACGAATTTATTCAAAAGCTGCGGAATAAAATATATAAATATGGTCCCAGATTTGCATAATTATGACATCAACAAAAGTCACATAATTTTACCAACATACTCATAATAGTCTTAGTGCATAAAAGTACTTTTATTTAGCATGATTAACATGGCATAATTAGTTTTCCCAAAAGTTTCAACCAATAATGACATGGAATCGTCCAGCTGTCGGATCCTGCGGGCTCCCATCCTTAGCAAAATTAAGCATTAGCATTACCTGAGAAATAACATGTAAATATGTCAACATAAAGCTGAGTGAAATTCATAGGTTTAATAAGTGGTAATGTGAAATACAAACATTAGTTTTATAAAATAGCAACAGGATATGATTTAGTACCGTCGTACAAAATCATTTATATTAATTTATTGCAATAGCTCACGACACTGAAGCTTTAACATAAATGTTTTACCCCTAGTAAGTATCTAGTCAAAATACTTAGGTAATTAAATGTAAGTGCGTCAAGGTAATCGGGACGGGGATTGTTAATCCCGATGGATCCATCCACAACATTCGCGCTTGCAAAATGTGAATTAACGGTTCATGATGTAGGGGCTTTTTGACTAAGGTACTAATGCAATAAGTAAATGTATAATCTGGGGAAAGCATACCGTTCTTGAATAGCATACTAAAAGTTTTAAATGATTGTATTCCACGCATGTTATTCTCACCCCGAAATTTGTAACAAGTATATAAGAAAAGGGGCTATGAACTCACCTTTAGTAAGTAATCACAAGGTAAAAGGGGTTGAGCAAAAAGAAGTCTTCACGGACCTATGCAATGGTGACGCGTAATAAGAATGCGTTCAATGAAGCAATAACGTTTTAGAAGTGGCGGGACATAGTATGACTAGGTAACTTGCGTGCGATGGCGAGACCTAAGCTTAAGTTGAAATTGACCAAAATACCTTGAACCTACTGTTTTAACATGACATTAACCTTAAATGATGGTCCAAGCATTTATGTGTGGGTTCCGAACACGTTTAAGACTCGGTTTGAAAAACCAAAACAAGGGACTGCATTCAGTTTTCTGAAAATGGCTTTGAAGAATTGGTCATATCTAAAAATCTATAATAGTACAGAAGGTGAAATTTCTTGACATGTATAGGTATTTCTCTTACCTTTCTAAGTTGGGCAAAAAAAGACCTAGAACTATTTTCAATCAACGGGAATTCCATTTTTAGTGGCAGACTATCAAAACAGAAAGTTGTAAACGTCTTACGATGCCTTTGGTAACTTGAGCACAAATCCCAAATGGTATAAGATTTTGAAACCAAACCAAAAAGAAAAGTTGTCTTATGATTGCACCTACTGTAAAAAGTTATAAAATCATAAATTCATCCTTTTTACCCAAGTCAATTTACCCACGTTTTAAGCATAACATTCAGATTTGACATAGTTTAGTAAAACGGCCGTTACGGGCACATCCGGACACTTCCCGTTTCCATACAACTCACCACATACTAAGCACATCAGTGGGTATCCATTTTTCAAATAAAAACAAGGTCATATGTTTAAGAAAATTTTGCCATGACCTGTTTGTTTCTGTGGTGATTTCCATACTATCAAAACGACCCCAATTAGCAACCTAATCGCGAACAAGCAACTCTTAAGCTATACCAAATCGCCACGCAAGTGTCCTAAGTCCTAATATGCCCTAAGTATTCATAATATCAGTGGGTTTCACCCATTATTTCAAAATCAATGACCAAAGTGAATAAAAAATGCTAATAACATCAAAATCAAAACACTATTTAGGATTATACCTTCACAACTAGTATGAATCAACCAAAACACAAACAACCTCGATTCCTTCCTCCTTGATCATAAAAATTTCGTGGACCTAGGTCATAATAACATACCCAAATCAAAGAATTTCACAACATATAAAGGTTTTATGCATAGAAACATCAAAAACAAACATGGAATTTTACAAAAACATCATCAAATCATAAGATTTGATGATTTTTTTTTTACCTCAATCAAAAACTTGATGCATGTTGTAATTAACACATGGGTATGAATAAGAATCAAAGATTAGACATGGAATTAGTATTAATTTACCTCAATTCAAAAAAAATCAGAGGTTTTGAGTATGTTTGTGTTTCCTCGGCCTAAGGGAGAAGGAAGGAGTAGATAGATTTATTTTTTTTTTTGAAAAGTTTTTATTTTGCAAGTATAAGGCCAAAATGGGTCAAACAAGGTCAAGTTTGGGCTTTCTTGAGCCTAGTCCAGCCAAGTAACCCAAGAAAATGCCCAAGGTTTTTGGTGTAAACTTTCGAAATTTTACGGGTTTAAATAACGTGTTGTTTCCGACAAAAACCCCGACTCGTTTATTTTTAAAACGAAATTTCTTTAAAATTACTCGTAAACACTAGTTTGGCCCAAATTTCACTAGGTTGGATCAAGGAGTCAAGAATAACTATAAATCACATAAAAATAAATTTTATTGCGACGTTCGGACCCGAAAATCCAGTCCGACAGCCGAAAAACGCAAAAACGCAAAAGTTCACCATTGCGTCCGTAATTGCTCAAGATGTCGTTTTTCATTATTTTTAAGGCAAAGAGTCAATAATAAGACATATAAAATGTGATAAAACCTCATATAAATTACAAACATGAAGTTTTACCATTTTGCTAAATAATATCGTAAATTAGCGAAATTCGTAGAATTTTATATTTAACTAAAAGCCGAGGATGACACGTAATCACTGTAAAATAAATAGGGAATGTGGTGAAAGTGTGAATAAGCACGTATAACAGCTAAAAGAAAATTATCGAAATTCCGTGTTCTCACAGTCTTCCCCCCTAAAGGAACTCTGGTCCCTCAGAGTTTAACTGGAGGCAGTAGGTGACATAAAGAGATGAGGATACTAGACATTGAATTGCTCTTCACTTTCCCAAGTGAATTCAGCGCCACGTCGCGAGTCCCAACAGACTTTAACGATTGGAAACCAACTGCGCCTAAGTTTCTTGACTTGTCGGTCCACAATTTCGATCGGCTCTTCAACGAAATACATTTTGTCGTCGACTTTGATCTCTTCTAACGGGATTTGAACGTCTAACTCGGACAGACATTTCTTAAGGTTCGAAACGTGAAACACGTTATGAACGCAACTTAGTTCTTGCGGTAAGCTCAAACAATAAGCCACCAGGCCAATACATTCGATAATTTCAGACTTGGATTAAAATAATGACCTTTCAGTACAGAGAAATGTCAAAAGATAACATGAACACAAGAATTGCTTAAACGGACAAAGCGCTCTAAAATGAGCCAAGATGGTTAATCAACAAGGAATCACAAATCACGCAACTGTAAAGCATGACAATTTACTTATTAGAAAAATAGAGGGGAAATATGAATTACATATAGACATTTGGATTACAAGTTGTCACAACTGTTTGTCTAGGATTTGGTATTACTTTCAAATTTGGCTTAAGTATTTTCTTGATTAAAAGAAAATTTTACAAGGTTTAGTGATTTGAAATCAAACTATATATATATTTAGTGAGTAACCAGTTGCTATATCTTTTCTTGATCAGGATTTCGAAGTAAAAGTAACTTAGTTCAAATAATTATTTCAATCAGCTTAAGAGCTTTTGGGATAACTGTATGAAATTATTGTTAAAAAACTCAGGTTTATCGTTACCATTAGAAAAAAAATCAAATATCCAATTTTTTTATATCATTGTTAGAAATTATAAATTAAATTGATAATTTCATTAGGTTGAAAGTAAAGTATGATACAATCAAATACTTTTAAAAGATACAGTTTGACATCCTTTTAAACACTAGTTATAATTCTACCAAAGAGGATGTATCGATCTTATATTTAACTTGAAACGGGTATTTTGGTAATTTAAACACTTGATAAAGTGTGTAAAACGTTCTTAAAATTTAGAATAATGTATAGAAATCCATATAGGTGTTTAATGTCTCAAATAGTAAACATGTGACATATCCGAGTTTTCAAAATATGACAAGATAGCAAATGAGTATGAATCGAATAACAATCAACAATTAGTATACGAGTGATAGTACGAGGGGATAAAACTTAATTTGTATCTATTTTCTTAATGATCATGTTAGGATAGATGCATCGATGATAAGAAAAATAAGAAAATAAGGATTTAACAATGATTAATTCACGTGTGTGGTTGGCGTCACCAACAACGGGGTTTTTTTTTTCTCAATGGTCGACACACGATCGAAAGAGAAAAGCCACACAACAAGTTTTCAAACCAATGAAAATTCTTAAAAAGTCACTTGAGAGTAATTCCAGTAAAATGAACAACATTAGCAATGAGAGGGCGAAGTCATCATATGGTTTACACAAATGAATTTCTAGACAATAGAGTGTAACTCACATCATAGAAAATACACGAATATATCGTTCACTTCCAGTCATGAATCACTATTAGCGTCCAGAGATGTTTCGAAGGTCTACCAAAATAGATAGAGGAGGTCGATCTATGTAGAAGCATAACAACATTGAAACTTTCAAGTCTGATATCAATGGTAATAAATTAGACAAATTGTAACGAGTACTATGTCACGAAGAAAGATGAGGTAACCAGCAAAACAAAAATCGTTGAATAAGGATATATGTGCTTGAGGCATGTACTTTGTTCAAGAAAAGATAAGGGATCATATGTGTATGTTGCTAACTGGTGCTACTCGCATAAGATGTAAAAGTTTTCAAAACTATATTTTAAATAACTTTTTAAAGAACATAAGTAAAAAAGTTCTTTGACAAGATATTTTAGGTGACTATTATTTGGCCTCGCATGGCTCCTTCTAAATTACGCATAGGTGATCAGGCCATGCATAATTTACGACTAGCAATGCGATGCTCAGCTTCGTCAAACCGGTATTACATATCATATGATTTAAAATACGTATATGGAATCAAAATAAGTTATGAAACTTTTTGCCAGTAACTAATTGGCTAGATGTTTAAATCAACAATTTTATTGTTACAAGAATTATTTGCGAGACCAATTGTTTGAATAATTTGTGAAAATACATAGTTAAATTAATATTCATTAAGTTTATAAGATAACATTCAAGTATTTAATAAGGCCCAAGTGGGACATTTTATAAAATGATTCGCAAACAATACCAGTTTGGGTTTATAGAGCAACTTCTAAAATAACGAGTGGGTTACATGAGGGTAATAAAGAGTAGTTCAAGGAAATCAATGAAATGGTTACAAGTTGATAATTTTCAAAATGTTTAGTCAGAATTACCATGAAACACGTGTCAAGAGGATAACGAACGATGTGAGAGCAAGAACTTCAAACCTTGACCCAAATCAATGGTACGATAGAAGAAAAGAAAGGTAAAATGAAATGATATATGAGTCATGTATAAAATAAAGGATAAATGAATCCATACGCGTGCAGATAGAGATCCGGCTGAAGAAGGGCAATAGTAATACTTTAAGGATTGTCTGCGACCTAATACGTAAAAAGTCAACAAAAGTCAAAGTATGAACCGAGTATGACCCAATAATGAAAAGTTGTAAAAATACATGTAAGTTACTGGAATACAATAAAATATGGTCATACAAACTTGTTTCATCAAGCTATATAGCTTAGAACTCATTTTTATAAGTTTTGACTAACCGTATAGAAAATAGTCAACTTTTGGCTTTTCCGACTCGAGGCGAATTACTAATCATTAGACCTCTATTTCACTTAAATTATGATGTTAAACATCCTAAGAATCAGTATCTATAATCACAAATCCATTCCATAAGGTTTAAGCTTGCTTAAGGGGCGTTTGGGTATTGAACTAGTCATTTACCCGCTTAATGAAAAAGTGCTGAAAACTCCTTTTCGCGAGGCTTAAAAATCCTATTTAGACTCTTGGAAAAATTCTACAAAAATTCAGGGAAGTCATACACATCATGAAGTTAATATCTGGTGAATTTTAAGAAAAGTTTTGAAGTCTAGATACCTTTTTAAAAATAAAAACCAAAACGCATTCTGCATGAAAAAGTCAAACCTTACAGTCTGTATTTTACATTTTTGAGGGTCAAATGCCCACTTTAAAGCTTCCGTTTACGCGTGAGTGACTAAAAAAATCATTCCGGACAACTTTGTAGTTTTATCCGAAGGCTGAAAATACATTTACGACACAGTTATACCTATGACAGCAGCTATATAATCAAAATTTTGTAACTTTTCAATTTAGTCAACAATACCCACTTATGTGTCAAAAACTCAAAGGTAGCTAACGGCACTAAACCTTTACATCAAAAGTCATCATTGTATGTTTCTCAAATGTTTCAAGTGATAAATCTTAGCTAAACACTCATTAACCATACCAAGCACGCTAAACCAAACGCTAGTTTAAGTCGATTGCTCCCTATTAGACTAGTTTCTAAAATGCCCGGTATTTCTTCGTTATGAAGAGATAGACGATGAACCTTATACCGTCGGAAAGGTGTTTTCATACCCGACATTCCTAGATATATGAATTTATCTCAGTTTTCCAAATGGGAAAAATTCCATCTTAGAGAAAGGTTAAAATTTTAGAAAATCAGTTATATAATTAACGATCACCGTTTTAGTCATAAAATTCAATTGGTGATGGCTATTAACGCAAGCTCAGCGGCCAAGCTTAGCTTATAATGTATACTAACTACCCAAGGCAAAATATAAGGGTTAAATGGATCCTAACCTGTAGCAAAACACCAAGCATACCTGCTGGTCCAGAATGAGTTTTCAACCGTATTTCGGCCGTAACTTCTTAATGCGGATGAGTTAAAGGGTGTGCGAATAACCAAAACGAGCGTAAAAATAATATCTTTTATTATGTAAAACTGAAAATAAAATTTACCTGATTTCGGACCTCGAAATGCGTGTACATCAGCAAACTTTATTTACATTATTTTTCTCAAATTTCCAATTGCCACAAAATATTCGTTATAAAGAATTAGAAGTCGAATTTTATATCAAAACGATCGTCTAAACAAGATTTATCATTTTATTCGGCTAAAAATGAAATTTATAAAAGTTTTGAACTTCGCTATGCATGCTAAAGAATTCTGCAGCGGTTAAATTTTATAAGGGAGCGTTTGGATAATGATTTTTTTTTTTTTTTTAGCTTTTTATTTGTCGCCAATTCCTTATTGTCTAACTTGTTTCACCAACAATTTTTATTTACCACTTCGAATACGCACATGGCTTATGGATTCCAAAACGACGAAAAATACACATTTCGTAAGAATGAAGGAAAGTAGCGGCAGAAGGGCGTTTAAAGAATACTAGTCAACAAGACTATAAACAAAAGAAACGGACAACGTTCTTGACTTAATTTTTAATATACGAAGTAAAAACTTCATAGGCGTGCCATCTCTTCCAAACTCATAATAGATACCAAAGAAAAGGCGAAATATCAATAAGTCGCGCTCCCAAGTATATGATATTTTAAACGAGGAAGAATATTAGAAATCTATATGCGTAAAGCCGTAATCCAATCAATCGTCACGAACTAGACGTTTAGCTAAAAATCAGCATGACGTTTCCGAAATGTAAGCGAATATTATAATTCGAATTCGAAAGAAGAATAATCACTGAAACATGAAATTTAGAACAATGTTCAAATGTCAAGTAAAACGGTGACATAAATGAGTAGCAAAGCGAGATTTAGAAAGATCTCATCGACTAAAACACTTAGAATATCTCAACTAGAGTTATCGCGAAAACTCACGCAAACGATAAAAGCAAGTCGTTAGAAATAGTCGGTACAGAAAAATCGGAAGAATACAAGAATAAAGTAATGAATATTGTAGTAAATTATACAAGTCTCAATATAGGTATAACTCAAGCAATAGTAAGGATTAGAGAGCTACCCGCGCGGATACCGAACATCTTGGCAGATTCCATGTTTGACACTAAGACTCATAGGATTTTCTTGAAAAATATGGGTCATAGACTAAGTTTAAAACTACTCAATTCACTATGACCATGGCTCTGGTACCAATCTGTAAGACCCCAAAAATCTGGTAACGGGACAGGTAAGCATTGTGGGGTCCCACATCATGGTAACAGCATACACGGCAATAAGGTAAATAAAAGACAGAGCAAATAAAATGACACATTTCACGAATTTATTCAAAAGCTGCGGAATAAAATATATAAATATGGTCCCAGATTTGCATAATTATGACATCAACAAAAGTCACATAATTTTACCAACATACTCATAATAGTCTTAGTGCATAAAAGTACTTTTATTTAGCATGATTAACATGGCATAATTAGTTTTCCCAAAAGTTTCAACCAATAATGACATGGAATCGTCCAGCTGTCGGATCCTGCGGGCTCCCATCCTTAGCAAAATTAAGCATTAGCATTACCTGAGAAATAACATGTAAATATGTCAACATAAAGCTGAGTGAAATTCATAGATTTAATAAGTGGTAATGTGAAATACAAACATTAGTTTTATAAAATAGCAACAGGATATGATTTAGTACCGTCGTACAAAATCATTTATATTAATTTATTGCAATAGCTCACGACACTGAAGCTTTAACATAAATGTTTTACCCCTAGTAAGTATCTAGTCAAAATACTTAGGTAATTAAATGTAAGTGCGTCAAGGTAATCGGGACGGGGATTGTTAATCCCGATGGATCCATCCACAACATTCGCGCTTGCAAAATGTGAATTAACGGTTCATGATGTAGGGGCTTTTTGACTAAGGTACTAATGCAATAAGTAAATGTATAATCTGGGGAAAGCATACCGTTCTTGAATAGCATACTAGAAGTTTTAAATGATTGTATTCCACGCATGTTATTCTCACCCCGAAATTTGTAACAAGTATATAAGAAAAGGGGCTATGAACTCACCTTTAGTAAGTAATCACAAGGTAAAAGGGGTTGAGCAAAAAGAAGTCTTCACGGACCTATGCAATGGTGACGCGTAATAAGAATGCGTTCAATGAAGCAATAACGTTTTAGAAGTGGCGGGACATAGTATGACTAGGTAACTTGCGTGCGATGGCGAGACCTAAGCTTAAGTTGAAATTGACCAAAATACCTTGAACCTACTGTTTTAACATGACATTAACCTTAAATGATGGTCCAAGCATTTAAGTGTGGGTTCCGAACACGTTTAAGACTCGGTTTGAAAAACCAAAACAAGGGACTGCATTCAGTTTTCTGAAAATGGCTTTGAAGAATTGGTCATATCTAAAAATCTATAATAGTACAGAAGGTAAAATTTCTTGACATGTATAGGTATTTCTCTTACCTTTCTAAGTTGGGCAAAAAAAGACCTAGACCTATTTTAAATCAACGGGAATTCCATTTTTAGTGGCAGACTATCAAAACAGAAAGTTGTAAACGTCTTACGATGCCTTCGGTAACTTGAGCACAAATCCCAAATGGTATAAGATTTTGAAACCAAACCAAAAAGAAAAGTTTTCTTATGATTGCACCTACTGTAAAAAGTTATAAAATCATAAATTCATCCTTTTTACCCAAGTCAATTTACCCACGTTTTAAGCATAACATTCAGATTTGACATAGTTTAGTAAAACGGCCGTTACGGGCACATCCGGACACTTCCCGTTTCCATCCAACTCACCACATACTAAGCACATCAGTGGGTATCCATTTTTCAAATAAAAACAAGGTCATATGTTTAAGAAAATTTTGCCATGACCTGTTTGTTTCTGTGGTGATTTCCATACTATCAAAACGACCCCAATTAGCAACCTAATCGCGAACAAGCAACTCTTAAGCTATACCAAATCGCCACGCAAGTGTCCTAAGTCCTAATATGCCCTAAATATTCATAATATCAGTGGGTTTCACCCATTATTTCAAAATCAATGACCAAAGTGAATCAAAAATGCTAATAACATCAAAATCAAAACACTAGTTAGGATTATACCTTCACAACTAGTATGAATCAACCAAAACACAAACAACCTCGATTCCTTCCTCCTTGATCATAAAAATTTCGTGGACCTAGGTCATAATAACATACCCAAATCAAAGAATTTCACAACATATAAAGGTTTTATGCATAGAAACATCAAAAACAAACATGGAATTTTACAAAAACATCATCAAATCATAAGATTTGATGATTTTTTTTTTACCTCAATCAAAAACTTGATGCATGTTGTAATTAACACATGGGTATGAATAAGAATCAAAGATTAGACATGGAATTAGTATTAATTTACCTCAATTCAAAAAAAATCAGAGGTTTTGAGTATGTTTGTGTTTCCTCAGCCTAAGGGAGAAGGAAGGAGTAGATAGATTTTTTTTTTTTTTTTTTTTTTTTTGAAAAGTTTTTATTTTGCAAGTATAAGGCCAAAATGGGTCAAACAAGGTCAAGTTTGGGCTTTCTTGAGCCTAGTCCAGCCAAGTAACCCAAGAAAATGCCCAAGGTTTTTGGTGTAAACTTTCGAAATTTTACGGGTTTAAATAACGTGTTGTTTCCGACAAAAACCCCGACTCGTTTATTTTTAAAACGAAATTTCTTTAAAATTACTCGTAAACACTAGTTTGGCCCGAATTTCACTAGGTTGGATCAAGGAGTCAAGAATAACTAGAAATCACATAAAAATAAATTTTATTGCGACGTTCGGACCCGAAAATCCAGTCCGACAGCCGAAAAACGCAAAAACGCAAAAGTTCACCATTGCGTCCGTAATTGCTCAATATGTCGTTTTTCATTATTTTTAAGGCAAAGAGTCAATAATAAGACATATAAAATGTGATAAAACCTCATATAAATTACAAACATGAAGTTTGGACATTTTGCTAAATAATATCGTAAATTAGCGAAATTCGTAGAATTTTATATTTAACTAAAAGCCGAGGATGACACGTAATCACTGTAAAATAAATAGGGAATGTGGTGAAAGTGTGAATAAGCACGTATAACAGCTAAAATAAAATTATCGAAATTCTGTGTTCTCACACACCAACCAAGAACCACTGTATCTTTTGCACATGGATCTTTGCGGGCCAATGCGTACGGCTAGTGTGAGTGGTAGAAAATACATCCTAGTCATGGTAGATGATTTCTCAAGGTTTACATGAGTAAAGTTTTTAACATCCAAGGATCAAGCACCAGAATATATTATTTCTTTCTTAAAAATGATCCAAGTACGCCTTAATGCTACTGTTCGCCGCATTCGAACTGATAACGGTACTGAGTTCGTTAATCAGATTCTTCGAAATTATTATGAAAATGTTGGTATTTCTCATGAAACATTCGTGGCTCGCACTCCACAACAAAATGGTGTCGTTGAAAGACGCAACCGTACACTTATGGAAGCTGCTAAAACTATATTGATTTATGCGAATGCTCCTTTATTTTTATGGGTTGAAGCAATGGCAACCGCATGTTATACCCAAAACCGCTCCATCATCTGTAAACGCCATGGTAAAACTCCATATGAGCTACTTCATGGACACAAACCCGATATTTCATTTCTTCATGTGTTTGGTGCACTATGTTATCCAAATACAAATAGTGAGAATTTGGGCAAACTTCAACCGAAGGCTGATATTGGAATTTTCATTGGTTACTCGCCTGCAAAGAAAGCTTACCGAATTTATAACCGACGTCTTGGCAAGATAGTAGAAACTTTGGATGCCGATTTTGATGAGCTGACAGCGATGGCTTCTGAGCAACACAGCTCTGAACCCGCATTACATGAGATGGGAACCGGTACAATCAGTTCCGGATTAACTCCCAACAATCCTACTTCTCCATCATTTATACCACCTACAAGGTCCGAGTGGGATGAGTTATTTCAACCTATGTTTGATGAATTCTTTGATCCACCGAGTAATGATTCTCCAGCACGTGCAGCAGTAGCTCCGATTCCCGAAGTTGTTGCTCAAGATAATGGAAATCAGTCCGAGACATCTACTGTTACTCTTGAACCAGATGTCCCATCCCCCCACCAATTCACAAACTACACCTAAATCATCACCCCACTCGTTCCTAATGATGTTGAAGAGGATCCCTATGATCACGACTTGGAATATGCTTACTTACAAGAGCTTCCCTTCTTTGGTTCACAAATACCTGAACACCCTACCGGTGCGTCTACCTTAGAGGAAGCTCCTGCAATCGTTCACTCCCGAACACCATGATTGAAACTCACAACACAAAATGGACAAAGGATCACCCAATCCGCAATATTATTGGTGACATCGATCGACCAGTCTTAACACGCCATCAACTCCAAGAACATGCATTATATTGCTATTTTGATGCATTTCTTTCAGACACTGAACCTAAAAACTGGCAACAAGCCATGACCAAATCATCTTGGATTGAAGCCATGCAAGAGGAACTTAATGAATTCCAACGTCTTGAAGTGTGGGAATTAGTTCCTTTACCCAGCAACGTTAAAATCCTTACATTGTTGTGGGTATATAAGGTTAAACTCGATGAGTTAGGTGGAGTGCTGAAGAACAAAGCTAGATTGGTTGCTAGAGGTTACAAACAAGCTTTGGGTATTGACTTTGAAGAATCCTTTGCTCCTGTTGCACGATTGGAGGCAATTAGACTATTCCTTGCTTATGTTGCTCACATGAATATGATCGTCTACCAAATGGATGTTAAGACGGCATTTCTCAATGGTGAATTAAGGGAAGATGTCTACGTAAGCCAATCGAATGGATTCGTCAACTCGGAGTATCCTAATCACGTGTACAAGCTCAAGAAGGCTCTTTACGGGTTGAAACAAGCTCCACGCGCGTGGTACGATCTCCTATCGTCGTATCTCATCTCGAAAGGCTTCTCCAAAGGCAAAGTGGATCCAACATTATTCATTCTCAAGGAGGACAACGACATGATACTGGTACAAATTTATGTTGATGATATAATATTTGTTGCTACTAATCAACGATTGTCTGACCGTTTTGAGAAAATTATGTCCATACGTTTTAAGATGTCGATGATGGGAAAATTTTTATTTTTCTTAGGGTTGCAAATTTCTTAAAATCCCAGAGGCATCTTTATTAATCAATCCAAATTTTCTCTTGAATCATTAAAGAAGTATCATTTTGAAAACTATGACCCCGTGGATACTCCAATGGTGGAGAGATCCAAGTTAGATGAAGATAAGGAAGGGATAGCTGTCGATCTAAACTTTACCGTAGAATGATCGACACCCTTCTCTATCTGACTGCTAGCAGGCCTGATTTGCAATTTGCTATAGGCATGTGTGCCCGGTATCAGGCTCGACCTACCGAAAAGCACTTACATGTTGTGAAAAGGATCTTTCAGTATCTTAAAGGAACACTTAATCGTGGTCTGTGGTATCCGAAGGATTCTTCTATTGCATTAATTTCATATGCAGATGCGGATTATGTTGGGTGTCAAGATACTAGACGTAGCACTTCTGGCAGTGTGCAACTTCTTGGAGATAGACTTGTTAGTTGGGCATCGAAAAGGCAGAAAAGCGTTGCGATATAAAGTACAAAGGCTGAATACATCGCTATGTCCGGTTGTTGTGCTCAAGTTCTTTGGATGCGATCACAATTAACTGACTACGGTCTTGGATTCAACAAAATCCCGATGTACTGTGATAACAAAAGTGCAATTGCTCTGTGCTGCAACTACGTTCAACATTCCAGGGCAAAGCACATTGACATACGCTACCACTTCATCAAAGAGCAAGTGGAAAATGGAGTGATCGAACTGTACTTCGTCAACACTGAGTATCAACTGGCAGATATTTTCACGAAGGCATTAGATCGAGGACGTATCGAGTTTTTGATCGAAAAGCTAGGCATGAAATCATTCTCACCAGCGACACTTAAGGAGTTGGCAGAAGAATCTGAAGAATAGTAGTGGTAAACTATTCTCGAGTATCCTCTAATCGTGATCTGATGAGATGGCATTTATACATCATCTCATCGTTCTTTTTGGGTTTTAAATGCATAAAAATGTCATAAAATACCATATATATGCTTGTGTTTGTTTACTTGTGTATTTTAGGTATGGATATCGTGAAAAAGACAAAAGATCACAAGATACAAGGAAAAACGGACACGAGAAACGAAGACGCACAATGAACCGGGCCCTAATCATGAAATATTCAACAAATACCCTTGAAGACTTGAAGACAAACAAGATTGATCCTCCAAGAATGAAGAAATGACACTTAAAACCCTTGTATATTAATAATTACAAGTTTGGTCCCTTAAGTTTGTCAAAATTTACAAAAAGGTCCTTCAACTTTGAAGAAATGACAAGATTGGTCCCTCAACAAAATCAATTTGTCAATTATGGTCCCTCATGAAGTTAAAGACACAAAGAAGACCTTTGAAGATCAAGATTGTCCAAGACCAGCCCTTGAATTCTTCAAGAATGGCAAAAACAACCCTTGATAAGCCTTTTCCAAAGTTTGGTGCCAAAAGTGTAAAAAGGTGAAAGATATTAACAAAGCAAAAACGGGTTTTAGGGCATAAGACTTTGTTTGCCAAAATTCTCAAAACATAAGGACCAAAGGTGCACACTTTGAAAGATTTAAACAAAAAACGCGCCTAACAAACTTACTTCCCCCAAAATCGGATTGAAAGGAGTTACTGTGCATCTTTTTCACCCCAGGTTCTATCTCACTTAAACTTGGGTAAAATTTCAATTCACCTTGCACATGTGTGATTCACACATGCAGAAACAAAACCCACGCACAAAACTCTCCTCCCACTCACTGTAGACCCCACCCCCAAATTCCCTTTCACCCAATCACATCACACCTTGGTCCCCAAGCATCATGACGTGTCCAAAATCAACAGTGGAGGTTATTTGCTTACTCACAACGCACAAATAAACGTCCAGGATCCAATATGACAACTCATCACTCAAAAACGTCAAGGGCATTTTGGAGATTTTCTAGTGATTAGGGTTTGTATTTTATGATTCTAGTATGTTCTTAAGAGTAGTATAAAAGGAGGTCCAGTCTGTGGTAACCCCTTGTTCCAGTTTTTTTAGCTTCTCACTTGTAATTCCTTTTTAATAAAATAAAAGTTTGGTTTTTGTTTTAAACAAGTATAATTCCTTTTTAAGTTTGTTAAAAGTTGTGTATTGTGTTGAAGCTAAGGATTCTGAGTTCCATTGTTATTTAACTTGTGTTTTAAGGATTTCAGATTTTCATAAAAGGTTTTGAAAATTTGAATTTCTTGGTAAGGATTGTTTCAGGTTTTGATGTTAAGAGGTTAGATTTGTTTGGTGATTTAGTGTTCTGGATACGTGTTAAGAAGTTTTAAAAAGTTTTGGAAGAGTTTTAAAAAGTAAGAAAAGAAATCAGAAATATAATATCATTGTTTGTATTTCCTTTCTCTTTGATTTTCTTTGAGCAGGATTGGATTGTTGCTGTTAAAGGATCTGCACCAACCCCAGTTGGTATTGGAGGTGGATTTACATCCACTAGGGCCTTGGATGTAAGGCCCTAAGGTATTCTCTTTTTCCTTTTTGAAAAATTTCAGAAAATTGAGTTTCATTTGATTTGATTGATTGGGTAGTATTTGTTGTTAAAGTTGTTGGATTTTAGTTCTCTTGGATTTGTATGCATGTTAAATGTCATATGAATCAGTTTGGATGTGTTTAGGAAGCTTTTGATTGGGAAAAGTTTGGTTTTCAAAAGTTAAAGGGTGTTTGGAAACGTGTTTAAGCAGGGTAATATTTTTGATTTGCGCTTTAAAAAGAGGTTAGAAAGGTTGAAATAGGTTGCAACTAGTTACAGGTAGGTTGGTAAACATATTTGGTGAAGTTTGGATCAAGTTACAAGTGTTAAAAGTGAAAATAGAATAGCAAAATCTGCATATCCACTTTCTGCTTGATTTTTCATGAAAAATTGTGCTTGATCTTGATTGCTTGTTGATGTTAGGGTGATTCAAGAGTTGAGTTTGATTGCATGTTGATTGGTAAGGTTGTGTGCAATATTTGAGAGATTGAATCTCATTAGTGTGCATTTGGTTTAGCTTAAATACCACCAGACCTCTCTATAATACATCAGCAACTTGAAATCATTTTTGAGTACTTTGGTTTGTGAATTGTGTGTGCTAAGTGCTTATTCTAGCTTATTGCTGACTCCTTGTGCTTCAATAAGCACAAGGGTGCCCCCTTTGTCCAAAATTACCACCAAATAAGTTCACAGCCAAGACCTCTTGGCTAAAATTCCTTGTGAAGAAATCAGAAAACACAAGCATAACCTGCTTGTGTTCATAAGTTAAAACTGGAAACATTTTGGATCATAACTTGTTGAATCTGGCATAAAAAAGAGGATTGGATTGAGTTTACAAGTCATATAAGGGCACAAATTGGTTTGAAAAAGAAAAAAATAAAAAAGAAAATAAAAGCAAAAAGTTCACCCGTAGCAGGACTCGAACCCCAGACCTCTCGTTGGAGGAGTAGGAGCTCTACCGCTAATCTAGATGACTTTTTACGTTAGTGTTTGATTTCCAATTCTATTTAACCACGTTTTCTTTCTAGCTTATTAATAAAAGCCGTGAGCAAATAAGCTCATTAGAGCTTATTGGTTTAACGTTTTTGGCTTATTTGATTTTTCCTAGGATCATTGTAGTATTTAAGACTTTTCTAGCTAGTTTTCTTAATTTTCCCATTAATAAATTATTTTCTTTGCATTTTTCTTTATACGTTTTTTATTAAATCACTAAAAAATAGAAAAAAGATGTTTAATTTTTAGGAAAAATAATTTTTAGTTTTTAAAATAATATTTTGAGGTTTACAGCTTATTAGGTTTTTAATTTGGTTTATTTTTAATTTTATAAGATTTTAGGATTTTTAAGCAACTTTAAAAATTAATATAAAATTAATTAAGAGGTTTTAGAAACATTAATTTACATTTTCTTCTTAGTTAGAATATTTAGGATTTTTGAGAATTTTTTAGAATTTATTTGAGAACTTTTTATTTTTAGGAATATTTTAATATTATTTTATTATTAAAATTTCAAAATTTTATTTTTATTTCTTTTTCATTTTTCTTAAGCTCTTTAGCATTAATTAGGACCTTTTCCATTTTTAGAATATTTTTATAGCTTTTAGATTTATTTTTATAATTATTTTAAGTTTAATTAGTTTTTAATCATTTTTAGAGTTTTAAAAATAGTTTTAATAGCTTTTAATTTTTAGAAAATTACTTTTTAGTCTTATAATAATATAAGTTTAGTATTAGTTCAATAAAATCATATTTTAGACATTTGAATTAGTTATATTTAATTTTAGGGCTTTAATTAGCATTTAAAATTAAATATTTAATTAATAAAAGGTTTTAAAATATCTTTGTTGGATTTTTATCTTTATTTATATTATTTAAGACTTGTTTTTAGCCTTTTTGATATTTTGTTTTTGGTCTTAGTATAAATTTTTTGTTTGGGTAGTTTTTCACGGCTTTACGTTTACGTCGTAGTGTAATTTTAACGTAACCGTCTTTTCATCTTCTCATCCCCATTCTTCTCAATTTTAATCTCAAATAATTACAAGTTAACTCACAACACATATACCTCCTTGGGAAACGAACTTTCTCTCTTTTTAAGTGATTAAGGGTCATTTGTGCACGGTTTTCCTAAACCGTCGTACTTAATACTTTCCACTATTTTGTGTTGCTTTGTTTTTCCTAAAATAAAGTATACATAAAAGGACTACAATCATTTTTGGCGCCGCTGCCGGGGAGGTGTGTTGTGCTTTAATTTGGAAGCTTTTGTTTTTGATATTATCCATAATAAGTATTTGTGTTAAGTGGAACTCCCTTAACACGTATTATCGGTTTTCTTGGTTTTTCTTGTGCAAATATTATTAATATATTGTATTAAGTATCACAATCAATATACAATATCTCCAAAAGTGTGAAAACACAACCTTAATTGGGATTTGATCTCCTAATTATTGTATTCGAATCTCAAATAAAAGAAAAGGCAAAAATAGATAAATACTTTCGTGAAGCTCGATTTTGAAAAATACAAACTATAAGGTGGGTATAAGGCGGGTATTATAAAATATACCCTAAGGAAAAAGGCTCTTAAGTGCTTCGCGCCGCCTCGTTTCCCCGCTTGCTTGTGAGTATTTTGAGATTGAAGGCTAATCGAGGGTTTTGCCGCCCAAAGTATTATTACGTATACTATATTTGCTTGGTTTCTTTGTGATTAAACCCTCTTGAACAATTTGGTTTTCACCAAAGTTCTAAAGTCATTCGAAGGCGTTCACTCCACGTGATCGTTTTCATTCCTTTGAGGCTTCTTTAATCAAGAGTTTGATTCGAGGAGAGATTTTGTAGATTGTTGTCTACGAAGATACACCAAAATCCAAAAAAATTAAATATCATCAAAAAACACAAAAAAATTGAAAATCCACAAAACAACCAAAAAGAATCTTCTTTGCTCACCTCCCATTCATCGTGAAGTTTATGATCACTCGTAATCAAGCAAAACGAGCTCGTAAACGTCTTCAAAAGCAAGCAAATCAAGGATCGTTGATTGTTGAAGAACCTCCAATTGTTGAACCTATTGTAGAACAAGAAGTCGTCATGGCTAATCGTACTATGATGGAGTTGCTACAAGCACCCACCGAGGGTTTTGGAGAGGCTATTGTGATTCCCGCCATCCTTGCGGAGAATTTCGAGATTAAGACGGGTTTAATGTCGATGTTGCAAGCAAATAAGTTTAGAGGTCACGAGAAAGACAACCCGCATTACCACATTAGGAATTTCAACCGTCTCACCGCCACTAGCAAATTTAAGGATGTTCCACATGACGCCATTAAGATGATGTTGTTTCCATACTCGTTGGATGGACCCGCAAAAATTTGGCTCGAGAAAGAACCGCCAATTCGATTTTGACATGGGCCGATCTCGTTTCTAAGTTTGTGAACAAGTTTTTTCCACCATCTAAAACAACACACTTAAAAAATGAGATTTCACGATTTGTGCAACGTAACAATGAAAGTTTTTCAATGGCATGGGAACGATTTAAAGAGATGTTACATGAATGTCCACACCATGATTTTTCGGAATTGCATCAAATTGATACCTTTTATAATGGGCTTAATGATCATGAACGAGATTATTTGAATGCCGCCGCGGGTGGTAATTTTTTGTGCAAGACGACAAATGAGGCTTTACAAATCATTGAAAATCGATCTAAGGTTTATAGCCCTCGTAACACACCGAGTGTTGCCAATATGGGTTCGTCATCTTCGTCACAATCGTCTCGTAGCATTAACGCCTTACATGATGAAGCTAATGAGGAAAATCGGTTTTTTGATAGATTTGCTAATCTAATGTCCCATTGGAAGGCTCAAGAAGCTTCCAATTCCGCTTCGGTTAAAGCGGTTGCTAAGAGTTGTTTATCTTGTGGGGGAGCTCATGATCTTTCCGAGTGCATTACCGCGGATGGTAACACTTCGAGTGCTTATGTAGCAACGGGAACTTACAACCAAAACGGCCAAGGTTCCCGCCAAAATCAAGCTCCACCCAATCAAAATGCTAATAATTATCGAAACAACAACCAAGGTAATTACCAAGGCAACACACGCAATTACAACAAAGGGAATTATCAAAGTGGGAATGGACAAATCTCTAATCAAAATCAAAACCGTGATTTTCAAAACACTACACAAGGTTTTCAAAATGCTCACACGAAAAATTTGCAAGGAGAATTTTTGGATTATGCAAAAGCAAATGATGCTAAATTTGATAATATGCAACGTGAGATGATTAGCTTAAGATCCGAGTTGAAAAACGAGCTTAAAAATGAACTTGCTAATGAACTTAAAACTCATGCAAACAAAATGGAAGGAAATGTCCAACGTCTTCAACAAAACCAACAAAAGATGGAATTAGGACAACATGAGATTAAGCAAGAGTTATTAAAAGCGGATGCTAGGCAATCAAAATTTGAGGACCGAATGGCTAAGATGTTTGAAGCAATCATGTGTAAGCCCTCTTCCTCGGGTGGTCTTCCTAGTGATACCATTAACAACCCGAGGGGAGAATTGAAGGTTGTTGCTACACGAAGTGGTAAAACTTTCAAGGAACCGATCTCTCGTACAAGTACTTCTAAGGAGAAGGAAATCGAGAAAGAACCCGAGGTGATGGTCGAAAAGGAGCATATTACAATCCCACGAAGTACCGCTCATACCACACCTACGGTTGAACCAATACCAATTGTGGAACCCGAGCTTCCAAGGCCGTTGCCTAATGACCAACCCACACCACCTTTACCTTACCCTTCGAGACGAAACAAAGAGAAAGCACAAGAACGGAACAATTATCAATTTGAGCTATTTATGAAAATGTTTCGTGATCTACATTTTAACATAAGTTTTGCCGACGCTCTTATCATGATGCCTCGATTTGCCGCAAACTTCAAAAGTATGCTAAACAACAAAGAGAAGTTACAACAATCGTCTAGTTGTTCATCGGTTTTTCTAAGCCGCATACCACAAAAAGTCGGTGATCCCGGTAAATTTTTGATTCCGTGTGCTATACAAGATATGGAGGAATGCTACGCCTTGGCCGATCTTGGCGCTAGTATTAATTTAATGCCTCTTGAGATTTTCAAATCGCTTTCGCTTCCGGCTCTTACTCCTTCGAACATGTCCATCGAGATGGCCGATCATTCTACGATCATGGCATGTGGAGTAGCCGAGGAGGTTTTCGTTAAAGTCGGAAAGTTTTACTATCCCGTTGACTTTATCGTTGTAGACATTCCTATTGATCAAAAAGTTCCTCTCATTTTGGGTCGTTCATTTTTGGATACATCAAGAGCTCTTATCGATGTTCATGCTCGAAAAATCACCCTTCGTTTCAATGAGGAAGAACTTGTCATCAATGCAACACAAAACTCTAATCTTTCTCATGTCTATTCTATTGCAACTTTAAACCATGGTGATTCAACCAATGTCGTTTGCAAAGAATCTTCACCAAGAGTTTTAGGAAATGTCTCCAAAAACAATTTACCATTTCCTCCGTCGGTGGAGGTTATGAGTGCTAAGCCTACAAGGAAGAAACCGTCAATACTTGAATCGAAAAATCCTTCGCCTCATCTCGAACATTCATTCTTGAAAAGTGTTGATAAGTTGCCGGTTTCTACGGAAGATCTTTCGGATGATGAATATGTTGACCCTAATGGGGAGGTTTTCTTCGTCGATAAACGTTTTGAGAACTTGCCACCACCAAAACCAAAACGGTTTCAAAATGTGAGAATTTTTAGTGTGACTAACATCATCTTAGAAACACCGAATATTTTCGACATAATCAAAAAGGGTTTTCATAAGGAGAGTTTAAAAGATAAAAAAGGAAATGATCTTAAATGTGATTTAATTGATTTTTCTACAAATCTAACTCCGTCATCACCGCGTGTTTTGAGTGCTACAAACTCGTCTACTCCTTTTGACGATGTTTTGTGTGGTTTTAGTATGGGGGAAGCCCCTTATGTTCCCTCATCCTTGTCCACCGAGGACGAGATATTCGATCCCGGAATTTCATGTAAAGGGAAATCTCGGTCTTCCACCGATGCAATAAATGGAAACTATATCTATTTGCTTGGTGCGAGTCTACCTCGAGTAGCTCAAACGTTTGTCTTACCAATTGTCCCACCCTTCTACTTCTCATCTATTTTCTTCAAACTCTTTGAGTTTATGGCATATGTTGAAGTGGCGTTAAATTGTTTTTCCAATGGAAACGAGAACGCCATTTTCGACCCCGGTATTTTGCATCATTAAAGGACTTAGTCCTTTATACCGGTTGCTTTTTGGGCCTTGATTATCATGTAAGCCCCACCAAAAATTGACCACACCATGATTTTCCCTAAATGTTCACATTTTAAGGGGATCGAGTCGAGCTCATGACTTGGTAATCAAAAACGAGGTGCCTCGTGGGGGAGATCCCATGCTTATCTTTATGCTTATTATTCACTAATAAGGGGACTTGTACCCTTCCAACTCGTTGTCTCGTGGTTGTTTGTGATTGTGTTGTCTAGATCATCATCATCATCTACGATTGAAGACTCTCGTGTTCGTTTACGTGAGCCTCCATCGTTCGTTTGAAGAAGTTTTTCACGATTCCATGACATATCCTTTATTGTTCTAACAATTATCTTTTAGCATAATTAATAAACGGCTTTAGATATATTGTTGATCACCCTTTCCATGCTAGATCCTAAGCATTCGACTCTTCGTCTCTAGTATGGGGGTGCTCCACCTTTAGACTCGAAACATTGAGGACAATGTTTACTTTTAGTATGGGGGGTGAATAGGTACTTGCTTTGCTACGCCCTCACGTTTTCCAACTTTCAATGTTTTGTTTTGCTAATAAGGCTAAAAATGGCCAAATTTTAAATTTTTTCTTAAGTTTTCATAAGTGTTTTTAAGACACGAATGTATATTTTCCGATGGGTAGAATAAGAGTTAATTTTTGACTTGATGGGCATTTGGAGCCATTTACATTCCTTAACCCGCTCAATTCAAGTTTTGCTAGACTTTTATATAGGGAGCTTTAAAACGCGAAAGTCTTAATTCATTCGGGTTAAGAACAAGAACTTTTCGCAAGTTCCTATAATTGATTCTAGAAAGTCACTTATCAAGGGAACTATAAAACGCATTCTCTAAACTTGAAAAAGTCCAAGAAAGTGCAAGATCCTATAGGTGGCTTGAAAACCCAAAACTTTGATTTGATATAGTCTTAATGAAAGCTAATCCAAATTTGGCTTAATTTTGACTTGCATGGCTAAGTATTCACGAGTCTCTTTAATTAGAGGTCTTTATATAGTGAAGAACGAGAAATGATAGAGTTAGACAAGTGATCATGCTAAACGTAGAACATGAAAGTGTTCTTTCAAAAACTCATATGTTTTTAATTGTGGCTTTTTCTTCCCATAAGATCAATGCATTAGGAATAAATCATAATTGCAATAAGTAAGGTCGTACGATTTGAAAGGTTACTTAGCCTCTAGCGCAAGATCGTTTAAAAGTTGCTCGGGGTTGAATAGAGTTCATAGCCAAGGCATAACTTATTGAAGCGGGACGCGAAGATTGGCGATTATCCAAAAAGGCCCTAACAAGGCATGAGGAGCTCTATTTTTGCTAAAGACCCAAAGATGATGTGAAGTATCATTATTCCAAAATCAATATGAAGGATCGAGACACACGACGAGAAGCAATTACTCCCCTAAAGAATGGAGAAAGTCTATCCAAAAAGACCCTAACAAGGTATGAGGATAAATATATCCAAGTCCGAAAAGGAGGCGGATCGTTGTATATCAAAATCCAAAGTAAAGATTGAAGAAAAATGATGAAGTCGTGGTCCTATATGAAGAATCTCTCAAAAACGTCAAGTGAAGAAATTCCAAAATATGAAGAGAAGACCATAATTTCAAGAACGTCTTCCCAAGATTTGAAGTATGAAGTACATGCCAAATATCGGTCCGAGAAAGGTCTCAAATCGTGAAACGAGTTATGCCAAGATATGAACTTAAGGAGATACACGAGAAGCCGTTTTAAAAGATTTTGTCCTTCGGCTAACTATTGATCAAATCGTGCTACTTTGCTTTCGGACTAATAACTACTCAAATAAGTCAATATGTATCACTTGTGATCCATGACAAATAGATAAAAAATGCTAGTAACCTATTTCCTTTTATAATAACTAGGATTGCGGGGAGAAAAAGTATTACACAATTTGGACGTATGAGTAGTGTTAGCATTGTGACTTGTACCAACAATGATCTTGTTTTTGCACTTAGCATGGAATGTATGACAATCAAGGATGACGAAGTTTACTCTAAGGGACATTAACTTGTTTCTATTCTTTGACCCTAAAAGTCACCTTTTGGTGATGAAAATCATACATTATGTCTTCACACATTCTCGTAGTATGTTGCAAGTATTTTACTCTTCAATAAAGGTTAATAAAATTGAATTTTGGTGATGCTTAGATACTTTATTCTAGCATTGCGTGAGGGCACGGCAATGGCTTAGTATGGGGGAGTGATGAGATGGCATTTATACATGATCTCATCGTTCTTTTTGGGTTTTAAATGCATAAAAATGTCATAAAATACCATATATATGCTTGTGTTTGTTTACTTGTGTATTTTAGGTATGGATATCGTGAAAAAGACAAAAGATCACAAGATACAAGGAAAAACGGACACGAGAAACGAAGACGCACAATGAACCGGGCCCTAATCATGAAATATTCAACAAATACCCTTGAAGACTTGAAGACAAACAAGATTGATCCTCCAAGAATGAAGAAATGACACTTAAAACCCTTGTATATTAATAATTACAAGTTTGGTCCCTTAAGTTTGTCAAAATTTACAAAAAGGTCCTTCAACTTTGAAGAAATGACAAGATTGGTCCCTCAACAAAATCAATTTGTCAATTATGGTCCCTCATGAAGTTAAAGACACAAAGAAGACCTTTGAAGATCAAGATTGTCCAAGACCAGCCCTTGAATTCTTCAAGAATGGCAAAAACAACCCTTGATAAGCCTTTTCCAAAGTTTGGTGCCAAAAGTGTAAAAAGGTGAAAGATATTAACAAAGCAAAAACGGGTTTTAGGGCATAAGACTTTGTTTGCCAAAATTCTCAAAACATAAGGACCAAAGGTGCACACTTTGAAAGATTTAAACAAAAAACGCGCCTAACAAACTTACTTCCCCCAAAATCGGATTGAAAGGAGTTACTGTGCATCTTTTTCACCCCAGGTTCTATCTCACTTAAACTTGGGTAAAATTTCAATTCACCTTGCACATGTGTGATTCACACATGCAGAAACAAAACCCACGCACAAAACTCTCCTCCCACTCACTGTAGACCCCACCCCCAAATTCCCTTTCACCCAATCACATCACACCTTGGTCCCCAAGCATCATGACGTGTCCAAAATCAACAGTGGAGGTTATTTGCTTACTCACAACGCACAAATAAACGTCCAGGATCCAATATGACAACTCATCACTCAAAAACGTCAAGGGCATTTTGGAGATTTTCTAGTGATTAGGGTTTGTATTTTATGATTCTAGTATGTTCTTAAGAGTAGTATAAAAGGAGGTCCAGTCTGTGGTAACCCCTTGTTCCAGTTTTTTTAGCTTCTCACTTGTAATTCCTTTTTAATAAAATAAAAGTTTGGTTTTTGTTTTAAACAAGTATAATTCCTTTTTAAGTTTGTTAAAAGTTGTGTATTGTGTTGAAGCTAAGGATTCTGAGTTCCATTGTTATTTAACTTGTGTTTTAAGGATTTCAGATTTTCATAAAAGGTTTTGAAAATCTGAATTTCTTGGTAAGGATTGTTTCAGGTTTTGATGTTAAGAGGTTAGATTTGTTTGGTGATTTAGTGTTCTGGATACGTGTTAAGAAGTTTTAAAAAGTTTTGGAAGAGTTTTAAAAAGTAAGAAAAGAAATCAGAAATATAATATCATTGTTTGTATTTCCTTTCTCTTTGATTTTCTTTGAGCAGGATTGGATTGTTGCTGTTAAAGGATCTACACCAACCCCAGTTGGTATTGGAGGTGGATTTACATCCACTAGGGCCTTGGATGTAAGGCCCTAAGGTATTCTCTTTTTCCTTTTTGAAAAATTTCAGAAAATTGAGTTTCATTTGATTTGATTGATTGGGTAGTATTTGTTGTTAAAGCTGTTGGATTTTAGTTCTCTTGGATTTGTATGCATGTTAAATGTCATATGAATCAGTTTGGATGTGTTTAGGAAGCTTTTGATTGGGAAAAGTTTGGTTTTCAAAAGTTAAAGGGTGTTTGGAAACGTGTTTAAGCAGGGTAATATTTTTGATTTGCGCTTTAAAAAGAGGTTAGAAAGGTTGAAATAGGTTGCAACTAGTTACAGGTAGGTTGGTAAACATATTTGGTGAAGTTTGGATCAAGTTACAAGTGTTAAAAGTGAAAATAGAATAGCAAAATCTGCATATCCACTTTCTGCTTGATTTTTCATGAAAAATTGTGCTTGATCTTGATTGCTTGTTGATGTTAGGGTGATTCAAGAGTTGAGTTTGATTGCATGTTGATTGGTAAGGTTGTGTGCAATATTTGAGAGATTGAATCTCATTAGTGTGCATTTGGTTTAGCTTAAATACCACCAGACCTCTCTATAATACATCAGCAACTTGAAATCATTTTTGAGTACTTTGGTTTGTGAATTGTGTGTGCTAAGTGCTTATTCTAGCTTATTGCTGACTCCTTGTGCTTCAATAAGCACAAGGGTGCCCCCTTTGTCCAAAATTACCACCAAATAAGTTCACAGCCAAGACCTCTTGGCTAAAATTCCTTGTGAAGAAATCAGAAAACACAAGCATAACCTGCTTGTGTTCATAAGTTAAAACTGGAAACATTTTGGATCATAACTTGTTGAATCTGGCATAAAAAAGAGGATTGGATTGAGTTTACAAGTCATACAAGGGCACAAATTGGTTTGAAAAAGAAAAAAATAAAAAAGAAAATAAAAGCAAAAAGTTCACCCGTAGCAGGACTCGAACCCCAGACCTCTCGTTGGAGGAGTAGGAGCTCTACCGCTAATCTAGATGACTTTTTACGTTAGTGTTTGATTTCCAATTCTATTTAACCACGTTTTCTTTCTAGCTTATTAATAAAAGCCGTGAGCAAATAAGCTCATTAGAGCTTATTGGTTTAACGTTTTTGGCTTATTTGATTTTTCCTAGGATCATTGTAGTATTTAAGACTTTTCTAGCTAGTTTTCTTAATTTTCCCATTAATAAATTATTTTCTTTGCATTTTTCTTTATACGTTTTTTATTAAATCACTAAAAAATAGAAAAAAGATGTTTAATCTTTAGGAAAAATAATTTTTAGTTTTTAAAATAATATTTTGAGGTTTACAGCTTATTAGGTTTTTAATTTGGTTTATTTTTAATTTTATAAGATTTTAGGATTTTTAAGCAACTTTAAAAATTAATATAAAATTAATTAAGAGGTTTTAGAAACTTTAATTTACATTTTCTTCTTAGTTAGAATATTTAGGATTTTTGAGAATTTTTTAGAATTTATTTGAGAACTTTTTATTTTTAGGAATATTTTAATATTATTTTATTATTAAAATTTCAAAATTTTATTTTTATTTCTTTTTCATTTTTCTTAAGCTCTTTAGCATTAATTAGGACCTTTTCCATTTTTAGAATATTTTTATAGCTTTTAGATTTATTTTTATAATTATTTTAATTTTAATTAGTTTTTAATCATTTTTAGAGTTTTAAAAATAGTTTTAATAGCTTTTAATTTTTAGAAAATTACTTTTTAGTCTTATAATAATATAAGTTTAGTATTAGTTCAATAAAATCATATTTTAGACATTTGAATTAGTTATATTTCATTTTAGGGCTTTAATTAGCATTTAAAATTAAATATTTAATTAATAAAAGGTTTTAAAATATCTTTGTTGGATTTTTATCTTTATTTATATTATTTAAGACTTGTTTTTAGCCTTTTTGATATTTTGTTTTTGGTCTTAGTATAAATTTTTTGTTTGGGTAGTTTTTCACGGCTTTACGTTTACGTCGTAGTGTAATTTTAACGTAACCGTCTTTTCATCTTCTCATCCCCATTCTTCTCAATTTTAATCTCAAATAATTATAAGTTAACTCACAACACATATACCTCCTTGGGAAACGAACTTTCTCTCTTTTTAAGTGATTAAGGGTCATTTGTGCACGGTTTTCCTAAACCGTCGTACTTAATACTTTCCACTATTTTGTGTTGCTTTGTTTTTCCTAAAATAAAGTATACATAAAAGGACTACAATCATGATCTTGTATATTATCGTATATATTTAAACCACCAAAAGAAAACTACAAAAATATAAAACATAGAAAAACCATAAAAAATATAAAACGTTCAAAATCCATAAAAAAATATAAAATCAAGAAAATCCAAAAATATTTTTTCATTTTCAAAACGGGCATGTCTTTTAGTACGGTAATATTTACGGCCTTAGAAATGTCGATTAAAATTGACACGACGCCATAAATAGAGTCCGTATAAAAGTTGTATATATTTTAAAACATGCCCATTATGGCTTGTAGTTATTTCAGACTGCAACCCGCTTTTCGCATTAAAGTCACGTATTTCTTATGAAAACGTTGGCTCACAACGGGAATTAATTTTCTCGGGCAAGGTTTACTTTAAAACCTTGTAAGGGACTAAGTTTACTTTATAACTTGGTCTAACACAAATTAGTGTACGTATCAGTGCACTTATTTTGTAAAAATAAGAGAAATCTTATTGCCACCATAATCGTTCCAACCACTCACTTAACCGGAAAATGTCCTCATGAATATTTGTGTCCTTAAAATCATTGACTACAGCTCTTTAAATAGAAAACGGGTCCGTGTTTAAGGGGGAGCAAATATTAAATCTTATTGGAATTAAAATTGGTCTTCAAAAAGGTTTTTTATTTCAGGAAATTTAAACCGTTCTTCATCATCTTTAAGTGCTAAGTGTGCCTTGTGTGATTTATAAATTCATGTATAGGTTATTTGTATTTTGGCGTTAAGTGTATGTGTTCGTGTTTGTGAGCGGGTTGGTATTTCGTTAAGTCGATCTGGTTAATCCTAATCACTTTAAAACAAATACTATTAACTAGGGGGACAATTTTTTGCAAAAGTTGCAATTTTGGGGTTTCATGAGTAAATTTAGCAAAATTTTGACCAAGTCAAAACACTTACCCCCCCCCCCCCCCCCCCGGTTCCCTGTTTCCTCTCCATCGCAAACACACACTTACAAAACACTTTCCGCCATTGTTGACCTTCCTAATTTGAGTTTTTGATTTCGTGCTATCTGATCATCATTCTAGGTATTTGATTCTTGCTTTTATTGTGATTATATTTCTTATCCCCATACTCTCACAAACTACCCGAGATCAAAGATAATCATAAATTAGGGTTTTATGTGTTTTGCGATGAAAATGTAAATTAAGTTGTGGGATATGTTTAGTATGACTAGATGCACATACTTAAAACGTTGCCTAGCTCCTGGAATTGAGAAGTCAAAGTTTAGATCGGATCCCTTTCACGGATTCCGATGATCATTACGATACATACATTGCGATGCCTGTCATTGCGATGAGTCATTCCGATGGCTCATTGCGATGGGCTATTGCGATGAGTCATTCCGATGGCTCATTGTGATGGCTCATTGCGATGTGTCATTGCGATGGCTCATTGCGATGGGCTATTGCGATGGGTCATTTCGATGGCTCATTGCGATGGCTCATTGCAATGGGTCATTCCGATGACACATTGCGATGGCATATTGCGACGATGCATTCAGATGCGTTATTGCGATGGCATGATAATGGTATTGCGATGGGATATATTGCGATGGTTTCTCAAACATTCCGATGGAATTGTACTTATTGCGATGGGCTTAGATATTGCGATAGAACATGATTTCGATAGGATTGCGATGCTTTCATCATTGCGATGCTGTGTTAGGATTCTGATGGATTGATAGATTGCGATGGAATTAGGTCTCTTAGTATTTCGATGCCTTGTAAGTTTCCTATGGACTTTTAGAATTATGCACATGCCTTAGACTATCTAATGAGTTCGGCCTAGACTACATTCTTTCCTTATTAGGCTTTAAGTAAATTAGGGCCACTAACACGAAACCAAGTTTTATTGAACTTAATTAATTTTATCTCATAAGAATACTTGAAAGGTTTCTTATTACAGAAGTTCATCTTATATAATAAGTTGACGCCTCTGTAAACAAAAGAGATACAAATTACTTATTCAATGCCTTGTGTTTTGTTTCCAGGCCATGGAAGACAAAGTTTCATCGTTGTCTTGCCCTTTGTTCAAACCTACTATAATTTGGGTTGAGGATACTCCTAAAATTCCTGACGTAGTGGTTGAAACTAAACCAAAGCCCACTAAAGTTGTGGTTGAAATTAAACCAAGACCTACTGAGGTGTTAGTAGAAATTAAACCTAGACCTACTGAGGTTCTGGTTATGACAACCAATAAATCCAAATATTCTAAGAACTAATGCTAGGTCGTTATCTCTTTAGAATAAAATGTCTTTGGCATATCTGTCATTATTCTAAGTGTGTTGTTGAATGTAAGGAATTAGTCCATTTGAACCATGTATGTATGTTATTTCTCAATAATATGTGGTAATAATTGTTATGATTTATTCCCTATGCTTCAACTTGGCATAGACTTAAGATATATATATTTTATGTATATCATTTGTGTTTATGTCATCAAAGCAGGAAAATGTCAATCACAGAAGAACAACAACGACTACGTGATCTCGAACTTGTTTCGCTCAACGACAAGCTTCCATATGCTGAGAACAACTCTCGATTACAAGAGGATTTTGATCCGTCTTTACCAGCTTTCAAAATCTCCACGGATATCCTAGACATCTCACCCATCAGAGATACACTCAGATGTACTGCCTCTGTTCCCGAAGTCTACATGCACGAGTTCTGGAACACTGCATCCTTTTCCAAAAAGACTATCTCTTTCGAACTGAACAAAACACAAAGGGTACTTAACTTGAGCATCTTTCGGAAATTGTTTAAACTTCCTAGGTTGGCACAAGGAGAACAATTTGTGGCTAACCCAAAGAACGATGAAGTGCTTCGAATCATTCGTGCCATGAATTATGAAGGTGAAATCCACAACCTATCCCAGTTCAACACATCACACATAGGGCAACCCTGGAAAGCACTTATCACCATCATTGTCAAGTGTCTTACTGGAAAGACTAGGGGCACAGATGCAATGAGACCACCTCAGGCTCATTTATTTTGGGGATTGTACACTGCGTCTAAAGTAGACTATGCACTTCTTCTCTGGCAAGAATTTTGTTATCAGTTTACTAGAACGAAGAAGAAATCCGTGCATCTTCCATTCCCAAGATTCACCAAGCTCATTATCAACCACTTTATGAAGAATGACCCAACCATTGACACTCGCGGGAATTTATTCTACCACACCAAAGATGATGACTATGTGATTCTCACAATGAATGCAGACACTAATTCCACAAAGTATGCATTACGTCCTGCCCTAGTACCTGACACAATGGTAAATGACGGAATCAAGGAAAGTGATAAATATCAGGAGATGCTTAATGATATTGACGCACAGTTTCAACGTGCAAATTCACTTCCCTCAGAGAATCAAAAAGGTAAACGCAAGAAAAGAGTTACAAAGCGCCAATCAACTGCTTCTTCTAAAGATAAAGGCCCAGGGAAAATGCAAATAGTTGATGAAGATGATGATGAAGATGAGACGATCAATACTGAGGAAGAACAGGAAGAAGTACCACTCCGAAGGCCTAAGAAAGCAAAGCAGACTAAAGGTAAAGAAGCAAGTGTTGCTTCAGATGAACCTGCTCAACAACACATTTCTGAAGCCAAACGACTGCGTATCGTTCTTTAACAAAGCAGACACGAAGCTTTTGCAACTTCCACAGGATCAGGCTCAAGAATGTTTGAAGACTTAGCAGATTTTGGTAATCCTGATGCTGACATGGCATTTTATGAAGATCCTACTGATGAAGATGCTTATGAAGATACTGATAACTTCCACTTTGAAAGTCATGAGCAGAGTGAAGAGGGTGGTAGCAGTGCCAACACAGATACAAGTTTGATGTATCGTGACGCCAATATCACCACATCCTTACCAGAACCAACTCACACAGTGGTACACGATGATGCTCATGCAACTTTCATACCAGAAACGCAACTTCAAAGTAAGTCTACTTCCAACTCTGACGATGTTATGAAATATCTTAATTTGGAAGGGGAGGGTGTCGAGGTTACAAATACTGACCCATCGACAAATGAAGACATGGTGGATGTTCCCATAACTACTGTTACATCAACCACCACTCCATCATTATCCACCCCGATCATCAGTAAGTCATAACAACAGCTATCACACCAACACTTGTTGAACAACCGATATCAACCACCATCCTAACCACTGAATCTACACCGTCATCAACAGCCGAACAACCTATATCAACCACCGCCCCAATCACTGCATCTACACCAACACATATCATTGAACAACCAGTATCATCCACCACCACCTTAACAGTGATGGTTACACCTCCACCAGCAGAACAACAAGTATCATCCACCTCCAACCCATTCCTCACAGTCAATGATCTACTGATCCAGTCTCTTAAACAACATCTGGAGGCTCAATCTAAACAAATAGCTACCCTGACTGAAAGGATCACCACTCCTCTCAAGGAACCGCAACCTGATGAGCCCACACTTCAGAAAATATCTGACAGAGTGTCTAAACTTAAAGCTCAACACAAATCATTTCTTAGAGAGAAGAAAACTCGTCACAAAGAGAATGTTGCTTTTCTTGGGTTAATTGATGAGAAGATGACCAAGATCATTCGACGAGAAGTCAAGTCATACGTTGATCAGCAGCTACCTACTTTTGTCGGTAATGGCTTATCTACACTTCAACTAATGACATTGTTACAGACACGTCTGCTAAATATGGGGGCTCATAAATCGAAGAATAAACGAAAAGTTCTGCAATATCTCAACAAAGCAATTATTGACGATACACCAACATATACTACCGACTCTGAGTCTGACAATGAAGACGAACTAGAGGAGGAAGATAATGAGGGTAACGGTGAGGAGGATGATGGCGACAATGATCAAAATGAGGATGAGGATAAGGAAGAAGATGAGGAGGAAGAAGAGGATGAGGAAGAAAAGGATAAGGATGAAGATGAAGATGAGGACGAGAATACAGATGAGGATGACGATGACGATTATGATATTGACGATGGTAATGGAATCAACAAGGGTGATAAGAATGACGAAACGGGTACTAATGCCGACGAGTCAAATAAGGATGAAGGTAATAAGGCAACCGAGAAAGGGATTGAGGAAGCTGTAGAAAGCATTGCTGAAACCGTTGAAAAGACAGTGGAGTCTACTGTACCAGAAACTCAGCAAATTGACACATGTATATCTACTGCACCAGTTTTTACTACTGATTCTCACAATGAATCTATAGAATATATGCAAGACGAAGAACCAACATGGTCAATGCTAAAAGAAGAACCTCACGATGATATACCGGTGATGCAAGATCAACCTTCAACACCATCTGAAGATCAGCACAACATTGATATGGAAGTTGAAGATTTAAATGTTCCAGAACCAACGTTTGCTGAATCTCTTATCATCGATGACACGGTACAAGAGCAACTCTGGCTCACAAATGCAGCACCACAGCATCCATTTGACACTGCAACTGAAATGGAGATGACTCAATTCCTGAACAATCCTATCGATTTCTCGGCCTTTCTAAGGTATTCTCATGGGAAACCGACAATGACTCCGGATCTGATCAAAATGGCAGCTGCAAATGTGGACTTCTTTGATACGTTGACGATCAGCCATAATGAAGCAGAATATCACTTGAATGAGCTTACCAAGGCAATGAGAGCGACAACTACAAGAATTCAGACCCCTGTGTTACGACCTCTTACACCAACGGTCATCGCCGGTTCTGCAACGATCCCAATAGAGCACTTTGTTTCTCACGATCTTGAATACCTTGAAAATGGAGCAAAGAAATATGCCACGTCACTCACTATGGTCAAGGCTGTTAATTTGGAGAATGTTCCATGGATAGAGGATAAAGTACCTGATGCAATATGGCGAAAGAAACTGCTCAAGTTTTATGATACCTTTGCTTCACTTGGCATCTCTCACTGGACTGCAAAGAAAAGGTTAGCTTACAATCATTTCCATCGTCCTAAGAGAGGTTCTTTTATTGTCTCAGCTCACAGAATCAAAAGCATCCAAGGAGCAACCACTCAGACTGTCTTCGGTTATGATTACTTGAATGTAATCGTGTTCAAACGTACCGACGAGAAAGAATACCGAATAGACGAAAGTGATCTCCAGTACCTTCAACTTGAAGACATCGAAGATCTTTTGTTGCTATTGGCTCAAGAAAAGGTTGACCATCTACCACCTGAGATTGTCATAGCAATGAGCTCCAACTTTTGCCAATACGCAAGGAAAATTGTCATTCAAAACCGGGTGGAAGACTTTCAACTTGGAGTAGAAAGCTATCAGAAGAAGCTAAACCTGGAACGTCCCCATACGACTCCACTCAGTAATTTCCATAAGAACAAGAAGGTTTACATGGGGACCACAACGCCGGAAGCAGGGATCTTTTATCCAAATGAGACTGGCGTCATGCAATATATGCGATTCTCCGAACTGCACAAATTCAGCGATGGAACGCTCAAGCATGTTCGAGATGATCTGACGGTTCTCAATGCTAATCTACCGCTTCCAGCAGTCAAGTACACATGGACAACCCAATGCAAAAAGGGAGCAACGTACGCGATAAGGAAGATTGAGGAACTTCTAAGGAAGCGCCGGTTGCTAAGAAGTGTGGAACGATTCGTCGGTGGACGACCATATGGAACTCACCATAGGTTCACGGAACCAGCCATTTAATTATGGTTCGTCTTATAACAGGTCAACTCCATATGTCTATAATTGTGAATATGTTAATTTTTGTATAATAAGCTTTTGTGGCTTGTTGTAGTGTAAAAGTATGATATTTTTCAAGAATTTCTCTCGAGATTCTAAATCTTTCAAACATATCATACTCAAGAACTACAACTAACCCTCATTAATTTGAGGGGGAGCATTCATTGTTCTTTGGCCAACATCTAATTTCATTTTATTACCCAAAGACCGGTTAATCCATTAATATCCAAAATATTGATGGTTAACATTTTGGAAAGGGGAGAAAATGGGATTAAGGAGACTTAATGATATTTGGCTAAACAATGAAAAGGCTTAAAAGTTAAACCAACCTAACATGTGTAATGCACAAGTTAAGGGGGAGCGTTTTTGATGATCAAAACCACTTAAGGCACAAAAACTTTGATTACAATATCACAAGTGCTTTAAGTGATTTTTCAAAGATTTTTTCATGGTGACAATACTTACCCAAAACACACTTAATTCACGACGGATGTAATGACAAAAGGGTGGTAGGTATAGTTATTAGTCCAATGATTCATCAAAACCGATGGAATCTTCCCAAGCACAATTCCCTAGATAGAATTAGAAGTCCTAGAAAAGATGGAGAATGATTGTGAACGTAGCTGAATGCCGACCAAGTACTTAAGCTAGCACTGGAACAATCACAACAAGGTGCTAGTGATGACGTATTGGTAAGCATTGAAGGGGTTGAAGAATGAAAAAGAATTGTAAAGATAAAGGGTGTAAAGAAAGAAGCCCTCCTTACAAATTTAGGCAGAAACCGGGTCAATACATATGCTATTGAGATCATTTTTTAATGATTCTCGATATTGAAGAAAGACATCATGGACCCAGTGATGCAATGCACAACCCTCCCCAGCTAACTCAAATATCTCTCAAAAGGTATTTGTTTTAATCACACGGAGATCAACACGTTATCTATTGGTTTATTCACTCCGAATAGACTGATATTGAATAGGTGGCGCTCCTCTCCAGTCATCGCTCACTAAATCAAAACGCACTATCGAGTCTAGAGCCACGAGATCATCAAAAGTCTCATTAGGACACTTTCCATTTATTCCTTGCTTCTTCACACACTGTGAAATGTAAGAGATCTTTATGAGTCCTACGCAGTATTCTTGTAATATTGCCAGAACATCCGAGTGATACGCAAGTATTACAATGAAGATGGAAATCCTACTTGAGCCAACATGAAACAAGCTCATGGTAGGTGACACGTGCGGTTCTTTAAGAACCAATCTTGTGACAACTAGAAAGAAACAGTAGTTTAATTCTTAATTGAACTTAAACTCGTTCCAGGCCTCTACGCTTTATCGTATGATCTTGCCAGAACACTCAGAGTGACACTCTTTAGTGTTCACAGTGACGAGTGGAAATCCTTCTAGTGTTAACATCAAACAGCACTTGGTAGGTGACAAGCAAGATTCTATTTGAATTAAGTTTGTGACAACTGGAAAGCAACGATGGTGAATATCTTAATTGAAATTCACTTGTTCCAGGTTTCATGAATTGACGGCTTCAATCATAAGGATTTTTAATCCAAATGATTCACTCTTTATGTTCGCAGTCAGCTTTGGACGGTCGAATAAAGAGAACGGGTTTACCCGCGAAATCCTGTCAGGAAGTTACTTAATTGAAACTATCCGTCACCGGTACGATATCTAATATCGTCCAACGGTCTTCACCGACCGGAGGTAAAATGCTACCGAATTAGAATAAAATGTCAAAGCCATTTTATTCGTGTCTTATTATGTTGCTGCATTCGAAGACGGTGGCGTTGCGGTGTACCTGTTGAAGACGTCCTCACATGCTTATTCCTTCTGCATCAAATACTTCTGCAAATTCAAGAAAGTATGACCTAAAAGTCTTCCGCTATATCGACTCTGAAACTTTCAAGAATTCAACAAAGGATAAGTGTGTGGGACATGAAGTCACGAAGAGGCGAACATCACAAGAAGATAAAGACTGCACGTGAAAGGCCAAAAGAACGTGCTCCAAGCAAAAAGGCTGATATTATTCAACACATATTCACAAAAGGAAGAAAAAGAAAGAAAGAAAAGAGAAAGTGGACTACGAGCTCAAGAACAAGATCTAACATGCTAGATTAGGACTTTGTAAATTTGGAGTGACCTCCCTTTGGGGGAGATTGTTGGAAATACGTTTTACGTATATAGAAAGTCTCGGTCACTCCAACAATATAGTTATAGGCTCGTAGTAGTGTTTAACTTACTTTTATTAAATAGCCCGACCCATGAGCATGTTCATGGGCCGGAGGCCCAAGTCCATTAAGGACTTGGGTATATAAGCCTTTTTCCACCATGGAAAGTGTTGTTCCTATTAATCCATAACACAAGATTCTTAGAGAGAGAAAGAGAAGAAAAGTAGAAAGAGAAAGTAGAGAGAGAAGTGGAAGGTTTACACTAAAACTATGTGTTTTATGAAATGAACCAACACCCTCTTTCACATGTGAAAGAGGGTTATATACCCTTGGCCTTTTGGGCCGTGGGCTTTGTTTCCTTGGGCCGGGCTTGGCTTTGTTTTGGGCTTACGCCCCTAACTTATACAATATTAGCTTAAAGTCCAAGCCCGGTTTTCCCGACTAACCTATTACAATACAAGACCTTTTAACGACTAAGATGACCTATTACATTCTTGTTCGACTATATAAAATATAGGGCTAACAATCTCCCCCAATGTATCGGTCATCTTAAAAAGCTTAAAAAGCATAAGATGATTGAGTGAATACATTCTTGTAGAGGAGATCTTCCTGCTTTGGTCTTGTATCTTGGTCTTGATCTTGTTTGTAACAACTTTGTTCCTTCATGCTTTCGTGATCTTTATCTTGAGCCTTTGTCATTTGACTTTGAGTGCTTGAGATCTTCATCTGTACTCCTTGTGACTAAGATGACCTATTACATTCTTACATTCTTGGGTATCTTGATTATCGCCATCTTGTGCTCTTGTGACTTTTGAATCGACATTGGTATCACAGCTACGCCACCTTCTTGATATGCAACAACATGTATAGACACGGATAAAATGGCTTTGAACATTTCATCCTAATTCGGTAGCGTTTTACCTCCGGTCGGTGAAGACCGTTAAACGGTATTAAAATACCGTACCTGTGATCAGGTAGATTCGATTAAGAACCTCCTTGACAGGGTTTCCCGGCGGTAGTAGCCAGTTCTCTTTACTCGACCGTCTCAAAGCAGACTGCGAACGTAAAGAGTGAATCATAAGGATAAATTATCCGTCTGATTAGAGTCGTCAATTCAGATTTCCTGGAACAAGTTTGATTCTAAAAGAATCGCACCATTGTTGCTTTCCAGTTTGTCACAAGCTTGATTCATAGAGAATCTTGCGAGTTACCTACCGCAGTGCTGTTTGATGTTGACACTGGAAGGATTTCCATTCGTCACTGTGAACACTAACGAGTGTCACTCTGAATGTTCTGGCAAGATCACATGGATTTTGCGAAGAAACCTGGAATCAAGTTTGAATCAATTAAGAATCCAAACTTAGTTGCTTTCCAGTTCTCACAAGTTTGATTCGTGTAGAATCGCACAAGTTACCTACCATGAGCTTGTTTGATGCTGGCTCAAGCAGGATTTCCATCTTCATTGTGAATCGTATCACTCAGATGTTCTGGCAATATCACAAGGATAATGCGTAGGACTCGATTGTGTCCTAATGAGATGATAAATTGATCTCGTTTGGCTCTAGACTCAATAAGTGCATTTTGGTAATCGGAGGCTGGAGCAGACTGCCACCTTTTCAATATTAACTGACTCGGAGTGAGAAAGTCAATAGATACGTGTTGATCTCCGTGACAATGAGACAAGTTTCTTTTGAGAGAAACTCGAATGGCTGGGAAGGGTTGTGCATTGCATCACTGGGTCCATGATGACTTGTCTTCAATAGATGTATTGACCCGGTTTCTGCCTAAGTTGCATAGAATATTCAACTCCTTCAATGCTTACCAATACGTCATCATTAGCACCTTGTTGTGATTGTTCCAGTGCTAACTTAAGTACTTGGTCTGCATTCAGCTTCATTCCACTCCATCTTTCCTAAGGACAACTATTTCTAGCTATGGAATGTCCCTGGGTAGATCCCTCCGGTTCTGGTTGGATCATAGGACTTAGTTTCCTATCCTAAACCACCTTTTGACTCCATCGTTCCGTCGTGGATAGTAGGTTGTTTTGGGTAAAGATCGTAACCATAAAACCATTGAAAACCATTCAAAGTGCTTGATAAAAATCAAAAATTTTAACACTTGAAAGTTTTACATTTCCGAAAAGCTCCCCCTACACACATGCATCGATATACGAAATAGTTTGGCATGTGAAGGAAAGAGTTGCACTTGAGTCTTTAAGATCACATGTTGCTATATATTACATTTTAATCACATTTTCTCCCCCTATCTCTAATATAAAAATATAATATTAGAGATACCAGTTGATTAAAATATGACATTTTCCGAAAAATCGTTGGGAGAGAAACATGTGTGCACGCATGAATCATGGAACATTTTCAGTCGGGTCGCTCCCCCTCAACAATATATGTGTGTCTTGAGACAAAACTTGACAAAATTTTAGAAAAACGACACCACAAAATATGTTGAGGTACGGAGTTGAGATGCCTTTTCCGATATAATATATTACATTTGACAATTTTATATCATTTTCGGAATGTGTTGGATACATAAAATATGACAATTTTAGAGATGTACCCAACAACATTAAAAGGCTTGATTTTAAAACGCTCCCCCTCAAAAATTGATCAAAATAACATATGACATTTTTAGATATAAAAACCTATTATGAGGAAGGGAGTGTTGAACACACAATTTTGAAAGATTTAGAAAAACCTTTTGAGAAATTCTTGAAAAATTGTGTTCAACGGTTTTAAAATAATCAGGATAGAAGACTTCTCTTCTATTGATTAGGGAAAGCGCACTGAAACGTACACTCCCCTTTCGGGTCCGTTTTTCATGAGCTCAAAACTTTGATTGTTTTGTGACTAGCTCATGACCGAGAAAAATAAATTTCCCGTTGTGAAGGATAAGTTATCATCCGTGATAAACCTTCCTTAAGTTGAAGTTCGAGTTCTAAGCTGACATTTACTTAGAAATCGTTTTTCATGAACTTAAAAACTTTGAATGTTTTTATGAGAAGCTCATGACCGAGAAATATGAATTTCTCGTTGAGAAGGATAAGTTATCGTCCGAGATAAACTTTCCTTAGTTGGGGTCCGAGTTCTAAGCTGTGATGCGCCTAGAAGTCATTATGAGAGAAAAATCAAGCATCTTCATTTGCCAAAACCTCCAAGTCTTCGGGAGTCATATACTTCATACCAAGACGGCCAACGAGATACGCAAACCTATCTTTCGATAGAGCTTTTGTAAACAAGTCTGCCAGCTGGTACTCAGTTCTGACAAAGTATAATTCCACGATGCCGCGTTCCACTTGTTCCTTGATGAAGTGATATCTGACATCGATGTGCTTGGTGCGGGAGTGCTGAACCGGGTTGCAAGATATGGCTATGGCCGACTTTGAGTCACAATACATAGGTATTTTATCAAAGTGGAAGCCATAATCCGTGAGTTGAGTTCTCATCCAGAGGACTTGAGCACAACACGCGGATAGAGCCACATATTCTGCTTCAGCTGATGAGAGCGAAGTGCAATCCTGCTTCTTTGACGACCAACTGACAAGCTTGTCTTCCCCTAGAAATTGTATGCTACCAGAAGTGCTTTTACGACTATCAAGACAACCTGCGTGATCAGAATCTGAAAAAGCCGTTAGATGAAAACCGGTTTCCCTCGGATACCAGAGTCCCATGTGAATGGTATTCTTAAGGTATCGAAAGATCCGTTTAACCACTTTGAGGTGCTTTTGAGTAGGTCTGGCTTGATATCGTGCACAATAGCATGTGGCATGATGAATATCAGGCCTGCTGGCTGTAAGGTACATAAGTGACCCGATCATACTGCGATATCGCGTTTGATCTACGGGATATGAGTACAAGTCAGCGTCTAGGGATGTGGTCGACAATGGTGTACCAACGCGAGCACATGAGGTCATACCATGCTCTTTAAGTATCTCTTGAGCATACTTAGCTTGGTTAATGAAGATACCACGTGGGGATTGATGAATCTGGAGGCCTAAAAAGAATTTTAGCTCCCCCATCATTGACATTTCAAATCTGCTGTGCATTAATTTTTCAAAACGTTTTGAAAGTTTTGGGTTCGTAGAACCAAAAATAATGTCATCAACATAAACTTGCACCAGCATTATGTCATCCCCATATTTATTAGTAAAAAGAGTAGGATCAATAGAACCTTTGGAGAATCCTTTGGACACCAAGAAGTTTGAAAGTTCTTCGTACCATGCCCTTGGAGCTTGTTTAAGTCCATATACAGCCTTCTTGAGACGATAGACTTTGTCAGGATGATGAGGATCGACGAATCCTTCCGGCTGATTCACATACACTTCTTCCTTCAAATGACCGTTGAGAAAAGCTGTTTTGACGTCCATCTGAAAAACCGTGAAGCCCTTATGTGCAGCATAAGCAAGGAATATCCTGACTGCTTCCAAACGAGCGACTGGAGCGAATGATTCATCGTAGTCTATGCCTTCTTGTTGACGGTATCCCTTAACCACAAGACGAGATTTGTTTTTGATGATGGTTTGTTCTTCATCCAGTTTGTTTTTCCAGATCCATTTGAAATCTAAAATTGACATTCCATAGGGTCGGTCAACAAGTTCCCAAACATTTAGGCGTTCAAACTGATGAATTTCGTCTTGCATTGATTCAATCCACGCATGATCAGTCATGGCTTGTTTGATGTTTGTAGGTACAGTTGAACTCACGGTGAGTGCATACATACACACATCGCCATCGGTTTCGAGTTGTCTGCGTGTTCGAACCGGTTGTGAAGGATTTCCAATGACTTGCACAAATGGATGATCACGTGTCCAATGGTGAGTGGATGGATATGGTTGGTAGAATGTATGCATGTTGGACGGATCAACATGTTGACTAGAAGACTCTCCGACTTCGTGTATCGGTGTACCGAACGGATTGATAAATTCTTCATCGTCAGGTTGTGCATCGACTGCTTGATTGTTGTTTTCTCCTTCAGCATTGACGGTTGGTGATGTTGGTTGTATGACAGTTTCTTGAGTTTGTTGAGTATCCACTGGAATTGTCTCTTGAGCAACGGTTGCTGAAGTAGATGCAGTTGTGTCTTGTTGACTTTGTGATGGTGCATCAGCATTATTGACAGCGGAAGGCTTTGACACAACTTGATTGTTTCCATAGTAATATTCATCAAACATTGGATCATATAAATCAACCAACTCATTCATTGGTGTCGTATCCGTCGAGTCTGCTGTAGGAGTGTTTTCTTGACATTCTTGCACGGGACGTACACTGTTGTGTGTAGGTGCCATTGCTGGACATTGAGGTGCGGGACTTGAGCTGTTGTGATCAAGTACCATTTGTGGCAATTCGTCAAAGTTCACATGAATTGTTTCGACAATGATCTTTGTTCTCTTGTTATAGACCCGATATCCTTTCGACAATGTAGCATACCCCACAAAAATACATGCATCACCTTTTTCTTTCATCTTGTCGAGATTCTCACCGTCTTTAAGGATGTAGCATAAAGATCCAAATACGTGAAAGAATTTTACAGTAGGTTTCCTGCCATTGATGATGTGGTAAGGTGTCTTTTCATGTCTAGGGATAACGAGAGAACGATTCTGAGTATAACAGGCAGTTGCAATTGCTTCAGCCCAGAAGAATAGCGGTAATTTTGAAGCAGAAAGCATTGTTCGAGCAGCCTCAACCAAAGTACGGTTCCGTCTTTCGACAACGCCGTTTTGTTCAGGAGTTCGAGCAATAGACGTTTGATGTTCGATGCCTTCTTCTTGAAAGTAAGATTGCAAGTTCTTGTTCAAAAATTCAGTACCCCTATCCGTTCTTACGGTTAAGACTTGAGCTTGAAGGTTGCGTTGTATCATCTTGAGAAAGTTTTTGAGAACCTCTGGTGTTTCATCTTTGGACCTTAAGAAGAAAGTCCATGTGTATCTAGAGTAATCATCAACAATCACTAGAATATACTTTTTCCCGTTAATACTCTCTACACGCATGGGACCACATAAATCCATGTGTAGAAGTTCCAATCGTCCTTTTGAGCTAGGGGTAGTCTTTGTTTTGAAAGACTTCCGTTTTGCTTTCCCCAACTCACAAGAAGAACAAAGATGGTCTTTGACGAATTTCAACTTAGGAAGACCGGTCACAATATCATTCTTAGAAAGCAAGTTGATGGTGTCAAAATTGAGATGTGACAATCGTTGATGCCATAACCATGCTTGAGATGATGAAGCTTTAGCCATTAAGCAAATTGGATTTGTTAAAGATGTGTCTTGAAGAGTTACTGTGTAGAGATCAGAACCACGAGAACCTGTAAGAAGGTCATTCCCATCGTAGTCTCTAACATAGCAAGTAGATTTCCGAAAAGCCACTTCCAAATCCGCATCACAAAATTGACCAACCGAGAATAAATTGTGATTCAGTCCCTCGACGTAATAAACCCGTTTTATAGTGATATTCCCTTGAACCAAGTCTCCATATCCGAGTATCGGTGCAAATTGATCATTTCCAAACCGTACCGTACCCAGAAACTTCTCCACGAAGTTAATGAGAAGCTTGAGATTGCCCGTCATGTGCTTTGTGCACCCGGAGTCCATTATGAATAGGATGAGTTCGACGAGCTGCAGAAGAATTAGAAGACAATGTAGCATTTGACAAATGGGAGCCCTTGATAGAAACGGGTTCCAAAATAGTAGTGGACCTAGATTCTAAAGGCAAGCTAACATTCATAGACCCAATTAGAATGAGGGTTGTCTTAGGTACCCATTTGTATCCAGGTGGTGTAAATCTCGAATACCCCCGTGTACATGTCCTAATCATGTTCTCATAAAGCTTCTTTAACCTGCTTTGTTTACGTAGAGTAGTGGATTCTAACGCACTTAGTTTCGTAAGTGGTTGCTCAGTAGATTGGTTCAAAGTTCTTGTGGGTTCACTAGTACTAGTGGGCATACGAATAGGCTTCCTAGTTCTAGTATTCACGCCATTATAATTAAGAGCACAAGCATCATGATTGAAAGTACGAACACATTTGCCACATTCAACACAAACAAATTCAACATTCGAGGTCTTAGCATTTAAACTGTCATTACATGCAGTTACAGACGTTTTATTCTTAGAAAACTTAAAATTCCTACGGTGATCTTCTACTTCCAACTTCTTTCCTTGACTATTGTTAGGCATGACCTTATCGTGCATTCTATCGCTCTTAAGCTGTGGTCCGCTAACGCTAGTAGTGGGGATTACTCCTGTAGAAGAAGACACACGTTGATTAGTTTTCTTAATATTCTCAGTTAACCGCGATGTTCCAGTTTGAGTGGGCTTAGTGTTCATCTTATACATTCCTGGTGCTAGCACATTTGTACTCTTATCATTTCCTATGTTAGGCAAAGTCTGTGGGGATCGTCCCAAAATAGATGATTTAGGGCATTTAACCGCATTCGGTTGACGAACAGCGGATGGTTTACCCAAAACAGACTTTCCTTTCATTTTCTCAATGAGTTTCTGTAACTCACTTATGGCAATGTCCCTTTCTTTTAGCTGAGCTTTCAAATCATTTATTTCGAAATCTTTTTCATTTAGTAGACGAAACGAAGAAGCTGACATTTCTTGACACTTTTTATGATTATGAGATTTTTCACCTTTTTGTAAAGCAAGTTCAAGAGAAATGGAGTGTTTCTCAAGTTGAGAAAAGCTTTTCGAAAGTTTGTTATATGACTGAATTTGTTTTGAGAGCTCTACTTCAAGATTGCGACATTTCGTGTCCGATTCTGACACAAGACATGCTACATGACAATATTGATCAAGATCGGTATACACACCAAGTATAGCATTCATATGGTCAGCATAAAAGTATTCCTTAGAAAGTCGATCAATTTCGTTAGAAAGTTGGTGTTCTTGTGTCTTTAATTTAGTTTGAAGAAAATCAACTTCATCTTCAAGAGATTTGACATAGCTTAAATCAGTTAACATTTCCTCAGTGAGAGCATTATAAAACATTTCCACATTTTTTGAAAGATCATCAATGGTTGGAACAATACATTGTTGAATGACGACTTCTACTTGTGGGTTAGGTTTAATATTCCAAATGGTATCCCTAGAAACTTTTTCATAGTCGACGACACCTTTGTACAAATTTAGAACCCCTTGTTTTATAAACTCAAATTGCTGAACACTTTTGCTTTTCTCATCCCATTTACGTTTTTCATCCAAAATTCGCTTTTCTAACAAAATTGATTGCTTTTTGAAACTCCTTTTTAAAGAAACTTTCTTTTGTGGTTCATCACTTGGTGGTGGAACACTATTATACATCTTTTGTTCTTTTGAAAGTTCTTTTTGAGGGACAAACTTAATATGATTGTTAGAATCAGAAAGGTTTATTAAATCACTTAAGTTTGATCGACTTTCTTCTTGTTGACGAATGATTTCGTCGCAGTCAGGGGAAAGCATAAGAGCAAGATTATCAACATAACAACCGATATCATAAAGAGTAGGCTTGGTACTTTGAGCTTTCTTGAGATATTCAGGCTTGACAAAACTCGTTTTCATATTTCTATTTAGCATATTCATAGTTTGAATAGACTGACCCGTTTTGTAAACAATGTTGTTTAACGTGTCGACTCTCTTTTCCAAAGCAAGAATTTTTTCAATATCCTTTTCTTCACGAGTTTTATAAAGCTCAGTTTGTTCTTTGTTAACAGACTCTAATTCAGTAATTTGGAGTTTATGTAGCAGCAGTTGTTCTTCAAGTTCCGATATCTTCTGTTTTGACATATGAATTTCGTGTGTTACTTCAGAACAATATTGTTCGTTGAGCACCTTACGTTCATATACCAAACCATTAGCTATTGCAACTCGTCGATCAGCTTCTTTTACATAATCACACTCTTTAAGCCTGTCTATCTCCTCGGCTAAGGATGTGTTTGCTTGCTTCAAACGTTTATTAGCATCTTTGTTTACCTCAATTTCATGTTTTAAGGAATCAATTATAGACGCAAGCAAATCACGGTCCTCATCCGAGTCAGTATCCTGAGCAGCATTACCTTCATCATTACACATATGCTGTGAATCCGTAGAGATATTGCTATCCTCCGTGTCCATTACATATGTGTCATTGATGCTTTCGGGTTGCTCGGGATGCCGTCGTTCATTAGCAAACACATTATAGTTATCATTTGTTGGTACCTTTTCAATTGGCTCAGTATCAAAGATAGGTCCAGAAGTATCAGCAGTCTCTGGAAGCACTTCTTGAATCTTTGCCATGTACACATAATGTGCCTCTAGCTCTTGATCATCGGCTTCATCATCAGTGTCATCACGCCAGTCAACTTCATCTGCTGTTAGTGGAATTCCTGCTTCTTCTTTCTTACACAGCAGCATCTTTTCCTTGTGATACCCTGAGTCCTTAACCCGTTTTGGCTTCTTGCATTCCCTAGCCATGTGCCCAAATTCCTTGCAGTTGAAGCATTGAATCCCAGTCTTCTGCACAACCGGAGTGCCTACAGTATCTCTAGCCCCAACTTGATTCAGCATCCTCTGATTATCATACCTAGCATTACGATCATACCTAGGTGCATGATCAACTTCCTTATATCTAGCATTGGATGATGATCTGAGGTTGTTGTTGGTAGGTTTGTAGATCTTCTTATAAGTTGTGGTGAGTAAAGACATGAGTTCTTCAATCTTCTTGTCCCTTGAAGTTTGTTCATCATCACTGTCTCCATCTGACTCGGTGTCATACTTTGGAGGTGGAGTGGGGACAATTGCTTTTGCTTTGTGTTTAGCAGCAACTAGAGGTTTGGTGGATGAGCTTGATGACTTTGAGGAATGAGTAGGTGGTTGTTGACGAGGAACGGGTTTTGTTGAAGTAGCAGCCACAAAAGCAATAGAATTAGCAGACCGTTCTGCCTTTTCAGCCCTTAGTTCATTCACTTCATTCTGATGTTGTTTCAAGATATCATAAAGTTTGTGGTAAGATATAGTCTTGATATCCTCCCTTTGTTTGACCAAAGTCACAAACCTTTGCCATTCCGGTTTGAGTTGAAGTAGAAACTGAACATTGGCATGATGATTGGAGATGGTGCACTGATTTCTTACAAGCTCATTCATCATTTTGTAGAATCTCGAGTAATATGAGTCAATGGATTCACCATCTTCAGATGTGAATTTTCCAAACTCCCAAAGTAGATTTGTCTCGAGATCTTGAACATTGATTGACTCACCTTGCTTCAATCGATGAATTGCATTCCACATTTCCATAGCATTAGGACATGCATCAACTGTGGAATAGATATCGTTATCAATTCCAGTGAGTATGAAATTTACTGCATCAGCTTCAGCTTGGAGGAGTTTCTTTTTCTCAGCAGAACATGTGTCAAAATCCTCCATAGCTCGTATAGTTGATGAAGTACCATCCTCTGCCTGTGTTGTAATTGGTTTGAATTCAAAAACTGGAGGTGGGTTCTCAAGGCAGTGACGAAGAGCAGTTCGGTTTTCTTTTCCATCGAGAAATCTAAGAAAACGAGATCTCCATTGAACGTAGCAACCGGCAGTGAGCACAGGTGGGTTACCGTTGCCACCTTGTTCCAAACGAATTTGATTAGCAGTTGCAATGTTGATGTTGTTGTTAGACATGGTGAATACTTGTGGATGAATTGCAGATCTTAGTGGATTTGTTGTGATGATGTGTGGTTAAAATTGAAATTCCGAAAATTCAAAAAAAATTTTCTCAGTCCGACAATTAAATTCCTCAGTCTGACAAAACGGTAAGCCGAAAAATTTTGTATCGCCAAATTTTGAATTTGAGTTAGAAATAGCCAAAAACTAGTAGGGAAAAAATTTGAATTTACTTGACCTAAAAAATTTTAACTTTTTTTTTTTTTTTTTTTTTTTTTTTTTAATCTTCGTGTAAACTACGTTCCGAAACTAGTCTAGATAGTGGCTAAATCTAAAAATTACTCAAACAAAATATCCATCGGAATGTCCATCGGAATACTTATCGGAATGTCCAGATCGGAATGCTCAATCGGAATGCTCAATCGCAATGCTCAGATCGCAATGCTCAGATCGTAATGTCCAGATCGTAATGTTCAGATCGGAAAGCCTGTCGGAATACTCAGATCGCAAAGCCTATCGGAATACTCAGATCGCAAAGCCTATCGGAATGTCCAGATCGCAATGTGGCTGTCAAAATTCAAGCAGAGTAACGACTTAAAATACTTCCTTATACCCGTCGGAATCCAGATCGCAAAGTACGATCGGAATGTCCAGATCGGAATAAGTAATAAAAACCCACGTATCGCAATGTAGAACCAAAACCCTTTCCGATGGTGATGGTTATTGCGATGGAAGCCCAAGTACAATTTGTACTTTCCGATGGAAGTTTCTGCTAGAATTTCGGAATGAAGAAAAATAGGAAATTTCGCAACTTTTGATCCAAAAAATTTGTGTTTTAGCCAAAACCAAGATACCTAAATCACTACTACTAGTATGTAGATGATTTGTATCAAGAAAAGACCATAAAAACACAAAAAAAAAGATATGGGACGTGAGATATGGATCAAAAAGGCCACGAAAATTCAAGAACACCACACACGAATCTTCAATCACCTATCCACTATAGGCTCTTGATACCAAATGTTGTTCCTATTAATCCATAACACAAGATTCTTAGAGAGAGAAAGAGAAGAAAAGTAGAAAGAGAAAGTAGAGAGAGAAGTGGAAGGTTTACACTAAAACTATGTGTTTTATGAAATGAACCAACACCCTCTTTCACATGTGAAAGAGGGTTATATACCCTTGGCCTTTTGGGCCGTGGGCTTTGTTTCCTTGGGCCGGGCTTGGCTTTGTTTTGGGCTTACGCCCCTAACTTATACAATATTAGCTTAAAGTCCAAGCCCGGTTTTCCCGACTAACCTATTACAATACAAGACCTTTTAACGACTAAGATGACCTATTACATTCTTGTTCGACTATATAAAATATAGGGCTAACAGAAAGAGGTGTTGGTTGTTTCATTTCTTACTTTCATAATACATAGTTTCTTTCATTTCTCTCTCTAAGTTTCTCTCTCTAGAAAAAATCAACCCTCTTGGTTCATAAAGATGATCATTGTTCTACAGATTTCATAGGTCGAAAGGGTTATTTTCTATCAACAAGTCATAGCCGGTTTGTCTATGATTGACTATCTTTTGTATTGATCATTTCTTAAGAAGTTTTGATTATCAAGAAACATAATTATAAGTGTTAGCAAATTCGTGAAACGACCGTGAATCGAATGTGTTGAAATTGGGTTAAGTCTTGAATTGAGTGATTGAGTCTAATGCTTGTTTTCTTTAACCTAAGTCTTGACGAGGATTGAAGCTTTTGAAAACAATAGATTGGATTATCCATCTAATTATCATAATCATATTTGTTAAACGTGTCATCACAATCATACCACTACGAATGCTCAAACTAGTCTTTACCAAGTGTTGTCTTTAATCTTATCATTCATCTCATCAATTTTACTTGTTATTTGTTTGTCAACAATTGCTACAATCAACGATTATAGTTTTATTTTTGAATGATCATAGGTTTTCAAAATTCCCGTGAACGATCTCGGTATTACCACATAAAAGCTATACACAAACGAAAGGGTTATACTTGCCCGTGCATTTTTAGTCAATCCGGTAATTCGTGTTATAAATTTAAAACTTGCTCTCCAAATCCATCACATGACGGACGCATCACTTCCCGAATCTTGCGATCCAAGGAAAGGATAATTAGCAGGATCCTTATCTTCTAAATATGAAAAGCGTATATCCTCTTAATTTTGGGTAAATTATTCTCCCAATTATATTATGATTCTGTCTGATCTGCCTACGTGCAACCCACGACCGCGTGCGACAACCACCAATTAGACCTATTGGGCCAATGTCATTGCCTTTTAACCCATTTATAATAGATTGAATACGAGTAATATACGGGGCGAGCTTCGTAGCCTCGCTAGGAACTATACGTCATCAAGTAGCAATAAGCATCGGGTGAAAATCGAACGAGAGTAAAAGAACCTGAAGTGAGACCGAGTTAGACCAAAATCACGTCAAACCAGATGCGTATATAGTCTGGTCCTGCCGATTTGCTAGTTCGATTTGGTCCCCGGTCGGGCATGCTCACCCAGGTGTAAGAGTGCTGGGAGCCGTTGGCACCAGAAGGTGGTGCCAAAGGCGCCACGTAGGATTCTGGGCCTTTGGCACCAGAATCCTGTTGGCACCACATTTCTGAGGTAACCGTTGGCACCAGAATTCTGGTGCCAACGGAATTATTATTATTTTTTTTCTACAAAAATTAACTTAAAATAAAAACTTTATTAATAAAAAAACATTACAATAAAAAGAACCATTACAATAAAAAAAATATTACAATAAAAAAAACATAAATTTAATGATTGCGGCTCAAATGCTTCACAAGATCGGCTCGGAGCTCGGTGTGCACTCTTCGGTCTCGAATTTCTTTAGTTTTCCTCTCGTGCACTTCACACCTTTCGACCAACTTCGAACAATATTAGGTTGTGGATCAACATAAACATCTCTAGGATTCAATTTATATCCTTCGTCTTCCAATATCATGTTATGTAACATGATACAACAATACATGATTCGTTTCAAGTGGTTAATTTCATAAGCACGAGCGGGTTGTCGTATAATTCTCCAACGACCTTGTAAGACACCGAAAGCGCGTTCGATATCTTTTCTAGCACCTTCTTGCACACTTTTATACCGCAATGTTTTTTCATCCCTTGAAACAGAAAATGTTTTCACAAAAGTAGACCGATCGGGATAAATACCGTCAGCCAAATAATAACCTTTTTTGTATGTTTTTCCGTTTACCTCAAACGGAGAATACCTTATCGGCTAACTCATCATCAAATAAAGGTGAACCATGTAAGACATTTAGATCATTGTTTGCCCCGGGACAACCAAAGTATGCATGCCAGAATGTCAAATGTTGATCCGCCACTGCTTCTAACATAAGAGTTGGGTATTTATGATCCCGTCTTTTAAATTGAGCCTGTAAAGCCTTGGGACAATTTCTCCAATCCCAGTGCATGCAATCAATACTCCCGAGCATTCCCGGGAGGTCATGTTTCTCATTGTGCAATTCATAAAGTTTTTATATCCGCGGGAGTAGGTTTTCTTAAATATTTTTCAACATATAAGTCGTAAATGCATTTAGTAAAATGAAGCAAACATGCTCTAGAAGTGCGTTCGGCAATTTGCAAATACTCATCAAATGCATCGGGTGATGACCCATACGCCAATTGACGAACTGCCGAAGTGATTTTTAAAATGGGGTGAATACTATCCCGACCCGTAGCATCTAGCCCAGTGCGAAAATAAGCAAAATATTCAGGAAGAGGGTCGGCATTATGAGTTAAAATACCATTGACATTTTTTTTAAAAAGCGTTGAACTCATACGATACCTTCGCCGGAATTTCTCCTCCGGATATTTTGGAGGAGTTTCATCATCACCAAAGTAATCTTTTAGCAATCTTCGACTAGCATCTTCTCGATCACGAGGTATGTATGTCCTCGTATGACCCGATCCACCGGCTCCTTGATTACACATACCAACAAAAGTCTCATACTCCCGCAAGCCTCGACTGTAACGTTCATGGGCGTTACCGAAATATTCATCGTATTCGTAAACGGTGTTTTGATAAGGATCCATTTTTTTTAAGAATTTAGGATTGAAGTGTGTTTTGAAAAAAATGGGTGAAATGGGGTAATATATAGGGAATGTATGAATTTAAAAAAAAAAAAAACTTTTTTACACCCCAACGGCTACTTTTTTGAAAATTAAATTTTTTTTAAAAAAAAATCCATCCACCAACGGCTAGAAACCAAAAAAGAAAAAAAAAAAAAAAAAAAAGGTCTTGGCGCGAGCTGTTAGCCTTGGCGCGAGCCCCATTAGCGCGAGGCTCGGTACCATGCGCCAAAAGGGGAGCTGGCAACAGCCCACTTAACGGCCACCGCTCCCCCCACTCTAAATGTAACCTAACCATGGTCAAAGTAAGTAAGCAAGTAGTAGTAGTAGTATTGGTAAGTTAATCTAACAAAAAAAAAACCCCCAAAAACCAAAAACAGTCATCGCTCCGTCATATTTCATTTCCGATCCTTCGATCACTCTCCGCCTCCACACTCCGGTAACCAATCTTTCAATCTTACATATTCTAATTTTAACAGATTATTCATAGGATTATTACATGATGAATTAGATTTATCTCAACTAATAGTTTTGCTATGTTTATATTAATTTTATTTCATTTTCATTACTTGTGTCCTGTCAATTTTTGTAATGTGTGTCATACAAATCTTAGGTTATTTTTTATGGATTTGTAAATTGCACTAAGTTTATGTTATTCCGAAACTTTGAATTAGATTTATTGTTGCTAGGAGTATGCATCTGAGACTAAACTGATTTTTTTTGGCTAGCCATGGTTTCTGATCTTTTGGCCGACTAATCCACGGGGTTAAATGAAATTTGAGTAGGGATGGCCAAAAAACCCAAACCCAACTGTGAAATCTGAACCCTGAACTAATTGGGGGCGAGGCGGGGCATGCTTATCGGGTTACGGGGTGGGTTTGGACTTTGGGTCTTAAGCGGGGATTTCAATCTGGCTTTGAGTACTGAAAAGTGAAAACGTATAGTACCTAACTGAACTTTAACTTTTGACTTTGTTTAAACTATCAGTTTAACATATTCATCTCTAGATTTAAATTCTAGGGTTGGCGTTTGGTTAACTGACGTAGATTGTATGACCTAGAACCGTGCGCATTCTTTTATGTGAGTTTAGTTACTGTATTAGTTTATGCTGTTTTTTTTATGCAAATCGAAGGTTTTTGATACATTTGCACAAAATATCTGACCCTGAAAATTTTCAATGTGATTGATTGTTAGTAGAGGTATGTTTTGTGCATTTCGAGAAATTTGAGTTCTAAATATCGGAACTTATTGGTACAGTGCTGGTTTCGAAGCGCGTTGTCAAACTGCCAATGTTTTTCCTAGTGGTTTAAGGTTCTTAAGTTTTCATCAAAATATGTCGTTTAGTTAAAGTAAGTGATGGTTTGGAAATACGAGTACCGAATATTGGAACTTAGTGGTGTACTAGCAGGGGGTACCGGACACAAACTTTTGCATAATGATTTAAGTCTTATGTTCTCACTAAATGACATGTTTTTCTTAATTGTAGTAAAATGAATATAACCCATCTGTATACCGTGTCTAAATGTGTTTTTCTTTTGCTGATAAATATTATTGTATACTTTCTGGTTCAGTTTATGGTTTTTATCCAGTTTTCTGGTTAGTCTTACAAAATTCTGATGTGGCTTGTTAAAACTATGTATACTAGCTCTAGTGAATTGATCGAATAGTTAATCTGTAGAGATTGACACTGATTTATGGTAATATGGTTAATGTATTTGTGTTTTGTGCTGAAATTGATATGTGTCTATAATGCTGAAATTTATGAACGGATTTATTCAGTTAGTAGCAAGATATGGATACTACTGACCGTAGATACTTGGAAGAAGAAGATTCATCATTGACGAAAACAATGAAGGGTGCTGCCACTGGTTTGGCTGCTGGAACCATTTGGGGTACTATAGTTGCGACTTGGTTGGATGTGCCTCGTGTTGAGAGAAATGTTGCTTTACCTGGTCTGATTAGGACTTTAAAAATGATGGGTAACCATGGGTTGACTTTTGCTGCTATTGGTGGCGTCTACATTGGTGTTGAGCAATTGACACAGAATTACCGAATGAAGAGAGACTTTGTTAACGGTGCAGTTGGTGGGTTCGTTGCTGGTGCAGCTATTCTTGGGTTTAAAGGTTAGCAGTTTGTTTAAAAAGGCGTTTAAGTAATTTTTATGATAGTTACTGAATGTATGTTGTGAATCCATGCGATTATTTTTACGGAGTAATACTGGGAATTTTGTATCTAAAATCAAGTTTCACTTATGTCTCATGCTTACTATGTGAAATTGTGAATACAAACCCTATGAGAAAAAAAATATAGATTTTGTTCCAACTAGCCGCGCGTCAGCATGGGTAACATTTTCATGTAAAGTGGTTTTTCTGTATTGACTGGTGAAATATCATCGCAATGTATTGCGGAATACACACGATACATTTATATTATGCTAGTTTCCAGGCAGATTAAGGCATAAAAGTGGTTTTTCTGTATTGACTGGTGAAATATCATCGCAATGTATTGCGGAGTACGCATGATACATTTATGTTATGCTAGTTTCCAGGCAGATTAAGGCATAAAACATTAGTCTTTATAGAACTATGCTAACTTATTTAAAAGGACCTGACCCAAAAAAATAGAACCTGGAAAAGCTGGGCAGCTGGGCAGCTGATCCAGTTTGGGGGTTCCATAAGTAGTATGCATTTATATTCTTGTAAGTGCTGACAAGAAGTAACGCAACACATTAGATGCTCAGTACTGAATCTGTAGCTGTAAATTAAATATTAGGTAGTACGAGATACTTTAAAGATCACTCTTGCATGGAATATACTTTCAGCTATAATGGTTTGGCATTATTGCAGGCTTTAAATGTCCTGACTGTTGAGTCAGTTTAAAGCTTATCGACCAGTACTGATATAATCATTACGCTGTAATAAAGATAGGTACTAAGCTGTGTAGCATTGAATAACTCGTCATTGACTGCTAACCATCCCAGTCTGACATATGGCTAGGACCCTGTTATGTTATGTACTTTTGCAGTAGGCTTGCAGTCAGGTTTCCATAGTAATTTTCATGATTTGGAATTTAAGCAACGCGGATAGTTGATAAAGTTGCTTATTAGTTTGATTATCTACACTTCTCTACATTCTCTAGCTGTTGAGAAAAGGAATTAGCTTTGAAAAGACACTAGAACTATGAGATTCAGGCAAACTTTAATCTTCTGAGCGTTTTTTAGATGGACATAACTTATCAGGTCGTGTACTCATGTTACTTAAATTAGGTTTAAGTCCATTAGTTGCATTTTAAGCTAAAATAGCGCAGAGAGAACAATAAAAGCAATAGTGAATAGTGGCCTTCATTTGGCTATAGGCATGCCTATTGTTCTTTTAATCTAAGTAGTGCCTATTTGGGTCTCCAATCCTTTTTTTTTAAACTCTTAATGGTGTAGGTCAATTACATGTCAAAGTTTCAAATGTTTAAGGTGCTGTTTGTCACCGGGTTGGGGAATGAGGGTATGGAAGGCCAGACAGAGGGCTATACGGTTTGTGGGCATACATATCAAGTGTTGATTCGATTCTAGGAAATTTGGATACTAAGACCGCAGTGAAGGTTTTGCTTGATATTCATAGCTACATTGATATATAGTATTATCATTATTAAAGTTATTCTTAATAATTTTACTGTGACTTTCTTCTGGAAACACTGTAATCTGGACAAAAAAGATTATGTAGAGTCTAGACACAGTACGGCTTCTCATTGTCATGCGAAATTCAGAGGTGTAAGGGGGTCGTAGGGTGGCTTTTAGTTTATTGTCAGGATTAACTATGGTTATAGGTTTGGTATCAGAAAGGAGATTAAGTGTGATTATTCGATACTCATTCTCACCCATCCACTATCTAATCTATAATCATTGTTTGCTTCTGAAAATAAACCAAAACAACCTACGAACACCTTACATTATATAACGAGAATGAGAAGCAAGCCTTACAATATGTCTTTATAAGGTTTTTGTTCCATTAGATTATTGCAGATTGTATAAGCTTAGCCATTTCGATGCTACTTCAGATTTAGAGCCTAAAGTCGAACAATTTGATAGCATAACAATTGGTTGGTCAATAAATTTTTTACAATTGTTTCTTTTCTTCTGTTTTGGAGCTCTCGTTCAGGTACTTATACATGACATAATGGTGAAACCCTTGGTATTCATTTATTTATTCGTTTTTGTGAGTTGTAGGCCATTAAAGGCAATAACGCAAGTGAGGCTTTCGCCTGGCTCACGTTAGACAGAAGGCACAAAAAGGCGAGGGTCTGAGTGAAGTAAGCTGATAAGTTTTTTTCGAGATAGTGAATACGTTAACATTGACTTAGCAACACAAGGAAGTAATAAAGATATAGATACCTATAATCCTGTTAGGGAAATAGTATATAATGGATCAAATATGAAAAACAAGTCTTAAACCAACTAAAAAATCTACAAAATGTGTAGTTTATCATTTCTTCACTAGATATCTGTAATCTCTATCGATAACACTCTGTTCCCGAGGTTAATTTTGGAGTGAAAGAGAAAGTTTTGGGATGATAGTAAAAATAAATTGTGTTCCTGAGATTATTTTAAGAGAGAAGAGAAAAGTAATTGAGAGTAAATTACCCCAGAATTTCACTCCTAATCTTCTTCCCAATTTGGGATGATTTGGAAAGAAAGCAAAGAGGAGTGTTGTTTCCGTTTACTAATTTAACTAAAATTCTTATTTTTTTCACTCTTCCTTTATTCTTTACTTTTCTCCTTAACTCGGGAACACAAAAATATCAATCCTTTCCTCTTCACTCCACTCCACATCCTCCCACGCGCTCTTTCTTCTTTCCTTATTAAACTCGGGAACAGAGTGTAATATCCAGTTATAGCATGTGGACTCAAAACAGATATACAGTGATTGAAGATGTACAGACGAGTTTTTTGTTAAATATTTAAAGAGGACAAGACTCTAGTTTTATATCAGGTGATTATTTCTAGACGTAGTCAGCTAACATGAAGGGAACCTATCTTGCAAAATATTAGAGAAATTTTGACCGGGTAAAACCAGGTGACTGGGTCATGCCTCACAACCAAGCACCTTGTTGGGAAAAGGGGTGATGGTCTGAATCAATCGCTGGTCTTAGCATGATAAATTGACATGGCTCTCCGGCCTTTCCTGAGGGACTGGTTGACCGAGGATCTAGTCTTTAGCTACGCTGGTTGTGGGATGGGGAGGAAAATGCCCGGATAGGTCTCATTATGAGGGAACTTGAGGCCTGAAAACCACTCAGGGGTGGCCTATCGGTAAAAGGGCTTGCGACTATCACACTAAAAGTTGTGAGGTCTCAAGTTCGATTCCTGCTAGGTGCAAACAACTCTGTAGTGGCCACGCCACCTCCTGAAAAGGGAGGGCTTTACCTAGTTTGGGTCTGTGTTGGTGGGTTCAAACCCCATGGATTAGTCAGCCTAAAGAGCGGAGACCATGGTTACCAAAAAAAAACAAAAACTTGAGGCCTGAATATTGTAGAGGCTGGTTCAGGACCGGCTCGAGATACATATACAGGAGAATTGATAGCATAACAGTACAGAGTTTAACTTGAAATGATATTGGTAGTTGCAGAAAATTTTATTTTTATGTGGGGGGTTTCTTGTTAGTATGACGGCAAAGTGATCTTATAATCGTTTCTCAGATAGGGTGGAAACGAGCCGAGCCGAGCCCGAGGTCGAGCTCGGCTCGTCTAATTTTTACAAAGCTCGAGCTCGAGCTCGGCTCGTTTCGAGCCTTATCATTTAGGCTCGGGCTCGGCTCGTGGTATGGTAGACAAGCTCGGGCTCGGCTCGAGCTCGGCTCGTTTATACGATTTGGCAATGTAAAAATAAAACTTGGCTCGAGCTCGACTCGTAACATATATAATTTAGGCTCGTTAATAAGCTTGTTATTAAGCTCGTTAAGAAGCTCGTATATAAAATATTAGGCTCGTTTAGGCTCGCGAGCCCAAACGAGCTTTGTACGTAAAGCTCGGGCTCGAGCTCGTTTAGTAAACGAGCTCCAACTTAAGCTCGAGCTCGGGCTCGAGCTCGTTTAAGCTTTTTACCGATCCTATCTCGAGCTTTTCACGAGCAGCTCGGCTCGTTTCCACCCCTATTCTCAGATCTGTGAAATTTTAAAAACTTAATTGAAGGTTTTTTCTCTTACGTGTATAGCACACCTGTTTTGCTATATCTAACTTTGGTGTGAAGAGAATATGTAGTCATTAGAAGCAACAGAATAGGAAGCAAGTTGTCGTGTCTGAGCCGATCCTGTTGTTTCGCGTTTAATGTTATTCTGATGTCGTAGGTAGTTGCGTATAGTTTGTGCTAATTTATAAATAGTCATTTTTGTTTTTTTTCCGTCTATTGTCATTCTCATAACATGATATTTCAACACTTGAACAATCAGATTGTTGGCATAGTATTTAATGAAATGACGTGTTTTTTTATAGGCAAAAGCATTTCAACAGCACTTTCTGCTGGAGCTGCACTTGCAGCGACTTCGGCTGCAATTGATGTTGGTGGTCAGACCACAAGAATGGATACGGGTAAGGAGTACTACCCTTATACTACCAAGAAAAGAGCCGATGTTGCTAATTGACCATTCTCTTCATCTTCTGCTGTAATGAAGAAGGTTGCTGTTTTTCTACTGTGACAACTGGTCTACCTTTCTGATATCTGCTGTATGTTTTGTTGTGGAGATGTAAACATACTCTCCTTACCATTAGTGTTTAAATCCCAGATTCACAAAATAAATCTACCGAGATTTTCTCGACTTGAGTTCATTTTGTATGCATGTGTGAACCAACTACCAACAAATGATTAAAAGTGATTCTTAGCTAAGATGTCAAATCTTTCATGTTGAATTACTTATGGAAATTTGATTATGTGTTGTGATAACCTAGCGAATATCTTTCGATTCGTTACATGTGCTATCTATTGTTCTCAATCAAATTATGGATATAGTTTGTTTAAATCCATGTGATGAGATGAATTATCATTTACATGGTGACACAAATTTAATCATATCATATTGTCATTTACATCCTACTTGGTACATCTATACAGGGCTAAGCATCGGGCCAGAATTGGACCGGCCAAGTCCGGATCGAATCGAAGACCAAAATGGTCCGAAACCTTGGACTGAGGCTGGACCAAAATGATTCGGTCCGTCCTATTAGACATCATTGACAAGATTTTGGTAACTGAACCGAACCGAGGACTGAAATGATCCAAAACACCGGATCAAAATTACAAGTGGAAGGCGCTGGGGATTCTCGCGGACATGCCGTATTAACCAGTCCAATTCGATCCGGTTTGGTTTTGGGTTTGTCATGCTCGGCCCTACATCAATATACACTAATAAAGATGTTAGTAATACTCAGCTTATTTACTTGCCATCACATAGATAATGATATTATTGCAAATTTAGTAAAAAGAAGACTTGAGTTGGGATGGGAATATACATACGATTTGAAAAAGAAAAACCCAATCCGAATCACATTATGGAATGCCACGTGTCAAAAACCCATTGAAAGTTTTGAATTTCTTGGGCCCATGACATTCATCAATCACATGAAGCAGTCACTCTCTTTCCTACCAAAATATCCAAACACACAGACTCACTAATGGCAGGGATCAGCTCTTGTTGCTCCTCTGCACTCTCTTCCAGAAGGTATTTTTCACTCCATTATTTTTACAGAACATGCAATTTGTTTGAACAAAAATAATAGTAACAACAACATTACCAACAATCACATGTTTCTTGCCTTTTGATGGTGTTTATGTCACTTTGTTCTCCAGTTACACTTAACGAAGAAAAAGAAAATAAATGAAAAGAAAACAGAAAATGTTGTGTTCTCGAGTAGCACTTAAGGAGGAAAAGAAAATGAAAGGGACCGAAAATTAGTGTAATTTGCTTGATTTTTAAAGTAAAATGTTTCCTTTTCAAAATTTGGCTGAAAATGTTTACTTCACATTGCTTTACTTTTCTTTACTACAATACAAGATTAGTTGTGTCAAATACATTGCATTATTTGTATGTAATCATTTGCTAGTTTGAAATGTCATGTGCTTGACCTTAGAAGTAAAGAGAGCTGAGATCGACTGATTGTAATCTGTTTTCAGCAATTTGGGGACATTTTCATTGAGATTTAATAACACTAGCCGTGGCGGAACAACACGAATTTCGCGTACAAATTTAAGAATCAGAGCGGAAATTGATTTTATAAATGCAGAAGAAGCAAAAAGACTTATAGCAGAAGAAGGGTACTCAATTGTGGATGTTAGAGATATAACTCAATACGAAAGAGCACACATAAAGTCTTGCAAACATGTTCCTCTCTTCATTGAAAACAAGGATATGGATCCAGGTACACCAACTTACGTATGTTTATAATCTTATGTTCTCGCTTACAGCGTTCAAGCATATGGAATGCAAGGTAAAATATCATAACTTCGAATACCTTTCTAAGCTGTAAAGGGTAGTTAGGCCGAGGAAATATATAAACAAGTTGCGGTTTTCAGTATGTTTAACCGACATTCAGAATTGTATCTACATATTTAAATTCTTAAGTTTAGTAGTGTGTTATCACTGGAAATCCTTGAGGTCACTTGGTTAACATTATAGAAGATTGTGAAAATCTCTAAACATTGGTAAAAAGTAGAAATAAGAAACAAAAATAGTGAAGCCCTTTTGCCAAACGACCAAGCAAGACCTTTCTGTGGACTGGTTCTTCTTGGCTGAGTTACTTGTACTTCAAATGTAGGGGCGGTTTCAACCCATTTGCTTTTGAGTGGGTCGATTTAGGCTATATTATACTCTCTGACATGTCAATGGGTTAAAAAAGTACAAAAGGGAATAGACTTGGTTTTGCTATAAAAAAAGGCTAGCGGCGCAGCTTGTTGCCCGTTTGCCTTCTCCTACCATGTAAATTATAATTATTATAGTTAAACTGAAAACTATAATCTCGAAAGGGAATGGGTTGAAAGTTGACTATACTGTATGCACAAAACCTCCTTAACTCAAAAATTATATATAAGATGAAATATTGATCCATGCCTGAATGTTACTTGTTTTGGCCAGCTAGGGGATACCCGCACTGCGTGGATCACAAATTGTTTCAATTTTTTCGCACTTTGAAGTGCATGCTACAAATTGTTCTAAACAGTGCACATTTGAAGTGCTTGCATTTTCCATGTTTTGTTGCTCCATGAATTTCTCACTTAGGTCACGAATCTCTTCTGCATTGGTTCTTAACTTCTTATCATTCATGTCGTTCCACTTCCACCCTTAACGAGTTCAACCAAGATCCCTGGGTTTGGAAATAAGATCTTTACATAAAAATAATAGCACCGTTTGGTTTAGGACTCTCCCTTTTTGAGGATGCTCATTTTTTAAATGGTTTTTTTGAGGTTTCATTAATTATGGTAAATGTTCGTCTAATGCAGGAACTATAGTCTTGAGGCAACTGCATAACAACTTCTCTGGATTATTTTATGGAATTCCGTTTACTAAGCCAAATACAGAATTTGTCCAGTCAGTTAAGAGTCAGTTCTCGCCCAATAGCAAGATTTTAGTTGTTTGCCAAGAAGGACTGAGGTATTCTATACCATTAATCTTTGAGGCTATAGTCATGAAAACAAAAGTGAAACCTATTTACTCCCAAATCTGTCAATCTCAACAAAAAGTGTTGCTTTAAAGTATCTTGTTTCTTCTTGAACATGTCGGACTTCTAATTTATTTGTTTTCGTCCTTCGTGATTGTTGATGATGTTTTTTGTGCGTTATTGTTTAAGATCCGCTGGTGCTGCAAACTAATTAGAAGCAGCTGGCTTTCAGAATATAGCATGTATATCATCAGGACTCCAATCTGTAAAACCAGGTTCAATTTCAGTTACTTGAATTCGAAAAAAGCTGTAGCTTAATAAGAATAAATAAACTTACAATTTGTGGCTTTTATGACAGTCATAGTTTAGGTCCATGTGAGTTTCATTTGATCCACGTACATAAAAAAATGTCTGTTTTTACTCTCATTTATATGGATATAGTGAGATGTTTTGACGTCAATTTTGCAGGATTGTTTGACGTTGAGGGTTCCAAGGAGCTAAAAGATGCAGGTAAGGCTGGTTTGGTTCAGGTGCAAGGCAAAATCTCAGCTGTTCTTGGAACTGTACTCATCTGTAAGTTGTAAATTCTTCTCGTCCACATTATTTCCACAAGTATGAGCATGAATTTTTTACAACTTTCATCTCATGGTATTAGATGGAATTTACAGGTGCGTATCTTTTCATAACTTTCTTTCCGGATCAGGCGGAGAAGATCATTGCGCTGTTTCCCTCGAGTTAGGAACTTACAATGAGATGACAAGTTTTGCACTAGTGTTTTGTTTCAATGATGAGTTGAGTGAAGTAAAATTCTTTGAAAGCATAGGTCATATGGATGATAGACTTGCAGATTTAGCTGTTAATGAATATTACGATTGGAGGTTAACAAATATATTTTCTTAAAATTTTTATTCCTAAATAATTAGTGTTTTTATCCTGTTAAAAAGAAAGATGTACAATTTACGATTTTCTTACAAGAAATGTTGATGTTAAATAACCCGGTGAAAATTTTCCCATTTTTCCAGAAAAGTTTTCATTGAAAACTTAAAAACAGAAAAACTGTTTAGTAGCATCATTTTCCGAAAACTTTTTAAAATTTCAAAATTTTCATTTTCCAAATTTATATAGAAAATTGAAAAACCCTATGGTGTGTTTAGTTGTGGAAAATTTTTCATATTTTTCTGTTTCCAAATTTCTAGAAAAGAGGGGAGTTTTCTATTTCTATAAAAGAGTTGAAAATTTAGAAAAGGGTAATATGGGGTTTTCCAATTTTCTATATAAATTTGAAAAATGAAAATTTTGAAATTTTAGAAAATTTTCGGAAAATGATGCTACTAAACAGCTTTTCTGTTTTTTAGTTTTCAAATGAAAAATTTTCTAAAAGAATGGGAAAATTTTCACCAACTAAACAGGGCCTATATTACCCTTTTTCTAAATTTTCAACTCTTTTCTAAAAAAAGAAAACTCCCCTATTTTTTAGAAATTTTGAAAATTTTTCTACAATTAAACACACGCTAAAATTTTACTTAGTTCTATAATTTTCTTGAATTTTGAGAATTTTTTTTTGAACGCCTATTTGTATCAAAGCTATCAAGAAGCTACAACAAAGATACAACAAAATATATGATACAATTATGTTGAGCAAGCCTAGGGTAATCTATTCGAGCCAACTCAACCAAATGTTTTTGCTTTTATGAGTAATCCAGAAGTGTGGAAGAGTCTTAATTTTTTCTATGAGTGTTCCATTGCGAGGGTTTCAAGTAGAGGTGACAAATCTTACTCATTTTGATAAATATAAGCACTTTTGCTCATTTTCAAAAAAGAATGGGGCACTTTTTTTCCATTCTTTAATATTAATGGGCTAAACGGGCGCATATGTAAGAAACTTATGGGCTTAACTGGCGCACATGTAAAACACTGTTTAGGCTACTCGGCGGATATTTTATATTTAGTTTTTATCCCCGACTTTAAACAAATATTTTTATTTTTTAATTCTAAAGTTTTTATACGTCTTTTTTCTCATTTAGCTTGCGCCCGTTTAGCCCGCCCGTTTCGCCCGCCCGTTTAGCCCGTCGCCCCTTTAGCCCGCCTGCCCGCCCGTTTTGCCACCTCTAGTTTTAAGTTAAAAAACCACTCTATTTGGAAAGCGCCAAATGATCGTGTTGAGGTTTTGTGTAAAAAGGTTAGAGTTGAAATAGTTGACCGGATTATTTAAATGAGTCAAGTTCGGGTTGAGGTTTTCTAACCCATCAACTTGACAACTCGAACCCGCCAACCCAAACCCGACTCGAATTGGCACCCCTAAATTGAATACCCCAAAACTAAACAGACCTTAGTTTCTTCTATCCCTAATAATTAGGGTAAACTAAAAAAATAATTTGGTCCATTAACTTTGCAAAAATGGCAAATATGCCACTGAGTGGAAAGTTCTCGGAATTGCCGCTATACTTTGCATTTCCATGCAAAAAAACCTCGAGTCAACTTTTTTTTTTAACTTTTGGGCGTCAACCCAATTAACTCCCTCACTTGCCATGGACGTGAGGGCATTTTCGTCATTTCCGATTGTTTGCATCCAAATTCCTTTCCCCACCTTTCGTTTCATGCAAAACACATCTTCGGAAGGTTTTTCCCACCACACTTCAACAACCACCTTTCGTTTTTGCAGAATGTGGCCCTGAAATGAAATTTCTCGCAAAAAAACTTGGTAGTCCACTTTCTGACACAGTTTCAAAGACTTATTTGGCACGACCTTTGAAAGACTCACGATTAATTTCAACATTGAACTCGATCGACTCTTCGATCCAAGGACCAAATATTCAAACTTGTTCATCACATTCACGACGGTTCATGAAGATAACTGTCAGTTGTAGTCTACCCTATAAATATCACTACCCCTAACCACAATTTCAAACCCAAACTTAGACTTAAAGAGTTAATAATTCAATGGCAAACCAAGATGGTGGTTCTAGGAGATTGGTATTGTGTGATAGATTGACACGGGATGCAAACTCGTCGTATGGAGAGACAATTGTTTGTTCACTTTAGTAGGGAAAGGGATCATGTAACACCCCACTTGGATAAGTGGACCGTTACTTGTATTTATGGCGTGTCATCAAATCATAAGGTAAATGCCCTAGAACATTAACTGACCATAAAGGGAATACCGGAATCAAACATCGGTAATCTAATCATAAGCTCAACAATTAAATTTATTTATTTATAAACTCCTTTTTTAAAATGATTTAATGAATTTAAATAATCCCGTGTAATCATTATTATTAGCGATCCCGAAAACTCGTGCTAAAAACCATCCCGAGACATTCGTGTCTCGGTCAAACCGAACCGGGCCCACTTGTTACTGGTGTCACCCGTGGTTCCCACTGCTTTTATATTCTTTTCCCACTGTTTTTACTTTTAAAGTTCCCACTGTATGTTATATGTTCCCACTGCTTGCTATATATTCCCACTGTTAGTGCAGTGGTTACCACTGCTAATGCAGTGGTTCCCACTGCTCGCAGTCCCAAACACCCCCTGTTGGGCGAACTAGACCCAAACACCCCTGCTGGGCTGCTGTTGCTGTTCGAACAGCCAAACACCCATGCTGTTTGGTTTCTGTTATGCGGTTGATCACAAAAAGACACCACCGAGACACCTCGTGTCTTGGTTTGTGTGCACAACAACAAAATCAACCTCAACTACATCAAATCGTGATTCACTTCTTTCCTTTTAAGTAAAAAAAAACGTTTTCTATAAAAACTTATGCACACATTCGTGTTTTACTCATGAACAAAAAGAAAAGATTTACCTTGTTACGGGATTGGGGAAGAACAGCTAGGGACGAATTTGCATGCCTAAAAAATGAAGCCGAGACCCCTTTGTTTGCTTAATCTGGCGGCACTAATCCAACAACCTAATCTCTTTTTTTTATGCGTGATACTGAGATGGGAGATCTTGTTTCCCTGTTGTTTAGTTGTAAACCGGGCTGGGCCAAAAGCCCAAGTTTCTTTCTTTGTTAAAGAGTCCAAACGCCACCTTTCAATGTATACGTGTTCTCGTTTGGTTTTCGGCACTTGTAAATCATCCCGTAACATGTTTATATTTCTCGTATTTTAATTTTCTGAAAACATAATACTCTTTCTGTAATTAAATAATACATACGTAATACGTACGTAGTGTTCTTCTGAATTTTAATAATTATTTTCAGAATAATTATCTTTTGTAATATTTAAATAAAACTGAGTGCGTAATTACCGTTAACGTTTAATTATTTATGTATAATACATACTTAATATTTTTTGAGACTAAATAATTTATTTTCTGAATAATTATTTTGTTATAGTATTTAAATAAACAGAGACTGCTGATAACTAGATTTTACTCGGGTTAAAAATTATCCTTGAACCAATCTCTTCGAATTGAAAAAGGAGTTAACTATGTGACTCAACCGTTCTTTGGTGTAAACAAATGTTGTCGTTGTAGTATTTAAAATAAAAGTGCAAAAACAATTAAAGTAAATGACTTTAAAAGTAAATCTAAATCTAATTTAAAGTGAAAGGCGAGTATTTAAAAGCGTGACTAAAATTAAAAGGCACTAAAAGTAAATAACGCAAACTTAAATCTAACTAAGGCAAACTTAAAACGCAACTAAAACTTAAACTTAAACTAAGGCAAGGCTAAAATAAATCTAATGCAAATAAACTTAAAGTGTGACTAAGGAAAAAGGCGGGAAAAATAAAGCTTGAATTTAAAAAGCAGAAACTTAAAAACTGATATTAAAGAAACCTGAAAATCAGCTTATCCGGAATAATCCTCTCTATTCGGAATGTTTGGCCTATTCGGAATGTCTGCCTATCCGGAATATTTTGCTATTCGGAATGTTTGCCCTATTCGGAATAATTGGCCTATCCGGAATAATTTCCCTATTCGGAATAATTTCCCTATTCGGAATAATTTCCCTATTCGGAATAATTTCCCTATTCTGAATAATTTCCCTATTCTGAATAATTGCCTATTCTGAATAATTACCTATTCTGAATAATTTGCCTATTCTGAATAATTTGCCTATTCTGAATAATTTCCTTATTCTGAATAATTGCCTATTCTGAATAATTGCCTATTCTGAATAATTTGCCTATTCTGAATAATTGGCCTATTCTGAATAATTGCCTATTCTGAATAATTGGTCTATTATGAATAATTTCCCTATTCTGAATAATTGCCTATTCTGAATAATTGGTCTATTCGGAATAATTTCCCTATTCGGAATAATTTCCCTATTCGGAATAATTTCCCTATTCTGAATAATTTCCCTATTCTGAATAATTGCCTATTCTGAATAATTGGGAAGTTCAGAACATGCAAACAAACACCCCGAAGAACATGGAACAAGAAAAAGATACGATCTAGATAAAAATTAAGCAAAATCAACCACAAGATTAAATCAAACTATTCAACAAACATATACTAATGATAATCAAACAATCCAAAACAACAAAACTAACAATAAAGATCAAGATAATCAAAACCCACTTTGATCAAAATAAAAACATGAACATGAACATAAACATAAAATTCAAAGATTAAAGAAAGGTAGGATGAGATTAAACAATAAAGATAAAGATTAACAAAAATTAAAAGAACACTTACTTGAAATTAAATGGAAATTAAGGTGCAAGACAAGTATTTAAATTTGACAAGTAATTAAATGACAAGGTAATTAAAAGTGGAAGAAGTAATTGTCACTATTAGCCAACAAAACGAAAATGATTAAGAACTAATCTATATATAGGGGAGGATTAAGGAATGCTTAGGAAGCTTCCTCCCCTCTTTCCTTTCTCCTTAATTGCATGCTTAGTCCTTTCTTCTTAATCTCTTTGTTAATTGCACCATTAGTCCTTAAGCCTTTAAATCTTCTTTAATCTTGGACTTTAATGACTTTTGGCTCGGGATTTCTTTGAACTCGTCTTTTAATTCTTCAATAAAATAGACTTGAGCTATTCGGCTTTAAGTAAACTTCCGTCTTTCGACTTTTTCTTCGATAAATCTTCAGAATTGGTCTTGGACTTCCGTTCTTTTTGCACTCTTGACTTCTCGACTTCATCTTTCATCTTTTTCTTCAATAAAAGCCCGTGAATGCCGTGTTTTCTCCACTTTTCACAATTTCGTCCTAAATCACAACAAAAACACAAACCACGCATAATTCCGACATAAAAGACATAAAATACACGTTTTGGCTCGGTTATTCTTGTAATTAAGTGGTAAAAAGGATGGGTGTTTACACACCTATCAAATCTCCTACACTTGACCATTGCAATGTCCTCATGCAATGCATTAGTTACAAAGCACGTTTACATTTTTCATCATAATCAATCCACGTTGGCCTTTATTAAAGAGATAGAAAATTACAAACATTCAATAGTAAAGAAATCAAAAGCATACCTTGGGTTTTGGAAATGTCATGAATAATCATCATTCTCAAGTTTTCACTTTCTCCAAACCAAGCTTAAAAACGAGATCATTGTTATTATAAGTTAGCAAACTAACACGAACTCATGTGGGCCAATTACACACTTAGACTCCCTTATTCCTAGGGGTATCTCTTATATTTTATTTTTGTCTTGAATGATCACGAAGATGCATTGTTTGACTTATTTCGATAGTTTATTAGGCTAAAAATAAAGTGAACGATTTAATCACTAGTTAGCTAAAGGACAAAATCTTTTAAAACTGCTTCTCGGGACCTCATAAAGTTGGCATAACTCGCTTCGCGATTTGAGACCTTTCTCGGACGGATATTTGGCAGCGACTTCATACTTCAAACCTTAAGAGACGTTCATGAAATTATGGTCTTCTCTTCATATAGGAATTTCATCACTTGAAGTTTTGAGAGATTCTTCATAAATGGACCACGACTTCTTTATTTTTCTCCAATTATTATTTTGGACTTTGATATACAACGATCCGCCTTCTTTTTGACTTAGATCTATTTATCCTCATACCTTGCTAGGGTCTTTCCGGATACACTTCTCCATGACTTTTGGGGAGTTTTTGCTTTTCGTCGTGTGTCTCGATCCTTCATATTGATTTTTGATAAATGATTCTTCACATCACTTGGGATCTTTAGCAACAAAATATAGCCCTCATGTCTTGTTAGGACCTTTTTGGACTCGCCAATCTTCGCATCCCGCTTCAATAAGTTATGCCTTGGCTATGAACTCTAATCCATACCGAGCAACTTTGAAACGATCTTGGGCTAGAAGCTAAGTAACTTTTCAAATCGTACAACCTTATTTATTGCAGATAAATTTATTAGCAAGCGATGTGAGAATAGGCTCATAATTAACTCACATAAATTCACGAAAGAATACCAAACTTATAATTGGCTCTATCATCTCTCGTTCTCCACAATTTAAAATCTCAAGGAATGAGACTCGTGGATGCTTAGCCTATTAAATCAAAGTTTTGGGTTTTCGAGTCGCCTATAGGATCTTGCAAATTCTTAAACTTTTTCAAGTTTAGAAATGGAATTTTAAAGTTCCCTTGATAAACGACTCTCTAGGATCAATTATAGGAACTTGCGAAAAGTTCTTGTTCTTAACCCGTGAGAGTTAAGACTTTCGCGTTTTATAGCTCCCTATATAAAAGCCTAGCAAAACTTGACTTAAACACGTTAAGGATACTAGCTAGAGTAACTTAGACAAGTAAACTCGGGTTGAGTCAAAAGATTCACAACGTTTGAAAACTAAAACCACTTTATTAAAGATTTATTCTAGCAAAGGAAGAAAATAACTATACAAAGGGAAAAACTAATAGGCCAAAATAGATCAAAAATTTTGAAAAATGTCGAAAATTTGATTTTCCGGTTAAAATGAGGACAAATACAAGGAAAAGGCCACTTAACTTCGATAGAAGTCCCCCTACACTTAACATAAACATTGTCCTCAATGTTTAAGCATGTGGGAGTAAACTCCCCTACACTTATGACATTGTGCACTTTGTTTAAATCTCGCTAAGGAAGAGACAACTAAAGAGATTCCTATTTTAATATTGAGAAAATATAAAATAGTGAATCGAAAAGAGTTTAGGATAGAACCGGGAAAATGGAACACGGAATCACGGGTCGTCAAAAATCATCAAGAGTGGATCATTGAGCGCTCGAATCCCTGATTAAGAGAGGAGAGGAAATAGCAAACCAACGGGTCGCCCCTACACTTAGGATAAAGAAAGCAAAAAGATAGATGCATGGGTTGCCTCCCAAGAAGCGCTTGATTTTTGTTAACCAAGTCGTGAGCCTGACTCGACCTTGATTATCAACTGAAGAAGCATGAAACATATCCACCGGGATCAAAGACATAGTTTTCGTCCATCAAATAGCACAAGCTTAAGGCGAACAAGGAAAGCCAAAGAAGAATAGGCAAGGTTCCCTTAAGCAGCGATGGAGCATGGTGGGAGAAAGTATGGTGAGGTGCAAGCATGTCTTCAAAATTTCCAAAGATTTTTCCTTTTATTTCATCAGGTGGATACTGAGATGGCTTAAAGATTTCAATACCGGGGTCGAACACCTTTTCCTTTAAGGGAAAATAGCACGCAGGCTCAGCAGAATGGGAAGAAGATCCGCGAAGAAGCACAACCTCGTCCTCAGAAGGGGGACAAAGAGGTGTTAAATCATATGTGCTGCGGATATTGGTGTCGACCGGTTTCTTCTCCTTTGAAAGAATGTTCTTCAAATCCAAAGTAGGATCAAGACGATAATCTTCAAAATCATAAGGAGGAGCATCACTCTCATGAGGGAAGTAAGTATTGAGAAACGTAGAGAAGTCTTCCTCAAATGAGTAATCGTCCAAAGTAGGATCGAGTGATGGCGGAGGATCTTCATCATGTGAAGAATCACTCGAAAGAGTATCAGCCTCATCAAAATCATCGAAAGTGGGCACCTCGGGATACTCGGAGGTATAATCATCAAAATCATCCGTATCTGAGCTAGACTCATCATCATAAGCATCAAAGATCGGTGGAGAATCAAATATGGGAGAAGGTTCCAAATTGGAGAGAGAATCATTCACATCATCTTGAAAAAGTGGATTATCAATGGAAGAATCGAATAGAGGATTGTTGTAGACGACAAAATCATCAAGCACATTAATCATATTCACTGATTCTCGGCCTCCAAAGGATTTACTTGTAAGCTTTCCCATTTTAAATACTTGTGAATCATTCCCGACTCTTAAGATTAACTCGCCTTCGGCAACATCAACTAAAGCTCGTCCGGTTCTCAAGAATGGCCGACCAAGTATTAAAGGAATACGAGGGTCCATTTCATAATCAACAACGACAAAGTCGATCGGGAAAGTAAATGTGCCAACTTTGATGAACACGTCTTCGGCAATACCAACAGGGTAAGCGAGAGTGCGATTAGCAAGCTCAAGAGTCATCTTTGTGGGAGTGAGATCGGGCAATGATAGTGTTTTCCAAACACTCAAAGGCATAAGATTAATACTGGCCCCGAGATCAGCAAGGGCAGTAAATTCTTCAGTTTTGTTGAAAACGCAAGGCAACACAAAACGACAGGGATCTCCAAGCTTTTCCGGAAGTTCTTTAAGAATAACTGCAGAGCAGTTTTCATTTAAGCGTGTGTTGGCGAGCTCAATCAACTTTTCCTTCTTGTTAAGCAATTCCTTGAATGCTTTGACAAATTTCGGTATGTGGACAAGTGCTTCAAGAAAGCTAATGTTGAAGTTCATTTGAGAGATCATCTTCACATAGCGCGACACTTCAGAGTCATCCTTGGTTAGCATTTTGGTCTTGCCTAAACGAGAAGGATAAGGGATATTGGGTTTAGGTGGTGAAGGTGCAGGTGTAGGTAAAGGTTGAGATGTTGAAGGGTCCTTCCTAGGTACAACGTCATGACGAGGCGGAGACGGTAATGGTGCACTAATACTAGGTGTAGGAGGAGTAGGGATAAATGGTGGTGGAGGAGGTGTAGATGATGGGGGTGGGATCGGTGGATCGACAATGGTAATTCCACTACGAGTAGTAATAGCACTCACATTTGCTCGTGGATTGGTGACGGTGTTTGAAGGTAGAGAACTTGAAGTAGAAGGTTGAGCTGCGGGCAAGAAACTAGCAAGCATATTCTTCAAATCATTGGTTTGATTGCTGAAGGAGGATTGAGTATTATCTCTAAGCTCGGATCTAATCTCATTTCCTTGCTTTGTGATATCTCCTTTCAGATTGATAATTTGGCTCTGAAGATTCTTGGTTTGCTCACCTTGGGTTCTCATGATGGCTTCAACATCGGGGTTAATGGGTGGGGCTTGTTGGGCGGGTGGGTGATAAGGACTAGAAGCTCTTGGTGGGATTTGTTTGCTTCTATTGTAGTTGTTGGCGGGGTTTGGTTTTGAGGAGAAAAACCGGGTGAAAGGTAATTGTTTGATCGGTAACTCAGCAGATTTCTATCCCCTTGAGGTCGAGCTTGGTAATTTTCCGGTGAATAATTACCATAAGCTGCATACACATTTTCCGGATTTCCTTGTGTAGAAGGACAATCGGTGTATGAGTGAGGACCGCCGCATGTTTCACAAGAAGGTGCAACCGCTTTAACTTGTTGTTGTTGTTGGTTTGAAGCGAGAAGCGTGATACTTTTGCTTATTTCAGTCATCATGCGGGTGAGTTCGGTCATATCAGGGTTTGCTGAGGTAGAAGAAACATTGACTCTCGGGTTGTTCCTTGAATAAGCAGAGGAATCCCAGTTTTTGTGGTGAGTAGTCATGTTCTCAATTAACTCTCTACACTCCTCGGGTCTCCTTTTCATGAATGTGCCACCGGCGGCTGCATTAATCGTATCACGATCACGAAAAGTCAAACCGTTGTAGAAAGTATCTATTAAGGTCACAGGGAGCATGTTGTGGTTTGGACAACGATCAATCAAGACATTATATCTTTCCCAAGCATCAAAAAGAGATTCATCGGGTTCTTGCATGAAACCGCTGATTTGATTGCGAAGGCTCGTGACCATGGATGGTGGAAAGTAGCGCAACAAAAAGCGTTGAGTCATGTCATCCCAAGTGTGAATTGAATTCTTCGGGAGATGATCAAACCATTTCTCGGCATGATGTGATAAAGTATGCGGAAAGAGTTGAAGACGTAGAACATCCATTGTGGCACCAGGCAACTTCATGCTTTGGGTGATTGTAATGAACTTGTCGAGGTGTTTGTTGGCATCATCATCAGGCAATCCACGGAATGGGTTAGTTTGCACTTGCTGAATCATGTGGCGCTTCAACGAAAACTCCGGAGCGTTGATTTGCATCGGCGCAATCGGTCCTCCTCGTCCAAACATGGTAGGTTGACAAAGCTCCTCCATTGTCCGAAGATCGGGCTGTGGAAGAACATTGTTGTTATTGTTGAGGTGTGGTGGATTATTGTTGTTGACACCTGACATACTTAAATCTTCTCGAGTCTCGGGCTCTTGATAATTAGAAGATCTAGTACGCATACACCTGAAAATGCAAAAGAAAACAATACCAAACGCAAAGACAATATATATACACAATAAAGATAAAATCTTTTTGGATTTTGAAATTTTTTAATTTTAATGGATTTTTAACAATTTTTAATTTTTATGATTTTTTGAATTTTTTAAGCAAGAAAATAACGCTCACAAGTGAGAGGATCCCAAAAAACAACGCGTCTCTCACAGAAAACCGTTAATCTTTACAAAAAGAGCCGGCAGCGGCGCCATTTGATAACTAGATTTTACTCGGGTTAAAAATTATCGTTGAACCAATCTCTTCGAATTGAAAAAGGAGTTAACTATGTGACTCAAACGTTCTTTGGTGGAAACAAATGTTGTCGTTGTAGTATTTAAAATAAAAGTGCAAAAACAATTAAAGTAAATGACTTTAAAAGTAAATCTAAATCTAATTTAAAGTGAAAGGCGAGTATTTAAAAGCGTGACTAAAATTAAAAGGCACTAAAAGTAAATAACGCAAACTTAAATCTAACTAAGGCAAAATTAAAACGCAACTAAAACTTAAACTTAAACTAAGGCAAGGCTAAAATAAATCTAAGGCAAATAAACTTAAAGTGCGACTAAGGAAAAAGGCGGGAAAAATAAAGCTTGAATTTAAAAAGCAGAAACTTAAAAACTGAGATTAAAGAAACCTGAAAATCAGCTTATCCGGAATAATCCTCTCTATTCAGAATGTTTGGCCTATTCGGAATGTCTGCCTATCCGGAATATTTTTGCTATTCGGAATGTTTGCCCTATTCGGAATAATTGGCCTATCCGGAATAATTTCCCTATTCGAAATAATTTCCCTATTCGGAATAATTTCCCTATTTGGAATAATTTCCCTATTCGGAAAATGACTTTAAAAGTAAATCTAAATCTAATTTAAAGTGAAAGGCGAGTATTTAAAAGCGTGACTAAAATTAAAAGGCACTAAAAGTAAATAACGCAAACTTAAATCTAACTAAGGCAAAATTAAAACGCAACTAAAACTTAAACTTAAACTAAGGCAAGGCTAAAATAAATCTAAGGCAAATAAACTTAAAGTGCGACTAAGGAAAAAGGCGGGAAAAATAAAGCTTGAATTTAAAAAGCAGAAACTTAAAAACTGAGATTAAAGAAACCTGAAAATCAGCTTATCCGGAATAATCCTCTCTATTCAGAATGTTTGGCCTATTCGGAATGTCTGCCTATCCGGAATATTTTTGCAATTCGGAATGTTTGCCCTATTCGGAATAATTGGCCTATCCGGAATAATTTCCCTATTCGAAATAATTTCCCTATTCGGAATAATTTCCCTATTTGGAATAATTTCCCTATTCGGAATAATTTCCCTATTCGGAATAATTTCCCTATTCGGAATAATTTCCCTATTCTGAATAATTTCCCTATTCTGAATAATTTCCCTATTCTGAATAATTTCCCTATTCTGAATAATTGCCTATTCTGAATAATTGCCTATTCTGAATAATTTGCCTATTATGAATAATTTCCCTATTCTGAATAATTTCCCTATTCTGAATAATTGCCTATTCTGAATAATTGCCTATTCTGAATAATTTGCCTATTCTGAATAATTGGCCTATTCTGAATAATTGCCTATTCTGAATAATTGGTCTATTCTGAATAATTTCCCTATTCTGAATAATTGCCTATTCTGAATAATTGGTCTATTCTGAATAATTTCCCTATTCGGAATAATTTCCCTATTCGGAATAATTTCCCTATTCGGAATAATTTCCCTATTCGGAATAATTTCCCTATTCTGAATAATTTCCCTATTCTAAATAATTTCCCTATTCTGAATAATTTCCCTATTCTGAATAATTGCCTATTCTGAATAATTGGGAAGTTCAGAACCTGCAAACAAACACCCCGAAGAACATGGAACAAGAAAAAGATACGATCTAGATAAAAATTAAGCAAAATCAACCACAAGATTAAATCAAACTATTCAACAAACATATACTAATGATAATCAAACAATCCAAAACAACAAAACTAACAATAAAGATCAAGATAATCAAAACCCACTTTGATCAAAATAAGAACATGAACATGAACATAAACATAAAAATCAAAGATTAAAGAAAGGTAGGATGAGATTAAACAATAAAGATAAAGATTAACAAGAATTAAAAGAACACTTACTTGAAATTAAATGGAAATTAAGGTGCAAGACAAGTATTTAATTTTGACAAGTAATTAAATGACAAGGTAATTAAAAGTGGAAGAAGTAATTGTCACTATTAGCCAACAAAACGAAAATGATTAAGAACTAATCTATATATAGGGGAGGATTAAGGAATGCTTAGGAAGCTTCCTCCCCTCTTTCCTTTCTCCTTAATTGCATGCTTAGTCCTTTCTTCTTAATCTCTTTGTTAATTGCACCATTAGTCCTTAAGCCTTTAAATCTTCTTTAATCTTGGACTTTAATGACTTTTGGCTCGGGATTTCTTTGAACTCGTCTTTTAATTCTTCAATAAAATAGACTTGAGCTCTTCGGCTTTAAGTAAACTTCCGTCTTTCGTCTTTTTCTTCGATAAATCTTCAGAATTGGTCTTGGACTTCCGTTCTTTTTGCACTCTTGACTTCTCGACTTCATCTTTCATCTTTTTCTTCAATAAAAGCCCGTGAATGCCGTGTTTTCTCCACTTTTCACAATTTCGTCCTAAATCACAACAAAAACACAAACCACGCATAATTCCGACATAAAAGACATAAAATACACGTTTTGGCTCGGTTATTATTGTAATTAAGTGGTAAAAAGGATGGGTGTTTACACACCTATCAACTGCGTATTTACTGTTTACGTTTAAATTAAACTTAGAGCTGAGACTATGCGTATTTAATATTCGAAGATTTTAAATACGGGTTTTACAATTCTTCCCCTCTAAAAAAAATAATTCTTCCTCGAATTAAAGATGCGATAATGCTGTGGTTTTACAATTCTTCCCCTCTGAAAAGGAGAAATTCGTCCTCGAATTAAAGGTAATAAGCTGGTGGAGTTATAAAAGCTGAAAGGACACATATGCTAAAAGAGTATGAAGGCTGAAAGACATATTAGCTGAAGGATCGTTCGTCCTTGATTTAGAACATGATGTTGCTGAAAGGGTATAAACGTGACATGACTGAAATGAACATGGAACGTGACTGACTGAAAGAACTTAACTAGATTTTGTAAAGCCCAATTTTTTTTATGTAAATTATTTTTGTGTGATAGTAATAATGCCCCAAAAATAATATAAGGATAATAACCAAAATTAGTCTGATATATAAATTTTTTAGAGAAATAAATTGTTTATACAAAGTTGGCCTAATTGAGTTGGCAAAAATACAACTATATAAGTATTCAAATTTTAAATATGTAACTATAATGACGTGTATTGGTACAGAGACAAGATTTTCGTTATGCCTTAAGTATTTGAATGATATAATTGAATACATATGTTATTTTTTACTTTTATATGGTCATAACTGGCATTGCAAAAGAAATAACTTTACTAATAAACTCGGTCATTAACTTTCCTTTGAAGTTACGTTTTTCTCGGCGTAAAAATAGCGACACGTCTATATCTCCTTATTAGGATCTTTGGCCGTTAGAAACTACAAAATGTGCAAAACCCTAAAGAAAATGTTAATGCACAACAAGCCTCCTTTCTATAACCAAAATACTAAATCAATCTATAAGTATTAGCGATGTTTTGGGTTCACGTAAAGTATCTTTGTTCGCATTTGGAGTTCGTATTCAGTCCATGTTTATGTGCAAAGTTTTTGACTTCATTCGCTATAGGTTTATATTTAAGAAGTGTATTAGTGAATGATTTTGGTTCCATCTTCTATTTCGATCTATTTTCATTAGCCAGGAGCAAGATTATGGGTGATTGAAGAATTAGAATTTATGCTATGAGGTTTTATTCATGTTCGGGCATAGCTCGACTTCACGGCAGCCAATTTAACATGTTAGATCCTTCTTGCTTGATTTGGATTTCTGATCTGGTTAAGGGTGATCATGCTATGCTAACGAAGAAGGGTTGGTTTCACTCCTTGGTAACTATATGTCTCGTGCTAAAGGAACTTAGGTTCGATCACATTTCGTTAGACTCTATGGTTCATGTTCAGTTGGTTTTCGCACTCGTGTTTGCTTCGATCAGACCTCGTTGAATCTGATCGCTCGTCTTTGTACTTGTGGACGTGTGTGTTCGATTTTGGCTTCCGAAGGTAAATACTATATTGCAAATGAAGTACACTACTATATATACATGTAGATAGTTTTATATGAACACATGAAGATACATGTTTTAATAAAAGAAAAATATGCAAAGGACGTGATGTTAAGATTTTTGAATTAGTTTAACAATATGGTGTAACTATGTTTGACGTTTATGTCATGTGCATGGGTTAATTTTTAAAGTTTTCATGCCCATGCAAGTATCACGTTACAAATGGGTCAGATGGCTATAGAATAGGAGTTAAAATTGTATCAACTATCAAGTATATAGGTTTTAAACCATAGTTACATAATAGGTGTAGCTTATTAAAAGAATGACTGAGTCAAGCTTTCAAGTACGTGTCGATTTAGCTAAGGTACGGATATTTTTATCTCTCTACTATTATTTGTCTCTTTCGTTTATTCGAGTGATTGTACGGATTTTCCGTCCTTTCAGTAAGGACTTCCTTTCTATGCATGATTAGGATTCCCCGTCTACAGCCAAATGTTTTTCCCAGTATATGTTATAAATTATCAGAAATTATTTTAATAACTAAGATATTGCCTGAGCCTTATATACGAGCATGACCAGTTAGTTGTACTAGTTACGGAGGTACCGTAACCATGACACTTGAGGCACCAGTGTCATGACTCACCTGTAGGAGAGTGATATCCTGCAACGTCCCATTCAGCTCAGCTTGGCCATTTTATCAGTATTATTAGTGGGGCGTATGGATGCATCCTAGGCTATCAGTTTACAATTTATCAGGTGAATGTGGTGTGTGCTCTACATCCTTCACATTGGAGCTGATCCCTCTACCCAGCACATTATTTAGAGGCCACCCCTCTACAGCATGACGAGGTCACCCCTCCAGTTATTCATGCAAAAGTTGTTACAGCACATGACCTATATAAGCTCTTGGCAATTAAAATACAGTAAATGCATGCTTTCAGATTTAACAGATAACAGTTTAGCTTTATTATTTATAAATCAGACATAGCAGATTATACACATATTTCCGCTGCAGTTTTACTTATCAATCTTACAGCTCCAGTATTATATCATCTGTTTAATTTCAATATTTCTTATCATGCTTTGTATCCGTTCACTGAGCGTTATGCTCAGCCGTAGTTCCTTTCATGTTCTAACAGCAGGTACACCAGGACGCTCTTAGGATTCTGAGAGCATGTGCATTGGATGGAAGCTATCCAGACTTCTTACTTTATGCACTTCTTACATTATTCTGATTATTTGGACATTTTTTAGTCCTTCCTTCAGAATTTTACTTTTCATGTTTTGATCTTATGTTGGATTACCGATGTTTGATTCTGGTATTCCCTTTATGGTCAGTTAATGTTCTAGGACATTCACCTTATGCTTTGATGACACACCATAAATACACGTAACGGTCCACTTATCCAAGTGGGGTGTTACAATATGGTATCAGCGCGCATGGTTCGACCTGTAGGCTCTAAAATTTGACCTGTGACTAGTGGGTAGTCACCAGGAACTTTCCAGATTTTGGCGTTGTTATCTTTCATGTTTCTGATGCATTTATCAGTCAGTTTTCTTCAGTTATCAGTCGGTTTTCTTAAAGTTTTTGACTAAGTAAAAGGTTAGTACAAGACTGGCCATATTTAGTCGCATGTGCTTTTCTGCGCAATTTTGTATTGGTGAACCGAACCATAGGCGTTCATCCTTACTCATGTCAGATTCACGTTGTTCAGTTGAATATTACTTGGTGAACCGGCCCATATGCGTTTACCCTTACTCATGTCAGATTCATGTTTTCAGTCAAATATTACTGGGTGAACCAGCAAAAAACGTTCACCATTCTTCAGGTCAAATTTTCATGCTATTCAGTCGAATGATCCTTTGTGTACCGATCCACAGTTGTTCACCTTGTCATATCAGGACATTTCATAATCTTGACAAGTATGGATTGAACTACAATCAACAATATTTAGTCCCAGATTATAAATTTCTATACATAAAATTTGACAAGTATGGATCGAACCAGAATCGCCCATACTTAGTCACATGTTTTGTTCCTTGAATTCTGTGGATTAAACCATAGCCATCCACATCAGCTGATGTTAAACCTCAGTTGATCATACTCTTATAGTCTTTATAACAATCCAGTTCGCACAATTTCAAGTTGATGTCGCTTCAACGCTGTTTCAGTTTCATGTCTCCTTACGAGGGTTTTATGTTCCGCAGAATGATAATGTCTTCATGCTAAGACACAAAAAGGATTTCAGTAAAAATCCCGTTTCATGATAAATCATGTTTGGTCTTCATCAGTCATCTCTTGATACTGACCATTGTTGAAATTCCGTTTAATCATATTCGTGAACCTCTATAAAACCAGCATTAAGTCTACGCAGGAATTACCAGGCTATCATGTTACTCATTTCAGTTCAGTTTACCACCGTTTAAATCAATTATCTCCGTTGACCATGTCAGACGGTTGACACCAGTATCGATCATATCAGCAAACCTTCAGCGGTACCACATGAACAGTATTCATCGTGTACTTCACGTACAGTATTTCAGGTGTACCCCATGTACCTAACTCCATGTGTACCGTTAATCGATCCTTAATCACCTCAGGCATTTCCGCTTGTTGATATTCTACCAGATGCTGATGCTGCTCATGAGTTGAAGATTTTGTCGGACGATGATGACGCTAACACTTTGAAGACCTCACAAATGCTAATGCTGCTGATACTTTGGAGATTTCTCAAGATACTGATGCTGTTTATACTATGAATAATCTACAGAACAAGGACGAAAACTATAAATTGGAAATTTCTGACAAGAATAAATTTCAACCATCAGACACTACCATTCCATTCTATACTTTTACCTCCCCCAGTTAGATGTCACACTCCACTCAACTAATCTTTTAGTCAGAAGAGTGGGAATCGGTAACCAGCCGGCCACTCAGCATAAATAGTTACATGAATCACGACCATGATAATGACTGTCAGGAAACTGACAGACAAGGCGGTAATGACAACCACCGTGCTTATAATAATCAGTCAGTAACCATCGAAACTCCGGAACGGACGTGACCAGAAATACCGAGGTCAGCAGTCTAACCGGTCCGCCAACCCTAGCAGTTACCCGAAATTCTCAACCTTATTCAGACTCGCCCATTAAAATACATGTCCAGACAACAGTCAAGACACGGGTCGCAAGTATCATTTCGGAAGATACTTTTCCAGACACCAGTCATGGTACACGTCATACGAATATCTTCTCAAATAACGAGTCTGAACTCATAACTCTAGTGCGTCTTCTAACTCAGACCTCAGAAACTTAGGGTACCCACCACGGGGGTATACCCGTTCTGTTATGCCACACATAAATCAGACCAATATAATTCAGTTATCACCACCGGAGTATTACTCAGGTTAGACGCGCTGTGTTCCTACAGACAAACACATTCAGTGAAAGTCGCCACGTTTACTTCACGTATTCCTATGACAACTTTATCTTAAATCATGTATTACCTACCTCCCAGCCAGAAAAGACTCCGCAGTATCACCATATTTATAAAGGCTTTTTCTTTCCGTTGGAAACAAGATTTGTCTTACCAACTCCTGAATTGTTCATTATATTTTGCCTGGAAAATCAGTATAAATTGTTTCAGCTTTACAAGCACGTGAATTATTATCTTATAGTTGCGAAAATTTCTAATCACCATTCATGATGCGACTTCTGAAGTTCCTTAAATTCATGATCGACAAATTATCCTAAAATCTCCAAATGTCATTCCAGAAGGTTTTCTAGAAATTCCTTCCTAACCACGAGACATAAATTAACATTGAGCTTGTCTCAAGAACAGCACCTGTTTTCAAAACTCTTTATTCCAGGGCTTCATCTAAGTTAAAAGAGTTGTAGCTATTGCTGAAAGAGTTATCAAAACGAGGCTTTATTCGCCCTAACCACCACCAGGAAGTGTACCGTTTCTTTCTATCAGGAAGAAGGCCGGTAACCTGAGATCATGTATCGACCACAAAAAATTTGACCAGATCACTATTCATAAACGATATTCATTCCACGAATAGAAGGTTTACCTGACCTGCTACGATGTCTAAAATTTTTTCTAGAACAATTCACGATCATGCCACCAGTAGTGGTGAGAGGAGGAACATGAGATTTTCTAGACTGCTGTTGCACACGTTACAGTCTCTCTAAAATTTTGATTTATACTTCTGAGCTCCCTAATGCTCCAGATATAGTATGAAATATATGAATAAATTTTTCACGACTTCTCAGACAAAATCGTCAGTATATTTATTGATAACATTCTGATCTGCTAAATTCTAGAGAGGTACAAGAGAATCATCTTCTCATAGTTGTACAAAACCTCCGATAGGAGAAAAGTATATAAACAGCTTTCCGGATGTGAGTTTCAGTTGGACAAGGTGGCATTCCTGAGCCACATTATTTCAGTAGAAAGAAATTTCAGAAATCCTGCGAAGGTGAAGGCCATCAGCAGATGGTCAAGACCGACGTCGGTGGCTGAAGTACGAAAATTTTCTAGAACTCAGTTGAATACTACCGCGGAAATTGCTGACAGTTCTCACTAAAATTCTTCCATAACTATTCACCCAGATTCCACTATAATGTACCATAATCACAAGCAGAATTTTAATAGAAGCAGTGTGACACATTGATGCAGCTATGTTCCTATCTAGATGTCTGATATACCGCAGGTTCAAGATAGAACGCCGTCATGCTAGTGAGTTATTACAACCCGTAGAAATTCTGAACAGAAATGAGACAAGATTCCATGAAGATTATTATCAGTTTACCAAAAAACTCAGGAAAGTATGATGCTATCTAAGTCATTGTCGACCAATTAAACCAGCCTACACGTTTTCCTTTATCCGAAAGGATTACGTAGTAGCAGATCTGCAAGAAATTCAGCAGTAAATCGTACGATTTCAAGGTATTCCATCAACCATCATATCAGATAGGAAATTTCACGTTCGCGAATCACGCTCACGTTAATGTTCACGATCACGTTTACGTTCAAATTCACGGTCACGTTTATGTTATCTTCACGTTTACATCTCACGTTCACATTATGATGTTGTTTCAGCCCATATTTTATGCTATCCCATGATTTAAGTTCATGTCCGCATTCCTAACATTGTTCACGTTCAGGTTCGTGTTCCATCTCGCGATACACATTTCCCAGCTTGTTACTAAATATAGTTATAAAAAGCTTAAGAAACCAGACTCAAGTTTAGTACAACTTTTCCATACTCAGGCAGATGTTTCTCGTCTCAGGCCGTATCGTTTGACATTCCTTCCTCAGTCATCATACGTTCATTATATGTCCTAGTACTACGTTCACATTATGTTCACGTATCACATTCACGATATACTCCAGGTACAGCGTTCCTCATATAACCGCGAGCCACGTTCATAATTGCTCACGTAGCACGTTCACAATTGTTCACGTAGTTCGTCCCAATAGGTTTTCAGCAGCTTGCTCAGAGATATAAATGGTATATTTTCAGGATATTTGTATGTACCGTTTCATGTATCCTGCATGCTATAGCTTATTCATTCTATCAGATTCAGAAAATCCATCTTAAGTATGGAACCAGAAACTATTCAGCATCGTCAGGACAGGGTCATCAAGACCAAGATTTTCATTGTGTTTAGATCTTTGAAGGAGCCGTTTCGAGCAGGAAGCCACTCAACGGAGGAGTCCATCCGGACCTTTCATCCCTTTTCCTTCAATAATTCAGTTAAGTTACTTCAGTCATGTTACATTCTATGTTCTCTTCAGCCATGTCACGTTCCATGTTAACTTCAGTCGTGTCACGTTTATGCCTCCAACAGCATTATGTTCTATTTGAGGCTGAATTATCCTTTCAGCTTACATGTCTTCTCAGCTTACGTGTTCTTTCAGTCTTATAAACTTCATCAGCTTAGTACCTTTAATTCGAGGACGAATTTTCCTTTTTAGAGGGGAAGAATTATAAAACCACAGTATTATCGTGTCTTTAATTCGAGGACGAATTATTTTTTTAGAAGGGAAGAGTTGTAAAACCCAAATTTTTTTATTTAAATTATTTTTGAGTGATACTAATAATGCCCCAAAATAATATAAGGGTAATAGCCAAAATTAGTCTGATATATAAATTTTTTAGAGAAATAAATTGTTTATACAAAGTTGGCCTAATTGAGTTGGCAAAAATACAACTATATATGTTGATCCCAAACTTAGATCGATTAGCTTTGTGTATACGAGATTAGACCAAGTATAACACGTAGAGAAACCTTTGTTATATGCTTTGTGAATCTAAGTATTATGCGGAATTTAATACTTAAACAAGAACACAAGATGTAAACAAAACTTTCACTTTGATTATGAATGTCGAACTTGCTTACAATGAAAGATGTTTACGAATGAAAACTTATATAAAACTTGATACTAAACATTAACCTAAAGGCCTTCTTTTATAGACTAAGAAGCCTTGTACAATAAGCTACGTATCAACTATTCTAGGTAAAGATAAACATAGAAAATACATTGTCGTTTCTATCCTTACTAGAAGTATTCTAGAATATAATAAACGTGTAGCTTATATCTTCCATCAGTGCTTGTCTTCAATCTATCAACGCTTGACTTTAACTTGTCAACGCTTGAGCTGTCAGCGCTCACTTTGTTCTTGTCAACGCTTGAGTTGTTCTTGTCAGCGCCCAAGTGATCTGGCCTTAATTTATTCCCAACAATCCTCCCCTAAACTTGATATCCACTCTTATGATCAAGTTTCTGAATAATCATTAAGAACTTGGAGGAGTCTGACAAACCTTATCATATTGGTAATAAATAAATCTGATTAAATTCTTTGCCACGTCACTTGTATAATCTATCTCCAACTGGGTGTCCTTCATCTTTTCCAAAACAGCCTTGGATATGAAATACTGAGCATCTACAAGTAGATACTCAGCAAACTTTGTAGAACTCAAATGGTATACACCAGCAGCTGAATATAACCTCCATTGAAGACCACTGAGGTCATCTTCAAGATCCTTCCATATTTCAGGATCTTCCTCATTTGTCCCACACATTCTTTTGAATGTGGTCCAAAGTTTTATTCCATTAGCTGAAGTTGGTGCTTCAGCCTCATACTTGGTCTCCAGCAACCTCCAAAGGTCCACCAAGTCTTCTCTATCACAACTTGCAAATAAAGATATGAGAGTGGTAAAAGTGTGTACCTCCTTGCCATATCTTCCAATCTTCCAGAATCCACATTCATCCTCATCATAACTCACAATTGGATTCCTGGAATCTAATGGTAACACCTGCACCATATCTGAAGCTTCTAGTGGGGAGAGCTTGAGGCTCTTTCTAATAACTGCTTCACTTGGATATAGTTGATTCATATCTTTTGGAAACTCAAGTGTAAATCCCTTCTTCACTGGCCTGAGAACTATCATAGCTTTCTTGATTTCCATCTCTTCTGCAAGTTGCTCCTTTCTTTCATCTGAAAGAAGTCTGAAAGTGTTTTCTTCCTGCACTTTCACCCAAATAGGATAAGCCCTATGTTCCAACTCATCAAATGTCAAAGCCTTCAACTTCTGATGTGTCCATCCAACTCCATGACATCTGAGCAACATAAAGTAGAGCTTCCTTCTATCCCTTTTCAACTCAGAGAGAATATTGCTTGCCTTGTGCTTCAAAATCACCTTACAATCCTTCTGAACTCTAAGAAGAAGCTCCAAACCCCATATTTGATCTGAAATGGTCAAGTCTGGATTATCCATGCAGCTTTCTTCCCAAGAATTGTACATCTGAACCACCTCTGGCATGTCAAAGTCAATCTACAACTTTAAATCTCTCAACTTTTCCCTAGCAAGCTCATCACCATACTCAAGCCTTTCTGGTTCTATAATCATCACACTTGAGTCTGAGCTAGCTCCATCACTTTCTTCTTCAGAAGTCACAACAAATGGTGACTTTTCCTTTTCACCTTGTTCCATCATTTGCTCAGCCAATCTTCTATCAAATTCAACTTGAGCTGCATTCTTTGGAACAATTTCTTCTACCAATTTACCCTTACCCTTATCTGATAGTGCAATGGTTGGTAAGGTAGATGGTAATACCTGAGTAGGAACATCCTTGATGATAGATGATGACTGGAATACATCACCTCCATATGCAGATCTGTCAACGCCCAAATTTCCTCTATTAGCTCCCAAAATATTTCTATCAGCGTCCAAATTTTTCTTGTCAACGCTCAAATATTTTCCCTCAGCGCCTTGTGTAACCTCTCTCAACATTGCTGTAGATGATAAATTTAGATTGGTTGGAGAGATTAAGGACGTATCAAAACCTCTTTGTTCCTTCAAAGTTGTAAGAGCTTCAGCAACATCCATTGATTGACCATCTTGACTGCTCTTATCACTCAGATTTCTTTGATCTTCCTCCCCTTTGGAAGACTCCTCCATACCCCTCCGAGCATGAGCACTCTCCAAAACAACAATCCTCTCCCTCAATTGCTTGAGTTCAAGGCCTTGTGAGCTAACAATTTGTACTAAGTCTGCATTTTGCTTTTGCAAGCTAATGCAGACTGCCGTCAATTCCAAAAGAGTCATTGGTTCCAGTCTGCCCTCTTCTAAAATGGGGATTTGACCTCCCAAGTCAGATTCATTGGGCATGGATGAGGACTTAATAATGGTGGGACTGCCTTGGCCAGCTTCTAAGCCAGAACCAATAGTCCCAGCCTCATCCAGGTCACCAGCCACACTTGTGGTGGTGGTTCTCTCTGCTTCATGGCTAGGACCACCAGAGGAGAACTCTCCAGTAGTCCTTTGGCGTTTGATCAACCTATATTCAGGTGGTGTGGAAGATGGTGTGGAAGAATGGGTAGATGTGGGTTGGTTAAGGGGTGTTTGGGATTGTGATGGGTGTGTGTCAGCGTTGGAAATAGGCACATCAACGCCAACATTAGATGTGTCAGCGTCAAAGGGTTCTTGGTCAATTTGCATTTGTTCAGGTGAGGGTAAAGGTTCAGGGATAGGTTCAAGTTGTGGGTGAGGGTCTATATGAGGTTGGGGGTCTGGTTGGGGTTGTGCTGCTGCAATAACAGCAAGCATGGCTGGGGTTAAAGGTAAGTCTCTATGAGGTGGTGAATTCATCTTTGTAAAAATAGCTTTCTTTTGTTCAGGGATCTTATAAAAATCATTGTGATCCCTTGAACAATATCTTTGATCATCAAAAATCATTTGCAGAAAACGGGGATAAGCTAAAGTCATTTTTGTCCCCTTGTTTTTACACATCCCTTCAAAAATCATTTTAGAATAGTTATATTTTTGCCCTGTTGCAATGCACACAATAGCAGTTGCAATGGATCTATTGATCTCATTGTGTGCAGTACATTTGGGACTCAAACATTGAAGGAGAATGTGAATGAGGTACTTCCAGGCTGGGGGAAATTCCTGCTTATGATACTTATTAAGAGTACCTTCATCAGGAATTGGATATCCCAAAGCCCTAAGCCCTTGTTCTATTTCAGTTATGGGAAGAATGGTTACACCATCAGCATCATCAAGATGCAAGGCCTGGCGTACCAAGGCCTCAGTAACCACCAAGATCTCCCATGAACAATAGAAGTTAATGTGGTCACTCCATTAACTGTTGAGGAACTGACAGTGTTCCAAAACTGCTTAATGTGTGTGACTGGAATGAGTGGTGCATGAGAAAGAGCATAACTTAAGGGGGATACGTTCAAATACTCCACCATTTGTGTGTATTGAGGAAACAAATCATTATCAGCAACAAGATAAGCAATCATGTTGTGTTGAGACTTGAACCCCAAATCCAATTCTGCTGAGTTAAACCTTGGTGCCATTGATGAAAGCTGTTAATTTGAAGTGTAGAAGATGAAGGTTGATAAGAGAAAAGTGTTAGACAAGAATTATAGATACCCTATTTAAAAATAGGAGCCAAATTTATAGGAGATAAAGAATGCATGTGATTGGCCCAAAAATAGGCAAAGATTTTCAAAAACTAATCATGAAAATATTGAAAAAGTTATAAGTTATCTCATGCATTTAATGAAAGTAACAACTCCTAAAATTACGGCTTGAAAATATGTCAAAAAGTAACAACTGGGTAGGTCCCATTGAGTGTCAACGGTCAAATATAACCCATCAACGCCCAACGGCTATAATCTTGTCAACGTTCGCCTAAAGCCATGTCTGCGTCCAATTTGGTCACAACAACGCTTGGAAAAATCTTGTCAGCGTCCAAAAATAAAATTGTTTTAAAAAGTGAAAAATGACCTTAACAAGTAATTTATCCTAGAGAAAATAACCAAAAGCTGATAATTATTATAGGGCGGCAAGCACTGTCCAGTTATGCACACTTGCATAAGCAAGATAGACATAACAGTCCTCTAGTGTCCCTTGCTAACCAAAATTCTTAACAACCAAGTTACCTTATAAAATCCTTGTTACTCCCAGGTAAATCCCATATCAAAATCATTCCCAAGTCTCCCAACAGACCACAACCAATTCTAGGCCAAAAATGTCTTGGCAGCATGCAAAGTTGATATACTATGCATGCTACAGTGCCTCATGGTTTAGTAAAACTAACCCATACTCACCCGTGGACACAATCTAGAATTGTGATAAGAGTATCATATGGATACCCAAAAATCCTAAAGGCTCCTAAAACCTCCCCTTAAACTATGATACAAAAAGTTTGCTAAAATCATGCATGAACATAAAAAATTTATGTCAAGATAGGAATGAAACATTCCAACCATCATCCATAAATAAAAACTTGTCCAAATGCTTCTCCTTTGATCCATAAGAAACTCTGTATCCAATGGTATACTGATAACACCATCTGCACATTTAGATTGAAAACCACAAAACTAACATTGTTGCTGACAACGCCCCGATAACACATAACAGCGTTGAAGGAAGCTTTGTCAGCGTTAGACAATTATATTGCTGACAACGTTGCAAAAACACTTATCAGTGTTCAAACAACCTTTGTCAGTGTTAGAAAAATATAGTGGAAAATATAAATCATCAATAAGACCAATAATAGTAATGCATCATCCTGTACATACTTTTACAAAAAGAATCCAAAACACATATTAAGTGAGATTAACCATTCCAATACTTGTTACCAAGTACTGAAATCTTCCAGTATCAAAAGGTTTAGTTAATAAATCTGACACATTGTCCTCAGTGTCAACCCTATCTGGTTGTATTAAACCTTTCTCAAAGCAATCTCTTATAAAATGGTGTCTAATTTCTATGTGTTTAGTTTTAGAATGATGCACAGGATTCTTAATGATGCATAAAGTACTATTATTATCAACAAATATCTTAGTATGCATGAAATTATACCCATAATCCAACAGTTGGTTCTGAATCCACAACACTTGACCACAACATGCTGCTGCAGCCACATACTCTGCTTCAGTTGTAGAATTAGCCACCACTGTTTGTTTCTTGCATTGCCAAGATATTAATCTGCTCCCAAGAAACTGACATCCACCAGTTGTGGATTTCCTATCAAACTTATCACCTCCATAATCACTGTCTGAATATGCAATCAGCTCCAATGGTAAATCCTTTGGGTACCACAAACCAAGATTAGGGAAACATCTTAGGTACCTAAAGATCCTCTTCACAGCATAAAGATGACATTCTTTGGGAGTCACTTGATGACGTGCACAAGCACATACAACAAACATGATATCAGGTCTGGAAGCAGTAAGATACATCAAAGATCTAATCATGGATCTATAATGCTTGACATCAACATCTTTCCCATCTCCAATCTTTCCCCAAGGGTGTTCTCTATCCATAGGAGTAGTAGCCCTCTTTTCATGTGGAGAAAAGCCAAACTTCTTCAAGATCTCAGCAACATATTTGTCCTGGGAGATGAAGATACCATCTTCTTTCTGCTGAACTTGTAAACCAAGAAAGAAGTTCATCTCCCCCATAGCACTCATCTTGAATTTGTCTGTCATAAGCATGGAGAAATCCTCACTCATCTTTGGATCAGTAGACCCAAAAATGATATCATCAACATAGACCTGCACAAGCAACACATCTTTGCCTTTCTTCTTTGTAAATAGTGTCTGATCTATGGTGCCCCTCTTGAATCCATTGTCCACCAAATATGTAGACAAGGTACCATACCATGCTCTAGGGGCTTGATGAAGGCCATACATAACCTTTTTGACTCTATACACTTTATCTGGATGCTCTGGATCCTCAAAACCAGGAGGTTGCATGACATAAACTTCCTCAACAATGGTGCCATACAAGAATGCACTTTTGACATCCATTTGATAGACGGTGAAGCCTATGCAAGATGCATAGGCTAGAAAAATCCTAATAGCTTCAATTCTTGTAACTGGTGCAAAGACTTCCTCATAGTCTATCCCCTCCTCTTGTGTATAACCTTGAGCCACTAACCTTGCCTTGTTTCTGACCACAATACCTCTTTCATCTCTTTTGTTCCTGAGAACCCATCTTGTCCCTATAGGTCTGACATATCTAGGACAATCAACCAGCTCCCAAACATCCTGAATTGCAAATTGGTGAAGCTCATCCTGCATTGCTTCCACCCAACTTGGTTCTTTGAGAGCATCAAATATCTTCTTGGGTTCTTCTTGTGACAGAAAACATGCAAACAAACATGCTTGCACAAGAGGGGTATCAACCTTCTTGTGTATATTGGCAATAAACCCACCAAGACCTTGATGGGATCTTCTTGTCTGGACTGGAGTCATAACATCACCAATGATCTGAGATGGGGGGTGATTCTTCATTGTAGAAGTGAGAACCCCTCCTTCAAAAAGTCTGGTGTCCTCAACCTCATGCTCCATATTGCCAATGTCTTCTTCATTAGACTCTCTTTGATCAACAAGAATCTCTTCATAAACTCTGGAAGGTCCTCCTTGTTCAAAAGTGGAAGAGAAAAGATGTGCAAAGGTGTTGTCAACGTCTGAACCTTGTTTGTCAGCGCTTGGGCTAACAACGCTTGAACTGTTGTTGTCAATGTCTGAGCCATCAACGTCTGAATTGGTCTTGTCAGTGCTAGATTTGCCTTTGTCAGCGCCTGAAGAACCATGCATGTTTGTATCTGGTGGTATTTGGAGACCACCATTATCTTGTCCAACAGCAGCAGCAACAGCAAAAGCATCAGTCCAAATGGGAATTGTGACATATTCAAATGTAGGAGATGCCTTTTCTGCTTGTGATCCAACCCTCTCATCATCCTGTGTTCCTGAAACATTAACAACTTGTTCCTCCACAACATTTGAAGTTATCTTCACAATGTCTGGATTACTGACAGGCATATAATTTAAAGTTCTAGATAAGGGTTCCAAATCAAACAACCAATTAGGACCACTCTCAGGATCACTAGGTTTATTCTCTAAGAACCTAACATGTACTCTTTCAACAATACGTTTGTCCTCCTTAAGATAAACCCTATAACCCTTGCTCTGCACTGAATACCCCATGAAGTAACCTTCATCACCTTTTGCACTAAATTTCCCTAAGGCATCACTAGTGTCTAAGACTACTATATGACATCCAAAAGGTCTGAGAAAACCAATATTAGGTTTTCTTCCCCAAAGTAACTCATAAGGTGTTTTGTTCTGAATTTTGTTAACCAATGCTCTATTTTGCACATAGCATGCTGTATTAACAGCCTCAGCCCAAAAGGCTATGGGAAAGTGAGCATCAGCCAACATTGTTCTGGCTGCTTCAATTAGGGTTCTATTTTTCCTTTCAGCAACCCCATTTTGTTGTGGGGTTCTAGCAATACTAAACTGCCTAGTCTTCCTGGCACAAAAATCATCTAGCTTCTTGTTCCTAAACTCTCCACCATTATCACTCCTAAGCATCTTAACCTCATTGCCAGATCTTTTCTCAATTTGAGTGATAAATTCAATAAGAACATCAGCTGTGTCACTCTTCATAGCTAGAAAGAATGTCCAAGTAAACCTAGAAAAGTCATCAGTGACAACAAAACAATATGACTTGCCATTCAAATTTCTATATTAGTTGGACCAAAGAGGTCCATGTGAAGCATATGAAGAGGTCTGGAACTAGTATGCACCTGTTTGGACTTGAATGAGACCTTGTGCTGCTTGCCTTTAAGACATGCAACACAAGAGTGGTCATTGTGGAAGGCCTTCTCAGGCAAACCATCAACTAAACCAAGCCTCACAAGTCTATTTATATTTTTAAAATTTATGTGCCCTAGTCTCCTGTGCCACAAATTACTTTCATCTACTGAGGCCTTAGCATAAAAACAAGACATATTTGTATTCACTTTAATTCCATTTAAATTCACATTATATATGTCCTTATGCCTAGGTGTTCTATACTCAATGTACTTCTCATCAGGGATCTTAAAATCCTTGCTTAACACCAAACACTCAGTATCAGTGAAAAGAACCTTATTTTTGTTATCACACACTTGTGATACACTAAACAGATTATAGTCCAGTTCTTTTACCAGGAAGATATTTTCAAAACGTAGATTATTGGTGAGAAGGGTTCCTTTGCCTGTAATGGTGCCATATCCCCCTCCAAAGTATACCTTATCACCATCTTGAATAAGAGTGAAGTTCGTCAGATAGTCTTCCTTTCCTGTCATGTGCCTTGAGCATCCACTATCCCAATATCCATAATCATTGATTTGCTTTTGAATGCCCTGCACATAAAGAAAACAAATTAGTTTTCTTTGGGAACCCAAGTCTCAGAAGACTTGGATTCATCTGGTTGTTCAATAAGAACAGACTTAGTTCTCACAACAACCCCATTCTCATCCCTTTTAGGATGAAATACCCAGTTAACCCCAATTGGTTTTGTAATGACCTTTGAAATGTAATTAAATCTATTGCAAGTCATTGAAATTCCATTATTATTAGGGTTTTGATCTTTCTTGGGTCTCCATGTTAAGCTTGAAGAAGCTTTAGACCCCTTACCTTGTGGCTGCAAATACTTAGGTCTGGTCACGTTTCTGTCAGCTTGGATTTTGTCCTGTCAACGCTGAAATTACCCTTGTCAGCATTGAACCTAGGGTTTGCTACAGGAACCCATTGCCTATTTGACCAGGTGTTTGTCTTTTGAAAAGGTCTTTGTCCATGAGTGTTAGACCTTCTAGAGAAGAATGGGGCAGGTCTAATCACTTGTGGACTTTGCTGCACACAAGGTTTGGGTCTGACAACGTTTGACTTCCTAACAACGTTGACTTTCTTTCTATCAGCACTGAAATTGTTCCTATCAGCGCTGGCTTTGACACACTTGTATGCCAAATGTGAAAAGCTACCACAAGTATAACAGGCTTTTTTTAGACACACTCTTAGGTCTAGAAGCGAAGAAACCTGTTCCATGATTGTTAACTTGGCTCTTGGGTGACCTATTATTTCTATACATCTCTGCATATTTAATGGTAGGTCTTCTAACAGTGTTCGAGCCTAGGTCAACAGCTTTACCAGTAACTGGGTGAGTAACCTTAATGGGTGGAGATTCATTGGGACTTTCACATAGCAAACCTCCCTTAACAAATAAAGTAGGGTTAGCTTTCTTCCACTCATTTAGGTCAGTCAGTTTTTGTTGATACTCTTCTACTGGAGTGACAACTCTTGGTGGAGGAATGAATTCCTCTTCTTGGCACTCTGGAATACCAGTCCAAGCTAAATCCTTTCTAAGGACACCATAGAAGTCACCAGCTGGTGGTGGAACCAGAGAGTAATCATTCATCCCAATCCCAGTCATGTCCTTAGGATCTCTTTGTTTAGCTACACAGTCTCCTAGGGCTTGGGTGGCTCTATCAAATCTTTGAATCTTGAGGTCAACATTATCTTTATTCTTAATGGCCTCATCTAACTTAGCCTGTAGGTCTCTATTGACCTTTGTCATGATATTTCTAATATCCATACTACTCTCTAGCTCATGTTTTAAGATATTTATCTTATCTTTTAAATTAAATTCCATTTTCTTGTATTCAGAAACGGTTTTCTCAGTTTCAGTAAGAGCTAGTTGGTAATTGGACAATTTACACCTTTCAGTGCTCATATCATCTTTTAGTTTTAACACCTCTTTGTTGAGTCTATCAGTGTTTAGCCTACAACCTTTGCTACAAAAAGCATCATCATATACCTCATTATCAGATGAAGAGGAGGAGTGTGCCATGAGAGCATATTCAACATGCTCTTCTTCTTCAATATCAGCAATCAAAGCTTTGTCCTCTTCAGCATCCTTAGCCAAATAGCTCCAATCCCATCCAGTACCATCAATTCCTTGAACTGCAACCATGGCTTTGGAGTCTTGAGCTTTAACAACCTGACTTGAGGGTTTACCAGCATCAGATCTTCTAGGATATCTGCATTCCCTCATGAAGTGCCCCATGCGATGACAGTTGTAGCACTCAACTTTGGATTTATCAAATCCAGTAGTGTCTTTAGCATTGAAGGTCATCTTCTTCTTGAACCTTCTATTCCACCTATTTGCTCTTATACTAGCAAGAGCCATGTTCCACTTGATGTCCATCTCTTCCAAGTGCTCATCACTTATCTGCTCAAGGTCCTCATATGTAATCACTGAACCATTGGGCAAGGAAGCAATGTAAGCACACACAGTATCTAAATCCAAACCAGCAGGTTTAACTCTTGGACAGTCATTCATGAATGTGTCAGCGTCTGAAAAGGAGACGTTGACAGGACTTGTTCCAGCGCTGACAAATGATGATCCAGTAACTGGATGCATAAAAGAGTCCTTCTGATTGAATTGTCCTTCACTATGAGAGAAGAAGGCCATGTTGCTGGTGCTAGCTTTGCTTCCATGTGCTAAAAGAGTTTCATCTTCCAACAGTCTTAGTTTGTTGTAGATGTCATCAAACGAGGAGCTCTTGTAAGTATTATTGGCAAGAATAGATCTTGCCTCAATCTTCCATGCCTCACCAAGACTTTTCAGAAAGGTAGCATTGGTGTCAACATCACCAACTTGTGTCCCCATGAAGGACAACTTACTTGTGATGTCAAGCAATCTGCTTCTCACACTACTCAGTTTCTCATTTGGCTGAGCTTTGAAGACAGCATAATCATGCAGAAGTTGCTTTTTCTTTTCTTCCTTTGTGTCTGCATTACCACCATATGCAACTTCAATTGCTTCCCAAAGATCCTTAGCAGATTCATAGCCTCTATATTTGTGCTGATTTTCTTGTCCCAAAGAGACTTTCAGAATGTTTAGGGCTTTCATGTCAACCCTTTTCTTTGCAATATCTTCAACACCTACAGCTCTACCATCTCCAGGTTTTTCTTTCTTATCTTCATCAAGACATCCCTCAACAGCTGATCTTGCCGTAATGGCATCCTGAATCTTTTGAGCCTTATTGAATGAGTTTCCATATTCAATAATCTCCCAGAGTGTGTAATCAAAGATCCCCAGATATTGTTCAAAGTTGAACTTCCACAAGTCAAAGTTGGTTGCATCAAGCATGGGAATCTTGATGTTTGGTAATGGTGAAGAGGAGGAGGTTATTGCTTCAGACATGATGTTTTTAGGGTTTTGAGAAAATTAGGGTTTTGGTGTTCGTGTATCGTTCTGGTGTTCTTCAAAGATCAAAAGTTCCTCAACAAGCTCTGATACCACTTGTTGATCCCAAACTTAGATCGATTAGCTTTGTGTATACGAGATTAGACCAAGTATAACACGTAGAGAAACCTTTGTTATATGCTTTGTGAATCTAAGTATTATGCGGAATTTAATACTTAAACAAGAACACAAGATGTAAACAAAACTTTCACTTTGATTATGAATGTCGAACTTGCTTACAATGAAAGATGTTTACGAATGAAAACTTATATAAAACTTGATACTAAACATTAACCTAAAGGCCTTCTTTTATAGACTAAAAAGCCTTGTACAATAAGCTACGTATCAACTATTCTAGGTAAAGATAAACATAGAAAATACATTGTCGTTTCTATCCTTACTAGAAGTATTCTAGAATATAATAAACGTGTAGCTTATATCTTCCATCAGTGCTTGTCTTCAATCTATCAACGCTTGACTTTAACTTGTCAACGCTTAAGCTGTCAGCGCTCACTTTGTTCTTGTCAACGCTTGAGTTGTTCTTGTCAGCGCCCAAGTGATCTGGCCTTATATTATTCCCAACAATATAAGTATTCAAATTTTAAATATGTAACTATAATGACGTGTATTGATACAGAGACAAGATTTTTGTTATGCCTTAAGTATTTGAATGATACAATTGAATACATATGTTATTTTTTACTTTTATATGGTCATAACTGGCATTGCAAAAGAAACAGCTTTACTAATAAACTCGGTCATTAACTTTCCTTTGAAGTTACGTTTTTCTCGGCGTAAAAATAGCCACATGTTTATATCTCCTTATTAGGATCTTTGGCCGTTACAAACTACAAAATGTGCAAAACCCTAAAGAAAATGTTAATGCACAACAAGCCTCCTTTCTATGACCAAAATACTAAATCAATCTACGAGTATTAGCGATGTTTTGGGTTCACGTAAAGTATGTTTTTTCGCATTTGGAGTTCGTATTCGGTCCATGTTTATGTACGAAGTTTTTGACTTCATTCGCTAGAGGTTTATATTTAAGCAGTGTATTAGTGAATGATTTTGGTTCCCTCTTCTATTTCGATCTATTTTCATTAGTCGGGAGCAAGATTATGAGTGATTGAAGAATTAGAATTTATGCTATGAGGTTTTATTCATGTTCGGGCATAGCTTGACTTCACGGCAGCCAATTTAACATGTTAGATCCTTCTTGCTTGATTTAGATTTTTGATCCGGTTAAGGGTGATCATGCTATGCTAACGAAGACGGGTTGGTTTCACTCCTTGGTAACTATATGTCTCGTGCTAAAGGAACTTAGGATCGATCGCATTTCTTTAGACTCTATGGTTCACGTCCAGTTGGTTTTCGCACTCGTGTTTGCTTTGACCAGATCTCGTTGAATCTGATCGCTCGTCTTTGTACTTGTGAACGTGTGTGTTCGATTTTGGCTTCCGAAGGTAAATCCTATATTGCAAATCAAGTACACTACTATATATACATGTAGATAGTTTTATATGAACACATGAAGATACAGGTTTTAATAAAAGAAAAATATGCAAAGGACGTGATGTTAAGATTTTTAAATTAGTTTAACAATATGGTGTATCTATGTTTGACGTTTATGTCATGTGCATGGGTTAATTTTTAAAGTTTTCATGTGCAAGTATCACGTTACAAATGGGTAAGATGGCTATAGAATAGGAGTTAAAATTGTATCAACTATTAAGTATACAGGTTTTAAACCATAGTTACATAATTGGTGTAGATTATTAAAAGAATGAATGAGTCAAGCTTTCAAGTATGTGTCGATTTAGCTAAGGTACGGATATTTTTATCTCTCTACTATTATTTGTCTCTTTCTTTTATTCGAGTGGTTGTACGGATTTTCCGTCCTTTCAGTAAGGACTTCCTTTCTATGCATGATTAGGATTTCCCGTCTGCAGCCAAATGTTTTTCCCAGTATATATTATAAATTATCAGAAATTATTTTAGGTGGAATAGTCGTCTTTGGTGAATAAAAAGGTGAAGGTTTTGTTGTTTATAAGTAATTGACGATGAAAAAAAAACTTGGAATTATAAAAATCTAATTAAAGACTCTTAAAAATAAATGACTAGAAATTAAAACGTAATAAAATGAAAACTTGAAAATAAAATACTTTTAAAAATAAACTAAGAAATGACAAGTTAAAATAAGGTTTACGAAAAAAACAAAATAAGTAAAAATGAGACTTAAGAAATTGGCGGGAAAAACTAAGTTCTAAAATACTTTGTAGTAAAAAGGATTTAAATTCTCAATATAACAATCATGAAATAATTTCGCAATCGTAAAAACAAATAAATCCGCAATTTGAAGATTTTGATATAAATCCGCAATTACCAAAAGTACAATTCCGCAATAGTGAAATTTAATTAATTTCGCAACTTAGAATTAATTCCGCAATGATGCTTAAACAAAGATTCCGCGATTAAGTTGATATGATTTCGCAACTATCCGAAATGATTATTTCCGCAATGTCTGATGGTATGATTTCACAATCATGCGAAAAGAAGAATTCCGCAATATTAAAGTTGAATGATTTCGCAATATAAGGAAATAATCAATGTCGCAATTCACAAAAAAAGTTCAATGTCGCAATTCATAAAAAAAGTTCAATGTCGTAATTCACAAAAAAGTTCAATGTCGCAATTCATAAAAAAGTTCAATGTTGCAATTCACAAAAAAAATGCTAAATTGAATCAGATTTTCATAAAAAGGGAGAACTCGTAAAAGGACGAATTTAAGCACTATTTTAGCAACTTTTTAAGGATAATAAGCACACGAAAACACCAATAAGCTACCACAACTCTAGGCAAATGATAAAACTTGTAAAACTTTTATTAACAAATCAAGAACACGAAAAGGAATAAACTTTATGTGACGTGTAGAAAAATAAGATGAAATGGACGATGAATACGAGATCGTAACTAACAAGAAAGATGAAGAATTGAACCAAAATTAAATTTAAAAAGGGTAAGATTAGATTAAAACAAGAAAGAAAGATAAAAAATAAAGATGAAGTATTTCTAGTGAGAGAAAGTAAAACACTTTCCCTCTCTAAAAACTAGAAACTACTAAAATAAAAAATGAAGACCAACTAAAAATCTAACTCATCTCTCCTATTTATAGGAGAAGGGGAGGTGGTTGGTGAGTTGCTTCCTTTTCTCTTTCTTTGTCTTCTTGTCTTTTATTAAAATAGACGTTCTCCACTTTGGCTCGGGATTTGTCGAATGATAAATGAACTCGTCTTCTAATTTTCTTCTTTTAGTAGACTTGGTTCTTCGACTTTGTTAAACTTCCGTCTTTAGTCTTTTTCTTCGATAAATCTTCAGAATAGGCCTTTGACTTCCGTTCTTTTTGCACTCTAGATCTTTTGACTTTGTCTTTTGTCTTTTTCTTCGATAAAAGCCCGTGAAAGCCCGTGGTTTCTTCCTTTTTCATCTTTTGGCCCTAAAACACAACAAAAACACAAACCACGCATAATTCCGACTTTTACGACATAAAATACACGTTTTGTCTTGGTTTCTCCTTGTTATAAGTGGTAAAAGGATAAGTGTTTTCACACTTATTAAATCCCCTACACTTGACTATTGCAATGCCCTCATGCAATGCATTAATTTCAAAGCACAATTTTACATTTTCCATCATAATTAACCTATCTTGGCCTTTATTAAAAACTAGACAATAAGGAAACTCAAAAAGATAGAAAATTAGAAACGCTTGAAGGAAGAACAAGTAAAGAGATCGAAGACTTACATTAGGGCGTTGGTTGTCATGAATGTTCATCATCCTCAAGTTTCACGTTCCCCATACCAAGCTTAAAAACGAGATCATTGTTGTTATAAGTTAGCAAACTAACACAAACTCATGTGGCCCAATTATTCGCTTAGACTCCCTTATTCCTAGGTGTATCTCTTATATTTTATTGTTGTCTTAAATGATCACGAGGATGCATTTTGACTTATTGCGATAGTTTATTTAGGCCAAAAAATAAAGTAGGACGATTTAATCCATAGTTAGCTAAAGGTAAAAATCTTTTAAAACTGCTTCTCGAAACCTCTTAAAGTTCATATCTTGGCATAACTCGCTTCACGATTTGAGACCTTTCTCGGACCGATATTTGGCACTGACTTCATACTTCAAATCTTGAGAGACGTTCTTGAAATAATGGTCTTCTCTTCATAATAGGAATTTATTCACTTGAAGTTTTTGAGAGATTCTTCAAACTTGGACCACTACTTCTTCATTTTTCTCCTATCTTTATTTTGGATTTTGATATACAACGATCCGCCTCATTTTGGGACTTGGATCTATTTATCCTCATACCTTGCTAGGGTCTTTTCGGATAGACTTCTCCATGATCTTTAGGGGAGTATTTGCTTGTCGTCGTGTGTCTCGATCCTTCATATTGATTTTTGATAAATGAATCTTCACATCACTTGGGATCTTTAGCAACAAAATGTAGCCCTCATGCCTTGTTAGGGCCTTTTCGGACTCGCCAATATTCGCATCCCGCTTCAATAAGTTATGCCTTGGCTATGAACTCTAATTAATCCCGAGCAACTTTTAAACGATCTTGTGCTAGAAACTAAGTAACTTTTCAAATCGTACGACCTTACTTATTGCAATTATATTTATTAACAAGCGATGGGAGAAAAAGCTCATAATCAACTCACATAAATTCTTGAAAGAATACCAAACTTATAATTGACTCTATCATCTCTCGTTCTCCACAAGTTAAAATCTCAAGGAATGAGACTCGTGGATGCTTAGCCAGTTAAATCAAAGTTTTGGATTTTCAAGTCATCTATAGGATCTTGCATCTTCTTAGACTTTTTTAAGTTTAGAATTTGCATTTTAAAGTTCCCTTGATAAACGACTTTCTAGGATCAATTATAGGAACTTGCGAAAAGTTCTTGTTCTTAACCCGTAAGAGTTAAGACTTTCGCGTTTTAAAGTTACCTATATAAAAGCCTAGCAAAACTTGACTTAAACACGTTAAGGGTACTAGCTAGAGTAAACTTGGATAACTAAACTCGGGTTGAGTCAAAAGATTCATGACGGGCCTAATATATCAAAGACATCTAAACTCATTAAATTTTATTCCTTTATTTTTTCTTTTGACTTTATTTTTGAAATGAAATATATACATACGATGCGATAAAAGTAAATAATTGAAAAATACTACTAGGCCAAATTAGATCAAAAATTTTGAAAAATGTCGAAAAAATAAATTTTCCGGTTAAAAAGAGGACAAATTAATGGAAAAGCCCACTTAACTTCGATAGAAGTCCCCCTACACTTGATATAAACATTGTCCTCAATGTTTAAGCATGTGGGAGTAAAGTCCCCTACACTTAGGACATTGTGCATTTTGTTTAAATCTTGCTAAGGAAAGGACAACTAAAGTGATTTCAATGTCAACATATAGGATATGAAATATTGAATCACTAGAGTTTAGGATAGAACCGGGAAGACGGGTACACGGAATCACGGGTCGTTAAATGTGATCAAAAGTGGCTCTTTGAAAGCTTTAATCCCTGCACATCATAAGAAACAAGACAACAAACACTAACGGGGCTCCCCCTACACTTATTATAAAACGGATAAAGGATAGATCATCGGGTTACCTCCCGAGAAGCGCTTGTTTTTGTTAATCGAGTCACGAGCCTGACTCGACCCATAACTAATTCAAGGGAAACGTGGTGAGGGATGGAATCATCTCATGAGAGATGTTCTTACCAAAGTACAACTTAACACATTGGCCATTCACCTTAAACTTAGGCCCATTTGGTTGAGATAACTCAATGGTGCCATAAGGGAAGACTTTAGCAACGGTGAATGGACCAGACCAACGGCTCTTAAGCTTGCCCAAAAAGATTTTCATCCGAGAGTTAAAGAGTAAAACTTGATCACCTATGTGAAACTCTTGGTTCTTAATCCTAGAGTCATGAATGAGCTTGGTTTTCTCCTTGTAGATCAATGAGTTCTCATAAGCTTCATTCCTCAGTTCATTAAGTTCATTGAGTTGGATCTTCCTAAGATCACCGGCTTTGCTGATATCAAAATTAGCCCATTTTAAGGCCCAATAAGCCTTATGCTCCAACTCAATGGGGAGGTGGCATGCCTTTCCATACACAAGACGATATGAAGTGCAACCGATAGGTGTCTGATATGCGGTACGGAAAGCCCACAAAGCATCATCCAACTTATCGGCCCATGAGGCACGCTGCTCTCCCACAATACGCTCTATGATTCTCTTAAGACCACGGTTAGAAATCTCAGCTAGACCATTTATTTGTGGATGATATGCGGTGGAAATACGGTGATTGACGCAATACTTAGCCATGACTCGTGCAAATTAATCATTGCAAAAATGAGTCCCGCGATCACTAATGATAGCACGAGGAACACTGAATCGAGCAAATAATTGTTTCAGAAAGTTCACAACAACCCTCGCATAATTAGTAGGTAAAGCCTTTGCTTCAAGCCATTTGGATACGTAGTCAACGGCTACGAGGATGTACTTCTTCCCTTTGGATGATGGAAATGGCCCCATAAATTCGATGCCCCATACGTAAAAGATTTCACATTCTTGGATGAAATTTCGAGGCATCTCAACTTTATGTGTGATCTTGCTTTGTCGTTGGCAAGCATCACAATGCTTAACCATTTCGTGTGCATCACGATAAATGGTGGGCCAATAAAATTCGGAGTCAAAAACTTTCTTCGCGGTGTAATTGGGACCAAAGTGACCACCGGTTGGTCCTTTATGGCAAGCTTCCAAGATTTGTAAAGCTGCGGGCCCGTTAACACACCGACGAAGGATTATGTCAGCACATTGTTTAAAGAGATAAGGGTCGTCCCAATATTAAGTTTTCACATCCTTGAAGAATTTCTTCTTTTGTTGGGACGATAACCCTTCAATGAGAATTCCACTCGCCAAATAGTCTTGATGTCCGCAAACCATAGGGTATCATCTAGATTGGAATTAATAGACATCAAGTCCTCAAGGGGAAAAGATTCATTAATCTCTTGATTTGGAAGTTCCCCTTGATAAGGATCCTCGAGTCTACTAAGATGATCCGCGGCTAGGTTTTCCGCTCCCTTTTTATCACGAATTTCAGTTTTGAATTCTTGAAGGAGTAAAACCCAACGAAGAAGTCTTGGTTTGGAATCTTGTTTTGTTAACAAGTATTTCAACGCGGAATGATCGGTGTACATAATGTTGGTTGAAAGGACAAGATACAGGCAAAATTTTCCAAAAGCATACACTACAGCTAAAAGCTCCTTTTCGGTAGTGGTATAATGCAATTGAGCCCCCGTCATTGTCTTGCTAGCGTAATGGATTGGTTGGAAATATTTGTTGATTCTTTGTCCCAAAACCGCTCCAATAGCAAAGTCGCTAGCATCACACATCAATTCAAAAGGTAACTCCCAATTAGGGGTAACCAAGACCGGTGCCTTAGTTAATTTATCCTTAAGAATATTGAAAGATTTGATACACTCTTGAGAAAAGATAAAAGGAGTATCTTTTTTCAAGAGGTGGGTCATCGGGCGAGCGATCTTAGAAAAATCTTGAATGAATCGACGATAGAAGCCCGCATGACCAAGAAAACTTCTCACACCCTTCACGGTTGAAGGTGGAGGTAATTTAGCAATCACATCGACTTTAGCATGGTCGACTTTAATACCGGCTTTGGAAAATTTATGACCAAGAACAATGCCTTCTTTTACCATGAAATGTCATTTTTCCCAATTAAGAACGAGACGAGTGTCTTCACACCGTTTAAGCATACGTTCTAAATTGGCAATGCAAGTAGAGAAAGAATCACCATAGACCGAGAAATCATCCATAGAGACTTCCATAGTTTCTTCAACCATGTCATGGAATATAGCCATCATACACCTTTGGAAAGTCCCGAGAGCATTGCATAAGCCGAAAGGCATTCTTTTGTAAGCAAATGTTCCGTAAGGACAAGTGAATGTGGTTTTCTCTTGGTCTTTTGGATCGATGGGAATTAGAAAATACCCAGAGAAACCATCTAAGAAGCAATAGTAGTCATTACCCGCTAAACACTTGAGCATTTGATCCATGAAAGGAAGAGGAAAATGATCCTTACGAGTGGCATCATTGAGCTTGCGATAGTCTATGCAAACTCGCCAACCCGTGACAAGTCGAGTAGGAATCAACTCATTGTTTTCATTGGGAACAATGGTTATTCCGCCTTTCTTAGGCACATAATGGATGGGACTAACCCATGGCGAATCCGAAATAGGGTAAATCATTTCGGCATCTAGAAGTTTGATAACTTCTTTCTTGATGACGTCATGAATTTTTGGATTAACCCTTCTTTGGCTTTGGATTGCGGGTTTAAAGTCATCTTCCATGAGAATTTTATGAGTACAAAATTTAGGATCAATTCCACGGATGTCAGAAATTTTCCAAGCAATTGCTTTCTTATGATTTTTGAGCACATCGAGAAGTCGAGATTTTTCATCCTCTTTTAAGTCCTTTGCAATGATGACGGGTAACTTCTTATTGTCTTCAAGGAAAACGTATTCGAGATGAGACGGTAAATCCTTAAGCTCTAAATCCGGAGGATTGTCGATGGAAGGCGTAGTCAAATTCGGATCATCGTTTGTGATTTACATAGGAGAAGGTGGAGAAATATGGTCCTCATTGAGAAGTTTCTCAATGATACGAATATCTTCATCCTAATCAGAGGGAGAATCGTCATATTTTAAGTCCACATCCCCTAAACTTGCTTCAAATTCTTTCAAAAGAAAATCACTTTCTCCAAATGGAGTCAATGAGGGAGCAATAGAGGCAACGGTCTCAACAATGGGTAGAGAAGAAAAACTACTTTTACAAGCGTCTTTGAAATGTTCTTCACAAGCCTCATCAAGTACGTCAATGAAATTAACGCTCTCGTGTTCATAAGGTTGCTTAGAAAGTTTACCCATGTTGAAGACGATTTTGTCGTCACCCACTCTCATGATTAATTCGCCCGCGGCTACATCAATAAGAGTGCGACCGGTCATCAAGAATGGACGTACAACGATTAATGGAACACGGGGGTCCATCTGATAGTCAACGACAACAAAATCTGCCGGAAAGGTGAATTTGTCAACACCGACGAAGACATCTTCGGCTATCCCCACCGGATAAGCAACCGTACGGTTAGCTAATTCCAATGTCATTCGTGTGGGGACTAGCTCGGGTAGAGATAATTGTTTCCAAACACTTAATGGCATTAAGTTGATACTAGCACCTAGATCGGCTAGGGCCATACAATTCTCTACCTCGGGGAAGTTGCAAGGAATGAGAAAGCGACCCGGATCACCAAGTTTGGTTGGTAATTTCCTTAAGAGAACCACAGAGCAATTCTCATTAAGTTGGGTTTGAGCAATATCAAGGAGTTTTTCCTTATCACTGAGAATATCTTTGAACATTTTAGCATATTTAGGCATGTGAGCGAGAGCCTCGGCAAAGGAGATGTTGAAATTCAATTGTTTAAACATTTTAAGAAAGTTTGAAACTTGAATATCATCCTTATTTTTCAACTTCTCTTTCCTCAACCTTGAAATTATGCCGAGTTGAGACGAAGGCTTTGGAATGGAACTCTCACTCACATCCTTGGGTGGAGGAGGGGTAGAAGTAGAAGGTGGAGGAATTGGTGAAGGGGGCTCGTTATCCTTTGTCACAATCACCGGAGTTGGTTTAGGAATCTCGGGTTCCTTATAAACTTTTACACTTTGGGTGGTGATTGCTTTCATCTCCCCTCTTGGATTAGAAACGGTGTTACTCGGAAGAGAACCCGAACCAGAGGATTGACTACTTGGGAAGAAACTAGCCATCATATCCCTTAAGTCATTCGTTTAACTGCTTAAAGAGTTTCGCATGTCATTCCTAAGCTCGGCTCGAAGATCATTCCATTGTTCCGCCATGTCACCTTTCAAGTTGATGATTTGACTCTGAAGATTCTTCGCAAGTGCGTCATTAGTCCTCATGTAAGTTTCAACCTCATGATTAAATGTTGTGGGTTGGTTGGGAGGAAGAGCTTGGTAAGCGGGTGGTTGATATGTGGGTTGTTGGTAAACTTGATTATTTCCTTGAGGTGGATATGGATTTCTTTGGGTTTGATATTAATTAGGAGCTCGAGGTTGGTTTTGATTGTTGCGATTGAAGTTGGTTTGGTTTTGAGGAGGAAAACCGGGTGGTGAAAGGAAGTTGTTTGAACGATAACTTAGCAAATTGCGGTCACCTTGAGGACGAGCTTGATAGCCTCCCGTGGAAAAGTTACCGTTAGCCGCATACACGATTTCCGGATTGTCATAAATAGAAGGACAATCGCTGTATGAATGAGGACCACCACAAGTCTCACAAGAAATTGCTATAGATTTAGCTTGTTGATATTGGTTTGTAGCCATGAGTTGGATATTTTTGTTCATTTCAGCTAGTTGGCGGGTGATTTCGGTCATCTCAGGGTTGGTTGAAGTAGAAGAAACATTGACTCTTGAGTTATTTCTTGAAGATGCGCATGAATCCCAATTTTTGTGATGAGTGGTCATGTTCTCTATAAGCTCTCTACACTCCTCAGGTATTCTTTTCATAAATGTACCACCGGCGGCTGCATTAGTCGTATCACGATCACGAAAAGTTAAGCCATTGTAGAAAGTATCAATCAAAGTGATGGGGAGCATATTTATGATTAGGACAACGATCGATCAAGACATTATAAGGTTCCCAAGCATTGAAAAGTGACTCATCAGGTTCTTGAGTGAAACCACTGATTTGATTACGAAGACTAGTGACCATGGATGGTGGAAAGTAGCGCGACAAAATTTTTTGAGTCATCTCGTCCCATGTATGAATGGAGTTTTTAGGAAGACGATCAAACCATTTTTCGGCATGGTGGGATAAAGTGTATGGAAAAAGATGAAGGCGAAGAAAACCCATGGAAACACCGGGCAATTTCATGCTTTGAGTGACGGTTATGAATTTATCAAGGTGTTTGTTGGCATCATCATCAGGTAATCCGTGAAATGGACAAGCGTTATGAACTTGTTGGATCATGTGATGCTTCAATGAAAATTCAGGAGTTGTGATTTGCATTGGCGCAATCGGTCCTCCACGTCCGTTCACAGTCGCTTGACATAGCTCCTCCATCGTACGAAGGTCGGGTTGAGGGACATGGTTGTTGTTGTTATTGTTCTTATTATTCAAATTGGGGTGAGGTGGGTTGTTATTATTATTATGCACACCGGCCATATCTAAGTCTCTACGAGTCTCGGGCTCAGACTATGACATAGATCGAGTACGCATACACTAAAATGAAATACAATATTTTTGATTTTTTAATCTTTTTTTATCTTTTTTTATATTTTTTAGGATTTTTTTGAAAATTTTATGCTTGAAAATAACGTTCCTAAGAGAACGGATCCCAAAATCCAATTTTTCTCACTAAAAACCGTTAATCTTTACGAAAAGAGCCGGCAGCGGCGCCATTTGATTTTAGATTTTGCTTGTAGTTCGTTTTGTCTCGACTCGATTCGAATTGAAAAAGGGATTTAGGTGGAATAGTCGTCTTTGGTGAATAATAAGGTGAAGGTTTCGTTGTTTATAACTAATTGACGATGAAAATAAAAACTTGGAATTATAAAAATCAAATTAAAGACTCTTAAAAATAAATGACTAGAAATTAAAACGTAATAAAATGAAAACTTGAAAATAAAGAACTTTTAAAAATAAACTAAGAAATGACAAGTTAAAATAAGGTTACGAAAAATAAAACAAAATAAGTGAAAACGAGACTTAAGAAATTGGCGGGAAAAATTAAATTTGAAAATACTTTGTAGTAAAAATGATTTAAATTCACAATATAAAAATCATGAAATAATTTCGCAATCTTAAAAACAAATAAATCCGCAATATGAATATTATGATATAAATCCGCAATTACCAAAAGTACAATTCCGCAATAGTGAAATTTAATTAATTTCGCAACTTAGAATTAATTTCGCAATGACGCTTAAACAAAGATTCCGCAATTAAGTTGATATGATTTCGAAACTATCCGAAATGGTTAATTCCGCAATGTCTGATGGTATGATTTCGCAATCATGCGAAAAGAAGAATTCTGCAATATTAAAGTTGAATGATTTCGCAATATAAGGAAATAACCAATGTCGCAATTCACAAAAAAAGTTCAATGTCGCAATTCATAAAAAAGTTTAATGTCGCAATTCACAAAAAAGTTCAATGTCGCAATTCATAAAAAAGTTCAATGTCGCAATTCACAAAAAATTGCTAAATTGAATCAGATTTTCCTAAAAAAGGGGAACTCGTAAAAGGACGAATTTAAGCACTATTTTAGCAACTTTTTAAGGATAATAAGCACACGAAAACACCAATAAGCTACCACAACTCTAGGCAAATGATAAAACTTATAAAACTTTTACTAACAAATAAAGAAACATGAAAAGGAATAAACTTTATGCGACGTGTAGAAAAATAAGATGAAATGGATGATGAACACGAGATCGTAACTAACAAGAAAGATGAAAAAGATGAAGATTGAACCAAAATTAAATTTAAAAAGGGTAAGATTATATTAAAACAAGAAAGAAAGATAGAAAATACAGATGAAGTATTTCTAGTGAGAGAAAGTAAAACACTTTCTCTCTCTAAAAACTAGAAACTACTAAAATAAAAAATGAAGACTAACTAAAAATCTAACTCATCTCTCCTATTTATAGGAGAAGGGGAGGTGGTTGGTGAGTTGCTTCCTTTTCTCTTTCTTTGTCTTCTTGTCTTTTATTAAAATAGACGTTCTCCACTTTGGCTCGGGATTTGTCGAATGATAAATGAACTCGTCTTCTAATTTTCTTCTTTTAGTAGACTTGGTTCTTCAACTTGTTAAACTTCCGTCTTTAGTCTTTTCTTCGATAAATCTTCAGAATAGGCCTTTGACTTTCGTTCTTTTAGCACTCTTGATCTATTGTCTTCGTCTTTTGTCTTTTTCTTCGATAAAAGCCTGTGTTTTCTCCTTTCGTCTTTTGGCCCTAAAACACAACAAAAACACAAACCACACATAATTCCGACTTTTACGACATAAAATACACGTTTTGGCTTGGTTTCTCCTTGTTATAAGTGGTAAAAGGATAAGTGTTTTCACACTTATTAATAACTAAGATATTTCCTGAGCCTTATACGAGCATGACCAGTTAGTTGTACTAGTTACGGAGGTACCGTAACCATGACACTTGAGGCACCTGTGTCATGACTCACCTGTAGGAGAGTGATATCCTGCAGCGTCCCATTCAGCTCAGCTTGTCCATTTTATCAGTATTATTAGTGGGGCGTATGGATGCATCCTAGGCTATCAGTTTACAGTTTATCAAGTGAATGTGGTGTGTGCTCTACATCCTTAACATTGGAGCTGATCCCTCCACCCAGCACATTATTTAGAGGTCACCCCTCTACAGCATGACAAGGTCACCCCTCCAGTTATTCGTGCAACAGTTGTTACAGCACATGACCTATATAAGCTCTTGGAAATTAAAATACAATAAATGCATGCTTTCAGATTTAACAGATAACAGTTCAGCTTTATTATTTATAAATCAGACTTAGCAGATTATACACAGATTTTCACTACAGTTTTACTTATCAATCTTACAGCTCCAATATTTAATCATCTGTTTCATTTCAGTATTTCTTATCATGCTTTGTATCCGTTCACTGCGCGTTATGCTCAGCCGTAGTTCCTTTCATGTTCTAACGGAAGGTACACACCAGGACGCTCTTAGGATTCTGAGAGCATGTGCATTGGATGGAAGCTATCCAGACTTCTTACTTTATGCACTTCTTACATTATTCTGATTATTTGGACATTATTTAGTCCTTTCCTTGAGTATTTTACTTTTTATGTTTTGAGCTTATGTTGGATTACCGATGTTTGATTCCGGTATTCCCTTTATGGTCAGTTAATGTTCTAGGACATTTACCTTATGCTTTGATGACACGCCATAAATACACGTAACGGTCCACTTATCCAAGTGGGGTGTTACAGATTTATTGAAGGAAAAAGGATGAGAGGTCCGGATGGACTCCTCCGTTTCGAGTGGATTCCCGCTCAAAACGATTCCTTAAAAAGGTTTAAGCATAATGACAATCTTGGTCCTGATGACCCTGTCCTGATGAATGCTGAAATAGTTTCTGGTTCCATACTTAAGATGAATTTTCTGAATCTGATAGAATGAATAATCTATAGCATGTAGTATACATGAACCGGTACGTACAAATATCCTGAGAAATAACATTTATATCTCTGAGTAAGCTGTTGATAATATACATGGACAGACTACTGATATGTGTGTAAACACACATCTTTTCTACCACTTAATTACAATAATAACCGGACCAAAACGTGTATTTTATGTCTTTTATGTCGGAATTATGCGTGGTTTGTGTTTTTGTTGTGATTTAGGACGAAAAGGTGAAAAGTGGAGAAAACACGGGAATTCACGGGCATTTACGGACTTTTATTGAAGAAAAAGATGAAAGACGAAGTCAAGAAGTCAAGAGTGCAAAAAGAACGGAAGTCCAAGACCAATTCTGAAGATTTATCGAAGAAAAAGTCAAAAGACGGAAATTTACTTAAAGCCGAGGAACTCAAGTCTTATTTATCGAAGAATTAAAAGACGAGTCCAAAGAAATCCCGAGCCAAAAGTCATCAAATTCCAAGATTAACAAAAAGATTAAGAAGGAAGGACTTAAGGGCGCAATTAAGAAGAAAGGAAGGAGGGGAGGAAGCTTCCTCTAACCATTCCCCTCATCACCTATAAATACTTCTCATTTTCATTCATTTGTTTTTGTTGACTAATAGTGACAATTAGTTCTTCCATGGTTGGATAGCTTGACAAACTATCTCTTCCACTTTTATTTACTTGCACCTTTAATTACTTGCAAATTTAAATACATGTTTCGCACCTTAATTACCTTTTAATTTCAAGTAAGTGTTTCTTTAATTACTCGCACCTTTACTTTATCTTGTTGATCTCATTCTTCCTTTCTTTAATCTTTGTTTTATATGCTTTTTGATTGTTTACTTGTTTAAAGATTTGATTTTTATGCTTTTGATTGTTTCAAATCATTTATTTTCATAGGTTATTTTGTTTATTTTCAAGTTTACAAAGTTTTTATAAAAGTTATTCTAATATAAAAGTTTGTTTTTCTTAAAGCTTATTCATTTCTTTTCTTAAAAGTTGTTAAATTTCAGTCTAGTAGCTTATTTTCAGTCGGTTTGCCTTAGTGTTTTAGTCTTGTGCTTATTAGAATCATAGCTTATTTACTTAGCTTATTTTTAGCTTCTTTCTACGCATTCCGATCTGACCAATCGGAAAAGGGAGTTACATTACGACCATAGCTCATTGCTAGGTCGGAAAAGGGTTTTAACATTCCGATTGGGGGGTGTTTCTTGGTATTCCGATCAGGGCAAGGTAGTGGTATTCCGATCAGGTAAGTGTGACAGCATTCCGATTGGAGGACTAGTACTCATTTCAATTGAGGTGTTATTTTGGGTATTCTGATCGTGGGTAAGGTGACAGCTATTCCGATCACGGGTTCCGAACGACATTCCGACCAGGTCCACTCCAACATTCCGATCAGGTAGGTTTCCTTCATTCCGATCTGAGGAGAGTTTGTGGTATTCCGATTGGGACTAGTGACAACAATTCCGATTGGTATTCCGACGCAATATTCCGATCAGGTCAGGGTAAGGCTGATCGGAATACATTCCGATTGGGAGGTTTTTCTTCATGCTCTGTCTTGTTTAATTCTAGCTTATATTTTTAATACTTGCCTAATTTTAATTTCTGTCACGCTTTTAATTCTTGTCATTTAATTAAGTTATTTTCCAAAGTTTTTAAATATCGCACACTTTCATTTAATTTTCAAGCCACTTTACTTTAACGACATTTACTTTTAAGTTTTGCACATTTAAATTTAAAAACAACCAAAAATATTTGTTTCACCAAATTCAACTGAGTCGTACTTTAAGCCGGGAATCAATTCGTTAAGATTTTGAGAACAAGAACTTTAATTTTTATACGGGGTGTCAAAAAGCCTTGTATCAAATGGCGCCGCTGCCGGCTCTTTTCGTAAAGATTAACGGTTTTCTGTGAGAGACGCGTTGCTTTTTGGGATCCGTTCACTTGTGAGCGTTATTTTCTTGCTTAAAAAAATTCAAAAAATCATAAAAATTAAAAATTGATAAAAATCCATAAAAATTAAAAATTTCAAAAATCCAAAAAGATTTTATTTTTGTTGTGTATATATATTGTCTTTGTGTTTGGTTTCTTTTTCTTTTGCATTTTCAGGTGTATGCGTACTAGATCTTCTAATTATCAAGAGCCCGAGCCTCAAGAAGATTTAGCTATGTCAGGTGTAAACAACAATAATCCACCACACCCTAATAATAACAACAATGTTCTTCCACAACCCGATCTTCGGACCATGGAGGAGCTTTGTCAACCTACAATGTTTGGACGAGGAGGACCGATTGCGCCGATGCAAATCAACGCTCCTGAGTTTTCGTTGAAGCACCACATGATTCAACAAGTGCAAACTAACCCATTCCGTGGATTGCCTGATGATGATGCCAACAAACACCTCGACAAGTTCATTACAATCACCCAAAGCATGAAGTTGGCTGGTGCCACAATGGATGAACTTCGCCTACAACTCTTTCCACATACTTTATTACATCATGCCGAGAAATGGTTTGATCCTCTCCCAAAGAATTCAATTCACACTTGGGATGACATGACTCAACGCTTTTTGTCGCGCTACTTTCCACCATCCATGGTCACGAGCCTTCGCAATCAAATCAGCGGTTTCATGCAAGACCCTGATGAATCTCTTTTTGATGCTTGGGAGAGATATAATGTCTTGATCGATAGATGTCCAAACCACAACATGCTTCCAGTCACATTGATTGATACTTTCTACAACGGATTGACTTTTCGAGATCGTGATACGATCAATGCAGCCACCGGTGGCACATTCATGAAAAGGAGACCCGAGGAGTGTAGAGAGCTAATTGAGAACATGACTACTCACCACAAAAACTAGGATTCCTCTGCTTCTTCAAGGAACAACCCATGAGTCAATGTTTCCTCCACTTCAACAAACCCTGATATGACTGAACTCACCCGTGTGCTAACTGAAATGAGCAGAAGTATGCAACTCTTGGCTTCAAACCAACAACAACAAGTTAAAGCTGTTGCTCCTTCTTGTGAAACATGCGGCGGTCCACACCCATACACTTATTGTCCTTCGACACAAGGAAATCCGGAAAATGTGTATGCAGCTTATGGTAATTATTCACCGGAAAATTACCAAGCTCGACCTCAAGGGGATAGAAATCTGCTGAGTTACCGTTCCAACAACTACCTTTTCCCCCGGTTTTTCTCCTCAAAACCAAAACCCCACCAACAACTACAATAGAAGCAACCAAATCCCACCAAGAGCTTCTAATCCTTATCACCAACCCGCCCAACAAACCCCACCCAGTAATCCAGATGTTGAGGCCATCATGAGAACCCAAGGTGAGCAAATCAAGAATCTTCAGAGCCAAATTATCAATCTTAAAGGAGATATTACCAAGAAAGGAAATGAGATAAGATCCGAGCTTCGAGATAACATTCAATCCTCCTTCAGCAATCAAACCAATGATTTAAAGAATATGCTTGCTAGTTTCTTGCCCGCCGCTCAACCTTCGTCTTCGAGTTCTCTACCTTCAAACACCGTCACTAATCCGCGAGCCAATGTGAGTGCTATTACTACTCATAGTGGAGTCACCATCGTAGGACCATCAATCCCACCACCATCACCTACACCTCCTCCACCAACATTTATCCCTACTCCTCCTACACCTAGTATTAGTGCACCATTACCGTCTCCGCCTCGACGTGATGAAGTTCCCACGAATGACCCTTCAACATCTCAACCTTTACCACCTACACCTGCACCTTCACCACCCAAACCCAATATCCTTATCCATCTCGTTTAGGCAAGACCAACATGCTAACCAAAGAGGACTCCGAAGTGTCACGCTATGTGAAGATGATTTCTCAAATGAACTTCAACATTAGCTTTCTTGAAGCACTTGTCCACATGCCCAAATTTGTTAAAGCATTTAGGGAATTGCTTAACAAGAAGGAGAAGCTGATTGAACTCGCCAACACACGATTAAATGAAAACTGCTCTGCAGTTATTCTTAAAGAACTTCCGGAAAAGCTTGGAGATCCCGGTCGTTTCGTGTTGCCTTACGTGTTCAACAAAACTGAAGAATTTACTGCCCTTGCTGATCTCGGGGCTAGTATTAATTTGATGCCATTGAGTGTTTGGAAAACACTATCATTGCCCGACCTCACTCCAACAAAGATGACTCTTGATCTTGCTAATCGCACTCTCGCTTACCCCGTCGGTATTGCCGAAGACGTGTTCATCAAAATTGGCACATTTACTTTCCCGGTCGATTTTGTGGTAGTTGATTATGAAATGGACCCACGTCTTCCTTTAATACTTGGTCGGCCATTCTTGAGAACCGGACGAGCTTTAGTAGATGTGGCCGAAGGTGAGTTAATCTTAAGAGTCGGGGATGATGCACAAGTTTTTAAAATGGGGAAGCTTACTAGTACAACTTTTGGAGGCCGCGAATCAGTGAATATGATTAATGTGCTCGATGACTTTACCGTCTACGACAATCCTCTATTCGACTCTTGTATCGATAATCCAATTTTTCAAGAAGATGTGGATAATTCTCGCCCCAATTTGTACCTTTCTCCCATTTATGATTCTCCACCGGTCTTTGATGCTTATAATGATGATTCTAGCTCAGACTCGGATGATTATGATGACCTTACTTCTGAGTATCCCGAGCTGCCCACATATGATGATTTTGATGAGGCCGATACTTTTTCGAGTGATTCTTCTCACGATGAAGATCCTCCACCATCACTCGATCCTACTTTGGACGATTACTCATTCGAGGAATACTTCTCTATGTTTCTCAACACTTACTTCCCGCATGAGAGTGATGCTCCTCCTTTGCACTTTGAAGATTATCGTCTTGATCCTACTTTGGATTTGACGCACATTCTGTAAAAGGAGAAGAAACCGGTCGACACAAATATCCGTTGCACATATGATTTGACACCTCTTTGTCCCCCTTCTGAGGATGAGGTTGTGCTTCTTTGCGGATCTTCTTCACACTCGGCTGAGCCTGAGTGCTATTTTCCCCTAAAGGAAAAGGTGTTCGACCCCGGTATTGAAATCTTTAAGCCATCTCAGTATCCACCTGATGAAATAAAAGGAAATATCTTTGGAATTTATGGAAATCTGCTTTCACCTCTTCAACCTTGCTTCCACCGTGCTCCATCTTTGCTTAAGGGAACCTTGCCTACTCTTCTTTGGCTTGCCTTGTTCGCCTTAAGCCTATGTTACTTGATGGACGAAAACTATGTCTTTGATCCTGGTGGATATGTTTCATGCTTCTTCCGTTGATGATCAAGGTCGAGTCAGGCTAATGACTCGGTTAACAAAAATCAAGCGCTTCTTGGGAGGCAACCCATGCATCTATCTTTTCGCTTTCTTTATCATAAGTGTAGGGGAGACCCGTTGGTGTTTGCTCTATCCTCTCTTCTACTAATCAGGCATTCAAGCTTCAATGATCCACTCTTGATGATTCTTGACGACCCGTAATTCCGTGTTCCCTTATCCCCGGTTCTATCCTAAACTCTTTTCGATTCACTATTTTATATTTTCTCAATATTAAAATAGGAATCTCTTTAGTTGTCTTTTCCTTAGCGAGATTTAAACAACGTGCACAATGTCCTAAGTGTATGGGAGTTTACTCCCACATGCTTAAACATTGAGGACAATGTTTATGTTAAGTGTAGGGGGACTTCTATCGAAGTTAAGTGGTCTTTTCCTTGTATTTGTCCTCATTTTAACCAGAAAATCAATTTTTCGACATTTTTCAAAATTTTTGATCTATTTTGGCCTATTAGTTTTTCCCTTTGTATAGTTATTTTCTTTCCTTATTAGAATAAATGTTTTAATAAGTGGTTTTAATTTTCAAACGTTGTGAATCTTTTGACTCAACCCGAGTTTACTTATCTAAGTTACTCTAGCTAGTATCCTTAACATGTTTAAGTCGAGTTTTGCAAGGCTTTTATATCGGGAGCTATAAAACGCGAAAGTCTTAACTCTCACGGGTTAAGAACAAGAACTTTTCGCAAGTTCCTATAATTGATCCTAGAGAGTCGTTTATCAAGGGAACTTTAAAACGCGATTTCTAAACTTGAAAAAGTCTAAGAATTTGCAAGATCCTATAGGCGACTCGAAAACCCAAAACTTTGATTTAATAGGCTAAGCATCCACGAGTCTCATTCCTTGAGATTTTAAACTGTGGAGAACGAGAGATGATAGAGTCAATTATAAGTTCGGTATTCTTTCGGGAATTTATGTGAGTTAATTATAAGCCTATTCTCCCATCGCTTGCTTAATAATTTATCTGCTAATAAATAAGGTTGCACGATTTGAAAAGTTACTTAGCTTCTAGCCCAAGATCGTTTAAAAGTTGCTCGGTATGGATTAGAGTTCATAGCCAAGGCATAACTTATTGAAGCGGGACGCGAAGATTGGCGAGTCCGAAAAGGCCCTAACAAGGCATGAGGGCTATATTTTGTTGCTAAAGATCCAAAGTGATGTGAAGAATCATTTATCAAAAATCAATATGAAGGATCGAGACACACGACGAAAAGCAAATACTCCCCAAAAGTCATGGAGAAGTGTATCCGAAAGACCCTAACAAGGTATGAGGATAAATAGATCCAAGTCATAAAAGGAGGCGGATCGTTGTATATCGAAGTCCAAAATAAAGATTGGAGAAAAATGAAGAAGTCGTGGTCCAAGTATGAATCTCTCAAAACTTCAAGTGAAGAAATTCCTATATGAAGAGAAGACCATAATTTCATGAACATCTCTCAAGGTTTGAAGTATGAAGTCGCTGCCAAATATCGGTCCGAGAAAGGTCTCAAATCGCGAAGCGAGTTATGCCAAGATATGAACTTTATGAGGTCCCGAGAAGTAGTTTTAAAAGATTTTGTCCTTTAGCTAACTATTGATTAAATCGTTCACTTTATTTTCGGACTAAATAACTATCAAAATAAGTCAAACAATGCATCCTCGTGATCATTCAAGACAACAATAAAATATAAGAGATACACCTAGGAATAAGGGAGTCTAAGTGAGTAATTGGCCCACATGAGTTCGTGTTAGTTTACTAACTTATAATAACAATGATCTCGTTTTTAAGCTTGGTTTGGAGAAAGTGAAAACTTGAGGATGATGATTATTCATGACATTTCCAAAAACCCAAGGTATGCTTTTTGATTTATTTACTTTTAATGTTTATAATTTTCTATCTCTTTAATAAAGGCCAACGTGGATTGATTATGATGAAAAATGTAAACGTGCTTTGTAACTAATGCATTGCATGAGGACATTGAAATGGTCAAGTGTAGGGGATTTGATATGTGTGTAAACACACATCTTTTCTACCACTTAATTACAATAATAACCGGACCAAAACGTGTATTTTATGTCTTTTATGTCGGAATTATGCGTGGTTTGTGTTTTTGTTGTGATTTAGGACGAAAAGGTGAAAAGTGGAGAAAACACGGGAATTCACGGGCATTTACGGACTTTTATTGAAGAAAAAGATGAAAGACGAAGTCAAGAAGTCAAGAGTGCAAAAAGAACGGAAGTCCAAGACCAATTCTGAAGATTTATCGAAGAAAAAGTCAAAAGACGGAAGTTTACTTAAAGCCTAGGAACTCAAGTCTTATTTATCGAAGAATTAAAAGACGAGTCCAAAGAAATCCCGAGCCAAAAGTCATCAAATTCCAAGATTAACAAAAAGATTAAGAAGGAAGGACTTAAGGGCGCAATTAAGAAGAAAGGAAGGAGGGGAGGAAGCTTCCTCTAACCATTCCCCTAATCACCTATAAATACTTCTCATTTTCATTCATTTGTTTTTGTTGACTAATAGTGATAATTAGTTCTTCCATGGTTGGATAGCTTGACAAACTATCTCTTCCACTTTTATTTACTTGCACCTTTAATTACTTGCACATTTAAATACATGTTTCGCACCTTAATTACCTTTTAATTTCAAGTAAGTGTTTCTTTAATTACTCGCACCTTTACTTTATCTTGTTGATCTCATTCTTCCTTTCTTTAATCTTTGTTTTATATGCTTTTTGATTGTTTACTTGTTTAAAGATTTGATTTTTATGCTTTTGATTGTTTCAAATCATTTATTTTCATAGCTTATTTTGTTTATTTTCAAGTTTACAAAGTTTTTATAAAAGTTATTTTTATATAAAAGTTTGTTTTTCTTAAAGCTTATTCATTTCTTGTCTTAAAAGTTGTTAAATTTCAGTCTAGTAGCTTATTTTCAGTCGGTTTGCCTTAGTGTTTTAGTCTTGTGCTTATTAGAATCATAGCTTATTTACTTAGCTTATTTTTAGCTTCTTTCTACGCATTCCGATCTGACCAATCGGAAAAGGGAGTTACATTCCGACCATAGCTCATTGCTAGGTCGGAAAAGGGTTTTAACATTCCGATTGGGGGGTGTTTCTTGGTATTCCGATCATGGCAAGGTAGTGGTATTCCGATCAGGTAAGTGTGACAGCATTCCGATTGGAGGACTAGTACTCATTCCGATTGAGGTGTTATTTTGGGTATTCCGATCGTGGGTAAGGTGACAGCTATTCCGATCACGGGTTCTGAACGACATTCCGACCAGGTCCACTCCAACATTCCGATCAGGTAGGTTTCCTTCATTCCGATCTGAGCAGAGTTTGTGGTATTCCGATTGGGACTAGTGACAGCAATTCCGATTGGTATTCCGACGCAATATTCCGATGAGGTCAGGGTAAGGCTGATCGGAATACATTCCGATTGGGAGGTTTTTCTTCATGCTTTGTCTTGTTTAATTCTAGCTTATATTTTTAATACTTGCCTAATTTTAATTTCCGTCACGCTTTTAATTCTTGTCATTTAATTAAGTTACTTTCCAAAGTTTTTAAATATCGCACACTTTCATTTAATTTTCAAGCCACTTTACTTTAACGACATTTACTTTTAAGTTTTGCACATTTAAATTTAGAAACAACCAAAAATATTTGTTTCACCAAATTGAACTGAGTCGTACTTTAAGCCGGGAATCAATTCGTTAAGATTTCGAGAACAAGAACTTTAATTTTTATACGGGGTGTCAAAAAGCCTTGTATCAACTACGTGAACAATTGTGAACGTGCTACGTGAGCAATTGTGAACGTGGTTCGTGATCATAAAAGGAATGCCGTGCATGAAATATATCATGTATGTGATACGTGAAACATAGTGTGAGCGTGATACTAGAGCACACCATGAACGTATGTTGACTGAGGAAGGAATGCTAAACGATACGACCTGAGACGTGAAACGTCTGCCTAGGTATGGAAAAGCTGTGCTAAGTCTGGTTTCTCAAGCTTTTTGTAACCGTATTCGGTAACAACTGTGAAACGTGTATCGCGAGATGGAAACACGAACTTGAACGTGAACAATGTCATATATGCGGTTATGAACTTACCTCATGAGGTAGCACAAGCATGGACTGAACAACATCATAATGTGAACGTGAGATGCAAACGTGAAAATGAATGTAAGTGTGATTCGCGAACGTGAATTCCTATCTGACCTGATTGTTGATGGAATACTTAGAAGTTGTACGATCTATTGCTGAATTTCCTACAGATCTGCTACTGCGAAATTCCTTCGGATGAAAGAAAGCGTGTAGGCTGGGTTAAGTGGTCGAGAATGACTTAATTTGTATCATACTTCTTCTGAGCCTGCGGTAGCCTGAATACAGCCTCATGGAGTCTTATCCTGTTTCTGCTCAGAAATTTCTAAAAGTTGTAGTAACTCACTAACATGACGGCGTTCTATCTTGAACCTGCGGTATATCAGGCATCTATGTATGAACATAGCTGCATTAGTGTGGGATACTGCTTCTATCAAAATTCTACCTGATTATTTTGGTACGTTCTGGTGGAATCTGGATGAATAGTCATGGAAGTGTTTTAGTGAGAACTGTCAATAATTTATGCGGCAGTAGTCAACTGAGTTTCTAGAAAATTTTGTACTCTAGTTACAGACGTAGGTCTTGACCATCTGGTGATAGTCTTCACCTTCACAGGATTTCTGAATTTTCTTTCTACTGAAATAGGGTGGCTCATAAATTCCACTTTGTTCATCTGGGATATATCTCTAGAAAGCTGCTCATATAATTTTCTCCTATCTGAAAATCTGCAAGTCCGTGAGCAGATGATCTCACCTTCTTCTTTAACATTTAGTAGATCAGAATGTGATCAATGAATATACTGACGATTTTGTCTGAGAATTCATGGGAGAAATTTTATTCATAAATTTCATACTATAGTTGGGGCATTAGGGAACTCAGACGTATACGTCAAAATTTTAGAGAGACTATAACGTGTTCAACAGCAATCTGGAAAATATCATGTTCTTCTCTCACCACTGTTGGTGGCATGGTCACGAATTGTTCTGGAAAATATTTAAGACACTGTAGCAGGTCAGGTAACCTTCTATTCGTGGAATGAGTATTGTTTATGAATGGCGATCTTGTAAATTTCTGATGATCGATATATGATCTCATGTTACCGCCCTTCTTTCTGATAGACAGAAACGATACACTTCCTGGTGGTGCGTTAGGGCGAATAAAGCCTCGTTTCGGTAACTCTTGCAGCAATTGCTGCAACTCTTTTAACTTAGCTGAAGCCCAGGAATAAAGAGTTTTGAAAACAGGTTCTGTTCTTGAGACAAGCTCGATGTTATATCATGTCTCGTGGTTAGGAAGGCATTTCTGGAAAACCTTCTGGAATGACATCTGGAAATTTTGGGATAATCTGCTGATCATGAATTTAAGGAATTTCAGAAGTCGCATCATGAATGGTGATTAGAAATCTTTGAAACTATAAGATAATAATTCACGTGCTTGTAAAGCTGAAACAATTTATACTGATTTTTCTAGCAAAATTATAATGAACAAATCAGGAGTTAGTAAGACGAATTTCGTTTTCAACTGGAAGAAAAAGCCTTTATAAATATTGATAACGACCTAATTATACATATTCAACCTATCATTATAATGCCACTTTGTAGTATAAATAAGAGCTTCCGATACTTAATATGTTGTGTTTTATATGCAGATGTAAAGTATGAAAGAGCAAAGTGAAGATATACAAAGAAGGGGTCTCAATATGCAATAAAGTCAAAGTTATTAAAAGAAGATTCTGAATCGCCCAGAAGTGCGGCGCACAAAGTTGTAAGTGCGGCACACATTCGCATCTCCAAAGTACGGCGCACTTGAGGAGAAGTGCAGCGCACATTTGACCCTAGACATCACTATAAATAGAGGCCATTTCCATCCATTTTACACACACACCTCTCTCTCTCAATACTCCATAGCTCGAGTATTTTAGTCCTTCTAGTAAATTTTTAGTATTATCCACTTTTGGGAGATACTTGTAACGAGAGTATTCCACTCTTCGATTCTTGGAGGAACGATACAATCGTGACACTTGTGTACTCGTTTATTCAATCCAATCTAAGTATGATGTTCTCTTACTCTTTTCCAATTGTTACTTTGATGACTATGTTAGGCTAAGCTATTTGTGACTATATGGGTATGTGAATATAATTAGTGATGATGCTATGATATGATCCTTTATAAATGATTTCAAGCTAATGTTGTAGAACCATTTTACCTCCTAGTTCTACAAACCATATTTTATCTAAGTTGATTTGTTACGATAGTTTGGCGTTGAGAAACGCAAACTGTTATAATAAGTTTTCTAGAACTTGTCTATGGTCATGAATCTTTGGTTGGAGAAATCCGCTTAGAAACTTGATAAAATATTGAACTCGTTGGCAACTTGTTTTGAGCTTAATCGCTTAAATAAACATAAGTCTTGAATCAACCCAAGTAAATTGTGTAAACGCCATTTTGATGAAAAAGGATTATCACACATTATCTACATAAACATATCTCAGTCATTATTATCATCATCACGAACTTATACGAACTATCCCATATTAGTCATATTTGTTTTTATTGATATTACTTCAACCATTTATTTCTTCAATTGTTATCTTGATTACCAAAACGAAACTAAGTCTCAGCGAACGATCCTGGCTTACCACTACAAAGCTATATTACAAACAAAAGGGTATACTTGCCCGTGTTTGTCTTCTAGTCCCTTGTTTTGTCTAAACCTTGTAATATAAATTTAAGACTTGCAAACGAACATCAATTTTTTGGCGCCGCTGCCGGGGACTTATAATCCTGTTTTGTAACCAAATTAGTATGATCCTTGAAGAAATTGGACAATTGCTACCCATTTTAAACCAAAAACTTTTTCTGCAGTACAGAAAGTACGCCGCACAAACCAAAAAGTGCGCCGCACTTCCTCTAACGAACCTAAGTGCGCCGTACAAAACCAAAAGTGCGCCGCACATTTCTACTGAAAACACCAAAAACCTTATTGGATGCACACCCGTTCATCCGGAACACCACCAACATCACCGTTACCTGAACCTGAACGTACCCTTAACCGAAGGCTACGTAGACTCCATCGTCGTGTACCTTTATCTAGGAGACACGAACAAACTCAACCTCGCATAATTAACCAACCTTTTGACTATCTTTCACAAATCCTATTTCTTACCAAACTCATCAACCGTTACGATCCAATGTCGAACACTGATGATGAACCTATGTGGTCAACCGATAGATTTGTCACACTAACTCCTGGCTCTGCAATCGTTTTACCTGAAATTGCAAACGATTTTGCAATCAAAGGGAACCACTTAACCCTTGTCAAAAATAACCAATTCGATGGTCAAATCAAAACCGATCCTCACAAACACATCCACGAATTCAGCGGAATTTGTAAAATGTTCACCTATGGAGAAGGACAAGCCGAAGCCGTCCAACTCATGATGTTTCCATCATCCCTGACTGGAGTAGCCAAGTCATGGCTCGATGAACTTAACGAAGGAACCATTCGAACATGGGAAGGTCTTAGAACTGCGTTCATTAGCCTATTCTTTCCTCCTGCCCTATTTGAAAAACTCCTTGGAGAAATACGAAGCTTTTCTCAACAGGAACGAGAAACTCTCACTGGCGCATGGTTAAGAATGAAAGAACTACTCAGAAATTGCCATGGTCATGGACTTAAGAAAGAAGGAATAATCAAAATTTTCTATCATGGTCTTGACGATGTTACCCAAGATGCATTGAACGCCGCAGCGGGCGAAATTTTCCTTTACAAAACCCCTAACCAAGCTTACCAATTATTGGATGACAAAGTCCTACTTAAGCTTGATTGGTCCAAAACTCAAAAAAACAAAAACTCGCGAAAAACCGTAGCTTTTACCGAAGGAAGCAACAACCCAACCGACACCGAGAAAATTATGGCTCGAATGGATGCCATGTCTCTTAAGATTGAAGAGATTAAACACAAAACCTGCAAACACTGTGGAGGAAACCATCCTTCTAGTAAATGTGATGACGATGACACACCCATGACGAAGGAAGAAGAAACCAACTTTATGAATACCTTTCGTCGAACTCGATTTTATAACGATTATCGTAATCACGACCGCGATAATTGGAGATTAAGTGATAAACCAAGTTATGATCGAGACGACAAGAAACCCACTCAAACCGAAGACAAAAACAACCTCGCAAGCAAAATCGACAACTTTATAGAATCTCAAAGAAAAACCAACATTTTTGTTCGAGAAACATTCACTGACTTCAAAACCAAGTTCGAAACCACAACCAAAAACCACCAAGCTTCCATTCAAAACCTTGAAGCTAAATTTGATCGTTTAGCCGATAAATAATCGAATCGCGCTTCTGGTTCTTTACCAAGCAATACCAACCCAAATCCCAAGAACAACAACAAATATCAACCCCACAAGCTCGTAACGAGCAAGTGAATGCCGTATTCGCGTGGATCGGTTTATCTTACGAATCACCTACCAAACCTACTCAAGATGCACCCATCGAAATTCCATTCGATAGTGATAATGAGGATGAAGCCCAACCAACCCATACCAAACCAACACCCAAACAGTATAAACCAAAAGTACCATATCCACAACGCTTACGCAAGCAAAAGATGCAAGCTAAGTATGGTAAATTTCTCGACATAATACAAGAAGTTAGAATTAACATGCCTTTTAGTCGATGTTCTCGCTGGAATACCAAATTATGGCAAATTTATCAAAGAACTTATCAAGAGCAAGCATAAGTTTGAAGAAGTCTCTTCAACTTTTCTAAACGATGAATGTTCTGCCATTATCCAAAATAAAGTACCATTAAAACTGGGAGATCCTGGAAATTTCCTAATCCCATGTACTTTTCCTCACTCATACTCTTGCAACGCCTTGGCCGATCTTGGCGCAAGTATTAACCTCATGTCATACTCTTTGTATGTTAAACTCTCTAAAAACGTTTTAAAACCCACAATAATGAGCGTTCGACTCGCGGACCGTTCTTTCCAATACCCAATGGGGATGGCTGAAAACACGCTCATAGAAGTCGGAAAATTTGTTTTTCCTATTGACTTTGTAATCTTAGAAATGGAAGAAGATAGCAAGGTACCCCTTATCCTTGGTAGACCTTTCCTACACACAGCTGATGCTATAATTAAAGTAAAGCAAAAACAACTCAACCTTGGAGTTGGAGAAGATAGAATTTCTTTCTCTATCGACGAAGCTATGAAACAGTCGTACTCTAATGACGATACTTGTTTTAGTATCGATGTCGTTGAAGAAATCTTTGAAGCCGATTTTGACGATCTTCTTGACGAAGGATGCAAAATTTTGCATTCTCTCGAAGGAACTATAATCGAAGAAGATCTTTTTGCTGAATTTGATGCCTTCATAGCCGACCATACCGATGATGAACCAATCATAAAAATCGAAGAAGAAATTGAAACCCCATTTGAAACCATAACTTTCGAAACCGATTTCAGAGTTTAGAAATCTGTTGAAGAACCTCCTACATATTTAGAACTTAAACCTCTTCCTGAACATCTGGAATATGCGTTTCTTCACGAAGAAAAATTACTCCCTGTAATTATCTCATCCCAACTTTCGGAAGAACACAAAGACGATCTAATTGACATTCTCAAGAAGCACAAACAAGCCTTTGCTTGGAAAACTTTTGACATTCCTGGCATATGTCCATCGTTCTGTAAACACAAAATCCAACTTTTAGATAACAAGAAACCAATTGTTGAAAAACAACGAAGATTAAATCCTAACATGAAGGATGTTGTTAAAAAAGAAATCCTTAAACTCTAAGACTCTAGAATAATCTACCCAATCGCCGATAGCCCATGGGTTAGTCCTATTCATTGTGTACCTAAAAAGGGAGGTATCACTGTAGTAACTAAGGAAAACAACAAATTAGTACCAACACGAACCATCACCGGATGGCGATTTTGTATTGATTATCGAAAACTAAATGATGCAACCGCAAAAGATCATTTCCCTTTACCCTTTATGGATCAAATGTTAGAAAGACTCGCAGGAAATGAATACTTTTGTTTCCTCGATGGTTTTTCTAGATATTTTCAAATCCCAATCGACCCTATGGATCAAGAGAAAACTACGTTTACTTGTCCATTTGGAACTTACGCTTAAAGTCGCATGCCTTTTGGCCTATGCAATGCACCTGCTACTTTTCAGAGGTGTATGATTGCAATCTTTCACGATATGATTGAAGAATCAGTCGAAGTCTTCATGGATGATTTCTCCGTATTTCGAAATTCTTTCGGCACATGTCTAAACAATCTCGATAAAATGTTAGCACGATGCGAAGAAGAAAATCTTGTGCTAAACTGGGAAAAATATCACTTTATGGTTAAAGAAGGAATTGTGCTTGGACACAAAGTATCTGGAGCTGGCCTTGAAGTTGACAAAGCAAAAATAGACGTAATCGCAAAACTGCCACCACCTACTAATGTTAGAGGCATTAGAAGTTTCTTAGGTCATGCCGGTTTTACCGATGATTTATCAAAGAGTTTGCGAAAATCGCAAGTCATTTAACTCAACTTCTAGAAAAAGAAAGAACGTTCGATTTTACCGACGAATGTTATTCAGCATTCAAAGTACTTAAAGAAAAACTTACATGCACACCCATTATTACAAGCCCTAATCGGAACCTTCTATTTGTGCTTATGTGCGATTCTAGTGAACATGCCCTTTGAGCCGTCCTTGGACAAAAAGATGGTAAACAATTTCATCCCATCTATTTTGAAAGTAGAACTCTTAACGCAGCCCGACAAAATTATACAATTACAGAAAAAGAACTCATGGCTGTAGTTTACGCGTTTGAAAAATTTCGTTCCTACATCGTGTTGTCAAAAGCGATAGTTTACACCGATCATTCAGCTTTGAAATACTTGTTCAAAAAGCAAGACGCCGAACCTCGTCTAATACGATGGATATTGCTTTTACAAGAATTCGATTTGGAAATTAAAGATAAAAAAGGAGCTGAAAATGTTGCAGCCTGATAGGTGTGAAAACACCCATCCTTTTACCACTTAATTATAATAATAACCAAGCCAAAATGTGTATTTTATGTCGTAAATGTCGGAATTATGCGTGGTTTGTGTTTTTATTGTGTTTTAGGACCAAAAGATGAAAAAGGAAGAAAACACGGGCTTTCACGGGCTTTTATCAAAGAAAACGAGAAAAGACGAAGTCAAAAGATCAATAGTGCAAAAAGAACAGAAGTCCAAGGCCTATTCTAAAGATTTATCGAAGAAAAAGTCTAAAGACGGAAGTTTAATGAAGTCGAAGAACCAAGTCTAATATAAGAAGAAAATTATAAGACGAGTTCAAATTATATCAACAAGTCCCGAGACGACGTTGAGAAAGACAAAGAATTTAAATCGAGTCGAGAACAATAAGAAAGAAGGAAGAAAGCACCAACATTTTACTCCTCCTATAAATATCCTCCTAATGTGTCATTAGGAGATGGCTAGTTAGTTAGTTTAGAATAGGAGTAGTGTAGTTTTGCTTTCTTTCTCTAGTTTTTACTTTCTCTCTCTAGATTTATATCATGTTTTAAAGTTTTAACCTTTAATCTTTAATCTTGTCTTTAATCTTTTAATTTCAAGCTTTTTAATCATCTCATTCTACCTTTCTTGTTTGATTAATCTTAATCTTTTTCATAATCTTTGTTCTTGTTTGTTTCGTGATCTTTATTCAATCTTTTTCATCATCTTTTTATATAAAGTTCATAGCTTTTTACATTTCTTTGTTCATGTTTAAAGTTTTTTTAAAGTTTTATCATTAATGTAGGCTTTTTAGTTAACTTATTGGTGTTTTGTTTAGCTTATTGTCCTTAAAAAGTTGAGTTTTTAGTGCTTATTTTCGTACTTTTTCGATTTCCTATTTTTTAAGAAATCTGATTCGATTTTGCAATTATTGCGACATTATGCATTATTGCGACATTGTGCAATTATTGCGACATTGTGCATTATTGCGACATTTTGCAATTATTACGACATTGTGCAATTATTGCGACATTGTGCATTATTGCGACATTGTGCAATTATTGCGACATTGTGCATTATTGTTGTGTAATTATTGCGACATTGTGCATTATTGCGACATTGTGCAATTATTGCGACATTGTGCATTATTGCGACATTGTGCATTATTGTGACATTTGCCTTAATTTTGCAATTATTGCGAAATTGAATCACAACAAAGTTGAGAAATCTTGTTTATTATTGCGAAATTAATTGTTTTATTGCGAAATTAATTTATAGTTTTAATATAATTTCGAAATTAATTGTTTTTATTTTAAATTTAATTTTTAAATTTATTTTTTCCGCCATTTTTACTTAGCTTTATTTTTACTTATTTGTATTAGTTTAATTTTTAAAGTATTTTATTTTCAAGTCTTTTATTACGTTTTAATTTCTCGTTATTTATTTTTAAGAGTCTTTATTTTTAGTTTAATCTTTTCTCGCTTTCATTTTTGTGCTTTCATTAGTTTAAACAACGACAACCCTTTTCTTTTATTCACCAAAGACGACCATTCAACCGGAGATCAATTCGGAAAGACCGGAACAACGAACTTTCATACGAGAAAATCTCTTGTATTACTGCCGATCATTTATCTCGCATAGTGAACGATGATTCTAGCGATGATGAAATCGACGATTTTCCCGATGAGCATATAATGCAAGTAAGTACTAACAAAACACCATGGTTCGCAGACTTTGCAAACTATTTGGCTGTAGGTATTTTACGAAAGGAAATGACGCACCAACAAAAGAAAATATTTTTCTCTGAACTAAAAAAATACTTTTGGGACGATCCTTACTTATTTAGAATCTGACCTGATGGAATACTCCGACGTTGTATTTCCGGATTCGAATCTCGAAAAATTCTCGATGAATGTCACTACGGACCGACCGGAGTGTTGATCCCAAACTCACTTAAACCTTTATAGCTTGTTTAAAGGTTGTGATAGAAAGAATAAATTCAATCTAACACTAGAGAAACTTTGCAATACAAAGTAACTAAACAAGATGCGGAATGTAGTGTTTAGCAAAAGAACAAATGATTAAAGCAAACGTTAAACTTTAATATATCAAGGATATACGAATACCCAATAATGGTATTAGGGTTACAAGAACCTTAAAGTATGAAATGAAAGACAATAGATAAAGACACACTTTGCATGATAACCTAGTGAGTCCTTTTATAGGCATAAGGAATCACGTACAAGATTACTACTAACAAACTTTGGAAAGTATCTCGGAGTAGTAACAGAAACGCGTAATAATCTATTCCAAGTTTATCTCTAGCGGCAGGGCCTTTGACTTCAGCAGGGAAACCAATCCCCCTGCCTTTGTTATTTAGCAGGGGGAACTCACTCTAGCAGGGGAACCCATGACCAACTAGTAGGGGTAACTAATATACTTATATTTATTCCCAACAATCCTCCCTTAAACTTGTGCTTTCACCTAAAGACAAGTTTCTGAATAAATACTAGCTGATGAGGGTGCTTACAAACTTCTTGGCCAAAGCTGACTATACATCATCCTTACCAGATCATAAGCAACAAGTGCTTTAGCATCTACAATCAAGTCAACCCGTGCTAATTTCTTCAAGGTCTCCTGATTGAAAGGATAGTAATGATGATTGACCCCTTCCATAACTATCTCATAGACCCCAGAATTGGTAAACAGCTTCCAATACAACAAATTTCCTCCATTCACTGCATCAAATATGGGATCAAATAATTCATGCTCATACATCCTATGCATGCACTCTTAGATCACCCAATCCTTCTCTACACCATCCATAGTAGGAGGCTTTGCAGCAAAGGTCTTCTTCAAAATCTTCCATAGATCCTCTAAGTCCTCACTATCCAAGGTTTGAAACATGACATCTAGACTTAGAAATGCCTGTGCTGTATTGTCAGCTCTTGTAAGCTTCCACCAAGTCCTCCCTTTGTGTTCATAAACAACATATTCTACTATGGCAAATTTCTTCCCAAGCTCACTAGGTGAGATTTCATCATTTTCCTGCACAATTAGTTGTTTATCAATTTCTTTATTTGAGGGACGTTGAGACTCCTTAGTAACTATGCCAACTTTTCCATCCTCTTGAGTCTTTTGGCTGCCCTTTGTGCATTGAGTACAGATCTCTCAATTGCTAGAAAACTTTCACCTGCTTGATATGATACCCCTGCTTGTGATGATGCACCTGCTTGGGATGATGCACCTACTTGTGTAGTTTCCAATGTTATTCCTTCAGCCTTTCTTTTTCTGGATTCCCTAGCTTTTTGTAATACTTCATTTTGCCTCCTAAGATACTCAGCTTCCTCAGGAGAGTTAATAGTCATGAAGTCTTCCACATCTAATTTTCTTAAAACTGGTCTGACTGCCTTTTCTATATCCCCAAAAGTCATGTCTGTGAAATCACCATCCTTCCACTTCTTATGTCTCTTGAGCAAAACTTTGTAGTGTGCAAGCCTTCCCTTCTCAGACTTCAAGTATTTCTCCTTCTGAATCTGATTTGCCCTTCTTTCCAGATATTCATTTTGATATTTGTAAACTAGACAAATCAATTCATACCTGTCTTCCAAAGGAGTATTTACTAACTCCTTTTCCTATTGATCTAGAAATTCTTGAACATGAGGCACCCTTTCATCAAACTCTCTATGCATAATTTCAACCTGCTTAAGCATTTCTCTAGGCCTCATCTTTTGCATTCTCTAATCATGCATATCAATTTCTTCTTGTTGAAGTCTAAGAGCTACCTGTGCATCATGTTCTTCCTGAGCCCTTTGCTGTTCAGGAGTTCTATGCTTGTATTTCCTCTTGGGCTGTTCAACCATGATCCCCTTTCCCTTGACTTTTGGATCCACGACTGGTGCTGGTTTGGCTTTAGGTGCAGGTTCTTTAATTATAATTTCCTTCTGAGCTGGTTGCCTTCTATTCTTTCTAACAAAAGTTTGAGTGATAGGCTTAGCAGGGGAATGACTTATAGCAGTGGGATCAACAATAGCAGGGGAAATTTTTGAAGCATGGGCTTCTTCTTGATTGCCCATAGTTAGCAATGTTTGAGCAATCTCTTTTGTTGCAATCCCCTTATCACTTCCTTTCTCAGCACTTCCTTTCTCAGTCCCTTTCTTAGCACTTGCTATCTTTCCTTGCTTTAAACCCTGACCACCAGGATATTCATACCACTGAGTAGATTCTTTTGTATTAGGAACTTCCTCCCCTTTGGAAGCATCCTCATCTGTAGATATGATAAGCTTGGGCTTTCTCCTCCCCTCAAGTGTAGCAAGTCTGGTTTCCAAATTATTGATAACCAGACCTTGCTTTTTGACTGTTTGTACAAGTTTTGCATTCTGCTTTTTCAAGCTCATGCACATATTCGTCAATTCCAAAATGGTCATTGGTTGCATGCTGCTCTCAACCCTAGAAGGGGATTTCTCCCCTTTTTGGGTATCATTGAGTGAGGGAGAGGACTTACTGATGGTGTCACTATCCTGCTCACCCCTTGAGGATGAGTTAGTAGTGGCAGCTAAACCCTCAGTGTGCTCCAACCTTTTGGAGGCTCTCCTCTCTGCTACTTGTGAAGATTCACCAGGAAAAGGAGACCTGGCAAACCTGGATTTAGTTGTCCTTTCATGTTTTGCATCAGCAGGGGGTAGAGAACTGGCAGGGGGTAGTTTCTTGGCAGGGGAATCAGAAGGTTTGTGTGTGGCTGTTTTTGTCTTGGCTTCTTCCTGTCTGATTTGTTTCATCATGATTGAAGTGAGTGGAATAGCCATTTTTGATCATCAGAAAGAGTATACCCTAATTTAACAAGACCCTCAAAGATATCAGCCTTAGGTAGGTTGGTTATCCCATCTTCATTATCTAGAATAACTTTGTCTCTGATGGAGGCAAGTGTAATCACCTTGGGATGACCATCTACTGTGCTTTGAATTGTTACCTCTCCATTCACTGTTTTGGTCATAGATTTAGACCAAAACTGCTGAATGTGTGAGGTGTAAATCTTAGGGTTGATGAGAAGAGCCACTCTAAAATACGAAGATTTTAGAAAAGCCACTGCATCAACGAATTCTTTTGGTTCATCATGCAATAAAGCGATTTGATTATGATTTGCAGCAATTTTGAGAGACATGATAAAGGTTGAAAACGTTTGAAGGTTTATAATAGTGAGAGTTAGGTGGGATTTGATCGAAGGAGAGAGATGGACCTGCTGGTGAAGGAAATTAAGTTTTTGTAGGCGAATTGAAGAGCTGTGATTGGACCAAAATTTCAAATTGCAAAAATATCAGAGATGAATCTTGATAAAAAAGTAAATTATTTGAAATAATAAAGAAAAGATTACCAATCAGCGAAGAAAGCGCCTTAAATATCTTTTAAAAAGAATAAAATATCCCTTACCAAAATTTTAGCAAGCAGGCCCAACGGCTATAAGCAGGGTAACGGTATTGTCGGTCAACGGTCAAACAGGGGAATGTTGATCAAGCAGGGGAATCAAAAGGTGAAAGCAGGGGAAACTTTCCTAGGGGTATTAGGCTAATCATGGAGAGACCAATGCTAAATAGCTCTGCTCTAATGCACACCCTTGTATATACAAGGTAGATACACAGAAACTCAAGAGTCCTCCATTCAGCAATGGTCTAAACACAAAAAGCTAACACATAAGTCACCCTGCACCTGGTCAACCCAAAAAAATAAGAATACCCTAGTCACCATCCCTACCTTTCCCTTACCTATGGTCAGTTAGTCTTGGCAATGTGTACCAAACGTCTGAATCTAGACAGCAAGTTGTTTTAATAAAGAAGTGTTAGTACACATTCTAGTGCCTCAAGGCTTTAGAATTCTGACAAGCTTTGCAGCAAGTCTTTCATCATTCTGAACCCTTACTCACCAATGGATATGATCTCGAATCATATATGAGTATCCTAAGGATACCCTGAGTCCTAAAGGTATGACCTAACCTCCCCTAAAACATAGAGCATACACCTGATTCACCCATGAGTGTAGTATGCACCATTTGGATCTCTGCATTATTACTATAAAACCACATATAACCACTTTTAAAAAGAACAAACCCAGCTTAAGAGAAAAACTCTTTAGCAGGGGAATGAACCCCAGCAGGGGAATCTTTGTTCAAAAAGCAGTGGAATGAAAAATGATGGAAAATTGACTAACATTTATACAACAACAACAATAAAGCAACCCTGGATATACAAGACACAATAGGCATCAATTTTTAGGGAGAAACCATTCCAATACTTGCAACCAGGTATCGAAACCTCCCCACTTCAAAAGCTTTTGTCAAAAGATCAGTAACATTAAGTTCTGTATCAATTTTCTCAGGGATAATTAGCCCTTTTTCAAAACAATCTCTAATAAAATGATGTCTTATTTCAATATCTTTAGTCTTGCTATGAAAAACATGATTCTTAATAATGCAAATGGTGCTGTTGTTGTCAATAAGTATCTTGGTTTTAAGAAAACTATACCCATAATCAAGCAGCTGATTCTGAACCCAAAGAACTTGACCACAACATGCAGCAAGTGCTACATACTCAACTTCAGTTGTTGATGTGGCCATAATAGTCTGCTTCTTACATTGCCAAGATATAAGCCTGCTTCCCAAAAATTGGCATCCAGCTATTGTAGACTTCCTATCATTATTGTCACCAACATAATCACTATCTGAAGAGGATATCAGCTCAAATGGTGACTCCTTAGGATACCAAAGTCCTAAAGTTGGATGACACTTTAGATACCTAAAAATTCTCTTCACAGCAAATAGATGACACTCTATTGGTGCCACCTGGTATCTTGCACATAAGCAGACTGCAAACATGATGTCAGGTCTTGAAGCTGTAAGGTACATGAGAGATCCAATCATAGACCTGTAATTCCTGACATCAATAAGCTTTCTAGGACCATCTTTTCCCCATGGATGATCCTTGTCCATTGCTGTGGAAACCTTCTTTCCTTCAGACATGCCAAACTTCTTCACAATTTCAGCCACATATTTGCTAAGCATAGAGTTTGTGGACCCAAAGATGATATCATCAACATAGACTTGTACCAAAAGAAGGTCACCCTTTTGTTTCTTGATAAACAGGGTTTGGTCAATTTCCCCCTGTTGAAGCAATTATCCAACAGATATTTAGAAAGAGTTCCATACCAGGCCCTGGGAGCTTGGTGAAGTCCATACATAGCCTTTTTCACCTTGTATACCTTGTCTGGATGTTCTGGGTCTTCAAAACCTGGAGGTTGCATAACATAGACCTCTTCATCAATGATGCCATATAAAAAGGCACTCTTAACATCCATTTGGAACACTATGAAGTCCATGAATGAAGCATAAGCAAGGAATAATCTAATGGCTTCAATTCTGGCCACTGGAGCAAAGACTTCCTCATAATCAATGCCTTCTTCCTGTGTATATCCCTGTGCCACCAGTCTTGCTTTGTTCCTGACTACTATACCCCTCTCATCCTTTTTGTTCCTGAGCACCCACTTTGTCCCAATAGGCCTTGCCCATTTTGGACAATCTACCAGAATCCAAACCTCTTGAATGTCAAACTATAAGAGCTCCTCTTGCATAGCTTCAACCCAACTTGGATCATTTAAAGCCTGAAAAATCTTCTTTGGCTCTTCTTGTGACAAAAATGCAGTAAACAGACAACATTTCATGTTGTCATGATTAAACTTCATGGTGATGTTTGCAATGAAGCTGTGCTCCTTTGCTGTATACCTTGTATGTCTAGGGGCATCAGGATCACCAATGATTTGTGAGAGAGGGTGATCCTTATTGATTTTGTAGGTAGGCTGCATACTCATGATTACTTCTGTTTCATCCTCTTCCAAGTCAGAATTGATGGGGCTATCTTGATTGGGAAAGAACTCCTCAAAAGAGCTTCCAAAATATATAGCATGACCTAGAGATGGGTGCTGATGAGCTGAATGCAGCTCTGAATAACTTGGACCTCCACTCTTAATTATTCTGCTTCTATTGCTGGATATGAGAAGACCATCAGATATGGGTGTAGATAAGGAAATGAGTGGGGATTCTCTTTCTTCATCATTGATGTCATTGACAACAGGATCCTTTGTAACAGGGGAAGCAATTGATCTAGCAGGGGAATCCTGGATTCCACTGCTTTCAGCCATTCCACTGCTTTCAGAAGTTGTCTTAGCAGGGGAAGAGATTGTCTGTTCTTTCCTTTGAGAGGTATCATCTTCTTCATCTATTTTTGAAGCAGCTTCAATGGGAAATAGTGAGGGTACATTCATGTACCTCAATGGTGGCTTCTCCACACTAGTTGGTTCTTGAGTACCTGAAATGTTAGTATTCTTCAATGCAACAGGTACATAATTCATAGATTTTGAAAGAACCTCAATATCAAAGAACCAGACAGGACCTGTTTGAACATCTTCAGGCTTGTCTTCAAGAAAATTTACATGAAGATTCTCTGTTATTTTGCTTGTCTTCTTGTTGAAGACTGTATATCCCTTACTGTTTAATGAATAACCAACAAAATATCCATCATCCCCTTTTTCACTGAACTTGCCTAGATTGTCAATTGTGTTCAAAATGATCACATGACATCCAAATGGTCTAAAGAAGTCAATTAAAGGAGGTCTTCCATTGAACAGCTGATAAGGGGTCTTGTTGTGTGCCTTAACCACCAAGGCCCTGTTTTGGACATAACAAGCAGTGGATACAGCCTCAACCCAAAAGATAACTGGAAATTTGGAATCAGACAGCATAGTCCTTGCTGCTTCAATGAGTGTCCTATTCCTTCTCTCTGCAACTCCATTCTATTGAGGTGTTCTTTCAATACTAAATTCCCTCTTGATGCCTTTGTTTATGCAGAAAGTATCTAGTTCTGGTTTCTAAATTCACCACCATTGTCTGATCTCATGGTCACTACCCTCATGCTTTTTGATAGTTCAATCTGATTGATGAACCCAATGAGTACATCAGCTGTGTCACTCTTTTCAAACAGAAAGAATGTCCATGTGAACCTTGAAAAATCATCAGTAATCACTAGGCAGTACCATTCTTCATTATGCTTGCCACAGAAGCAGGACCAAAGAGATCCATATGCAATAGTTCTAATGGCTTGGTAGTGGACATACTTGTTTTTGATTTGCAAGATGCTCTATGTTGCTTCCCTTTCAGACAAGCAGCACAAGTATGATCATTGACAAAGGACTTAGAAGGAAGACCATGAACCAGATTATATTTTACCAGTTTGTTCATGTTCTTAAAATTTAGATGACCAAGTCTTATGTGCCATTTCTTACACTCATCAACTGAGGCTTTGGCAATGAAACAAGTTTCATTGTCTTGAAGAGAGATGTCCTTGAGGTCAATTGTGTACATGTTCTTTTGTCTTGGTGTTCTGAGGACAATAGGAGTGTTTGGTGGTAAGACAAACTCCTTTCCTAACACCAGACATTCAGTATCAGTAAACAAGAAAAAATTCTTGTTATCAGTCATCTATGACACACTAAATAGATTGTACTTGAGCTCTTTCACCAAGTAGACATTGTCAAAGGTCATCCCATTGGTGACAATAGTTCCTTTTCCTGTGATTGTTCCATGCCCATCTCCAAAAGAAACACCATCATTGTCATGCAGGGGAACAAAGTTAGACAGATAAGATTTTTAACCAGTCATGCTCCTTGAGCATCTACTATCCCAATATGCTTTATCATCCCTGGTCTTCTTTGTCACCTGCAAAAAGAAAAACAAATTAGTTTTTCTTGGGGACCCAAGCCATTACAAACTTGGATCTACCTCGTGTATCAATATAGGATAGCTTATCAAAAACTAGAGATACACCATCAGATTGAGCACCCCTTTTGGGTACCCAAACTCAACGAGCTGAGGCTTTCACAGCTTTCCCCCATCTGCCCATGTTCCTAGAGGGCGAAACTTTGCTAGCAGGGGATACCCCAGATTTAGCAAGGGAATCCCTATACTTAGCAGAGGGAACCCATCTTTTGTTTTGGCCTCTATTTATGTGTTGGTAAGGTCTAGAGACAGATCTATATGTATTATGAGGTGCTGGGTTGGTCATGGAAGAGCTGGTCTTGGGATATGCATCATTCACCTTTCTTAGAGCAGGAACAACATATTTGTTAGTAACCATGTTTCTCAAAGCAGGGGCAACAAACTTGGAAGGGGAAAAGGATTTTACCCCTGCATTTAGAAGAATGGCTTTAGGTTGCATATCCTTTAAAGGATTTGCAGCCACAACTTCCATTGGTGCCTGACATTCTTGATAAGTGTGATCAAAACTGCCGCATGTGAAACAAGGTTTGGTATTTATCATAAAGTCTTCTCCTAATTGGTGAGACTTTTGGTCATTCCAATTTCTCTGATTACCTCTGACAGACCTATACATACCAACATATTTAACAGTGGACTTAGAGGACTTTGATCCTATTTTAGATTTGGGTGAACTACTCTTAGAACTAGAATCACTACCAAAAAGTCCTTCTCTTGAAAAGAGAACAGGGTTATCAATTTTCCATTGTTTTAAAGCAATATGTTCCTTTTCAAAGTCCCTAACAATACTAGTTTTCACTAGTGTCTCTTCTGTTTCAAGACTATTAGGTATGTAAGCACTCAAGTCAAATTCAATATCTTCCTATTTTTGGAAACAAGAGAGACCAGTACAAGACAAGTCTTTTCTAGGAAAAGGTGCATGAATATTGGCAGGAGGTGGTGGTATGGTAGCATGCTCATTTTTAATGCCAAAACCTGTTTTGTCCCAAGGAGATTGTCCAATTTCAACTGCTTTAGTTAAATCTTTAGAAGCTTTTCCAAAATTTTCAACAGTTTCTTCATCTATCTTTTTATTAAATCTAAAAACTTCAAGTTCAACAGTCAATTCCTTAATGGAATCATTATTTTCTTTAGCATCTCTCTCTAGAATCACAATGTGATCTCTATAATCACTTTCTATTTGTTTATACTCTCTTATGGGGGACTCTAGATGTTCTAAAGCACGTTTGTAATTACCAAGGTCATTGTCACAATTGATATCATCAACTTTTATCTTTCTTATTTGATCATTCAGTGACTCAGTATTTTTACTACAAGCTTTAGTACAATATGAATCATCATATACCTCATTGTCTGAGCTGAAGCTTGACATGGCCATAAGAGCAAAATCATCCTCTTTTTCCTCAGCAACCAATGCTTGATTTCTTTCAACACTCTCTGTCATGGCATTCGAATACCATCCACCTGCTCCATCTATCTCCTGCATGGCTACCATAGCCTTAGCACCAGAATCATCATCTCTGGTTTCCTTCCTATAGTTGTTCCCAGTCTTAGGTCCTCTACATTCCCTAGCAAAGTGACCTTTCTTGCCATAGTTGTAGCATTCAACCTTTGTTTTGTCAAACCCAGCCACATCAGAGGGATTGATGGAGATCTTCTTCCCAAACTTCTTGTAAAACCTGTTAGCTCTCATACTAAGTAGAGCCATGTTACATTTGATATCCATCTCCTCCAGTCCTTGCATACTGATTTGACTCAGATCTTCGTGTAACACAGTAGATCCTTGTGGCCCTTGGGATGCTATAAAAGCACAAGCAGTGTCAAGACTGAATGTTGCAGGCCCTTCTTCATCATAAGATGATCCAGACCTGGTAGCAGGGGAATGAGTAGCAGGGCCAACCTCGATTCCACTGCCTTTGGAGATTCCACTGCTTTGTGATATGAATGCCATGTTAGTAGGGGAATCAGTAGATCCACATGAATTGGTGGGGATTGTTCCTTTTGACTTCATCTTATTGACAACAGGTTCAAAAAATTTCAAGTTATTGTATATGTTATCAATGTTCTTGTTATCTAAGTCATCTTTATTCTGCCAAATAGCTTTGTAGATAAACCATTCTTTCTGAAGGCTGTTAAGAAACTTGGTATTCACCTGCTCTCTTGTCACTTCAATTTCAAAGAACTCCAACTGAGCCACCATATCTTGAAGCCTATTATAAATAGCCCCAATTGCTTCATTACCAATTGCTTTGAAAGCAGCAAATTGATCAAGCATTTGATTCTTCTTTTTCTTCTTTGTGGCTTCATTTCCTCCAAAGGTTGTGCCTATTGCTTCCCAGAGTTCCTTAGTTGTTTTGTACTTTCTGAATCTTAGCTGATGCCTATCAGGTAGAGCCAACAACAATGAACTGTGAGCTCTGACATCATGCCTTCTGGCCAGTATTTCCTTGTCACAAAGAGTAGCAGATTTCTTTCTTGACTTCACCACCTTTGGAACTTTCGGCTTTATTTTCTCCCTTACCTTCTTCAACCGTCATTGTTTTGGGGAATTGATCACCAAAATCTATGATCTCCCAAAGAACATAATGTTCCATTTTGAGGTATTGTTGGATCCTTAGCTCCCATAATTCGAAGTTTTCACGATCCAGCATTGGTAGTTTGAGGTTGTTGTGGTTATTGTTGTTTGAGGAAGAATCTGAACATGGTTGCAGTGAGGGTTTTGTTCTTGGTTTAGTCAAAGTTTCTCAACAAGCTCTGATACCACTTGTTGATCCCAAACTCAGATCTTAAACCTTTATAGCTTGTTTAAGGGTTGTGATAGAAAGAATAAATTCAATCTAACACTAGAGAAACTTTGCAATACAAAGTAACTAAACAAGATGCGGAATGTAGTGTTTAGCACAAGAACAAATGATTAAAGAAAACGTTAAACTTTAATATATCAAAGATATACGAATACCCAATAATGGTATTAGGGTTACAAAAACCTTAATGTATGAAATGAAAGACAATAGAGAAAGACACACTTTACATGATAACCTAGTGAGTCCTTTTATAGGCATAAGGACTCACGTACAAGATTACTACTAACAAACTTTAGAAAGTATCTCGGAATAGTAACAGAAACGTGTAATAATCTATTCCAAGTTTATCTCTAGCGGTAGGGCCTTTGACCTCAGCAGGGGAACCAATCCCCCTGCCTTTGTTATTTAGCAGGGGGAACTTACTCTAGCAGGGGAACACATGACCAACTAGCAGGGGTAACTAATATACTTATATTTATTCCTAACACGGAGGACATTACGCCACGAACACCACCGCTAAAAGAGTGTTTGACGTTGGCTTTTATTGGCCAACTATTATGCGTGAAGCTCATACCTCAGTACGACTATGCGAAGCATGTCAAAGAACTGGAAATATTTCTAAAAGAGATGAAATGCCTCTAAATAACATCCAAGTGTGCGAAATATTTGACGTGTGGGGTATCGACTTCATGGGACCATTTCCTAAATCTTACAAATGTGAATACATTTTAGTCATCGTCGACTATGTATCGAAATGGGCCGAAGCTCATGCTTTACAAACAAACGATGCCAGAGTTGTTATCACATTCTTAAAGAAATTATTCTGTCGTTTTGGAATGCCAAAAGAACTAATAAGCGATAGAGGAACTCATTTATGTAACAAACTCATGGAAAAAGTTATGAAAAGATATGGAGTGAACCACCGATTTTCCACATCTTACCACCCTAAAACGAGTGGCCAAGTTGAAAACACTAATATAGCTCTCAAATGTATACTTAAAAAGCCTTTTCAAAACAACCCTGCTTGTTGGTCTAAAAAATTAGAAGATACTCTATGGGCCTTTCGTACCGCATTCAAAACACCAACTAGAACCACACCGTACAAACTGTTGTATGGAATGACATGCCATCTGCCTATAGAAATTGAACACCGTGCATATTGGGCACTTAAAAACTACAACCCAGATCTTATTGCAGCCGGTGAAAAACCTAACTTTCAACTTCACGAGTTAGATGAATTTCGACATCACGCTTATGAAAGTTCACGATTATATAAAGAACGAACCAAAGTTTGGCATGATCGTAAATTACGACAAAGAAAAGAATTCAAAAAAGGAGACAAAGTACTTCTCTTTATCTCGAAATATAAATTCAAGCAACCTAAGCTTACTTCAAGATGACTGGACCTTATCTAGTAAAACACCAATATCCATCTGGATATGTTGAATTACACGGTCTAAACAATACCACCTTTATAGTCAATGGGCATAGACTTAAGCTCTATCATAAAGAAGAACACTATAATGAAATCGAAGAAGAAGAAATTCCTTTCTTCTTAAAATAGATCCGAGTAGCCGAGTCTGGCTGAAGACTCTAAACTTAGCACTATTCGGAAGGCAATCCGTATTTTATCCCCACCTTTCAACTTAAGTGTGGAGGATTACCTATAAATAAATAAAATCGTCCTTGTATATATTGCATGTGTTTTGTTTTGTTTTGTAGCATGCAGGAAAATAGCAAATTGGAGCTCTAAGCTGGATTCATCTCTCGAAGTCCCGTAATTTTCTACTAAGCCCTAGGAAGTTCTCGTTTCCCTTTGCATTTTTCCTATTTTTAATATTTTTATCAGTTATTACCTCGAGGACGATGTTCAACTTAAGTGTGGAGGATGTGACAAACAGAAAAAATGAAATAATAAAAAATATATAATAAAATTTCTCCACATGAAAATCTTTTTGAAAAACAATAAAAATATATATGTTTTGTAAATAAATAAGTTTATAGCAAAGAAAAAATCTCATTGATTGACATTATAATTTAGCAAAAAATCCATTTCCCAAATTTGTGAGAAAAACTTAGCCTTATATTTCTCTATATTGTGTGAAAGCCGATAATATAATATGCTTCAGAATTTGTACTTGATCATCATTTACTAAACCACAGTGAGGTTAATTTATAGATATTTTCGAAAGGAAGCAAAATAAAATCACCCTTATATCATTTTAGTTAAGCTACACTGGCTTACTAAAATATGTGGCATTCATACACATATGTTATATTATCCATTGTGCCAATATCCTTATATGTTATGCCTAACCACTTGTCAAGTTATAAATTTTATTATGTACTCTCTTTAAAAAAACAAAGTATGAAAAAGAAAGAAAAAATATAGTCAAGTATTCTAGTATAGTTTGTTCTATAACTTTGACAAAGTCATATACTTTTTGATCCTACACCCACATCATTTATCACGTTTTGCTTCTTTGAAAATTTATCTGGTGCTCACGCCGCAACGGTTATTTTTATGTGTCTTGTACAAACCTATGGTAGCTATCTATTTTATGACCGAGCTAATTGAGTGTTACCTTACATTTACCCTTTTGTTAGTGACACTTGTGTGAAATTAAAATCCAAACACTATCCATGTGAGGTGCTAAAGTTATTTTGTCATTTGCTTTTGCTATTCATAAAAATTAAATCACTTTCCTATCATACTTCACAACACTTAAAAGCATTTTTTAAAATTGAAATTGTTTTCTCGCTTTGATTGCTTGAGGGCAAGCAATAGCTAAGTGTGGAGGAATTTGATAACGACCTAATTATACATATTCAACCTATCATTATAATGTCACTTTGTAGTATAAATAAGAGCATCCGATACTTAATATGTTGTGTTTTATATGTAGATGTAAAGTATGAAGGAGCAAAGTCAAGATATACAAAGAAGGGGCCTCAATATGCAATAAAGTCAAAGTTATTAAAAGAAGATTCTAAATCGCCCAGAAGTGCGGCGCACAAAGTTGTAAGTGCGACACACATTCGCATCTCCAAAGTGCGGCGCACTTAAGGAGAAGTGCAACGCACATTTGACCCCAGACAACACTATAAATAGAGGCAATTTCCATCCATTTTACACACACCTCTCTCTCTCAATACTCCATAGCTCGAGTATTGTAGTCCTTCTAGTAAATTTTTAGTATTATCCACTTTTGGGAGATACTTGTAACGAGAGTATTCTACTCTTCGATTCTTGGAGGAACGATACAATCGTGACACTTGTATACTCGTTTATTCAATCCAATTTAAGTATGATGTTCTCTTACTCTTTTCCAATTGTTACTTTGATTACTATGTTAAGCTAAGCTATTTGTGACTCTATGGGTATGTGAATATAATTAGTGATAATGGTATGATATGATCCTTTATAAATGATTTCAAGCTAATTTTGTAGAACCATTTTACCTCCTAGTTCTACAAACCATATTTTATCTAAGTTGATTTGTTACGATAGTTTGGCGTTGAGAAACGCAAACTGTTATAATAAGTTTTCTAGAACTTGTCTATGGTCATGAATCTTTGGTTGGATAAATCCTCTTAGAAACTTGATAAAGTATTGAACTCGTTGGCAACTTGTTTTGAGCTTAATCGCTTAAATAAACATAAGTCTTGAATCAACCCAAGTAAACTGTGTAAACGCCATTTTGACAAAAAAGGATTATCACACTTTACCTACATAAACATATCTCGATCATTATTATCGTCATCACGAACTTATACGAACTATCCCATATTAGTCATATTTGTTATTATTGATATTACTTCAACCATTTATTTCTTCAATTGTTATCTTGATTACCAAAACAAAACTAAGTCTCAGCGAACGATCCTAGCTTACCACTACAAAGCTATATTACGAACGAAAGGGTATACTTTCCCGTGTTTGTCTTATAGTCCCTTGTTTTGTCTAAACCTTGTAATATAAATTTAAGACTTGCAAACGAACATCAAATATGGTGATACTGTGGAGTCTTTTCTGGCTGGGAGGTAGGTAATACATGATTTAAGATAAAGTTGTCATAGGAATACTTGAAGTAAACGTGGAGACTTTCACTGAATGTGTTTGTCTGTACTCTCATAGAATGAACATTGCGTGTCTAACCTGAGTAATACACCGGTGGTGATAACTGAATTGTATTGGTCTGATTAATGCGTGGCATAACAGAATGGGTATACCCCCTTGGAGGGTACCCTTAATTTCTGAGGACCTGGTTTAGAAGGCATACTGGTGTTATGAATCTGACTCGTACTTTGAGAAGATATTCGTATGAAGTGTACTATGACTGGTGTCCTGACACATGTCTTCCGAAATGATACTTGAGACCTGTGTCTTGACTGTTGTCTGGACAAGTATTTTAATGGGCGAGTCTTAATAAGGTTGAGAATTTCGTGTAACTGCTAGGGTTGGCGGACCGGTTAGACTACTGACCTCTGTATTTCCGGTCACGTCCGTTCCGGAGTTCTGATGGTTACTGACTGATTAATTATAAACACGGTGGTTGTCACTACTGCTTTGTCTGTCAATTTATGACGGTCATTATCATGACCGTGATTCATGTATCTATTTTGCTGAGTGGCCGGCTGGGTTCTGGTTCCCACTCTTCAGAATGAAAGGTTAGCTGAGTGAAGTGTGACATCTAGCTGAGAAGGTAAAAGCATGGAATGGAATTGTAGTGCCAGATTGTTGAAATTTATTCTTTACAGAAATTTCAAACTTATTTTTTTCGTCCTTGTTCTGCAGAGTCTTCATAGTATAAACAACATTAGTATCTTAAGAAATCTCCAAAGTATCACCAGCATCAGCATTTTTGAGGTCTTCAAAGTGTTAGCGGCATCAGCATCTGGCAAAATCTTCAACTCACGAGCAACATCATCATCTGGTAGAATGTCGACAAGCGGAAATGCCTAAGGGGATTAAGGATCGATTAACGATACACATGGAGTAAGGTACATGGGGTACACCTGAAATACTGTACGTGAAGTACACGATGAGTACTGTTCATATGGTACCGCTGAAGGTTTGCTGATATGATCGATACCGGTGTCAACCGTCTAACATGGTCAATGGAGATAATTTGATTTAACTGGTTAGCAAATGAACTGAAACAACATGATAGCCTGGTAATTCCTGCGTAGACTTAATGTCGGTTTATAAGGGTTTAAGGATATGATTAAACGTAATTTCAACAATGGCCAGCATAAAGACATGACTGATGAAGACCAAACATGATTTATCATGAAACGAGATTTTTAATGAAATCCTTTTTGTGTCTTAGCATGAAGACATTATCATTTTGTGGAACATAAAACCCTCGTAAGGAGACATGAAACTGAAACAGCGTGGAAGCGACATCAACTTGAAATTGTGCGAATTGGATTGTTATAAAGACTATAAGAGTATGATCAACTGAGGTTTAACATCAACTGATATGGATGGCTATGGTTCAATCCACAGAATTCAAGGAACAAAACATGTGACTAAGTATGGGTGATTTTGGTTCGATCCATACCTGTCAAAATTTTCTGAGAACTGTCATGTATAGAAATTTATAATCTGGGACTAAATATTGTTGATTGTAGTCCAATCCATGCTTGTCAATGTTTATGAAATGTCCTGATATGACAAGGGTGAACAACTGTGGATCAGTTCACAAAACATCATTCGACTGAATAGCATGAAAATTTGACCTGAAGAATGGTGAACGTTTTTGGCTGTTTGACCCAGTAATATTTGACTGAAAACATGAATCTGACATGAGTAAGGGTAAACGCATATGGGTCGGTTCACCAATACAAAATTTGAATGGGAAAGGGTGAACGCCTATGGGTCGGTTCACCAATACAAAATTTCGCAGAAAAGCACATGCGAGTAAATATGGCCATTCATGTACCAAACTTTTACTTAGTCAAAAACTTTAAGAAAACTGACTGATAACTGAAGAAAACTGACTGATAATTGCATGAGAAACATGAAAGATAACAACGCAAAAATCTGGGAAGTTCCTGGTGACTACCCACTAGTCACGGGTCAAGTTTTAGAGCCTACAGGTCCAACCATACGCTCTGATACCATAATTTTAACACCCCACTTGGATAAGTGGACCGTTACGTGTATTTATGGCGTGTCATCAAAGCATAAGGTAAATGTCCTAGAACATTAACTGACCATAAAGGGAATACCGGAATCAAACATCGGTAATCTAATCATAAGCTCAAAACATGAAAGGTAAAATATTGAAGGAAAGGACTAAACAATGTCCAAACAAGCAGAATAATGTAAGAAGTGCATAAAGTAAGAAGTCTGGATGGCTTCCATCCAATGCACATGCTCTCAGCATCCTAAGAGCGTCCTGGTGTACCTGCCGTTAGAAAATAAAAGGGACTACGGCTGAGCATAACACTCAGTGAACGGATAAAAAGCATGATAAGAAATACTGAAATGAAACAGATGATAAAATACTGGAGCTGTAAGATTGATAAGTAAAGCTGCAACGGAAATCTGTGTATAATTTGATAAGTCTGATTTATAAATAATAAAGCTGAACTGTTATCTGTTAAATATGAAAACATGCATTTACTGTATTTTAATTACCAAGAGCTTATATAGGCCATGTGCTGTAACAACTGTTGTATGAATAACTAGAGGGGTGACCTCGTCATGTTGTAGAGGGGTGACCTCTAAATAATGTGCTGGGTGGAGGGATCAACTCCAATGTGAAGGATGTAGAGCACACACCACATTCACCTGATAAACTGTAAACTGATAGCCTAGGATGCATCCATACACCCCAATAATAATACTGATAAAATGGCCAAGTTGAGCTGAATGGGACGCTGCAGGATATCACTCTCCTACAGGTGAGTCATAACACTGGTGCCTCAAGTGTCATTGTGACGGTACCTCCGTAACTAGTACAACTAACTGGTCATGCTTGTATATAAGGCTCAGGCAATATCTTAGTTATTATAATAATTTTTGATAATTTATAACATATATTGGGGAAAACATTTGGCTGCAGACGGGAATCCTAATCATGCATAGAAAGGAAGTCCTTACTGAAAGGACGGAAAATCCGTACCTCGTGTTCGGTAATGAAATAAGACTGAAAGCTGAAAGATCTATTCCAACTGCACGGTTACTACATAAATAACGGACACGAATGAGTTAACTGATTATTGTTTACTATTACTGATTCTCATATGTTCTTAATTTATTTTATTTTATTCTTGTATTACTGTTTATGTATAATATGATTAATTTGATTGTCTGGTGTATCTCTGATAAACCCGACTGTTCTTAATATTCACTGAATAGCGTACATCATGTATTTCTGATTACTGTATAATATACGGTATTTTGATTACGGTATTAAATTGTATTATGGTATTATTACTGATTCTTGAAATATTGTAATTCTGACTGTCTTTAATTAGTTACTGATTTCTGTAATACTTATTCTGATATTTACGATATTACTATAAGTAGTAACCTGCTATAAATATAAAGCCTCTAAAGTTAACAGGTTTCCAAAATAGTTCCTTTAAAATTAAATCCTTAATAAATCGTATGTTTTAAAATAATTAACAAGATAAAACAATATCGATATAATTTTATTAATTAAATTAATCAAATCAAATATTAAATTTATTTATTTATAAACTCCTTTTTTTAAAATGATTTAATAAATTTAAATAATCCCAGTTAACCATTATTATTAGCGATCCCGAAAACTCGTGCTAAAAACCGTCCCGAGACATTCGTCTCTCGGTCAAACCGGACCGGGCCCACTTGCTACTGGTGTCAGCCGTGGTTCCCACTGCTTTTATATTCTTTTCCCACTGTTTTTACTTTTAAAGTTCCCACTATATGTTATATGTTCCCACTGCTTGCTATATATTCCCACTGTTAGCGCAGTGGTTACCACTGCTAATGCAGTGGTTCCCACTGCTTGCAGTCCCAAACACCCCTTGCTGGGCGAACTAGACCCAAACACCCCTACTGGGCTGTTGTTGCTGTTCGAACAGCCAAACACCCCTGCTATTTGGTTTCTGTTATGCGGCTGATCACAAAAAGACACCACCGAGACACCTCGTGTCTCGGTTTGTGTGCACAACAACAAAATCAACCCTCAATTACGTCAAATCGTGATTCACTTCTTTCTTTTAATTAAAAAAAACGTTTTCTATAAAAACTTATGCACATATTCGTGTTTTACTTATGAACAAAAAGAAAATATTTACCTTGTTACGGGATTGGGGAAGAACAGCTAGGGACGAATTTGTATGCCTAAAAAATGAAGCCGATACCCCTTTGTTTGCTTAATCTGGCGGCACTAATCCAACAAACCCTAATCTCTTTTATTTTATTTTTTGATGCGTGATACTGAGATGGGAAGATCTTGTTTCCCTGTTGTTTAGTTGTAAACCGGGCTGGGCCAAAAGCCAAGTTTCTTTCTTTGTTAAAGAGTCCAAACGCCACCTTTCAATGTATACGTGTTCTCATTTGGTTTTCGGCACTTGTAAATTATCCCGTAACATATTTATATTTCTCGTGTTTTAATTTTCTGAAAACATAATACTCTTTCTGTAATTAAATAATACATACGTAATACGTTCATAGTGTTCTTCTGAATTTTAATAATTATTTTCTGAATAATTATCTTTTGTAATATTTAAATAAAACTGAGTGCGTAATTACCGTTAACGTTTAATTATTTATGTATAATACATACTTAATATTTTCTGAGACTAAATAATTTATTTTATGAATAATTATTTTGTTATAGTATTTAAATAAACAAAGACTGGGTATTTACTGTTTACGTTTAAATTAAATATAGAGCTGAGACTACGCGTATTTAATATTCAAAGATTTTAAATACGGGTTTTACATATCATAATCTTGCAGATGCACGGGACCTTCAGGTCCTAATTGATGATATTCAGGATAGGACCAACCACATGAACCTCTTGATAAATGAGGTGTCCATCTTGACGAGTTGCATTCCCGTGGTTGAAGGCACCGTGGAATTGAAGAAAGATCGTGAGCGTAATGAGGAAATAGTAGCGAGGTTGAATGAGTTGGTTCTAGCAGCCCGCCGTGCTACAACAATCAACACTGTGTTCATGACTTGAATTCTTTTACGTCTTAGTGATTAAGTGTTGTTTGTTTGGGTGTGTTTTGTAATGTATGATATAATCTAATGTAGTATAGTTTTCACTTATGAAATAATAATGAAATTTTATGAACTATGAATTATAAGGATAACTAGAGAAGTAGTAATACATGTGAATTATATGCTTGTGGTTCGCGTTAAGGGGTGTTTGGATGTGGTCTTATAACCAAATATTGTTTGGTACAGAGTAACAAAGTCCATTTGGGACATATATGGGTCCAACCCATCACATTTAGGGCATTACCCTTATACATATATGCAACCGCTAGTAACAACAACCATATCACGCGTAAGAAGAACCCTTTTTTTGCATCAATGCCAGATTAAGAAGATATGGAATTCAAGGGCTTAGATGATCTTGAAATTATGATACAAAATCTAGAAAATATTTTTCAAGCAGCAAACTGATGCTATTGAAGAAAGGTAAACTTATTGTAAGAAATTTTCATTAAACAATCTTGGCTTTTGAAAAAAATTGTTATGTTCCAAACATCAATTTTAGCATTTGATTTTTAACCCAGAATCATATCTTAATTGTAGAAGTAATAATAATTGAGTCGGACTCTGACACTGAGAAGCATCAAATGAATGATCATGTTAAGCCATGCTCAATTTCTAATAGTTATAAAGCTAAATTAAGGTCCAACTTGAAAGTTGAACAAGCTGTTGTTCCAGGAAAAAAGGCCACCTGCAATAAGGAATTGTATCTTAGGGCTTGCGTCAATGACCACATGGGAAAACGTTATGCAGATGGAATTTGGAAAATCTTAAACAATCAATGTAAAAATGATTGATGTGTTGTCTTGCATCTTTTATAGAAAGTTCAGATATTGCTTATGTTTGGGTTGTATTTTGGTTTTGACTTTTTTAAGTCAAACTTCTATAAAGTTGTACCATCTCTTTTGGTCTAACTGATCAATGCTTATTGTGCTTCTTATTATATCTAAACTCAGCTTAATAACACTTGAGTGCTCTAAATCAGTCATAGGAACACTTTGATCTAGGCTTAACTCTAAGTTGATAAGGTTTTGAGGAGTGTTTGAGTTTAGGTCATAATTATTCACTACTTGCATATAGATGTTAGGCGTAGTTGCTTAAGTTCATCTAGGATTAGTCAAGCTTATTACTGTTTTTGTTTGCATAAAAAACATAAAACACAAAAAAATCTAATAGTGCAAAGTTTCTAATTTCATACCAGATTCCTCAAATGTAGGCTTTAAGTTGTTAAAACTGGTTAGATCTAGCTTAAATTTACTTGTCTTATTGTTTTATGAGGTCTAGAAGGATTACTTTAATTTTAATACACTTATAGCTCAAAACAAGTCAACTACTAGTTCATACTGGGCCAAAATTGATCAAGCATTTTGCACAACACACCAGCAATGATTTAAGGGGTCAAACCTAGGTTTTAGGAATTTAAAATTGAAACACTCTTAGAATTGGTGGTGAAGTAATTCTGTTTGATTTTGGTTGCTAACCAATGATCCAAACAACCCTTATGTAGCAGCAAACAATCAACATATAAGTGTCTTAATAGGGTAAATTCAAATATTTTCATACTAAACGTTGAGTTTCTTAACAAGTAAACAACAAGAACTACAACCTAGAACAAGTAAACAACAACCAACATATGATACTCAACTTAGATTACCACTTACACTCATCTTACATTTCCACTTACACCACTACCATTTCCAATAAATGTGTCCTTCCGGAAAACCTTAACTAGGTTTTTTAGTAATATTAAGATAATGGATAGATGGTTTAGGAGTGAACACCGAGACGTTACGAAGAATCAACGCAGCTCTTACAATAGTGTGTTTTTTTAAGATCCTCTACACCAAGGACTTTGTGATGGATTGCACCAGAAAGAGACCCCGCAAGGAGTTTGAGTGTTGCTGTTAGATCACCCAAAGAATTCGGAGTACAAGAATTGATTATCACAATCACTTGCTCAAGTTTCTCATTGTTAAAAAAGTTCTTGACATTTCCTAAACACCCACTCATAATACCCCCATTGAAATAATAAAACTCTACCGCGATAACCCACGGACCACAACTAAAATCTTCATCCTCGCCAACATCCTCAATAACTTTCTTAATATACTCTTTTGTGGACATCACGACCTCCTGGGGACATTCTCGACTATCTGTTAATTTACGAATTTTTGCTACTTGAACAATACCAGCGGGCCTGGTATTATCCTAATAGTTTTTGCATCCGATATATCAACAATGGGGTTTTGCAATGAAACAATGGTTTCCGTGTTGGTGGTTGTCCTAACCGGATTTTCATCACAATTATCAACATTGGGTTTTCTGATGTAACTATGGTTTCGGTGTTGGTGGTCCTAATCGGATTTTAAGCACAAATTATCAACATTGGGGTTATCAACAATTGAATTTTCCGATGCAACTATGAGTTTGGTGGTGGTGGTGCTTTGCAGGGATGGTTGAAGGGAGTTAGTCGGAGATCGGAATCGTCTATATCAAGCGATAATACCCAATCATGATCATCATATTGTGGTGAATTCATTTTGAAACTGTCTGAAATGAAGTGTCAGACGACCATTATCATGTTGTGCAAACCAGGTCTTGTGGTTTTAATGGTGGGAAAAACCTTTCGAGGACGTTTTTCGCATGAAAGAAATGTGGTAAAAATAATTCGGATGCAAACGATCGGAAATGATGAAAATACCCTCACATGCATGGCACATAAGGGAGTTAGGGTTAACGCACAAAAGTTAAACAAAGTCGACGCGGGGTTTTTTTGCCTGGAAATGCAAAGTATAATGAAAAATATCCGAGAACTTTTCACTTAGTAGCATATTTTTCGTTTTTGCAAAGTTAAAGGACGAAATTTGCAGTTTATCCCTAATAATTACTAAAAAAGAACCTGGCGGGAAACTGAAAGAGAAGGAAATTTGAAAAATAAATGAACCGACTAAATATATTACGAGTAATTATTATGAGAAAGAGGCGAGTTCCATAAGGAACATGCATCCAAAAAAGAAAAAAGGAAGCAATCTCAACCATCCATTCAAGTTCCATCTAATGGTCTATATTAATCTTTTTAAATTTAATTAAAAAAACTCTTTTGATCCTATTTCATAAAATTTAAATATCTCTCAAACCGTTAATCGTTACGGAAAACTAATTATACCATCGCGACGGGAATTAAATTATCTTTCGATAGATATGCACTTCTATACACTTTCGGCAAACTTTTTTTTAAAATTTACGCATAAAAATATACATGTAATTCTCGAAAAATTACATGTAATTTTCGAAAACTCACGTTTGAATTTATTATATTAAAAAATCAAATTTGAATTTGTAATGTCACATGCGATTTACGAAAATTACGTGTAATTTTTTGGGCGAGAATTTTCAACACTATAAATCGTTATAACTATATGAAAATAACCGTCTATTAAATGAAGAAAAAAATATTTTGTATGAATTACATGTGATTTTGCTTGAATTACATGTAATTTTGCATGAATTACATGTGATTCGATGATAATTACATGTAATTAAAACATTTCAAAAATTTAACATCTTCTAATAAACCCACTTTAGATGAATCACATGTGATTTTGTTTAAATCACATGTAATTGTCAATATATAAAAAATGTATTCTCATTCATGTAATGTATATATATATATATATATATATATATATATATATATATAAAATAATAATTTGGCTTCTCAACATGTGATTTTGTTAAAATCACATGTAATTTTGTTTGAATTACATGTGATTCGGTGATAATTACATGCGATTCGATGATAATTACATGTGATTTTTAGTGGGTTTGTTAGAAGAAGTTAATGTTTTGAAACACTTGAATCACATGAAATTCAAGCAAAATTACATGTGACTGTCACCTAATCACATGTAATTCATGTAAAATTACATGTGATTTAAACAAAATCACATGTAATTTAGGTTCTAATTTGTTTTATATATTTGACATGAATGACAACAGGCATTTTAATAGATTGAAAGAATTACATGTGATTCAAACAAAATCAAATGTTCTAAAGTGGGTTCGTTAGAAAAATTTAGGGTTTCGAAATGTTTAAGTCACATGTACTGCGAGAAAAATCACGTATAATTATCAACGAATCACAAGTAATTCAAACATAATTACATGTGATTCAAACAAAATCACATGTAATTCAGAAGCTAATTTTTTTTATATATTTTACATGAATGCCAACACACATTTTAATATATTATCAATTTGTTAGAAAAAATTAACCGCCACATAGAGTCAAAGAGATGTCCATCTTATTTAAACCCTTTTTATGCCAAGTTTTTACACATTATGCAGACCCTAATGAATCACCAATAGCCAAATCATAATTATCAAATTCACTCAACCATCACTGAAGACAAACCATGCAAACTTGATGGGCAAGTATCAAATTCGAAACAAAAGGATTAGGACAAACAAAAAAAGTGAAAAGGGATATAGAAATTTCATGGTTTGTAAACGTGTAAAACATATATGGATTTCAAGCTTAGGAAAATTAACTTTATATAAATGTTGTAATGATGGACATTTCTTTAATTATCATCTTAAATAATCATATACTGAGATACCTTAAAAAGTTATAAAGCGTAGCTAACAAAATTCTCAGTGCCTTCAATATATTTTCTCTTTGTATGAAAGCTAAAATGTCATCAACTTTGTCAAAATTTATTAATGCTTCAACAATGTTGAAAACACCATCCAAATCTTCAACATCTCTCACAGGAGCATGACCCATTCTTAAAATGATGAAACCTATTTGAATCTCACATCACTATTTCTCTTCCCCTTACCACTGATATATACTTCATTGCAGTAAGTGTCACTGTCTACGTATACTCTCAGATTCTTTAACATCCTTACTAGTTTTGTTTGTGACGTACTTACAAACCCAAATGCCACAACAATCTTTTCACTATGTTGAACTAAGTATCGTTCTTTTTTCTTTTCATCAAGCTCGTGCAGAAAGAAATCTGTATAAGTAGATATAAATAAGTAACAGATGGATCGAAAGGTTACCGATGAGGTTTCGATGGCGATGACGGTGATGATCGATGGTGGTGGATAACGGTTGTAGGGTGCAAATATGGTCGTGCAGTAGTGGAGTGCGACGATGGTGGCGACAGTGAAGACTGATGGTGGTCACGACTATGTGGGGCGATGATGGTCGTGCAGCGGTGGAGTGTGACGGTGGTGGTTTTAAGCCGGTGATGCAAAAAGTTGTTGTTAGGGGAGAAAATAATGTGTATTATAAAAAGTGAGTGTATAGCATAAGTAGATGAGATGTAATTTCAACCGTTGGATTGAATTTGGATGGGAGGCTGAGATTGCTTCCTTTGAACTCTTTTTGGTACACATTCCTTACGGAACTTTTCTCTATAAATATGATAAATAGTAAAAATCAAATAACGATCGGTGGCCTTTGGTAAAATAGCGCGTTCGTAAACGATCAAAACTCTTCCTTCTAATAACACCGCCAGATTATCCCTATATAAAGCACTAGTTTGGCCGACCATTCATTCATTCATCCATCGTTAATCATCTTCTTCCGGTTTTACGTCACCATGAATACTTCCTAACCTCTTACGAACTGTCCTCAACTCCACCAAACACTGCTCCTGCACCTGCTCCCGCAACCCCCACCGCCAGTGATGCTCCTACTCTCGCAACCCCCACCACCATCCATGCTCCTGCTCTCGCAACCCCCACCTGATTATCTTATGCAATACTATGATTATCAACAACCGATGCCCCTGCTCATGGGACCTTTTTATATGCCGATGGAAGATTATTATTATTTTTTTAATCAACCATCGGTACAAGATACACATGTTGATGGGCATGTTGTTATAAGTGCCTCAAACATGGGTACTAACACTAGGGTTCAAGAAGGTTCTCATAATGTTCATCCAGATAATCTTACTGGGCTAGATGCTGCTGAATATGATGGGGAGGTTCATGTGCGAGATGAATACATACATGGAACACTTGACATCCCACTATCTAGTGGATTGACAAAGACACAACTCTCACATCTACCTTTAACAAAACATTGTAAAGATGAAGAAGTTGTGGATTGCGCGATATGCTTATGTGAACCTGAAGAAGACGAGACAATGGTTGTTTTTGCATGCAAACACGAGTATCACGAGAAGTGCATCAAAGAGTGGTTAAGAAGACAAAACGTTTGCCCACTTTGCAAACGTACAGCTTGTTAGTATACGGTTGTGCTTTTCAGATTGTGTTATTTGGTTTGTAACTATGAAAACATGTTGCTTTTTTTTTTGGTAAAGGGTTTCCCCGGTAAATAGATTAACAAAAAAACAGTGATGTACAAATGGAATATGGCTAAGGTACCACATTAACCTCAAGCTAAACAGCTTGATAAACATCTAGATCTAGTGCTTATGACAAGCCATAAACACTTACAAAACACCTAGAACAAAACGAAATGAACCAAACTAACTAACAGCTGCCGTGAAGGAATTTCCACCTGCATTTGTTTTAGAGAATAAATTAGTTGTTTCATCATACACCATTTCAACCTCGTCATCTTCATCATCGTGATCCAACACAGAGTAAGAATTTGATGTAGATTGCCCAACACCTGATGATGACTTATCAATAGACTTCAACTTGGGCAAAGAAACAGTTTTCGCATTAGTCACTCCCTTCGTCGGGTTACTAATTGTAGCTTTAGGAACAAATTTGACATTCGGCTGAACCGATGGAGCAGTAAACTTACCACCCTTTATAGATTTCGTCATTTTTTTCTTTGTTTTGGTGACCGTTTGGAAACCATCATTAGAAATAGATGGACCAGTACTAGCAGGAAGAACTATAGGAGAGACAACCACCTTCTTAGAGCATTGATCAAGAGAGTGACCAAAAGTCTTACACTCAACACATCTAGGAGGTCTCCATTCATATTCAATACGGATAGTTTCCTTTGTAAAACCTTCCCCCAAAAGAGAAGGGACACCAATGGTAACAACATCCACAAAATCAGCCTCAGCATTAACCTCAATTAAGCATCTGGCAAAACTACTCCGCCCCCATGACTCCTTACACATAGTGCTAGTGTAGGAATCTAGCATCACAGGTTTTCTAATGAAAGAAGCAATCAAACTAATTCCATCTTCTTCAAAGACTTGAATAGGCACATCATGTAATTTTACCCAAACAGGAATACGAGTCAACTCTTCCTTAATCAACCTAGTATCTAGCGACCATTTTTTGAGAATGATCGAAGAATTACGAATTAGCCACGGGCCCTCTTCTAAAAAAACTTCCAAACCAGCAAGTGACTTGAATTTGAAAAAGAAAAAACCCTTAGAGTTCATCATGATCCGTGTCAACCCATGTTTCACCCAGTTGTTCCTAACAAAATAATCCACAACCGGGAACACAATTCTCTTTCCAATAAAGTAACCATAAAGAGTATGTTGCTTTTTCTTTTATTTATATTATGATTCAGCAGTTTTGTTTTATCTTGTTCTTATTTCCTGCATATCCCAGTCCAAATTTCTAAAACATAACAAATGCATTACCTTATAATCAGATAGAGTACAGCTCAGGCCACTTAATGCTAACATTCAGTTATGATTAATTAACGTACAAAGAAAGATCATGAAAAAAAGGCTCAAGATGTTATTATAAAGAGTCATAACATTAGTGTGATTATTCATGATGACGAAAATATGAAAACTTATAATTAGAAAATTACAATGAGTTACGAAAAGCAATCCTACTGTTAAGCCAAAAATGTTCAAACGGAAGTTTTGCATAAACAAAGTAGAATATTTGTTACAAATCTAGATCCTTCACTCTCATCTCTAGTCTCTAGCTATCATCTTAGTATATTAGTCAAGCTATATCTTGTACTTTCTTGGGCCTAACTAAGAAAAGAGAACAAGAGAAGAAAAGCAAAAGCAAATACGACTTTCAGCCAGGCTGCTTCATTCAAGTCTAGGACTTAGGCAAGACTTATAAATTGAGCAATTATAAAGCAATCGCATTTCTCGTCTCTCACTTAGCTCTGATCTGGTGTCGTCGCTCACAGTCTAAGACGAGTAGTCCTTTTATTGGCTAGCGGGATTACGCTTAATGGGATAGACCGATCATCGGTTCCTTCCTCTACGAGTTCTGGAGTCAAGCCAGCAAAGAAGTAGACTCATTCCTTTTTCACTGGCTATGGGTATTCGATGTTTAATGAGATAGTATAGTTCTAGACTAAAGCTAGCAAAAAACAAGACTGAGGTCGATAGGGGCATTACTAGTAATTGCTAAGGTGCTTTATTAAGTATTAACCACGCTCATCTCCAGTCTCTTTCCAGCCTTTGCGATTTCATATACTATTCCCGTATGCCATATCTCTTATTCAATCTTGTTATACGTCCAAGCTCTCCCCATCGATAGTTGGAAGCAGAACTGAGACTGGATGTGACTGAAGGAAAAGGGAGATAGGTGTGATAGGAGGGCACGGTTAAACATGTAAGAGAAGGCTCTCTCTCTCGCTCTGTGGTCTTGTGTGAACTCCTTTCTGCCCATTATTGATCTTCACTCTAAGTGAGAAGGTCAAAGCAGTTGAGGTGATAGCAATAGTAAGCAGGGAAGCAGAAGCAAAAGGTCGTCAAAGAACTTTTGTGTAATAAAGCTTCTTGGTCTAATTTCATTGGTCTCTAAGGTAAAGTCTCGCTTAATCATTCATCTTTTTCTGTAAGGCCTCGTGCCCCACGAATTCCGATTTCTGTTTTTGTTTGTATTAAAGTGTTGGTAGCTTCTAGCCTCGAGCTGGAAAGTCTCATTGAGTTCCCAGGTAGGCCCACGCTACGATCGTTAGAACTCCCTTCAAAAAGTAGAAAGCCGGTCGTCTGCTAAAGCCTTAGAAGCTGAGGTTAGAAAAGGTTTCTCCCGCTGTTGCTAGTTCTTCCGTTGTTGGTAATTCCTCAAGTCGGGTGGTTTATTTTTCAGAGCTTTTTCAATTCTTTCAGAACCTTTCATTCTTTTTCCAACATTGCTATTCTCCCTGTAAGCAGTATACTGTAGTTTCTATTCTCCCTGCAAGCAGTATAGTTGCTATTCTCCCTTTTAGAGGATGCTCATTTCTTAAATGGCTTTTTGCGGTTTTATTAATTATGGTAAATGTTCGTCTAATGCAGGAACTATAGTCTTGAGGCAACTGCATAACAACTTCTTTGGATTATTTTATGGAATTTCGTTTACTAAGCCTAATTAATACATAATTTGTCTAGTTAAGAGTCAGTTTTGCCCGATAGCAAGATTTTAGTTGTTTTGCCAGGAAGGAATGAGGTGTATGGTATAGTCATGAAAACAAAAGTGAAACATATTTACTCCCAGATCTGTCAATCTCAACAAAAAGTGTTGCTCTAAAGTATTTTGTTTCTTTTTGAATATGTAATACTTCTAATTTATTTGTTTTCGTCCTTCGTGATTGTAAATCATTCATAGTCATCATCATCGATGTTTGTTTACATTGCCTATCTATTTATACGTAGCGAAAAGGTACAACGAATGGTCATGTTGGTTCGTTTCATCTAACCGATGTATGTGTCCTTTAAAAATAATTGATTTTACTACTTTTGTGTATTCATAGGTTTATAAATCATTTTGAATACAAGGTTCTTTTCCCGAGCTACGTTATTATTCGGCCACATATAAATAATCATGTTTACATGGCACTAAGCTTATGATACCACGGTTAGACATATCTAAAACCAACAATTGCCCTTGGAAGTATGCCAAACTATCATGTTTTGCAAAATAAAGTATGCCTATTTGACTACTAAGGTTCTAGCAAGTGCGACTTGCCCATATAGAGGATGTCAGTCCTCAAATAGTATTATCTGCAATATTAGCACTCATTTTCTATGAAATGATTAGCGTTTCATAATTAAAAAGGAACTTTTTAGGCAGCAGTAAACATAGTGTCAATCAACATATCTAGAAAGCATACCAAAAATAATTGTATTCCAATTTAGCATATATCCTCCTCAAGGGTTTTTAATTATTTACAAATTAGATCTAGTAAGGCTATGAACTCACCTTATCTCCCAAAATTCTGAATCTCTTCAGGTTATATCAAAACTTTAACAGCTTAACCTCACCAACCTAGATTAACACATTTTGTATAATATCAAGTCCTTGATTCTTTAGTTCAATATTTGTTCAATAATACTTGTATAATCATTGATTTATAATTTTGGAGTTATAGCATAATTGTTCGGGCCATCATACTCAGAAGCCATTTTATAAACGTTTGAGGAGCGAGGACACTTTAAATCGTAAACCCAACCACTCAGTCAGAACATAATATCGAGATGGAACATCTTTGTACAAAGTTCCCTACTAACATGATACATTATATATTTTATAAATTTCTTCAAAATTTAGTATATTATTTCATTATTACATTTTAGTTTCAAAATTGTCAAAATGGTCCTTTTAGTTATAAGTTTGTTATATTTATATTTTTAACCCTTAAAATATATAGTTTTAATATTTACATTTTTAACCTTCAAATACTAAACTAAAGGTTTCAAACTTTGCAATATTAGTCGTTATAGTTTTAACTTTGATAAAATGAAAAATTTGACCCAAAATATTTATAGTTTCAAAAATGACAGTTTTAGTCCCTATACTTGGTTAAAATTACATAACAACCTTAAAATTGTACCAAATGATCTAGGAACTTAAAACAAAGTTTATAAACACATTTATAATCATAATAACATTACTTTTCCAGAATTATAGCCTTTGAAAAGGATTTTAAGTTATTACTTCATGTAAATTACAAAACTAGGATTTTATAACATCTTTAATTTATAACTTCCATTTTAGCTTATTTTATGAACTAACGCTTACTAGATTAGCTCATTAACATATCTTAAACATCCTCGTGATCATTCAAGACAAAAATAAAATACAAGAGATACACCGTAGGAATAAGGGGGTCTAAGTGATTAATTAAACCACATGAGTAAGTGTTAGTTATGCTAACTTATAGTTTCAATGATCTCGTTTTTAAGCTTGGTATGGGGAACGTGAAACTTGAGGGTGATTAATATTCATGACACAAAAGCCCTAATTTAAGTCTTAGATTTCTTTACACGTTTCTTTCATCTAATAATTTCCAAGTTAATAAATGATTATAACTTTTGTCTCCTTTTTAAAATTTTTATCTTTTTTATCGTAGTAATAATTGTAATAGTAATAAAGGCCGAGATGGATTAATAATGAGAAAAATGTAATTTATGCTTTAAAATAATGCATTGCATGGGGTCATTGCAATGGTTAAGTGTAGGGGATTTAATAAGTGTGTAAACACTTATCCTTTTGCCACTAAAATCAAGGAAAAACAAGACCTAATCATGTGTTTAACATCGTAAAAGTCGGAATAACACGTGGTTTTGTGTTTTGTGTGTTAAATAGGTACAAATGATCAAAAGAAGTGAAAACACGGGATTTTACGGTCAAATCTTGAAGAAAAGTCCAAAAAGAGACGAAGACAAAGTCAAAAGATCAAAAGTGTGCAAGAGATCACGAAAATCGGCAAAATCGACACGATTTTGAAAATAATTTCAAGAAAGCCGAAATCGAGCTCGTTTTAGTGGATTAAATATTTTTGAAGATTTTGAGCTTTGTGGGTCCTATATTTGGGAAATGGGCCTAAAGGCCCATTAAGATATTCAAGATATTTTTAAATTGGCCAAAAGCCCATTTATTAAACGGATTATTGGATTGAAAGCCCATTTTGATTTGGACGATTGAAAGGATATGGGAAATTTGGGCCAAAGCCCATTTGGCTTATTTACAATAAACGGATAAATAAGTTTGCTAGAGAAAAGTCAACTGATCAAATACTTTCCCATCACACGAATAAAACAACCAGTCAACCCTACCATACACTCACCCACACACGATCATCCCCACACACACTCAAAACAAACGTTTTTATCCCCACTGCCCACTTTATTTTTTTTACGTTAATAACAAAGCACCCCATTTACTGTTCTTCCTCCCCTCCCCAAACACACGCACCATTACTTTTTACCATACCCCAAACCCTAATCAAAAATTACTCATATTAATTGGGGCTTTTACCCTAAATGCTTAATTCACACAAAGGGAAATAAATACCCCAAAAAAACCGGATGCAAACACCCACTGGTGGTCCTCAATCCACCCTGGCAATCCGTAGGCCAAAATCAATTCCAGCCGTTTGATGAGATGAAAAAGAAAGAGAAAAGAATACGCGGCCAAGATCCTTCTCCTTGGGCACCAAGAAAAACCAAGAAAGTTTTTGGGGATTTTGCCTATAAAAACCCCCTTTTCACATGTAATAGGAGCACTTTATTTTTTTTAATTTTCAGCAATTAGGTTTAGATTTAAATTTGTATTTCTTTAAAATTTCCAGTTAATGTAATTACTCTTTTTAATTAATGAAAAGTTAATTTTATTTTAATCCTGTCTCATTTAAATTTCTTGCATCTGTTTATTTTGATTTAATTACTATTAGGTTTATTGTTAAAAAAAAATATAAAGAAAAAAATATATATACTGTTCATCGAATCGAAGGCACTGTTCGGTTACTGTTGATTTACTTTGGTTCGAGAGATGATGTTGATGATATTCAGTGTGTAACAAAGGAGGTGTTCGCTTGTTTCGTCTCACAAGGTGGCACAACGCCTCACCTTCGACACAAAGGAATCATCGAAAGGTTCCCACACTCTTTTAGTTTTTGTTGTTAATTTTTAGATAAATATTTGATTATATGCTTGTTTAAGTTTAAATGTTTCTGAATGATCTTGTTCACTTTTTTTAAAAAAAAAAACTGCTTCTTGTTATTAGTTTATAGTTACTGTTTGGTCATTTAAATAAATCTGCTATTGTAATTTATCTGTTTGAATTTAAGTATAAATATTTAGATCTGCTTTATTTGTTAGTTTTAAAGATTTTTTAGTTTATTTAGTTTTGATATTTAATAGATTATTATATCTGCTTATTTATTTTTATGATTATCAGCTTATTGTTGGCTTATCTGTTAAGTTATACATGCTTATTTTGTTACTGCATAAACTTCAGGTGTAACACCCCACTTGGATAAATGGGCCGTTACATGTATTTATGGCGTGTCATCAAAGCATGCAAGGCAATGTATTAAACATTAACTGACCAAACGGATGTACCGGAATCAAACATCGGTAGTCCAACATAAGCTCAAAAAATATAAAGATTAAGTACTGAAAGAAAAAGGACGAAATAGTGTCCAAACAACCAAAGTAAAGTAACGTCATGTGTGCATAAAAACAAAGGAGTCGGGATAGCTCCCATCCAAATGCACGTACTCTCTTAGAAGTCCTAAGATGGTCCCTGTGTACCTGCCGTTTGGAAACATGAAAGGAAACTACGGCTGAGCATAACGCTCAGTGGGCGGATATAGCATGATAAGAAGGTACTGAAAGTAATTAAATAGAAGACAACAATGAAACTATAAGTCTGATATGTAACATGTGGTAGAACTCTGCATAAAATCTGAAAAACCTGATTCATATATATACTGATACTGAAATATAACTATAAATTCTGAAAACATGGATTTACTGTATTTTATTTGCCAGAGCTTATATAGGTCACGTGCTGTAACAACCGTGCATGAATAATTGGAGGGGTGACCTCGTCATGCTGTAGAGGGGTGACCTCTAAATACTGTGCTGGGTGGAGGGATCAGCTCCAATGTGAAGGATGTAGAGCACACACCACATTCACCCTGATAACTTGTAACACATATAAGCCTAGGATGCATCCATACGCCCCACTAAAAATACTGATAAAATGGCCAAGCTGAGCGGAGTGGGACGATGCAGGATATCACTCTCCTGCATGTGAGTCACGACACCGGTGCCTCTAGTGCCGTGGTTACGGTACCTCCGTAACTAGTACATAAACTGGTCGTGCTTGTATATAATGCTCAGGCAATTTATTTAGTTATTAACATGATTACTGATAAACTTAAACATATACTGGGGAAAGCATTTGGCTGAAGACGGGGAATCCTAATCATGCATAGAAAGGAAGTCCTTACTAAAAGGACGGAAAATCCGTACCTCGTGTCCAGTAACCGACCGAGATCAAATGACCGAAAGTCTACTCTGATTTCACGCGAGCTACATGAATAAGGGACGTGAATGAGTAAACTGATATTCGCTTGTTTAATTCCATGTTCTTATTGGTCTTTCATTTTTTTTTGAAATACCGTACGTATATTAACTGATAAATCTGACCTTATAACAATTCATTTTAATGTATTATTTTCTACTATTAATTATGATACAACGTATTTCTGACGCTATAGTAATGCTACCTTAAGTATCCCGCTAAAATAGAAAGTTTCTTAATCTAGAAGTTCCTAAAATAATTTAGTTTATTTAATAAAATTATACCCTTTTTAAATATTAAGGAACTATATTAAATTAATACATTTAAAATATATTTTAAACGTTGATAAAACAATTTAATTTAAAAAGGTATAATATAAAAATATTTATTTTATTTTTATAATAATGTCCCGAGCCTACCGAGCCCATCTCGGTCGCACTAAACAAATCAACATATGATACAAAATCTGTCAACAAGAATTAGTGACAGAATTCTGTGTCACCAAAACTGTCGCTAAACTGTCCTTTTTAAAACTGTATATTCATAACAGTTCTGTGACAGAAAAATGTCGCTAAAACTGTCGCTAAAGTTATTCAACATATCCATTTTATAGTCCCATTTTCCCCACTAGTTTTACATATGGTTCCCACTGTTTGGTCATGTTTTCCCACTGTTTATATACCCAAACGCACCCTTATTATATCCGCAGCCCCCAAACGCACCCCTTTGGTCGAATCTGGCCCTAGCCGCCCCTGTGTGGGTCACGGCTGGGCCAAGCTGGAGTCACCGAGACATGGTGGTCTCGGTTCATATGAACCAACACACCCGATCATCATAAGCTAAACAAACACCCCTTTGCTTGGGTCTTTTGACCCTCGTCGTCCAACAGTAGGCTACACCGAGACCCACTGTGGTCTCGGTTTGATCATCATCCCAAAACCCGACACCCCTAAACACAGGTTTATGTGTTGGTTTTGATTTGTATAAAAGAAAACATTTTCTCCTTGGTTCATCAAATCTAATTCGTGATTTATATAAATTGATAAACGAAAAGGATAAATACCGTAATAGTTTTATAACCGGAAGGTACGTACAAGGATTTCTAGATCAAAACACGACCGGACCTCCTTTTCTTTCTTCTACTACTGGCGGCTACCAAGGGGTTAGGGAAACCCTAAATCTTTTTTTTCGACTGTTATGGGAAAAAGGAGAACTCCCGTTTGATTTGTGTAACCAAAATGGGCTAAAGCCCATAATCCCTTTTTTTTTTAAAAAAGCCGGCCCCTCCTTCACTTTCCTTTTATATTTTTTTTATACAATTAAATGTCGTGAATACTTGTTTTTATTTCTCGTGTCTTTGTTTCTGAAACGCGATAATTATTTTTCGTGTAATAATACATACGTAATATATTCTGAAACTTAATAATTATTTTCTGAATAATTATTCATTTGTAATATTTAAATAAACTGAGACTACGCGTATTTACTATTAATGTTTAGTTATTTCTGTAAAATAATAATTCGTCTGTAATATTTCTGAGACTAAATGCTTCTTATCTGAATAAACTGTAATATTTATAGTATTTAAATAAACCGGGATTGCTTATTTAATTTCTGCGTTTATATCTCTGTCTAATAATTAATACTTATATAGTTTATTAAAATTAAACTGCGTATTTAAATATTCTGATTTTTTAAATACGGGTTTTACAATTCTTCCCCTCTAAAAACAATAATTCGTCCCCGAATTAAAGATACGACCATACTGGGTTTTACAATTCTTCCCCTCTAAAAAAAAATATTCGTCCTCGAATTATCGGTAATTAAGCTCACTGGAGTAAAAGCTGAAATGCTAATAAGCTGGAAGACATAAAAGCTGAAAAGACATACCCGAATCAAAACTAAAAGTAAGGATAAGAAGTCTGTATAGACTCCTCTGTTTCCCAAGTGGCCTCCCGCTCGGTATGGTCCCTCCACAGGATTTTGACGAAAGGAATGGTCTTCCTTCTCATGACTCGATTCTGGCGATCTAAAACTGCTTCGGGTTCCTCAATGTAAGATAGATCCTCCCGAATCTGATCGAGTGGATAATTTACTTTGTGAAGCTCATGATAGTTGTACCCCCTGAGTAATGATACATGAAACACGTTATGGACGTGTGAAAGCTGAGGTGGTAACGCCAATCGGTATGACACTTCACCGATACGTTCAAGGATTTCAAACGGTCCGATGTAACGAGGGCTGAGCTTGCCCTTGAGGCCAAAACGTCTGACACCGCGTGCGGGTGATACTTTGAGGAACACACGATCCCCAGTCTAAAAAGATAGATCTCTGCGATGCTTGTCGGCGTAACTCTTCTGGCGAGTACGCGCTTCTTGCAGTTTTGCCCTAGCGATGGCGACCTTTTCATTGGTCAGCTCTATCAATTCTGGTCCTTCAATCAAACGTTCTCCCACCTGATCCCAACAAATAGGAGCACGGCATTTCCTGCCGTATAACATCTCGAATGGAGCACGGTTGATACTAGCATGCCAACTGTTGTTGTAGGCAAACTCGACCAAGCAAATATAGTCATCCTAGTGTCCTGTCCATTCTAATGCACAGGCGCGTAGCATGTCATCCAAGGTCTGGATGGTACGCTCTGACTGACCGTCCGTCTGTGGATGGAAAGCTGTGCTAAGCTTGAGCCTAGTTCCCCAAGCTTTATGCAAACCTTCCCAGAAGTGAGAAGTGAAGCGGGGATCCCTATCTGATATAATTTCAGAAGGTGTACCGTGTAATCGTACGATCTCCTCGGTGAATAGTTTTGCTAATTTACTGACTGCGAAATCTTTGCGAATAGGAATGAAATGTGTCGAATTGGTCAAACGATCGACAACAACCCAGATTGCATCATGTCTCCGCTGAGTCTGTGGTATTCCGGTGACAAAATCCATAGAGATCTTGTCCCATTTCCACATTGGAATATCTAATGGCTGGAGAAGACCACTGGAACGCTGGTGCTCTATCTTAACCTGCTGACAGGTTAAGCATTTAGACACAAATGTTGCGAAATCCTGTTTCATGCCGCTCCACCAGAAATGCTGCTTAAGATCGTGGTACATTTTTGTGGAACCCGGATAGATAGAGAACGGAGAGCTGTGAGCCTCAGTCATTAAGGCTTCTCTGAGAGCAGGGTCTTCTGGAACGCAAAGTTTGGTACCCTTCCATACGATACCATCGTCATCGATGCGAAATTCGGTCTGCTGGTCAATGTTCTGGATAATCGCCCAGATTTCACCATCATCCTTTTGGGCGGCTTTAATCCTAGAGAGTAAATCTGGTTCTACCCTCAAACTAGCCCAGTATCCTCTCTGTCCGCGTACCAAGAACTCAATATCATACCGCTCTAAATCCCGAATAATTTCTTCCTGAACTTTGATGCCATTTATCATACCTGACTTTCTGCTAAGGGCATCTGCTACTACATTTGCTTTGCCTGGGTGATACTGGATATTAGTGTCATAGTCTTTTAGCAGTTCTAACCATCGCCTCTGTCTCATGTTCAGCTCTCGCTGTGTAAATATATACTTGAGACTTTTGTGATCGGTGAAGATATCACACGACTCACCGTATAAATAATGCCTCCAGATTTTAAGGGCGAAAACGACTGCTGCGAGCTCTAGATCATGAGTAGGATAATTTTTCTCATACAGCTTCAGTTGACGCGAAGCATAAGCAATGACTTTCCCATGCTGCATAAGAACACAACCTAAGCCCTTTCCTGATGCGTCGCTGTAAATCTGATAACCACCTGTACCGGATGGAAGAGTGAGTATCGGTGCTGAGATCAATCGATGCTTGAGTTCCTCAAAACTCTTTTCTCTCTCCTCGGTCCATATAAACTTCTCACCTTTTCGCATAAGTTGGGTCAATGGTAACGCCAAACGTGAGAAGTTTTCCACAAACCTGCGGTAATAACCCGCCAACCCAAGAAAACTACGTATCTCTGTGACAGACGTCGGTCTTGGCCATTTGGTGATAGCCTCCACCTTCGCAGGATCCATAGTGATTCCTTCCGCAGAAACAATATGACCTAGAAACGCCACTGTATTCAGCCAAAATTCGCACTTCGAAAATTTAGCATATAGTTTTTCTCGTCTGAGAATCTGCAAAACTATACGGAGATGATTCTCATGTTCCTCTTTGGATTTGGAGAAAATAAGGATATCATCGATGAAGACGATCACAAACTTGTCTAAAAATTCGTGGAAGACTCTGTTCATCAAGTCCATAAATACTGCGGGCGTATTCGTGAGACCGAATGGCATAACAACAAACTCGTAATGACCGTACCTCGTGCGAAAAGCAGTTTTGGTTATATCCTGCTCTTTTACACGCAGCTGATGGTAACCTGATCGTAGATCGATTTTTGAGAAGTGCTTGGCACCCTGAAGCTGATCGAATAAATCGTCAATACGAGGAAGTGGATAACGGTTACGAATAGTGAGCTTATTCAACTCACGGTAGTCAATACACAACCGCATGCTACCATCCTTCTTCTTGACAAACAAAACTGGAGCGCCGCAAGGTGACACACTAGGACGAATGAAACCCCTTTCTAGAAATTCCTGAAGTTGATCTTTCAGTTCCTTAAGCTCTACAGGAGCCATACGGTAGGGAGCTTTAGATACTGGTTCTGCACCTGGAATAAGATCGATACCAAATTCTACCTCTCGCATGGGAGGTAAACCTGGGAGTTCCTCTGGAAAAACATCTGGAAAATCTGACACCACTGGCTGATCATGAATTGAAGGTGCCTCAGAAGTCGTGTCATGAACTGTAGCTAAGAAACCCTCACAACCATGGTATAATAAGGTACGAGCCTGTAAAGCTGAAATGATCTGAACATGTTTTCCTGGTAGGAAACCGTGGTGAATAAACTCTGGTGTCTGGACATCACCAAAGATAACCCGGTGAGCATGACAATCTATAGTGGCACGATGAACTGACAACCAATCCATACCCAAAATAACATCGAATTCACACATATCTAAAGGAAGGGCACTGACTGGACGGATTTTATCATCAAACTCAAGAGGGAGATCCTTATACACCTGGGTAATGAGTACAGAGTCTCGCATGGGGGTAGATATACTAAGTACAATGTCTAGTGGCGTAGGGGTCATGTTTATTCTAACAGCATATGAAGTAGATATAACCGAGTGCGTGGCGCCTGTATCGAAAAGCACGCATACCGACTGTCCGTATATAAACAAAATGCCAGTAATGGTACCTGTGGTCTTATTTGCTTGCTCACGGGTAGTAGTGTAGACACGACCAGTGGTTGGTGGTATCGGTGGTGGTGGAGGTAAAATCTGAGGAATCTGGCCTGAGGTACCAGCAGTATTCCCGCTCTTGCAATCTCTCTTCAGATGGCCCGACTGGCCACACTGGAAACAACCACTTGTACCCCGACGGCACGGTCCCGTGTGTTTCTTTCCACATGTGATGCAAGTGGGATAAGTATACACGGTAGAAGCAGCTCTGGTTTGCTGAGAACCTGATTTACGATGATAAATACGTGTCACGATTCTGATAACTTAACTGAAATAAGGCTGATTGACTGAATTTTAAAGTTACCAGAATTTGTTGGTCGGGCAACCTGCTGACCCCTATTGTTCTGGTCACGCCCCTGTCCAGCATCTCTGTTGAAATTTACAAAAATTTAAGATCTGTTTTACATGATAGTTTAGTATTTCTGGAGCTTAAAGACTCACCTGTAGCTGCCAGATGAGTTGGAGCTACCGCGGTAATTATCACCGCCGCTCCTCTTATCTGACCTATTACGGTCATATGACTGACCGTGGTTCCTGTAGTTCTGATGCGGAGTAGCCGATTGGGATCGGTCTCCTCCTCTGTGTCTGTAAGATTATAATTGGATAAGTCATAACATATAAGTTTACAAGCAATAATGGGGCTAAATTGTTTAAGTCTGTTGGGTGAGATGTACCTCTTCTCCGGACGCTCTACATTCTCGAGCTCATCCCTCTCGAAAAGCATCTCGACATCCCGAGCTGCATTAGCTACTTATGACACATTAGTGAATGTGGCACTCATCAGTCTATCTGCAGTCCTAGAGTGAAGAGCCCAACGAAATTGCTTCGCTTGCTCCTCGATAGTACCCGCAGCCTCCCCTAAGAATCCAGCCATCCTGAATTTGGGGTAACATGGCTTGTATAGAAGCCTGAACAGCAGCAGCAATGGCAGCTGCGTTAGGATCATTCTCGGTTTCGCGTCTGGGTGGCATCTGAAATAAAAGAGGATGAGTTGATAAAACTGCTAAAATCTGGGGTAATAAATCTGAACATGCATAGTGTAATTTATGAAGGTATAGTCAATAAAATATGACATGAATACTGGTGAACGCCTAGGGTCAGTTCACAAAATGACAATTACTGAAACATAAATCCGACAATTAAAATTCATGAGTAGCATGGAAGATAACGACGCCAAAATACAGGAAGTTCTTGGTGACTACCCACTAGTCACATGTCAAGTTTTAGAGCCTACAGGTCGAACCTTGCGCTATGATACCATAATTGTAACACCCCACTTGGATAAATGGACCGTTACATGTATTTATGGCGTGTCATCAAAGCATGCAAGGCAATGTATTAAACATTAACTGACCAAACGGAAGTACCGGAATCAAACATCGGTAGTCCAACATAAGCTCAAAAAATATAAAGATTAAGTACTGAAAGAAAAAGGACGAAACAGTGTCCAAACAACCAAAGTAAAGTAACGTCATGTGTGCATAAAAATAAAGGAGTCGGGATAGCTCCCATCCAAATGCACGTACTCTCTTAGAAGTCCTAAGATCGTCCCTGTGTACCTGCCGTTTGGAAACATGAAAGGAAACTACGGCTGAGCATAACGCTCAGTGGGCGGATATAGCATGATAAGAAGGTACTGAAAGTAATGAAATAGAAGACAACAATGAAACTATAAGACTGATATGTAACATGTGGTAGAACTCTACATAAAATCTGAAAAACCTGATTCATATATATACTGATACTGAAATATAACTATAAATTCTGAAAACATGCATTTACTGTATTTTATTTGCCAGAGCTTATATAGGTCACGTGCTGTAACAACCGTGCATGAATAATTGGAGGGGTGACCTCGTCATGCTGTAGAGGGGTGACCTCTAAATACTGTGCTGGGTGGAGGGATCAGCTCCAATGTGAAGGATGTAGAGCACACACCACATTCACCCTGATAACTTGTAACACATATAAGCCTAGGATGCATCCATACGCCCCACTAAAAATACTGATAAAATGGCCAAGCTGAGCTAAGTGGGACGATGCAGGATATCACTCTCTTGCATGTGAGTCACGACACCGGTGCCTCTAGTGCCGTGGTTACGGTACCTCCGTAACTAGTACATAAACTGGTCGTGCTTGTATATAATGCTCAGGCAATTTATTTAGTTATTAACATGATTACTGATAAACTTAAACATATACTGGGGAAAACATTTGGCTGAAGACGGGGAATCCTAATCATGCATAGAAAGGAAGTCCTTACTGAAAGGACGGAAAATCCGTACCTCGTGTCCAGTAACCGACCGAGATCAACTGACCAAAAGTCTACTCTGATTTCACGCGAGCTACATGAATAAGGGACGTGAATGAGTAAACTGATATTCGCTTGTTTAATTCCATGTTCTTATTGGTCTTTCATTTATTTTATTTTTTTTCAAATACCGTACGTATATTAACTGATAAATCTGACCTTATAACAATTCATTTTAATGTATTATTTTCTACTATTAATTATGATACAACGTATTTCTGATGCTATAGTAATGCTACCTTAAGTATCCCGCTAAAATGGAAAGTTTCTTAATCTAGAAGTTCCTAAAATAATTTAGTTTATTTAATAAATTATACCCTTTTTAAATATTAAGGAACTATATTAAATTAATACATTTAAAATATATTTTAAACGTTGATAAAACAATTTAGTTTAAAAAGGTATAATATAAAAATATTTATTTTATTTTTATAATAATGTCCCGAGCCTACCGAGCCCATCTCGGTCGCACTAAACAAATCAACATATGATACAAAATCTGTCAACAAGAATTAGTGACAGAATTCTGTGTCACTAAAACTGTCGCTAAACTGTCCTTTTTAAAACTGTATATTCATAACAGTTCTGCGACAGAAAACTGTCGCTAAAACTGTCGCTAAAGTTATTCAACATATCCATTTTATAGTCCCATTTTCCCCACTGGTTTTACATATGGTTCCCACTGTTTGGTCATGTTTTCCCACTGTTTATATACCCAAGCGCACCCTTATTATATCCGCAGCCCCCAAACGCACCCCTTTGGTCGAATCTGGCCCTAGCCGCCCCTGTGTGGGTCACGGCTGGGCCAAGCTGGAGTCACCGAGATATGGTGGTCTCGGTTCATATGAACCAACACACCCGATCATCATAAGCTAAACAAACACCCCTTTGCTTGGGTCTTTTGACCCTCGTCGTCCAACAGTAGGCTACACCGAGACCCACTGTGGTCTCGGTTTGATCATCATCCCAAAACCCGACACCCCTAAACACAGGTTTATGTGTTGGTTTTGATTTGTATAAAAGAAAACATTTTCTCCTTGGTTCATCAAATCTAATTCGTGATTTATATAAATTGATAAACGAAAAGGATAAATACCGTAATAGTTTGATAACCGGAAGGTACGTACAAGGATTTCTAGATCAAAACACGACCGGACCTCCTTTTCTTTCTTCTACTACTGGCGGCTACCAAGGGGTTAGGGAAACCCTAAATCTTTTTTTTTCGACTCTTATGGGAAAAAGGAGAACTCCCGTTTGATATGTGTAACCAAAATGGGCTAACGCCCATAATCCCCTTTTTTTTTTTAAAAAGTCGGCCCCCTCCTTCACTTTCCTTTTATATTTTTTTTATACAATTAAATGTCGTGAATACTTGTTTTTATTTCTCGTGTCTTTGTTTCTGAAACGCGATAATTATTTTTCGTGTAATAATACATACGTAATATATTTTGAAACTTAATAATTATTTTCTGAATAATTATTCATTTGTAATATTTAAATAAACTGAGACTACGCGTATTTACTATTAATGTTTAATTATTTCTGTAAAATAATAATTCGTCTGTAATATTTCTGAGACTAAATACTTCTTATCTGAATAAACTGTAATATTTATAGTATTTAACTAAACCGGGATTACGTATTTAATTTCTGCGTTTATATCTCTGTCTAATAATTAATACTTATATAGTTTATTAAAATTAAACTGCGTATTTAAATATTCTGATTTTTTAAATACGGGTTTTACATCAGGCATACTTGCTGTCACATTTTATCCAAATAAAGTTCCAAAAAAAAAAAGAATAAATAGCAAAAATATTAGGTCTGCTGGGAATCGAACCAGTGACCTTTCACATCACAACCAAACGCCCCAACCATCTGTTCTAGTGCTATTCTTGTGTTTGGTTACGCATATATTAATTAATATAGCTTTTTAATTTCTGGCAGATTTATTTAAATTAATTCAAGTTTAATTAAATTAGAATTTAATCAATAGTTTTATTTAAAGTTTTATTTTTTAAAATAGTATTTTTCTTTATTCAGTTTTCAAAAAAATATAAAAAGGAAAAAATATTTTTATTTTAAATTTATTTTATAATTTTAAAATTAGTTTCAAATTTAGATTTGAGTTTTAAAAATAGTTTTTATTTAAAAGTCTTTAGTTTAAATTAATTAGATTTCAATTAAAGTTTTAATTTCTTTCATAACAGTTTTTATAAAAATAAAAAGACAAAAATATTTTAATTTTATTTACTTTTACAATCTTTAAATTAGTTTTCATTTTGTTTTGATTATTAAAAAAAAACGTTTAGTTTTCTAGATTAATATAGTTTTTAAATTTAGAATTAAGTTTTATTTTAAAATTGTTTTATTTAAAAGCCTTAGGTTTAAAATTAGAGTTGTTTTAAATTAGATTTTTATTCAAGTTAAGTTTAATTTTCAAAAATAGTCTTTTTACATTAAGTTATAAATTAGTTTTATATTTTTATTCAAGTTAAGTTTTATATTTTCAACTAGTTTTAAATTAGTTTTTAAATTTAATTAGTTTGAAAATAGTTTTATTTAAATTAGATTTTAATATTAAATAGTTTTTAATTAGTTAAAAATACAAAAAGTTATCTCTACCAAAAACAAGTTAAGTCGATACGTTAAACCGGAAATCAAATCGAGTCGAGTCGAGGAAAACGAACTTAATTGTTAAATATAGGATTGCAAAACCCTAGTTATTAAAATGACGCCGCTGCCGCTTCGCTCGTACTGATTTTGGGATCCGTTCTTTTTGAACGTTAATTTTCTTGCAACAAAATCAAAAATAAAAATAAAAATCAAAAAGATTAAACTACAAAAAATTAAAAAATCACAAAAGCAATTTCTTTCCTAAGAATTGCACCAAAAAATTAAAAAATCAAAACGTAATACTTTTTCCTAAAAGAATTACACCAAAAATATTACGTATTAGTGTTATTTCTTTAGTTCGATTTCTCTCGTTTTTATTGTGAATATATATTTTTCTAAAAAATACAAAACGATTTTTTCTTTTACTATAGTATATTTATTACGTAGCACAATAAATTTACCTACTTTTCAAATAAGCCTTAGATGGGATTTCATCACCTGACTATTGTATTCGCATCCATAACGAAATAAAAAGGCAAAATAGATAAATACTAGTAAGACGTTTGAACTCGATATATACAAACTATAAGGTGGGTATAAGGCGACGCACTATAAAAGGCCGTCTAGGGAAAAAGGTTTTTAAGTGCTTTGTGCCACCTCGTTTCTCCGCTTGCTTGTGCGTATATTGAGAGGGACGACCGACTATTGGTTTGCCAACTCAATTAGTACTTAAGTATATATTTTTTGTAGCTTTTTACTATTGCTCCTCGAGAGGGAAAATCCTTTTCCTCTCAAAGTCGACCGAGGTCACCTACCTCATTCCAAAGTTTTAATTGTATGCGCACTCGCGCGCGTACATACATACCGAGTGGTGTACCAAATTCTTCCAATTCTTCCAAAAAGAAGAAGAAGAAGAAAAACAAAAAGACCGTCATTCAAGCCAATCCCGAGAATCGTGCTTTCGACAATACAATGGAAACGGATAACCGACCTATGCTCGAGATTTTGCAATCTCACGTTGAAGGAAATGATGACGCTATCGTTGTCCCCGCAATTGGAGCAAATAATTTTGAACTCAAATCGGATTTAATTAAAATGGTTTCCGCTATCCCATTTTTGGGTCGTTCCCAAGATGACCTCCATGATCATATCAAGAGATTTATCCAATTGTCCAATACCGTCAAATACAATGGGGTGCCACAAGAGGCCGTTCGTTTACAACTCTTTCCTTTTTCCCTCGAGGGACAAGCCCGGAATTGGCTTGATAAGGAACCACCCCAAAGTATTACTACATGGATTGATTTAGAGACCAAGTTCATTAACTACTTTTTTCCACCATCACGGACCACCTCTTTAAGGAATGAAATCATTACTTTTGAGCAAAAATATGGGGAAAGTTTTAGTGAGTCTTGGGATCGATTTAAAGAGCTTTTGAGAAAATGTCCACAACACGGTTTCACCAAAGTGCATCAAATTAATACGTTTTACAATGGTTTAACTCTAAATGACCAAGACTCACTTAATAGTGCCGCGGGGGGCAATATTCTTGTGAAAACAATGAACGAGGCTTGGGCCATTATTGAGAACAAGGCAAAAGTGCAAACCAAGAGTGTTCGGACTACAATAGCTAGTGCTAGTGATAATGAGGTGAATAATCAAATTAAGGAGCTTACTGCAATTGTGAAACACCTTGCTCTAAAAACCGACACCCTCACTACACATGTGCATGCCATGAAAGATAATAGTGAAACGTGTGAGACTTGTGGTGGACCACATTCATATTTCAATTGTGACAAGGTTTACAACAATCAACAACAAGTTTGTGCTTTTAATGCTAATGAAAGGGTTCCATTTAAACCTAATGTTGATGTTAACCATTTGTCTTATAAGAGTACTAATTATTTGGCTCCCTCGGGTTTTGTAGCACCTCAAAGACCACCCCACCCGCCTAAAATACCCAAAACCAAAATAGGAACCAAGGTCCTCAAATGGGTAATTTTCAAGGGAATGCTAATCAAGGGAATTTTAATGGTCAAAATCAAGGGTTTCAAAATAATAACCAGGGTTTTTATAATAACAACGGTTTTCAACCTCAATATCAAAACCAAGGTTTTTCTAATCAAGGTCTTCCTAATCAAGGGTTTAATCAAATGAACATGCATAATCCTCAAATGGACTTGGTTCTACAAAAATTGACCGACCATGAGCGAATGATGAAAGAGATGCAAGAATCGACCGACAAGAAATTTTTGACTATGTTGCAAACCCTTAGACCCCAAGGAGCCTTACCTTCAAATACCGAGATTAACCCTCGTGCTAATGTGAGCGCTATCAATACTCGAAGTGGAGCCACTTTATTGGGACCTTCCATCTCTTCTCCCATAAAGGAGAGACAAGGCCCGGAGGTCATAATGAGTAATCCTACTCCCCCTCCGGTGATTCCCCCCACTACCACTCCTAGTTCTAGTCCTCCATTGCCGAAAGAGCCTATTCCTACGGTTTTTCAAGAAGCGAGTCCTTCTCCTTCTCAACCTTCAAAGTCTAAGCCTAATATCCCTTATCCTTCTAGGTTAGGCAAGGCTAAAGTGCTCACCAAAGATGACGTTCATGTCTCTAACTTTTTGAAAATGATTTCCAATGTCAATGTCAACGTTAGCCTTATTGAAGCACTTGCTCAAATGCCAAAATTTGTGAAAATGTTTAAAGATTTGCTTAATAAGAAAGAAAAAATGGTTGAGCTCGTGAACACCCGTTTAAATGAGAATTGTTCCGCGATTCTTCTCAAAGAGCTTCCCGAAAAGCTAGGAGATCCCGGACGATTCGTGTTACCTTTCTCGTTTCCTCAAATCGACGATTGTATGGCTTTAGCGGATCTCGGTGCTAGCATCAATCTTATGCCACTCTCGGTTTGGAAACAACTTTCATTACCCGACCTTGTACCAACTCGTATGACTTTAGAGTTAGCTAATCGAACTCTCGCATACCCCGTTGGTATTGCCGAAGATGTTTTTGTTAGAGTCGGTACATTTACTTTTCCCGTGGACTTTGTCGTCGTCGACTATGAGATGGATCCTCGTATTCCGTTAATACTTGGTAGACCATTCTTAAGGTCCGGAAGAGCCTTAGTTGATGTAGCCGAAGGGGAGTTAATTCTTAGGGTTCGGGATGAACAACAAGTTTTTAAAATGGGAAAAATCACAACGAAATCAAATGGAAAAGAGTCGGTCAATATGATTGATGTTCTTAATTATGATAATGATGAGATTTTTATTAATCCTTTTGGAATTGAAAAGTCTAATCAAAATAATTTTATGATAAACTCATCCTTTCCCTTAGAGCCTCAAATTTTTGAAACTCCTATTTATGACACCTATAGTGATGACACTTCTTCAAGTGATCACACTATCTTCGGTTTAGACGACTCGACTTTTGACCCACCCACTTTTGACCCACCCATTTATGATACCCCAATCTTTGATACTTATGATGATGACACTTCCTTAAGTGATCTCATTAATTTTGATGACCCACCCCATGATCTTAATGCACCTCATATCTCTATGAGTGATTCTTCCATGGAGACTCCTTTTGACTTTTATACTCCAATTTTAGAAGTCATGACTATTGAGGAGGATCCTCCACACTTAGAGATCATACCTAATTTAGAGGTTATTCCATTTGAGGAGGATTTAGATATCTTTCTAAATACCTATTTTCCTCATGAGGAAGAGTTTTCCTATGACTCCGACGATACTTATGTTTTCACATCGAGTTTGGAAGAGGATGACTTTCCCACTATGGATTTTGATGATATTTTGAGCTTAAATATCAACACCTCTTGCTATTTTCCCATTAAGGAATCGGTGTTTGATCCGGGAATAGAGACTTTTGTGCTTTCATTGCCATACCACCTTATCTTTCCTTGTAAGAGACCTTTGCCTAAGGATACCCCGCTTTTCTATGACTTGCGTACCACCTCGGGGTTTATTTCCTTTTGTGATGGAAATTATGTGTTTGACCCGGGTGGATTTTTATGGGGTATGCCTTATATGACTTTGTTTCACCCTCTATCATGGAGATATTTTCCTCCCTTGGAAATCTCGGTTTTCCATGATTTTCCCATTTGAATGATGATATTCGGGAATTCGAGTCGAGCTAGAGACTCGTGATGAAAAAAATCAAGCATCGTTTAACTAGGTTAGATTTTTACCTTTACCACCCTTTTCCACCCTTTTTCACCAATAAGTGTAGGGGGGGAGCCAAGTAGGTTGTTTGTGTTGTGATGTTGTGTGCAGGGACATGTGCTTTGATGATCCACTTTTAGTGCTTTTGACATAACCCGTGTTCCCATGTTTCCCGTGTACCCGGTTCCTTCGATAAGTTTTTGCTATTATGATTCAATCTTGTATATAAATAAAACAAAATAAATGCAATCACTTTAGTTGTCCTTTCCTTAGCTCGATTTTAAACAACATACTCAATGTCCTAAGTGTAGGGGAGTTTATTCTCCACATGCTTAAACATTGAGGACAATGTTTATATTAAGTGTAGGGGGATTTCTATCGAAATTTTAGTGGGCTTTTCCATGAATTTGACCCATTTAACCGGAAAATTTAAAAAATTTTCAACGTTTTTCAAATTTTTGATCTATTTTGGCCTAGTAAGTATTTTGTTTTATTTTCTTCCTTTTATCATCGCATCTTATATTTTCTATTTCAAGAATAAAGTCAAAATAAATAAATGGATAAAATGATTTTAACAAGTTTAGATATCTTTGATATATTAGGCCCGTCGTGAATACTTTGAACTCAACCCGAGTCTACTTATCCAAGTTTACTCTAGCTAGTATCCTTAACCATATGGACCTTAATTTGTTTATTAGGCTAAGCATCCACGAGTCTCATTCCTTGAGATTTTAAATTGTGGAGAACGAGAGATGTTAGAGTTAATTATAAGTTTGGTATTCTTTCATTAACTTATGTGAGTTAGTTATGAGCTTTTTCTCCCATCGCTTGTTAATAAATATAATTGCAATAAATAAGGTTGTACGATTTGAAAGTTACTTAGCTTCTAGCACAAGATCGTTTAAAAGTTGCTCGGTATTAATTAGAGTTCATAGCCAAGGCATAACTTATTGAAGCGGGACGCGAAGATTGGCATATCCAAAAAGGCCCTAACAAGGCATGAGGATACCCGAGTCCAAAAAGGTCCTCACAAGGCATGAAGATTCACTTTTTTTGCTAAAGATCCTAAGAGATTGTGAAGATCATTAATCCAAATCAATATGATGGATCAAGACACACGACGAGAAGCAATTACTCCCCTAAAGATCATGGAGAAGTCTATCCAAAAAGACCCTAACAAGGCATGAGGATAAATAGATCCAAGTCCGAAAAGGAGGCGGATAGTTGTATATCAAAATCCTAAATAAAGAAGAGGATAAATGAAGAAGTCGTGGTCAACGTTTGAAGCATCTTTCACTCCTAATGAAGATGTATACCAAAATGAAAAGAAGACCATAATTTTAAGATCGTCTCTCAAGATTTGAAGTTTGAAGTACAAGCCAAATATCGGTCCGAGAAAGGTCACAAATCATGAAACGAGTTATGCCAAGATATGAACTTTATGAGGTTTCGGGAAGCCGTTTTAAAAGATTTTTTCCTTTAGCTAACTATTGATTAAATCGTCCCACTTTATTTTCGGCCTTAATAAATTATCGAAATAAGTCAAAAATGCATCCTCGTGATCATTCAAGACAAAAATAAAATACAAGAGATACACCGTAGGAATAAGGGGGTCTAAGTGATTAATTAAACCACATGAGTAAGTGTTAGTTGTGCTAACTTATAGTTTCAATGATATCGTTTTTAAGCTTGGTATGGGGAACGTGAAACTTGAGGGTGATTAATATTCATGACACCAAAGCCCTAATTTAAGTCTTAGATTTCTTTACACGTTTCTTTCATCTAATAATTTCCAAGTTAATAAATGATTATAACTTTTGTCTCCTTTTTAAATTTTTTATCTTTTTTATCGTAGTAATAATAGTAATAGTAATAAAGGCCGAGATGGATTAATAATGAGAAAAATGTAATTTATGCTTTAAAATAATGCATTGCATGGGGTCATTGCAATGGTCAAGTGTAGGGGATTTAATAAGTGTGTAAACACTTATCTTTTTGCCACTAAAATCAAGGAAAAACAAGACCTAATCATGTGTTTAACATCGTAAAAGTCGGAATTACGCGTGGTTTTGTGTTTTGTGTGTTAAATAGGTACAAATGATCAAAAGAAGTGAAAACACGGGATTTCACGGTCAAATCTTCAAGAAAAGTCCAAAAAGAGACGAAGACAAAGTCAAAAGATCAAAAGTGTGCAAGAGATCACGAAAATCGGCAAAATCGACACGATTTTGAAAATAATTTCAAGAAAGCCGAAATCGAGCTCGTTTTAGTGGATTAAATATTTTTGAAGATTTCGAGCTTTGTGGGTCCTATATTTGGGAAATGGGCCCTAAAGGCCCATTAAGATATTCAAGATATTTTTAAATTGGCCAAAAGCCCATTTATTAAACGGATTATTGGATTGAAAGCCCATTTTGATTTGGACGATTGAAAGGATATGGGAAATTTAGGCCAAAGCCCATTTGACTTATTTACAATAAACGGATAAATAAGTTTGCTAGAGAAAAGTCAACTGATCAAATACTTTCCCATCACACGAATAAAACAACCAGTCAACCCTACCATACACTCACCCACACCCGATCATCCCCACACACACTCAAAACAAACGTTTTTATCCCCACTGCCCACTTTATTTTTTTTACGTTAATAACAAAGCACCCCAATTACTGTTCTTCCTCCCCTCCCCAAACACACGCACCATTACTTTTTACCATACCCCAAACCCTAATAAAAAATTACTCATATTAATTAGGGCTTTTACCCTAAATGCTTAATTCACACAAAGAGAAATAAATCCCCAAAAAAAACGGATGCAAACACCCACTGGTGGTCCTCAATCCACCCTGGCAATCCGTAGGCCAAAATCAATTCCATCCGTTTGATGAGATGAAAAAGAAAGAGAAAAGAATATGCGGCCAAGATCCTTCTCCTTGGGCACCAAGAAAAACCAAGAAAGTTTTTGGGGATTTTGCCTATAAAAACCCCCTTTTCACATGTAATAGGAGCACTTTCTTTTTTTTAATTTTCAGCAATTAGGTTTAGATTTAAATTTGTATTTCTTTAAAATTTCCAGTTAATGTAATTACTCTTTTTAATTAATGAAAAGTTAATTTTATTTTAATCCTGTCTCATTTAAATTTCTTGCATCTGTTTATTTTGATTTAATTACTATTTGGTTTATTGTTAAAAAAAATATAAAGAAAAAAAAATATATATATACTGTTCATCGAATCGAAGGCCACTGTTCGGTTACTGTTGATTTACTTTGGTTCGAGAGATGATGTTGATGATATTCGGCGTGTAACAAAGGAGGTGTTCGCTTGTTTCGTCTTACAAGGTGGCACAGCGCCTCACCTTCGGCACAAAGGAATCATCGAAAGGTTCCCCACACTCTTTTAGTTTTTGTTGTTAATTTTTAGATAAATATTTGATTATATGCTTGTTTAAGTTTAAATGTTTCTGAATGATCTTGTTCACTTTAAAAAAAAAAAACTGCTTCTTGTTATTAGTTTATAGTTACTGTTTGGTCATTTAAATAAATCTGCTATTGTAATTTGTCTGTTTGAATTTGAGTATAAATATTTAGATCTACTTTATTTGTTAGTTTTAAAGATTTTTTAGTTTATTTAGTTTTGATATTTAATAGATTATTATATCTGCTTATTTATTTTTATGATTATCAGCTTATTGTTGGCTTATCTGTTAAGTTATACATGCTTATTTTGTTACTGCATAAACTTCAGGCATACTTGCTGTCACATTTTATCCAAATAAAGTTCCAAAAAAAAAGAATAAATAGCAAAAATATTAGGTCTGCTGGGAATCGAACCAGTGACCTTTCGCATCACAACCAAACGCCCCAACCATCTGTTCTAGTGCTATTCTTGTGTTTGGTTACGCATATATTAATTAATATAGCTTTTTAATTTCTGGCAGATTTATTTAAATTAATTCAAGTTTAATTAAATTAGAATTTAATCAATAGTTTTATTTAAAGTTTTATTTTTTAAAATAGTATTTTTCTTTATTCAGTTTTCAAAAAAATATAAAAAGGAAAAAATATTTTTATTTTAAATTTCTTTTATAATTTTAAAATTAGTTTCAAATTTAGATTTGAGTTTTAAAAATAGTTTTTATTTAAAAGTCTTTAGTTTAAATTAATTAGATTTCAATTAAAGTTTTAATTTCTTTCATAACAGTTTTTATAAAAATAAAAAGACAAAAATATTTTAATTTTATTTACTTTTACAATCTTTAAATTAGTTTTCATTTTGTTTTGATTATTAAAAAAAAGGTTTTGTTTTCTAGATTAATATAGTACTTAAATTTAGAATTAAGTTTTATTTTAAAATTGTTTTATTTAAAAGCCTTAGGTTTAAAATTAGAGTTGTTTTAAATTAGATTTTTATTCAAGTTAAGTTTAATTTTCAAAAATAGTCTTTTTACATTAAGTTATAAATTAGTTTTATATTTTTATTCAAGTTAAGTTTTATATTTTCAACTAGTTTTAAATTAGTTTTTAAATTTAATTAGTTTGAAAATAGTTTTATTTAAATTAGATTTTAATATTAAATAGTTTTTAATTAGTTAAAAATACAAAAAGTTATCTTTACCAAAAACAAGTTAAGTCGATACGTTAAACCGGAAATCAATTCGAGTCAAGTCGAGGAAAACGAACTTAATTGTTAAATATAGGATTGCAAAACCCTAGTTATTATGTGTCGTACCTTTGTGGAACCTTGGGGGTTCCTTTTATACCCGAGAGAGTCCTGGTTGGGATCTCCTACTCTTGCGGCATAAGAAAAAGATAATAACCTAAAATAGCTTTGATCCTTATCACGTAACTAAGGTAAGTGTATATCCCTTTCACCTAGGCGAATATAATCATAAGATAGATTATATTCTGTCTTATCCTGTCGTGGTGCGACAAGGACATGACTAAGTAATAGGCCGCTGTGCGACAGCGGCTTACCGGGCCTCCTGGGCCTTGCGCGTGCTACGAAGAAATGATCCATGCTCAATGGATACGGGTAGTACCCGTGGATCGGATTATCCAACCCAAATAGGGACTATACGTCATCATGTCCCCCCAGTCTAGTGGTCGTAGGTCCTGACCGCGACCACTAGACTATTAACCTTCCAAGTTGCGAATGAAATATGTATAGTGGGCAATCGCAACGATCAATATCCTAGAAGTTTTCAGATTCTCCCGCCAAGAACACATACATCCTCCCTTTCACCTAATCCCCTTGAAAGCCGGGAAAATCGTCTGCCACGTCGTCTTAACCACTAACTTTCTACCGTTAGATGAAGATAGTGGAATACACGTGGCACAGATCCGAATAATTGAATAGTAAATCAAAGGCCTATATATGTCCTACCGCCACTTTTGACTTCTCACCTTCTCTAGTAAAAAAAAACTTCCATTAACGAGACTTATCTGTTGATGCAAAAGTTGGTTGATCCTTGCTAGACCCGAATTAGGCTTAATTCGGGTTGGCTGGGCTCCGGCTCCTGCACCAAGTGAATCGTCTGGTTGGGATCCTGCACACTAAACAACACGCGTTAGGCTTATCGTGGGAGTGTTTCCCACGATTAGACTCCAGCGTGAGAGTAAGTAATCGGTTTAAGGTTTATGTGAGTTTAGAGTATAAGTCGTAATACCTTTGTGGAACCTTGGGGGTTCCTTTTATAGGCAGTGAAACCCTAGTGGGCCTCTACTGATGCGTCGGCCCCAAGGAAGAGATAAGCACCAGAATTAGAATGATTGTTATCTTCTAATTCTGGTAGTGAATATCTTCTCCTATTGGGATAAAGATATTCCTAGACAGAATACTATTATGTCTAATCTTATGTCGGCCGCCTTGGGCCGTGGGCCGCACACATGTGCGGGTACTGTTCGCTCAAACCCATAAGCCTGAATGACATTTATCCACCCATCTGTGATGGGCTGGATACGGGTAGTACCCGTGAGCCGGGCTCATGACACGGTTGGGGACTATACGTCATCATGTCCCCCCAGTCTAGTTGTTACAAGCCGTAGGCGTAACCTCTAGACTATCAAGATGCTCTCCGGACATACCAAGAAAGACCTAAGAAATGATATTGGAAAATTTGCTCTCGGCCGCACGTGGCAACCGGTCGTAGGAATACACTTTAGTGAATACTACCTCAGCCGCATGTAAGAGCCGAGACAAATTAAATGCAACATTAAATACGGTCTTACGTAAGAGCCGCATAACCCGACAAGAATCCAGTCGCATTAATGATATTCAATAATCCAGTCGCATGTCTGCAAAAAGTGCATGATTACTGACCACCCTTGAGCCACGCGAAACTGTTTAAGAAGTGACCCGTGGGTCCCCCACCGACGTTACAGAAATGTCAGAAACCCTATCATTGGATAGGGTATGTGACTGACACGTGTCAAAGATCTACGGCACCTCGGAAACCGAGGCAACCCTATATAAGAGTAAGTATGCGTGTATGTTACACACACAACTCACTCATTCTTCCGCCATTGTTAACTTCAAGCTTTTCTCTCCAAAAAATTTTGCCTTCTTTTCCACGGATATCCATCACCGCAGGTTAGATTACCACGCCTTTAAAAACCTTTTCATAAAATATGGTCAAGGATAACCCCCTCATCACGGACGTCCTGGATGTGATGTCAGGGGAGAAATACCTCGACTTCCTGTCGAAGTATTATGTGCCCGAAAGCGTACACCCCACCTTTCCGGGTGATGGTGAAGCTATTACGGATGCACCGGCGGGGAAAATAGGCATATACACACGCCTGTTTGACTCAGCCAACTACCGTATTCCGTTATCTAAGTTCTTAGTAGACCTTCTTTTGTATTATGACTTTCATATCACCCAGCTCCACTGTATAGGGGCGTGTAAAATCAATCAGTTTGAGATTACATGCCATACCTGCAGGGTAACCCCCACCGTGAACCTTTTTAGGGCTTTCTACTTCCCCCAATTAGTGAACGGGTGGTTGTCGTTCAAGAAACGACCCGGGAATGCCCCGATGACATATAGGAAACCCCTTGACTCCCTGAAGAACTGGTACGACCATTACTTCTTTGTGGATGAGAAAGTATTCCCCACCCCCTTCGTACTTAAAACCAAAGCCCCAAAAGACTATCCGCCCAAATCCAAAGATTATAGTAGCCGGGACCTGAAAATACTAGATACCCATCGCACGGAATTTCATAGAGGGTTGCCGGAGCACTTTCTGTGCTTAGTAGGGATAAGCCGCCGTTACTTTGGGAGGGATGACTTGTATCCGTGCTTCTTAACGGAACAGGGCGAGGGTAGGTCATATATATCTTGTAAATTTGATCTATCACATATGTGTAAAATGTTACTAACCCGTATACTTCTACAATCATTTGCAGAGATGAACCTCCACGGATTACTTCGTCAAGGCGACCCCATGAAGGTGGCGGAAGGATTCCGGCCATTAAAGCCGAATGAGCTCCCTTTGCTAGAAGCTTTAGCCAACCGTACGATTCCACTGGAGGAGGACAACCGAACCCAGGTCGGACGAAGAAGAGCCTGTTATCGAGAAGTCCCCATTGGACTTTCACAACGAAGATGGCGACGACCCCTTGCTGGAGGGAGGCCCTACCAACCAGGAGGAGGAGCGTGATCCTAATGAAGACACTACGCAAGCTTCCGGATCCACCACACTTACTTCAAAAAAGAGAAAAACAACCAGGCGTGTGGCGAAGAAGACTGGGGAAGATGCCGGAGTTGCAAATGCTCCTCCCAAGAAGTTGCGGAAAGACCATCCTCAGTATCAAGGAGGCAGCACCATGACTGGTCAAGCCGACCCCACCCCCGACCATGGAAGGGCCAGTGTTGCGAGTCGCCCCTGTGAGCGCCGTAGCTCCTACCCCGGCCCAGACCCTGCTATTGGCACCTCGTAAGTACCCCTCATGATTTATGATTTGTATCTTCGTATGATATATGTAGACTAAAAAAATTTTTTTTTTTTGAACGACAGGGTGAATCCGGCAGCCGCAGTTCAAGGAGAAGAAGTGGGGAGAAATCCATCCCCCGCGGCTACTAACAATCCCCCTTCACCCATCACCGCACGTGCCAAAGAACCATGCCCCCGAGGGGCCAGAAGAGAACTTGCGTTTAGCATGGAAACCTATCAAGCTTGACACGGCTGGAGGCCGAATCAGAGTGTTCGGAATTCATCGAACACATCACCCCGCCTGCCCTCGCACATGATTTAGATGAACTAGACCATGAGGCCCTGATTGAACAGTTTGATGTGTCATCCGCACATCAGGTGACGGTGGGTGCCGCGTTGAGACGCCGACTGATCAAGGCCCTCACCAATGTGAGCCGTGCCGACAAAAGGATAGCCCGACGTGAGGCATTGGTCGTAAAGAACGAGAAGACCATCACATCCTTGCAAGCAGCGTTATTGACTGCCGAGGCAACGGTGAAGGAGCAGGCGCTTCATGCCGATACAAGAGAGAAGCGTATTGCTGAGTTGGAGGCCCTCGTAGCCGCATCAAACGAGAAGGTAAACTTTCAAACATGTTGTTCATATATTCCTACTCCTTGTATGCATGTAGCCCAAATATATATTCGTGTAGTAACTCCAAATTTCATACGCAGATGTCTGCGGCCGAGGCTGCTACTAAGGCGGTGACCGCTCAATCGTTCAGCATTGCCCAAGAGCGTGACTCACTGAAGGAGAATTGACGCAGGCTCAAACCAGTCTTGAAAATCAAGTTGCCTTAGCGGATGAAGAGTTGAGCAAGGTGGTTGTCAGCTGTGCGGAAAGAGTATGCCCCCCCTACTGACCGCGACAGCCGGTTGTAGGTGGATTATCGGGCAAGGACTGCGGCTTGCCATAAGTGGGGCCCTTAACGCTCCACATCTATTGCAGGCCTTTGCTGGGGGTTGTATCTAACGGGATCGACCGTGGTAGGCATGAAGGCATGGTCCAAGCTGCGGAGATGATCGCAAAGAATGAGGATATCACACAGCATCCGTATCACAACCCCTCCGCAGCGGGTAAGATGACAGCGTCCATGGATGCCTTGGCAGACCTTCAACACCCCCTCCTTGACGAGCTTGAAGCCATGAAAGATGCTTCCAATGAAGCAATAATGTCCCGGCTGAGTGCTGATCCACTTCCCTTGACGCTGGCTACCTATGATTTCGTATCCAAAGCCATGTCAGGTGAGAAGCCGCTTGGTGAAGCCTTAGACGCTCTTGCAGTCAAAGTTCAGGACGGGAAAGATGCTCGCGAGGAGGCCCTTCATGCTTTAATTGAGGAAGGGAAGAAGGATCTAGAAGAATTCCTTCCCCCCTTGTAACTGATATGTTGTAAACATTTGTGACTATATTCGTCCGTGTATGTACACGGCTAAGACATATATGTAATAACTTGTCCTTTTATTTTATAAGTCCGTGACAACCACGGTCATTTTGTTTATTGTTAATTTTGAAACTTGTGTATTTCATTGTATTCTAATGCCGCGTGGCGTATCACGTCTTACACATAAAGAAAAAAATACATACAAGTCTATAATTTACTAGACATGCGACGTGCGTCTTTACTATGCAGAGTACCGTGTGGATACGGTACACAAAAAACTTACCCCAACGTCTTGTGAGTAAGGTGTCTAGTAAGGATACATGATCCGTGCGGTTGGGGTTGCATCCCTCTTACGCGGCAAGTTGAATTAGTAGGTTCACTTAATCCTCTTACCCCACCTGGGGGCGTATAGTACATGTACGGTAATTTGAGAGAATGCATACGAATGAAACATGGCATATTATAATACAAGTAAAATTCATACGGCTAACAAAGAATCTAACAAAGAAAGGAAAATGATTTGCACGAAATAGGCCGTGGAGCTAGCTAGGCACCACGGCATTTTATTAGAACGTTTACACTTTTGTTTGAATAATGACGACAAGTCCTAAAAAACAAGAAGGGAAACTTAAACAAACATAAGAAAAACAAACAAAACAAATAACCCGCATGGTTCTTTATTAAGACCCGCCTATAGCGAAGTACCCATGCGGAAGCCGTAGCTTTCAAAGATAGCACCTTTTGAGATTGGAGATGTTCCATGTGCGCTCTAGGTCGCGGCCATCCATATCACGTAACTTGTACGCGCCTCGTCCCAAGGTTTCAGTGACTTCATACGGTCCTTCCCATTTAGGGCCCAGTTTTCCTGTATTCTCCACTCGACTCGCTTCATTAGCACGATAGACGTAGTCTCCCGGTCGAAAAGAAACACCCTTGACCTTGGCGTCATAATAAGCCTTCATCTTAGCCTTGGACTTAGCCTCATTGATGGCTGCTATTTCCCTTTTTCTCTTCCAACAGATCCAGGTTGATTCGCAGTTGTTCATCGTTTGTGACAACGTTAACCTCCGCCGTGCGGATGGTAGGCATCCCTATTTCTGCTGGTATAACGGCTTCAGTGCCGTAAGCCAGTGCAAATGGAGTATCTCCGTTGGCTGTTTTGATCATGGTTCTATGTGCCCATAGCACGTGTGACAACTCGTCGACCCATTTGCCCTATCGTTCATCCAGCCGCGCCTTGATTCCATTCCCCAAACTCCTATTTGCTCGTTCGACAAGGCCGTTCGTTTGTGGATGCTTAACGGACGCGAAGCACCGTTTGATGTTCAATGATGCACACCAATCTTTGAATGGGTTGTCCGTGAACTGCTTGCCATTGTCCGAGATGATTTCTCCTGGCAGACCAAAACGGCACACAATGTGTTCCCACACAAACTTCTTGACCTGCTTACCTGTGATAGACTTGACTGCCTTGGCTTCTATCCATCGTGTGAAGTAATCCATTGCGACAATCAAGAATTTAACCCCCCCCCCCCCCCCCCCCCCCCCCCGCAGCTACAGGGAATGGTCCTGCAATGTCAATTCCCCACTTGTAAAATGGCCATGGGGACGTGATAGGTGTAAGCTCCTGCTGCGGGTGCCGCGGTACTGGCCTATGCACTTGGCAATCATTGCACTTGCGAATCATGTCGCGCGCGTCTCTGTGCATGGTGGGCCAATACTATCCTGTTCGTAAGGCTCGGGCTACCACGGATCGTGGCCTGCATGCATGCCACACAACCCTTCATGTATGTCACTGATGACGTAGGCCCGCCTGGCATGGTCCAACACACCGCAGCCACGGCTGCAAGAAAGAGCGCTTGTAAAGGATGCCTTCTCGAAGTTCAAAATGTTGCGACTTCCTTTTAATGCGCCTTGCTGCTTTTTCCTCGTCTGGGAGGGTTTCATTAGTCAAATAGTTGATGATTGGAGTCATCCACGTGGGTCCCTCCTCCTCAACTATAGCGGCTATCTCCCCTTCCGTGATAGATTTCTCCTTGAGTATTTCCACCAAAACCTGTTTAGACAAGTGGGCGAAGCTCGTGGATGCGATCTTGCTAAGAGCGTCCGCTTTCTTGTTCTCGCCCCTTGGCACCTGCTTGATGGAAAACTTACTGAAAGTCGCGATTAACGACTTGACTTTTTCCAAGTACCTCACTATGGTTGTCCTCCTTAGCCACATACCCCACCTAGAATATGGTTCGCGACAAGCCGTGAGTCCACGTAGGTCTCAAGGTTGCGGACTCCCATTCTAGCGGCGATTTTTAAACCCGCAATTAATGCTTCATATTCCGCTTCGTTATTGGTGGCCGTGAACTCAAAACGAAGGGCGTACGTGAATTCCATTCCTTCTGGATTCGTGAGGATGAGACCTGCCCCGGACCCGTCTGTACATGAGGATCCGTCCGTGAAATAGCACCCAAGGTTCTGTTGGGATCTCGTCTTGCTTAATGACTGGTTCTTCCTCATCCGGCTTCTCGATCAGGAAATCTGCCAAGATCTGGCCTTTAAACCGCCGTCCTTGGTTTGTAAGATATATTGTGCCCCCCCAATAGGATGCTCCATTTCTCCAGCCTCCCTGCCACGTCTGGTCTAGAGATAACCTGCTTGATTGGCTGATCCGTGATTACCACAATTGGGTGCGCCTGAAAGTACCGGCGCAACCGCTTTGTAGCAAATACTAGTGCTAACACCAATTTTTCCATGGAGGAATAATTCAGCTCCGCCCCCTGTAGTGTTCTACTTATAAAGTAGACCGGAGTCTGTATTGTATCTCTATCCGTCATAAGTACCGCGCTTATTGCGCCATGAGTAGCTGAGAGATACATAACGAGTTCCTCCTTTGGCCGGGGAGCTACTAGCATAGGGAGAGATGCGAGATGTTGCTTGAGTTGGCCGAAAGCTTCCTCAGCTTCCTTCGTCCAACGGAAGTCTCCCTTTCTAATACACTTCTTGAGTGTCTTAAATAGGGGTAATGACTTCTCTGCGGATTTAGATAGGAATCTATTCAGCCCGACTAACTTCCCATTCAGGGACTGCACCTCCTTCCGTGTCTGCGGGGACGGTAGTCGTATCACTGCGTCCGTCTTCTCTGGACAAGGCTTGATGCCGTTTGGGTCAATCAAATATCCCAGGAACATTCCTTCTGTTGCACCAAACGTACATTTCTTTGGATTTAACTTCATGTTAATCCTTCTCAGCGTGTCGAATGTCTCCTGGACATCCCGGAGAAGTGCCTCCTCCGTGTGGCTTTTTATCACCAAGTCATCAACATATACTTCCAAGTTGCGTCCTATTTGTGATTCGAAAGCTTTATCCACCAACCGCTGATACGTAGCGCCGGCGTTCTTCAATCCAAACGGCATTTTCGTATAGCAATATACGCCCTGGCTCGTGCGGAACGCCGTTTTTTTCTGCATCTTCCTCCGCCATCTGGATTTGGTGATACCCTTTATATGCATCCAAGAAGCATTTGAAAGGATATCCACACAATGACTCCACCTTCCAGTCGATTTCTGGTAACGGGTAACAGTCCTGTGGGCAGGCCTTGTTCAGATCCGTGAAATCCACACACATGCGCCAACTTCCGTCATGTTTCTTGACCATGACCGGATTAGATAACCACTCGTGGTAGTATACCTCGCGCATGATGCCTGCATCCACTAGCTTACGCACTTCCTCCAGTATCACTTGGCTGCGCTCGGGCGCCTGGCCGCGCTTCTTTTGCTTGATGGGTTGGTACCCTTGGCGGATCTGGAGCTTATGCTCTGCTATCGCACGTGGCACACCCGTCATATGTTTTGGCTCCCATGCGAATATGTCCAGGTTTGCACTTAAAAGAGAGCACATGGCCCTTTTACCGCTATCCGAGAGCGCCCCTCCTATGGATACCTCCTGTTCCGGATAGTCAGGGTGAATGGCCACCTTCCAATTGGGTGGTGGTGCCCCATCCTTGGGTGGGACAGGTGGAGCCGGTGTTGTCATGGTGTGACACTCGGATGTTGGTACGACTGTGTTGTAAATAGTAACGATTCCCCCCTCAACGGGGAATTTGATCATTCCGTGTGCCGTAGAGGGTACTGCCCCGGATAGCCAAAATGCCTGGTCTGCCTATGATTCCATTATAGGGAGAGTGTGAACGTATCACCATGAAGTTCATCCACGTCGTAGTGGAATGTTCCTCATTCCCAATGGTGACAAGCAAACGCAATTGCCCTATCGGCCAGATAGTGTCTCCACTAAAGCCAGTAAGCGGCAACGTGGCCGGTACTAATTGGCTTCTTATTTCTGGGCATAACTGCACAAAGCAGTGTTCATACAGTACCTCTGCTGACGATCCTCCATCCACATACATGCGACGAACATTGTGTGTTCCAATGCTTATCTCAATAGTGAGAGGCGCATCAATCACATCGCTTGCTGTGATGGGAGGGAATGAGATTTCCCTGCCGCGTGAAAATTTTTGGCCAATTTTCTGTCTCGTGCGGCGCTGTCTGGATTGGATCATGTATATGGTAGAAGGCTTGTCCTTTTGGGAATCCTTCTTATCATACTTCTTGTTGTTGTCTTTTCCGTCCTTCCAATCCTTAACTAGGTGCTTGAGTTTGCCTGATTTGATTAGCGACTCGATATGCTTCTTGAGCTGGATACACTCCTCCGTGCCGTGTCCTTTGTCATTATGGAACTCGCAGAAGCGACTTCCTTACCGACGCTCCGGGGGAGTGGTCATTGGAGGAGGCCTTGGAAAGTTTGCCCCTTCAGTCAACAAGATCTCCCGGTAGGACATCTTTAAGGGAGTGAACTTGTCATCCGACCGTCCGCCTTTGCTTTGGCTCTTATAGTCCGAGCCCTTGTTATTGTTCTGGTTGCCTTGACCGCCCGACTGCCTCCGGGACTGGTCATTTGACCGGTACCCACTTCCTCGGGATGGGTAGGCCGCGACGACAGCTGTTTCTCCCTCTATGAAATTTCTGACCCTTTCCATTAGGTCATCATATCTCTCTGGACGCTTGTCGTTGAGACGCCTGATCAGTTCTCTGTCTGTTATGGCGTGCATGTAGTCAGAGATTTTCAGGAGTTCTGGCATGGTTCTTGTGCGTGTGCACTCATCATTGAAGCGCTCAGTGAAGGCTTCTGTGGACTCCCCCGGCCGTTGCTTGACAGTTGCCAATGAGACCGGATCCCTATTATACTTCTTCCTTTGAGTATAATTGTTCTCAAACGCAGTGCGTAGTTCCGTGAAACTATCAATGCTCCGTGGGGGGAGTGCCTCGAACCAGTCACGGGCGTTTCCAATCAAGGTCGAATTGAACATTTGGCACCATATGGGCATGGGCCATCGCTCAATTTTGGCCTGCGTATCAAATATTTTGAGGTGATCCACAGGATCACCGGACCCATCATAAGTCTTGATACATGCCGGCATGCGACGTTTGGTGTCCTCAGAATAGTTCCGTATGCGAAGGGTGAACGGGTCTTCCCTGGGATCCGCCCACGGCCGTGTGAGCCTAGGGTCATCCCATGGTTCACACCATGGACGCGAGAGGTCCTCTACTTCCGTATCCCGATAGTAAGGGCCACCATAATACTCCTCATTGTTGGGTGGTGGAGGCGTGCGCCTAGGCCGGCGGCGCTTAGGCGGATGGTCATCTGAGTCCCTCCCCGGACGGATCTGGGGACGGTGGTGGTGCCCCGCCTTTTGAATAGGGACCACTTTTTTGAGACGAACCAGGAGCCTTTCTCCCAGTGTTCATTCTATCCCACACACTTGGGCGGCGTGTGGTTCTGGTCAGCTCTCGATCTGGCCGCTCGGGTGAGCCATCCGACCTTTCTCCTTCTTGAGACTGCGTTAATTCCTGTATAAGGCGATCTCCTATGCGCTTAAACACATTCCGGGGTTGAGGGTTTTCCTCAAAGGTTCCCTGCTCCTGAGGCCGAGTTCTCCTTTTTCTCCGGTTTTGGGAGGGGGTGGTTGGTCCACTGTCACCAATGTTGAGTCTGGCTTGGAGGTTCCTCCCCAGACTCAATCTTGATGCGATCCCTGGGACGATCCTCTCGAAGTTCTGAGTGAGAACTCGAGTAAGATCCTCCTCACTGAGTGGTAGGGCTTCCACTTCTTCCTCCGTCGAGGGTCTGCGCGGTTCCTTGTTAGGAGGGTCTGGCGCACTCCCTGGATCAGGGTTGTCCAGGGTTGAAGTAGGCGGGGGTGTCACCGAGATCGTGCTCGTCACCCCCGCGGGTTGAAAACCGCTACGGTTACCCAGCCCGCCTTCGGGGCGGTTAGGTGATTGGTTGGGGATGAGAATCCCTTCCCCTTGGGACTTCCGGTTCCCAGGATTCACATTCCTGGGGTTAGTTGGCGGATGCCCCTTCGTCATTGGAGATTCGAGATGAGGTTTTGTTCTACTTTAGTGTTATGGGTCCCATGGAAGGCGCCAACTTGTTGATGCAAAAGTTGGTTGATCCTTGCTAGACCCAAATTAGGCTTAATTCGGGTTGGCTGGGCTCCGGCTCCTGCACCAAGTGAATCGTCTGGTTGGGATCCTGCACACTAAACAACACGCGTTAGGCTTATCGTGGGAGTGTTTCCCACGATTAGACTCCGGCGTGAGAGTAAGTAATCAGTTTAAGGTTTATGTGAGTTTAGAGTATAAGTCGTAATACCTTTGTGGAACCTTGGGGGTTCCTTTTATAGGCAGTGAAACCCTAGTGGGCCTCTACTGATGCGTCGGCCCCAAGGAAGAGATAAGCACCAGAATTAGAATGATTGTTATCTTCTAATTCTGGTAGTGAATATCTTCTCCTATTGGGATAAAGATATTCCTAGACAGAATATTATTCTGTCTAATCTTATGTCGGCCGCCTTGGGCCGTGGGCCGCACACATGTGCGGGTACTGTTCGCTCAAACCCATAAGCCTGAATGACATTTATCCACCCATCTGTGATGGGCCGGATACGGGTAGTACCCGTGAGCCGGGCTCATGACCCGGTTGGGGACTATACGTCATCATTATCCTTCATCCGAAACAAGACATCCTTGAGGTAAGCTTCTGCGAACCACGGTAATCTTTACACACTCGTATAACCATGGTTAAACAATTATCCGACGTCACCTCCACCATCACCATCGTTGAGATGGACCAATTCACGACGGACTATTATATCCCCAATTTTTGGCACCCTAAAGTACCGAACCCTCACTGAAACATTAGACAAGCGCCCGAGGGAAAAGTGGGCATGTACACCCGGGAAAAGGTACAATATGTCATCATCACTTTTAATGCTTTCTAAATGATTTGAAAACTCTTGAGGGGGGTACATGCTAAAACTAGAATACATGTGTCTCTGAACAGTATGATTTTGCTGAAATATGTTATTGCACGAGTGCCCAAACTGTTTACCAAATTTCATGAGTCATTAAACACATACGTGTGCGCTAATATGGTGAATATATCAATTGGGTTTAACGAATCATGTTTGTGTTACCTGTTCGTGTGGGTAATCGAGCATGATTTATTAGAATTAATTGGTAACCTGGACCTGGAGGTTACTTGTCATGATCTCCTGTCATGAAGGTCACTTTAGTGAATTGACGTTAGTTTTGATGTCACGAGCTTAGTGCAATAAAATATTGTTTTATGGGAGCGAATAATAAAGTAGCTCAAAGTGGTATACATGTATTCAAAACAGTTAATACAAACCTATGAATTCACTAAACCTTTGTGTTGCCTTTTAAGCATATATTTAAGGTAATTGTGACTGATAGCATGGAGCAGCACAAGGATGGCATGAAGAGGCACGATTTTGAAATTATTGACATTGATTTTTGGGACCTCATGTTTTAAAACTTTGATTTTTAAATGAAATATAGATAAAGTTGATTTAAACACTCTTTTGAGTTGTTTTCTATTATTATGACTTGTGTTCCATGAAGTAATATCCTAGATTAGCTTCCACTACTATATGGTAAAAATGGGGGTGTTACAAATTGATATTAGAGCCATAGTTATAGAGAACAAGAATTAAAGTCTTGACTATAACTACTATAATATAGCTTCAAGAAAGTCCTCTGTGCCAATGCCAATGCTGCAACAAGAATGATGTAATACTAGTACTGCTACCCTTCAGAACAATGTATAAAGGATATTATGATATATTATATTTATGTGCACGTAATATAATGTGACTATTATAAATAAGTTATGTTATTTATCGACGTCTCTAGAAATATGTATCCATATCTTCCTCCTATTATCATCTTATGGGATTCTAAAGATTCGCGTTCTGCAAGTATTCCTGACGACTCCCTGAAGTATATTTCCAATCTTCCCACAAATAGTCCTTATGATACCTCAGAAAACCCATCTAAAGAAAATCCCAAAACCATTTTTCCTTTTGATGACGACCCTTATATGCAAGTTATACGATCATATAATGAAGAAATAGATTTTACTACTTAGCATCAAATTATCCATCACCTTACCCTAATAATATACCATTACCTATATTTGAAAATTCACCTAAAACACCTATGAACAACAATTTAAAAATATCCTACCCAATTTGAAAGAACTTCCTCTCGAGAATATTGAAGATATTGAAGGATTTAGAAAAGGCCGAAGAATCATACAATGAGATTTTGAGAAGCTAGAAGGAGATTTTGAAGAAGCCAAGGCCAAGTTGCAGAGAAGACAAGCGATACACGATGAAGAAACCATTCGAGCTCGACTAATGATTTTTACCCTAGAGTAAATCATTTAGGACATTCAAATTAGACATCATACGAAGTCTTTTTAATGCCACCAAAGAACATAAGAGGAAGAGATGAAGACATTAGAAAAGAAGTTGTAAATATTTTCAACTTTATGTCTTTACTTGTATGTTAATAGTGAAGCTTGTCTTGTAAATATAAACATACGAGTTGTTAATAAATAAAAGTTGTGTTTCTCATCAAATATTGTTATTTCATACTTATTTTTTAGAAGTAAGAAATCCCTATTTCTTTGTTTTCGAATGATAATGAATTAAATTGCGTTAATTCTGGAAAAAGAATATGCTTGACAAAGTATATATTTTTGGAATTCCTGTTATCTTCTATGATAATATGAATTATCGGTTGAATATAACCCGCAAGTTTGAATAAATACTTAAGAGGATACATATGTACAAAGAAGCTTGCCTTATATAAGACAAGTTGTTGCATATTATGGTTGCTTATGTTACGATTATGTATGAGTCCTATCTTTATAAATACATTGTAAACTTTGGAATTGCGTTCCTCAGTTGGATTTATTATCCTCATATATGAATGATAATCAACATATTAAGTTTTCCTATGTACCCTAACAAATAAACCAAAAAGATATACCTTGTGTTCGATAAGAATTTATATGTATCCATATACATACATGACAAATGCTTTCTGGTATAATATACCTTGATTATGAATTCTTTCTCTTCTACTTATCACTCTAAACCCTAAAAGTTGATGAACAAGGTAATTAAGCACAATCCTGTGCAAAAATTAGAAAACAATTAAGCGTAAATTTAGCAATAGAAGAAAGTACAAAAATTATAATAACCCCGAAACTACCATAACTTAGGATTATGAATCCAACCTACGGTGAATACGATGGAAATTTTCTTCTGCGTAAGAAAGGCACCCTGCATCACACAGGACTTTGCACCATCTGGTGTCGGATTTTTCAACATAGTAGCTCATTGGACTAGGATTTGTAAGGGAAAGTGGCCTTATGAGTCATATGTTTGGTAGAAATAACCTGTATTTTATAAGAAATAAAATACCGCCTTCTATTTAAGTGTTATTCGTCTCTAAGAAATCGTATTCTTAGATTTTATATGCAGGACGTCTTAGCTAAGCAGAAGTAAGAAGGAAATCTAAGGGTATAATGAATATGCCAAATGCTAGAATATTCGTCTTATCCTTGTTATATTTTGATATTAAGATGATACTCGTGTTATCTCGGAAATTTCTAAGTCTATGATTTACATTTTGTTTATTTGATTAAATTATGACGCTTCATCAGTCAAATAAATAAATTTAAATCAACAAATTTATGATTTATTCATTGCAAAAAGTTGGACGCGTCTTTATGTTAGTAAGAATTTATAAACGGACTTAAAGATATTCGATATAAGATAAGTGTAGACTTAATAAATCATCAGAATTCCGAATCAGGAATTACGTTATATATTACTTTGAAAATGTATTATTCGATTCGAAAAGAAAGAAAAAGTACATTGGACCATTCAAAGACAAGTGTAGACTTAAATATGTTCGTGCTACTAACCCCTTATGATTCAAAACCGTGAAAACGAACCCTGCTGTCCAAAAACAGCCTTGATCCGAGTTGATGTTTTGATCATTTTGACCCTTTTATCATAAAATCATAAGTAATGGGAGTTCCTAATATGTATAGTAGACATATTTACGATAATGGGAGTATGAAAACCTAGTCGGGACTCATTGCGGTTTAGAAATAAGGACTTCAATACCGAGACATGTTGTAAAATTAACGTAATTGAACCGTAACAATAAAATATGTAACTTGGCCATTTTAATAAAACTTGCGATGGTAGGATCCACTTATAGGGAAGTCGAGCCCCGTTCATATACTGGTGGTTGGAAAACCCGAGACCTGACCCACGTGAATTATTAAGTGGACAGCGTTTTGAGGCGTTTTAGAACCCGTAATGTATAAAGTGGATTTAGACCATAAAAGCCCAACATACACTTATAATGGCTATTGGGACATTATTGGGCCTGAGTTTGATAACCAATTTGGAGTATAAAACTAAGTTTGAAAATGGGTTAAGTTATATAAACTTGTAATGGGCCACTAATGGACTTTATTGGGCTTAAAGGTCATAGCTGGATAATACATGGTGGATTGTTATAAAAAAATCTTATGAAAAGTTTATGAAACTTATACAATGTCCAAACCTACTAAGGTCAACTATTTACATATATGTATGACTTATGAATAGTCTCGAACCTAAGACGTATCTCGTCATTATATGTCTCGTTCGATCATATGTCGACCGTTGGGTATTTTGTTCTCGATCTACATGGGATTTTTATCTCATGAAGTCGTGCGTTGATAATTGGACATTTTGTCCTTGATAAACGTGTAATAGCTATATCAGGTGAGTTCATAGCCTCGCTTTTACTGCTTTATATGTGTTTATAAACCCGCGAGGGGGAATACATGCTCTTGGTATAAAAAGATATGTTGTTTATATATATGGTTTTGAGAAAATACATGTTTATAAATAAACATGCGAGGTTTGACTATATGTTTCGAACAAATACAAGTTGTTGTAAATGAATGTAAGATGTTTGATTAAATGCTTTTGAAAGATGAACACAAGCGTTGATTGTATTGACTGTGAATCGCTATTTGCTAAGTGATGTATTTCCAAAATTTGGAAAGTACCTAAAACCCATGAACAGTTAACTACCTATAATGGGTAGGCGTTGGTACTGAAGAATGGATCCAGTGGGGATGGCCCCCACCTGGGCAGGTCGCACCTGTGGGTTGGAGGCTCAGCCAGGTGTGTTGTATTAGAAGTAAGGGGGTATTAGGCAAGATACCTGACTAGGGCATTATTTATACTTAAGGCTTAAGTGTCATGGCTTAGCAGAGTAGTGTGGACGCTGGATATTGTATGTGTTGCAATATTGACAGTGGATGAGATTCTTGTGTTCAAAAGATTTTTGGTTTATTTAAAAACCCATTATTGTTTATTTAAAAATCTATAAATTCACTCAACCATTGTGTTGACATTTAGCATATATTATCAGGTGTATAGGTTTAAGAGCAGCTGGAGCATGGAACCGCGCGGGATAAATTAAAGGCAAAACAAACAATTTCCATTCGATACATTTGACAAATGTTTATTTTTATTATGGTTTGTATAAATTATTGGGACCTCTTTTATTGAACTATGATATTTATAAAATTGTCGAATGTTTTATTTATTAAAACGTCTCTTTTGAGGTCATTTTTATGACTGTGTGTAATATGCTACGAAGTAACACCCAAAGTTGAGTATCTGCTGCGCTGTGAATTTAGGGGTGTTACAAGTGAACATCCCAAAGCTCATGGTAGGTTACTTGTGTGATTCTTTATGAATCAAACTTGTGATAACTAGAAAGTAACGGTGGTTTAATTCTTTAATGAATTCAAACTCGTTCTAGGCCTCTACGCAATATCTTTATGATCTTGCCAAAACATTGAGAGTGACACTCTTTAGTGTTCACAAGGACGAATGGAAATTCTTTTAGTGTTAACATCAAACAACACTTGGTAAGTAACTTGCAAGATTTTACATGAATCAAGATTGCGACAACTGGAAAGCAACGATGGTGCGATTCCTAAATGAATCAAACTTGTTCCAGAATTTATGAATTGATAACCTCAATCATGCGGGTAATTTTATCCAAATGATTCACTCTTTACGTTCACAGTCAGCTTTGAGACGTTCAAGTAAATAGAACGGGTTACCTGCGAAATCTTATAAAGGAGGTTCTTAACTGAAACTACCTGTCATAAGTAAGATATTTTAATATCGTCCAACGGTCTTCACCGACTGGAGGTAAAATGCTACCGAATTAGAATGAAATGTCAAATCCATTTTCTATGTTGCAGTGTCCGAGAAGAAGTCGTCCCGCCATGCTTATATTTTCTACGTTATATACTTCAACAAATTCTAGAAAGTTCAACTTAATGTCTTCCGTTGTATCAAACTCTGAAGCTTTCAAGAATTTAAAAAAGTATAAGTGTGTAGGACATGAAGTCACGAGGAGGCGAATATCACAAGTGATGGATGCACAAGATCAAGGAAAGAGATGCATGCTCAAGATTAAAGTCAAAGATCATATAAGCATATTCACTAGAAAATAAAAGAAAGAAGAAGACTACGAGCTCAAGACAAGCATAGTATGCTAGGTTAATTTTATTATTGTAACTTGGGTGACCCCCTTGTACTTTGGAGTGACCTCCCTTAGGGGGAGATTGTTGGAAATACGTTTTACGTATTTAGAAAGGATCGGTCACTCCAACAATATATCTAGTAGTAGCTCATAGTCATAACAATATTAGTTAAGTAAACAAGGCATAAGCCCGGTCAATCTACACATGGCCGGTGGCCTATTGTAAGCCCACACCCATCTTGTGGGCTTAGGTATATAAACCTCTCCTTAGTTGGAGAGGTTGTTTGTTCACATTTTTACACATAGTTCAAAGGTGTCTCTATCTAGTTTCTCTCTCTAAGTGTGTGTGTCTGTGTAACCCTTTCTCTCTCCCTACTTTCTCTCTTTAGATATATAGATTTACATAATCCATCATAAGTGTTATATTCCGCATAATACTTAGTTGTCATTCACATACGCAAAGTTTCTTCTAGTATTAGTTTGGATTTTTCCTTGCTAATACAACCTTTACAAGCTAAGGTTTAAGATCTGAGTTTGAGATCAACATCATTTGCTTTACAAAAGGGAAGAGGAATATCACCATGGAAGAAAGAAGCACATACCTCCGATATTAGCATTTAAGGAAGTGTCTTCACCACGGGGGGATGAATGATCGCTAAGCTTAACGAATGATGCAACCTTGCCTTTTTTCGGATAAAACTCCTTCTTGACAACAATCCAGGATGGTGGATGAACTTGGTTAAGAGGAATGATGGAATGAGTTCGGTTAGACTCCTAATCAGATTCAGTTTGTTGCATTTCTTCGACCGACCACCAGAATCACCCTCTCTGGCACGTTTAGTTAATTTTTTCTCCAAGGCTCTAGCCTCTTGCTTTTTTAGGGCTTCTGCTATCTTAGGTACATGCTTATCGAATACTTTATATGGCACACTCAAATCAAGAATCGGTTGGCCAAGATGTAATTGCTGTCACATTAGGTGTGGGTCCTTCATTCTCCCCGTACTAATCACCTTTGGTGACTTTCACATGCTCAAAAGACAGAAGGTTCAAGAACTCATCCATGGTATTCTCTGCAAAGACAAAAGGGGTAAGAAACAAGGCAAGCATAAGCAAGCCCGTGAGACGAGAAGCAAAAAAGTAAACAATAAGTAACGAAGATACCTTTTCTGTCAACATCCAAGATGATCTGGCAAAATTCCGGTTGAGCATAAGGGAATGAGAGCCCAAAGAGAAAGTGCATCACCTTATGTGAGGGACGGAGAGGAATCGGGTTGGCGACAAGCATAGTAGCGTGTGCCTCATTAAAGGAATACGGAAAGTCGTCGGAGACATCTGAATCACGATGCCTCGAAGGCATCGCAAAAGGAATGACCCTTATTTCTATTAAAAAGAATTTCTTCTTCCAGCCTTTAAGAATTGAAGTGGTCTCAATTAAGCACTTACCATAATCTCCGGCTCCCCTACTCTCAAAAGAAAACCAATGAACCTATTTGCAAAGTCTGTAAAAAACACGAAACATATTCACAGTACAAGGAATACTTAAGATACAACACCTAATCTCCAACATCACGGCCCTGTTGACACCAATCGATACGAGCTGAGATACATGCACTTTAAAATGACGGATCACACCTAAAAAGAATGTCTAGAAAGGAATCCACAGAACTCCGTGCTCAATATGCTATAAATATATACCAATAACATTGTAGGAATCATGTTCATAGTCATGTATGGATTCGGAAGGCGAGGGCGTAAGTTCTCCGAAATTCTATACTCTCGAACAGTTAGTTTAAGCTCATCCCATTAAGTAGAGAATACCGGATGTGCATATCACACTTCGGATTGTGAACTTCGGTATATCCCTCCCCAATCTCCCTAGGCTCATCCCTCGTCATCCGAAACACCAAAACAAGGACAAAGACAGAATTAAGATATGGAAATAAAGGAAAACTCACCTATGAAAGGGTGAAGATATGATGAAGATGGTTAACAATGGCGGAAAGAGTGGTGGAAAAAGAAAAATATAATAGTATTTATAAGTGTGGGAAGGAAACCAAGCAGTGCGCTTGTCAGGAACAATTAACGAGGTATGATCTTCATGGGCTATTTCTCAGCCTATACCATTTTCAGATAGTGGGCCATGATCAAAAGCATCCCAATTGAACGCTACACCTCAAGTACCAAGAGAAGATAATTATCGTATCATCATGATACTCATAATAATTCAGTACTTGAGGGACATGTTCGCGTATGGTTCCGACCATCAAATCCAGTATAGTTACAGATATGTTGTCTGGACCGGAGCCATGACACGTATGAGAGGGAAAAGCGACAACATCACACATATCTAGGGTATAAGTGTTTTACCCGGGGATCGGACTATTATCCAGAGTTTCTAGCTAAGGACAACCACCACTTTAACACTCTACCAGGTTTCATGCCCTCGTGTACAACACCTAGAGTCTAGTGATGTGACTAGACACCCATGTCTGTTATATCTAAGGGTATACGTACCCTTTTACATTTATTGCATAATAAATTAATCATTTACACTTACAATTAACACCTGCATTTACTTTGATATTCCAAGTCAGATTACCACTCTTGTACCCTATACTTACTCTCACGTCCGAGCTTGGTCTTGGGGTCAAACCTGAGACGAGGCTAACATGTGTTTTCCACTCCTTACAAGTATCATACAAGACTACATATATCTTTCATACGTGATCGAAGCATATTGGCAGGGACCTAAGCGCTCTGGGGAATTTTGCTTCATCAGTTCTATGATTTTCTAGACTTTGATTAATTCTCTTGGGTTTTGATACTTTTTTTAGCGGCGCTTTGTATGAGCAAGAAACTAGAACAAAGATACAACAAAATATATATTCAATGAGATGTTTTTGATTATATGAGTAATCAAAGTTATGAAAGAGTTTCAACTTCTTCAGTGTCCCGACGTGAGGGTTTTAAGTCAAAGAAAGCTCTATTTCGATAGCGCCAAATGACCCATATGGAGTTGTTGATAACAACATCGAAGCACACTCTTCCTTTGTGTTTAGTTGTGTCGATTCATGCCAAGAAACAATGACATCAAGATCATTTAGGGTGCAAACCAGCCTCACCATTCTTTGTTCATACACCAGCAACGGTGCATTCGACAAAGAGTTGTGGTGTTGACTCATTGGCATGGCATCGTTACAAATCTGACAACGAAGATAATCCAAATCAATCCCACGGGCATGCAGGTTTGAAGGAGTAGGCAATCAGTCTTTTCATAACCTCCATGAGTGAATGTTTATCTTAAAAGAGAGAGTTTTATTCCACTTCACATTATCAATGGTGAAAATAAATGTCAAAAAATCAATAACATAAAATGTGTTAAGGGAATAAGGGAACAAGTCTATTTGTCCCTCATATCAGCAGCTTTTAATCCCACCAGAAGATTAGCTAAATTATCAAATGAGCCTTTTTATACCATCCTTGAACTTCTTGACCACACCCAAATATGTGATGAGAGGTCGAGTAAGCACCAGTAGAGCATCTCTATCAAGCACCTATTCAAGTTTCCAAATCATACAATATTGGAAACAAAGTCATAAGATTAATTAGATGTCCCAAACAATCATGCCAAAATTAAACACCGAACCATCACAAATTTCCGTAAGAAAATCGAATCAAGGTTAATGTTAACCTTTAAGAGGTCCTTGTTTAGGACATAGATCTCTTTCCAAGGGCTTACTTGAGAACAAGGGATAAGATTTAAGATATTGGTTTCAAACGTCCATGAGAACCGAAGATGTAAATGATGACTTGTTGTCAAAGAGAGTTACTTTCTGATTTGCTCCCACACCACCAATTAGTTAACATAGAAAGGTTTGAAGCAATCAAAGCCAATCGCAAGTCCACCACAAACTTTTGAGAGCACGCAGCTTCCAAGCTACCTATGCCAATTTCTTATTAAATAAAAGAACCTTTCCAAAACAAGTTGTGATTGAGCTTTTTAAGACAACTAATCACACATTTTGGTGATTTGAATAAGGAGAAATAGTAAGTGCCAAGAGCACCAAGAACTGATTTGAGAAGTGTAAGTCTTCCACAAAAGGAAAAAGATCTTTTTTTTCTAAGAAGAAATAGGATTGTGAAACGTGTCTATATTCACACATTTTTGTTCGTTTCCTAAGTTTATGTTCGTTTTACACGCTTTCGTTCGTTTTCGCTAGTTTTTTCATTTTCGTCTATTTTCTCTCGTTTTTGTCCATTTCTCTACCTTTTTTTTACAGTTTTAAACATCTTCGCATGTCTTTCTATAGATTCATTCGTACTTTTCTCGTTTTCTTCTGTTTTCACATTTTCATCGGTGTTCTAACATTTCTTTACGTTTTCTTTCGTTTTTTAAGTTTTTGTTTGTTTTTTACGTTTTTTATGTTCTACCTTATTTTACATTTTCTTGCATTTTCGGCCATTTTCTTACGTTTCGTCCCCTTTTTCACACGTTCTTAAGAAAACAAACGAAAATGTACAAAGACGCAAGAAAGTGGTTTAAAACGTAGGAAGACAAATAAATACATAGAAAAAAAAGAAAGAAAACGGATGAAAGCGTACAAAAAACAGATGAAACTTAAGAAATGGTCAAAAACAAAAAAAAAGTATCCAGAATGTACAAAAACACAAGACAACATACGAAAACATAAGATAACGCAGAAAACGTACAAAAACGGACGAATATTTATGAATTCAAATGAAAACGCAATAAACAAACAAAAACGTAGGAAACAGACGAAAACATAAAAACCGACGAAAGCGTAAAAAACCGAAGAAAACGTAATAAACAGTCGTAAACGTAAAAAGCCCGACAACATGTAAGAAAACAGACGAAAGCGTAGAAAAATAGCATTAGCAACCCCCGCTGAAAGAATGACGCTCATATAGATTCTATTTCGTGCTTTGCTATAACCTTCCCGGTCGAAACGTAAAAACCGGACGAAAACGAAAAAAAACAAAAAAGTAAAAAACGGACATAAACCTTAGAAAACATAAGATAACAAACGAAAGCTAAAAAAACTGACGAAAACACAAAAAATAGACGAAAAACATAAGTAAGCAGACGAAAGCGTAAAAAACACACAAAAACCGTAAAGAAAAGGGAGGAAGACGTTAAAAAGCTTCCTGTAGAAACTAGAAGGGGGGGGGGGGGGGGGGTGAATAGTTTCTTTTACTTGTTAAATGATGGTTTTCAAAAAATCCTTTTTCAAAAACTTTGACTTAAGGAAATATGTAAAATCTTCTTATGCACAATATGAACAATGATAGTGTAACTAAACTAATACTAACTAATATATGTGCACAAAGAATAAAGAATGTAAAGGGTTAAGGGTAAAGAAAGATCAAACCAAACACCAAGGATTTATAGTGGTTCGGAAACGAAGCTCACTCCTCGTTCTTACTCCACTCCTCGAGTACTCCTTACTCGAGAGTTCACTACACAACAAGCTCCTTATGGTGGAGAAAACCGTACACGTCGCTTAACCAGTTTCCGACTCTAAGCTAAAAGTCGAGCCCTAATCGTAGCTAGAACCAATCTACACAACTATACTTAGTACATACACAACTTCCAAATAGACACAACTACTTGGATCTTCACAACTATTACACAACAACAAATGTATAAGATTTAATCTTCAAAGGATCTTTGGTGGTGAACTCAACACTTCACAATGATAGTGTTCTTCTCTTTGCACTTGAAGAGGAAGGGATGGATGAGATAGATTCACTTCTAAACAAGTAGCAATCAGTCAAATGATCAAGGATTTGAGTGATTTAAGAAGTATGTTTGAATCTGGAAATTTGTGTGCAAAAGAGGTGAGTTGAAAATCTGAGAAAGGTCTACTATTTATAGGACAAAGGGCCAACTACTATATCTGCCCGCAGTTCCTTATCTCAGCCGGCGGTACCTTATCGATAAGGAACCACCTAGGCGCTAGGGAACCGTCGGACTAGACTCCGCTCCCTTTTTGTCCTTTAGTGGTAGATGTCTTATCTGATTATAAAATATCGTGAAAGAATATTCCAAATCAAAAAAGAATATGCCATTTTCAAATTTTCAAATATTTAATTTAATAAAACATTTTCTTAAAAAGAAAGTTTAATTAAAAGCTTGTCACACTTAATAAAAGGTGAGTTTTAAGAAAAGATTAAATCACTTGATCACTTGATTAAGGTTAGTACTTGTTTATTCATACCTTAAGTGAAAATGGGTAAAATGAAAAATACTTGAACTCAAGAATTCGTTTTTCATTGTTTTCGTAAATGCTTGTTTTTACATATTGTCGTAATCAAAACTAAGCGAGACCGAAAAATGCAAGTAACGTTTTTAGGCATTATTGCATTAACAATCTCCCCTTTTTTGATTCCGACAATACATAAACTCAATCATACAAAATCAAGATTTTCGAAGACGAGTTTATTCATTTCTCCCCCTTTGTCGAAACAAAAAGGTTGCACAAGTCGGTGTTGAAGAGACGGACTTTGCAAAGACTCCCCCTTGGTGCTTACTTCCCCTTGCTTGGGGCATCGAGGAATCGAGATATGGTGACAAGCTACATAAAGGGTTAGTTGAACAAAAGAAACAACCAACAAGAGATAGCTATAGGTCACCAAAATTAGAAGAGAACAAAAAACCAAGACTAAGATCCAAGTGAAGTCATATAAAATAAAAAAAATCATGCAAAGGTGTATGAAAGGGGAAACAAGCCAAAGGCATAAATCTAATCCTAGTTAATCTATAATTCTAAGATTTGCTTGAATAGGGTGTCTTGTGGATAAGTAACCAATGCTTATAAGAAAGACAAGGTAGTGGCGGAAGGTGGTGGTGGTGGCTTAGTGGAGATCTCATAATCAAAATGAAGAGGAGGCTTGATTAAGAGACTCTTGATGTAGCTCAATTCCTCATAGATGTGTGCCATAGCAAGATGTTGATATTGACAACAATAACAATATGTCCCATGGTGCATGACATTATCATGAGAAGGAGGAAGAACACTAAAGGGTGGTGGTGGAAGAAAAGATGTTCCACAATCAACATTCTTGGTAGGGGAAATGTGATTAAGAGTGTCCTTGGGTGAATTTGGATTGAAAGTGTTCTTCAGTGAGTTAGGATTGAAAGGAATTGGGGAAAATGGAGGAGAATCAAGGCTTTCATTAGGAGAGTAAGAAATTTTGGGATGGGAAGTATGGCGAAATGCTTATGGTTAAATAGGGAAGGCTCAAGGTATTTTTGGGGTGGTCAAAGGGTTGAAGCAAAGATTCTCAAAAATGTTGGAACAAATTTGGAATTTCAGAAATACCCGAAAAAGGAAGCACTGTACGCGGTTCCTTATTGCTTCCGGCGGTTCCTTATTGATAAGGGACCACGGTTCATATATGGAACCGTCTACAGAGGCTGTGTTTTGGTGGTGAAGGAAGATTTTTCAGCAAATCTTATTTTTCTAGTCTAACTTATCATAGGGATATGCTTAAAAGCAAAGATAGACAAAGAGAACACATACTAACTCACCAAATAGGGATTTGACCAAAATGCATGGATTAAAAAATCTATTTAGGAGGTGTGTAAGACAAGACCTTAAGTCATGACACAATGGTCCTCCATGATTCTATCTTGTTCTTGCTATGTTTGAGAGAATCATACATATGAATTATGTAAGCTCGAGATTAATAGCAAGAATCTATGAAAAACGTTTTTAGATTGAATTAACAATGTCAAAACATTTCTTGACCATTTTTGAAAGAGACTTTCAGGATTTTGAAAAGGAGAAGAGAAGATTTTCAAGAAGAGTTTAGGAGACTCAATGACTCAAAGTGATAGAAGACTCAAAAGAAAGTAAGAGACTCAATAAAGGGAAAGCAATTAAGGAATATTTTCCATTAATCCTAGATCTAGACGCAAGTAATTAAAAGGTTCCCTCTTAAGTGGCTTAGTGAAGATGTCGGCTAAGTTATCCTCGGAGGGTACTTTCTCTATTGAAATGTTCCCTTTTTGAACATTATCCCTAAGGAAATGGTGACGAATTTCTATGTGCTTGGTTCGCGAATGTTGCACGGGATTCTTGCTAAGGTCTATAGCACCTTTATTGTCGCACATGATGGGAACATCATCAAGACAAATCCCGTAATCAACAAGCGCTTGCTTCATCCATAGAGCTTGTTGGCATGCTTTTCCGGCACTCACATACTCGGCTTCCGTGGTGGATATCGCAAGAGCGGTTTGTTTCTTGGAGAACTAAGAAGTTAAACAACAACCCATGAAGGTACAAACACCGCTAGTGCTTTTCCGGTCCACATAGTCTCCCGCATGATCCGAGTCCGCATAGACAATGGTTTCTACGCCGGTCCCTTTAGGATACCATAATCCTAATTGTATAGTGCCCTTACTGTATCAGAAGATACGCTTAACCGCTTCAAGGTGAGAGGTTTTGGGAGCCTCTTGGAAGCGAGAACAAAGGCAAACACTAAACATGATATCCAGTCGATTTGCCGTTAGGTAAAACAAACTACCAATCAGACCTCTATATTTGGTGTTGTCTACAAACTCACAATCATCATCTACGGTGAGTTTATTATCCGAGGCCATTGGGGTCTTCATTGGTCTAGATTCTTCTAATCCAAATTTCTTTAGCATTTCTTTAGCATACTTAGATTGACTAAAGAAAATACCATCGTCCATTTGTTTAATATGGAGTCCTAAAAAGAAGTTAAGTTCTCCCATCATACTCATTTCAAACTCATCATGTATGATTTTGGCAAAGTCATCACACAATTCTTGACAAGTTGAGCCAAATATAATGTCATCAACATATATTTGCATGATTATGAGGTAAGAACCTTTCTTCTATGTAAAGAGCGTGTTGTCTATCATTCCCATGGTATACTCATGTTTAACAAGAACTGCTTTAAGTCTATCATACCAAGCTTTGGGTGCTTGTTTAAGACCATAAAGTGCCTTCTTAAGCTTATAAACATGATCCGGTTTCTCAAAATCAATGAAGCTGGGAGGTTGAGCCACATATACCTCCTCATTGATCAAACCGTTAAGAAACGCACTCTTTACATCCATTTGTTGAAGCTTAATATATAAGGCACAAGCGTAGGCTAAAAGGATTCTAATGGATTCTAATCTTGCTACCGGTGCATATGTCTCGTCATAATCAATCCCTTCTTGTTGATTATAGCCTTGAGCTACAAGTCTAGCTTTGTTACGAGACACAACACCATTCTCATCTAGCTTATTCCTATATACCCATTTGGTTCCTATAATGGTAGAACTTCTAGGTGGAGGAACAAGTTCCCAAACATTATTAGCAATGAATTGATTCAATTCTTCTTGCATCGCAATGACCCAACTCTCATCCGTCAAAGCTTCTTTAACATTCTTTGGTTCAATCAAGGAGACGAAACAAAAGAAGTTGCTTTGGTTTTGGACTTGAGATCTTAGGTTCCTTTGATTTAAGTCACCAATGATTTTATTGAGAATATGATCCTTAGATTCCTTAATGTTTACTTCCTTTTCAACACTAAGGTCTTCAACTCCTATTTTTCTAACCTCTTTGGCTTTAACTACTTCTACTTCATCCAAGTCATCATCAACCAATGGTGGTGTCCTGGTTAAAGGAGGGGTTTCATCAAAAGTCACGTTAAGTGATTCTTCAATTACGCTCGAGGTTCTATTGAGGACTATGTAGGCTTTGCTAATCTGGGAATAACCTAAAAAGATACCTTCGTAGGACTTTGGGTCGAACTTGGTAAGGTAGTCTTTGGTGTTGAGGATAAAGCACTTGCTTCCAAACACCCTAAAGTATTCCAATGAGGGTTTCTTACCTTTAAGAATCTCATAGGGGGTCTTTCCTAGGAAAGGTCGAATAAGAATTTGGTTGAGAATATAAGTCGATGTGTCCACGACATTGCACCAAAACTTTTGAGGCAAAGATTGCTCGTTTAACATCGTCCTACTCATCTCTTGGATGGTCCTATTCTTCCTTTCAACTACCTCATTTGATTGTGGAGTGCGAGGAGCCGAGAAGTTATGGGTAATACCATGAGCTTCACAAAAGGCACCAAATTGCACTTCATTATCAAATTCCCTACCATGATCCGTCCTAATAGAGACAATTGGACATCCTAGTTGATTTTGAATTCTTCGACTAAAGATTTCGAAATGATCGAAATCTTCATTCTTAGATGCCAAAAATCTAGTCCAAGTGAATCTAGAGTAGTCATCAACTATAACTAGGGTATAAAGGTTACCTCCATAACCCCGTATGGCGGAAGGTCGAAAGAGATCCATATGTAGGAGTTCTAAGCACCGAGAGGTTGAAACCAAATTCTTGGCTTTGTGACTTGAGTGAACTTGCTTTCCAACTTTGCAAGCATCACAAAAGTGACTATCAAACTTCATCTTGGGGAGGTGTCTTGCCAACTCCTTAGAGACTAAAGATTTAATTAGACGCATATTAGCGTGACCTAATCTCCTATGCCAAAGAGTAGAAATATCATCTATAGTCGCAAGACATATGTTGTCTTTTGAGTTCTTATTGACCTTCATGACATAAAGCCCATGCTTTCTAACACCTTTTCCAATGACCTTTCCATCTTTTACTATTTCACTGTCATTTTCCGAAAAGATGACCTTACACTTATTGTCACAAATTTGACATATGCTTAAAAGGTTAAACCCTAAATTATCTACGTGCTCAACATATTCAATAGTCATGGAGTCAAGAGAAACCGTACCTTTGCCAATGATATTACCACGTAGACTACTAGCGAATGTGACATTACCTCCATCATATGCTTTGTAGCGCGAGAACAAACTTCGATTACACGTCATGTGTTTAAAACAACCACTATCCTTAATCCACTCGTCGGGTTCCAAATCAATTCCCAAGCATATCTAGGTAACAACACACACGATCAAACATTTGGTCCCCAATATCTCATGGGTCCAAAATTGTTAGTTCCAAACATCCCTTGCATTTTGTTGGGATGCATGAATGGAGGAGGGTTTCCCCATGGGGAACAAAAGGGAGAAGGAAAATAATTCATATAACCATTTTGTTGTTCACTATTTCTCCTAGGTGTATTTGATCTTGGTTTAGAGTTGTGGTCATTCCTTCTAGGTGTTGGAGTTTTACTTCTAGGTCGTGAATTGTTTTGACTATCTCTTCTAGGTGTTGCCGTTCTACTTCTAGGCCTAGACTCATTCCGTACTCTTGGTGGAGTAGAAGATGGTCTTGATAAACATCTATTTCCCATTAGAGGTTTACTCAAAGGCTTATAGAACTTATCAACGGCATTGTCGTCAAGTATGGGTAATTTAACTTTGTTAACAATAAGATGATTAGGGTGTTCACCTAAATTTGACTTTTCAGAAAGTTCAAGATTTTCATCAAAATCACTTTCTGGCCGCGGTTCCTTATCTATGGCGGCGGTTCCATAGTGATAATGAACCGCCCCATACAATCGGGGACCGCGTACAGCAGATGGTTTTTCTGAAAATCTGACTTGTTTAGGTTCACTAGTTGATGCTTCATTTGAGTTAAAACCTACACCAAGTCTTTCCTTAGAATGAATTTGTTTGTTTAACATATCATCTAGAGCACTAGTACCTTACATGAACTTTTCCAGTTTAATGAAGGTGCTCTTGAGATCTTCATTCTCTAATCTAAGTTTCTCACAACTTAGGCAACCTATATCAACTTCTTTATTTTTCTCAAGCTTGGCTAATTTTTCCCTAGGTTCATTAATCTCATTTTCAAGCTTATTTTTAGTTGATTTTAAGGTTTTGTTCTTTTCTATGAATTTAAGGCTAAGTTTGTGTAAATTATCATACTGGCCTTCTAATTCAATATCATCTAAGGTGGAGCTATCATTGCTATAATATTCAATTTCGGAATGTACCTCTTTAGAAGTGTGAGCGATGAGACATTTCTCCTCTTTGGGGTTGTCATCAACATCTTCACCCCTATCGCTCCAAGAACCATTAACGAATGCCGTGTGATTCTTATCGCGTGAACGCTTTGGACACTCACTAATGAAATGATTTGGATCACCACATCTAAAAGAAATTCCTATCACCTTTTTCGTTCTTGGCAAACCGATTCTTTGAGAATGGTTTCTTGTCATTGTTGGGTTGCCTCACGGGTTGACCTCGTCTTTTGAAGAACCTCTTGAAATCTCTCACCGCCAATGCATACTCCTCGTCATCACTATCCGAGGAACTATCATGATCGCTTTGTGCCTTCTTGGCATTGAGTGAAAGAGATTTTCTTTCACTCTTGGTTTTCACCAATTCCAAGTCCTTCAAAATTATCATCTCATGAACCTTCAAGTTTCCTATGAGTTCATCAAGTGATAAAGTTGAGAGATCTTTTGATTCTTCGATCGCCGTGACTTTTGCTCTCCACTTCGGATGTAAGGCCCTTAGAAACTTCCTAACATTGTTCTTGCTAGAAAAACCTTCATCAAGTGCTTTTAGACTAGTAATAATAGTGTTAAATCTAGAAAAAGCACTATCAATAGCTTCATCTTCTAAGATGACAAATTGTTCATATTGTTGGACAAGAAGATCGATTTTGCTTTCTTTGACTTGGCTATTACCTTGGTGGGTTACTAAAAGAGTGTTCCAAATGTCTTTAGCGGTTTCACACATAAAAATCCTTTCATACGCTTTCTTAGGTAAAGCATTATAAATCACCATTTTAGCCTCATTATTTTTCGAAAGTTTCTTTTTAGTATTGTCATTAGCTTTGTCAAAAGTGACCAATTCCTTTGTTTTAGAAACTTCATTAAATTGAAAAGGTAAAAAATCACCATTGGTAATAACATGCCAAAGATCTAAATCTTTTGATTTCACATAAGTCTCAAATCTATTTTTCCAATAAATAAAAATATCGGTTTCAAAAAAGTGGTGGTCTTTGCATAGATTGCCCTTCTAGGTACTTGTTGGAATCCATAGATCGATTAAAGTTTTAAAATACAATATACTTTAAAAATACTTGAGCAACCCGCTCTCATACCAATTGTAGAAACTAGAAGGGAGGGAGGTTGAATAGTTTCTTATATTTACTTGTTAAATGATGGTTTTCACAAAAACCTTTTTCAAAAACTTAGACTTAAGGAAATATGTGAAAACCTCTTATGCACAATATGAACAATGATAGCGTAACTAAACTAATACTAACTAATATATGTGCACAAAGAATAAAGAATGTAAAGAGTTAAGGGTAAAGAAAGATCAAACCAAACACCAAGGATTTACAGTGGTTCGGCAACGAAGCTCACTCCTCGTTCCTACTCCACTCCTCGAGTACTCCTTACTCGAGAGTTCACTACACAACAAGCTCCTTATGGTGGATAAATCCGTACACATCGCTTAACCAATTTCCGACTCTAAGCTAAAAGTCGAGCCCTAATCGTAGCTAGGACCAATCTACACAACTATACTTAGTACATACAAAACATCCAAATAGACACAACTTCTTGGATCTTCACAACTATTACACAACAACAAATGTATAAGATTTGATCTTCAAAGGATCTTTGGTGGTGAACTCAACACTTCAAAATGATAGTGTTCTTCTCTTTTCACTTGAAGAGGAAGGGATGGATGAGATAGATTCACTTCTAAACAAGTAGTAATCAATCAAATGATCAAGGATTTGAGTGATTTAAGAAGTATGTTTGAATCTGGAAATTTGTGTGCAAAAGAGGTGAGTTGAAAATCTGAGAAAGGTCCATTATTTATAGGAAAAAGGGCCAACGGCTATATCTGCCCGCGATTCCTTATCTCAGCCGGCGGTACCTTATCGATAAGGAACCGCCTAGGCGCTAAGGAACCGCCGGACTAGACTCCGCTCCCTTTTTGTCCTTTAGTGGTGGAGGTCTTATCTGATTATAAAATATCCTGAAAGAATATTCCAAATCAAAAAAGAATATGCCATTTTTAAATTTTCAAATATTTAATTTAATAAAACATTTTCTTAAAAAGAAAGTTTAATTAAAAACTTGTCACACTTAATAAAAGGTGAGTTTTAAGAAAAGATTAAATCACTTGATCACTTGATTAAGGTTAGTACTTGTTTATTCATACCTTAAGTGAAAATTGGTAAAATGAAAAATACTTGAACTCAAGAATTCGTTTTTCATTGTTTTCATAAATGCTTGTTTTTACATATTGTCGTAATCAAAACTAAGCGAGACCGAAAAATGCAAGTAACGTTTTTAGGCATTATTGCATTAACACTGACGACGACTGGCGAAAGCGTATAAAAACAGACAAAACGTAAGAAAATGGACGATAATGTAAAAATGGATGAATGCAAAAAAAAAATTGACAGAAACGGATGAAAGCGTAAAAAACTAGCGAAAATGTAAGAAAACTGACAAACACGGAAAAAATATGAATAAAACGTAAAAACGGAGAAAGCGTAAAGAATAGATGAAAACGTATAATAACGTCCAAAAATAAATAAAAATGTCTAACCGAATGAAAACCAGCTAGACTCGTACACAGTATTAAAGGTGACCCCACTAGACTCACGTTTAACCAATAGGAAGAAAAAAAACACCCATCACATATTTATATCTATTACCATAAGAGCATTAGGTGTTGTGGTTTTTCACTCACCATGTCTACGTGCCTCTCACCACTTTCTCGCCAAAGCGTGCCACCACACCACAAACCTGCGCCAAATGCTTCCTTCGTCGTATAACTGGCGAGGTAAAAGACGAAACTTTGTGGCCCAATGTTTTATTTCATGTTTTTTGTTTTGATTTTTTTTCTTTTTCTCTTAATTTTTCTATATACAGATCTGTGTTTTTTTTTCAATTCGCAGCAGATGAAGTAGCTGGGGAAGGAGATGAAGTACTGGAGAAGAAGATAAAGTAGTTGCTCTATTTTTTAATATAAAGAAACTATGCATTTAATTCGTTATAATTTGGTTTAGTTTTAAATTTGGGTTTAAATTTAAAAGTTTTTTGAAAAATATGATTTTAATTTTATAAAAATACATTTATAATTTTTATATTTTTTTCATAGTTGTTATTGAAATTTTATTTTTATGAAATAAAGTTAATTTGTTTAAAATTAATGGAAAATAAAATGAAATGGGTAGTGGTGGAACCCAAATGAAGAGAGAGGTTTGTTGTAATAACGTGACTTTTTTGAAAGTGGGTGTGTTAAGTGACGTGACACCATGTGGGGCTTAAATGAAGAGCTTTTTGCTCTTCACGAAACCTAATGCTTTAATACCTACTTATCTAAATCAAAGTTTTCATGTTGTCAAAATAACTAAACTAAAATAAAAGGCACTACTCATTTAACCCATTATGTTAAAATAATAGTGTAATAAAAAAACAGAGCATTCACGTATGTATCTTTCTGAAAATTTAATATTATATAAATGTCTTTCTCACTGTCGTAATTACATAAATATCCTTCCTAAACTTTTGTAATTACACCAATATTATTCACGAGCATATTTAATTATACCAATATTTTATTCGAAACATTTAAATTCTCATGTATATTAAAATATCAACATGATCTTTCATTACTAAAGAAAAAAAATGAACATATTAGTATATATGAGTAATAAGTTTATTTGCATATCAATATATCAACTTTCGTAATTATGTTATCGTGTTTTTCATTATATAAAGTTAAAGATTATATGTGAAGAATGTAATTATGATAAATTCAAAGGATAAATAAGAGATGAGTAATAGTTTCAAAACTTAAAATTAATATAAATATAATTTAACTAATTTTTTAATATATAAAAGTATTTAAAAATTTGAGAAGGTTATTGATGTAATAAAGAAGTTTGAGAAATAGATTAATGTAATTATGAAAATGAAAAGAAAGACTAATGTAAAAGGTTATTGGTATCATATTGAGGTATTGGTTAAACCAATTAAAGAATTACCATCAACAACTCACAGCGTACTTTTTTAGAACTCGGCTAAACACACCCATGTATTTATTAATCATTCACGGGATACACCATCAATCAAATCAATCAAGTGAAGTTTATGGACATAAATTTTACTAGTTGTGTGTTAGGATCGAACTCTTGATTACGAGATTGCACACAATACTTATAGAGTTAATTTATTTAATAAATATATTTAAATGTTTATTAAATTAAACCGAGCTATAATACTACAACACAAATGGGCTAATGCAACCGTCAAAATATGTTGCAAATCTGTTGCAAACATTGTTTGCAACGAATTTGAAACGAATTTTGACGGTTTCAAAAAGGCTCCATGCAAATTTATTTTGCAACAGACTTGCAACCGGCAAAAAACACTTGTAACGGGCTTGCAACCGAAGAAAGGTTGTTGGAAATTAGGGACTTTTTTTGCAAAAAAGAGATTTTGCAACGAAAACAGTTTTGCAACAGAAACTATAACGAATTTGCAACAGTAAACTTTTGCAACGATTTGAAATACTAAAATTTGTAACGGAACTTTTTCTTGCAAACTCCATAAAAATTGGTTCCAGATGCATAAATAATACTAATATAAAACAAAATATTTCCAAATACATAAATAGGAAAATTAATATTCAAATGCCAAATTACGAAATCACGAATGTAACAAATTTAAATGATTATATTTTACATAATAAGGTATCTAAACAAACATACCAAATGAAACCAAACATATACTAATAGGAAAAGAAAAGTGGGAGGTTGATTTGTATAGACTGCTCGATCTCATGAGCCTTCACATCCATTTACTTCCTTCATTTCTTCCTTCATAGTGCACTCTTAAGAACGGAAAATTTTCATCGATGTTATGCTCCACAATCGACATGCCTTTAGAACACTTCAATCTTCATTTCTATTTCAAACACACTACAAGAACATTAGAAACAAATATATATAAGAATTTTTATGCTGTCGTACTAAAAATTAAGAACACACTACGGTCTACATAAATAAATTATGTTGCCTTACTGAGTTTATTTTTCAAATCCTGAGGGTCTCACACCAGTTAACATTCGTGCAAACCATCATTTCTTTTACACAAAATGTAGTACATAACTGAAAATTGGGGGAAAACTCTTTTGGACAAGTTACACATCAAGATGTTGTCTTACTCAATCTCTTATCTACTTCTCCACACGAACTCTGATTGGCAAGCCATATTGTGGTTCTCTTTTCCAACACAAAATGGACATGTATGATCTTATTTACACTCTACTTTTGATACTTCTCGCATTATAACGCCATGGTATTAGAGACAGATGCAACACATTGTGTGTAAGAACCCCGGTATTGATCCTATCCATTGTGCAAGGATCCGATGTTTAGCTTAGTACCTATTAAAGTGTAACCAATGTCAAAGGGAGTTGTTGTACACCTTAAGTGTAGGTAAATATGGTAAGCCACGTGTAAATGTTTTCTTCGCCGATTAAGGGAGGTTGTTGATTAGTGAAAGTCAAACTCTCGAGTAGGTGACTCCGAGAGTGGATGTAGGACAAGGAAGGTGTCCTTGTAACCGAACCACTATAAATTATTGTGTCGGTTTGCATTTTTTCCTTATTACTTTATCTTTATACTTGTATCTAATCGTTACTTGCGTGTATTGTGATCACTCAGTGTGCTATTTGATTGATAGTATAGTCATTGACTATAAACGACACTTCTCATACCATGTCCCTCTTGATCCACATTGAGAATTTCGATCAATTGATTGCAATTAAAGAAGAAGGACGCTAATATGCACATGTTCAAACGACTTAAGCTGAAGAATAGACTCTTTGACGCTCTCATGAGCATTACACATGAAAATAATACTTAACTTTACTTATGAAAATAGTATTCTTTCATGCAAACTACAATTAGCAACTTCATTTTACTTATGAAAACAATATTCTTAAACCACAAACCGTAACATTACCAACATCTTCTATTAATAAACTCACATCCAAAATCCCACTTTTTAGAATAATTAGATTATTTCGAATAAACCAATGACCTATAATTGCATCCATTCCATACATAGAGCTAATATAATTTAACCATGCTAAAGATGAATGCTTCGGTCACTTGTTGGTCACTACAGCTGGGATCTTCATTGTTTCATTATTGAACCTTTTCGTGAAGTCTTTGAATGACTAGTCTGGGGTTGCCTTAATAGTTGTAGGTCGATGATGTTCCAAGTTTATTGATTACTGCCTCGAATGACCATACGTTGGAATCATCATCGCTAACCCCTCAACATGTGTTAATATTTGTAATGTGTTTGTTTTTGCTAGTGGGTAGACCACAACAGTTAGATGCACTACCCAGAGGACTCATTTAGTATTTCCCCCACTGCATCACACTAATAGATAAATTTCTTACATTTTATTGTACTATAATTATGAAATCCGACACAATTTTCTAAAGGTTGCATTGGAATGGCAACAAAACGAAATGATAATTCCATTTATGTTTAAATTATGTATTTAGATGCTATTATAGGTGTTTACTGAGTGGTTCGATTCAATTAGTTGGAGGATTTAAAACATAAAATATCATTATAGTAAAATTAAATAATATTATATAGACTAATTCATATTAAAGTTGTTCCATTAATAAACGTATGTATCATATTATCATGCGTATTATTCGACGTTTACATGTTAATATCACATTAATATTTTTCACACATATATGTTTAGTAAATATATTCATTGTGCGCACAAAAATCTTTATACAATAAAAGTTGTGCAATAACAAAATCAATATTTGTACAGTTATTAGAATAATTTGTTAAACCTTTCATATATTTTATAAACTGTTCGGTTTGGTCAAGTATAGAATCGCAAAAAAAACTAGAATTAAAACCATGAGACGCGGGTTTCTTCGTTCAGATTTGGATTTTTTTAGTTTTGGATTAAGCGGATCGATCCGGTTTGGAAATAGATTTATGGAGTAGAGTTACAACACAAAATCAGCGATTTCATTGCAACTTTGGAAATTTTGCAACCGACTTGCAACGGAAAACAAATGATAATTTTTATTCATATTTAAATTTGGGATCTGTTGTAACTAAAGGTTTATTACTATCATAACAAATTATATAAAACCCTAAACGAGATCAAAGCACATATAGCGGAAGCAATTTAACAAGATCATAATAATAACACAATTATATTTAATCGAATTAGGGTTACATACCTTTACGCTAAAGCAATTCCACAAGACGAAGAACGAATCACCAATTCGAGCTAATACCGTATACACCAAGAAATAGTATAAAGTAAGACTATATTACGTTCTTGTACACACGTAATACAACGAGCTAACCGTGATTCTAGCACGTGAAAACCGAGCTACAACGCTTGTAAATAATCTACCCAACAACCTTAGAGAGGGGCTAGGACTAGATTACGTACAAAATCGATCAACCAAGAAAACCAAACGAAACCCTTTGTTGGTGGGGGGCGGCGATCGACCAAAAGAAAGAGAGGAGGAAGATATTATTGTTGTGTGAATTATGAGGGATATGGAGATGTATTTATAGGCCTAAACATCTTATAGCCCAAGATAAATAAAAGGCAACTTCCCCCCCCCCCCCCCCTTGGAGCTCATAACCGACCGACCAAAACACCCCTTAGAGGTGTTCCGGAATCTTCCAAACTTCTTTCTTTAGTTTAACAAACTATATATTTAGTTAACATTCGTTAATACATAACTATTAATTAATTAACGACCGTTAAAGTTATATAGTTACTTGCTCGGTTAAATTAATAAATACATAAATATATTTATTAAATAAAGTAATAAATACAATAAATATATTTATTAATTATATTAAATCTTTATGTATTGTGTGTAATCCCGTAATCTCGAGTTCGATCCTATCACACGACTATTAGATATAAGTCCATAAACTTACAGCTCTCACTTGGACATATTTCGAATATCGTGATTACATTGACTAGCGTCTAGTTACAATAGCAATGCCTCTAGTACAACTTGAGTAAGGTTTCTTGCACAAAACCTTTCAACGATTATGCATCGTTATTATCCTTTTATTTCTAATACAACGTTAATAAGGATATGGATCTTAGTCATTCCTTTCATTACCCATTCTGTTTCTCGTTCACAGATTCAACAAGATTACGAAAACAAATTTGGGTGTGGCCACACAAACATCTTGCTAATCTCATGAGGGGCCCATCTATATTAAACTCCAAAACAAAATTGAAGAAAATAAATTCCATATTGACTACGAGATGAATTTTGCAACACTTCCAAAAATAATTCTTATAGCTACCAGTTACGTTTAGCGTTAGATTATTCCACAGAGATGCACTAGATTCACAACAGTTTCCTGGTATCTCAAGTCTAAGGATAACTATTTATATATTACTTGATGACTAATATCCATAAAGTAAAAACATATAGTTGGGATAAGTCCTATATTCGATTCATCGAATATCATCCAAAATCGATCAATATACTTTCAAGTATACTCTATCGCTATTTTGATTTGTCTTAATTTAATAACATTCCATATTATTAATCGACAACGGACATTTAGCATAACATTTATTCATGGATTAAAACATGTAAAATAGGATACATTTATTAAATAATAAAAATAAACGAAACCCAATCTTTATTTTATTAAATAATAATGTCATAACATCCTTTATCCAAATAATATTCACATATTTATGCATGAATTCGCTAGCTAGTTGCAGCCCAATCGCTTTGGCATGCTTAACTACCTTTAGTCTAGGCAAAGCCTTAGTTAAAGGATCAGCTACGTTATCATCTGTGTGAACTTTTATCAATTTGATTTCATGAGCTTCAACTTGTTCTCGTACGTAGTGATGTCTACGCATAAAGTGTCTGGCGCCTTTCATGACTCCAGCGTCATTGGCAAATATTATTGTGGCAGAATTGTCACAATACATATCTATAGGTTCTTTAATTGAAGGCATCACTCCAAGATCTTCATTAAACTTCCTAATCCAAACAGCTTCCATTGCAGTTTCAGAAGCAACCATGTACTTAGATTGAGTAGCATGCATTGCAATCGTTTTTGTTTCTTGCTCTTCCAGTCAACTGCTCCTCCATTGATAACAAAAACGTAACCCGTCTGAGACTTCGTATCGTCTTTATCACATTGCCAGGACGCATCACGGATTTTTTACCGGGGAGAGTCCCCTTTACCCAAAAAAAGGACGCATCATAGAAACCTGTAACATTCAGTTCTGTGTCTGGTTTCCCTCAAAATACCAAAAACATATCTTTTGTACTCCACAAATACTCTAGAATATGTTTGACAGCAGTCCAGTGGAGCTTCCCTGGATTCTGTTGGTATTTGCTGACCAAGTTCTGAGCAAACGCCACATCAAGCCTTGTGCATCTATTAACATACATTATAGATCCTACAGCCGAAGCATAAGGCACCTTCTTCATGTATGCCTCCTCTTCAGGAGTTGATGCATCCATCTCATGACTCAGATTATGCTTAACTTCCATAGGTTGAAAACCTTTCTTGGAATTAAGCATATTATACTTCTTCAAAATCTTATCTATATAAGCATCTTGACTTAGACCAATTAACTGTCTTTTCCTATCTCGATAGATCTTAGTTCCCAGATTGTATCCAGCTTCTCCTAAATCCTTTATGGAAAAACATTTACCAAGATAATCCTTAACAGCTTTAAGTCTTGGAATGTTACTTCCATGATTAATATGTCATCAACATATATGACTAGGAATACTACATCACTCCCACTAGCTTTGCGATATACACATGGCTCATCACGATTCTGAATAAATCCAAACTTTTTTATTTCTTCGTCAAACCGTTTATTCCATTGACGTGATGCTTGCTTCAAACCATAAATGGACCTTTGAAGTTTGCACACATGTCCTGGATTCACAGGATCAACATACCCTTCTGGTTGCTACATATATATGTCTTCATCTAAGCGACCATTCAAGAAGGAAGCTTTAACATCCATTTGCCATATCTCATAGTCATAGTATGCTGCTATAGAATGAGAATTCTAATAGCTCTTAAGTCTGCTATAGGAGAAAATGTCTCCTCGTAGTCTACGCCAAAAGTTTGAGTAAAACCTTTAGCTACTAAACGAGATTTATAGGATTGTACTTTTACGTCCATGTCGGTTTTCTTCTTATATATCCACTTATGTCTCACTACTTTAGCATTCGGTGGTGGTTCTACAAGAATCCAAACATCCTTTAATTTCATGGATTTCATTTCCTCATCCATAGCAACCATCCACTTATCCTTCTCAGGATCAAGTATGACGGATTTATAATTAGCGGGTTCATCAAGATCCCCTAACTCATCATCATCCTCTATGTTAAGAAATATATTGCTATTTGCGTTTTTAATCCTTGCGGATCTACGTAGAGGAACTAATTCTAGTGGAACCGCCAGACTTTCTGGTTCTATAGGAATTACATCGCTAGTGTTTTTAGAAGGTAATGTATCTATATGACTCTCCTCAAGATCATAATTTCTCTCACTGAATTCTTGATTTACAAGATCAGATTCAAGGAAGTCTCCATACCTAGCAACAATCACTTTTTTCTCAGGTGGATAATAAAAGTAGTAACCTGTAGTTTCCTTAAGGTATCCTACAAAGATACATTTCACAGATCGTTGTTTAAGTTTGTCACCCGAGTCACGTTTCACATACGCCTCGCAACCCCAGACCTTTAAATAAGACGAATATGGCTTCTTGCCATGCCATAGTTCATATGGTGTCTTATCAACCTTCTTTGTAGGAACCATATTTAAAATGCGAACAACAGATTCTAGAGCATAATCCCAAAATGATAAAGATAAAGTTGTAAGATTAAACATAGGTCGCACCATATCTAATAATGTACAATTTCTCCTTTCAGATACACCATTTTGTTGAGGAGTATAAGGAGAAGTAAGATGTTGAACAATTCTATTGTCACTTAGATAATCTATAAACTCTTGACTTAAATATTCACCACCTCTATCAGAACGAAAAGCTTTAATCTTCTTCCCTAATTGCATTTCTACTTCTGCTTTAAACACTTTGAATGTTTCAAATACCTCATGTTTATGTTTATGTAAATAAACATAACCATAACAGCTATAATCATACGTAAATGTTAAGAAGTAGCTAGCACCTTTCCTTGACACATGTCTAAGTGGTCCACACACATCAGTATGCATAAGTCCAAGTAGATTAGTAGCCCTTTCAATATTTCTATTAAAAGGTTTCTTGGTCATCTTTCCAGAGATACAGGACTCACATTTATCAAATGATTCATCATTGATATTTTCCAAAAGACCTTCACATTGAAGCTTTTGTATACGAGTCTTCCCAATATGGGCAAGTCTACAATGCCAAAGATAAGAAGAGTTCTTGTCAAACTTTCTCTTCTTACTCATGCTAAACACAGATTTATTGTTCATGGATTCATTATCATGCATGTATAATTCAAACACACCATTAACAGATATTGCATTAAAATATAAAATACCATTTTTCCAAATAGAAATTCCATTATTATCAATTGTGTGAAGAAATCCATCATTTAACAAACAAGAAAAGGAAATAACACCCCTAAAAATTGTAAGTGCATAATGACAATCATTTAAGCTCAGTACTAAACCCGAAGGTAAAACTAGATTAAATGTCCCTATAGCTTCACTAGTGCTTGTGCACCATTGCCCACTAGCAGAAATTGTTCCCCAAAGGATAGCTTCCTTTCCAAATTAAACCCCTGTAGCGTATTACAAATATTAATACCGCATCCCGTACCATATACCCAGGAATTTAATTTGTAAGTTAAATTGAACAATTCAATCATAAATAAAGTACCTGAAGCTGCAGCGCTCTGCTCAGACTTCTTCTTTATTTCTCGCAATTCTTCGAGGTAAAGAGGACAATTCCTCTTCTAGTGACCACTTTCCTTTCAATGGTGACAAGTCTCATCTTTCTAAGACTTATTCCTCTTGACAAAGTTCTGCTTAGGTTTTGAATAAGTCGCAACTTGTTTGCTCTTATGACCCTTGCCTTTGCCTTTCTTCTTATTCGCTTGCGGTTTTGGCTTACTCACTCTACCCTTTTGTATGGTTAGTACATAAGGCGTAGCGATAGATGCCTTGTCTTTCAACCCCTTCTCATAGTCTGTTGGAAATACGTTTTAACGTATATTAGAAGTATCGATCACTCCAACAATATTGTAATACGTTTAGTAGCTCGTAGTTAATGGTTAAGTTATTTTAATGTTTAACCCGGCCCATGGGCTTGTCATGGGTCGGAGGCCCAAGTCCATTAAGGACTTGGGTATATAAACCCCTTTCCACCATGGAAAGGGGTGTTGGTTGTTTCACTTTGATAATTAATATAACACATTTTCTCTCACTTTCTCTCTCTAATTTATCTCTCTCGAAACATCAACCCACCTTATTGATTCACAAGATTATCACAAATCTACAATTGGTATCAAGAGCCATGGGGTGATTTAAGGTAATGATTTGTGTTGCTTTTTAGTTTTTGATTGTATTAGTGTTTTTAGGAAAATCTATCTTGAATCTTGAAGTTTTTGGTGATTTTGTTGTTGGGATTAGTAGATAAGTATTGGGTTTTACTTATTTTGGTAGAAATCACAAAACTTTTCGTGTAATTTGGTAAAAATCTGGGTTTGTTCTTATTATTCATAGTCGACTGTTTATTACACGAAATAGTTTTCCAGTTTATTTCGAATCAACAAATTATTCCGGATAAACAAGTTATTCCGGATAAACTAGTTATTCCGGATAAACAAGTTATTCCGGATAAAGTGATATTCCGAACGAAGCACCTTATTCCGGATCAGTGATATTCCGAACCAAGGTAGGCATTCCGAATCAAGCTTTTCCGAATCAACTTATTCAAGATAAAGTGATATTCCGAACGAAGCACCTTATTCCGGATCAGTGATATTCCGAACCAAGGCATTCCGAATCAAGCTTTTCCGAATCAACACTTATTCCGGATCAGTGATATTCCGAACCAAGGTATTCCGAATCAAGCTCAACAACTTATGCCGAATCAGTGATATTCCGAACCAAGGCATTCCGAATCAAAATTTTCCGAATCAACACTTATTCCGGATCAGTGATATTCCGAACCAAGGTATTCCGAACCAAGCTTATTCCGAATCAAGAGATTTTTCTGAATCAATGTAATTATTCCGAACCAAGGTCTTTTTCCACATAAAGGTAGTTTTATTCTGAATCGACTTAATTATTCCGAGTCAAGGGATATTATTCCGAACCAAGGGATATTTAAAGAGTTTTTCGACGATTTTTAGAGGATTTAATCTTGGTTTCTTACACACATTTCATTTCAACAACACAACACAACACACAACCTTACTTCACTGCTCGATCAACCGATAATCTTTGATTCTTTAAAGTGATCAAAATGAATCCGAGTTCATTAATGCCTCAAATGACATCACTTACGGATATTTCCGTCATAACGAGAATGGATAATCGCCCTCCAATGCTCATTAAAGAAGTATTTGAAGCATGGCAAGGCCGTATGATGTCATACATTAAGGGAAAACCGACATATGGGAGGCTTATGGTCAAGTCATTTCTAAATGGTCCACTTGATTATGGTACCATCGTTGTTAACAATGTGACTCGACCACGAGAGTTTCAAGAACTTACGCCAGCTCAACAACTTATTGCCGATGCAGATGAAAAGGCTCTTCAAACCATTCTCCAAGCTCTTCCACATGACATCTATCGAATGGTAAGTCAACATACGGTCGCAAAGGAGTTATGGGAACGTCTACAGGTTTTGCTACAAGGTACGTCTCTTACTAAACAGGAACGCGAATGTCAGTTGTATGACATGTTTGATAGGTTCACATACAGTCCCGGGGAAACGCTTCACGACTACTACTTCAGATTTACTACTCTCATGAATGATTTGAATGTGTACAATCTCTTGATTGCTCCATTCCAGGTTAACACCAAGTTTTGAATACTTTACCTCAAGCTGAATAGGGTGAGTATATTACTGATGTTAAGTTAACTAGGGATTTGCATAAGTCCAATTTGGATCAACTTTATGCTTTTCTCCAGCAGCATGAGAAACACGTGATCATGCACCGTATGCCTCGAGGTATGTACCCTGAACCTTTAGCTTTGATGGCAAATCAACCAAGCTTGTCATATAACAACACTCCTTATATCATGGAACACCAAGCTTATCATCCATCTCCGTACATGACTCCAAGCTTCCCCCAATATTCGATTCTACCTCAACCACCTACCTCACATCAGCAACAATATCGGTTTAATGCACCTTTGTCTCAGAGAGAACCACATGCATCACAATGTGCTCCACAACCTCACCCATATTCACCAGCAAGCATTGCACCCTATGCTCAGTCATCATACTCTCCATATCAAGAAAATGCAGCATATCCACCAAGCTATTCTGACAACATAAGTACTCCTTCTAGTGCTTATGCCGCTCAACAAGACCAAGCAATGTATTGTGATAATGATGAGGTTCCCATTCCGGAATTCAAACAAGGAACTGACCCAACTGAAGTGTTAGCCACTATGTTTGCTTACCTCACAAGGACATTGAGCAAACGAGAACTCCTACCAACAATCAGCTGAGGAATTCATCTAATTCTCGACAACAAGCTACCATTGAGAATGGCAGGGTAATGGTTCAACCTATTCAACCTTATCAGGGGAGACCCACTACATCAACCACCAATGCACGCATGGTCAATCCTGCTCCAATGGTCAATACTGCTCCAATGGTTACTGCTCCACGGGCTAATTCTACAGGTAAGTTGAGAATGATTACATGCTACAACTGTAAGGAAGAAGGTCACATGTCTAGGGATTGCACAAAACCAAAGAGGAGAAGGGATGGTTAATGGTTTGCAGAGAAGATTTATTTGGTGAACGCTCAAGCACAAGGACAGGAACTTGATGAAGAGGAGCTAGCATTCCTTACTGATCCAGGGATTGCGGAACAAGAAGTTCTCACTACACAGAATTCAACATACCAAGCAGATGATCTGGATGCTTACGATTCAGACTATGATGATCTTTAATCTGCTCAGGCAGCTCTTATGGCAACTATCTCTAGCTTTGGGTCAGATCAAATATCTGAGGTACTTACTAATTCCACTGATACTAGTATTCAACCACATCAAGTTGGGCAAGAGGGTGTTGATCCGAATGAGTCTTCGGTGGTGAGTCTTTCAAATGAGGAGACAATCAATGATAGTAATATCAATGCAAGTCCCCAGACTTTGAGTGAATCACAACCAAGAGTCATTTCGCATACGCATATTCCTGCTCAACAAGATTTGGTCATGGTTCCTGCGAAGTTACTTAGCCAAATGAATACTGCACTCTTAGAAACCCTAGCTACGAATAAGAATCTGTCTGCTGAGCTTGCCTTGTGCAACGAAAAAGTTCAAACTTTGGAATTAGTTCCTTCGTCCAATGTTCTAACAAATCCTGAATATGATCATTTTTGAAACAAACAAATGGGTCATTTGCAAGAAATTGAAACCTTAAGAGCAAATCTTTCCAACGAACTTAAAGAAAAAGAGTTAGTGGTCATTAATTTTCACAAACTTCAAACGGATTTCCAACTACTCGAGTCTAAAAAGAATGAAATGGAAACTAATGCGGCTAATAGGATTAAAAGTTTAGATTATTTGCTTTTAAGACAATACGCTGCCTCTCAACTAGTGCACTTATTTGACTCATCGTTTAGAGATTTTAACTTATCGCGTCAAAGAGACCTTCCCCTAACCCACGCTATGCATGACAAGCTTTTATCCATAATCCAAGACTTTATGATGCAACCAAATTAGGATTGGTCTTAGACCCGATTGTTATTTTCGAGGATCGCAAGAATAAGGCTCTAGTTGATGAGAGTCGGTAATACAACTTTGCAAAATATCCTCAGTGTGATTATTTTAAAATGAATCAGGAGTTTGCAAAAAAGGACTTTAGAATTCGCTTCCATATTGATAAAGATCTCATCACAACACCAACCTACATGTTAAATGAAGAAAACCCTAGTACACTTCCTACACTTGTCAAAATGGAAGGACCTAAGGAAATTCCAAAGGATCTTCCACCTATTAGCACTGTATGGATAAACTTGCAAGAGATTAATCAATACTTTGCTAGTTTTGACAAGGTCATCCGAGAATGTACGACTTCAAATGGTCTAAACGCCGGAGAATGGGCTTTCGAACACATGAACGAGGTGTTTAAGAATGAGATCAACCCTTTTGTCGAAAATCTAAAAGGAAGTTTTGCATCTCTTTCGTAAAATCTCAATTTTGAAATTAAAGAAGTTTAAAAAGTGTTTTATGAAATGGACACCGCTTACGAACTACAATTAATTGAAAAGGAAAAGATTTTATCCGAATATGACCGATTCTTGTCCCACGTAATATCGTGTGATGTGCTTACTACTGTGAATGTTAATTATTCGAATGAGCTTACATCCGCTATGAATAAATGTGATGCTGTGAATATATGTGATGATGTGCATGATCTCTCTGTAAATATTGCTGAGACTGTAAATGACGTAGATAGTCATTCTTGTCACGAGTCTAATGCTGATTTTTTAAAGCTTCAAGATTCTTACAATTTACTTGCAAAACGTTTTAATCAACTTGAACAACATTGTATATCTTTAGAATTAAAACACCAAACTCAAAATGAGGATCTTTTGGTAAAAAATGGTTGTGAAAACATTGTTGAGACGAGTGACAAGATGATTGAGATAGTTAAGGAATTAGAGGAAGAGATTATGAGATTAAAGAGAGGCTTATCATCGAACGAAACACTAAATTTGGAACTAGAGGCTGCAGAGTCTAAAAACCAGTACTTAGAAACTAGACTTTCGTCTATTCTAGGGGAGATGTGATTGTAGTAAAATACGACTCTTGTTTAGGAAAACAAAAGAACGTATATGAGCGGTAAGTATTGACGAGTGATTTAGGAAAACCACAAGTAATGACCCTCAATCAAATAAAAGAGATGAAAGATTCGTTTCCCAAGGAGGTATGGTGTTGTGAATTAACTTGTAGTTGTTTGAGATTAATATTAAGAGAATGGGGATGAGAAGATGAAAGACGGTTACGTGAAAATTAAACTACGACGAAAACGTAAAACCGTAGAAAAACCACAAAAATTAAAAATTATCTAAGACCAAAAACAAAATATAAAAAAGGCTAAAAACAAGTCTCAAATAATATAAACAAAGATAAAAATCCAACAAAGATATTTTAAAACCTTTTATTAATTAAATAATTAATTTTAAATGCTAATTAAAGCCCTAAAATTAAATTTAACTAATTCAAATGTCTAAAATATGATTTTATTGAATAATCACTTAAGTTATATTATTATATGACTAAAAAGTAATTTTCTAAAAATTAAACCCTATTAAAATTATTTTTAAAACTCTAAAAATGATTAAAAATGATTAAAACCTAATTAAACTTAAAATAATTATAAAAATAATTCTAAAAGTTATAAAAATATTCTAAAAATGGAAATAGTCCTAATTAATGACAAAGTACCTAGGAAAAATGAAAAAGAAAGAAAAATAAAATTTTGAAATTTTAATATTAAAATAATATTAAAATATTGCTAAAAATAAAAAGTTTCTAAAATTAATTCTAAAAATTTTCTAAAAATCCTAAATAATATAACTAAGAGAAAAACACTAATTAGAGCTTCTAAACCTTTTTTAATAATTTTATAAAAATCTTTAAAGTTTATAAAAAACCTTAAAATATTATAAAATTAAAAATTAAAGTTTATAAAACCAATATAAGATGTAAACCTCAAGTTATATATTAAAAAGCTAAAAATGATTTTTCCTAAAAATTAAAACTATTTTTGGTATTTTTTAATGATTTAATAAGAAACGGGTATTAAATAAATCCTAATAAATAATATAATAAATGGAAAAATCTAAAACCAGTCTAGAAAAATCACAAATCTGAATAAGGTCCTAGGAAAAATTGAAATAAGCAAAATCACAAAGTTAATAAGCTGAAAAGAGGAAAACAAGATACGGCTTATTAAATAAGCTACAAAAGAAAAACAGGTTAACTAAATAACCATTGCACCCTTAGTCAGTAAAAGACCCAAGGGCGCAACGGTTAAGTGTTATGTGTGTGAGTGTGGAGACCAGGGTTCGAGGTGTGCTAACCCCCTTTTTGCTTCCTTTTTTTTTTATTTTTTATTTTTCACTTCTCAAACCAAAACTGACACTTGAATGACTTGTAAACCAAACCACATAACTTTTTAACACTGATATTAAGCAAATTGAGGATCAAAACTTTGGCCAGTTCAACTTAGAGCACAAGCAGGTTGCTACTTTGTGTTTACTTTTCTTTACAAGTGAGTAAGGCCAAAGGAGTTGGCCTTTGAGCTTATTTTGGTGTTGATATTTGAGCAATAAGGCACCCTTGAGCTTATTGAAGCTCAAGGAGTCAGCAAATAAGCAAATACAAACACCTTGCACACAAAAGAAGGCAAATCAAAGCACACTAAGCACCTAGCAAGTTTCTGATATGATGAAGCTAGGTCTGATGACTAAATAGCTTCTAGCTAGCACCCTTGTGAGTTTTACTTGACCAAATTAAGCACACACCCTTACCTAATGATGCACAAACTACTTGCAAACCTACAACATCCTAAATCTAAACAGTTTTCAAGAATCAAAGCTCACAAATTCATGTCAATGAGCAAATTTGGCATGCACAGATTTTTGAACTCACTTTTCTTTTTAAACTCCACCAAACTTGTTTAAAACTTGTCTAAATAAACTACCAACCAACTAGAAACTTATCTCAAACCTTTTTAAACTTAGCTAACACGTTTTATAGATCAATCAAAGATCAAGTGCCCTACTAAATCCCTAATCCAAACACCACTTTATTTTGATTAAGCAAATTTTATCTAATCAAAACACCATAAAACTTAATCAAACTGTTCCAATTAGCATCCAATATGTATACCAACACAAATGAACACTAATCATGCAATTTAAACACACTTAATCACCAAATCAAACCAGATCACATGAACACTTGCACTTCTGAAATTTCAAAAGGGAAACAAGAAAAATACCTTAGGGCTTTAACATCCAAAGCCCTAGAGGATGTCAATCCTCCTCCTTACCAGCCCGGGCTGGTGCTGAACACAAATCAACAGCCTCTCCAACCTGTTATTGACAAATCAAAGAAGAAACAAAACAAAATAGTATAACAAGATATATATTCTGTTTAGCTTTTTCTTACTTCTTAAACCCTCTCCAAACCTTTTTAAACCTTCTTAAAAACGTTTTCTTAACTCTATAACACTAAATGAATCACACTTCTTAACATCCAAATCCTGTGAATCCAATTCTTACCAAATTCACAGATTTTCAAAACCTTTGAACAAATTTTGAAAATCAAAATTCTTAACCAAACAACAAATTGGAACACAGCTTTCCTTCTCAAACAACACCAACTTTAAGAAATTATAAAAGGGAATTATAATGCTTTTTTAAAACAAAACCAACTTTTATATTTAATAAAAGGAATTACAAGTTTTTGGAAGGAAACTGGAACAAGGGCTTCACACATTCTGTGAGCTCCTTATATAGAGACCTAAGAAGATACTAGAAAGCTAAAATTACAAAACCCTAAACTAGAAAATCTCAATAATACACTTGGACGTTTTTGAGGTGAATTGTCCAATTTTTGATCTTGGCCTTCTAATTTTGCGTTGGGAGGAAGCCTTTCATCTTGGACGTTCATTGTGGACACGTCATTTCCTTGGGGACAAAGGAATGATGCTATTGGATGAGAGGGAATTGGGGGTTTGGGACCACAGGCGTGGGAAAGGGTTTCTTGTGCGTGGGATGGGTTTGGGTATGTGGGAATTACACGTGTGTGAGTTTAATTGGGTTTTACCCAAGTAAAAGTGGGAGTGAAAACTGGGCTGGTAAAAGATGAACAGTAAGTTCATTTGATCCTAATTTGGGGGAAGTAATATGTTAACCGCCAGTTTATGTTTGAATCTTTCCACTTTGACTCTTTTGGTCCTTATGTTTTGATATTTTTGGCAAATGAAGTTCCAGCCCTAGAAACATGATTTCCCTTTGTAATTATCTTTCCCAACTTGTCATTTTTGGCACCAACTTTTGGCAAAAGCTTATCAAGGATGATTTTTGCCATTTTGAGATAAATCAAGGGCTGTTCTTGGACAAAGTTGATCTTCAAAGGTCTTCAATGTGTCTTTCACTTCATGAGGGACCATAATTGGCAATTTGAGATTGTTGAGGGACTAATCTTGCCATTTCTTCAAAGTTGAAGGACCTTTTTGCAATTTTGACAAACTTAAGGGACCAAACTTGTAATTATCAATATACAAGGGTTTTAAGTGTCATTTCTTCATAGAATAAGGATCAATCTAGTTTTGTATTCAAGTCTTCAAGGGTATTTGATGAAAATTTCCATGATTAGGGCCCGGTTCATTGTACGGCTTCGTTTCTCGTGTTCGTTTTTCCTTGTATCTTGTGATCTTTTGTCTTTTTCACGATATCCATACCTAAAATACACAAGTAAACAAACACAAGCATATATATGGTATTTTATGACATTTTAGTGCATTTAAAGCCCGAAAAGAACGATGAGATCATGTATAAATGCCATCTCATCACTCCCCCATACTAAGCCATTGCCGTGCCCTCACGCAATGCTAGAATAAAGTATCTAAGCATCACCAATAGTTCAATTTTATTAACCTTATTTGAAGAGTAAAAGACTTGCAACATACTACGAGAATGTGTAAAGACATAATGTATGATTTTCATCACCAAAATGTGACTTTTAGGGTCAAAGAATAGAAACAAGTTAATGTCCCTTAGAGTAAACTTCGTCATCCTTGATTGTCATACATTCCATGCTAAGTGCAAAAACAAGATCATTGTTGGTACAAGTCACAATGCTAACACTACTCATACGTTCAAATTGTGTAATACTTTTTCTCCCCGCAATCCTAGTTATTATAAAAGGAAATGGGTTACTAGCATTTTTTATCTATTTGTCATGGATCACAAGTGATTCATATTGACTTATTTGAGTAGTTATTAGTCCGAAAGCAAAGTAGCACGATTTGATCAATAGTTAGCCGAAGGACAAAATCTTTTAAAACGGCTTCTCGTGTATCTCCTTAAGTTCATATCTTGGCATAACTCGTTTCACGATTTGAGACCTTTCTCGGACCGATATTTGGCATGTACTTCATACTTCAAATCTTGGGAAGACGTTCTTGAAATTATGGTCTTCTCTTCATATATTTGGAATTTCTTCACTTGACTTTTTTGAGAGATTCTTCATATAGGACCACGACTTCATCATTTTTCTTCAATCTTTACTTTGGATTTTGATATACAACGATCCGCCTCCTTTTCGGACTTGGATATATTTATCCTCATACCTTGTTAGGGTCTTTTTGGATAGACTTTCTCCATTCTTTAGGGGAGTAATTTCTTCTCGTCGTGTGTCTCGATCCTTCATATTGATTTTGGAACAATGATACTTCACATCATCTTTGGATCTTTAGCAAAAATAGAGCTCCTCATGCCTTGTTAGGGCCTTTTTGGATGATCGCCAATCTTCGCGTCCCGCTTCAATAAGTTATGCCTTGGCTATGAACTCTATTCAACCCCGAGCAACTTTTAAACGATCTTGCGCTAGAGGCTAAGTAACCTTTCAAATCGTACGACCTTACTTATTGCAATTATGATTTATTCCTAATGCATTGATCTTATGGGAAGAAAAAGCCACAATTAAAAACATATGAGTTTTTGAAAGAACATTTTCATGTTCTACGTTTAGCATGATCACTTGTCTAACTCTATCATTTCTCGTTCTTCACTATTTAAAGACCTCTAATTAAAGAGACTCGTGAATACTTAGCCGTGCAAGTCAAAATTAAGCCAAATTTGGATTAGCTTTCATTAAGACTATATCAAATCAAAGTTTTGGGTTTTCAAGCCACCTATAGGATCTTGCACTTTCTTGGACTTTTTCAAGTTTAGAGAATGCGTTTTAAAGTTCCCATGATAAGTGACTTTCTAGAATCAATTATAGGAACTTGCGAAAAGTTCTTGTTCTTAACCCGAATGAATTAAGACTTTCGCGTTTTAAAGCTCCCTATATAAAAGTCTAGCAAAACTTGAATTGAGCGGGTTAAGGAATGTAAATGGCTCCAAATGCCCATCAAGTCAAAAATTAACTCTTATTCTACCCATCGGAAAATATACATTCGTGTCTTAAAAACACTTATGAAAACTAAGAAAAATTTTAAAATTTGGCCATTTTAAGCCTTATTAGTAAAACAAAACATTGAAAGTTGGAAAACGTGAGGGCGTAGCAAAGCAAGTATCTATTCACCCCCCCATACTAAAAGTAAACATTGTCCTCAATGTTTCGAGTCTAAAGGTGGAGCACCCCCATACTAGAGACGAAGAATCGAATGCTTAGGATCTAGCATGGAAAGGGTGATCAACAATATATCTAAAGCCGTTTATTAATTATTCTAAAAGATAATTGTTAGAACAATAAAGGATATGTCATGGATTCGTGAAAAACTTCTTCAAACGAACGATGGAGGCTCACGTAAACGAACACGAGAGTCTTCAATCGTAGATGATGATAATGATCTAGATAACACAATCACAAACAACCACGAGACAACGAGTTGGAAGGGTACAAGTCCCCTTATTAGTGAATATAAAAGATAAAGATAAGCATGGGATCTCCCCCACGAGGCACCTCGTTTTTGATTACCGAGTCATGAGCTCGACTCGATCCCCTCAATGTGAACATTTAGGGAAATTCATGGTGTGGTCAATTTTTGGTGGGGCTTACATGATTAACAAGGCCCAAAAAGCAACCGGTATAAAGGACTAAGTCCTTATATGATGCAAAATACCGGGGTCGAAGATGGCGTTCTCGTTTCCATTGGAAAAATACATTAACACCACTCCAACATGTGCCATAAACTCAAAGAGTTTGAAGAAAATAGATGAGAAGTAGAAGGGTGAGACAATTGGTAAGACAAACGTTTGAGCTACTCGAGGTAGACTCGCACCAAGCAAATAGATATAGTTTCCATTTATTGCATCGGTGGAAGACCGAGATTTCCCTTTATATGAAATTCCGGGATCGAATATCTCGTCCTCGGTGGACAAGGATGAGGGAACATAAGGGGCTTCCCCCATACTAGAACCACACAAAACATCGTCAAAAGGAGTAGACGAGTTTGTAGCACTCAAAACACGCGGTGATGACGGAGTTAGATTTGTAGAAAAATCAATTAAATCACATTTAAGATCTTTTCCTTTGTTATCTTTTAAACTCTCCTTATGAAAACCCTTTTTGATTATGTCGAAAATATTCGGTGTTTCTAAGACGATGTTAGTCACACTAAAAATTCTCACATTTTGAAACCGTTTTGGTTTTGGTGGTGGCAAGTTCTCAAAACGTTTATCGACGAAGAAAACCTCCCCATCGGGGTCCATAAATTCATCATCCGAAAGATCTTCCGTAGAAACCGGCAACTTATCAACACTTTTTAAGAATGAAGGTGAAGGATTTTTCGATTCAAGTATTGATGGTTTCTTCTTTGTAGGCTTAGCACTCATAACCTCCACCGGCGGAGGAAATGGTAAATTGTTTTTGGAGACATTCCCTAAAACTCTTGGTGAAAATTCTTTGCAAACGACATTGGTCGAGTCACCATGGTTTAAAGTTGCAATAGAATATACATGAGAAAGATTGGAGTTTTGTGTTGCATTGATGACAAGTTCTTCTTCATTGAAACGAAGGGTGATTTTTCGAGCATGAACATCGATATGTGCTCGTGATGTATCCAAAAATGAACGACCCAAAATGAGAGGAACTTTTCGATCGATGGGAATGTCTACAACGATAAAGTCAACGGGATAGTAAAACTTTCCGACTTTAACGAAAACGTCCTCGGCTACTCCACATGCCATGATCGTAGAATGATCGGCCATCTCGATGGACATGTTCGAAGGAATGAGAGCCGGAAGCGAAAGCGATTTGAAAATCTCGAGAGGCATCAAATTAATACTAGCGCCAAGATCGGCCAAGGCGTAGCATTCCTCCATATCTTGTATAGCACACGGAATCAAAAATTTACCGGGATCACCGACTTTTTGTGGTATGCGGCTTAGAAAAACCGATGAACAACTAGACGATTGTTGTAACTTTTCTTTGTTGTTAAGCATACTTTTGAAGTTTGCGGCGAATCGAGGCATCATGATTAAAGCATCGGCAAAACTTATGTTAAAATGTAGATCACGAAACATTTTCATAAATAGCTCAAATTGATAATTGTTCCTTTCTTGTGCTTTCTCTTTGTTACGTCTCGAAGGGTAAGGTAAAGGTGGTGTGGGTTGGTCATTAGGCAACGGCCTTGGAAACTCGGGTTCCACAATTGGTATTGGTGTTGGTTCAACCGTAGGTGTGGCTTGAGCGGTACTTCGTGGGATTGTAATGTGCTCCGTTTCGACCATCACCTCGGGTTCTTTCTCGATTTCCTTCTCCGTAGAAGTACTTGGACGAGAGATTGGTTCCTTGAAAGTTTTACCACTTCGTGTAGTAATAACCTTCATTTCTCCCTTCGGGTTTGCAATGGTATCACTAGGAAGACCACCCGAAGAAGAGGGCTTACACATGATTGCTTCAAACATCTTAGCCATTCGGTCCTCAAATTTTGATTGCCTAGCATCCGCTTTCAATAACTCTTGCTTAATCTCATGTTGTCCTAATTCCATCTTTTGTTGGTTTTGTTGAAGACGTTGGACATTTCCTTCCATTTTGTTTGCATGAGTTTTAAGTTCATTAGAAAGTTCATTTTTAAGCTCGTTTTTCAACTCGGACCTTAAGCTAATCATCTCACGTTGCATATTATCAAATTTAGCATCATTTGCTTTTGCATAATCCAAAAATTCTCCTTGCAAATTTTTCGTTGTGAGCATTTTGAAAACCTTGTGTAGTGTTTTGAAAATCACGGTTTTGGTTTTGATTAGAGATTTGTCCATTCCCACTTTGATAATTCCCTTTGTTGTAATTGCGTGTGTTGCCTTGGTAATTACCTTGGTTGTTGTTTCGATAATTGTTAACATTTTGATTTGGTGGAGCTTGATTTTGGCGGGAACCTTGGCCGTTTTGGTTGTAAGTTCCCGTTGCTACGTAAGCACTCGAAGTGTTACCATCCGCGGTAATGCACTCGGAAAGATCATGAGCTCCTCCACACGATAAACAACTCTTAGCAACCGCTTTAACCGAAGCGGAATTGGAAGCTTCTTGGGCCTTCCAATGGGACATTAGATTAGCAAATCTATCAAAAAACCGATTTTCCTCATTAGCTTCATCATGTAAGGCATTAATGCTACGAGACGATTGTGATGACGATGACGAACCCATATTGGCAACACTCGGTGTGTTACGAGGGCTATAAACCTTAGATCGATTTTCAATGATTTGTAAAGCCTCATTTGTCGTCTTGCACAAAAAATTACCACCCGCGGCGGCATTCAAATAATCTCGTTCATGATCATTAAGCCCATTATAAAATGTATCAATTTGATGTAATTCCGAAAAATCATGGTGAGGACATTCATGTAACATCTCTTTAAATCGTTCCCATGCCATTGAAAAACTTTCATTGTTACGTTGCACAAATCGTGAAATCTCATTTTTTAAGTGTGTTTTTTCGATGGTGGAAAAAAATTGTTCACAAACTTAGAAACGAGATCGGCCCATGTCAAAATCGAATTTGGCGGTTCTTTCTCGAGCCAAATTTTTGCGGGACCATCCAACGAGTATGGAAACAACATCATCTTAATGGCGTCATGTGGAACATCCTTAAATTTGCTAGTGGCGGTGAGACGGTTGAAATTCCTAATATGGTAATGCGGGTTGTCTTTCTCGTGACCTCGAAACTTGTTTGCTTGCAACATCGACATTAAACCCGTCTTAATCTCGAAATTCTCCGCAAGGATGGCGGGAATAACAATGGCCTCTCCAAAACCCTCGGTGGGTGCTTGTAGCAACTCCATCATAGTACGATTAGCCATTACGACTTCTTGTTCTACAATAGGTCAACAATTGGAGGTTCTTCAACAATCAACGATCCTTGATTTGCTTGCTTTTGAAGACGTTTACGAGCTCGTTTAGCTTGATTACGAGTGATCATAAACTTCACGAAGAATGGGAGGTGAGCAAAGAAGATTCTTTTTGGTTGTTTTGTGAATTTTCAATTTTTTTGTGTTTTTGATGATATTTAATTTTTTTGGATTTTGGTGTATCTTCGTAGACAACAATCTACAAAATCTCTCCTCGAATCAAACTCTTGATTAAAGAAGCCTCAAAGGAATGAAAACGATCACGTGGAGTGAACGCCTTCGAATGACTTTAGAACTTTGGTGAAAACCAAATTGTTCACGAGGGTTTAATCACAAAGAAAACCAAGCAAATATAGTATACGTATTAATACTTTGGGCGGCAAAACCCCGATTAGCCTTCAATCTCAAAATACTCACAAGCAAGCGGGGAAACGAGGCGGCGCGAAGCACTTAAGAGCCTTTTTCCTTAGGGTATATTTTATAATACCCGCCTTATACCCACCTTCTTATAGTTCGTATTTTTCAAAATCGAGCTTCACGAAAGTATTTATCTATTTTTGCCTTTTCTTTTTGTTTGAGATTCGAATACAATAATTAGGAGATCAAATCCCAATTAAGGTTGTGTTTTCACACTTTTGGAGATATTGTATTTTGATTGTGATACTTAATACAATATATTAATAATATTTGTACAAGAAAAACCAAGAAAACCGATAATACGTGTTAAGGGAGTTCCACTTAACACAAATACTATTTATGGATAATATCAAAAACAAAATTTTCCAAATTAAAGCACGACACACCTCCCCGGCAGCGGCGCCAAAATGATTGTAGTAAAATACGACTCTTGTTTAGGAAAACAAAAGAACGTATATGAGCGGTAAGTATTGACTAGTGATTTAGGAAAACCACAAGTAATGACCCTCAATCAAATAAAAGAGATGAAAGATTCGTTTCCCAAGGAGGTATGGTGTTGTGAATTAACTTGTAGTTGTTTGAGATTAATATTAAGAGAATGGGGATGAGAAGATGAAAGACGGTTACGTGAAAATTAAACTACGACGAAAACGTAAAACCGTAGAAAAACCACAAAAATTAAAAATTATCTAAGACCAAAAACAAAATATAAAAAAGGCTAAAAACAAGTCTCAAATAATATAAACAAAGATAAAAATCCAACAAAGATATTTTAAAACCTTTTATTAATTAAATAATTAATTTTAAATGCTAATTAAAGCCCTAAAATTAAATTTAACTAATTCAAATGTCTAAAATATGATTTTATTGAATAATCACTTAACTTATATTATTATATGACTAAAAAGTAATTTTCTAAAAATTAAACCCTATTAAAATTATTTTTAAAACTCTAAAAATGATTAAAAATGATTAAAACCTAATTAAACTTAAAATAATTATAAAAATAATTCTAAAAGTTATAAAAATATTCTAAAAATGGAAATAGTCCTAATTAATGACAAAGTACCTAGGAAAAATGAAAAAGAAAGAAAAATAAAATTTTGAAATTTTAATATTAAAATAATATTAAAATATTGCTAAAAATAAAAAGTTTCTAAAATTAATTCTAAAAATTTTCTAAAAATCCTAAATAATATAACTAAGAGAAAAACACTAATTAGAGCTTCTAA